>OZ018329.1:73670911-74963653 GCA_963969495.1 Ceratothoa steindachneri | reverse complement strand
GAGCTACAAGGAGATACAAGGAAAATAAGTACCCTAGGAGACCGTGATACACGGAAAATAAGTACCCTAGAAGATCGTGATACAAGGAAAATAAGTACCCTAGAAGACCTTACGATCCATACAACGGTGGTACTTTTGGCGCAATCCTTAAGGGTGTCCATTGGCAACCTCGAAGATCACTCGAGAGGATCTTAACGGTGATTTCACAAGACTTTATCTAGTCTTGACTTGAACAGTTGACAACCTCCGTCGGAAGTGCGTTCCAACTACCGCAGATACTGTAAGTGAAGAATTTTCCGCACAGATCACGGTGGTATCGCTTCAGTTCAAGTTTGTAGCCGTGATTTCTTGTTCTTCCCTCACTGAGCTGGAAAATATCCCCGTAGTCCAGTCTGTCGAAGCCTCGAAATATTTTAAACATTTCGATAAGCTGACCACGTAGTCTCCGGGTCTCCAGCAAGAACATATCTAATTCCCTTAATCCATCTTCATAACTTTTATGTCTGATAGAGGGAATCAGTTTGGTTGCCCTGGCTTGGACGCGTTCCAATCTCGCGATATCCTTTCGAAACAAAGGACTCCAAAATTGTACGGCATACTACAGGTGCGGTCGGACGACGGAGTTGTACAAACACAGTACTATCTCCTTGTTCCGATATCCAAACTGTCACTTTATATACCCTAACATCCTTTGGGCTTTCTTCTCCACCTCAATACACTGTTTCGAGAACTAGAGGTCACTAGTGATTGTTACAACCAAGTCCTTCCCAGTGTCGGTGGATTCAAGAGCAGTGCTCCTAGGGTACTTACTTTCCTTGTTACTCCTTGTTACTGAGATTGGGGGTTTCGGTGGCCGATATGCATCACTTTGAAAGGCCACGTATCAGACTACTCTCCAATCTTTCGAAGATCACCTTGCAGGCGGGCAGTATTTCCATCCTTTGCAAAGTTCATACCAAGCTTGGTATCGTCGGCAAATTTAGAAATCTTGGCAACCATGTCACCGTCCATGTCGTTGACGTAGAGGATGAATAGTAGTGGTCCCAGGACAGAATCTTGAGGCACTCCGCTAGTAACGGGCACCCACTCAGAAGCCTGCCCATTCACCCCCACCCGTTACCGTCTGCCATTTAGCCAGTTCTCTATCCAGCCGGCTACTTTTCCGTCTATGCCCAGCGCTCGCACTTTCCGGCCAAGGCGGCGGTGTGGTACCTTATCAAAGGCTTTCTGAAAGTCTAAGTAGACCACATCCACCGCCTTGTCCCAATCGTGCTCACTGAAGACGAAGTGGAAGAATTACACAAGGTTCGTCAGGCATGACCGTTGCTTTCGGAAGCCGTGCTGGGAACTCCTAGGAAGCAGCTTTGACTCTAAATGCGACGTCATTTTGTCCACCATCATGCTTTCCATGAGTTTACCGACTATCGAAGTCAGACTGATAGGTCGGTAGTTCGACGGTTAGCTACGGTATCCTTTCTTGAAGATAGGAGTCACCACCGCTTCACGCCACTCTCTAGGAACGCATTCGGTCCGGATTGACATGTTAAAGATAGCGCACAGATGTCGTGATACTTCATCGCACACTTCCTTCAACACTTTAGGTAGAAACCCGTCCGGTCCAGGGGACTTATTCGTCCTTAGGTCAGTGATCTTCTTTTTTATTTCTCCTTCGGTTAAGTCCATATGCTCCAGCTTCCTCCCCCCCCCCCCCCCCCGAGTAGGAATCCGCTAACTAGGGGATGGAACCACACTTCAGTAAATACTGAAGAGAAGTAGTCGTTGAGGAAATTAGCATTTTCTGCATCTGAGTGCATTAATGTCCCCTCCTCATTCCTCAAAGGGCCAATCGTTCGACGGATTGGTTTACGGCTGTTTACATATCATTTTTTTTTTTTAAGGGGCTATCTGGCGACTGCCACCTTAGGCATAAGTCACCGTAAACAAACAGCCTAGTTCTAGGCTACTTTAAAAAATTTGAACAGGAAACAACAGTAAAAAGAAATAACAATAACAATAACGAAACATTAACAAAAACAACAACTAAACCTAGTTAAATGATAGGGGGAAGGCCGGCCTCCCCCAAATAGTCAACAAGTCCACCAGTCAATGTGCAAGCACTCGCCCCGAATACAAAGGACAGGCGGTAGCGACCCCGCCCATCCCGGTACCGGGGCAGGTAACGTGCGCGAAGATAACCCAGACTGGGACATTCGCCCACAATGTGCCGAACAGTCTGGGGGACGACGCAGTCGTCACAATAGGGCACAGGTGAGCGCTTCATCAAATAGCGATGCGTCACACGAGTGTGTCCGATTCGGAGAAGACAGAAAGCGACCTGAAGCCGTCGCGGGCATTGGGGGATAGATCCATGAGAACGGTCGCGGCGCAATGGCACGCAACTTTAAGGTCCCTTCGACCGTCTCCCATCTTCTTTGCCAAACAGTCCGAAGAGATGCCCGTATTCCTTTCATGTAGTCGGCGTGAGGAAGAGCGAAACGCTGGTCCAGTCGCAGAGTCCTCGCGGACTCTTTGGCGCCCCCATTCCCCGCAATTCCTACATGTCCAGGAACCCAGCAGAAGATAATCTCGACATCTGCCCAACTCGCCATAACCGTGGCGTCACGGATATCGCGAATCAGGGAATGCGGAGATTCCAATGCCCCGAGAGCACTCAGGGCGGTTTGTGAGTCGCTATAAATCACAATCCGGTCTCCGAACCAGGCACGTCAGCTCAGCCGTGAAGACAGACGCAGCGCCTGGTAGAGCCCCGCTGACTTCAAACAGAGGGGATATGGCGTGGACTTGGAGCCATCCGTATACACTGGCACGGTTCCAGCGTGACACGATGTGCTCCAAAAAGGTCTAACGCAATACTCCCGGCGCAGTACAAGCTTTGGGAGCAGAGGCGTGGCGAAAAATATTCAAATGTGGTACCCTCCAGGGTGGCGTACTGGGCAGAACCAGGGCCGCCACCGGCCCGAGAGCTATACCTAGCTCTCGAAGGAGTTTCCTGGCCCTAAACCCAAAGGGCTTAGGGTATGACTGGCGTCTCTCGGCGGCATAGGCACCATCGAGATCAGCTGCGGATGGAGTGAGAGCTGTTGGCGACTGAGGGAGGCGCCGGGCTCGCGATGCACTGCACGCGGCGCAGAGCGAGTCGCATCTCCCCAGCATCGACCAGCAGGCTCTCAATGGGGGAAGTGGGAAGGCACGGGTCGCAAGGCGAAGGCCGGTGTGGTGGATCGAATCCACCTTCCGCAATAAACGCTCGGCTGCGGATGCATAAAATTCGCATCCCTAGTCGAGCGCCCCAAGCACTGAACGTCACGAAACGGAGAATGTCCATGGCGCGGGTACAATAGACCCTAAGGCTGCGAATATGAGCCTCCTAGGTGAGGCGTCGGTCGAATACAAGACCAAGGAAACGGTGTGATTCAACCACATCCAGGCGCACCCCATTAAGAAACAAATCTGGATCGGGGTAAAGCCGTGGATGGCGGCAGAAGTGCACCACCTTAGTCTTGGCCAAAGAAAACCGAAACCTGTGCGCTTCGGCATAGCGAGAGACGCGATTCAATGCCTGTTGGAGTCGACGCTCCAGAGTTGGCATCTGGGCCGCGCCAAAAGAGATCGAAAGGGCCGGAGAGAGCTCCCACCACCCGTACACGGAATCGACGATCTCGCAAAAATTCAGATATAAACATTGGGCAGCGTCCCCTCGCCCCTATCGTGTGGAGAGTCTCCATGTTACCGTATCGCCATGCGGTATCATAGGCATTCTCCAGATCGAAAAACACCGTGACCTAGTGCTGTCTACGAAGGAAAGCCTCGCAGACGGCATTTTCCAGTCGGAGCAGAGCATCCGACGTGGAGTGGAACCTGCGGAAGCCACACTGTGCAGAAGACAGATGGCCTCCGTTGTCCAGGAAAAAGGCTAATCTAACATTTACCAATTTCTCCATCAACTTGCACACGCAAGAGGTTAGAGAGATTGGGCGGAAACCAGTCGGAGTAGAGTGATCTCTTCCCGGTTTGCGAAAGGCGAGCACAGTAGCGATTCGCCAGGAGTCCTGGAGAAGACCCTACACCCAGATCCTGTTGAACAAATCTAACAGAAAGGCCATGCCTCACTCATCCATGTGTCGAAGCATGACGTACGGGACATCGTCCGGACCATGGGCGGTGTCCGCGCACGCAGCGAGAGCGGAGCGCAACTCTCTCACAGTAAACTTGTCGTTGAAGGGTTCTCCGCCACGGGAGGTAAAGTCCAGTCGGCGGCCTTCCGCGGCATCACGCCGTAGATTGAATGCTGGCGGAGCAGCATCCCGGCTAGTGAATGCGTAAAAAGCGGTCGCTAAGGATTCCTCCACGGACGCGGGGTCCGAGATTGCGGTGCCATTCTCGCGGAGAACGGGAGGGGGGTCCTGCGAGAACTTGCCCAGAACCCTTTTGACTCGCTTCCACACCTCAGCTAAAGGGGTCTTCCCGTTAAGTGAAGACACGTACGCCCGCCAAGAAGTGCGGCGGGCGTGCTTCGAAATATACCGGAACCTAGCCCTAGCGCGACGAAATTCAGCGACAGTGAAATCGTTCAGGCGGCGCTTATAGGCATAACGCTTCTGTTTGAGGGCCATCTCACACTCGGCCGACCACCATGGGAGTGGTCGGCGTGCAAAACGGCCAAACGTCCTAGGAATAATAGCCAGGCCCACGGCTATGAGGTTGCCGGAGAACTCAACGGCCTCATCTACCGACCTAAACTCTTATACTGAGATAGAGAATTCAGTCATTTTCTGAAATGCAGGCCACCGCGCCCGCGCCAAGCACCACCGAGGTGGGCTCTCAGGCGGCAGTTGCCCTGAAAATGATATTTGAATGGGAAAGTGATCACTACCATGGAGGTCATCGACCACCCCCCAATCAAAATCCGGCTGTGCATCCGAAGAGCACAGAGATAGGTCAAGGCAAAAAAATGAAGGGGTTCTCGGACAGTGATGCGTAAACTCATCCACGTTTAGGACACCCATCTCAAGCTCTTCGATCAGATCGGCAAGGACTTGTCCCCTGGGATTTATGGAGTAATCTCCCCAGAGAGGATGCCAGCCGTTCAGATCTCCAAGCAAGAGATAGGGCCTCGGCAACAGTGCCACGACGCGGCGAAAGTCCCGCGCGTCGAAGTCAGCTGACGGTGGAATGTACGCAGAAATGATAGTATACATCCTATCCAGGTGCAGCTGCACAACCACTGCCTGAAAGGAGGTATCTAAAGAGAAAGGAAGAACGGAGACATCATGCCGGGTGTAAACCGCGCATCCCCCAGCCCGGCCATCCCGCGGTGGTGGGGTCGCAAGACTCTTATACCCCGGGAATGCGGGCCAGGGGCACGCGCCTAGCATGGTCTCCTGCAAAAAGATAGCTAACGGGGAACGGGACGAGACGAGCCTCCGCAGCTCCTCCCAGTTGGCCCGGAATCCACGGCAATTCCATTGAAGGAATATGCCCTCCAGGCCTAGCCCGGAGGAGACGCGGGGGCCCTCCTCGAACTGAAGACCCTCACGGGAATGGCCGTATGCTTCCCGGGGGCAGAACCCCGGGCGCTGTTGGCCGGACAAATCGCTGAGGGCGCCGTCGCCTTCGAGGACTTATTGGGGGAAGTTGGGCTCGTCATGCGAGTCTTTTCCTCCCTCCGCCTCGAAACCTTAGACGGGCGTTGCGGCTTCGGAGGCGGTGGGCCCTCTTTTCGAGGAACCACCGTCTCCGAGCCACTCGCTCCACCTCGGGGCGTGGGCGAAGGAGCCGAAGCTCCTTTGTTGCTGTCCTCCTTTCGGGAGACAGCTTTAGGAACCCCAGAAGATGGTCTAGTGACCATCTTCAGCGGTGTTGCCTCCTGTGAGTCTAACGACTCGGTGGAGGCGCGTGGCCGTTTCGCCTTACGGGAAACGGTCTCGCTGGGGGAAGAGGAGGGGAGCCCTGGTTTTAGCCGGGGCTGGGTGTGAACCCTTTTTGCCGCCAGCTTTACCAGGAGAGCACCCGGGTTGAGTAGAGCCCGCAGAAGGGATCCAAATGGGCGCGGAAACAACCGTGCTCGTTGGCCTGGATGGTTCAGGAGCAGAGGGTGCCTCTCTATCTATTGAGGCATATGACGTCCCAGGCAGAGCCGGGCGCGCCAGGACCAAGTCCTTAGCCTCGCGGAATGAGAGTCGATCCTGGGCCTGAACGGCCAGGATTTCTTTCTCAAGGAGATATGCACCACATTGCTTCGAAGAAGCGGAGTGCTGCTCTCCGCAATTGACACACTTGGCCACACACGATTTGGACTTATCGTGTGCGACCTTGGAGCAATTTACACAGACTTCGGGTGACCCCGACTTTGCACGTCTACAAGAAAGATTCGTATGGCCGAAGCGGTGACAGTAATAGCACCGCCACGGAAGTGGCACGAATGCCTTCACGCGGTAGCGGTACCAACCGGCACGCACCCACTCAGGGAGCTTGTCACAGTCGAACGTGACGAAGAGTGTAGGGGTGGGTCTCGAGGCCCCTCCTTGTTTTCTCATCACACGTTCGACCTTGACCGCGCCATGGTCAGCCAGCTCTAGGGTGATGTCCTCAATGGAGTAGTCAACGAGTTCCCTCGCATAAACTACTCCTTTCACAAAGTTCATGGTCGAGTGCGCCGTCACACTCACCGGGGTGCCATGAAGTGTCCAAGGAGCACTTATCTTGGCCGCCTCGGCGGGATTCGCCGCATTCGCCAGAAGGCTCCCGTCCGAGAAACGGGTCACCTTCGGCTCTATACCAATTGCACTAGCTAATCCTCTCCTCTGATGGATCATGTTTCCCTTGGCCAACATGGTGCCATCAGTGGAGCGAATAACGAGGAAGCGTTTGAAGCCAGCGGGCTCGAAAGCGCCACGTAACCTCTGAATGAGGGGCCCCGATGTCATCGAGGCTCCGCCCTGTGCACTTTTAGTTTTAGTCAGTGGCTCCGCAACCGGGGGGGCAGAGGGGCCGGATGTGCCGATCTTGGCTTGCTCACTTGCCAAAGTGCCAGCAGACCCATCCTTCCCCGTAGCCCCCGCGGGTGGAGAGGAGCCCCAAGTCTTCCTAGTCTTTGTCTTTTTCGTCCTTTTCTTTTTTGGAGAGGAGGGCGGGGAATGAACCCGCTTCTCACCCCCGCCGGTAGAAGCCCCCAGGCCAGATGGACCGGCCTCAGCCAGGTCCTTCTCCGAAATGGAGAAGGTCCTGGTGGTCGCAGGGGCACCGGTTGGAGAAGATCCCTCCCCTCCTTATACTGCCTCGGAGCCCTCAGCCGTTTGAGGAGGACCTTGCATAGGGGTGGATTCGGGTTCGGTGCTTGGCGCCGAGCCCGGATTCCCCCCCATGGGAGGTCCTACCGTCTGAGGCTGGGTTTCCTCAAGGACCATGTTTATCAGGGGAGGGGCCTCCAGTTGGCCATCCCTTCCCACGACATCGCAGGTTCCCTTGGCAGCGTCACCAGTCTTTTGTGGGGAGGCACAGGCCTTGACCCCGGCAAAGTTTAATATTGTTGCCAGCAGGTCTTTTGAGGGAAGCGACCGAAGGGGCCTGGCTTCCCTCTCCTCCCTTAGGGGGTTTGCCCTACCGAGCCGCTTACACGAGGGGCGGTCGGCAATGGGCTGCCTTGCTGGCTTTCTTGGCCGTCCCCTTGGAAAGAACAGAGGGGACTGCCGCTGGAAGAAGGGAGGTGCCCGAAAGCACCTCTAGAGAAGGGGGTGAGGGGGAGTCCCGTTCACCCGTAGGCGTAGGAGAGGAGTAAGCCTCCTCTCCGGTTGAAGAAATATGGAGGGTCCCCTGCGAAAGCACAGGGAAGGGGGGGGGGGGGTAACCCATTTTTTCTGTGGAGCTGCCCGAGAGCGGCTCCGTCGTTTGTACAGGAGGATTTAAAGTTTTTTTTTGGTTGGACTGATCAATGGGCATGGTGACCCTCTTTTTATTACGGGATGCAACCGCTCATCACCTCACGCAGTTGCCCGCACTGCCCGCATTTGGGGCCACCCCTCCCGCCTGGTGGCCTGGCAGTCTATCGGCATGGCGGTTCGACCTTAGACGCGGCGTAAAAATGGATAGAATGTGAAGAGAAGAGGAAAAGGGATGTGAGGAAGGTATGGATGGGGATGAAGCAGGTTGTTAAAAAAAAAAATCCGGAACCAGAGCTCAGGGGTTAGGGAACATTGTCCCCTCCCCCCTCAGCCCCGATCCGGGAGGGTTGGCTTGAGAAGAAGGTCAGCCTCTACCCTGTGAAATTAAAGGCTGACCATTGAAAGTTGTGGGAAAGGTTGTATGGAAAGCGACGAAGTAGGGGAGAAATACAGGCTATCTGAAGGAAGGAAGAGAGGCTAAGCTGGGGCCGGACGGAGAGCTGGATCCTGTCAGCACGGCGGTCATGATGGCAAATCGCCGCGCCCCTTACGGGGGTTTACATATCCAAAGAACTCCTTGGGATTCTCTTTACAGTCTCGCCACTCGGAGTTACTCAGACCACTCTCCTGGCTAGCCTCCGATATTCGTCAAAGTCACCCGAGATCTTCGATTGCCGGTATTCATTTCTCTTCTCCCTAAGCAGTTGCCCGATTTCTCGATTAAACCACTTTGGTTGAACAGAAGACCGACGTGGGCATTTCAAAGGGATGAAATGCGATTGAAGACTCATGAATGTCGTTTTGAAACTGTTCCACGAGTCTTCAACAGCATCGCACACTTATAGCCTCGCGTCACTCAGTCCAGCAAGAAGACCTGCAAAGTCTGCTCTTCTCAAATCAAGTTTCCTCGATTTACTAGTTGCAGGCCCTGCCTTCGGGACTTTGATTACAAATCTAATTAGTCGATAGTCACTGCCACCGAGCTCTTCGCCAACAGAGAAGAGAGAGAGAGGATAAAGAAAAAGGTGGTTACTCAGGGAGGAGAGAGAAGATAGAAGGAAAAGTGCTTACTCAGGGAGGAGAGAAGAAAAAAGAAGTGACTTTTGAGGAAGGGGGGGATAGAAGAAAAAAGAAAAGCGTTTCGTCATGATGGAGAAAGAGAGGGAAGATAGGAGAAAAAAGAAAAGTTTACTCGGGGATGAGAGACGATAGAAGAAAAGAGAAAAGTAATAATGAAAACTGCAATAACGAAACTTAAAAGTTTAAGCGCCGACGTCAGAAGGATCCTTTCAGATCTTTAGGAAAGACGCCGTGCAATCAAAGGACACAACATTCGTCTCTCATATGTGGACGAAGTCCCTCGACCGGATGATGTGAAAAGCACAAAGAGCAGAATGACAGTCGTCGGGGGGTGGGGTGGGGGTGTTAGCATTGCGTTTTTTGACCAACCAGTGTTTATAGATCCCTTCATGGGTCCGGGTCAAGATTATGCGGATATGGGTACCCACGTGGAGCTCCGTACTCGCCCCGGGGTACGTTTCAGCGTATCCGCCAATGGGGTACCAACTCGTGAAGCAGCTCAAGGTTGTGTGTCCGCGATGGCTGGGATCGAACACGTGCCTCGACGCTGGAAACCCAACACCGCATCAACTCGGCCAGCGAAACCTTCTTTCCTCGATCTAATAGCGAACTACCAACGAGGGCATCGCCCCCAGAAAGTTTGTGTGGAAGAGTCGTAGCTCTCTCTATAGGGAGTGAGGCTGGGAAGGAGAACGATCATCGAGATGTCAGCTGCAGCAAGGTTGGCATTGCTACAGCTACCATACCCTTGCAGATGTGCAAGGGGATAAGGGAAAGATGGGGGGCATCAAAAGGAGAAAGGGAAGGGGGGGATTTAACCCTCTCGTCTAGCGGCCATCAGCGAGGGCATAGCTACCGAAATTACAAAGAAGCCTCATCTTAAAAGGCCAAGCTGACACTCAGAAAAAGAAAAACAACCAACAATAAATAAATTTCTAAAAGGCGCGTTCGGGTAAGGAAAGGACCCTCACTCAACGGCCTGAGACCCCCCAAAACAATTTAATACTTCAGAAGCGGCCCCCACCCTCCTTCAAAAACTCAATCCTGCCACAGCTGGTGTGTAATTCCCTCTCAAGGGCTCGGGGCAGGCGATAGCAACCCCGCACCTCGAGGTACTGGGGTATCGCTCACGAGGTTCACCCGGGCTTAGGACATTCAGCCGAGAGGTAGCTCACAATCTGGAGAAGGAGGCAATCTTGTCCGATTCGGAAGAGACAAAAAGATGAGCTGATGTCGGGCGAAAGGGGGTGGGGTGTAGGTTTAAAAGCACCCCAGCTAAAGCGGAACCAAGATGGAGGGGTGACCTCCCATCTATGGCTAGATTATGGTTGTAGAGAAAAAAATTAAAAAGAGGATAAAATGACAGTCTTAAAGAAAATGGTTCAAGTGAACGTAGTTTGAGACTGCTGGGAGCACATGGGCAAGGAGAGTCAGGTACCACTTATAACCAGAGGGATATTATCCTACCAAACAAACAAACATTCTCCCAACTATTCGCATTCATATTCTATAAATTAAATGTTTCCAAAGTTGATAGAATAGACATATATGCGCCTACCTGGCATATCGAAAGATAATGTGAAAGGGTTGTGGCACTGAACGCGAGGAATTAGCACTGCGGCGAGAGAAGACTGTCCGACCGTGACATGAACTTGACGTTCAGGAAGACCGTTCATCGGTGACTTGAAGTGAATATATACTTTACAGTAGCTCTGGAAAAATCGATATTTTTATTTTAAGGATGAACTATTCTGCCGCCGAAAACTGGCTCGATCAAGAATAAAATAACGCGGTAAACAAATACAAAGGTTAAAGGAGCCAAAGCTCCTTTTTCTCGACCCTCATTCTGGGGTTAGATCTCTCAAGTTAACCGGAGCACTTTTGTCTGCCAGCCGGAACGGGTAGACTCCGCAGAAGGGTTTCAAATGGGCACGACGAGCATGCGTTCGCAGGCCTCAAAAGTGCAATAACAACGAGGTCATCTCTCGCAGTCAGTTAAGAAAGTGGTGAAGTTGAAGGAAGTGAAAATGTGTGGAAGATATACAGCCGCTAATACTCCTGCGCGCATTGGGACCGGGAGGGCACGAAATCCTCCAGATGTCAGCTGCAAACATGGTTGCCCATGCTGCAGCTAACATCTCATTGCAGTTTAAATAAGGAAAATAAAGATGGGGGCTCACGAAGGAGGGGAGGGAAGAGGCGTGTGTTATAAAACCACCGCTCTCAACCGGAACCAAGATGGAGAGGGGGATATTTCTCATATCTCAAAAGTTTACTTATTCCAGACCGCTCACCAGATATGGAAATTTTGAGGAAGACGCATCTCCACAATGAGGACCACACTCCTCACCCCAACCAGGGACGAATGGACGAAAGCTAGTCGGCGACTAGCCGGCAAAAATCAACTACCAGCTAGGGAATAATCAGTGAGAAGAGGCTTGTGATGAAGTTGCGACCCTCACACTCAGCCCGGCGAAATGGAAATGTCTAGATTCTATAATGAATAAATCCAAGGTAGTCTAAATCTAGTTTGCAACTGCCTGGAGGTAATAGGGTTGGGGAGAGCGTCCCCGCTCCTCCATGCATCAGGTGGGAGGTCTTCAACGGGTAGCCCCCTCGTGGGCGGTCTGACCCAAACCCTCCGAAAGAGTTCACATCTTGGGTAAACTCTTTATCTCCTCTCGAATCCTTCCCCATCTAACCCCGCCCAGGCCCAGAGTAAACGAAAAAAACAAGGTCAACAGACCTAAGTCGCGTGCTCTCAATTATTCGGACTTATGACCTTACGACCTTCAAACCTTTGAACAAGTGGGGCAATCCAAACCATAGTTAGTTTTATTTTAATAAATCCTTGGTTAACATTGGGGAAACTTTGCCAATTGCATCATTTGAAATAGAATGTAAAACATAAGGGTTTCAAATTTCGTTAGAATCGGCCAAATAGTTATGATATTATTGCCAAAAAACACATTGAAAAGTAAAATGGTTCCCCTCCGACCGACCTACCTACGAACCGACATAGCAACTTAAGAGTCGCTTGCACACGACTAAAAACAACAACAAACCCAACCTGGGTAATTTTCCTGGGACAGACTCTGAAAGCGGAGGAAGCCAAACATCGGTCGAACACGTCGCATCCCGTCAAGAGGCGAAGACTTTGCTCTTGAACCTCCGAGATGAAGAGCTCGTCCCGATCGCGAACTTGCAGGCAACTCCACTCCTCGAACGAGTACAACCCTGACACTGAAACGTGAGGTCAAAGAAGTTCTCCATACAAAAAAAAGAGTAACGAGGGATTTGAACGGCCGTATTTTGAGACTTGACAACAAAATGTGTTAAATACGATTAACTACAAAAAGACATAATACCAAAACCAAGAAAGACAAACTCTTTGTCTTCATCACCATCATCATCAACGCTTTCTGGCAAAGCGGAGTCGGTGAGCATCAACTTCACCAAACTACCCACACCCTTGCCCCATCTCTAAGCCATATCAAACAGTCGCACATCATTTTGCCCCAGGTCAAATATGCCCTTCTCAGCTCCCAGCATTGGGGCCCCACGTCCAATCTGGGCTCCCAACACTGATACTCACGTATATTCCCTTATAGCATCATAAACTCCTCACTTAAAAACACTGCCACGCCCTCCTCATCTCTATCAGACATCCGATCACATTCCATCGCACACCAAACTCTTCATTCACTTTCAGGTTCGTCTAACATAGTGCATGCATCTGTCATCTCTTTTAAACCCAATTACCACATCTCTCCTCTTCCCTTCCTCGCATATACACCTCATATTCGACATAGCCACTCGGTTCACGCATTGACGCAGATTAATCGGCATAACTGGACCGGGTCCTCGACACCCATGCCCATTACCGCCAAAGCGCTTGCAACAACACAACTATCGGGTTCCGTAGCCTCCCATGCCAGCGGCCCATACCCGGTTTTAGTCTTTTTTATGCCATCAGCCAGAAGACGATATCTTTATTCTTCAATGCTTCCACTAAAAAGAAAAAAAGAAAAAGGGAACGATTATGGCCAACGTGGGCATTTCTACTGAAAACTGCCTAAGAACTAGTAGTAGTGGTGGTTCGCTAACCTGCTTTTATCTAGGCGAATCCCGACCAGATAATGAAATAGACATAAAGGTCAGTATGACAATCGCTGATGAACTAGAGTGCACCAGGAGTTGAGAGGTACCAGCAAGTATTATGTTTTGACACCAAACGGCGTTCAGGTGGAACCTTCGTCGCCCGGGGGCAAAGGGACTTGTTCCGCGAGAGGTATGTGGATATAGATACCCATCGCCAGAATTCCTTGGAACAGTATGTGTGTGTATTATGCTGCGAAGACAGGAGAGGAAAGAAAGCCGTGTTGTAATTAACTATTTTTCGCGATGAAAAGTGTCAGATCTACCCACCCCAGAACAGGGTTGAGCACAGCGCGTCCACCATTCGGTAGCCAGATCTCTCCGTGCGCTGAAGAAGAAGAAGATTAAAAGTAAACTTTGTGGATGACGAAAACTAATCAACTAAACCTTGTAAGCCATAATCACTGGTTCTGGAATAGTGTGATTATAAATATAGAATAAGAAGTTCGTACATAAGAGCATAGGGCACTCGAAAGTAAGAATTTAAACAACTTTGCGGAACAAATCTACACTTACGAGCCACAGAGTTATTCTTGACTGTCTGCTGAGTCAGGCCGAGAAGCAGGGCCAACACGCGCTTCGGTCTAAGTAATTTCCCGATTTGGAATTCAGTCTGGGAGGTGAGGAAGGTCAAGAGGCCCGGAGACAGAATGACGATCTGGAAAACAAAGAGCGTCGAGATCCAAACCCTCAGAAACAACGAGCACGCGTCTCTTCCCCTCCATTCCTCCCATAGATACGAATTGCGTCTTCGTTGTTTTAAGGCATACAGAAAGGAGTGCCAGGCACCGAAAAGAAGGCGAGGTGAAAAATAAAACTGAAAAGCGAAAAAACGTAGATGAACATTAATAGGGATAAAAAGTGGAGAATATAGCCATCTTTTTATATCTTTCGCGGGTCCGTCTTTGCCCCAGAAATTGTCACATTCTTCGCTCAACTTAAAAGAGAAGCATCATTCTCCTATTAACCGTATTTACTCCTAATTCCGATTTATACGCCATAGCTAAGCGAAATCAGGACTGGGAATAACTTGGATCGAGACCATTAAGGGGTTCTCACTTCTCTCTCAATCTGACCCTTACTCTCTTACAACACTAAAACCCCATCATCCGTTTTCATCCTCCACGTGTATCAGCAATCCCATCTCTCATCCTGTCCCGTCTTTGATACATTCACATCCACAGCCATCAATCGATATCAAGTCTAACTCCATTCTTCAGCACAGAAGCCTATCACTCATTTCCTCCCATTCTATCAAGGTACACTAAAAGCCTCAGTTTTTCTCTCTCAGTCTGTCACAAAAGCCTAGGTTTTTTTCTCTCTCAGCCTGTCACAATTACAAACCAACAGAGAGCCTTAAGATGCGCTCGAGGCTCGTTCAAGAAAGAAGGGGGAAAAAGGGGTGAAAGTGAGAGGTGAAAAACTGCTAAAAGGAAAAGAGGATTTGGTTAAAGAATGTTTCGCAACTCCTATTTTTCTAAATTTCTATCTAAATTTAGAGCCAAGTTATTCCAAGTATGTATTACTTTATAAGAAAATAAATTTTGTTTATAAGCTAGAAACCGTTATTTCTATTTTCCACTCTCTCTAGCTCAAATATTGAGTCATGATTTATATTAGTGAACCAGTTTATTATTTTAAAGACTAATAGGTTCGCAAGCGTAGTTGCGGATCTTTTAGGGAAAATAAATTGAACTGCTTTAATGTCTTCGTACAAATTATTTTCAAGTTCAGGAATTTATTTGGAAGGTATTATATTTTCTTTTCTTTCTCATCTATGGAGACAACTGCATCGCATGCTCAAAATGAGATCTTACAAGTGATTTAAATAAAGGAAGACCACAGTGCATTGCTTGGAAATTCTTAGATCACTCGAGATTAAGACACCCAAATCTTTTTCCATGTTGACTGTTTAAAATTGAACTCCTTATATTGCAATCGCCACTCTTCACTAGTGCTCGCAGCTGACCCTACTTTCTGGGGTATCCTGCCTCCATATGGTCCGTAATCTTTCGTAGTCTCTGTAAATTCTTCCGAATAAGATGAGCTTTTTTCCTTTGAACGCAATATCACGCAACCTCAAATGCTTAAAAGATGGAGATCTTTTAAGCATTTGAGGTTGGCAAATATTTTTTTAGTCATTATCCAATTTCTCTTCCCGTTCGATCCCGTCATTCTTTCCCCAGTGATTGAACCATCTACTTGCACTAAACCACTCAACCCAAACCAAAATTTTGAACATGAAAAACAAATGGCAAATCTCCCCCCCCCCCCTCTCGTATTCTTTTTTCCTCTTCTTTTCCTGTTCTAGTAGCACGTTCAAGGCCACATGCGGCACCGGTGGTACAGACAGAATTCCTTCCAAATACCATATGTACCACAGGTGGTACATTTCACAATTTTTAAAAATATTATCTCAAATTTATTTGTATGTTTATATACTTTCAGAAACTAAAAATATGGATGGAAGGAAAGTTTGATAACTGAAATACCTTTTATTAAAAAAAAAATCTGGCGCGGAAGCAGGAACGCTACTGAGCGCTTCTTGGGAAAGTGTGTCTGGTATTTCAAGGAAAAGCCGAGTCGTGGGCATAGTAGCCTTGAACGTGTTTTTTGTTTTTTTAAACATTTATTTTTTATTTATTTATTTATTTACTTAAATTTATTTTTACATATTTGTATGTCTTTTAATTTATTTATTTTTAATTTATCTATCTATCTATAGGGGTGATTGAGACTTCTTGCAGAGCCATTCAGATTGACTTGACCTCTGATAGGCGGCCTTTGTGGCTTATTTCATCCGTTGAATTATGTATGTATGTAAGAGACCAGTTAGGGGGTAAGGGAAGAGGGAGGATGCCAACTTTCCTATATCTAGCACCATACCATCAGGTGACGAATATCAATCAATCCACAGAACTATAACACAAAAGAATGATAAATAATCACAATTTGCATTCCCTTCTTAACCTTCTATATGACGGTGAACAAACCTTCAAAATATGACCTCTCACATATTTTTGCCAGATCCCCCCTCCCCCTCCCGCCCCGGTCTCTCACACGACATACCCAGGATGCTTCAAGACAGCTGAGCTGTGCTGCGCCACAACGGCAGGCAAACTTCTCAAGTTTGACAATGGAACAAGGCGAACCATACCTGTAATTTCGATTCCTTAAGGCGAGTAGCTTGGACCTCTGGGATTTCGTGATACGGGGAAAAAAATTCTATATCTATTCTTTCAATTCTGAGGGGTGAAGAAAAATGTGATAAGAATTAAAAACAATACATGCAATTATGAACCTCTCGCAAATCCCCCCTTCCCTCATACAATGGCCCGGCTGGTCTGGCTGCAATATGTAGAAAAGTCTTCGGAAAAGTTAACTCCTACTAATAACATAAGACTAAGAAAGGAGGCTAACCAACGGAGGCACCACCATCCGGGTAAGGGAAGATGACAGGAACAAGAGAACCACATGAAAATGAATAAAAGGAAGAGATAGAGGAAGCCCAAAACAGCTACCTCATGTTAGCATGAGTACAAATTATGTTAGAAACAAAGATCCATCACCTTTTTAACAAAATTATTTAATGTATAGATTTATACAGGGTGTACGACTAGTTAATGTGTAGTGGCCTAGTCTTTACTCGTCTCGCTTGAAAGTGCACAGTGGCCTATTTAGAGCCTAAGTAGACTAGGTCATTGTGCACGTTCAAGAGAGGCCTAGGAAAGCCTACGCCACTAAACAGTAATTAGTTGGACACTCTATATGATATCTAAAGTTTTCAAAATTAACCATCAAATGATTTTTTTTTGTCGTGAACAGCAAAGTACTCTTTTGCTGAATAAGATTGGCCTAAACGTTGCTTAATCGAAATATCGTATTAACCAAGCATTTGGAGATGAGAAAATAAGTCGTCGCACAGCCTACGTTAACCGGTTTAAGTAGTTTCAGCGTGGCCAATTCGATCTCCAAGATCAGCCAAGAAGTGGTCGACCCTCACATATTGACAATGATCGTTTGTCTCAATGCTGATCCAAATCTGACATTACGCGAGCTGTCTGAAAAGTTTAGCGTCAGTCATAACACCGTTTTGCATCATTTAGAGTAAATGATTTTTTTTTTTTTTTAAGAGCTCATCTGGCGACTGCCTACTTGGGCATTAGTCGCCGTATTAAAACTGGCCTAGTTCTAGGCTACTTTAAAATAAAATTAAAGAGACAAAAAAAAACCAAAAGGGAGAAAGGAAGCAAGCTGGTGCGTCGGGGGGGAGGTCCCCCCGGCGCAGGAGCGTGCAACCTAAAGGAAAAAAAAAATGCAAAAAAACAAAACAAAACAAAGAAAAACAAAACCTGCTTAAATGATGGGGAGAAGGCCGGCCTACCCCAAGAAGTCAACAAGTCCACCAGTCAATGTGCACGCACTCGTCCCGAGTACAAGGAACAGGCGGTAGCGACCCCACCATACCGGTACCGGGACAGGTAACGTGCGCGAAGATCACCCAGACTGGGACATTCGACAAGAATGTGCCGAACAGTCTGGGGGACGACGCAGTCGTCGCAATAGGGCGCAGGCGAGCGCTCCATCAAATAGCGATGCGTCACACGAGTGTGTCCGATTCGGAGACGACAGAAAGCGACCTGAAGCCGTCGCGGCATTGGGGGATAGGTACATGGGAACAGTCGCGGCACAATGGCACGCAACTTTAAGTTCCCTTCGACCGTCTCCCATCTTCTTTGCCAAGCAGTCCGAAGAGCTGCCCGTATTCCTGCCATGTAGTCGGTGTGAAAAAGAGCGAAACACTGGTCCGGTCGCAGAGTCCTCGCGGACTCTTTGGCGCCCTCATCGGCGCCGTCATTTCCCGCAATTCCTACATGTCCAGGAACTCAACAGAAGATAATCTCGACATCTGCCCGGCTCACCAAAACCGTGGCGTCACGGATATCGCGAACCAGGGGATGCGGAGATTTCAATGCTCCGAACCGGGCACGTCGCGTAATCTCCCGTACCGAGTGGTGTATTGCCACCAGCTCGGCCGTGAAGACAGACGCAGCGCATGGCAGAGCCCCGCTGACTTGAAACAGAGGGGATACGGCGTGGAAGCCGACCCCCTCTTCACAACTTGGAGCCATCCGTATACACTGGCACGGTTCCAGCGTGACACGTGGTGTGCTCCAAAAAGGTCGAACGCAATACTCCCGGCGCCGTACAAGCTTTGAGAACAGAGGCGTGGCGACAAATAGCCAAATTTGGTATCCTCCAGGGTGGCGTCCTGGGCAGAACCATGGGCGCCACCGGCCCGAGAGCTATATCTATCTCTCGAAGGAGTTTCCTGGCCCTAAACCCAGAGGGCTTAGAATATGACTGGCGTCTCTCGGCGGCATAGGCACCATCGAGATCAGCTGCGGATGCAGTGAAAGCTGTTGGCGACTGAGGGAGGCGTCGTGCTCGCGCGTACAGGCGAGTGATGCACTGCACGCGACGCAGAGCGAGTGGCATCTCCCCAGCATCGACCAACAGGCTCTCAATGGGGAAAGTGCGGAAGGCACCGGTCGCAAGGCGGAGGCCGGTGTGGTGGATCGAATCCACCTTCCGCAATAAACGCTCGGGTGCGGATGCATAAAATTCGCATCCCTAGTCGAGCTTCGAATGAACAAAGGATCGATAAAAAAGTAGGGCAGTAGCCCTATCAGCGCCCCAAGCGCTGAACGTCACGGAACGGAGAATATCCATGGCGCGGGTACAAGAGACCCTAAGGCTGCGAATATGAGCCTCCCAGGTGAGGCGTCGGTCGAATACAAGACCAAGGAAACGGTGCGACTCAACTACATCCAGGCGCACCCCATTAAGAAACAAATCTGGGTTGGGGTGGAGCCGTGGATGGCGACAGAAGTGCACCACCTTAGTGTTGGCCAAAGAAAACTGAAACTTGTGCGCTTCGGCATAGCGAGAGACGCGGTTCAATGCCTGTTGGAGTCGACGCTCCACAGTTGGCATCTGGGCCGCGCCAAAAGAGATCGAAAGGTCTTCCACGTAGAGAGTGGCGAGAACATCTTTCGGCAGCACCGAGGTGATGCCGTTGATGCTCAGGGCAAAGAGTGCGACACTGAGGACACTTCACTGCGGGACACCCTCTTCCTGCTCCTTTGGGCCGGAGAGAGCTCCCCCCACCCGTACGCGGAATCGACGATCTCGCAAAAATTCAGATATAAAGACTGGGAGGCGTCATGAGTCTTTTGTGGGGAGGCACAGGCCTTGACCCCGCAAGGTTTAATATCCTTGCCAGCAGGTCTTTTGAGGGAAGCGACCGAAGGGGCCTGGCTTTCCTCTCCCCCCACTAAGGGGGTTTGCCCTACCGAGCCGCTTACACGAGGGGCGGTCGGCAATGGGCTGCCTGCTGGCTTTCTTGGCAGTCCCCTTAGAAAGAAAAGGAGGAACTGCCGCTGGAAATAGGGAGGTGCCCGAAAGCACCTCCAGAGAAGGGGGTGAGGAAGAGTCCCCTTCACCCGTAGGCGTAGGAGGAGTAAGCCTCCTCTCCGGTTAGAGAAATATGCAGGGTCCCCTGCGCAAGCACAGGGGCAAGGACCTCCATTTTTTCGGTGGAGCTGCCCGATAGCGGCTCCGTCGATGAGCAAGGGGGAGATTTTTTTTTTTAACATCATTAGGCATGGTGACCCTAAATTTTCTGCGGGACGCAATAGCTCACCACCTCTCACAGTTGCCCGCACTGCAAGAGGTGCTTACAGGCCTGGCAGAGCCAGACGCCGCCATTTTGGACCACCCCTCCCGCCTGGTAGCCTGGCAGTCCATCTGCATGGCGGCTCCACCTTGAACACGGCGTAAAAGGATAGATTTTGAAGAGGAGAGGAAAAGGGATGTGAGGAAGGTATGGTGGGGATGAAGCAGGTTGTTTAAAAAAACCCATCCCGAACCGGAGCTCAGGGGTTAGGGAACAATGTCCCCTCCCCCCTCAGCCCCGATCCGGGACGGTTGGCTTGAGAAGAAGTTCAGCATCTACCCTGTGAAATTAGAGCCTGACCAGAGAAAGTTGTGGGAGAGGTTGTATGAAAAGTGAGGAAACAAGTGTTTTGAAGGAAGGATAAGAGGCTAAGTTGGGGTCGGACGGGGTGCTGAGTCCCATCAGCACGGCGGCCAGGATGGCAAATCGCCGCGCCCCTTACGGGGTTAGAGTAGATGAGCAAAGTCAGCAAACTCGACTATCGATTCCACCTAAGCTGATTTCCTTCAACCGTCAGTGTCGCATAGACGCCTGCATGACATCACTGTCCAAGAAACGTTTTGATTTGCCAAATAAAGTGGTTATTGTAGATGAAAAATGGTGTATCACTTTAACATGGCACGCAAAAGTGCGCCTGCACAACTTTAGTCAAGGGTCGACCGACATTAAAATAAGCTTACGGTTTGATCTGCCGGGATGTGAAGGAAGTGATTTACTGGGAAATGTGGGAACACAATCACTCTGACGATCAATTATACAATCAATAACTACAACAGGTGGCAGATACAATTGCGCAAAAATTACCAGAATTGACTCATGTCATGTTTCTTCATGATAACGCCCGATCAAACGTTGAAAAATTCCTGGAGCTGAGGTGGGAAGTTCTCCCTCACCCACCTTACTCGCGAGACCTGGTGCCAACATACCGCAATCTATTCCGGGCACTGCAAAACTTCATGAATGACAAATCGTTCGCAAATGCTGACGAAGTGAAAACTGCAGCCGGAGACTTCTTTTAGAGCAAACCAGTTGAATTTTACAACAAAGGCACCCATGATCTATTCGTGTTTGGAAGTAGGTGCTCAAAAATAACGGTGGTGATTACATTATTCAGTGACATGTTTATTTTGCTGCATTGTTTAGTTGTAAAT
Source organism: Ceratothoa steindachneri (assembly GCA_963969495.1). Taxonomy (NCBI): domain Eukaryota; kingdom Metazoa; phylum Arthropoda; class Malacostraca; order Isopoda; family Cymothoidae; genus Ceratothoa; species Ceratothoa steindachneri. The sequence goes on along the minus strand of OZ018329.1, from coordinate 74,942,624 downwards.
CATTGTCAATAAAAGTTTGTGCGAGAAGTTTCCAAACTATTATAAAATAAGCGGGGGCTTTGAGCCCCCTACATAAATTAACCAACTTCTAAACGTTCCGCTCGGAACGGGAACTGCCTTCTTTTGGAAACAGGAGCAAGTTTAGAATGGCGTATCCTCTCGGTTCCTAGCCAGCCAAAGTAGAGAATTTTGGTTAATCACCTTCCACACATTTTCACATCCCTTAACTACACCGCTTTATGCAGTTTCTGGCGGAGATGCCTTCGTTTTTTGTTCAATTAAAAAATTACCCAGCGATTTGCTGGTAGCGAAAAAGCGGCGAAAGACTAAAATACCCTCCAGGAAATTGTCCGCACTTGGGAAAGCGATGATAACCACGCCTCTGTCTGGGTTGCCTCACAAAAGCTTTGGTGCCCAGTGGTAGACTTTCTGGACGCCTCGATGGTGGACTCAATCCGGGATAGTTCCGTGTTGTGACGTATCGATCAGCTACGGAGTGGGAAGTCGCAGGAGCCTCTTCCGCGATACCACGGTACTAATACCCACCACTATCAAACCTTAGACAGTTTTAGGAGGGGGTGTGCAGGAAACGCAAACGGAGCCGATCTGGGAACCAAGCAACCACGAACAGGGGCATGGTGCTCATAAAAATAATATTTTGTACACGGCGTTCTTCGGGAGAAGGGGTTTGGAGAAGTGGGAGGACATACTGCCATCCCTTATTTTTATGTGCGTAAAAATTAACACACGGACAAGAAAAATACAAGAGGAAATAGAAAGCATAAAATCCTCATGAAAGGTCCAACACTCGAGTTTGCTCCTATTTCAACTCATAACTCAGGGCTCGTCGAGATGAACTACGTGCAACCTCCGACCTCGATACGAGGAGTCGACGAAATTAACGCCGATTTTCATCAATATCAAACATGGCAACTCTGCGCCAGACTCTAATCTGCGCGTCTTTCGTCATAAATTAATAAACACACCGAGGAGGATTACCATGGTAACCAATTATGGTTACTCATTTCGACGTCTGCACTCACCTGACATGTGACCGGCCGAGGGCGTCCTGAAGAAGGGTGGTGAAACTGTCGTGCAAATAGTTCGCCCACATGGAAGTATCTTTGCCGCAGTGGACTACCGCAATATCCACGTCGCCCTCTCCTGGAAGAAAACAGAAGGATTTTGCAAAAGGCTAATCGATAGCCTATACGAGGCCCCTGTTCACATCCCGAAGTTCAATTCCACCGAGCATCCTCATCCATAAACCTTACCAGTCTTAAAAGTCAACAAGGAGGCTTCTATCACATTACGGAACCTATTCCATTCATCTACCACTTGATTTATAAACCAATTTCTACCAATCTCTTTCCTAAACCTAAACTCCTCAAGCTTAAACCCATAGCTACAAGTCCTATCCCCGTTCAATAAAAATAATAACCTTACCCGTGTCTCCCCGATTATACCCTTTTACCCACGTGAACACTTCAATCCAGCCCCCCTCGAACTCTTATCCTTTCTAACGTATGTGGATTTAGTCTTCTACGCCTCTCGCCATTAGGTAAACTCCTCAACACATTAATCCTCTTAGTCATCCTTCTTTACACCGACTAAAGCAAACCATCCACCATATAATATGGTGACCAAAATTGCACCGCATAGTCAAGATGAGGCCAAACTAATGCCAGATACAGTTTCAGCATGACATCGGTACTGCCATTTCTCACACTCTTCTAAATGAAACAATAATGCCCTATTAACTATAAAGCTAGAACTTAAGCACGGCTTTCTAAATCAAGAACAGCAACGTCCCTAACACCGAACCTTGAAGGATTCTACTAGTACCATCCCCCCCCCCCTTCGGATTTAATCCTATCTATACTAACTCTGCTGCCTGTCACCCAATCCACGACTAAATCTACCTAGAAATCTCTCCATCAATCACATGCGCATTTAACTCTATTCAAAGGTCTGTGTGTCACCCTGTCTAAAGCCGTACTAATATCCAAATAGATAATATCGTCATTCTCAAGTCTATTGGCCGCATCGTATACCTTTGTATGAAAAGAATGAATTAAACAAACACGATTTGCCACTAGTAAGGCCGTGTTGAGATTCCTTAATCAACTAACGACCCCACTCGCCACGGTACCGGGACATGTAAATTTAATATTGGGATGCTTATGGAAGGACCAATCTTGGAGCTAAATGGTTCCCTGTCATTTTTGGATATTCACATCTCCCATTCTTTAAAAGGATTTGAAACGAAAGTTTTTCGCAAGCTAACCTTTACTGGTCAAGATCTCAACTTCAGCTTTTTGAGATTTTTCCCCCCGTAAGGTGCGCGGCGATTTGCCTTCCTGGCCGCCGTGCTGACGGGACTCAGCGCCCCATCCGGCCCAGCTTAGCCTATTCTTTCTGACAGCCTGTGTTTTTACCCCACTTCCTCACTTTCCCTACAACCTCTCACACAACTTTCTCTGCCCTACCCAACTATCCCGGATCGGGGGTGAGGGGACAACGTTCCCTCATCCCTGAGGTCCGGTCTGGGGTGGAGTTTTTTTCACAAACTGCTTCATCCCCACTTACACCTTCCTCATATACAATTTTTTCTCGTTTCATCGTCTATCAATTTTACGCCGTGACCAAAGTGGAGCCGCCATGCCGATGGGCTGCCAGGTCACTAGGCGAGAGGAGTGGCTCAAATGGTGACAGCTGGTTCTGCTGGCCCCATGTTCACCCCTTGCAGAGCAGGATATAGCGTGGGGTGATGAGCGTTTGCATCCCGTTGAAACACCCTATCATGTCTCCCTTTACCACCGTTGGACCCGCCTTCGGGCAGCTCCACCGAAAAAATGGAGCCCCCCTCCTGTGTTTTCGCAGGGGATCCTCCAAGAATCTTTGACCGGAGGGGAGACTTACTCCTCTCCTATGCCTTCGGATGCAGGGGACTCCCCCTCATCTTCTCTGGAGTCGCCCTTGGGTGACTCCCTCTTCTACACGGTAGCTCCCTCTTTACTCTCCAAGAGGACTGCTAAGAAAGCTGGCGGGTGGCCCATAACACAAGTCAACAATGATTTTGATACTTGGGTATAAGCTTGTGATTTATACTAAATCGAGTATGCCGATTCCGAATCTGTAATCAGAATTGTGCTAGCACGTAAGGTTCCTGAGTTACATACATACTCTTTACTTACACATATGGGCAGTGTTGCTTCAGCTACCGTAGTGAGAGGATGTGTTGTGTGTGTTTGGTTCCTGCGTTACACTCCTGTTTTATCACGTTGTCAAATTTAGCCATTATAGTAGTGGTGTTGAAACGGTATTTACATAGTGATTAATTGCATTTTTCTTTCAGATTTCTCTCTCAATTAATTTGTAAATGAAATAAGATTGTACAAAAGTATATAACAGGATATATACAAACTAACTTGGAAACATAAATCGGCGAGCATGTATAAATAGCCCAGACAACTTTTATTATATCTGTGGAAGATCTACTCCACGCAACCAGCTGAAAAATTGAGCTAAAAGAGTGAAAACTGCATACAATTATTATTTTGGTTGTAAAGTTGGTGACCAAGACAAGCCCTGGGCACCTCACAAATCTTGTACTGTGTGTTATACGGGGCTCACATAGTGGTTAAATGGCAAACGGAAGGGTATGCCTTTTACTGTACCAATGTTGTGGCGTGAGCCAACAAATCATGTTTTCGATTGCTACTTTTGTATGACAAATATTGCGGGATTCTCAAATAAGAACAAGTCAAAAATTGTATATCCAGATTGTAAGTCAGCTATAAAACCAGTCCCCCATAATATGGAGATGCCAATCCCAGTTCCTCCATCAGCTAGTGCAGTTAAAGAAGATGATTCATCGCCTGAAGAGGAGGATAACAATGACGATGAAATGTATGAGGAGGATTCTAAGGAAAAGAAGATCCAGTTGATAAATCAAGAAAGATCGAATAATTTGGTGAGGGATTTGTCATTGTCAAAGGAGATCGCAGAACTGTTTGTTTCCAGACTACAGCAATGGAATCTTCTAGAGGACGGTGCAAAAATATCTACTTTCCGTAAACGCCATGAGGCTTGGGCTGCCTTCTATAAAGAAGAAGATGATGGTTGTTTCTGTACTGATCTTAATGGCCTCATGAATCAGCTAGGAATCGAGCATTTACCTGATGAATGGAGACTATTCATTAATGCAAACACTGTTAGCCTCAAAGCTGTGTTGCTTCACAATAGTAACAAAAAAAACTTCAATTCCTGGCGCATTTATTGTCGTGATGATAGAGACATATGACTCAATGAAATATATTTTGGAAGGTGTTCATTACTCGCATCATAAGTGGAATATCTGTGGTGATCTAAAGGTAATTTCTTTACTTCTTGGACTGCAGCTAGGATATACAAAGAATATGTGCTTCTTATGCCTATGTAACAGCCGTGACGACAGGAATCATTGTCAAAAAGTGGCCCGAAAGAGAAGAACACATAGTTGGCCGATACAATGTGAAGCACATGCCTTTGGTACATCCACAGAAGATCTACCTTCCACTAAATCATATCAAACTTGGCCTTATCACGAATTTTGTTAAAACAATGGCCCATAATTCTGATTCATTCCAGTATCTCAAAGAGAAATTTAGTGCAAAGAAAACCGATGCTAAACTTAAAGCTGGCATTTTTGTAGGGCCGGAGTTCAGAGAATTGATACGTGACAGGGAGTTCAGAAATAAACTAACTCCACTTGAGTTGGCAGCATGGGATTCATTTGTCCATGTAGTGCAGAACTAATGGACAACATGCTAAAGGCCTATCAACGGATAGAGTGACGGGTCTCTCTTAAGATGCATTTATTGCATTCGCATCTAGATTTCTTTGCATCTAGTATCTAGTATCAGTGACGAACATAGGGAAAGGTTCCACCGAGATATCGTAATGATGGAAAGCAGGTATCAAGGCCGCTTCAACGAAAATATGATGGGTGACTACTGCTGGTTCCTACAACGGGAGGATCCTATATCCACATTAAGCGAGAACTACATCTTTTATATGTAATACACATCTTGTCTGGGTCCGCAAAAGGACGTACATAATGTCAAATAGGGTACCCAGATTCGAAACCTTTGCCCAGAAACGTCTCATTCTTCTCAGACTCGTAATAATTATATCATTAATTGATCCAAGGTGACAAAGTGAACCATAAAGCCTAGTTGCATAACTCAGGAACCTTATGTGCTAGGACAAATCTGAGCACATATTTGGAATCAGTGCACCAAATTAGTTAGTTACAACAACATTGACTCAAGTAGCAGAGACAAAGTTAAAATTTGTTGGCTAGTGATAAATTGACCGCTCGAGAGGACCAAACCACTTAGGGGAGCAAGGGATGGCAGGGCCCGTCGGCCGGTGTCCTCTAATGTCGTGTTTGCGTGTGTGACCAGCCTGCAGGCTGTTAGCGTCAATCTGCCCCCACGTATCTTCCTTGACGGATGGCAGTTCGCTAGCATTCAAATGTAAAAAAGGAACATTGAATGTGATATGAGACGTCTCGGGAAAAAGAGGGGTTTTTTTTTTAAGAGGCCATCTGGCGAATGCCCACTTAGGCACAAGTCGCCGTAAACAAAAAGCCTAGTTCTAGGCTACTTCAAAAAAATTGACAGCAAACAACAATAAAAAGAAATAACAATAACAAAAACAACAACTAAACCTAGTTAAATGAAAGGGAGAAGGCCGGCCTCCCCCAAATAGTCAACAGGTCCACCAGTCAATGTGCACGCACTCGTCCCGAGTACAAAGGACAGTCGGTAGCGACCCCGCCCATCCCGGTACGGGGACAGGTAACGTGCGCGAAGATCACCCAGACTGGGACATTCGACAAGAATGTGCCGAACAGTCTGGGGGACGACGCAGTCGTCGCAATAGGGCGCAGGCGAGCGCTCCATCAAATAGCGATGCGTCACACGAGTGTGTCCGATTCGGAGACGACAGAAAGCGAAGTCAAGCCTCCGCGACATTGGGGGATAGATCCATGGGAACAGTCGCAGCACAATGGCACGCAACTTTAAGTTCCCTCCGACCGTCTCCCATCTTCGTTGCCAAGCAGTCCGAAGAGCTGCCCGTATTCCTGCCATGTAGTCGGTGTGAGGAAGAGCGAAACGCTGGTCCGGTCGTAGAGTCCTCGCGGACTCTTAGGCGCCCTCATCGGCGCGCTAATTCCCCGCAATTCCTACATGTCCAGGAACCGGGCAGAAGATAATCTCGACATCTGCCCGGCTTGCCAAAACCGTGGCGTCACGGACTTCGCAAACCAGGGGATGCGGAGATTCCAATGCCCCGAGAGCACTCAGAGCGCTTTGTGAGTCGCTATAGATCACAATCCGGTCTCCGAACCGGGCACGTCGCGTAATCTCCCGTACCGAGTGGTGTATTGCCACCACTCGCAAGACCCTTATACCCCGGGAGGGCAGGCAGAGGGCACGCGCCTAGCATGGTCTCCTGCAAAAAGATAGCTAACGGGAAACGGGACGAGACGAGCCTCCGCAGCTCCTCCCAGTTGGCCCGAAGTCCACGGCAATTCCATTGAAGGAATATGCCCTCCAGGCCTAGCTCGGAGGAGACGCGGGGGCCATCCTCGAACAGAAGACCCTCACGGGAATGGCCGTACGCTTCCCGGGGGCAGAACCCCGGGCGCTGTTGGCCGGACAAAGCGCTGAAGGCGCTGTAGCCTTCGACGACTTATTGGGGGAGGTTAGGCTCACCATGCGAGTCTTTTCCTCCCTCCGCCTCGAAACCGTAGGCGGGCGTTGCGGCTTCGGAGGCGAAGAGCCCTCTTTTCGAGGAACCACCGTCTCCGAGCCACTCGCTCCACCTTTGGGCGTGGGAGAAGGAACCGAAGCTCCTTTGTTGCTAGCCTCCTTTCGGGGGACAGCTTTAGGAACTCCCGAAGATGGCCTAGCGACTATCTTCAGGGGTGTTGCCTCCTGTGAGTCTAACGACTCGGTGGAGGCGCGTGGCCGTTTCGCCTTACGGGAAACGGTCACGCTAGCGGAAGAGGGGGGAGCCCTGGTTTTAGCCGGGGCTGGGTATGAACCCTTTTTGCCGCCAGCTTTACCAGGGGAGCGCCCGGGTTGGGTAGAGCCCGCAGAAGGGCTCCGAATGGGCGCGGAAACAACCGTGCTCGTTGGCCTGGATGGGCCAGGAGCAGAGGGTGCCTTCCTAACTGCTGAGGCATATGACGTCCCAGGCAGAGCCGGGCGCGACAGGACCAAGTCCTTAGCCTCACGGAATGAGAGTCTATCCTGGGCCTGAACGGCCAGGATTTCTTTCTCAAGGAGATATGCACCACATTGCTTCGAAGAAGCAGGGTGCGGCTCTCCGCAATTGACACACTTGGCCACACACGATTTGGACTTATCGTGTGCGACCTTGGAGCAATTTACACAGACTTCGGGTGACCCCGACTTTGCACGTCTACATGAGCGATTCGTATGGCTGAGGCGGTGAAAGTAATAGCACCACCGCGGTAGCGGTACCAACCAGCACGCACCGACTCAGGGAGCTTGTCACAGTCGAACGTGACGAAGAGTGTAGGGGTGGGTCTCGAGGCCCCTCCCTGTTTTCTCATCACACGTTCGACCTTGACCGCTCGATGGTCGGCCAGCTCTAGGGTGATGCCCTCAATGGAGTAGTCAACGAGTTCCCTCGCATAAACTACTCCTTTCACAAAGTTCATGGTAGAGTGCGGCATCACACTCACAGGGGTGCCATGAAGTGTCCGAAGAGCACTTATCTTGGCCGCCTGGGCGGGATTCGCCACATGGCTCCCGTCCGAGAAACGGGTCACCTTCGGCTCTCTACCAATTGCACTAGCTAATCCTCTCCTCTGATGCATCATGTTGCCCTTGGACAACATGGTGCCATCAGTGGAGCGAATAACGAGGAAGCGTTTGAAGCCAGCGGGCTCGAAAACGCCAGGTAACCTCTGAATCAGGGGCCCCGATTTCATCGAGGCTCCGCCCTGTGCACTCTTGGTATTAGTCTTAGTCAGGGGCTCCGCAACCGGGGGGGCAGAGGGGGCGGATGTGCCGATCTTAGCTTTGTCGCTTGCCAGAGTGGCAGCAGACCCATCCGTCCCCACGGCCCCCGCGGATAGGGGGGAGCCCCGAGTCTTCTTATTCTTTCTTGTCTTTTTCTTCTTTTTAGGAGAGGAGGGCGGGGAATGAACCCGCTTCTCTCCTCCGCCGACAGAAGCCCCTAGGCCAGATGGACCGGCCTCAGCCAGGTCCTTCTCCGAAATGGAAAAGGTCCTGGTGGTCGCAGGGGCACCGGTCAGAGGAGATCCCTCCCCTCCTTGTGCTGCCGCGGAGGTCCCAGCCGTTTCAGGAGGACCTTGCATAGGGGCGGATTCAGGTTCAGTGGTTGGCGCCGAGCCCGGATTCTCCCCCATGGAAGGCCCTACCGTCTGAGGTTGGGTCTCCTCAAGGACCATGTCTATATCAGGAGGGGCCTCCAGTTGGCCATCCCCTCCCAGGACATCGCAGGTCCCGTTGGCAGCGCCAAGAGTCATTGGTGGGGAGGCACAAGCCTTAACCCCGGCAAGGTTTAATATCCTTGCCAGCCGGTCTTTTGAGGGAAGCGACCGAGGGGGCCTGGCTTCCCTCTCCCCCCTAAGGGGGTTTGCCCTACCAAGCCGCTTCGATGTGGAGCGGCTGGCTAATGGCTGCCTGCTGGCTTTGGTGGCAGTCCCCTTGGAAAGAAAAGAGGGGACTGCCGCTGGAAAAATGGAGGTGCCTGAAAGCACCTCCAGAGAAGGGGGTGAGGGGTAGTCCCCTTCACCCGTAGGCGTAGGAGAGGAGTAAGCCTCCTCTCCGGTTGAAGAGATATGGAGGGTCCCCTGCGCAAGCACAGGGGGGAGACCTTCATTTTTTTTGCTGGAGCCGCCCGAGGGCGGCTCCGTTGCTGTTATAGGGGAAGTTGGGGGTTGGTATTTTATTTGTTTTACATACATGGGCATGGTGACCCTCTTTTTAATACGGGACACAATAGCTCATCACCTCTGGCATTTGCCCGCACTGCGATAGGTGCTTACAAGCCCGGCAGAGCCAGGCGCCGCCATTCGGGACCACCCCTCCCGCCTGGTGGCCTGGCAGTCCATCGGCATGGCGGCTCCACCTTGGACACGGCGTAAAATTGATAGAATGTGAAGAGGAGAGGAAAGGGGATGTGAGGAACGTATGGGTGGGGATGAAGCAGGTGGTTAAAAAAAAACCATCCCGAACCGGAGCTCAGGGGCTAGGAAACAATGTCCCCTCCCCCCTCCGCGGTGGTTGGCTTGAGAAGAAGGTCATCATCTACCCTGTGAAATTAGAGGCTGACCAGAGAAAGTTGTGGGAGAGGTTGTATGAAAAGCGACGAGGTAGGGGAGAAATCGGGCTATCTGAAGGAAGGAAGAGAGGCTAAGCTGGGGCCGGAAGGAGCGCTGGATCCCGTCAGCACGGCGGCCAGGGTGGCAAATCGCCGTGCCCTTTACGGGGGTATGCAACAAAATAACAGCGGTTTTCTGATCAAGGTATTTAGTAAGCATTGAAATTCTACTCAGATGGTAATTGCAAACCTTAATTATATGATTAAAATGGCCACTGAATGAAAGTTTGCAATCAAAGATAATGCCAAGATTCCTAAGTTTGAGTGATGAAAAAAGCTCACTTCTATCAAGGTGATCCCAACCGGGAGAGGATATTGAGTTTTATCCTTACAAAAAAATATAAGTTCAGTTTTACCTTCATTAAGTTTTAGTTTTCTTCCTTGCATCCACAATTTTAAATAGAGAAGTGCATTTATTTTAGATACTAAAGAAGAGAGATTAGTAACGGGAACATAGATTTGCACATCATCAGCATAAAGGTGATAATTAACTCCATGTGCATTCATAATATTTATAAGTCCAGATGTATAAAAGAAAAATAGCATGGGTCCAGCACTGAGCCCTGTGGTACACCATACTTCAACTCGAGGGGAGATGACAATGAGTTATTTAGAGAGATCATTTCTGTACGTCCTTCCAGGTATGATTCCAGCTTTAGCTAGATCCATTAAAAGTAATGTATGGTCAATGGTATCAAATGCAACACTTAAATCCAGAACAAGCATAGATAATTTATGATTTTGAAAGTTGTATAAAAGGTCATTATAAATGTGACACAATGCAGTTTCTGTTGAGTGGTTTTGTCTAGAAGCAGATTCAAACATTGGTATATAATTATTAATAGTTAAGTGAGGGGTTAACTGAGACGCAATTGCTTTTTCAATGACTTTGGAAAGAAAAGATAAGCGTGATATGGGACGGTAGTTATTTAACTCGTTATTTAATGATGGCTTTTTTGAATAGGGGTTTCACAACAACTATTTTTTTCAGATTGTGGAAACGCACACCAGAAGCAAAGCATTTATTTATTATTTCTGTTAAAAAGGGAATAAGATGCTTTATAACACTTGGTAATTTTGAGAAGTTGAATATGTCAATTTCACAGAAAGTTTTATTAATAGAGTTTAATATAATAATAGTCTGTGATACAGAAATTGTAGTAAACTCATTTAGTTCAGCAGTACCAGTAGCGAGATTTGACATATAATTATAGTATATATCAGAATATTCATCAGTGGTAAATGTAATCAAATTCATCACGAATAGTTTAAATTTTCTTTATAAAACCCTCATTAACACTGTGGGCAGAATGAACATCAGAAAATTGAGGTTGATTCTTCCCTAATAGTCCAGCCAAAGTTTATTCTTAAAGTATTATTTTTTACAATGACTAATTTTCAGAACAACTCCGCTGTTCGCCTTATTGAATTCCTGTCGTGCCTGGGCTGTTTTTAACCTGCGCCATTTGCGTTCAGCTTGACGTTTTCTACGTAAATGTGCAATGTCTGAGTTAAATCAAGGGCTCTCCTTTTTTACACGGATTACCTTAGTCAGTAATGGGCACTGTTTATCTGATAAATCGGAAAGTTTCTGATTAAAATCTGAAACTAAATTATGAATACTAAGATAATAATTTTGAGATAGGGTTATGGCAGAGAAATCATTCAGCAACTGACATCAACATTGGCATAAGATCTCAATTTAATTGATTTAACTTTTGATTTAATTTTTGGAGGAACAGAAAAACAAAATGTAATCAAAGCATGATCAGTGAACAGTGCGTTTATCGGATGAATTGACGTATTTAGAATTTTACTTGAAGAGTTCTCAACTACTAGATCAAGCACATGGCCCCCAATGTGAGTTGGAGTTTCCACTATATTATATTTATTTAACGACAAAAACAACCAGATGCCTTTAAAAGATGTTTATGCTATTACCCTCTGAATGCAAGACATCTGACTAATACTTTTTTCACTCTCGCTTATGCACACGTGGGCACATTATCGCTCATTCCACGTGGGTGGCAAAATATGGCCCTCTGCCTACGAAGGAGAATGGAAAAAAAGGGGCATAAAGGTGATTAGAAAAGCTTTGAGGTCGCTTTGACTTACAATTCAAGGTTGGAAAAGTAAACCATAAATATTTACGATATGGTTTATTTTGAAGCTTTGGGGGAAAGGTGAAATTCTGAATTTAGTTTCTGACAAGGGGATGATGGGTTTGGGGGGTATTGGGGTCTTAAGCTTGAGGAGTCACAGAGTAGTAAGAGATACAACAACAGGGACTGTAATAATAATAATTAGAAAATTGTGACATTACACACAAAAACAAACATTGTTGAAAATGAGAACAAATGCTATTAGCGTAGAGGCAAGCGTCATCTTAAATGACAATAAAGCACGCACAAGCCCTTGTTCTCATGTGCAAATATAGATCATTTCCCAGGAGGGCAGAGAAAGGTTGGATATGGAGGCACTATTGTTGACATTAAGGCTATTTTGAGAATAGTGGGTGTCATAAGGAATTTCCTAAGGATTTGGGGGGGGGGGGGGAAGGGTCGAAGATTAATATTAGAAGGAAAGGAATTCGTCAGTAGTAGAAATGGATGGTTATCAGCGACATACGAGGGGTCTTCAGAGAGTTGATAGAAAAATGGAATAAAATTAAAAAGGATACATTTTATTTTTTTAAATAAGCTCCATTGAGGTTAAGAGCCTTTTGCAGGCGATGATACCATCCATTTAAATCATTCCTATACAAATGAGGACCTTGATAAATAAACAAAGTTAAAACCGTTCTTTTAACACCATCGACAGAGGAAAAACGAGTGTTTGATGTTGGATGGGGCTAGGTCAGGACTATGCAAGTTGCGTGAGATCAACTCCTAACGAAATTCTTGCAAAGTTGAAGAAAGGTAGCATAGAATTGAAGTTCGAAAAAAACAAAGAATAGACCGTAGTGCAAAATTGAATAGGCCTACAACCCAAAACTTTAGAATAATGGCATTGTATCTACTTTTACCGGTATCTTGTGGAATAACAACAAGAAAAGACTACCCACGTCTCAAATATTATACCGGGTCTTTCAAAATTAAGTGCGTATTTTGCTGAAATTGAAAAGTTAGGAAAAATTCTTGTTGAATTATGTTTATCATGTTTATTTTAGGCTCTGCACAAAATTGTAGTGTTCCATGTACAGGGTGTGTCCCCAAATTTTAATTTGTTTTTCAATCCTTTTCAGAACCCTTTTATAATGAATACAGAAGAGCGGATTTTTGTTGTGATAGCTCGTATCAGAGGAGCGAAATTTAAGGAAGTACGAGAAAAATTCCAAAGAAAGTTTAGAAAACTTCGACCTACAGACAACGCGATCCGTTCGTTCAGTTGTGAACAAATTTAAAAGAACCGGATCCGTACATGATGAGAAAGAAGACGGAAAAAATGAACGCAACAAAACGATAAATTCGACAATTGTTTGTAAATGAACCAAGAACTTCAGTAAGAAAGGTCAGTCAGAATTGATATGCCTAAGACAAAACAGTGCAGTCTTGCGTTCAACACTTATGAAAAAGCCTCATCACATTCAATTACTGCACTCCATTAATGAAGAAGATTGTCCAAATCGAGCAGAAGAAAGGTGCGCAGAATTTGTGGATCAAATTGAAAATGAAAACCTATTAGATAACATCTTATTCAGTGATGAAGCGACTTTCCACACATGTGGTAAAGTTAATCGACACAAATGTCGTATCTGGGCAAATGAAAGACTAAGTAGTTTCATGGAATGGAAAAGAGACTCCAAAAGTTAACGTGTGGCTTGGAATAACCAAATTTAAAATTTATGGCCCATTCTTTTTCATAAAGCATCTGTGACAGGCAACATCTACCTTGGTATGCTCCAATATCTTCTATAACCACAGCTGGTTGATGATAGCATTGTTGATAGTGTCGTGTTTCAAAAAGATGGTGTACCATGTGATTATGCTCTAATTGCCCGAGATTACCTGAACAGTCGCTTTCCAAATGGATGGATTGGACGTGGAGGAGCTAAACCTTGGCATCCGCCTTCTCCAGATTTAACTCCCCTGGGTTTTTATCAAAGCAAAAGTGTATCAGCAAAAAATTGGTAATTTAAATGAACTTAAATGAATTTAAATGAACCATACTTTCAGCAGTGCTGAATTTGTTTTCTTTCTGTGATCATAAATGAGCGGGAAAAAAACTTTTTTTTCTTTTTAATATCCATTAAGAATGGATTATGAAAAGGATGAAAAACAAATTAAAATTTGGGGACACCCTGTACATGGAACACTAGAATTTTGTGCAGAGCACAATTTGAACACGAGGAACATAATTCAACAGGAATATTTCATAAAAAATTTCAATTTCATCAAAATACGCACTGAAATTTGGGACACCCGGAATTTCCAGTTAAAGTCATCGCCCGCCAAAAAATATTGTCATGAAAAAAACGAAAACCAAAGGGATCATTCCTCGCCCTAAATAGCTGCAGATCTAAAAGTAAGAATTGAAAGAAAATGTGCATAAAAGCATATGAACTCCGAAGCACTACTGAAATACTTCCTTAATGGGGGTTAAGGAAAAGACACCTATCCGCCACTGGTCCTATTCCGCAATCAGAGCAGGTTTCTTCGCAAGCAAAGGCTAGAAGAATATGTTGACGTCATGACGAGCTTTTGGGATGAAGGTGATGTATTATACGTGAATAGCCGAAATACAGGACCCCTATTCAAGTTTAAATTAGTACTAGCAGAGGTAACATGGTCATCTAGATTAAATAAATGACGGAGGCTTTCAATCTTCAAAAACGTGGTTGTCAAAAGTAATAAAAATCAAAGAAATCAGAAAAGCGTTGCCCTCGTCGCCAGGGCAAACTCTCAAATAACTTTTTCTCCCACTTTCAACCATCATTAAATACCACATCTAATTTTCCTAACTATATTTCATCATCATCAACGGGGCAAAAGAGAATTTATCTAGGAAATGAATAGAAATTGGCCTAACAAATGGCCGAGGATGACGTAAAGATGATAATGGATAGATCATTAAGGTTTTCTAAGCAATGTATTTAGGCAAAAGATAGATCAGAGTGCAGGGCTTTATTAATATGAACGTTAGTTACAAAAGTAAAGTTATACACAGAGTACTGTATACAGACATGGGGGCATAGTACCCGCATAATTGGTTGAAGAAAGCCCCGTAGACTTGCGCAGCGAAGTTGTTACTCGGTTATTGCAGTTGTAAACTCGCGTGTTGAAAGTGTCAGGTTCAGAGTAGCAGCGAATGCGTGACTGTATTGGTTAAGCTGATGCGAGGTTAGTACTTCTTTTCTTTCAAAAGGCGCCAGTGGCGCCTTATAGCTATTATTAGGCTACACTAAAGAAACACAAAACAATAGACACACTAGACAAAACAAAACGGGTAGAAGGGGGTACGCTATGGGGTAGGAGGTGAGGAAGGCCCCCCCCCAAAAAAAACAGTCAAACAAAGTAGAGGAGGCAAACCTGTGTGCACGAGACCATTCCGAGTAAATGGGACAAGCGGAGCTGACAGGTAACGTGCGCGAAGATTCTCAGACTGGGACATTCGACAATAATGTGCCGAACAGTCTCGAGGACAACCCAGTGGTCGCAGTAAGGTACCAGCGAGCGCTCCATCAAATGGTGGCGCGTCCCGCGAGTGTGTCCAATTCGAAAACGATAGAAAGCGACATGAAGGGGTCACGGGATTAGGGGGTAGGTCCAAGGGAACAGTCGCGGCGCAAAGCCACGCAACTTTAAGTTCCGCTAGGCCGTCTCCCATCTTCTTTCCTAAGCAGCCTTCCGGCTGCCCTGATTCCTGCCATGTACCCGGTGTGAGGAAGAAAGAAACACTCGACTGATAACCTAGTCCTCGCGGACTCTTTGGCTCTCTCATTGGCGCGCTCATTCCCCGCAATTACTAGATGTCCAGGAACCCAGCAGAAGATAATCTGGACATTCGCCCGCCTCGCGGCAGCTGCGGCGTAAGAGTTACCGCGAACCAGGGAGTGTGGAGATTCGAATACCCCGAGAGAACCCAGGGCGGCAATTCCATTGAAGGAATATGCTCTCCAGGCATAGTTCTGAGGACATGCAGGGGGCCTGTTCAAAGAGAAGACCTCACAGGAATGACCATAGTGTTCCCAGGAAAAGAACTCCAGGCGCTGTCGCTTTCGAGGACTTATTGGGGGAGGTTGGGCTTTCTATCAGTCTTTTCCTTACTCTGCATTGAAACCTGGGGCGTACGGGACGGTTTCAGAAGAGGCGGGAGTCCCTCCTTTGGAGGATCCAGTCTCCGAGCTCTCACCCTTGGGTGGGGGCATAAAAGCCAGGTTCCTTTGGTGCCGTCTTCCTTTCGGGTGGCAGCTTTAAGAACCCTGGAAGACCGCCTCACGCCCACATTCTGGGGTTTGCTTCCTGTGAGCTTAACGACAAAGTTAAGACGGGACGACCACGCTGGGGAAGGCGGGCGGAAGCCCTGGTTTTAGGCGAAGCTGGGTGTGAACCCTTTGTGTTGCTAGCTCTACCAGGGTGGCGCCCGGGGTTAAAGAAGCATCGCGAGACGATCCGTAGCTTGAACGGCCAGGAGAAACGCATCACATTGCTTCGAAGAAGCAGGGTGCGCCTCTCCGCAATTGACACACTGGGCATTGCCAGATAGGGACTTATTGTGTGCAGCCCCGGAGCAACTTACACTGACTTCAAGTGAACCCGACTTTGCACGTCTAGAGGAGCGTTTCCTATGGCCGAAGCGGTGACAGTAGTAGCACCTCTGCGGCAGTCAGTGGCACGTGTGGGGAAATTCCACGTGGAATTTCTTTTCCAGCACGGAAGTGATGTTCATGCGCTGGAGAAGATTCTAGAATTTGGTTAGGCTTAAATTGGAAAGCCTCTCCGCCCTCCCATCCACAAGCGGTAGCTTCGAACCGCGTCCACCACATACCACCTTTACACGGGTTAGAATCGCCTCGGCGTGAAGATTCGAGGCCATTCGAGAGTAGCGCTGTTTCCCCCACCCCCGCGGGGGGAGGCTCGGATATATACAAGGTGTCCCAGAAAAAAGTTAGCCGTACTTTGAATTTGTATAACTCCAAACCTATTAGAGATTTTTGAGTCCTGCAAAACAAAAAAAATTTAACAACTATTTATCTGTCGATTCTGGAAATTTCATTAAATTCCCTTTTGCGATATTGATACACTAATGGGTTTAGTGGGGGCGATCAAAATTATGTTTGCGCAAAGAAGTAAAATAAGGAAACTTCGAAGTTTAAAATCAACAAATATATTTAAATCCATTTTTAACAAAAACGCCTTCATATGGGTAATACAAATTCATTTTTTAATTTTATAAGCACCGTTTCAATCCGCATGTCTTCCATTTCTTTTCGAGCACAGTTGCGCCTTTGATGGTATTGAATGAACAACTTTTAGGATTAAATTGTGATTTTCCTTAAGTCTATTGACTCCGCGTGTGATATTATCTCTTAACTAGTTGATATCGCCATAAGAAATAATCGCACGGTGTTAAGTCAGGGGATCTTGGGGGCCACTCAATTGCATGATTTAACGCGCCAATGCGGTTGTCAAACGTTTATCTTAGTTTTGTCTATAAGCTGGTGCGCCGTCCTGAATCCACCAAAGTCTATTGAATTAATTGACATAAATCTGGCAGAGTTCTCGGAAGATCCTTTCGTTGATCATGCTCAAGTAGGCAGCACCATTCAAATAATTATGGTAAAACAATGGGCCGACAAGATAGCCATTCCCACATATTCCGATCCACAGAGAGACTTTCTGTTGACAAATACGTGCGTCAAAGTTGAATGCTGGGGGGGGGGGGGCAGCGGTGCATATTGCCGAATATTATGGCTAATTACCTTTCCATTCATGAAAAAGGCTGCCTCATCACCAATCACAATGTTTCCAAGAAACGAGCAGGTTTATGGAGAACCCATTCGACAAATTGTCTACGACGAGGAACATCAGTTTCAAGAAGCTGGTTCTTGCATGCATCTTATAGGGATGCCATTTTAAGTCATGTTTATTAATGTGGTTAAATGATGACTTTAACAATTGTAACCCATTCTTTTAGACTGATACATGTCGATTTTGAAGAAGCGTCATCTGAACATTTTCGATATTTTTTGTTGTTTTTATGGTTCTCATACGACCCGAACGATCTTTATTTAGATTTAACCATGTTCCTTCATGTTGGTATTTGCGAACATTTTTCCAAATTGTGGGCTTGCTTGGTGGGTGCCTACCTGGAAAACGTTGTTCAAATGAATCTTGTACTTGTTTAATCCGGCCAGTCTTAATAAAGTTTGTGACTACAAATACGCGTTGATCTTTTTGTTAACTGCATGATTAAAAAGGTTCTACGAAAGTAAACTTTTACCCAGAAACGCTTTGATTTGCTTAGTAAGCAATAATGACGAGACCATACCACAGCGTGGCTGAAAAACCACTCTAAAATGGCCTAGGCTTTGCTTGAAGAATGGCACAGTGACCTAGGCTCCCTACGCTTCTCTTGAAAGTGCACGGTGGCCTAGACTTTCTAGGCTTCGTTTCATTATTTTACCTCCTTGCACAAACATATTTTTGATAGCTTCCACTAAACCAATTAGTGTATCAACATCAGAATAGGGAATTTAATGAAATTTCCAGAATTGACAGATAAATAGGTGGCAAATAAAACACTTTTTGCAGGACCCCAAAATCTCCAATAGTGTTCGAGTTATACTAATTCAAAGTACGGTTAACTTTTTTTCTGGGACACCCGATATAGGGCTTGTCTTCCATGTGGGAGTTGAGGAGTCTCGCCCGGACCCAAGAAGATTCCCCTAGTTCCAAGTCAGGTGCTAACGACAAAGCAAAGTGACGGCTGAAATTTGTGTGTTGGAATTAGCCCCAGCCAGTGAGGTAATTCCATTTGACGATCGCTACCAAGCGATTTTTCCGACTCCACTCATCAAGTCTTGTAGAAGCTCTCCTAGTTCGCCCCTCGTTTTCGGGTAGCAAAACTACTCTTCCCTGAACCGGACGTTACCCCCTCCCCCTTTGGAGAACCGTCATCACGTTAACCTACCGCTTAGAAGCTCCGAACACCCTCGCCCCCCCCCCCTCACTTTTATTGCCTGCAGAAGACATCCTTGAACCCTTATCCTGACGTCTCACCCGGAATACTCCGTAAACCAACCCCTCTCCTCCTTCAGCAACCTAATTGAGTTAATCCTTCCCATTTGAATAGTCTCCTTCTGTAACGAATTAATTTCTAACTTCAGAGTGTGATGCATAACTCTCCAATTCCCCCCCTCGTTTACCGATGTAATTTAGCCCATTAATTCTCTTATTTTTATGTAAATAAAATTATATTTTTGTACATTCCTCTTTAAATAACCTTGAGCTATGCCATTGCCCAAATTTTACCTGACCTCGTTGCACTCTTTCTCGCTGTTCCGCGCGTCGAAACTCATGGCGTTCCGTCCCCTTGTCGGTTCGCCTTTAGGTTATTGGTCCCTCCTCCATATATATATAATATGGTATTGATATAATATAATGTCATACCACAACAGCACGATTGACTTTACGTGATAGCAATACCAACCGGCACGCACCGACTCAGCAAGCCTGTCACGGTCGAACGTGACCAAGAGTGTAGGAGGTGGGTCTCGAGGCCCCTCCCTGTTTTCTCATCACACGTTCGACTTTGACCGCTCCATGGTCGGCCAGCTCTAAGGTGATGTCATCAATGGAGTAGTCCACGAGTTCCCTCACGTAGACCACTCATTTCGCGAAGTTCAAGGTAGAGTGCGGCGTTATACTCACCGGCGTGCCATAAGTGTTCAAAGGGCACTAATCATGACCACTTCGGATGGATCTAACGTATTCGCCAGAAGACTCCAATCCGAGAATCGGGACACCTTCGGCCCTCTACCCATAAAACTAACTAATGCTCTCCTCTGATGGATGATGTTGCCCTTGGCCAACATGCTGCCAATCAGTGGACCGAATACACAAGAAAGCATTTGAAGCCAGCGGGCTCGAAAACGCCAGATAGTCTCTGAATGAGGTGCCCCGACGTTAATGAAGCTCTCCTCAGCGCACTTGCGACCCTGCTCATGGTCTGGGACGACCCACAGGAGGGCGGATAGGGGCCGGACGTGATGATCTTGGCCTGGTCGGGTGTCGAAAAGGCAGCGGATCCATCCGTCCCCGGAGCTACAGCGAAGTGAGAAGAACTTTTAGTCCTCTTTGGGAGATGAGGGTGAGGAAGGAACCCACCTCTCTCCCCCTCTAGAGGGATCGGCCACAGGCATACCCTTCTCCCAGATCGGGATCTTAGATGTCAAAAGGGGCACCAGTCTCCTCCTACCCGACACCTGGGAAGGGCGAGGCCGCATTGGAGGTGGATCTTCATGCGCATTCCCACTATTGCCTTGTATCGTATATATGTTATATGGAAATAGAAAAAAAGAACTCGTGGAACGTAGATTCTATGACCTCGCAATGACTTAAGAATTTAAGAGAAAAGTCTCCGTTGGAACATAAATTCTAGAATGTGATCATTTACACAAACGGTCCTGGTCCAGCGTTGGTGGGCTTTGCCAACCCGGCCCGCTATTCAGGCGAAATTGTCCCTGAACTTTAACCATAAGGGATGGTGCCGGTGTAGCCACCTTATATGTGTGTACTGGAGGACGGTGAGCAGAGTGGACGGCCCAACAACCCGTACCTAATACATAACCTAGCCAGGGGGCTTTCGTCCATCGCAGCAGGTATATACTGCCACTTGACTAAGGCTCATAAGAGGATGATGTATCAAGGTTTTTTTATTGTATACTTGCTATGTATACTTTATGTATGCATCCCATCTGGGAACGTTGATTTTATCTGCAATAAATCACCATTAGGCCCAAACCTTACCATTCTACGTTCGCTTATGCATATAACTATTGTTGAAAATAGTGACTTTATGAAAAAATATACGTGATACACTAGAATGAACTACAAATTCTAAATGTGCATCTGAAACGAGTCTAAAAACCAAGGAAAATTCATTAATTGCTGATAAAGTTAATTATTGTTGACCTATGTAATAATCATCAATCGGTGGTGTAAAGATAACGAAGCTTATAAACAGAGGCCATTATGGCCTTAGAATCACTTCAAAAGGCTGCGCCGGAAACCCGAACTAGAGAAGAGATAGTAGTAGCAAGTGATCACCGGAATGCGCATTGAAAAAAAAAAACTTCGCTTGGACGTGACCAAGCTTCCAAAAATGACCGGATATCCACTTTGACGGAGCTAAGCTTATTAACGCTGAACATTCCTTCATAGGATTTGATCCTTCGAGATTAGAAAGAATTATTTTTTTTTTTACGAATAAGCAGTACATTAACAATGCTATGAGGATAGCATTAATGCACTCTCATACGTGCGTTGAATGTGAAATGTAATGATGAACAGGAATTCTTAAGAGATCACAATAAATTATTATTATTACCAGAGATGCTATGTAACGAGAATCTCTAATGAAAATCTTTGATTAGAAAAGTAGAATTAAAACCACAGCCAGTGTGTGAATGGTGTCGAGGAGGGGTTTGGCTGGGGATGGGGGGTAGAAACAAACGTGTAAAACGGGTCCTCCATTATTAAATCAAGATACGCTTAAATATCAACCCATAATTAGTGAGCACAGAAAAAAACGCAATATAAGAGCAAATTTTTAATTCTAAGTCCAGGACTAGTTTCAAAACTTCTCATTTCATTTTGTATCTGTACAGGGTGGTCAGAAAGTCTTGTCAACCCATAGTAAAAAGTAATAAGAACATTAGTGGAACAATTATAATAATATCAAACACATGCACCGGTTTTAGTGTATTGTGTATTCACTTTCAATAGAGGAACAATATAATAATATCAAACGCATGCTCTTACCAGAATGCACACAATCATGTACACATACAGTCGCAATCAGCCACTATTCGAAACTGTAGGAGCTCGTGTCAGTCATCGGAAATAAAAAAAAACAACAATATTTACTGTGGCCCCGTGGGTGCCACCCTTGTACAATGAACTTGGGATTCGGATGGTTTAAGTGGTGAAATGTGTGTGTGAAGTACGAACAATAGTTAGAAATATTGTGCAATAGGATAGATAAGTTAAGGTGAATGAGAGGAATGAAGTGTGCCAGGTTACATGACAAACTGTCATTTTTCCCTTTGCTTTTATTTTTATGTTACGTTCGATATTTTTATTTGATTTTTCCTCATTTGAGCCTTTGTTTTAAGTGTGTATTAATTCGAGTTTTCTTATAATACCCGAGTATTCCATTTGTTTCCCTTAGATTTGGGTTTGTTTATATTTGTGCGATTTTGATTTATGAAGTTTGCTTCATTTAATTAATTTTCCTGTTGGTTGAAAATCGGTTCGGTTTCTTCTCGAGTCTTCATTCTGCAACTTTTAAATTTGTGTTTGTAGTTCAACGTTCTGTTTTATTCTTTGGTTCGTATTGTTTTTTAGAAATTAGTTCGGGAAATTTTATTCTATTTTGCCCTATATTTTGGGGAGCGCGTTCTTGTAGGACCGTCATGTAAGAACATAAGAAAAAATGGAGTCTGCAAATGGCTAATCAATATCCTATAGGAGGCAGCTCCTATACCCATCACCCAGTTCAGCCCTACCAAGAATCCTCATCCCTAAATCTATTCTTAAAACTCTGCAGGAAGGACGCTTCTACACATGAAGAGTGCGTCTATTCCATTCATCAACCACTTGATTTGTAAACCAATTTCTACCAATCTCTTACCTAAACTTTTCAAGTTTAATCCATTGCTACAAGTCCTATACTGTTGACTAAAAATAAGAACATTACCTCTTTCTCCCCTATTATAATCTTTTACCCACTTGGAAACTTCAATCAAGTCCCCTTGGACTCTTTTCCTTTCTAATTTATGAGGATTTAGTCTCCTAATCCTTTTACCATAAGGTAAGCTCCTCAACCTATGAATCCTTTTAATCATACTTCTTTGTACCGACTCAGGCAAACCAATATATTTCCTATAATATGCTGAGTAAAATAGCACCACAGTCAAGATGAGGCGGCATCCTTAATGCCAGGTGCAGTTTCAGTCACATCAGCACTCCTATTACTTACACTCCTCACAATAAACCCTAATACCATATCAGCTCTATTCCTAGCACTTATGTATTGCTTTCTAGGCAGGGATTTTTTTAGTAATTTTGAGAGCCCATCTGGAGACTGCGTACAAGGGTAAAAGTCGACGTACGCAAGCTACAGCATAATACTAGGCTAGATTAAAAAAACAAAACAAGTAGCAACATGTAAATAACAGTTAAAGAAAGGAATAAATGCTAAGACACGCTAAAACAAAAAATAAAAACAATAACAAAGTAATTACAGAAACAACAAGAAGGAAGCGCTCCTACGTCGTGGGTAGGCTAGGTGCAGGAATATGCTACCTACAATAGTCAAATAAAGTGGAAGAGGCGAGCCTCCTCCAAGAAGTCATAGTCCGAAGGTCTGTGCACACAAAACCGTACTGAGTACCAGGGAAAGGCGGTAGCGACCCCGCTCGTGCAGATACCGGGGCAGGTAACGTGCGCGAAGATCCCCCAGACTGGGACATTCGACAAGAGTGTGCCTAACAGTCTGGGGGATAACGCAGTAGTCGCAATAAGGCGCAGGCGAACGTGCCATCAAATAGCGGTCCGTGGCGCGAGTGTCTAATTCGGAGAGGACAAAAAGCAACCTGAAGCCGTCGCGGCATTGGGGGGTAGGTTCATGGGAACAGTCGTAGCGCAGTGACGCAACTTTAAGTTCCTCTCGGCCCTCTCCCATCCTCTTTGCCAACTAGCCAGGAAAGCTTCCTTAATTCCTGACATGTAATCGGTGTGAGGAAGAGCGAAGCACTCTTCTGGTCACCCAGTCCTCGCGGACTCTTTCGCGGCCTCATTCCCGGCAATTCCCAAACGTCCAGGAACCCAGCGAAGACAATCTCAATATCCGCCTGGCTCGCAGCAACCGTGGCGTCAAGGATACCGCCAACCAGGGGGGATGGGGGGGGTTTGGAGATTTCCCCGAGAGAACTGAGGACACGTCGCGTTATCTCCCGTACCGATCGGTGTGAGGAAGAGCGAAGTGGTCTTCTCGTCGCACAGCCCTCGCGGCCTCATTTACGGCAATTCCCATATGTCGAGGAACCCAGCAGAAGACAATCTCGATATCCGCCCGGCTCGCAGCAACCGTGGCGTCACGGATGCCGCCAACCTGGGGGGTTTGGAGATTCCCCCGAGAGAACTGAGGACACTTTGTCAGTCGCTAAAGATCACAATCCGGTCTACGAAACGGGTACGTCGCGTTATCTCCCGTACCGAGTGGTGTATTCCAACTAGCTCGACCGTAAAGACAGACGCAAAAGGGATAGGGCGTGGAAACCGACCCTCTCCTGGGACATAGAGCAATCCGTATCAATTAGTACGGATCTAGTGTGACACGAGGTATGCTCCAAAAAGGTCGAACGCAATACTACAGTCGCTATGGAAGCTTTGAGAGAAGAGGCGTGGCCACAAAAAGCCAAATGTGGTGCCCTCCAGGGTGGCGTCCTGGACAGAACCAGAGGCGCAACCGGCCCGAGAGATATACTTAGCTTTTGATTTTTTTTTTCAAGGGGCTATCTGGCGACTGCCCACTTAGGCATAAGTCACCGCAAACAAACAGCCCAGTTCTAGGCTACTTTAAAATAAATTTTTTAACGGGAAACAACAATCAGGGAGCAAGCTCCGGCGTCGGGGGGAGGTTCCCCTCCCCCCGGCACAGAAGCCTGCGACCTACAAAAACAAAACAAAAAACAAACAACGTAAAATGAAACTTGCGGAAGCCGCACTGTGCAGAAGACAGATAGCCTCCGCTGTCTAGGAAAAAGGCTAATCTAACATTTACCAATTTCTCATCAACTTGCACACGCAAGAGGTTAGAGAGAATGGGCGGAAACCGGTCGGAGTAGAGTGATCTCTGCCCGGTTTGGGAAAGGCGAGCACAGTAGCGATTCGCCATGAGTCTGGGAGAAGAGCCTCCACCCAGATCCTGTTGAACAAATCTAACAGAAAGGCCATGCCTCGCTCACCCAGGTGTCGAAACATGGCGTACGGGACATCATCCGGACCATGGGCGGTGTCCGGGCACGAAGCGAGAGCGGAGCGCAACTCACTCACAGAAAACTTGTCGTTGAAGGGTTCTCCGCCTCTGGAGGTAAAGTCCAGCCGGCGGCCTTCCGCGACATCACGACGTGCATTGAATGCTGGCGGAGCAGCATCACGCCTAGAGAATGCGGAAAAAGCGGTCGCTAAGGATTCCGCCACGGAGACGTGGTCCGAGATTGCGGTCCCATTCTCCTGGAGAACAAGAGGGGGGTCCTGCAAGAAATTGCCCCGAATCCTTTTGACTCGCTTCCACACCTCAGCTAAAGGGGTCTTCCTCTTAAGTGAAGACACGTATGCCCGCCAAGAAGAGCGGCGGGCGTGCTTCGAAATATACCAGAACCTAGCCCTAGCCCGACGAAATTCAGGGACAGTGAAATCGTTCGGGCGGCGCTTATAGCGCATGTAGGAATAACGCTTGTGTTTGAGGGCCGTCTCACACTCGGCCGACCACAATGGGAATTCAGTCATTTCCTGAAATGCAGGCCACCACGCCCGCGCCAAGCACCACCGAGGTGGGCTCTCAGGCGGCAGTTGCCCTGAAAATGATATTTGAATGGGAAAGTGATCACTACCATGGAGTTCATCGACCACCTCCCAATCAAAATCAGGCTGTGCATCCAAAGAGCACAAAGATAGGTCGAGGCAAGAAAATGAAGCGGTTCTCGGACAATGATGCGTAAACTCATCCACGTTTAGGACACCTATCTCAAGCTCTTCGATCAGATCGCCAAGGACTTGTCGCTAGGGATTTATTGAGTAATCTCCCCAGGGAGGATGCCTGCCGTTCAGATCTCCAAGCAAGAGAAGGGGCCTCGGCAACCGTGCCACGACGCGGCGGAAGTCGCCCGCGTCGAAGTCAGCTGACTGTGTAATGTACGCAGAAATGCTAGTATACCTCCTATCTACGTGCAGCTGCACTGCCACTGCCTGAAAGGAGGCATCTAAAGATAAAGGAAGAACGGAGACATCATGCCGGGTGTAAACCGCGCATCCCCCAGCCCAGCCATTCCGTGGTGGTGGGGTCGCAAGACCCTTATACCCCGGGAGGGAGGGCAGGGGGTACGCGCCTAGCATGGTCTCCTGCAAAAAGATAGCTAATGGGGAACGGGACGAGACGAGCCTCCGAAGCTCCTCCCCATTGGCCCAGAGTCCACGGCAATTCCATTGAAGAAATATGCCCTCCAGGCCTAGCTCGGAGGAGACGCGGGGGCCTGCTCGAACGGAAGACCCTTACGGGAATAGCCGTGCGCTTCCCGGAGGCAGAACCCCGGGCGCTGTTGGCCGGACAAAGTGCTGAAGGCGCTGTCGCCTTCAAGGACTTATTGGAAGAGGTTAGGCTCGCAATGAGAGTCTTTTCCTCCCTCCGCCTCGAAACCTTAGGCGGGCAATGTGGCTTCGGAGGCGGGGGGCCCTCTTTTCGAGGAACCACCGTCTCCGAGCCACTCGTTCCACCTCGGGGCGTGGGCGAAGGAGCCGAAGCTCCTTTGTTGCTGTCCTCCTTTCGGGGGACAGCTTTAGGAACCCCGGAAGATGGCCTAGCGGCCAACTTCAGGGGTTAGACATCCTGTGAGTCTAACGACTCGGTGGAGGCACGTGGCCGTTTCGCCTTACGGGAAACGGTCACGCTGGGGAAAGAGGGGGGTAGCTCTGGTTTTAGCCGGGGCTGGGTATGAACCCTTTTTGCCGCCAGCTTTACCAGGGGAGTGCCCGGGTTGAGTAGAGCCCGCAGAAGGGCTCCGAATGGGCGCGGAAACAACCTTGCTCGTTGGCCTGGATGGGCCAAGAGCAAAGGGTGCCTTTCTAACTATTGAGGCATATGACGTCCCAGGCAGAGCCGGGCGCGCCAGGACCAAGTCCTTAGCCCCGCGGAATGAGAGTCGATCCTGGGCCTTAACGGCCAGGATTTCTTTCTCAAGGAGATAAGCACCACATTGCTTCGAAGAAGCGGGGTGCGGCTCTCCGCAATTGACACACTTGGCCACACATGATTTAGACTTATCGTGCGCGGCCTTGGAGCAATTTACACAGACTTAAGGTGCCCCCGAATTTGCACGTCTACAAGAACGATTCGTACGGCCGAAGCCGTGACAGTAATAGCACCGCCGCAGCAGTGGAAGAATGCCTTGACGCGGTAGCGGTACCAACCGGCACGCACCGACTCAGGGATCTTGTTACAGTTGAACGTGACGAAGAGTGTAGGGGTGGGTCTCGAGGCTCCTCCTTGTTTTCTCATCACACGTTCGACCATGATCGCCCCATGGTCGGCCAGCTCTAAGGTGATGTCCTCTCTGGAGTAGTCAACGAGTTCCCTTGCATAAACTACTCCTTTCAGAAGTTCATGGTAGAGTGCGGCGTCACACTTGTGGGGTGCCATGAAGTGTCCGAAGAGAACTTATCTTAGCCGCCCCGTCGGGATTCGCCAGAAGAATCCCGTCCGAGAAACGGGTCACCTTCGGCTCTCTACCAATTACACTAGCTAATCCTCTCCTCTGATGGATCATGTTGCCCTTGGCCAATATACTGCCATCAGTGGAGCGAATGACGAGGAAGCGTTGGAAGCCAGCGGGCTCGAAAACGCCAGGTAACCTCTGAATCAAGGGCCCCTATATTATCGAGGCTCCACCCTGCGCACTGTTGGTCTTTGTCATAGTCAGGGGCTCCGCACCCGGAGGGGCAGAGGGAAGAGGTGTACCGATCTTGGCTTGGTCGCTTGCCAAAGTGGCAGCAGACCCATCCGTCCCCGCAGCCCTAGCGGATGGAGAGGAGCCCCGAGTCTTCTTTGTCTTTTTTATCTTAGTCTTTTCTTTTTTGGAGAAGAGGGCGGGGAATGAACCCGCTTCTCATCTCCACCGGCAGAAGCCCCTAAACCAGATGGACCGGCCTCAGCAAGGTCCTTCTCCGAAATGGAGAAGGTCCTGGTGGTCGCAGGGGCACCGTCCGGAGGAGATCCCTCCCCTCCTTGTACTGCCTCAGAAACCATAGCCGTTTGAAGAGGACCTTGCATAGGGGCGGATTCGGGTTTGGTGTTTGGCCTCGAGCCCGGATTTTCCTCCATGGAAGGCCCTACCGTCTGAGGCTGGGTTTCCTCAAGGACCATGTCTATCTCAGGAGGGGCCTCCATTTGGCCTTTCCCTCCCAGGACATCGCAGGTCCCCTTGGCAGTGTCGCCAGTCTTGTGTGGGGAGGCACAGGCCTTGACCCCGGCAAGGTTTAAAATTCTTGCCAGCAGGTCTTTTGAGGGAAGCGACCGAAGGGGCCTGGCTTCCCTCTCCCCCCTAAGGGGGTTTACCCTACCGAGCCGCTTACACGCGGGGCGGTCGGCAATGGGCTGCCTGCTGGCTTTCTTGGCAGTCCCCTTAGAAAGAAAAGGAGGGACTGCCGTTGGAAATAGGGAGGTGCCCGAAAGCACCTCCAGAGAAGGGGGTGAAGGGGAGTCCCCTTCACCCGTAGGCGTAGGAGAGGAGTAAGCCTCCTCTTCGGTTAGAGAAATATGGAGGGTCTCCTGCGCAAGCACAGGGGGGGAGAAACTTCCATTTTTTTGGTGGAGCTGCCCGAGGCGGCTCCGTTGTTGTTACAGGGTAAGTTGAGGGTTGGGGTATTTTTTACGTGTTCATACATGGGGATGGTGACCCTCTTTTTTATACGGGACGCAATAGCTCACCACCTCTCGCAGTTGCCCGCACTGCAAGACGTGCTTACAGGCCTAGCAGAGCCAGTCGCCGCCATTTGGGACCACCCCTCCCGCCTGGTGGCCTGACAGTCCATCGGCATAGCGGCTCCACCTTAGACAACGCGTAAAACTGAGTGTGAAGAAGAAAGGAAAAGGGATGTGTGGAAGGTATGGGTGGGGATTAAGCAGGTTGTTAAAAAAAAAACCATTCCGAACCGGAGCTCAGGGGTTAGGGAACGTTGTCCCCTCCCCACTCAGCCCCGATCCGTGACGGTTGGCTTGATAAGAAGGTCAGCATCTACCCTGTAAATTTAGAGGCTGACCATTGAAAGTTGTGGGAGAGGTTGTATGAAAAGCGACGAGGTAGGGGAGAAATACAGGCTATTTGAAGGAAGGAAGAGAGGCTAAGCTGGGGCCGGACGGAGCGCTGGATCCCGTCAGCACGGCAGCCGGGATGGCAAATCGCCGCGCCCTTTACGGGGTCAGCACAACAAATGTTTCATCGCCTTTTTGGAGAACCTGCTAATTCTCTATCTAGCGAAGTAGATGAATTTGATTATGTACAAGAATCATCAACTGTCCCTCTACATAATGCAATGACTTTAGCTGACAAGCAATATACATTCATTAAAGCATCCGAGTCAGAGTACGACACAAAAAAAACACCTACAAACACCAAAACAAGTAATGTAGAACAGTTTAAAAATGAATTTGCAACTTTTGAAGTAACAGGAGTAAAGACTCGGAAAATTACTCTTGATTTGAGTGTTTTAAATACCATTGCACCCACCTCAATAGAATCTGAATGGGTGATCTCAATGGTCAAAGTATTGACCATGTCTGCTTTTTGAAATCTTATTATAAAAATTTATTTATTTAGTTTAAAGTAACTTTTTTTCACTTAATTTTCAAAGAATATTTTTTGTCATATTCATTATTTAGTTTTTTATGTTAAAACTGATTTTTTTGTGGAATTTAATTTTTTAACTATACAAAGATTACGATTTTATCATACATATACTCTATTCAGCATTCACTAGTCAGTATGGATATGAATTTGACGTAGAACATAAATTAAGAGATTATTCAAAACACTGATACTATTTTTTAGATTTATTTCTTATACTAATATAATTTAATTTTAAAATTAAATTATCAATCTTATCCCGTAATTTCCCGGGAAGAGAGCATATTTTTCACGGAATCCCGCGAGAAGCAAAAATCCCGGGAAATGAGGAGCCCACTCAACTCTTTAGATAGGAATCCTGCTACAAAGATCTTCAAGAGGTATAACACCGCGGTACCTTCCTCTGCATCAGCGGAACGATTGTTTTCGTATAGTGGCATGGCTCCTTCCTTTCCCTTTTCCTTACTTTTCTAAACTTTATTCTATCTTAATTCATTTTGTATCGAAATATGACTACTACATTTAGCCATGGCCCCCAGTCCACAGCAGGCCTCCAGTGGTCGGAAGGTGCTAAGAAGCTTTGGGTTTGTAGTTTATCTTGTTGTTGTTACTTTCTAAGATTCTTATTTTGTTTGGCGAAAATGAATCTAACCCTGGCCATATCCATCGTAAATTCTGCAAATTATTCTACTGCAACATCCGTGGTCTCTATGGTAACTTGAGAGAGCTTTCTGCCAGGATGGCAAATCGCCGCGCCCCTTAGGGGTACCTAGCTTTTGAAGGAGTTTCCTAGCCCTAAGCCCTTTCTAAACCCAAAGGGCTTAGGGTATGAATGACGTCTCTCGGCGGCATAGGCACCGTCGAAATCAGCTGCGGATGCAGTGAGAAGAGCCCGCACAAGGGTTCCGAATGGGCGCGGAAACGACCGTGCTCGTAGGCCTGGAAGGGCCACGACTAGTGGGTGTCTTTCTTAGCATTGAGAGATAAGATGTTCCAGGTAGGGACGGGCGTGCCAGAACCAAGTCCTTAGCCGAGCAAAATGAGACGATCCTGGGCCTGAAGGGCCAGGATTTCCTTCTCAAGGAGATACGCACCACATTGCTTCTAGGAGCCGGGTGCGGCTCTCCGCAATTGACACACTTGATCACATACGACCTATCGTCAGCAGCCTTGGAGCAACTTACACAGACTTCGGGCAACCACAACTTTGCCTGCCTACATGAGCGATTCGTCTGGCCGAAGCGGTAACAATATCAACCGGCACGCACCGACTCAGGTAGCTTATCACAGTCGAACTTGACGTATTGTGTAGGGGTGGTTCTCGAGGCCCCTCCCTGTTTTCTCATCACACGCTCTAAGGTGATGTCATCTATTGACTAATCCACGAGTTTCCTCGCATAAACTACTCCTTTCACTTAGTTCATGGTAGAGGGCGGCGTCACACTCACCGGCGTGCCATCAAGTGTCCGAAGGGCACTAATCATGGCCGCCACGGAGGGATTCGACGCATTCGCAAGGCTACCATCCGAGAAACGGGTCACCTTCTGCTCTCTACCAATAACGCTAGCTAGCTCTTCTCTGATAGATCATGTTGCCCTTAGCCAACATGCTGCCATCAGTGAAGCGTTTGAAGCCAGCAGGCTCGAAAACACCAGGTAGCCTCTTAATGAGGGAACCCGACGTAATCGAGGCTCCGCTCTGCGCAGTTCTGGTCTTTGTCAGGGAATCCGCACCCGGGGAGGCAACGGGGCCGGACGTGTCGTTCTTGGATTGGTTGCTTACCGAAGTGGCAGCACGCCCATCCGTCCCCGCACCCCCACGGATGGAGAGGAGCCCCGAGTCTTTTTTCTATATTTTTTTCTTTTTACGAGAGGAGGGCGGGGAATGAGCCCTTTTCTCGCCTCCGCCGGCAGGAGCCCCAAGGCAAGATGGATCGGCCTCAGTAAGATCCTTCTCCGAGATGGAAAAGGTCTTGACTGTCACAGGGGCACCAGCCAGAGGAGGAGATCCCCCCTCTCCTTGTACAGCCTTGGAGACCCGAGCAGTCTGAGGGGGACCTTGCACGAGGGCGGATTCGGTGCTTGGTACCGGGCCCAGGTTCGTCCCCATGTAAGGTCCTACCGTCTAGGCTCGGTTGCCTCAGAAAACATGTCCATCTCAGGCGGGGGGGGAACTCCATGTCGCCATCCTCCCCAGGACATCACAGGTTACATCGTCTTTAGTTGGGTAAGAGGGGGCGAGGGCACGTAGTGTGACCGCCTCTAAGCTGAAAACTCGAGTCCGCAGGTCTTACAAGGGAAGAGGCCGATGGGCCTTGTCTTCCCTTCTCCCCCTAAGAGGGTTGGCCCTGTCGGGCCGCTCCCACCGGGAGCATTCAATTATGTGCCGCCTGCCTTTCTCGGCAGTCCCCTTGGAAAGTACAGGGGGGACTGACGCTGGAAAGAGGGAGGCACCCTAGGGCACCTCCAGAGAAGGGGGTGATGGGGAGTCCCCTACACCCGCAGGCAAAGGAGAGTCCCCTGCAAGAGCACAGGATGGGGGGACTTCCATTTTTTCAGTGGAGCTGCCCGAGGGCGGCTCCGACGATGAAGGGGAAAGGGTAAGAGTTTTATTTTTTTTATCATCAGGCATCGGGACCCTATTCGTTATACGGGCAGCAAACGCCAATCACCCCCTGCAGTAGCCCGCTCTGCGAGGGGTGAACACGGGGCCGGCAGAGCCAGGTGCCGCTATTTAGGACCACACCTTTTCGCCCAGTGGCCAGGCAGCCCTTCGGCATGGGCGTAAAATCGATAGTGATTGAAAGGAGAGAAAGGCGTATGTGAGGAAGGTGTGGGTGTGGCTTAAGCTGGTTGTTAAAAGCCCACCAGCACAAACCGGAGCTCAGGGAAGTAGGGTAGAAAACACAGGTTGTTAGAAAGAAGAGGGTAAGCTGGGGCCGGACAAGGCGCTGAGTCCCGTCAGCACGGCGGCCATGAAGGCAAATCACCGCGCCCCTTACAGGGGATAGAAGAACAAGTGTGAAAAGGGGTAGGAGGGTATGTAATAAAGAGAAGTAGAGTTAGGCGGGTCCAATAACGAGGAGGGTGAGTGATTCCCTATTATTATCATACCCTGGTGTTGGGTGATCCCAGGATGGCATGCAATCCACCAAGGCGCCATGGCTACCGGACCGAACTCTGTACACGTGGAAACAATAAATAATATTAATAACTTATACTACTAATAATTAATACTAATCATAATAAATAATTATAAAAAAATAAATACAAATAAAAATCATACCAAATAAATAATAATAACATACTCAAAATAAGTAATACTTATAAATAATTATAATACATAATATATCATAATAAATACTAATAATATAAAAATCATACTAAATAATAACGATTAGAAGAATGCTAATAATGCTAATAATAATAATAAAACTAATAAAAACGTATTGTAGCGCTGAGTGTGGGAGAGGGGTAAGCGCACCAACTACTTCGCCAGGCCCCATCAGAGCATTCGAATCATCCCAGTGACGGCGGGGCTTTCCTAATTTACACTCCGGCGGGCAGGAGGAGGTGCAGATCCTTAGGGTCCCCAAGTGAAACAGGGTGCGGCACGCGGCTACTTCGCCTTTTGCGAAAGGGTTGAGTCGATACCACTTACGAACGAGAAAGAATAAGTCGAGAAGAGTCGACGAAAAAGATGAGAGGGATTACCATAACAAGCGTCATCAACCCTGTGTTTAGGACATCGCCCCTATGAGGTGTAATCGAAAAAGAAAAAAAAAAGAACAAATTTGCATCGAGTTCACCAACTCAAAAAGGAAACTATTGAGTATAATCTAACGGAAAAACAAAAGACAAATAATAATAAACTTGATCGCAATTACATGGAGAATAACTTACACGAAAATGAACTGGAAAAAGAAATTTTATAACTAAACAAACCATGGCTTCGCTGCGCTCGCGAACAACCCTTCGGGCTGTGTTGGCCTGCTGCCTATTTGGCCTTTGAAACAGCTTTTTTCAAACCCATTTCATTACGGTTTTTTTTTACTATTTGTTTAAATGTCAATTGAATCCCTTTTAAAGTAAAAGGAAAATAAATAAATATTTTATTTTATTTGTTAATTATTAACCAACATCTTACAAAAATTCATTCATTCTGAATTTCTTTCTTCAAACCGCTTTTTTCTTTTAACAACCGGGAATTCTTCAATTTTTCTGATTATTATTATTATCCTTTCCATCTTCTTCTCTTCTCCTCCTACTCCTATTCATTCTGTTACGTCTCTTGCCTTTCGCTCTTTCTTATTCTCATTTTTTTCTTCTTGTTCTGCTCTTCAATCTATTCTTCTCTTCCTCCTATTTATTATATGCTCCTCCTCCTTTAGTTCTCGTTCTTCTTATCTTCATCCTTTTCTTAAACCTCTCCTACTCTTTTTTTCACTTCTTAGTCTCCTCATCCTCACCTTCTTTCTCTTCTTTTTCTCCTACTCTTATTCTTCTTCTTCTCCTGCATTTCTTTATATTTAACCCATCCCAAAATTCCCGTTCTTAAAATATAATGTTAGGGAGAAAAAGATCGGCTTCGCCACTCCTCATTTAGCTATACCCGTTTTGAGGTGCCAGTAGCTATTTCCTCCTAATAAAATTAAAATTTAAAATCTATTTTAGAAATAACTTCGATATAAGTTTCGAACATACCAAAAAGTAAAATAATATCTTCATTTTAGAAAACTGCACAAACATACTAGGTCATTTATTAATAAGCCAAAAAAAAAGGAAGATTTTTTTCACTTCTTTCCAAAAAATCACGTTCTAAAAATATAGTTATGGATGACCCCTATAGGAAAATCCATATAAGTATCTAGGAGAGAAATAATTCACATTTTAGTTAGTGTAAATTATCAGTTAGGCTCGTGATTCATAATTTAGCGTATTGCCGATAGCATCATTAATATATAAAGTCGCAAAATGTCAGTGTGTGTAGTCTGTAAATAAAAGCGACAAAGAAATGGAAATAAGTAAAATATTTTTTCCCTAGTTACGTTCCGCAATGGCTAAATACAAAAACGGAGAAAGATCAAACGTATCTCTAATCCAATAAGAAGTGACGTCACACCATTGTAGTTGGGAGTTCTTGCGAGGGGAGAATTTGAGGTATACATATACCACAATTTCCCCTCTCTCAGTTTTGCCACGGTCTCAATAGAAATCAAGGAGCGAGCCATCTACCGGGAAAGCTCGACTTCGTTCACCTAACCTCCCAACCCACAATATGCGCGGGGGGGGGGATACTTGTTTGTGGAGATCCAGAAATAAGGGACAGAAAATGGGGTAGTGGAAAGCGGTTGGTATTACGGCCATTATTGTTTTACATGGTTTTGCGGAGGCAAAAATCTATTTTTGGTAACATTTGAAAGTTGAATCGACAAAGGGGTTGAGGGGCAGGTCACTGGTCAAGTGACGTGACGTCAGATAAATGCAACAAATGACGTCATTGTCACCACGTGGGTTAGAGAAAAAAGCATACTCCAAACAACCTCAATTACACAAGATAAAATGTTAGAAAATAATGGAACAACGACTCAAGATAAAAGGGACGAAGACGAAAGAGTCAAGAGTAGATAAACAAATAAAGAACCCTATAAATAACGAAAATCCAAGAAATAGAGACAGCCTGGCGAAACGAGGGCAGACAAGTGATGCCAAGTTACTCACACCAACGGGAGAGAAAGATTTACCACATCTTTTCCTTCTCCCCCGTCTCTCGGGGAAGGAGATCATTCCCCCCTTGTTGTAAGAAACAGCTAAGTGAATTTAGGCCTACAACAAAGCGAGAAATTCGCTTACTTTCTTGCTGTAAACGAGCATTTATCTTTAGGCTTAGTCGCTTAGATGAGAAGGCCGTAGCTCTATAAACACTGTCCTCCCCCCCCCCCTTGTCCCTCCTTATCAGAACGACGTTGGGGTAAGCAGAACGAAGTGAAAATATTTCACACATTAACAATAACAACCCTAAACAATAAAAAAAAATATATTTGGAGCCTGCATTAGGAACGGTACATCAATTATAAATGAAACTGAGAAATTGAATAGGGATAGGCCTACCTGATAGGCAAAAGGGTACGATTAGAAGAGCGTAAGAACAACTGTCCAAACTAAAAAGGGGCACCGCACGTAAGGGTACACGACATACACCCCGTGTGTTGGGGGTAGAATACGTGGCCAAGCAAAAAAAGTTCCAAACATTGAAAGGAAACCAGAACGAAATGCCCCCCCCCCCCCCTCTCCTTCCTCGTCATTGTCGGCTAGATCAAATTTCTGACCACTTTTACCGTTTATCAATTTCGGGGTGGTGAAAAAGATTGTACATCCCACCCCACCCATCGTCCCATATAACATACCGATGAGACCCTCTAGTATTTGGGTAGCTCAAGTTATGGCAATTCATTCAGAATTTCAAGATTTAGCCCATCCAGCAATCTCAAGTTCCTACGAAATTTTAACCGTTTCAAACATGAATAATTTTCTCCTATCTCGGGTAATTCTGCTTTGCATCGGGGTGTATGTTCCTTTTCCACCAACTATTTCCCATTGCTGAAAAACTTAAATGTGAAACATTTTAGTGATAAGATCGCATAAAAGCCCCGTAATTAGTCTGCTTTCTCCGTAATTTTCTTACCTGCAGTCGCTCCCACTTTCGATCACAACTAATGCTGTCGCCACAACTTCCTTATATCACTGGATAAGTGTTAAAACATTCTTCTGTTCGTCAGGTCGTTCCTTTTCTGCAATCCCGTGTTCTGTGATCTGAATGGTTGCTTATTCGATCCATAATTACCTTCAAAGTTCTAATCCTTGCATAACATAAGAGTTTAAACACGGCAGCACCCTCCTAGTTGTCTCCTGCATTGAACCGTCCTATGAGAAGCCTACATTATGGACCTGCCCGCTGTTGTTCCTCGTAGTTGTCTTTGCTTCCCAATGTCTACAGCCTTTCCTTAGTAGATGGGGCGGGCGCTCTATGAAAGCCCATGGCATTTAGGGCGCCATGCAAAGACCCTATCATTATTATATATTCGTCAATGAATAAAATTATCACTAGACATATGAATTCACCCATGTGAGCAAATATTGGTGTCACGCAACAAATAATGAAATATGCTCATCTGGATTTATATGGAGCAGCTAACGAAAAAAAATAGATGCCTAAAGATCCAATACCAGTGGGGGCGCCATCGGTTTTATGTTAAGACTCCCAAGCAGGGTTGCCACAACTGGTACTAAGGTACCAACCAGATTTGGTTCCTTTAGGGGTGTCTAAAACAGCAAAGGTACCAAATTACTACAAGAAAAACAAAATCAAGCCAATTTCATTATTTATCATCATCATCACTAACTATAATTTAAGAACAGGATTTTTTAGAGTATTTGAATAATAATTTCATCTTAGTTTGGTTATGACTTGTTTTTTTATTTATCAAAGTTCAGAAATAAATATAAGTATCGAAATTTTGTGAATTTTTAAAACCCAAATGGTGAAGTTCAGAAAATTTATTTTTAAATATCTTCAATAACTATATTTTAGCAACGTGATATTTTGAAAGGGAAGAAATTTCGTTTAGAGTTCCTTTTTAAAATTAATCTTAGTAGTGAAGCGCCATTGCCTGGTTAATTTAATTAAATGATTGTTAAGTATAGTGAGGGTCTCGTTATTTAAAACAAATGGTTCTATTGCACTAATTTAAGACAAATTCTTGTATTATCCCTCGTAAAATTGACATTTGGTTCTTTCTGGTACCTTTTAACTCCAAATTTTGGCTCTTTTTCATATTTGCTTATGGCATCCCTGCTCCCAAGCTACTGTGAAATTTGATTGCTGGTTGTCTTTTTTTTTTGGCCCAAGATTCGCAAACGTCTGATGCCTATCCAAGTGGACACCCACAGTTTAACGTGGGATCCGGACCCACCAGATTTTTTTTCCATGGGCATAAGTCGCCCTTAAAAGAACTTAGCCTGATATTTAAGTTACATTAAATAAAAAACAACCATCCACACCAAAAAAGGGAACTACGTAGCACTCCAAGATATGAATACTAATTATTTAAAAAAGATATATTTATCTGCATACTTTCAATGTATATTTTGTAAATCTTAGCAAAAATTCTTCTATTTATTAAGACGAAAGTACGTATTTTAAAAATCTTATGTGCCCTGTAAACCTTTAGACATATTCAACCTCCACTAAATTGTGTTGCTTCCCCCTCCGCGGAATCTAAAATCTAAGGCCCGTAAGGGAAGAAGGGGAAAATTCCTTCCTTGAGAAAGTCTGTAATTACCAGATAAATATTGGAAAATAAGCAAGAATGCCGCTCTTCAGTAAACTATGGTAACTGGAGTTGTATCAAATTTACAACTGAACTCGACCGAACCGATAAGGCACTAATAATGCCGGATATTTATGGCAAAAAGGTATCAGACGGTGCGAGTTAGGTGATAGAACCGTTGCAAAACAGCTCTATTATCAATGTTGTGTAAGATAACCATTATTAATGTTTAATACCATTTATCTCAGTCTATTCTTTATCTCCCTCTTAAACACACACACACAGACCAAGACGCAAACACACAGGACAAGAGGCAAACACACAGGACAAGAGGCAAACACACAGGACAAGAGGCAAACACACAGGACAAGAGGCAAACACACAGGACAAGAAGCAAACTCAAACCAAAATTTTATAACTAACCATGAATTGCCTTGAGTAAAAACCAATTATGGCTTTAAAGAACATGGCATTCCGGGTATTTTGGAGCTGGGAGAAAAAAATAATCTTTCGAGCCGCTCGACTCGCCCTTACCATTATGGCGAGGATTCTTCTCTCGGCGTCGCCTGCTCAACCACCGCGATTTCCGCTTCCACTCTCGAACCCAGAGGGCAATCCGCTGTGACAGGTCGATCTCTGGTGCAGTTGCTGCGGGCCCAGCTGGGGAAAAATCCGAGGGGCGTCTCGGGGAAGAGGTTTTCGATGGTTTTACATAAGACACGCCTCCCAAGACGCGTCCACCGTGGGGAAAACTCTCTTCCTCATCGTCGTTGAGGGTTGTCGAACTGCTGCAGCTGCTGCTTCGGGTGGGAAGAGCGAGGTAGTTGGAAGGAAGCTGCTGCTGCTGCTGCAGCAGCGAGGCATCAGAGTCCCGATGTAGGAGGACCTTGTCCGTCTCAGGGGCCGAGGTGGGTCTGCTTCTCTGCTCTATCACGGGGGCAGAGGCTGCTTCGGGCCCCTCGTCTGTTTCCCCGTCGGTACCAGGTTCGAGTCGCTTGCGCTTCCACCAAGGGAAGAAAATAGGCTTCCGCCGAGGTTTGTTATTCCTCACATTCTGGTACAAAGGCTCAGGTTCTGGTAGATCCGCGGCGAGCCCCGCCCGTCCATTTCTGGCATGTTCCGTTTGAGGAGCAGCATCACCCGGGACCCATTTAGCAGGGTCGTTTGGCAACGAAGGGGAAGCTTTGCCTTTGGGCTTGAATAGGGATAGCTTGGGGGTGGTAGGGCACGAAGAAGACCTCTCGCATATAAACGAGGAGTGGGGGCGAGGAAGAGTGGAGCGCCTCGGGGCGCATTTGAGGGTGAGGGCGGGGGGCAGGTTGTAGTAAACGATGGAGTCGTTCACGAAGCCGGGGTCCATTGTCTCTGAAAGCCATGATAGGATATGATGAGCATATTCAGTACCATTACCATTTGCAGAAAGAAAGGGGCAATCCAACGCGAGAACGAGTAAGAGGTTAAAAGCAAGAAAGCAAATAAAAAACAAAAACAATCGCCGATAATAATAAACGTACCGAGTTTTGCAAAAGTTATGTAATACTTTGTTTTATGATCTTTCGAGAGATTTACGGGTGTGATAAAAAAGTATGTGCCATTAAAACGTCTTATCCATTGTGTGCATCTGAGCCAAAATGGAAGTGAAAAGAATCGAGATCTCTGCCTTCATGAGCGCGGGCCTAAACCAGTCCGACAATGCCAAGCACAAGCGACTCAACGTCAGTCGGAAGGAAGACCGTCCAAAGAGT
This sequence comes from Ceratothoa steindachneri, assembly GCA_963969495.1. Taxonomy (NCBI): domain Eukaryota; kingdom Metazoa; phylum Arthropoda; class Malacostraca; order Isopoda; family Cymothoidae; genus Ceratothoa; species Ceratothoa steindachneri. The sequence continues at coordinate 74,903,272 of OZ018329.1, read as the reverse complement.
TGCGGAAAGTATCAAGAACGGGGAAGACTTCAAAGATCCACCTCGTTCAGGTGGATATCAAGTTGTTACCCGTTTGGCTGTGAGAAAGGCCTTGAAAGTGCTCAGAAAGTCAAAATGAGTGAGGTCGCGAAGAACATCTCGATGGCCAGGGTGTACAGGGACGTCAAGGATGGCGGTAAGAAATTGAGGCACGTGGAAAGGCCTTTGCTCACCGAGCGTATGCGAGAACAACATCGGGAGCGCTGTGGTCGTCTTCTAAAGGACTTGAAGAGTCATGTCAATCGAATTCTCTTTTTTTTATAATGAAAAAACTTCACAAGTCGATCCAATCATCAACAAGCAGAACAACCGCGTGTTAATCGTCGCAATAAAGCGCAGCGTAGCGCTCCATTAAATAGCGGTGCGTCACCCGAGTGTGTCGAATTCGAAGGAAGCTCAAGCATCGCGGCATTGGGGAAATAGGTCCATGGGAACAGTCGAGGAGCAATGGTACGTAACTAAGTTTCCCTCGACCGTCTTCCATCTTCTTTGCCAAGCAGCAAGGAGGGCGGTCCCAAATTCCTGCCATGTAATCGGGGTGAGTAAGAGCAAAACTCTTATCTGGTCGCCCAGTGTTCGCGGAATCTTTGGCGCACTCATTCCCCGCAATTCCTGCATGTCCAGGAACCGAGCAGATATAATTTCGACATCCGTCGGGCTCGCCAAAACCGTGGTGTCACGGATATCGCGAACCAGGGGATGCGGAGATTCCAATGCCCCGAGAGCACTCAGGGTGATTTGTGAATTGCAATAAATCACAATCTTGTGTCCGAACCGTGCACGTTGCGTTATCTCCCATACCGAACGGTGTATTGCATCCACTCGGCAGTGAAGACAGACGCAGCGCCTCACAGAGCCCCGCTGACTTAAAACTGAGGGGACACGGCGTGGAAGCCCACCCCCTCTTGGGACTTGGAACCATCCGTATACACTGGCAAGATTCTAGCGTGACACGAAGTGTGCCTTAAAAATGCTGTAGAAGCTAGGAAGCAGAGATGTGGCGACAAATAGTCAAAGGCGGTACCTTTCAGGGCGCGGTCTGGGCAAGATAAAGGGAGCCAACGGCCCGAGAGCTATACCTAGCTCTCGAAGGAGTTTCCTCGCCCTAAACCCAAAGGGCTTAGGATATGAGCTGCGTCTCTCGGCGGTATAGGCACCGTCGAGATTAGCTGGGGATGATTTTTTTATAGAGCTCATCTGGCAACTGCTCACTTGGGCATAAGTCGCCGGAAATAGGTGCCAATCAGTGAGAGCCTTTGGCGACTAAGGGAGGCAACGGGTTCGCGCGTGCAGGCAAATAATGCACTGTGCACGGCGCAGAGCGAGTGGCATCTCCCCAGCATCGACAAGTAGGCACTCAATGGGAAACGTGTGGAAGGCCGGTGTGGTGGGTCGGGTTAACCTTCCGCAATACACGATGGACTGTAGATGCATAAAACTCGCATCCGTAGTTGAACTTTGAACGAACACAAGGATTATTAAAAAAATTAACGCAGTAGCCTTATCAGCACTCCATGCGCTGAACATCACTGAACGAGAATATCCATAGCGCGGGTACAAGAGAGCCCTAAGGCTGCGAATATGAGCCTCGCAGGTGAGGCGTCGGTCAAATATAAGACCAAGGAAACTGAGAGTCCAGGGTGGAGCCGTGGATGGCGGCAGAAGTGCACCACTTTAGTCTTGGCAAAGGAAAACCGAAGCCTATGCGCTTCGGCATAGCGAGAGACGCTGTTCAATGCTTGTTGAATTCGACGCTCCAGGGTTGGCATCTGGGCCGCGCCAAAAGAGATCGAAAGGTCGTCCACGTAGAGCGTAGCGAGAATATCTACCGACAGCACTGAGGTGATGCCGTTGATGCTCAGGACAAAAGTTTGACGCTGAGGACACTTCCCTACGGGATACCCCATTCTTGCTCCATTGGGCCGAAGAGGGTTCACCCACTTGTACGCGGAATCGACGATCTAGCAGAAATTCAGATATAAACATTGGGAGGCTTCCCCTCGCCCCCATCATGTGGAAAATCTCCTTTATACCGTATCGCCATGCGGTATCATAGGCCTTCACCAGATCGAAAAACACCATGGCGTAGTGCTGTCTACGAAGGAGCGCCTCGCAGACGGCATTTTCCAGTTGGAGCAGAGCATCCGGCGAGGAGTGGAACTTGCGGAAGACGCACTGTACAGGAGAGAGGTGGCCTCTATTGTCCAGAAAAAAAAAGAATAATATAACATTTACCAATTTCTCCATCAACTTAGACACGCACGAAGTTAGAGAGATTGTGCGGAAACCGACCGGGGTAGAATGATCTCTCCCCGGGTTTGCAAAAAGCGAGCACAGTAGCAATTAGCCAGGAGGCTGGGGGGAATACCCAAATCCTATTAAACAAATCTAACAGAAAAGCCATACCTCGCTCAACCAGATGTTGATGCTTGGCGTACGGGACATCGCCTAGACCAGGGGCGGTGTTCGCGAACGAAGCACAACTCACTCAGAGTAAACCTGTCGTTAAAGGCCGCCAGTGCACGGCCTTTCGCGATATCATGGCGCACAGTGAATACTGGCGGTGCACCTTTCCTGGTAGGGAATGCGGAGAAATCGGTTGCGAAGGATTCCGCCACGGACCCGGGGCCCGAGATTGCGGTCCCATTCTCCTGAAGAACGGGAGGGGGGTTCTGCGAGAACTTGCCCCGAATCCTTTTGACTCGCTTCAACACCTCTACTAAAGAGTCTTCCCGTTAAGTGAAGACACGTATGCCCACCAAGAAGAGTCCTAGCTCGACGAAATTCACTGACAGTGATATTGTTCGGGCGGCACTTGTAGCGCATGTAGGCATAACGCTTCTGTTTGAGGGCCGCCTCACACTCGGCTGGCCACAACGGGAGCGGCTGGCATGCAAAACGGCCAGACGTTCTAAGAATAGTAGTTAGACGTTGTTAGGTGTTCTTAATGTTCATTGTTTTTATGCAGTGCTCCGACCCAAATGGGCGGATATTTTATATTATTGAATATTAAAGAAAATAATATTGATTTAATTAGCATTGGGGGCTGTGTTATGTAATATTGGAAGTCAAGAATTTGCTCTAACAACGTCTGGCAACCGCCTTTGAATTCGATCCTAATGTTCTGTTTATCTAATTGTCTATACTGCTACTTACTTACAAATAGCAGAGAATGTGAGGATACAAACCTCTACCATTAAAAGGGGGTAATTTAAGACGATCGCTCCGTCATTCCCGGGGATTTAGAGCCCTCTAATAATACCTTTTTTATGCAATTCGAAAGAAACTTATTTTATCGAAATTTTGTTACTTTTTCAAATTCCGGAGAACTCTCTACTCTGTCTTCTCGTTATGTCTTCTTTCCTCTTCCGCCAAGCAGCGAGCCGCCGACGCATGCGCGAATCGGCTACGACCCACCGACGCATGCGCGAATCGGCTACGACCCCCCGACTCATGCGCGAGTCGGCAGCGACACACCTGCGCATGCATAACCTGCCACGAAATCATTTATGACCAATCGCAAGTCAGATAGCTTTCGACGCAATATACATTTTCTACCAGCGATTTTTACTTTTGTTCCAAATGACCTGTGAAGGAGGGTGCGATCTCAATCTCGAACGCTTTTCTTACTAAAGTTCTGTGCAATCGCGAGTCTACTGTGGCATTTTTAGTTGTTCACGGTATTCTTAAAGACATGTATAACTGTCCAAGTGTAACGCTATTCTGAAATTAAATAATTCAGGTAAATTTCGGTGCGACAAACGTGAAATGAAACATTGCAAGGTAAACAAAGGTAAGGAAACGAAACTGTTTTCTTTTGTGGTCAAATGAAGGTGGCTTATATGGCTGTAGTCAAGGAACGCGCTAGAAAAACTAGAGGCCTAACGACATTTAGCAATCGCCTTTTGCATTCGAATCTGATGTTAGGCATTCGAATTAGGAATATTACGAGTTTGTTTGTTTTTTAAGTTGCGGGGGACGGGGGGTGCAACATTGCACAATTAAGTTTGGGGTATGGGGGCGAAGCCCCCATTTCGAAAGTACCTAAAAAATGTAAATTTTGGTCAAACTTCAGAAGACCCACACCGCATTTATATTGTTATACAAGTACTAGTGGTCTTTTTAGGCATTCCAGTCGTCATTTATGGTTTCGGTTTGGCGCGAAAAGTACATTTAAGATACTAAACCTTGATGGGATTAAAATTGAAATTTTTAATACGTCAGCCTTGCCTTCTCTTAATGTGACAATAGACCATTATTTTCACACACTGGCAACTTTTAATTCGCACTTAATTCACACAATGGCAACTTGGATACAGATTTTTTATAAGAGCGCCGCTTTCTATTTTCGCGCCCAAATCAGTTTGATTAACGTTCTTAATGGAGTCATCTTTTGCGTATTTAAATTTTTAATCTTTAATAAGACTTCTCATAATTCCTCGATAAACTTAATAGACTTTTGTCAAAATTATAGCCTCATCTTGAAAGCGAAGCGTTGCGACAGGTACAACTTGATTATAATATCCCCAGCATTAAATAGTAAGTTTGTTTTTCTTTGGATTCGAACCTAATGCTAGGCTTTCAAATTAATACTAATAAGGGTTTTAGATAAGGTTTCGTTGTACATACTTGTTCCTGAGGCGGCGAGCAGGTGGGTATTGGGGAGGAGCCCCCCCCCATAATGACAACCCAGTGCGCGGCTCGATAATGGCTTCCACTAACCAAACGCATATATGAATAATCTAGAAATAAATATTAAGTACGTAAAAACAGTACTTATGATGTTTTTAGGCATTTTAGTCATCATTTACGGCTTCGTTTTCGCGCGAAAGCAGTTAATTTTAAGATAGTATTGCTGCGAATAGTCGTAGTCAGAGTGCTAGTATCTTAAAAATAAGTGCTTTCCGCACCTGACCAAAGCCGTAAATGACGACTAGAATGCCTACAAACACCATTAGTACTGTTTTTACTACAAAAACACACTGCGTAGATTTTCTGAAGTTTCACCCAAATTATTAATGGCTCTTTTATTGGCTAGTGGCTATAACGCTCATTCGATTAGTGAATTGTGATTGAAACTAGACTACCCTTATTTAAGAAAATGCGGTAATGCTTCAGTTTAGGGCGCACGATAGGGGGGCGCTGTTTCTGGGCCACAATCTAGGCCTTATGACATTAGACGGTAGCTTCAAAGGGGGCCAATCACGGCGTTGTATTTGTTTTGTTTTTTTCCTTCTTTATTATTTAGTAAATGCCTGCACTTCTACTTAATTATATTATTTAGTAATGCATTGATTTTTTTATAATTACTGATGTATTAAACTTTGTATGTTTCGTTTAACATTTTGGTGAAACTAAACCATTAATTTCACACACTGGAAACCTTAATTCAACCTTATTCCAAACATTGGCAACCCTGAAACCGAGCAGTTAAAAGAGCGCGATACCTGTAAATACGATTTGTTCGACTTCAATACGACTTGTCTTAATTCCTTGGTCAATTTAATAGACTTTTCTATAGATCGTGGTCTCATTTAAACGAAGCGCAACTCAATTATAATAGTGAAAGGTGGAAATAGGCTAAACCAGAATGAAGATCTGTGTCACGCGCTCGCTTTCGCTGTTCCCCGGTCCTGGCCGCATAATATTCCGTCCATGTTCCAATATGTTTCACCTCTTTTGACTAATTTCGAGTTATGGCTCATGAAGGGGATCGCCCTGCAATCCCCTTCACGATTTTAACAAATCGTTTCTGCGCTTCTGAACGAAACATAAAAGCAACTTGGTTCCCCGATTGATTTCGGCTGAAATCAAAGTCCAAAGTAACTAATATTTTTTTAATTTTTGGCGGTAATAGCCTAAATTAGGCGGCGCTATTGTCTTTTTTTTTATTAACGTGCGATCGGCTCTGCACGTTTATCGAAATAATAAAGACGATAATGTCGCCTACTTTAGGCTATTTTCGACAAAAATTAACATATTTAGTTACTTTCGAAATGAGGGGCTTCGCCTTTGGACGTCTGACGTCTTAAGGCCCAAATTGTAGCCCAGAAAGAGCGCCCCTAAACTGAAGTATTACCGGAAATGCAATTAAGATATAAAACTTAACAACCCTCTCAAAAACGTCAATTTTAAAAATAATCAAATAAAACCAAAGCAAATTAATGTCGGTAATTGTCAAACTTAGTGGTGCACGATTTTTGCGCTTTGGGGTAGCATCTTATTGTATTATATATCATTTTGTAGGGAATTTCAAAATGATATCCCCCTTTAATTGTGCCCCCCCCCCGCTTTTCTTTTAATAAATGGCAGCTGACTATTGTGGAAAGTGTAAAAAAGTGGTGAAAGATGAAGATAGAGGAATACATTGTGACCTCTGTAATATATGGTACCATAGTGGATGCATTAAAATGATGATAGAGGAATATAATATGTTAAATAAAGGAAATGTGAAACTACAATGGTACTGTAACGACTGCACAAAAAAAATCTAGCAAATTTAGCCAAACACAACAAAATATTAGGAGGAAAACAAAGCTCTTAGAGATTAAAACGATACACTGAAAATGCAACTTCACAAAATGGAAGAAAGAATGAATATGAAAATCGAATTGGGACAAGAATTACAAGGGATGTTTAGAGAAGATATTGGTAATCAAAATCTAATCACGGAAATAAAAAAAATTATCTCATAATATATAATGTAAAGGAATCCTCTCTGAAACAATAGAGGAAAGTAAGAAATAAGATGAGCAATTCTGCAAGGGTCTACTTAAGACTGGACTTAAATACGAGGGGGAGTCAAAAAGTTCTCAGATAAATGGCATAAAATTTTTATTTGTAATAATACTGTAATCATTTTTCTACATAAGCCCCATTAACATCTATACACTTTCTTAATCTATGAATCCAACGGTAAAGACCATCTTTGTAGAATTCACGGGGTTGTCTCTGGCACCAAGTAATGACCTGCTTTTTTGCTTCATCTAATGATTGAAACCGGGTTCCTTTTAGGTGTCCCTTTAAATTTGGAAACAGAAAAATGTCAGAGGGTGCTAAATCAGGGCTATAAGGGGGATGAGCAAGAGTTTCCCATCGAAATTCCCGTAGCTGAGATCTCACAGCTTTGGACGAATGTGCAGGGGCATTGTCATGGTGGAACAAGATTTGCTTGTGGAGCTTTCCTCGTCGTTTTTTGGCTATTGAAGTTTTCAGCTTCCTTAAAACTCCTTCGTAATAGCTGGATGTAACAGTTTTTTGTCCTTCTAAGAAGTCTATTAAAATAATTCCCTCCGAATCCCAAAAAACTGTAGCCATTATCTTCTTAACGGACCTCTCTGTCTTGAACTTGATAGGCCCTGCTGCTTCCCTTGGGTGCCACTCTTTTGATTGATTTTTACTTTCAGGATCAAACTGATACACCCAAGTTTCATCTCCCGTTACGAGGCGCTCAAAAAAACTATCCTCGTTTGCTTCAATCTTGGTCAAAATAGCCAAAGAAAGGTTGGCCCTATGATTCAGCTGGTCTTCTCGCAACGCTTTTGGGACCCAACGTGCTGAAAGCTTGCTCAGGCCAAGATTTTCAGTTAGAATTCCAAATGCTGAGCCATGAGAGATTTCACATGCATTGGCAACTTCATCAATAGTAATACGGCGATCTTTATCCACTAGATTCCTCACAAGCTCGACATTTTCTGGGTTAATGGAGGTGGAGGGTCTCCCTTCACGTGGATCATCTTCAACTTCTCTGCCCCCCTTGAAGCGCTTAATCCAGTCGTAAACTACCGCTCTACATGGCGAAGAGTCACCATAAACCTGTTGTAGAGCGTCAATAATCTTAACCGGCTTCCAATCAAGTTTAGTCAGGAATTTAATGTTCGCTCTTATCTCAAAATTTGCCATTTTATGGGTTCAAAAAAGTAACCTTTTTGAAGCACATCTAATACAAAGAGTCTCGACAAATTGAATGACGAATTTTGTAGGAATTGTTCAGAAAACATGAAAGTCGTGTTTGACCCTGTATTTACTTGTACAAAATCGAACATTTCAATAATCTGCCATTTGTCTGAGAACTTTTTGACTCACCTACGTATAATGAAGAAACAAATAGAAAGTATAAATAGAATAGGAAAAAAATTGGATGATCAAAATAGGCCGAGACCAATCAAGGTAAGATTTATATATACAAAGCAAAAGTATGACATACTTAAATTAGGAAAAAATCTTAAAAATGCCGACATACCTAGCTATAAAATAGTAGGTACTGCTCCAGATCTTACTCTAAAAGAATGAGAGAAGGAAAGAAACTTAGACAGCAATAATGCTTATGACAAAAATACCTAACCATAAACCTAATCAACGTACAAGACTTAAAACGAGAAAAATTATTAGACTTAGAAAATATTGTAATCAACGAACTTCAAATTATATGCTTAACTAAAACCCCTCAACGAGGAGACAGTATTAAATTCAATGATGAATTAAATTATGTTTATAATATTAAAAGCAAAGAACTAAAGGGAGGGGGATTGACAGTAATGTCTAGGAATAACATTATTTTAGATAAGCAAAGTACATACAAAGAATAGTTATATTCTTTATGTGACAAGTAAACATAAGAATTTTGCAATTAATATCATACTGATATACTCGTATCTCTCTGTAAATGATAAATAAAAATATAATACGATAAAACAAGAGATAAACAATATCATAAAAAATATAGATCCTGATAAACCAATAATACTCTTGGGAGATTTTAATGGTCATATTGGCTTCTTGGAGCCCCCAAATTTGAATTTCAATGGGAAATTGGTTCTGGAGATTATGGAATCCCACAACCTGGTTCTATTAAATGCAGATGATAGATGCACTGGTGAAATTACTTGACAGGCAAGAAACCAAAAGAGTTGTATAGATTTTGTACTGATAAATCCAATTTCTATAATAACTTTGTGGATATGAAAATTGATGAAAACAAGGATATATATATGACCTATCAGATCATAACATGATTACAACAAGATTCAAGATAAGAAACATAAAGGAGGAATATAATACTAAGAAAAAAATAGAAATTTTCAATATAAATGATAAAACGGGAAGATTTCATTCAAGAATTTGATAAAATAACTAGTAACCTGATGAATCCCTATGATATAAACCTTTAGAATCTGGATTCTCTCATTTTAAATACTGCAAAAAAAACTATGGAGGTTACAAAACACATTACATTAAAAAAAAAACAAGAAACAATTAAGCCTCTCGGTGACAGAGCAAATTCTAAAAAATATTAGCAAAAGAAGACGATTTAATAAACATAAAAGAAATGACAGGAAAAATTTGAAGATGAATATTATAAACAAAAATACTATGTGCAAAAACTTGTGAAGGAAGCAAAAGAGTAATGAAATTAACCTAACAAACAGTATAATGAATAAAGACAATAAAAATAAGAACTTATAATGGAAATATATTAATAAGCTAAGAGATCCTTGCAAAATCCAAAATAAAGAGGTTAATACATATAATGAAGATGGTATTAAGATAGAAGCTACACAGATCGAAGATAAACTTCCTTTTGCTTTAGAAGACCATGCTGACATGCTCGGCCGGATATCATGAAAAAAACCCTAAAAATATGAAACCAATAGAATTTGGAAAATCAATAATTGGGGATTTTTTTTTAAGGGGTTATCTGGCAACTGCCCACTAGGGCATAAGTCGCCACAAACAAACAGCCTAGCTCTAGGCTACTTTAAAATAAAAATTTGAAAACAAAACAACGATAAAAAGGGAAGGTGAAAATTAGGAAGCAAGACTCGCATGGCGAGCCCAACCTCCTCCAATAAGTCCTCGAAGGCGACAGCGCCTTGTCCGGGAGGTCCGCCTCCCCCCGGCGTAGGAGCGTGCGACCTACAAAGAAAACAACAAAACCTAGTTAAATAAAATAAAAGGGAGAAGGCCGGCCTCTCCCAAAAAGTCCATCAGTGCACGCACTCGTCCCGAGTACAAGGGACTGGCGGTAGCGACCCCGCCCATCCCGGTAGCGTGACAGGCAACGTGCGCGAAGATCACTCAGACTGGGACCTTCGACAAGAATGTGCCGAACAGTATGGGGAACGACGCAGTAGTCACAATAGGGCGAAGGCAAGCGCTCCATCAAATAACGATGCGTCTCACGAGGGTGTCGGATTCGGAGACGACAGAAAGCGACATGAAGCCGTCGCGGCATTCGGGGATAGGTCCATGAGAACATTCGCGGCGCAATGGCACGCAACTTTAAGTTCCCTCCGACCGTCTCCCATCTTCTTTGCCAAGCAGTCCGAAGAGCTGCCCGTATTCCTACCATGTAGTCGGTGTGAGGAAGAGCGAAACGCTGGTCCGGTCGCAGTCCTCGCGGACTCTTTGGCGCGCTCATTTCCCGCAATTCCTATATGTCCAGGAACCCAGCAGAAGATAATCTCGAAATCCGCCCGGCTCGCCAAAACCGTGACGTCACGGATATCGCGAACCAGGGGATGCGGAGATTCCGATGCCCCGAGAGCACTCAGGGCGCTTTCTGAGTCGCTATAGATTACAATCCGGTCTCCGAACAGGACACGTCGCGTAATCTCCCGTACCGAGTGGTGTATTACCACCAGCTCGGCCGTGAAGACAGACGCAGCGCCCCGCTGACTTCAAACAGAGGGGATACGCGTGGAAGCCGACCCCCTCTTCGGACTTGGAGCCATCCGTATACACTGACACGGTTCCAGAGTGACACGAGGTGTGCTCCAAAAAGGTCGAACGCAATACTCCCGGCGCTGTACAAGCTTTGGGAGCAGAGGCGTAGCGACAAATAGCCAAATGTGGTACCCTCCAGGTTGGCGTCCTGGGCGGAACCAGGGGCGCCACCTGCCCGAGAGATATATCTAGCTCTCGAAGGAGTTTCCTGGCCATAAAACCAAAAGGAATAGGGTATGACTGGGGTCTCTCGGCGGCATTGGCACCGTCGAGATCAGCTGTGGATACAGTGGGAGCTGTTGGAGAGTGAGAGAGGCGCCGGGCTCGCGCGTACAGGCGGGTGATGCACTGCACGCGGCGTAGAGCGAGTGGCATCTCTCCAGCATCGACTAGTAGGCTAGCAATGGGGGAAGTGCGAAAGGCACCGGTCGCAAGGCAAGGTCGGATGTGGGGATCGAATCCACCTTCCGCAATAACCGCTCAGCTGCGGATGCATAAAACTCGCATCGGTAGTAGAGCTTCGAACGAACAAAGGATCGGTAAAAAAGTAAAGCAGAACCCCGTTCAGCACCCAAGCGCTGAACGTCCCGGAACGGAGAATATCCATGGCGCGGGTACAAGAGACTAAGGCTGCAAATATGAGCCTCGTAGGTGAGGCGTCGGTCAAACACAAGACCAAGGAAACGGTGCGATTCCACCACTTCCAGGCGTACCGCGTTAAGAAACAAGTCTGGGTCTGGGTAGAGCCGTGGATGGCATCAAAAGTGCACCACCTTAGTCTTGCGCTTCGGCATAGTGAGAGACGCGGTTCACTGCTTGTTGGAGTCGACGCTCCACAGTTGGCATCTGGGCCGCGCCAAAAGAGATCGAAAGGTCGTCCACGTAGAGCGTAGCGAGAACATCTTCCGGCAGCACCGAGGTGATGCCGTTGATGCTCAGGGCAAAGAGTGTGACACTGAGGACACTTCCCTGCGGGACACCCTCTTCCTGCTCCTTTGGGCCGGAGAGGGCTCCCCCCACCCGTACGCGGAATCGACGATCTCTCAAAAATTCAGATATAAACATTGGGAGGCGTCCCCTCACCCCCATTGTGTAGAGAGTCTCCATGATACCGTATCGCCATGCGGTATCATAGGCCTTCTCCAGATCGAAAAACACCGTAGCGTAGTGCTGTCTACGAAGGAAAGCCTCGCAGACGGCCTTTTCCAGTCGGAGCAGAGCATCCGACGCGGAGCGGAACTTGCGGAAGCCGCACTGTGCGGAAGACAGATGGCCTCCGCTGTCCAGGAAAAAGGCTAGTCTAACATTTACCAATCTCTCCATCAACTTGCACACGCAAGAGGTTAGAGAGATTGGGCGGAAACCGGTCGGAGTAGAGTGATCTCTCCCCGGTTTACGAAAGGCGAGCACAGTAGCGATTCGCCAGGAGGCTGGGAGAAGACCTACCACCCAGATCCTGTTGAACAAATCTAACAGAGAGGCCATGCCTCGCTCACCCAGGTGTCGAAGCATGGCGTACGGGACATCGTCCGGACCATGGGCGGTGTCCGCGCACAAAGCGAGAGTGGAACGCAACTCACTCACAGTAAACTTGTCGTTGAAGGGTTCTCCGCCTCTGGAGGTAAAGTCCAGCCGGCGGCCTTCCGCGACATCACGACGTGCATTGAATGCTGGTGGAGCAGCATCCTGGCTAGAGAATGCGAAAAAAGCGGTCGCTAAGGATTCCGCCACGGACGCGGGGTCCGAGATTGCAGTCCCATCCTCCTGGAGAACGGGAGGGGGGTCCTACGAGAACTTGCCCGAATCCATTTGACTTGCTTCCACACCTCTGCTAAAGGGGTCTTCCCGTTAAGTGAAGATACGTATGCCCGCCAAGAAGAGCGGCGGGCGTGCTTCGAAAAATATACCGGAACCTAGCCCTAGCCCGACGAAATTCAGCGACAGTGAAATCGTTCGGGCGGCGCTTATAGCGCATGTAGGTATAACCTTTCTGTTTGAGGGCCGTCTCACACTCAGGCGACCACCATGGGAGTGGTCGGCGTGCAAAACGGCCAGATGTCCTAGGAATAGTAGTTAGGCCCACTGGGATGAGGTTGCCGGAGAAGAAATCAACGGCCTCATCTACCGACTTAAACTCCTCGACTGAGATAGAGAATTCAGTCATTTCCTGAAATGCAGGCCACCGCGCCAAGCATCACCGAGGTGGTCTCTCAGGCGGCAGTTGCCCTGAAAATGATATTTGAATGGGAAAGTGATCACTACCATGGAGGTCATCGACCACCCCTAATCAAAATAAGGCTGTGCATCCGAAGAGCACAAAGATAGGTCAAGGCAAGAAAATGAAGCGGTTCTCGGACAGTGATGCGTAAACTCATCCACGTTTAGGACACCCATCTCAAGCTCTTCGATCAGATAGTCAAGGACTTGTCCTCTGGGATTTATGGAGTAATCTCCCCAGAGAGGATGCCTGCCGTTCAGATCTCCAAGCAAGAGATAGGGCCTCGGCAACCGTGCCAGAACGCGGCGGAAGTCCCCGCGTCGAAGTCAGCTGACGGTGGAATGTACGCAGAAATCAGAGTATACCTCCTATCCAGGTGCAGCTGCACAGCCACTGCCTGAAAGGAGGTATCTAAAGAGAAAGGAAGAACGGAGACATCATGCCGGGTGTAAACCGCGCATCTCCCAGCCCGGCCATTCCACGGTGGTGGGGTCGCAAGACCCTTATACCCCGGAAGGGCGGGCACGGGGCACGCGCCTAGCATGGTCTCCTGCAAAACGATAGCTAACGGGGAACGGGACGAGATGAGCCTCCGCAGCTCCTCCCAGTTGGCCCGGAGTCCACGGCAATTCCATTGAAAGAATATGCCCTCCAGGCCTAGCTCGGAGGAAACGCGGGGGCCCTCCTTATACTGAAGACCCTCACGGGAATGGCCGTACGCTTCCCGGAGCCAGAACCCCGGGCGCTGTTGGCCGGACAAAGCGCTGTCGCCTTCGAGTAATTATTGGGACGGGTTGGGCTCGCCATGCGAGTCTTTTCCTCCCTCCGCCTCGAATCCCTAGGCGGGCGTTGCGGCTTCGGAGGCGGTGGGCCCTCTTTTCGAGGAACCACCGTCTCCGAGCCACTCGCCCACCTCGGGGCGTGGGCGAAGGGGCCGAAGCTCCTTTGTTTCTGTCCTCCTTTCGGGGAACAGCTTTAGGAACCCCGGAAGATGGCCTAGCGACCATCTTCAGGGGTGTTGCCTCCTGTGAGTCTAACGACTCGGTGGAGGGGCGTGGCCGTTTTGCCTTACGGGAAACGATCACGCTGGGGGAAGAGGGGGGAGCCCTGGTTTTAGCCGGGGCTGGGTAGGAACCCTTTTTGCCGCCAGCTTTACCAGGGGAGCACCCAGGTTGGGTAGAGCCCGCAGAAGGGCTCCGAATGGGCGCGGAAACAACCGTGCTCGTTGGCCTGGATGGGCCAGGAGCAGAGGATGCCTTTCTAACTATTGAGGCATATGACGTCCCAGGCAGAGCCGAGCGCGCCAGGACCAAGTCCTTAGCCTCGCGGAATGAGAGTTGATCCTGGGCCTAAACGGCCAGGATTTCACCACATTGCTTCGAAGAAGCAGGGTGCGGCTCTCCGCAATTGACACACTTGGCCACACACGATTTGGACTTATCGTGTGCGACCTTGGAGCAATTTACACAGACTTCGGGTGACCCCGACTTTGCACACTTACATGAGCGATTCGTATGGCCGAAGCGGTGACAGTAATAGCACCGCCGCGGCAGTGGCACGAATGCAATAACGCGGTAGCGGTACCAACCGGCACGCACCGACTCAGGGAGCTTGTCACAGTCGAACGTGACGAAGAGTGTAGGGGTGGGTCTCGAGACCCCTCCGTTTTCTCATCACACGTTCGACCTTGACCGCCCCATGGTCGGCCAGCTCTAGGGTGATGTCTTCAATGGAGTAGTCAACGAGTTCCCTCGCATAAACTACTCCTTTCACAAAGTTCATGGTAGAGTGCGGCGTCACACTCACCGGGGTGCCATGAAGTGTCCGAAGAGCACTTATCTTGGCCGCCTCGGCGGGATTCGCTGCATTCGCCAGAAGGCTCCCGTCCGAGAAACGGGTCAACTTCGGCTCTCTACCAATTGCTCTAGCTAATCCTCTCCTCCGATGGATCATGTTGCCCTTGGACAACATGGTGCCATCAGTGGAGCGAATAACGAGGAAGCGTTTGAAGCCAGCGGGCTCGAAAACGCCAGGAAACCTCTGAATCATGGGCCCCGATGTCATCGAGGCTCTTCCCTGTGCACTCTTGTCTTAGTTAGTGGCTCCGCAACCGGGGGGGGGGCAGAGGGGCCGGATGTGCCGATCTCGGCTTGGTCGCTTGCCAGAGTGGAAGCAGACCCATCCGTCCCGGCAGCCCCCGCGGATGGAGAGGAGCCCCGAGTCTTCTTTGTCTTCCTGGTCTTGGTCTTTTTCTTTTTTGGAGAGGAGGGCGGGGAATGAACCCGCTTCTCACCCCCGCCTCTAGAAGCCCCTAGGCCAGATGTACCGGCCTCAGCCAGGTCCTTCTCCGAAATGGAGAAGGTCCTGGTGGTCGCAGGGTCATCATCCGGAGGAGATCCCTCCTCTCCTTGTACTGCCTGAGAATCCCCAGCCGTTTGAGGAGGACCTTGCAAAGGGGCGGATTCGGTTCGGTGCTTGGCGCCGAGACCGGATCCCCCCCATGAAAGACCCTACCCTCTGAGGCTGGGTTTCCTCAAGGACCATGTCGATCACAGGAGGGGCCTCCAGTTGGCCATCCCCTCCCACGACATCGCAGGTCCCCTTGGCAGCGTTATGAGTCTTTTGTGGGGAGGCACAGGCCTTGACCCCAGCAAGGTTTAATATTCCTGCCAGTAGGTCTTTTGAGGGAAGCGACCGAAGGGGCCTAGGCTTCCCTCTTCCCCCTAAGGGGGTTTGCCCTACCGAGCCGCTTACACGAGGGGCGGTCGGCAATGGGCTGCCTTTCTTGGCAGTCCCCTTAGAAAGCAAAGGAGGGACTGCCGCTGGAATTAGGGAGGTGCCGGAAAGCACCTCCAGAGAAGGGGGTGAGGGGGAGTCCCCTACACCCGTAGGCGTATGAGAGGAGTAAGCCTCATCTCTGGTTAAAGAAGTATACAAGGTCCCCTGCGCAAGCACAACGGGGGGGGGCTCCATTTTCTCGGTGGAGCTGCCCGAGGGCGGCTCCATTGATGTTCTTTGGGAAGTTGGGTTTTTTTTGGGGGGGTTTTATCATTAGGCATGGTGACCCTATTTGTGCAACGGGACGCAATAGCTCATCACCTCTTGCAGTTGCCCGCACTGCAAGAGGTGCTTACAGGCCTGGCAGAGCCAGGCGCCGCCATTTGGGACCACCTCTCCCGCCTGGTGGCCTGGCAGTCCATCGGCATGGCGGCTCCACCTTAGACACGGCGTAAAAAAGATAGATTTTGAAGAGGAGAGGAAAAGGGATGTGAGGAAGGTATGGGTGGGGATGAAGCAGGTTGTTAAAAACCAACCACCCTATACCGGAGCTCAGGGGTTAGGGAACATTGTCCCCTTCCCCCTCAGCCCCGATCCAGGACGGTTGGCCGAGAAGAAGGTCAGTATCTACCCTGTGAAATTAGAGGCTGACCAGAGAAAGTTGTGGGAGAGGTTGTATGAAAAGAGGAAACAAGTGTTTTGAAGGAAGGAAGAGAGGCTAAGCTGGGGCCGGACGGGGCGCTGAGTCCCGTCAGCAGGGCGGCCAGGATGGCAAATCGCCGCGCCCCTTACGGGGGCGATGATCGTGAGTTTTAATCAATTGGGGGGGGGGGTCTGGGGGCGCAGCCGCCCAGTATATACTCATATACAAAAAAATATAACGCCATAATTGTTCACATCTGACGCTACCGTCTGACGTCATAAGATATATTGTAGCCTATAAAGAGCGCCACCTACCGTGTGCCCCAAAACTGAAGTGTTACCAACCTCATTGCAAAATGTAATTGTGTAGACGATGGCCGGATCCTAGGCCTAGCTTTCGGGGGCTATTTTGGGCTACTTTTCGTCGTTACTTTTTTAGAGATGAAATCGAAGAATTTTATGGGTCATCGCAGTGTTATCCCCGTGGCGAGCCGTACTCAACAACGAGCGGACGCTCAAAATAATCGCATCCGGCCATCGTCTACACAATTACCGAAAACTAGATTCAAATTAATTAAAGAAAATGAAAATTTGTAGATGAAATGCAACTGCCTAATCTTTAAAGAAACTCAGGTAATTGTAAAGACTATGAGCAGATGCGACTATAGTTTAATTTTTGGGCTACTTTTGATTGTTTTTCTGCTATCGCACTGGCCAATCACAGATCTGGATTCAGTTTCATAAATGACCAATCAGAAAGCTCTATTTGTTTCAAGGCTTTTTGTGCTTTTTATATTTATCAAAACTTGGTTTTTCTTATATTTTAGATGTTTTTCCCCCTTATTTCTTTTCTATATATCCTACCTACCCTATGCCTGACATTATTTAGTCTTTTTTATTTACTTGTTAATTTCCCATTGTTTAATGCTCGCTTAAACCATATTTCAGTGTTGTTAAGGAAGTCTCACGTCTTAATTCTGACGAAAACAGTACTTTTTCATTTTTTCTGTTCTGTATTTATTTCTCTTCTTTTATTTTTTTAACAGGTTTTTTACGAACTTCATTTTTATTATTGTTCCAAATGGATGCGTTCAGTATTAGTGTTTTTATTACTATATATGTGTAGTTCAAGAAACACAAATGGTCAATTTCAGTAAAAAAAAAAAGTCACGAAATTTCCGGGAACAATGAAGTACTTTTCCGTCCGCGCGCCTCATATTTAAACGACCACCCACGCCGTTTCCCGCCTCGACCGTCTTACTACTCTTTATATCCCGTTCCCCCCTCGACGCCCCTCGCCTAAGATGCGGCGAGCGTGTCTGCGAAAAGGAGAAGGACGTGGAGGGAATCACAAAGGAGGAAGCAGTGGAAACACTGCGTGAAATAGGCCTTCAGCCTGCAATTCCTCCTCAAATACAAACCCATAGAAGCGTGGTGTGTAGGAAGCTGGACCCGTGGATAGGTCAGCATTCCAAAGATGAAATTAAAGAGGAGATAGCCAAAAATCAATCATGGGCTAAGGTTGCTGAAGTCATTAAATTTTGGAATAAAAAAGAGAATACGGAATACACACATGTATTCAAAATTATATTCACGGACACTACAATGGCCCAAAAAGCTAAGGAGAGCGGGCTTCTGCTCTTCAACGCTAAAATCAGTGGAGAGCAAATAAAAAGGGAGGAATTCACTCCCGTTCAATTCTGCTTCCGCTGTTATAAGATGGAGAGCCACGCCACAAAAGACTGCCCAGAACCGCAAGAACTATGTTCGAGGTGCAGCGAGGCGGGGCACCACTGGAAAAGCTGTAGTAGCCCGAGGGAAAAGTGTGCCAATTGCGGCCTGGGACATCGTTCCATGGCTATGGCCTGCCCTCTGAAAAAAGAAATAATCAAGAACAAGGTTCAGAAGAAGAAGCAAGAACAAGACAGGAGGCAAAACACGACATATGCTCAGGCAGCGAAGGCAGTCCTCACTGAAACAGAGGCGAGAAAAACATACCTGAGAATAGAAAATGAAAACTCGACAAAGATACTGACATGCATACTGTATGCGCATGTCAGAAACCTAACCAATCCCGGGACTTTTGCCAAAGAATTGAACCAAATGCTGGCAAAAAATGGCATGAGTGAGATGTGGTTCCCCGAGAACCCACCATCGGGGGACGTGCTCCAGTTGCAAATGGTCCCAAAAGAGTCAAGCAACAACAAAGAAGAAACAGCGAAACAGACTAGCAAAGAGGCAAGAAGGCCGGATCCCAGGATCGAGGCCAAGAAAGAAAGAATGACTGCCACCAAGACAGTCCAGCCGAAGGCACAGAGCGCAGAGAACCCGAAAGAAGAAGAGACACCCGACACCACGGACTCCTCGGACTCAGAGGGTTCTATCTGCGAAGCTAAAGCCACAAAAGCAAAAAAAGATTAAAAATAAGAAGATAGATGCAGATAGGATTAACCTATACCTATACGCATCGGAGCAGTTCCCATTCCCGAAGGATGGGGACACAAATAAAATCAACGTGGGCATAAAGAAGAAATTTTACAAATGGGACTATGATGCCCAATGCGAAGAGGAAACGGTGGAATAAGCCTTAAATAGACAATGTATTGCCTTCCATCGTGAAACCTTCGTGGAATTAACCCAGGCCGAGTTCAAGAGAAAGAGAAACGGGAAAAGGAAGTCAACCACCCGTAAGCACTAAAGACATCCACACAAGCCAGAACAGAGAATGGAAAACCAAAACAACAGGTTAAGGATATTAACACTCAACAGTAATGGATGGGAGGGGAAAGCCACGGCGTACGGCAACATATTCCGTGTGCTAGATCCCGACATCATACTGATTACTGAGCATGGTATCGATACGACCAGTAAGCAGTTGAAGATACCAGGCTACAGAGTGATATCTAAGAACCATTCTCAAGAGAGGTATGACGGTGTTGCCATCGCCGTCAGGAGGAACTTGTCGTTCAAACGTCTTCCAGACATGGACGAATCCTTCGTGGCGGTAGAGCTGCATACATTAGTAGGCAAGCTCATAATAGCGGCGGCATACCAACCACCTCGACGCACTTCTACACCCTGTTTGGCCACGGCAGGATGGTATTCCTTGGGGGAGACCTCAACGCCAGATGCCGAACGGCTGGCTACGGGAACACAAACGAAAGAGGTCACAACTTGGAAATGATTATGAGAAGGAAGAACATTCAGCGTATAGGACCGGATTTTCCAACCTATTTCACCGTAAGGTCCGCTACGAAACCTGACATAATCATGACAAGTGATGGCTTCCCTTTCAATTACCGTAGTGAGCCGGGCCCGACAATACCCAGTGATCACATACCGATCTTGACGACCATTTCTCTTGCACCAATTCAGCTCCCGATACCACTTCGGAAAAGCTATGCTTCGGCCAACTGGGAACGCTACAAGGAAAACCTTGCCAGCTATGTACCAGTGGGCCTCGACGGAGCGAGTCTGGAGAGGATCGACGAGGAGTTGGAAGCGATTACTGCACGCATCATCGAAGCAGATCGCGAGAGTGTACCAATGAAAAGGTACAAAACTCTCCCCCAACCCAGATGGTCTGAGGAAATGAGAGAGATCGCTAGAGTGCACAGGGAGGTGTATGAAGAAACGAGGAGAGAGGGTGTTAATCGGGAAAGAACAACGCTGCTAAGACGCCTGAGTGAAGAACTTAAGCAGGCTATCAACCAGCAACAGGCTGAAGTCTGGGACAGTCTGATTGAGAAAGTTGACAGCGAAGTTCGACCCGATGTGTTCTGGCGACTTGTGAACAAGTTGAAAGGTCTGACAAGTAGAGAAAAGACCCGCATTAAGGAGGGCGATGACTACTTGGAAGACCCGGCGGATTTGGAGGAAAGATTCCGCAACTTCTGGCAAAATATCTTCAGGATAACACCAGAGGAAAATGCGGAATTCGACCAGGAATTCGAAGGCCAACTGATGGAAGAACTAAATCAGAATGTGCATCGAACTCTACCACATGCCTATGTCGACGAAGGGAGGAATATGGTAGACCATGGCCGGCCAACTACACCGGAAGAGGTCATGGCGGTCATTAAAACCTTCAAACACAAGGCACCAGGCTGGACGGGCATCACCAGAAATAATTTGGTACATGCCCCCCGGCAGATCATTCAGGGAATCACAAACATCTACAATGCTTCCCTGAATACGGGCTACTTCCCAGACGGGCTAAAGATAGCTAAAATCATCTTTATACCCAAAGGGAAGAAGCCTGATCAACTGGTGGACTACAGGCCAATATCCCTCCTGGAGATAATAGGTAAAGTCTACGAGAAGCTTCTGGCTAACAGGTTACAAGACCAACTAACCGAGCTAGAAGCCCACAGCTCTCAGCAACACGGGTTTCGCAAGAGAAGGGGGACGGATACTGCCCTTGCCCTTCTCACTGAAAAGCTTGCCCGATGTAAGGCCGAGAAGAAATACGTAGACGTGGTGATGCGAGATGTGCAAAAGGCCTTCGATAAGGTTTGGCTACGAGGCTTACAACACAAGATCCTAAGCCTCCAGCTGAACCCTACCCTGGAAAGGGTCCTCTGCGACTACATCATGCGTAGAAAAGCCCGAATTTTCATCGAGGGCTACAGAGGACCCGAATTTCAACTTGAGGCGGGTGTTCCACAGGGTGGCTGTCTGAGTCCGCTGCTGTACCTTCTGTACACACTGGACTTACCTGATCCGGTAGGGGAGGATGTGATGTACCTGCAGTTTGCAGATGACATCACGCAAATCGTCCCCAGCTATTACAAGCACGCCGGATATCAAGCAAGGCAGACAGCCATCGAAATCGAAAACATCAATCGATATGAACGAATGTGGAAGATTAAGACCAACCGCCAAAAGTTCCAAATCCTACCAATTAACCGCCGCAAACGTGTGGATGTCAGAGTAAATGGCGAAGTTTACCCATATGGTACCAAAGGAAAAGTCCTGGGTCTTCAATTTACCTCCAAAGGGTACATAGGTCACATCAATGACAGAATCTCCCTAGCCAAAATACAGCTTGGCAAACTGTATAGGTTTAAAAACCTCAGCTCCAAAAACCTTAAAAAGCTATACACTGCTCTGGTGCGCTCAACATTAGTGTACCCGGCAGTGGTCATGCAGGCTGTGAGTTCCACCTCTCTCAGAAAAATGCAGAGAGTGCAGAACAAAGCAGCCCTGCTTATAGCTGGAGCGAAAAGGACGGACTACATTCAGCAGACAGTCCTGCACGCAAGAGCAGGACTAACCCCTCTGAATGTAGAACTCCAAAGGCTAGGGAGAAAGACCTGGGACAAAATCGAAGAGGAAATACTCCCGAATATGAACCAAAACCTAGAAATACCTAGAGCAGTAAGAGAGCGGGTTAATAGAAAATCCCTCTTCCCGAGTGAAAGGAACTGCTCCAGAGATCGACTAGTTGGTCTCTATACGTAACCATACGATTGAATACAACAAAAATCACAGAAGAAAAAGAAAGCGAAGAGTAGAGAGGCGTAGTGCCCATCGAACCCAAATGTGACAAACCAATATACAAAACCAAAAACCCCCGGCAAGACAGATACAAATTGTATAATTACAAAATGTAACATAAGATTGCAAAAGCAAACAATATAATTGAAAGGCTTGAAAGCCACGACGGAGGATATAGTATAGATATTTATTTTACCTAATTATAGTTTATATTAAAAAAAAAAATAATAATAAAAAAAAAATAAAAAAAAATAAATAAATAAATATATACAAAAAAAAAAGAAAAGAATATATATATTAAAACAAATACATATAATTAAATAGAGAAAAAGATTAAGACAAAAAACAGAAACGAATAAGGAGAAGAGATAAATAGTACAAGAAATGGACAAACCGGTGAGGAGCCCTCTACACCAGGGCAATTCTCAACCCATCTTTTTTATCTTTATATACCTACTACACATTTCATTCTTCATACATCAACTTCAACTTCAACTTCCCGCTTAGAGAGTACAGACTTGGAAGAAGAAAAGTTGGAAATATTTACGCTCTGCAAGAAGTCGTAGCCGGCAAAGGCTGTAAAGCCAAGGGCAATTTTGAAAACGCCAACCAGCTTTGCCAACTCCTTACGGGGAGCAAAATAACAACCTTTATAAGAGTGGCACACAGACGACAAATGTCTGGCTAAGTCCCCTTGCAGTCCCCCCCCCGGAACAGGGGGACTGAGGCGAACTGAACTGACACTCATTATTCTCGCCCCAACTATGTCCGTCCACTTTGATAGAAATAATTGGGGACGTAAAGGAAAGCAGGTTTGAGGATTAGCCCACTGTAGAACTCTACGGAAGAGAACGCCCGGTTACGAGGCGATGCTGAAAGCTTTGGGGAAGAGTTCGCTCTAATCTCTGAGGGTAGTTTCCGGCCAAGATCACAGGGGGACATACAACCGTCCCTGTGCAAGTTGGAAGCAGCATCGATAACCAAACCCCAGACGGGGCGGCACCCCCGGGTGGTGGTAGTTGATTCAATCACCACCCATCATTAAGTCCGCCACATATCATCCGTCTGAGGGGCCTCCCCGGGTACATTCATCCACCATTCATCCACTCCATCCCACAGTTCATGTTCGCCGACGTTCTCCTGCAATGGGGGGGGGGGGAGAAGGCTGCCCGCAATAAACAAACCCAATCAACAAATCGACAAATTCGCCAAGAACAAGGATCATTATTGAAGACTAAAAGGAATATCAAAAAAGAACAGATAACAGGAAGAAAAGCGGCCCAGGGCCCCCCCCCCCGAGGGGAAAATGGAGCCTAATGGGACAACAAAGATCCCGCTACGCATCATCAGTGGTAGCGTTAGGCCAACACGGGAGAAGGTGTTTGAGGTGGTCTTCGGGAAACTGAAGATCGCCATGCTCCGCCTGCTCGAAGTCCCCACTGGTTATGTGGCGGTCTGTGAAAAGGAGAAGGACGTGGAGGGAATCACGAAGGAGGAAGCAGTGGAAACACTGCGTGAAATAGGCCTTCAGGCTGCAATTCCTCCACAAATACAAACCCACAGAAGCGTGGTGTGTAGGAAGCTGGACCCGTGGATAGGCCAGCATTCCAAAGAAGAAATTAAAGAGGAGATAGCAAAAAACCAATCATGGGCTAAGGTTGCTGAAGTCATTAAGTTTTGGAATAAAAAAGATAATACGGAATACACACATGTATTCAAAATTATCTTCACGGACACTACAATGGCCCAAAAAGCTAAGGAGAGCGGGCTTCTGCTCTTCAACGCTAAAATCAGCGGAGAGCAAATAGAAAGGGAGGAATTCACTCCCGTTCAATTCTGCTTCCGCTGTTATAAGATGGAGAGCCACGCCACAAAAGACTGTCCAGAACCGCAAGAACTATGTTCGAGGTGCAGCGAGGCGGGGCACCACTGGAAAAGCTGTAGTAGCCTGAGGGAAAAGTGTGCCAATTGCGGCCTGGGACATCGTTCCATGGCTATGGCCTGCCCTCTGAAAAAGGAAATAATCAAGAACAAGGTTCAGAAGAAGAAGGAAGAACAAAACAGGAGGCAAAACACTTCGTATGCTCAGGCAGCGAAGGCAGTCCTCACTGAAACAGAGGCGAGAAAAACATACCTGAGAATAGAAAATGAGAACTCGACAAAGATACTGACATGCATACTGTATGCGCATGTCAGAAACCTAACCAATCCCGGGACTTTTGCCAAAGAATTGAACCAGATGCTGGCAAAAAATGGCATGAGTGAGATGTGGTTCCCCGAGAACCCACCATCGGGGGACGTGCTCCAGTTGCAAATGGTCCCAAAAGAGTCAAGCAACAACAAAGAAGAGACAGCGAAACAGACCAACAAAGAGGCAAGAAGGCCGGATCCCAGGATCTAGGCCAAGAAAGAAAGAATGACTGCCACCAAGACAGTCCAGCCGAAGGCACAGAGCGCAAAGAACCCGAAAGAAGAAGAGACACCCGACACAACGGACTCCTCGGACTCAGAGGGTTCTATCTGCGAAGCTAAAGCCACAAAAGCAAAAAAGATTAAGAACAAGAAGATAGATGCAGATAGGATTAACCTAGACCTATACGCATCGGAGCAGTTCCCATTCCCGAAGGATGGGGATACAAATAAAATCAATGTGGGCATTAGGAAGAAATTTTACAAATGGGACTATGATGCCCAATGCGAAGAGGAAACGGTGGAAGAAGCCTTACATAGTCAATGTATTGCCTTCCATCGCGAAACCTTCGTGGAATTATCCCAGGCAGAGTTCAAGAGAAAGAGAAACGGGAAAAGGAAGTCAACCACCCGTAAGCACTAAAGACATCCACACAAGCCAGAACAGAGAATGGAAAACCAAAACAACAGGTTAAGGATATTAACACTCAACAGTAATGGATGGGAGGGGAAAGCCACGGCGTACGGCAACATATTCCGTGTGCTAGATCCCGACATCATACTGATTACTGAGCATGGTATCGATACGACCAGTAAGCAGTTGAAGATACCAGGCTACAGAGTGATATCTAAGAACCATTCTCAAGAGAGGTATGACGGTGTTGCCATTGCCGTCAGGAGGAACTTGTCGTTCAAACGTCTTCCAGACATGGACGAATCCTTCGTGGCGGTAGAGCTGCATACATTAGTAGGCAAGCTCATAATAGCGGCGGCATACCAACCACCTCGACGCACTTCTACACCCTGTTTGGCCACGGCAGGATGGTATTCCTTGGGGGAGACCTCAACGCCAGATGCCGAACGGCTGGCTACGGGAACACAAACGAAAGAGGTCACAACTTGGAAATGATTATGAGAAGGAAGAACATTCAGCGTATAGGACCGGATTTTCCAACCTATTTCACCGTAAGGTCCGCTACGAAACCTGACATAATCATGACAAGTGATGGCTTCCCTTTCAATTACCGTAGTGAGCCGGGCCCGACAATACCCAGTGATCACATACCGATCTTGACGACCATTTCTCTTGCACCAATTCAGCTCCCGATACCACTTCGGAAAAGCTATGCTTCGGCCAACTGGGAACGCTACAAGGAAAACCTTGCCAGCTATGTACCAGTGGGCCTCGACGGAGCGAGTCTGGAGAGGATCGACGAGGAGTTGGAAGCGATTACTGCACGCATCATCGAAGCAGATCGCGAGAGTGTACCAATGAAAAGGTACAAAACTCTCCCCCAACCCAGATGGTCTGAGGAAATGAGAGAGATCGCTAGAGTGCACAGGGAGGTGTATGAAGAAACGAGGAGAGAGGGTGTTAATCGGGAAAGAACAACGCTGCTAAGACGCCTGAGTGAAGAACTTAAGCAGGCTATCAACCAGCAACAGGCTGAAGTCTGGGACAGTCTGATTGAGAAAGTTGACAGCGAAGTTCGACCCGATGTGTTCTGGCGACTTGTGAACAAGTTGAAAGGTCTGACAAGTAGAGAAAAGACCCGCATTAAGGAGGGCGATAACTACTTGGAAGACCCGGCGGATTTGGAGGAAAGATTCCGCAACTTTTGGCAAAATATCTTCAGGATAACACCAGAGGAAAATGCGGAATTCGACCAGGAATTCGAAGGCCAACTGATGGAAGAACTAAATCAGAATGTGCATCGAACTCTACCACATGCCTATGTCGACGAAGGGAGGAATATGGTAGACCATGGCCGGCCAACTACACCGGAAGAGGTCATGGCGGTCATTAAAACCTTCAAACACAAGGCACCAGGCTGGACGGGCATCACCAGAAATAAATTGGTACATGCCCCCCGGCAGATCATTCAGGGAATCACTAACATCTACAATGCTTCCCTGAATACGGGCTACTTCCCAGACGGGCTAAAGATAGCTAAAATTATCTTTATACCCAAAGGGAAGAAGCCTGATCAACTGGTGGACTACAGGCCAATATCCCTCCTGGAGATAATAGGTAAAGTCTACGAGAAGCTTCTGGCTAACAGGTTACAAGACCAACTAACCGAGCTAGAAGCCCACAGCTCTCAGCAACACGGGTTTCGCAAGAGAAGGGGGACGGATACTGCCCTTGCCCTTCTCACTGAAAAGCTTGCCCGATGTAAGGCCGAGAAGAAATACGTAGACGTGGTGATGCGAGATGTGCAAAAGGCCTTCGATAAGGTTTGGCTACGAGGCTTACAACACAAGATCCTAAGCCTCCAGCTGAACCCTACCCTGGAAAGGGTCCTCTGCGACTACATCATGCGTAGAAAAGCCCGAATTTCCATCGAGGGCTACAGAGGACCCGAATTTCAACTTGAGGCGGGTGTTCCACAGGGTGGCTGTCTGAGTCCGCTGCTGTACCTTCTGTACACTGGACTTACCTGATCCGGTAGGGGAGGATGTGATGTACCTGCAGTTTGCAGATGACATCACGCAAATCGTCCCCAGCTATTACAAGCACGCCGGATATCAAGCAAGGCAGACAGCCATCGAAATAGAAAACATCAATCGATATGAACGAATGTGGAAGATCAAGACCAACCGCCAAAAGTTCCAAATCCTACCAGTTAACCGCCGCAAACATGTGGATGTCAGAGTAAATGGCGAAGTTTACCCATATGGTAACAAAGGAAAAGTCCTGGGTCTACAATTTACCTCCAAAGGGTACAAAGGTCACATCAATGACAGAATCTCCCTAGCCAAAATACAGCTTGGCAAACTGTATAGGTTTAAAAACCTCAGCTCCAAAAACCTTAAAAAGCTATACACTGCTCTGGTGCGCTCAACATTAGTGTACCCGGCAGTGGTTATGCAGGCTGTGAGTTCCACCTCTCTCAGACAAATGCAGAGTGCAGAACAAAGCAGCCCTGCTTATAGCTGGAGCGAAAAGGACGGACTACATTCAGCAGACAGTCCTGCACGCAAGAGCAGGACTAACCCCTCTGAATGTAGAACTCCAAAGGCTAGGGAGAAAGACCTGGGACAAAATCGAAGAGGAAATACTCCCGAATATGAACCAAAACCTAGATATACCTAGAGCAGTAAGAGAACGGGTTAGTAGAAAATCCCTCTTCCCGAGTGGAAGGAACTGCTCCAGAGATCGACTAGTTGGTCTCTATACGTAACCGCACGATAGAATACACCAAAAATCACAGAAGAAGAAGAAAGCGAAGAGTAGAGAGGCGTAGTGCCCATTGAACCCAACTGAGACAAACTAATATACAGAACCAAAAACCCCGGCAAGACAGATACGAAATATATAATTACAAAATGTAACACAAGATTGCAAAAGCAAACAGTATACTTGAAAGGCTTGAAAGCCACGACGGAGGATATAGTATAGATATTTATTTTACCTAATTATAGTTTATATATATATAAAAAAAAAATATATATAAAAATAAATAAATAAATAAAAAAGAATAAATATATTAAAACAAATACATATAATTAAATATAGAAAAAGATTAAGACAAATAACAGAAACGAATAAAGAGAAGAGATAAATAGTACAAGTAATGGACAAACCGGTGAGGAGCCCTCTACACCAGGGCAATTCTCAACCCTCTTTTTATCTTTATATACCTACTACACATTTCATTCTTCATACATCAACTTCAACTTCAACTTCCCGCTTATTTGTCAAAATTTCATTTTCGTGTTAAGTTTGTTTGTTACCTATTCAACGTTTCGGTGCTATTTTAACCGACAACGAGAAATATGTTGC
This sequence comes from Ceratothoa steindachneri, assembly GCA_963969495.1. NCBI lineage: Eukaryota > Metazoa > Arthropoda > Malacostraca > Isopoda > Cymothoidae > Ceratothoa > Ceratothoa steindachneri. Next base: position 74,875,175 of record OZ018329.1, on the reverse strand, counting down.
GTTTTTCGAAGCCCATGGGCCGTGTAGTGGAAGGGCAGTGGGTTTTGGGAGGGTTCGAATGTGGAACAAAGAGAATTTTCATTGTTTCGGTGGCAAATCGAAATCGAGAAACCCTCCTCGCAGCGATAAAAAAAGTGGATTTTGCCGGGCACGACAGTCGTATCTGACGGATGGGCAGCCTATTCAAATTTGTAATCTGAAGGATACGAACATCTTACCGAATTCTGGCTTGCTGCCGGTAAACTCTACCCACCCGTCTGGCGTAAGTATTAACGATTATTTTGAGCGTCGGCTCGTTGTTGGGTACGGCTCGCCGCGGGGATAACACTGCGATGACCATGAGTTTCAATCCTTTGGGGGGGGGGGGGTCTGGGGAGCACAGCCCCCCAGTATAAAAATGAAAATAGCCATAAAATTCTTCGATTTCATCTCTAAAAAAGTAACACCGGAAAGTAGCCCAAAATAGCCCAAAAAAACTAGGCCTACGATCTGCCCATAGTCTTCACAATTACCGAAACTCAACTATATACAAAAGAAAAATAGACTACAAGGAGCTGTAGCCACAGCACATCCTTGGAAATCTAACCTGAACCTGAACCCTAGAGTAATCGTTTACAAAATTGTGCGCCACTAATCTTGACAATGACCTTAATGTTTTATATTACTTTAATTTGCGTGTTTTTGTGGCAAAAACGTTCATTAAGAATCGGACACACCCGAAGGAGTACTTGCTAATTGATTGACATTCTCATCTTTATGTGCATTTCATCCGATCAATGGATTTTGTGCATGATTGCGAGGGACGAATGGTGCTACCCAATTCCTCATTGGAATTAAAGAGGAAATTTGCTTACCTTTACAAGTGATAAAAAATACGTGGCTCAGAATTTTGGGTAAAGGGGTTTTAATAGTTCCGAAGCTTCATATATGAACGCTACCACCACGGAATAAAACTAAGCATACTTCATCTTTAAGGGAAAGGGGGGTGGGGTAAGTTAAAGCACCTTTAAATTATTAATCTGCTGAAGATAAAACAAACTTTATATTCAAATTTCCTTCATTTTAGGGCGTCGTTAAAAATTCGATTCAATATCGGTAAAGACAAAATCAATTTGTATTTATTAAAATAATAATCACAGATTTGCCTGAATAAACGAAAGAAAGAACGTGACAGACGTAGCTCCGAGAGAAATTATAGCGAAATACCAACGAGCAACAATAATGGTTCCCTACTAAATGCATTTTAGCTTTTGAAATCCAAATGAAAATTTTATCAGTAGTTGCCAAATATCACTAATTGGGAAATTTTCTTTTTTACCCCAGCAGAATTAGTGGCATTATGACGAATATATTATTGTCATAACGATATGTATAAGTACATATTTATCAACTCATTCTGTGCTTGAGGGATTACTTTAAAAAAAACAACGTCAAATTGATATAATTCACTCCTGTCCGGACACACCCTGACATCCATTCCCTGAGTTGCCAGTTAAGATAAAATTAACGCGCTTATGATTAGGTTATCGTGAAAACTTTCTTAGTTTTACGTGACTCTGGTGAATTTCTTTGTGTTGGAATAATTCTGTAATCCCAGGTTTTATTTTACTCCATTTAATTGTAAAGGGTGGCTCTATTTGTTGGGTCACTTTATTCCAGTCACCTTTATTGTACTTATTAAAAAAAACGTAATCCAATGAAAATACGAATCAATCGGGAGATAAGAACGAGAGCAGACATAATCTAAAGCTTGACTTACAGAAATAGGAAAAAGCTCTCAGCCTATAAACACAACTTCATTGCGCATGCGTCAATGCCATAGCAACGAAAGAGCAAAATATAGGGTATATTAGATTAAATCGTCGATTCACATTTATCCCCCAAGCCTCTTTACTCTGCATATATACATTCTCTACATTTTCACTTACCCTAATTTCAACCCTTCTTGAAACTCATCAAACTATCTCATGAAATGCTTTCGTTAGTTTTCACTTAATTTCCGGTACATAACAACAATGTTCACCTTCCCCTACGCACAGCCTCGGCCCGATCGAAGGACCTCGCCCCACATTGGCGATGGATTCCCCAATCTGGGTACCAGGTTCGATTCACACCAACCTCGGTTGGGTGTCGTGTCTGACGCGTGCGCACAGGCATTTTCATCCACACACATTACGCACGTAGCCAAACACTACTACAATTCACTGTTTTACTGCGAACGCACGCGACGCATCACTCTTCCGTATCTCGCAATTCCCCGAAAGGTAGTTTAAGGCCACGCCTCTGACGTTAAACGGGTGGGTTTCCCTTGAGCCAGAGAAAGGGTTCAAACGCTCGTTGGTATACTGATAGGTATACATAATACCTATCAGTCTTCCAGCTCTACCCCCCTCCCCCTCCAATACCTACCAGTCTTCCAGCTCCTCCATTCCACAATAGTACCAGCTGCTGGGACTTGCCAGTGATTGTCATACTGATCTTTATGTTGGTTTCATCATCATGGTAGTGCTAATAAATCACAAGGTCGGGGAGCTTCTAACGTGTGGTATGGAATATAGTAGCGCTGGGTTGTACCGGATTACCCTGGTGAAAAATAACAATTGTTAGTTTTATTCAAAACAGTACAGAAAAATGGCGCAATCAAATAATTTTTTTTCTATACATCATTATATTAAATGTAGATTTGCCCAAATTAATCATGACACGATTTACAAAATAATTCGGAGAAAGGTAAGTTAACTATAATATAATTATTTATATGTTCTATAAATCCACAAATAGTTTTGGATGACTGCTGCTGGGTTGTCAAGTGATAAGATTTTTCATAAGACGTTAGGTTAAAAAAGTAATTATATGGATAAAAATAAAAAACAGCCAAATGTTAATGCGAATATTTTTGTGATGTCGATGATTAAAATTAAATAAATATATAGAAATAAATATGGTGGAAAATATTTAAAAAAAATAAATTTGGCTCCCTGTTTTGAAACAAAACTGTTTCAAAATGTTTTGACAGTATTGCTTGAAATGCTGCGAAAAGTACACCCGTGAACAGGGCTCGATTTAGATTTGACGAGGCCCTAAGCTCTTTGAGATAATAGGGCGCTTTAGATGTCCTAGGCAGCGACAAATTGTCGTTTTTTTGTGTTTAATATGCTATATGGTAATTTTTGGACCTAATAGATATCCAAGCCATTTGCACTTGACATAATAGGTATTTTATCAAAGTAATTGTTGAATTGAAATACAATTAAGAAGAGGTATATTAATAGTGAAATAATTATTAACCTCTAACTTAAAATTATTTTTATTCCTAACAAACTTAATAATGCAAACACTCTGGTAAAACAACAAAAGTCCTTTTAGAAACACAATTTACAGAGGCTATAATCTAGTCTCTAGAAACTTGCTATAAGGACTAATTACATTAATGCATCTACACAATACCCATTAAATTGTATAATTTATCAAAATTTATTGTATACTGTGAATACAAACAGAACACAAACAGATCTAAACTAAAATACTTTCTTTCTTGCCTTTGCCAGAGCAAAGTCACTGATGATATCATCAAATGATTATCTGCGTAGTTTGTCACTTTCTATGAACCAGAGACTTAAGGAACGTAATTTATCTTGAGTCATTGTTGTTCTAAATTAATTTTTTTTAGCTTCTTCAGCTTATAAAATTATCTCTCTCCAGAGCAATTTGCAATCGAAATGCCCAAACACCGACAATACAAGAATATATTACCAGAAAACCGGCAAAATAAAAATAATAACAAATTAGAAGATACAAAAATAAAAGTATCAAATATAATACTTGAAAGGCTAGAATGCCGTGAGGAAGAAATTGAGTATATATATATATATATATATATATATATATATATATATATATATATATATATATATATATATAATCTAAATCTAAATATAAAAAATATAAATCTAAATATAAAAAAATAAATAAATAAATAAAGTTCAAACAATAAGGAGAGAGGCAAAAATCAAAAGTAAAGGTCACATTGCTGCCAAACAAGCACCTGAAGAAAACACTGACGGTGCACAAGAAGAGACAAGACAATATATGAAAAAGGAAGTACCTTACAGATGCCCTTCTACACCAGGGCAAACCTCAACATCTATTTACCTCTATTTATCTTCTGCACCTTTTCACTCTGTATACATCAAATCAAATCAAATATATGCAATCATCTTACTAAGGAACATTCTCAAAATTGCTTCTACATTAAGAGATGTACAGCCCGTTTTTTTTCTTTAATTTTTTGGGGCCCCTAGAAATTAGAAGTAAAATACGTAATCGGCAAAACTGTTGCACTATGTAGGTTTTATTATTTTTTTTATCGTATATTTTGGAGATGCACCCCCACCCCCTTTTTTTCTTGAATTTTTTTGGGGGGCCTACGCTATAGCTTATTAGCGTATACGGAAATCCGGCACTGCCCGTCAAAACTGCTGGAAATGTTGATGCAGACTGTATAGAGACATGCAATAAGTAAATAGACACAGTTAATTACTTCAATACCTTTATTTGCAAATATAAAGAATAAAATACATTTCTAACGATGAAAATACAGTATTAATATTTTGTAGAGTTCTCTTTAGCAGCTTTTAGAGCTGCGACTCGCCTAGAAATAAATTTAATAAGTTCTGAGATTCCAGCTTGTATTTCCCACCATGTTTTGCGTATCACATTCGTCAATTTTGACCCGTGCTCCTGATTTTTCAACATTTTCTGTAAAGTCGTGTATAGGTAGTATTCCCCACATATTTTCTATTGATTTCCTGTTACAGGACTGATTAGTCCAAGGAAGTCTGATGCCTCTTAAGTTGTTTATTAATAAGGGCCTCACCAGCTCCCTTATGCCGCGTGAGAAGAGAGGCTTTGGAACCTCTTTAAATAACGCCTTGGAGCACTCATAGGTTACAAGAGACTGAGATTGAAGGGATCTTAGGCGTTTGGGGTACGATTAATGGAGAAATGCTAGGTACCCCTTAAAAGCTTTCTCCTAACGTGTAATTGCCTGACCAGCTCCCTGTGACCGCTACTTGGTGAATAAAGGCTCAACTGATTTTTGGAGAGAGAGCTTTTGTGCCTTGCTGGTTGCCAGATCAGCTAAAGATCTCGGATGAAGTCGTGGGCACTTAGCTTTACTATTTGCCTCAAGTCTGGCCGTTTTTAGTTGATTAGTAGGGCTTAGTAGGAAGACAGTTACACCTCAAGCACCCCTGTCGAAAAATCAGAGAACCAGTTCACTGGGGCTCTCGTGCTGCTCAGTTGGGAGCTGCGGCACGATTGGGGACGTCCGGCCCAGGGGAGACCTTAGGGTTGGTGTGCTTGATCAAAGGGTTTCTGTTCGCCGAACGACCGAAAACCTCCTGGAAATAGGCGGATGAGATTAGTGCGAGAGAAAATCACAACCAAAAACCCCTTTTTTAATGCGTATGGTCCGAGATTTTTGTAACATGGCGAAGAAGAATGGTCCTCCGTTTCGAAAGCTAACCTGCAAAATATGCAAAGTCTATAGATGGAGTGAAGACTTCGGGGGAAGGAGTTGCAAGGAACTCACAGATGGCGTCAGTGTCTGTGACTTCTGCGAACTCGAGAAGCGCCTGGGCGAGAGCATCGCTCAACTGAGAGAGGAGAACTCCCTCCTTAAAAGGGAAGTTCAACTCTTAAAAACAGAGAGATGCAGATGCTCAGGCGAGAAGGCTCCGGACGTCCAACAGCCGATTTCTTCTGCTGAAGGGCTTCCTCAACGAGCCAAAAAGAAGAAAAGAAAGAAGAAAGAAGAGAAAGTAGAAATAGAAGAAGAGAAAGTTCTCTCTCTCAACACAGCCACCTTGTCGTCGGTGAGAGAGCTTGCGTGATCTGCCTGAGTTAAGCTAGCTAAGCTGGGGGACTTTTAGTCCGGTAGGGTCACCCATGCCAGTAAGGTAGCTGTAGTAGGATCCAGACTAAGGGTTGTCAAACTTCTCTACCACTTCTTTGATGCGTCTCCTTGCATCCCCCTACCAACCCATTCGATTCTGTTAGTACTAAGTTTCACCAACTCTCTTCAACTGTCAAAAAATCAAAACAAAAACCCAATAACAAAAAAAAACCTTCATCTCTATTACACATAAGTTGTTTATTAATAAGGGCCTCACCAGCTCCCTTATGCCGCGTGAGAAGAGAGGCTTTGGAACCTCTTTAAATAACGCCTTGGAGCACTCATAGGTTACAAGAGACTGAGATTGAAGGGATCTTAGGCGTTTGGGGTACGATTAATGGAGAAATGCTAGGTACCCCTTAAAAGCTTTCTCCTAACGTGTAATTGCCTGACCAGCTCCCTGTGACCGCTACTTGGTGAATAAAGGCTCAACTGATCTTTGGAGAGAGAGCTTTTGTGCCTTGCTGGTTGCCAGATCAGCTAAAGATCTCGGATGAAGTCGTGGGCACTTAGCTTTACTATTTGCCTCAAGTCTGGCCGTTTTTAGTTGATTAGTAGGGCTTAGTAGGAAGACAGTTACACCTCAAGCACCCCTGTCGAAAAATCAGAGAACCAGTTCACTGGGGCTCTCGTGCTGCTCAGTTGGGAGCTGCGGCACGATTGGGGACGTCCGGCCCAGGGGAGACCTTAGGGTTGGTGTGCTTGATCAAAGGGTTTCTGTTCGCCGAACGACCGAAAACCTCCTGGAAATAGGCGGATGAGATTAGTGCGAGAGAAAATCACAACCAAAAACCCCTTTTTTAATGCGTATGGTCCGAGATTTTTGTAACATGGCCAAGAAGAATGGTCCTCCGTTTCGAAAGCTAACCTGCAAAATATGCAAAGTCTATAGATGGAGTGAAGACTTCGGGGGAAGGAGTTGCAAGTAACTCACAGATGGCGTCAGTGTCTGTGACTTCTGCGAACTCGAGAAGCGCCTGGGCGAGAGCATCGCTCAACTGAGAGAGGAGAACTCCCTCCTTAAAAGGGAAGTTCAACTCTTAAAAACAGAGAGATGCAGATGCTCAGGCGAGAAGGCTCCGGACGTCCAACAGCCGATTTCTTCTGCTGAAGGGCTTCCTCAACGAGCCAAAAAGAAGAAAAGAAAGAAGAAAGAAGAGAAAGTAGAAATAGAAGAAGAGAAAGTTCTCTCTCTCAACACAGCCACCTTGTCGTCGGTGAGAGAGCTTGCGTGATCTGCCTGAGTTAAGCTAGCTAAGCTGGGGGACTTTTAGTCCGGTAGGGTCATCCATGCCAGTAAGGTAGCTGTAGTAGGATCCAGACTAAGGGTTGTCAAACTTCTCTACCACTTCTTTGATGCGTCTCCTTGCATCCCCCTACCAACCCATTCGATTCTGTTAGTACTAAGTTTCACCAACTCTCTTCAACTGTCAAAAAATCAAAACAAAAACCCAATAACAAAAAAAAACCTTCATCTCTATTACACATAAGTTGTTTATTAATAAGGGCCTCACCAGCTCCCTTATGCCGCGTGAGAAGAGAGGCTTTGGAACCTCTTTAAATAACGCCTTGGAGCACTCATAGGTTACAAGAGACTGAGATTGAAGGGATCTTAGGCGTTTGGGGTACGATTAATGGAGAAATGCTAGGTACCCCTTAAAAGCTTTCTCCTAACGTGTAATTGCCTGACCAGCTCCCTGTGACCGCTACTTGGTGAATAAAGGCTCAACTGATCTTTGGAGAGAGAGCTTTTGTGCCTTGCTGGTTGCCAGATCAGCTAAAGATCTCGGATGAAGTCGTGGGCACTTAGCTTTACTATTTGCCTCAAGTCTGGCCGTTTTTAGTTGATTAGTAGGGCTTAGTAGGAAGACAGTTACACCTCAAGCACCCCTGTCGAAAAATCAGAGAACCAGTTCACTGGGGCTCTCGTGCTGCTCAGTTGGGAGCTGCGGCACGATTGGGGACGTCCGGCCCAGGGGAGACCTTATGGTTGGTGTGCTTGATCAAAGGGTTTCTGTTCGCCGAACGACCGAAAACCTCCTGGAAATAGGCGGATGAGATTAGTGCGAGAGAAAATCACAACCAAAAACCCCTTTTTTAATGCGTATGGTCCGAGATTTTTGTAACATGGCCAAGAAGAATGGTCCTCCGTTTCGAAAGCTAACCTGCAAAATATGCAAAGTCTATAGATGGAGTGAAGACTTCGGGGGAAGGAGTTGCAAGGAACTCACAGATGGCGTCAGTGTCTGTGACTTCTGCGAACTCGAGAAGCGCCTGGGCGAGAGCATCGCTCAACTGAGAGAGGAGAACTCCCTCCTTAAAAGGGAAGTTCAACTCTTAAAAACAGAGAGATGCAGATGCTCAGGCGAGAAGGCTCCGGACGTCCAACAGCCGATTTCTTCTGCTGAAGGGCTTCCTCAACGAGCCAAAAAGAAGAAAAGAAAGAAGAAAGAAGAGAAAGTAGAAATAGAAGAAGAGAAAGTTCTCTCTCTCAACACAGCCACCTTGTCGTCGGTGAGAGAGCTTGCGTGATCTGCCTGAGTTAAGCTAGCTAAGCTGGGGGACTTTTAGTCCGGTAGGGTCATCCATGCCAGTAAGGTAGCTGTAGTAGGATCCAGACTAAGGGTTGTCAAACTTCTCTACCACTTCTTTGATGCGTCTCCTTGCATCCCCCTACCAACCCATTCGATTCTGTTAGTACTAAGTTTCACCAACTCTCTTCAACTGTCAAAAAATCAAAACAAAAACCCAATAACAAAAAAAAACCTTCATCTCTATTACACATAAGTTGTTTATTAATAAGGGCCTCACCAGCTCCCTTATGCCGCGTGAGAAGAGAGGCTTTGGAACCTCTTTAAATAACGCCTTGGAGCACTCATAGGTTACAAGAGACTGAGATTGAAGGGATCTTAGGCGTTTGGGGTACGATTAATGGAGAAATGCTAGGTACCCCTTAAAAGCTTTCTCCTAACGTGTAATTGCCTGACCAGCTCCCTGTGACCGCTACTTGGTGAATAAAGGCTCAACTGATCTTTGGAGAGAGAGCTTTTGTGCCTTGCTGGTTGCCAGATCAGCTAAAGATCTCGGATGAAGTCGTGGGCACTTAGCTTTACTATTTGCCTCAAGTCTGGCCGTTTTTAGTTGATTAGTAGGGCTTAGTAGGAAGACAGTTACACCTCAAGCACCCCTGTCGAAAAATCAGAGAACCAGTTCACTGGGGCTCTCGTGCTGCTCAGTTGGGAGCTGCGGCACGATTGGGGACGTCCGGCCCAGGGGAGACCTTAGGGTTGGTGTGCTTGATCAAAGGGTTTCTGTTCGCCGAACGACCGAAAACCTCCTGGAAATAGGCGGATGAGATTAGTGCGAGAGAAAATCACAACCAAAAACCCCTTTTTTAATGCGTATGGTCCGAGATTTTTGTAACATGGCCAAGAAGAATGGTCCTCCGTTTCGAAAGCTAACCTGCAAAATATGCAAAGTCTATAGATGGAGTGAAGACTTCGGGGGAAGGAGTTGCAAGTAACTCACAGATGGCGTCAGTGTCTGTGACTTCTGCGAACTCGAGAAGCGCCTGGGCGAGAGCATCGCTCAACTGAGAGAGGAGAACTCCCTCCTTAAAAGGGAAGTTCAACTCTTAAAAACAGAGAGATGCAGATGCTCAGGCGAGAAGGCTCCGGACGTCCAACAGCCGATTTCTTCTGCTGAAGGGCTTCCTCAACTAGCCAAAAAGAAGAAAAGAAAGAAGAAAGAAGAGAAAGTAGAAATAGAAGAAGAGAAAGTTCTCTCTCAACACAGCCACCTTGTCGTCGGTGAGAGAGCTTGCGTGATCTGCCTGAGTTAAGCTAGCTAAGCTGGGGGACTTTTAGTCCGGTAGGGTCACCCATGCCAGTAAGGTAGCTGTAGTAGGATCCAGACTAAGGGTTGTCAAACTTCTCTACCACTTCTTTGATGCGTCTCCTTGCATCCCCCTACCAACCCATTCGATTCTGTTAGTACTAAGTTTCACCAACTCTCTTCAACTGTCAAAAAATCAAAACAAAAACCCAATAACAAAAAAAAACCTTCATCTCTATTACACATAAGTTGTTTATTAATAAGGGCCTCACCAGCTTCCTTATGCCGCGTGAGAAGAGAGGCTTTGGAACCTCTTTAAATAACGCCTTGGAGCACTCATAGGTTACAAGAGACTGAGATTGAAGGGATCTTAGGCGTTTGGGGTACGATTAATGGAGAAATGCTAGGTACCCCTTAAAAGCTTTCTCCTAACGTGTAATTGCCTGACCAGCTCCCTGTGACCGCTACTTGGTGAATAAAGGCTCAACTGATCTTTGGAGAGAGAGCTTTTGTGCCTTGCTGGTTGCCAGATCAGCTAAAGATCTCGGATGAAGTCGTGGGCACTTAGCTTTACTATTTGCCTCAAGTCTGGCCGTTTTTAGTTGATTAGTAGGGCTTAGTAGGAAGACAGTTACACCTCAAGCACCCCTGTCGAAAAATCAGAGAACCAGTTCACTGGGGCTCTCGTGCTGCTCAGTTGGGAGCTGCGGCACGATTGGGGACGTCCGGCCCAGGGGAGACCTTAGGGTTGGTGTGCTTGATCAAAGGGTTTCTGTTCTCCGAACGACCGAAAACCTCCTGGAAATAGGCGGATGAGATTATTGCGAGAGAAAATCACAACCAAAAACCCCTTTTTTAATGCGTATGGTCCGAGATCTTTTGTAACATGGCGAAGAAGAATGGTCCTCCGTTTCGAAAGCTAACCTGCAAAATATGCAAAGTCTATAGATGGAGTGAAGACTTCGGGGGAAGGAGTTGCAAGGAACTCACAGATGGCGTCAGTGTCTGTGACTTCTGCGAACTCGAGAAGCGCCTGGGCGAGAGCATCGCTCAACTGAGAGAGGAGAACTCCCTCCTTAAAAGGGAAGTTCAACTCTTAAAAACAGAGAGATGCAGATGCTCAGGCGAGAAGGCTCCGGACGTCCAACAGCCGATTTCTTCTGCTGAAGGGCTTCCTCAACGAGCCAAAAAGAAGAAAAGAAAGAAGAAAGAAGAGAAAGTAGAAATAGAGGAAGAGAAAGTTCTCTCTCTCAACACAGCCACCTTGTCGTCGGTGAGAGAGCTTGCGTGATCTGCCTGAGTTAAGCTAGCTAAGCTGGGGGACCTTTAGTCCGGTAGGGTCATCCATGCCAGTAAGGTAGCTGTAGTAGGATCCAGACTAAGGGTTGTCAAACTTCTCTACCACTTCTTTAATGCGTCTCCTTGCATCCCCCTACCAACCCATTCGATTCTGTTAGTACTAAGTTTCACCAACTCTCTTCAACTGTCAAAAAATCAAAACAAAAACCCAATAACAAAAAAAAACCTTCATCTCTATTACACATAAGTTGTTTATTAATAAGGGCCTCACCAGCTCCCTTATGCCGCGTGAGAAGAGAGGCTTTGGAACCTCTTTAAATAACGCCTTGGAGCACTCATAGGTTACAAGAGACTGAGATTGAAGGGATCTTAGGCGTTTGGGGTACGATTAATGGAGAAATGCTAGGTACCCCTTAAAAGCTTTCTCCTAACGTGTAATTGCCTGACCAGCTCCCTGTGACCGCTACTTGGTGAATAAAGGCTCAACTGATCTTTGGAGAGAGAGCTTTTGTGCCTTGCTGGTTGCCAGATCAGCTAAAGATCTCGGATGAAGTCGTGGGCACTTAGCTTTACTATTTGCCTCAAGTCTGGCCGTTTTTAGTTGATTAGTAGGGCTTAGTAGGAAGACAGTTACACCTCAAGCACCCCTGTCGAAAAATCAGAGAACCAGTTCACTGGGGCTCTCGTGCTGCTCAGTTGGGAGCTGCGGCACGATTGGGGACGTCCGGCCCAGGGGAGACCTTATGGTTGGTGTGCTTGATCAAAGGGTTTCTGTTCGCCGAACGACCGAAAACCTCCTGGAAATAGGCGGATGAGATTAGTGCGAGAGAAAATCACAACCAAAAACCCCTTTTTTAATGCGTATGGTCCGAGATTTTTGTAACATGGCCAAGAAGAATGGTCCTCCGTTTCGAAAGCTAACCTGCAAAATATGCAAAGTCTATAGATGGAGTGAAGACTTCGGGGGAAGGAGTTGCAAGGAACTCACAGATGGCGTCAGTGTCTGTGACTTCTGCGAACTCGAGAAGCGCCTGGGCGAGAGCATCGCTCAACTGAGAGAGGAGAACTCCCTCCTTAAAAGGGAAGTTCAACTCTTAAAAACAGAGAGATGCAGATGCTCAGGCGAGAAGGCTCCGGACGTCCAACAGCCGATTTCTTCTGCTGAAGGGCTTCCTCAACGAGCCAAAAAGAAGAAAAGAAAGAAGAAAGTAGAAATAGAAGAAGAGAAAGTTCTCTCTCTCAACACAGCCACCTTGTCGTCGGTGAGAGAGCTTGCGTGATCTGCCTGAGTTAAGCTAGCTAAGCTGGGGGACTTTTAGTCCGGTAGGGTCATCCATGCCAGTAAGGTAGCTGTAGTAGGATCCAGACTAAGGGTTGTCAAACTTCTCTACCACTTCTTTGATGCGTCTCCTTGCATCCCCCTACCAACCCATTCGATTCTGTTAGTACTAAGTTTCACCAACTCTCTTCAACTGTCAAAAAATCAAAACAAAAACCCAATAACAAAAAAAAACCTTCATCTCTATTACACATAAGTTGTTTATTAATAAGGGCCTCACCAGCTCCCTTATGCCGCGTGAGAAGAGAGGCTTTGGAACCTCTTTAAATAACGCCTTGGAGCACTCATAGGTTACAAGAGACTGAGATTGAAGGGATCTTAGGCGTTTGGGGTACGATTAATGGAGAAATGCTAGGTACCCCTTAAAAGCTTTCTCCTAACGTGTAATTGCCTGACCAGCTCCCTGTGACCGCTACTTGGTGAATAAAGGCTCAACTGATCTTTGGAGAGAGAGCTTTTGTGCCTTGCTGGTTGCCAGATCAGCTAAAGATCTCGGATGAAGTCGTGGGCACTTAGCTTTACTATTTGCCTCAAGTCTGGCCGTTTTTAGTTGATTAGTAGGGCTTAGTAGGAAGACAGTTACACCTCAAGCACCCCTGTCGAAAAATCAGAGAACCAGTTCACTGGGGCTCTCGTGCTGCTCAGTTGGGAGCTGCGGCACGATTGGGGACGTCCGGCCCAGGGGAGACCTTAGGGTTGGTGTGCTTGATCAAAGGGTTTCTGTTCGCCGAACGACCGAAAACCTCCTGGAAATAGGCGGATGAGATTAGTGCGAGAGAAAATCACAACCAAAAACCCCTTTTTTAATGCGTATGGTCCGAGACTTTTGTAACATGGCCAAGAAGAATGGTCCTCCGTTTCGAAAGCTAACCTGCAAAATATGCAAAGTCTATAGATGGAGTGAAGACTTCGGGGGAAGGAGTTGCAAGGAACTCACAGATGGCGTCAGTGTCTGTGACTTCTGCGAACTCGAGAAGCGCCTGGGCGAGAGCATCGCTCAACTGAGAGAGGAGAACTCCCTCCTTAAAAGGGAAGTTCAACTCTTAAAAACAGAGAGATGCAGATGCTCAGGCGAGAAGGCTCCGGACGTCTAACAGCCGATTTCTTTTGCTGAAGGGCTTCCTCAACGAGCCAAAAAGAAGAAAAGAAAGAAGAAAGAAGAGAAAGTAGAAATAGAAGAAGAGAAAGTAGAAAGAGAAGAAGAGAAAGTAAAAGGAGAAGAAGAGAAAGTAGAAAGAGAAGAAAAGAAACTGGAAACAGAAGAAGAGAAAGTAGAAGCAGAAGAAGAGAAACGGGAAACAAACGAAGAGATAGCAAAGGAAGTCAAGAAGAAGAATAAGAGGAAGAAGAAGAAGAAAAAATAATTAGAGATACAAGAGGAAAGCGGCAAGTCGCCTCCGAAAGGAAAGACTAAGTCGTCCGCAGTCAAATGTGCAAGAGTCACCCTTATTGGTGATTCTCAAGCACGGGGTCTGAAGCCCCTGCTAGCGGCCCGTCTTCGCACAAGCGTTAAGGTGAGCTGCATCCCAGGTTGTGGGAATATGCAGGTAAGAGCTGAGGCCGAGAAGTCTCAGATTTCAGAGACTTCAGTCGTTGCCCTTATGGTAAGTGGCAACAACCTCTACCTCAGAGGAGGTAGGGTAGGCCCTACAGGTGAAATTATGAGGAAAGTTATGGGCGCTGTCGACGACTGTGGACTAAAAACCCGCAGACGCGTCGTGGTGGGGATGCTCCCGAGGTGGGGTCCAAGCCGGACTGCCCACTTGAGGAACATGTCGCTAAACAGGCGCCTTGCAGACCTCTGTACGGCTGAGGGTGTCTTTTTTGTGGACCCGTACGCCGTGTTCTATAGTAGAAAAGACCTCTACCAAAGGGACGGGGTGCACCTCTCCTTTAAGGGCAAGGCGTTCCTAGCCAACCTCATCCAGGATGTCGTGGAGCGCACCCAAAGGAGTGTCCGGCCCATTGGGAAGGTTGACGTACGCCAGTACGCCCGAGTCACTCCCCAAACAACCTTCTCGGAGGTTGTCAAAAATGGTGCCACCACGACAAACAAGAAGCCGGGAAACGGAAGAGTATAGGGGGTCCTACATTAGGGGACTCCCTGAAAGTTCTTCTGTTCAATGCGAGGTCAATCAGGAACAAGTTTCCTGAGCTCCGTGGCCTCGTAGCGACGGAAGAACCCGAAATGGTAGCCATAACCGAATCGTGGATAAAAACCTCAAACCGAGACTTTGAAGGCGAATTCACGGTTCCTGGCTACCAACTCTTCCACAAAGATAGGCCAGACAGAGAGGGTGGCGGTGTAATGTTGTATGTCAAGGATACAATCAAATCTACGAACTCCAACGTTATATCCGACCACGAGCTCCTAGGCGTTGACCTAGAGATCGGTCCTGCCAAATACAGGACCCTGCTGCTTTACAGACCCCCTTCCCAACCTGTTGAGAAGGACAGGGAACTGTACCAGCTGCTGGGTGAGCTGGTTCAAGGCAGAGTGTGCATCGTTATGGGCGATTTCAACAGCCAAGTTGACTGGGAAACCAGAGCAGCCTGTGGCGAGAGCGCGTTACTCCTGGAGTTCGCCAACAACGAGTTCCTCACTCAATGGGTCAGAGAACCGACGAGAGGAGACAATATCCTCGACTTGGTCTTCACCTCTGAGGATGATATCGTTGAGGATATCTCTGTAGGCGAAGAGCTCGGTGGCAGTGATCACCAGCTAGTTAGATTTAGCGTCAAGATCCCGAAGGTAAGGTCTGTTGCCAGTCAATTAAAGAAACCTGACTTGAGAAGAGCAGACTTTGCAAGCCTTCGAGCTGGACTGACTGACGTGAGGCTAGAAGTGTGCGATGCCGTTGAAGACTCGTGGAATAGTTTCAAAACCACATTCATGAGTCTTCAATCGCGTTTCATCCCTCTGAAATGCCCCCGCCTGTCTTCTGTTCAACCTAAGTGGTTTAATCGAGAAATCGGCCAACTGCTTAGGGAGAAGAGAAATGTCTACCGGCAATCGAAGATCTCGGGTGACTTTGACGAATACCGGAGGCTAGCCAGGAGAGTGAAGTCCAGCATAAGGGCGGCTAAGCGGTCTGAGGAACTCCGAGTGGCGAGACTCTGTAAAGAGAATCCCAAGGAGTTTTTTGGATATGTGAACAGCCGTAAACCAATCCGACGAACGATTGGCCCTTTGAGGAATGAGGAGGGGATATTAAAGCATTCAGATGCAGAAAATGCCAACCTCCTCAACGACTACTTCTCTTCAGTGTTTACTGAAGAGTGTGGTCCCATTCCCCAGCCGACGGATTCCTACTCGGGGGAAAAGCTGGAGGCAATGGACTTCACCGAAGGAGAAATAAAGAAAAAGATCGCTGACCTAAAGACGAATAAGTCCCCAGGACCGGACGGGTTTCTACCTAAAGTGTTGAAGGAAGTGTGCGATGAAGTATCACGACATCTGTGCGCTATCTTTAACATGTCAATCCGGACCGGATGCGTTCCTAGAGACTGGCGTGAAGCGGAGGTGACTCCTATCTTCAAGAAAGGAGACCGTAACCAACCGTCGAACTACCGACCTATCAGTCTGACTTCGATAGTCGGTAAACTCATGGAAAGCATCATGGTGGACAAAGTGACGTCGTATTTAGAGTCAAACCTGCTACTGAGGAGTTCCCAGCACGGCTTCCGAAGGCAACGGTCATGCCTGACGAACCTTGTGGAATTCTTCCACTTCGTTTTCAGTGAGCACGATCGGGACAAGGCGGTGGATGTGGTCTACCTAGACTTTCAGAAAGCCTTTGATAAGGTACCACACCGCCGCCTTCTCCGGAAAGTGCGAGCGCTGGGCATAGACGGAAAGGTAGCCGGCTGGATCGAGAACTGGCTAAGTGGCAGACGGCAACGGGTGGTGGTAAATGGACAGTCTTCTGAGTGGGTGCCCGTTACTAGCGGGGTGCCTCAAGGTTCTGTCCTGGGACCACTACTATTCATCATCTACGTCAACGACATGGACGGTGACATGGTTGCCAAGATTTCCAAATTTGCCGACGATACCAAGCTTGGTATGAACGTTGCAAAGGATGGAAATACTGCCCGCCTGCAGGAAGATCTTGGGAAGATTGGGGAGTGGTCGGACACATCACAAATGCCTTTTAACGTGAACAAATGCAAAGTGATGCATATCGGCCACAGAAACCCCCAATCTCAGTATATCCTTAAGGGCACTGCTATTGAATCCACCGACACTGAGAAGGACTTGGGTGTAACAATCACTAGTGACCTCAAGTTCTCGAAACAGTGCATTGAGGCGGAGAAAAAGGCCCAAAGGATGCTAGGCTATATTAAGCGCCAGTTTGGTTATCGGAACCAGGAGATTGTACTGTGCCTGTACAACTCACTTGTCCGACCGCACCTGGAGTATGCCGTACAATTTTGGAGTCCTTCATTGCGAAAGGACATCGCGAGATTGGAACGCGTGCAAGCCAGGTCAACCAAGCTGATTCCCTCTATCCGACATAAAAGTTATGAGGATAGACTAAGGGAATTAGATCTGTTCTCGCTGGAAACCCGTAGACTATGTGGTCAGCTCATCGAAGTTTTCAAAATACTTCGAGGGTTCGACAATGTTGACTACCGGGATATTTTCACACTGAGTGAGAACAGAACGCGCAATCACGGCTTCAAACTTGAACTGAAGCGTTACAACCGCAATCTGTGTGGAAATTTTTTCACTTACAGTATCTGCGGTATGTGGAACGCACTTCCAGTGGAAGTTGTCAACAGTGAATCTGTTGACCAGTTCAAGTCAAGACTAGACAAGGTCTTGAAAAGTGGCCGTTTAGGGACGCAAAACAATTGAGCAGCCTTGTGCCCGCTCGATTGCTAGTCCAAAGGTACCCTCTTTGAATGGACCGTAAGGTCTCCTAGGGTACCTTCTTTCCTTGTTGTTACTCCTTGTTGTTACTCTTTGTTCCTCTTATTCTTTTGTCCTTTTTTCATGAATAATAAACTTTCATTTTAAAGTTCACCATTTGAAAACATTTAGAGAAGTCGTTTAAGAAAGGAAATCTAATTCTGCAAAATGATTATATGAGTTTAGAAGGCAATCATAAATACTGTCATTTAAGTCGGGTCGGCGGGGGGGGGGGGGGGGCGGTCTATAAAGGCTAAAAATATAAAAATTATTAAAACGGCTGCATACTCTAATAATCATGATCTCATGACATCCATATTCATACTTACTAAAACTGAAGCATTAAATCCCGCTCGAGTATATACAGACAACACTTGCGCTCGAGGTAAAGAGTTCCTCAGAAATTGCATTGGCTTATTAAAATTAGGCAAAATAAGTTCAGAGGTATGTCTCCTATTTAGTTGAGGCAGCAGAAAGCTCTCTCAAGTTACCATAGAGACCACGGATGTTGCAGTAGAATAATTTGCAGAATTTACGATGGATATGGCCAGGGTTAGATTCATTTTCGCCAAACAAAATAAGAATCTTAGAAAGTAACAACAACAAGATAAACTACAAACCCAAAGCTTCTTAGCACCTTCCGACCACTGGAGGCCTGCTGTGGACTGGGGGCCATGGCTAAATGTAGTAGTCATATTTCGATACAAAATGAATTAAGATAGAATAAAGTTTAGAAAAGTAAGGAAAAGGGAAAGGAAGGAGCCATGCCACTATACGAAAACAATCGTTCCGCTGATGCAGAGGAAGGTACCGCGGTGTTATACCTCTTGAAGATCTTTGTAGCAGGATTCCTATCTAAAGAGTTGAGTGGGCTCCTCATTTCCCGGGATTTTTGCTTCTCGCGGGATTCCGTGAAAAATATGCTCTCTTCCCGGGAAATTACGGGATAAGATTGATAATTTAATTTTAAAATTAAATTATATTAGTATAAGAAATAAATCTAAAAAATAGTATCAGTGTTTTGAATAATCTCTTAATTTATGTTCTACGTCAAATTCATATCCATACTGACTAGTGAATGCTGAATAGAGTATATGTATGATAAAATCGTAATCTTTGTATAGTTAAAAAATTAAATTCCACAAAAAAATCAGTTTTAACATAAAAAACTAAATAATGAATATGACAAAAAATATTCTTTGAAAATTAAGTGAAAAAAAGTTACTTTAAACTAAATAAATAAATTTTTATAATAAGATTTCAAAAAGCAGACATGGTCAATACTTTGACCATTGAGATCACCCATTCAGATTCTATTGAGGTGGGTGCAATGGTATTTAAAACACTCAAATCAAGAGTAATTTTCCGAGTCTTTACTCCTGTTACTTCGAAAGTTGCAAATTCATTTTTAAACTGTTCTACATTACTTGTTTTGGTGTTTGTAGGTGTTTTTTTGTGTCGTACTCTGACTCGGATGCTTTAATGAATGTATATTGCTTGTCAGCTAAAGTCATTGCATTACGTAGAGGGACAGTTGATGATTCTTGTACATAATCAAATTCATCTACTTCGCTAGATAGAGAATTAGCAGGTTCTCCAAAAAGGCGATGAAACATTTGTTGTGCTGACCCCGTAAGGGGCGCGGCGATTTGCCATCCTGGCCGCCGTGCTGACGGGATCCAGCGCTCCGTCCGGCCCCAGCTTAGCCTCTCTTCCTTCCTTCAAATAGCCTGTATTTCTCCCCTACCTGGTCGCTTTTCATACAACCTCTCCCACAAATTTCTTTGGTCAGCATCTAATTTCACAGGGTAGATACTGACCTTCTTCTCAAGCCAACCGTCCCGGTACGGGGCTGGGGGAAAAGGGGACAACGTTCCCTAACCCCTGAGCTCCGGTTCGGAATGGGTTTTTTTAACAACCTGCTTCATCCCCACCCATACCTTCCTCACATCCCCTTTTCCTCTCCTCTTCACAATCTATCTTTTTTACGCCGTGTTCAAGGTGGAGCCACCATGCGAATGGACTGCCAGGCCACCAGGCGGGAGGGGTGGTCCCAAATGGCGGCGACTGGCTCTGCTAGGCCTGTAAGCACGTCTTGCAGTGCGGGCAACTGCGAGAGGTGGTGAGCTATTGCGTCCCGTATAAAAAAGAGGGTCACCATGCCCATGTATGCAAAAAAAAAAATATCTCCCCATTCCCCCTTGTACACCAACGGAGCCGCCCTCGGGCAGCTGCCCCGAAAAATAGGGGCCCCTTCCCCCCTTGTGCTTGCGCAGGGGACCCTCCATATTTCTTTAACCGGAGAGGAGGCTTACTCCTCTCCTACGCCTACGGGGGAAGGGGACTGCCAAGAAAGCCAGCAGGCAGCCCATTGCCGACCGCCCCTCGGGCAAGCGGCTCGGTACGGCAAACCCCGTTATGGGGGAGAGGGAAGCCAGGCCCCTTCGTTCGCTTCCCTCAAAAGACCTGCTGGCAAGAATTTTAAACCTTGCCGGGGTCAAGGCCTGTGCCTCCCCACACAAGACTGGTGACACTGCCAAGGGGACCTGCGATGTCCTGGAAGGAGATGGCCAACTGGAGGCCTCTCCTGTGATAGACATGGTCCTTAAGGAAACCCAGCCTCAGACGGTAGGGCCTTCCATGGGGGGGAATCCGGGCTCGGCGCCAAGCACCAAACCCGAATCCGCCTCTATGCAAGGTCCTCCTCAAACGGCTATGGTTTCTGAGGCAGTGCAAGGAGGGGAGGGATCTCCTCCGAGCGGTGCCCCTGCGCCTACCAGGTCCTTCTCCATTTCGGAGAAGGTCCTCTTCATCCGCGGGAGCTGCGAGTTGGATGTGTCTGCTGCCACTTTGGCAAGCGACCAAGTTAAGATCGGCACATCCGGCCCCTCTGCCCCCGGGGTGCAGAGCCCCCGAATATGACAAAGACCAAAAGTGCACAGGGCGGAGCTTCGATAACATCGGTGCAATTGATTCAGAGGTTACCTGGCGTTTTCGAGCCCGCTGGCTTCAAAAGCTTCCTCGTCATTCGCTCCACTGATGGCAGCATGTTGGCTAAGGGCAACGTGATCCATCAGAGGAGAGGATTAGCTAGTGTAATTGGTAGAGAGCCGAAGGAGACCCGTTTCTCGGAAGGGAGCCTTCTGGCGAATGCGGCGAATCCCGCTGAGGCGGCCAAGATAAGTACTCTTCGGACACTTCATGGCACCCCGGTGAGTGTGACGCCGCACTCTACCATGAACTTTGTGAAAGGAGTAGTTTATGCGATGCAACTCATTAACTACTCCATAGAGGACATCACCTTAGAGCTGTCCCACCATGGGGCGGTCAAAGTCAAACGTGTGATAAGAAAACAGGGAGGGGCCTCGAGACCCACCCCTACACTCCCTGAGTCGGTGCGTGCCGGTTGGTACCGCTACCGCGTGAAGGCATTCGTGCCACTCCGTGGCGGTGCTATTACTGTCACCGCTTCGGCCATACGAATCGCTCATGTAGACGTGCAAAGTCTGGGTCACCCGAAGTCTGTGTAAATTGCTCCAAGGCTGCACACAATAAGTCTAAATCATGTGTGGCCAAGTGTGTCAATTGCGGAGAGCTGCACCCCGCTTCTTCGAAGCACTGTGGTGCATATCTCCTTGAGAAAGAAATCCTGGTTGTTCAGGCCCAGTATCGACTCTCATTCCGCGAGGCTAAGGATTTGGTCCTGGCGCGCCAGGCTCTGCCTGGGACGTCATATGCCTCAATAGTTAGAAAGCCACCCTCTGCTCCTGGTCCATCTAGGCCAACGAGCATGGTTGTTTCTGCGCCCATTCGGAGCCCTTCTGCGGGCTCTACTCAACCCGGGCGCTTCCCTGGTAAAGCTGGCGGCAAAAAGGGTTCACGGCCAGACCCGGCTAAAACCAGGGCTTTTCCCTCTTTCCCAGGCGTGACCGTTTCCCGTAAGACGAAACGGCCACGCGCCCTACCGAGTCGTTAGACTCACAGGAGGCAAAACCCCTGAAGTTGGTCGCTAGGCCATCTTCCACGGTTCCTAAAGCTGGCCTCCGAAAGGAGGACAGCAACAAAGGAGCTTCGGCTCCTACGCCCACGCCTGGAGGTGGAGCGAGTGGCTCGGAGACGGTGGTTCCTCGAAAAGAGGGCCCCCCGCCTCCGAAGCCGCAACGATCGCCTAAGGTTTCGAGGTGGAGGGAGGAAAAGACTCGCATGGCGAGCCCAATCTCCCTCAACAAGTCCTCGAAGGTGACAACGCCTTCAGCGCCCGGGGTTCTGCCCCTGGGAAGCGTACGGCCATTCCCGTGAGGGTCTTCTGTTCGAGGAGGGCCTTCGCGTCTCCTCCGAGGTAGGCCTGAAGGGCATATTCCTTCAATGGAATTGCCGTGGACTCCGGGCCAACTGGGAGGAGCTGCGGAGGCTCGTCTCGTCCCGTTCCCCGTTAGCTATCTTTTTTGCAGCAGACCATGCTAGTGGCGTGCCCCCTGCCTCCCTCCCGGGGTATAAGGGTCTTTCGACCCCACCACTACGGGATGGCCGGGCTGGGGGATACGCGATTTACACCCGGCATGATGTCTCCATTCTTCCTTTCTCTTTAGATACCTCCTTTCAGGCAGTGGCTGTGAAGCTGCACCTGGATAGGAGGTATACAATCAATCTACCGTCAGCTGACTTCGACGCGGGGGATTTCCGCCGATCGTGGCACGGTTGCCGAGCCCCTTTCTCTTGCTTGGAGATCTGAATGGCAGGCATCCTCTCTGGGGAGATTACTCCATAAATCCCAGGGGACAGGTCCTTGCCTATCTGTTTGAAGAGCTTGAGATAGGAGTCCTAAACGTGGATGAGTTTACGCATCACTGTCCGAGAAACGCTTCATTTTCTTACCTTGATCTATCTTTGTGCTCTTCGGATGCACAGCCTGATTTTGATTGGGGGGGGTGGTCGATGACCTCAATGGTAGTGATCACTTTCCCATTCAAATATCATTTTCAGGGCAACTGCTGCCTGAGAGCCCACCTCGGTGGTGCTTTCCGCGGTCGCGGTGGCCTGCATTTCGAGAAATGACTGAATTCTCTATCTCAGTCGAGGAGTTTAGGTCGGTAGATGAGGCCGTTGAGTTCTTCTCCGGCAACCTCATCGCCGTGGGCCTGACTACTATTCCTAGGACGTCTGGCCGTTTTGCACACCGACCACTCCCATGGTGGTCGGCCGAGTGTGAGACGGCCCTCAAACAGAAGGGTTATGCCTACATGCGCTATAAGCGCCGCCCGAACGATTTCACTGTCGCTGAATTTCGTCGGGCTAGGGCTAGGTTCCGGTATATTTTTCGAAGCACGCCCGCCGCTCTTCTTGACGGGCATACGTGTCTTCACTTAACGGGAAGACCCCTTTAGCAGAGGTGTGGAAGCGAGTCAAAAGTATTCGGGGCATGTTCTCGCAGGATTCCCTTCCCGTTCTCCATGAGAATGGGACCGCAATCTCGGACCCCGCGTCCGTGGCGGAATCCTTAGCGACCGTTTTTTTCGCATTCTCTAGCCGGGATGCTGCTCCGCCAGCATTCAATGCACGTCGTGATTTCGCGGAAGGCCGCCGGCTGGACTTTACCTCCAGAGGCGGAGAACCCTTCAACGACAAGTTTACTGTGAGTGAGTTGTGCTCTGCTCTCGCTTCGTGCGCGGACACTGCGTATGGTCCGGACGATGTCCCGTACGCCATGCTTCGACACCTGGGTGAGCGAGGCATGGCCTTTCTGTTAGATTTGTTCAACAGGATCTGGGGGGAGGGTCTTCCCCAGACTCCTGGTGAATCGCTACTGTGCTCGCCTTTCGCAAACTGTGGAGAGATCACTCTACTCCGACCGGTTTCCGCCCAATCTCTCTAACCTCTTGCGTGCGCAAGTTGATGGAGAAATTGGTAAATGTTAGATTAGCCTTTTTCCTGGACAGCGGAGGCCATCTGTCTTCCGCACAGTGCGGCTTCCGCAAGTTCCACTCTACGTCGGATGCTCTGTTCCGACTGGAAAATGCCGTCTGCGAGGCTTTCCTTCGTAGACATCACTACGCCACGGTGTTTTTCGATCTGGAGAAGGCCTATGATACCGCATGGCGATACGGTCTCATGGAGACTCTCCACACGATGGCGGCGAGGGGACGCCTCCCAATGTTTATATCTGAATTTTTGCGAGATCGTCGATTCCGCGTACGGGTGGGGGGGGGGAGCCTTCTCCGGCCTTAAGGAGCAGGAAGAGGTTGCCCCTCAGGGAATTGTCCTCAGTGTCACACTCTTTGCCCTGAGCATCAACGGCATCACCTCGGTGCTGCCGGAAGATGTTCTCGCTACGCTCTACGTGGACGACCTTTCGATCTCTTTTGGCACGGCCCAGATGCCAACTGTGGAGCGTCGACTCCAACAGGCATTGAGCCGCGTCTCTCGCTATGCCGACGCGCACAGGTTTTAGTTTTATTTGGCAAAACTAGGTTGGTGCACTTCTGCCGCCATCTACGGCTTCACCCCGACCCAGATTTGTTTCTTAATGGGGTGTGCCTGGATGTGGTGGAATTGCACCGTTTCCTCGGTCTTGTATTCGACCGACGCCTCACCTGGGAGGCTCATATTCGCAGCCTTAGGGTCTCTTGTACCCGCGCCATGGACATTCTCCGTTCCGTGGCGTTCAGTGCCTGGGGCGCTGATAGGACTACTGCCCTACTTTTTTATCGATCCTTTGTTCGTTCGAAGCTTTAATACGGATGCGAGTCTTATGCATCCGCAGCCGAGCGTTTATTGCGGAAGGTGGATTCGATCCACCACACCGATCCTGCGACCGTTGCCTTCTACACTTCCCCCATTGAGAGCCTGTTGGTCGATGCTGGGGATATGCCACTCGTTCTGCGCCGCGCGCAGTGCATCACTCGCCTGTAAAGTTCGAGCCCGGCGCCTCCCTCAGTCACCAACGGCTCTCACTGCTTCTGCAGCTGATCTCGATGGTGCCTATGCCGCCGAGAGACTTCAGTCATACCCTAAGCCCTTTGGGTTTAGGGCCAGGAAACTTCTTCGAGAGGTAGATATTGCTCTCGGGCCGGTGGCTCCCCTGTTCTGCCCATGACGCCACCCTGGAGGGTACAACATTTGGCTATTTGTCGCCACGCCTCTGCTCCCAAAGCTTGTACAGCGCAGGGAGTATTGCGTTCGACCTTTTTGGAGCACACTTCGTGTTACGCTGGAACCGTGCCAGTGTATACGGATGGCTCCAAGTCCCAAGAGGGGGTCGGCTTCCACGCCGTATCCCCTCTGTTTGAAGTCAGCGGTGCTCTACCAGGCGCTGCGTCTGTCTTCACGGCCGAGCTGGTGGCAATACACCACTCGGTACGGGAGATTACGCGACGTGCCCGGTTCGGAGACCGGATTGTGATCTATAGCGACTCACAAAGCGCCCTGAGTGCTCTCTGGGCATTGGAATCTCCGCATCCCCTGGTTCGCGATATCCGTGACGCCACGGTTTTTTTGCGAGCGGAGCAGATGTCGAGATTATCTTCTGCTGGGTTCCTAGACATGTAGGCATTGCGGGGAATGAGGGCGCCAAAAAGTCCGCGAGGACTCTGCGACCGGACCAGCGTTTCGCTCTTCCTCACACTGACTACATGGCAGGAATACGGGCAGCTCTTCGGACTGCTTGGCAAAGAAGATGGGAGACGGTCGAAGGGAACTTAAAGTTGCGTGCCATTGCGCCGCGACTGTTCCCATGGACCTATCCCCAAATGCCGCGATGGCTTCAGGTCGCTTTCTGTCGTTTCCCGAATCGGACACACTCGTGTGATGCATCGCTATTTGATGGAGCGCTCGCCTGCGCCCTATTGCGACGATTGCGTCGTCCCCCAGATGGTTCGGCACATTCTTGTCGAATGTCCCAGTCTGGGTGATCTTCGCGCACGTTACCTGTCCCAGTACCGGGATGGGCGGGGTCGCTACTGCCTGCCCCTTGTACTCGGGTCGAGTGCGTGCACCATGACTTGTGGACTGATAGACTTTTTGGGCGAGGCCGGCCTTTTCCCTTGTATTTAACTTGTTTTTTTGTTATTGTTGTTTGTTTTGTTATTTTGTAGGTCGCAGGCTCCTGTGCCGGGGGGGGACCTCTCCCCGACGCCGGAGCTTGCTCCCTGATTGTTATCCCTTTTTATTGTTGTTTCTGTTAAATTTTTTATTTTAAAGTTGCCTAGAACTGGGCTGTTTGTTTGCGGCGACTTATGCCCAAGTGGGCAGTCGCCAGATAGCTCCTTAAAAAAAAAAATTATTGTGTTGATAAAATTATCATTGCCTTATTAGGTAAGGCTGGCAAACTGCTATCACTTGTGAACCTTTCATAATTTTTTGCACCAGTGTGGTAATGTAAAAAACTCGTCACTTTCTCGTTTTTTCTCTCTGTTTTTCGTTGAATTTAAGTATCACGTTATTTGTTTTGTTCTCTAGAAAAAGCAGTGTTCAGTTGTTTTAGTTCGTTCAAGACAAAAGAAATAATATATTCTGCCCAAAGTAAATTCGATTCTCTTTTCTCTAGCTTTTCAAGAGCAAGTTTTAATGGTTCTAGCGATGCCACGAATTACATCAACTTCTTGTTTATCAAGTTTAAAATGATCCTTATCTTCACTGAGATCAATGAGAGCTTTCGACACGGATGATCTTATTTCAATAAAGCGTTCTAACATGTCTAAAAGACTGTTCCACCTAGTTTTAAAATACAACAATAGATATAATATTTTTCTGTGTTCCTGTTTAACGTATTCTTACAACACATTATTCCTCACAGGTGACTTCCGAAACATTTTTGCTTTTTTTTTTTACTTTATGGATAATGTGAGACACGTCGATTTCCTGCAATTCAGATGATATATGTATTTCGAATAATTTCATCAGTATTCAGAGTCAGACATAACATTTTCAATCTCAATACCATGATTGAAATCTTCACCTTCATCTGTGTCATCCCTTTGGTGATCTACTTCAGGTTGGTTTTTATCGGAAAAGGCGATTGCAAGCATCACGTACTGCTATGTGGATTCAATGTGCAAGCATTATTGATGCTCACATTCAATTAATCTTCCGAATTTATTCATCGCAGCTGCACCATCAGTAAAGCAAGCTACCACGTGTTTTTCTAAAGAAATAGGAAATTCGTCCAACTTTTCTTTTACTACATTAGCAGCAGCTTTAGCAGGTAGAGAATCAGAAATCCTTACCATTCTTAGGTTCCCAAATTTTCTCTCCGTTGTGAGTATATTAATACTCAAATGCCGACGATTCTTTAGACAGTTGTACTCAACTAATGATAAACTAAACTTTGTTACTAAATTTATTTGTCTAGCAATTTTAGAAATTACACTTTCTTTTATTTGTTTGTAGTGTGAATGAACAAGATCCTTCACCTGGGTAATGGATTTGGGGGTAAAGTATACCCTCTGTGTCAATGATTTTCTGATAAGTTCACTTTTTGTAATAGAATTGATAGAGATACCATCTAGAGTAGACATTTTCGTAACTATTTCTTGCAAAATTTCCTTTTTTTATTAGCAATGATGTTACAGTTTTTTTAAAGGCTGTTTTCCGCTTGCTACTGCTACCTTCATTTTACTCAGCTGAAGGTTTAACATCAGAGTGAATAGTATGCAAATGTCTGATAAGACCAGTAGTAGACCAATCTTTACATTTGATCTTAACTTTACTAACACTATTTACAGGTTGCTGATTGTAGTTCCGAAATTTTCACAAAATATTTCCAAACTAATGACTGATATTATAAGGGTTCGTCTACATAAATTATATTAAGCCGTAAATTTTTGTATATTAGTTGGATAATCTATGAAATGCAAATAATCCTGGTCACAATCGCGAATAACAATAAAAATGGGAGAATGGTGCTTTAACAAAGTGCACAACTTGCTATAATGCCTTTATTTGAGTGTCTGATTTTGGTGAAGTGAGCGGTTCATTCGAGTCATACAGCATCAGCGCCTGCGCAATGTTGAAGAATACAGATTATTTAATCTATTTACTTTTAATAAGTGAAACTTTAAAAATTATTTTTTCTATGTCACTTGAATATTACAAAAAAAATAATATATTTTTTAAAAATTCATAGTATACATATCGTATAACTCAATATATTTTATAGCATGCTTGCATTTTTTATTTAGAATTTAATTGGGAAATAACGAAAGATATATATATATATATATATATATATATATATATATATATATATATATATATATATATATATATATATATGAGGAATTAAACCACATTCTCCGAAGACAATTTAATTCAGAACAGTTTCGGTGTATCTCACACCCTTTTTCAACTGACACTGCGTAGAAAATATAAGAGAATGCATATAAGCATAACACAAGATCCCCTCTTTTTTTCCCCCCAATCCCCTACTTGTGGCTAATCTGGGGGGGGGGTTAGGCCTAAACATATTGAAGGGCTGACATTTAACTATTTTGTTTATATGCTTTCTTATTACAGGATTAAAAGAAAATTGACCCTCAGATAGATTTAAATTAGGAACTGACGATATCAAGCTCGATTCTACGATTCTTCTCTTAACATAGTTATCCGATTTAAATACCATTTTACTTCCATTGAAATCGATCGTATGATTCTTGTCTCTAACATGGCAAAATATTCCACTACTTTCGCTGCCCAATCTCTTGTCTAGATTTCTCCCCGTTTCCCCTATATAAACTTTATGGCAATCGTTGCATGGTATTGCATATACTCCTATGTTATGATGTTCTTTGGGTTTCTTGGCCATCATCAATTGGTTTAAGGAATTATTATATTTTAAAGGCTAGATTAATACCCGCTTTTCCAAATATGTCCTTTAAACTATTTAATTTATTATTAAATGGCAATGTTATACATTTGTTGAAGTCGTTAGTGCGGGAAGGCTTGTTACCATAGAATGTTTTCCTAGCTGCAAAATGGGCCGACGATATGAACCAATCGTAATATGTCATCCTTCCTATTTAGATGAAGAAATTGTCATTATCAGAACCATTTTTTCTAATTTGTATTACCCCGATTGGTTCATATCGTCTGCCCATTTTGCAGCTAGGAAAACATTTTATGGTAATAAGCCTTCCCGCACTAGTGACTTCAACAAATGTATAACAATGCCATTTAATAATAAATTAAATAGTTTAAAGGACATATTTGGAAAAGCGGGTATTAATCTAGCCTTTAAATATAATAATTCCTTAAACCAATTGATGATGGCCAAGAAACCCAAAGAACATCATAACATAGGAGTATATGCAATACCATGCAACGATTGCCATAAAGTTTATATAGGGGAAACGGGGAGAAATCTAGACAAGAGATTGGGCAGCGAAAGTAGTGGAATATTTTGCCATGTTAGAGACAAGAATCATACGATCGATTTCAATGGAAGTAAAATGGTATTTAAATCGGATAACTATGTTAAGAGAAGAATCGTAGAATCGAGCTTGATATCGTCAGTTCCTAATTTAAATCTATCTGAGGGTCAATTTTCTTTTAATCCTGTAATAAGAAAGCATATATACAAAATAGTTAAATGTCAGCCCTTCAACATGTTTAGACCTAACCCCCCCCCTCCAGATTAGCCACAAGTAGGGGATTGGGGGGGAAAAAAGAGGGGATCTTGTGTTATGCTTATATGCATTCTCTTATATTTTCTACGCAGTGTCAGTTGAAAAAGGGTGTGAGATACACCGAAACTGTTCTGAATTAAATTGTCTTCGGAGAATGTGATTTAATTCCTCATCTTTTCTTGCGATATTGCATTAATTTTCATATATATATATATATATATATATATATATATATATATATATATATATAATTGATAAATATTTTAATTACTAATATTTCATGAATAGTAAAATAAATTTAAAAAATTGAATGCGGAATTTCCCGGGAAATTTAATTTCATCTCGGGGAAATCTCGTAGTTAAAAGTGGCCGGGACCCTTGGAAAGAAGTCCTACTGGTGTCACGCAAATAATTAAGGAATTCCAATTCTTCCGTGTAGTTAAGAGCAGAGAATGAGCTATCCATAATTCTGATGAAATCATCTTCATATGATGAGTCCGAGTTCACAGATCTATTTCACCTGCTGCCAGAATTACAAATTCTTGCAGCCATTTGTAGTTCTTCATTTACTTGAGACTTGATTGCTTCATGATCGTCGTATTTCAAACTTGGATGGATATCAATGTTGCAAACATTTAAGTTTGAAATATGAATGACATACTGAGAACGACAGCAGTGACCTCGGCGCCCAACGACAAAAATGACCAAATTTGGCATGGAAGCCAGATACGACTGCTGCCAGTAAAGATATGCAGTGGCTCAAACGTAGGTTGTTTGGTTGGATAGGCTCTAATCTTGTGAGGAAATCTTGGGTCACTAGGAGTGTTGGAAGAAGACAATCGTAGTAGCATTTTTTCTCTGCCTATAATTTGTTGAGATCTGCTGTATTGCTTTTAGAGCCGACAAATATTCGGAAATATACTTCAATTCATTGTATTTGAGGATGGGTAAATTCAGCTCTTCAAAAGCTATATTCATGTCCTTTTTATATTTAGATATTTGGCTTAATGAGTCGTACATTGAGTTCAGTCGGGTGACGCATGGGTACCTAAATTGGACACCAGTTATTTCTGGTATGTTTTGCTGCCTTGGATTTACCAGCAACATTCCACAGCGCCGAACATTTTTCTATTGCAGATTGCTTTATCCTCTTTAGTCCAGGTCAATTGAGTTCTTTTTCTGCATCAGTTGTTGCTACTAAGTTAAATGTGTGGGAGACACATCAAATATGGGATGGAGTTTCACTGACTCCTCTCCGTGCTCTTCCGGATGTTCATGAAAGTTGCTGATGATAACGTCTTCATCTGAATCTTTTTTCATCATCATCATCAATGTGGTCTATACGATTCTAAACCCGAACACCGAACTTTTTAAAGCATTTCACCATGTTCAATGCATTTTCGGTGACTGTAGATACAACTTTTCTATAAGATAAACCATGCTCCGAGTTGATCCTGTCCAATATTCCAGCGAGTTTATCAAAGTTTTGTTCCACAAAATCTTCGGCATAACAGTGCAGTTTATCCTTGCGACACGTTATTTTCTATCTGTAATATAAAATCAATGTTGGAATGAATATTTTTTTATAAATCTTAATTTAATAATGTTGGTTAGACACGTACCAGCAAAACTGCGTAACCAAATATTGAAGAAAAACTATGTGATATAAAGGAAACAAGTCAGCGATGAGTCGCCTACCATCCCACCATATCAGTGACCCTTCCCATAAGAGCAAAATGTACGTCCATATTCACACCAAAATTAAGACTCAAAATATTATACTATAACTCTATCTGACTATCAGTCTATCACCGATGGTCATTTTATCAATTATCATCATCATCACTAACTATAATTTAAGAAGGGGATTTTTTTGAGTATTTGGATAATAATTTCATCTTAGTTTGGTTATGACTTATGTTTTTTTATCAAAGTTATTTCTAATAATTCTTATATAATATAAAAAAAACACAACAAAATGGTGAAGTTCAGAGATAAATATAAGTATCGAAATTTTGAGAAGTTCTTTAAAACCATAAGAATTACAAATGGTGAAGTTCAGAAAATTTATTTTTATATATCTTCTTCTATAACTATATTTTAGCAACGTGAGCTTTTGAAAGGGGGGAAATTTAGTTTCGAGTTCCTTTTTAAAATTATTATAATTGGCGAAGTTCAGAAAATTTATAAAAACTTAACCAGGGCTGCTTTTTTTTAGATTTTAAATTTTAATCTTAGTAGTGAAGCCATTGCCTGGTATTAAAATAATGGTGCTAGGTAAATTTAGTCTCGGAAAATTCAGTCTTGAAATTTAAGGAGTTAATATCCTAAATACTTGAAAAAAATAAACTTAGAAATGGAAGAACACTAAAAAAAAATATTAATTGTTAAAGAATAACTCAAAACTAAAGGAGTAGGAACAATTAAAACACAATTATCACATAAGCTTTTATTGAAAGAAGTACTTGAAAAAATAAGGAAATTTGGTCTTGAAAAATTTCGACTTATACAGAACTTGAAAAATAAACTTGTTATTTAAGATTATAAGAAATTGCTTTTAAAAAATGCTACTTTGTTATCTTTATCCAAGATTGGATAAGTTTTAATAACTTTTCGTCTATTTTCTCATACTTCCTTTTCTTTTGTGGACCCCGTAAGGGGCGCGGCGATTTGCCATCCTGGCCGCCGTGCTGACGGGACTCAGGACCCCGTCCGACCTCAGCTTAGCCTCTTCTCCTTCTTTCAGACAGCCTGTATTTCTCCACTACTTCGTCGCTTTTCATACAACCTCTCCAAACTTTCTCTAGCCGGCCTCTAATTTCACAGGGTAGATGCTGACCTTCTTCTCAGCCAACCGTCCCGGATCGGGGCTGAGGGGGAAGGGGACAACGTTCCCTAACCCCTGAGCTCCGGTCCGGGATGGTTTTTTTTTTACAACCTGCTTCATCCCCACCCATACCTTCCTCACATCCCTTTTCCTTTCCTCTTCACATTCTTATCAATTTTACGCCGTGTCTAAAGTGGAGCTGCCATGCCGATGGACTGCCAGGCCACCAGGCGGGAGGGGTGGTCCTGAATGGCGGCACCTGGCTCTGCCAGGCCTGTACGCACCCCTGGCAGGGCAGGCTACTTCGAGGAGTGATGAGCGATTGCTTCCCGTGGAAAAAATAGGGTCACCATGCCCATGAATGAACACCAAAATAACCCCAAATCTCTCCCCATTTCCCCTTGTACATCCACGTAGCCGCCCTCGGACAGCTCCAAAGAAAAAATAGAGCCCCCCCCCCCTGTGATTGCGCAAGAGACCCTCAAAACTTCTCTAACCGGAGAGGAGGCTTACTCCTCTCATACTCATACGGGTGTAGGGGACTCCCACTCACCTACTTCTATGAAGGTGCTTTCGGGCACCTCACTTTTTCCAGCGGCAGTCCCCCCTTTTCTTTGCAAGGAGACTGCCAAGAAAGCCAGCAGGCAGCCCATAGCCGAACGCTCCCCAGTGAAGCGGCTCGGTAGGGTAAACCTCCTTAAGGGGAGAGGGAAACCAGGCCCGTTCGGTCGCTTGCCTCAAAAGACCTGCTGGCAAGATTATTGAACCGTGCCCGGGTCAAGGCCTGTTTCTTCCCACACATGACTTGTGAAGCTGCCAACGGGACATGCGATGTCGTGGGGGAGAATGGCTAACTGGAGCCCCCTCCTGAGATGGACATGATCCTTGAGGCAACCCAGCTTGAGACGGTAGGGCCTTCCATGGGGGAGAATCCGGGATCGGCGCCAAGCACCGAATCCGAATCCGCCCCTATGCAAGATCCTACTCAAATGGCTAGGGTTTCCGAGGCAGTATATAGAGGAGAGGGATCTCCTCCGACCGGTGCCCCTACGACTGCCAAGACCTTCTCCATTTCTGACAAGGACATGGCTGAGGCCGGTCCATCAAGCCTGGGGGCTCCTGCCGGCGAAGGGGAGAAGCAGGGTTAATTCCCCGCCCTCCTCTCCTAAAAAGAAAACGATCAGGAAAAAGAATAAAAAGACTCGAGTCTCCTCTCCATCCGCGGAGGCTGCGGGGATAGATGTGTCTGCTGCCACTTTGGTAAGAGAACAAGCCAAGATCGGCACATCCGGCCCCTCCCCCCCCGGGGGGCGGAGCCCCCGACTAAGAAGAAAAGAGTGGAGGGCGGAGGCTCGATAACGTCGGGGCCCCTCATTCAGAGGTTACCTGGCGTTTTCGAGCCCGCTGTCTTCAAACGCTTCCTCATTATTCGCTCTACTGATGCCAGCATGTTGGCCAAGGGCAACATGATCCACCAGAGGAGAGCATTAGCTAGTGTAAGTGTAATTGGTAGATAGCCGAAGGTGACCCATTTCTCGGACGGGAGCCTTCTGGCGAATGCGGCGAATCCCGCAGAGGCGCCAAGATAAGTGCTCTTCGGACACTTGCTGGCACCCCACTGAGTGTAACGCCGCACTCTACCATGAACTTT
Source organism: Ceratothoa steindachneri (assembly GCA_963969495.1). Taxonomy (NCBI): domain Eukaryota; kingdom Metazoa; phylum Arthropoda; class Malacostraca; order Isopoda; family Cymothoidae; genus Ceratothoa; species Ceratothoa steindachneri. The sequence goes on along the minus strand of OZ018329.1, from coordinate 74,841,739 downwards.
GTGAAAGGTGTAGTTTATGCGAGGGAACACGTTGACTACTCCATAGAGGACACCACCTTAGTGATGGCCGACCATGGGACAGTCAAGGTCGAACGTGTGATGAGAAAACAGGGAGGGGCCTCGAGACTCACCCCTACACTCTTCGTGACGTTCGACTGTGACAAGCTCCCTGAGTCGGTGCGTGCCGGTTGGTAACGCTACCGCGTGAAGGCATTTGTGCCACTGCCGCGGCGGTGCTATTACTGTCACCGCTTCGGCCATACTAATCGTTCATGTAGACGTGCAAAGTCAGGGTCACCTGAAGTCTGTGTAAATTGCTCCAAGGCCGCACACGATAAGTCTAAATCGTGTGGGGCCAGGTGTGTCAATTGCGGAGAGCGGCACCCTGCTTCTTCAAAGCAATGTGGTTCATATCTCCTTGAGAAAGGAATCCTGGCCGTTCAAGCCCAGGATCGACTCTTATTCCTGACGCGCCCGGCTCTGCCTGGTACGACTTATGCCTCAATGGTTAGAAAGGCACCCTCTGCTCCTAGCCCATCCAGGCCAACAAGCACGGTTGTTTCCACGTCCATTCGAAGCTCTTCGGCGGGTTCTACTCAACCCGGGCGCTCCCCTGGTAAAGCTGGCGGCACAAAGGGTTCACACCCAGCCACGGCTAAAACCAGGGCTCCCTCCCCCTTTCCCCAGCGTGACCGTTTCCCGTAAGGCGAAACAGCCACGCGCCTCCACCGAGTCGTTAAACTCACAGGAGGCAACACCCCTGAAGCTGGTCGCCAGGCCATCTTCCGGGGTTCCTAAAGCTGGCCCCCGAAAGGAGGACAGCCCCATTGAGCTTCGGCTCCTTCGCCCACGCCTAGTGGTGGGCTGAGTGGCTCGGATACTGTGGTTCCTCGAAAAGAGGGCCCCCCGCCTCCGAAGCCACAACGCCCGCCTAAGGTTTCGAGGCAGAGGGAGGAAAAGACTCGCATGGCGAGCCCAACCTCCCCCAATAAGTCCTCGAAGGGGACAGCGCCTTCAGCGCTTTGTCCGGCCAACAGCGCCCGGGGTTCTGCCTCCGTATAGCTTACGGCCATTCCCGTGAGGGTCTTCTGATCGAGGAGGGCCCCCGCGTCTCCTCCGAGCTAGGCCTGGAGGGCATATTCCTTCAATGGAATTGACGTGACTCCGGGCCAACTGGGAGGAGCTGTGGAGGCTCGTCTCATCCCGTTCCCCGTTAGCAATTTTTCTGCAGGAGACCATGCTAGGCGCGTGCATCCTGCCCGCCCTCCCGGCGTATAAGGGTCTTACGACACCACCACCACGAGATGGCCGGGCTGAGGGATGTGCGATTTACACCCGGCATGATGTCTTCGTTCTTCCTTTCTTTTTAGATACCTCCTTTCAGGCAGTGGCTGTGCAGCTGCACCTGGATAGGAGGTATACTATCATTTCTGCGTACATTCCACCGTCAGCTGACTTGGAGGCGGGGAACTTTCGCCGCGTCGTGGCACGGTTGCCGAGGCCCTTTCTCTTGCTTGGAGATCTGAACGGCAGGCATCCTCTCTGGGAAGATTACTCAATAAATCCCAGGGGACAAGTCCTTGCCTATCTGATCGAAGAGCTTGAGATAGGTGTCCTAAATCTGGATGAGTTTACGCATTACTGCGCGAAAACCGCTTCATTTTCTTGCCTTGATCTATCTTTGTACTTTTCGAATGCACAGCCTGACTTGGATTGGGGGGTGGTCGATGACCTCCATGGTAATGTTCACTTTCCCAGTCAAATATCATTTTCAGGGCAACTGCTTCCTGAGAGCCCACCTCGGTGGTGCTTGGCGCGGGCGCGGTGGCCTGCATTTCAGGAAATGACTGAATTATCTATCTCAGTCGAGGAGTGTAGGTCGGTAGATGAGGCCGTTTAGTTCTTATCCGGCAACCTCATCGCCGTGGGCCTGACTACTATTCCTAGAACGTCTGGCCGTTTTGCACGCCGACCACTCCCATGGTGGTCGGCCGAGTGTGAGATGTCCTCAAACAGAAGCCTTATGCCTACATGCGCCATAAGCGGCGCCCGAACGATTTCACTGCCGTTGAATTTCTTCGGGCTAGGGCTAGGTTCCGGTATATTTCGAAGCACGCCCGCATACGTGTCTTCACCTAACGGGAAGACCCCTCTGGCAGAGGTGTGGATTCGAGTCAAAAATATTCGGAGCAGGTTCTCGCAGGACCCCCCTCCCGTTCTCCAGGAGAATGGGACCGCAATCTCGGATCCCGCGTCCGTGGCGGAATCCTTCGCGACCGCTTTCGACACCTGGGTGAGCGAGGCATGGCCTTTTTGTTAGATTTGTTCAACAGGATCTGGGTGGAGGGTCTCCTCCCAGATTCCTGGCGAATCACTACTGTGCTCGCCTTTTGCGAACCGGGAAAAGATCACTCTACCCCGGCCGGTTTACGCCCAATCTCTCTAACCTCTTGTGTGTGCAAGTTGATGGAGAAAATGGCAAATGTTAGATTAGCCTTTTTCCTGGACAGTGGATGCCATCGGTCTTCTGCACAGTGCGGCTTTCGCAAGTTCCACTCCACGTCGGATGCTCTGCTCCGACTGGAAAATGCAGTCTGCGAGGCCTTCCTTCGTAGACAGCACTACGCCACCGTGTTTTTCGATCTGGTGAAGGTCTATGATACCGCATGGCGATACGGTACCATGGAGACTCTCCAAACGATGGGGGTGAGGTGACGCCTCCCAATGTTTATATCTGAATTCTTGCGAGATCGTCGATTCCGCGTACGGGTGGGGGGATACCTCTCCGGCCCACAGGATCAGGAAGAGGGTGTTCCGCAGTGAAGTGCCCTCAGTGTCACACTCTTTGCCCTGAGCATCAACGGCATCACCTCGGTGCTGCCGGAAGATTTTCTCGCTACGCTCTACGTGGACGACCTTTCGATCTCTTTTGGCGCGGCCCAGATGCCAACTCTGGAGTTCGCTTTATATTTTTTCACTTTATTTGTTTTTCTTTTGTTTTTTGTTTGTATTTTTTTTTTACTTGGCTTTTAATATAGCCTAGATATTGGTCTAGCTTGAGTACGGCGACCTATGCCCTAGAAGGCAGTCGCCAGATGAGATATTGAAAAAAAAATCCGTATATTATTCGAAAAGCATTTATCGTGTCGGGCTTTTGCGCGCCCTTCTGAACGGGTAAAGGGACCCGTCTATTGGAGTCCATTTTCTTGCTATCTGATCTTCTTTGTTCTTGTTTTCCTCATCGGTGGTTAAGGCGAAAAAGAAAAGTAGAGAGTGTGAGAGTAAATTAAGTTAAAGAGTGCTGCTATATCCGATTATCGATCCGGCTTATTCAGCTAGCGAGTCGGTGGCCCTACCTGCCTACCTATCCCTAACCCTAACAGTCTTTGCTTCCACCCGCTCTACTCCGCCGCTCACACGGGTCTGACCCGTCCCGGCCTACGCTGAGTTAGCCGCCCGGTTCAGATATGGCTCCTGCTTGAGTGGGTATCTATGGAGACTTAGCTTCCCTAAACGGACTCACCCTAAGAGTGTGGATAGGGTAGGGAAGAACGTCTTTTGTATAGGTTCCGGTCAAGGTCTTGTCTGACTGTCGCCGTCTCTTCCAAAGTCTTCTCCCTCTTCTTCTTTTCCTTCAAACAGCAAAAAAGATCGCTTCGTAATCTGTAGGTATGGATTGCGTGGATTCTTCCAAGTAAGAGATTCCAACATCTGCTATCCGTCCTATATCGTATCACTTATGTTCATATAGAAAATCAAGCAGTGTCTATGATTTGAACGTTAGTTTGTCCTTAAAAAATTCCCAAACTGTGATTGGTCAATTTCGTATCCCTTATGTTTAAGTAGAAAAGTAAATATAGTGAAGCATTCTGTAAGTCATTACATTTGAAATTTCTTAATACATTGCTTATTTACTCCGGAGGGATGGCACAAAACCATCAAGCTCCGAGCTAATGAATACAATCTTCGGTAAATTGAACATTAACCTCATTCGACTAATTGAATATCCTAACGGTTAGGCTACTATTTGCGACACCATGGAAGACGTCGAGAAGATCATCTCGTAAAGGGCAAAGATACCACTCAGAGAAATTAGCCTCGAAGCAACCATACCGCATGAAATCTTAGCTAAACGTACCATTATCCTCCGTCGCCTGGACCGGTTCTTCACGGACAACTCTGTTAAAGAAATCAAAGAAGAAAATGAAGAAACAAAGATGGGCAATGATAGCAAAAGCAGAGAAATTCGGAAAAGGTAATGGTATCGAGAAACTCATCTTCGAAAATATCGAAATAGAGCAAAGGGCCAAGAGGGAGGGCATCCTGTGGCCCCTATCCAAATCGAAGCAGAAGAATACGTACCAATCGAGTGCTGCTTCAAGTGCTTCGCCGTAGAAGACCACCCAACAAGAGACTGTAAATCAGAAGAAATCACCTGTTCAAACTGTTCAAATACCGAATACGGGTGGAAAGAGTGCTCATCGGATAGGCTCAAGTGCATGAACTGCGGCGGAGACCACAAAGCCATGGCAATGAGGCGCTCTGTCCGCAGGGAAGCTTTTGGGGCCAAAAAGGAAAAATAAATCAAGAAAAGGAGGCAAAGGCTAAATCATGCGCGAAGCAGCAGCCCCAAGAAACGTCAATACAAAGATAATAGCGGCAACGAAGCTGGTAATGCCAAGTGAGGGCAGGGAGTTAATGACCATGGTCATTTTTGCCCACCTGGCCAACCCGGGAACTTTTGCGGAAGAACTCAACCGACTCCTGCAGAAGAACGGGATAAACAAAAAGCTATGATTTCCGTCCAACCCTGACTCGCAAGACATGCTTAAAATCCAGTTTGCTGACCTGCCCGAAGAAAAAGAAAAAGAAACGTAACCGAAGAAAAAAATGGTACCCGCAGAGGAGGACAATTCCAAAGACGAACATCCCAAGAAAAGCCCCCAAAATAAAAATCAAAGAGGAAAGAAGAAGAAGAAAACGGGAGAAGACAGAAACATCCTGCCTACCGAAGAAGAGGAAGACGAAATACTGAAGCATCCCAGATTTCCACTCACGGAGAAAAAATAACTTCTGGAACAAGGCTTCCTCTTCAACGGTGAGGACGTGTCCATCAGGATCTTCCGATCTCCCCTATGTAGGCCCCCAAAAGGAGACCCAGCACGGCTGCTCCGAGGATTCACAGTGGGGAATTCAAATGGACAGTCGAGGGACCGCGCTACGCAAAAGAAACAGAAGGCTTGATTGCAGAAAGAGTCGTTTTCATCCCGGACTCGAGCGCCCATACGGTGAACAATGTCGGTTTTCAAAAACATCAAAAATAGACAAAAAAAAATCAGAAATTGGAAAATAAAGTGAACACAGTGTGCGATACAAGTATATAATAGGAAAATGTCTTACAAAAGTGTCTAAAAGTGGTAATAATAATTTAAGGGGAATAATAAAAATTATTCAGAGCAATTAAGATAATAATAATAAATGATATAAATAGTGAGCATAATAAATCACTAATATAACTAGTGTGAGATAAAAGAGAGAGCGAAATAATAATAAAACAAGTTAATAAATTAAAGTGTTAAAACTAAAATAACAAGTGATACAAAAATTATGTAAACGTGATTTAGAATATATTAGATTAAATTTGAGTGAACATCTTAACAAAAGTAAAATTTAGTTTAATTAATCGACAAAATTTAATTTAATTAATCGACAAAATTTAACGTGATACATAATTAGGTAAATGTGATTAATAATATAAACAATTAGGTAAAATTTGAGATAAATAAGTAAAAATGAACATCTAACGAAAATTAAATGAATTATAATTTAATTTAATTAATCATGTAAAATTGAGTTAAATAGGTAGGACTGAAAATCTAATATAAAATAAATAAATAACATTAAATGAGTAAATAAGCAATGTATTAAGAAACTTGGCAATGGCTTCGCCACTTCTCCCTACGAGGGGAGCTTGCGCTTCGCTACTAAGATTAAAATTTATTATCTAAAAAAAAGCAGCCATGGTTAAATTTTTATAAATTTTCTGAAGTTCGCCAATTATAATAATTTTAAAAAGGAACTCTAAACTAAATTTCTTCCCCTTTCAAAATATCACATTGCTAAAATGTAGAGATATAGAAGATATATAAAAATACATTTTCTGAACTTCACCATTTGTAATTCTTTGGGTTTTAAAAAATTATAAATAATTTTGATAAAAAAAACATAAGTCATAACCAAACTAAGATGAAATTATTATTCAAATACTAAAAAAGATCCCTTTCTTAAATTCTAGAGTTAGTGATGATGATGATGATATCAAAAATCCCATTCATGTGTATATGCATACTTGAAGAATAACTGTTAATTTTACAAACATTTGATCTCCAGCTACTCCTGGGGGATTTTTTTTTCTCATACTCCCACTCGAAACTTTCTCTTCTCCTCTGAAATTTTCCCAAACCTTTCACCACTCTTACTCTATATTATTTTTACATATATGTAATTAATTTAAATATTTGTAAAAACTCATTGTAGGTATTTCTTTCTTTAATGTATCATTCCATTTCTGTTCATTCCGTGAAGATGACCGACCACGGTCGAAAGACGTCTCGGAATAAAATAAGTCTTTTGCGAATATTTTTTCTCGCCTACAAAACCCAGAAAGAGAATACAAGTTAAAATTAATAACGCTGCCATTGCTGTGTACTTAAACAGTGCATGTATACAACATGGCCTCTTACCTATATATATATATATATATATATATATATATATATATATATATATATATATATATATATATATATATATATATATATATATATATATATATATATATATATATATGCATACATATATACAAGAGCAAGAGAAAAGGGACATTGGAAGAATACACGGATCAAGGATACTGAAAAGACCGAAAAAACATGCCAGGAAAAAAAATTAAAAAATCCTGGTCGGGACTTGAACCAGGGTCAACTGATGGCCCTTCAGATACTCTACCGTTAAGCTACCAAGAATAGTAACTCAAATTACCCAAAGCGTTACCCTATCAAACCCAGTATCTTCCTAAGCTAGAAACCTCCAAGGGATTTTTATACAATATCGTCTTACCCTCTCACAATTTAAAGGCTCAATAATAAAAAATATATATATATATATATATATATATATATATATATATATATATATATATATATATATATATATATATATATATTAGACAAATGTTTGCGGCGCTTTGATAACATCACAGTATCTTTTTTCGCCCACAAAAGTTTAACATTGTCCCTCAGTTACTTGCGGGCTGTCTTAGATATGGTTGATCTTTTGGTTTGCTTTCTTTGTGTTTACGCGTGCTTTGTCATCTGTTATTTAAATCCTCTTTTCCCTAGAAATTAATTATTAAAGGAAACAATAGCTCAATTCATCGTTTTAAAGGTTTCTGGCCTTCAAACTAAGGAAATTGCTGAGCGACGTCGACAGTACAAAATAAGTACGCACGTTTTGCGGGAAGATGGGTGTCAGAAGACGTCATCTTGGAAACCAAGACTGGTCGCCCACGGAAGACATCCAACCGTGCTGATGATGTTCTAAAACGTACATTGGACCATAAACCACGTGTTATAGCATTAATTTTGAAGGAATTTAACCCAGTGGTTTGTGGGGGGACATGTCTCTATTCGGACAGTTTTTTGTCAGGTACAAAGACTTGGTTACAACAGTCACAAGACCATACGCAAACCTCTTCTCTCACTTGCACAAAGGACTCGCAGAGTTATGTTTGCTGATAAATATTTAACCTGGGATGATGAGTATTGGTTAGATGTACTGTGGTCAGATGAAGCAAGATTTAATGTGACCAGTAACCGAGGAGGAGCTGTATACCGTTGCAAGGGCAGTGATCCACTTGACCAACGTTATCTTGAACAAACAGGAAAAAAATAGCCCGATTCTCCTAAGGTTTGGGGTTGTTTCTCGGATATAGGGTTATAACTTGCTGTGCTTCCCAGAAATGAAGAAGTGAATCAAGGTGTATATTTAGAGTTTTTATGTGACCATCTAGAAGAGTCCTTCGACCTCGCAGATGCAAAGATGTTTCACTGGATTGAGAACCTGCCCATGCTGCCAAACCCATTACCACTTGACTTGATTGTGAAGTAATCTTTATAGAGGATTGGTCAGGTAATAGCCCCGATATTAATCCAATTGTTAATTGTGGCATCTCATCAAGAATGATCTCCATGGGAGGGACTTCTGTTCAATCCGAAATTTGGAGGCTGCAATTCGGGAATCCTGGGCTAATTAACCCCCTTGGTACACTTCAAAATCTTGTTTATCCCTTCGTAGCCGTCTTTAAATTGTTAAGAAAATTAAGGGACGCCATATAAAGTATTAATTGCAAGTCTACTCCATTAATCAAGTTTATTTGAATTAATATGTTATGCATCTCTACCATTAGTGTGCTTTGTATTTTAATACCAGGCGCCGCATATTTTTGTATATATATATATATATATATATATATATATATATATATATATATATATATATATAAGGTGAAGCAGGGAGGACGGGCTTACAGACGTTTTGAAGTGGCTATTACTCAGCCTCAGGGGGAGGGAAATTATGTCTGACAGGCACCATTCCCGTCTTCCATGATGTCTAAGCTTTTTTTGTTCTTTTCGGGTGAAGTTATGGCGCTGTGGACGATAGAGGACCGCGTGTTCGCTTACGACAGTTTTGCGAAGAATAACGAGTCTGTCACAGCAGTTCAGCGTGAACTTCGTTGCTGATTCAACATTCCCCGAATCAGGCTGTCCCCACTCTTATCACAATCTTACGTTGGGCTCATGCACTTCATACAATGGGTAAACTAATGAATAGCAGACCGGTGGGGGCCCCACGAACGGTACCCTACCCCAGAAAATGTGGAAAGCGTCGGACAAGCTTTGCTGCGCAGTCCGAATCGCTCTGCTCGGAGTCATACTACTACTGAACTTGACATCGAGGAATGTTCGGTAAGACGTATTTTGCATGATGACCTGCATTTCCACCCCTACAAATTGGTAATTGGGCAACAGTTGCAACCAGGGAACTATGAACAGCGGCTTAAGTTCGCACGTCAGATGGAAACAACTTTTGAGGCAAATGACAACCTCATTAATGAGTTATGAAGCTCATTTTCATCTCAATGGCATGGTGAATCAACACAACTCTCGTTATTGGGCTCTTCAAAATTCGAGAGAACTGCATGAAAGACCACTGCACAGCCCAAAAGTTACAGTCTGGTGTGAGGTTGGAAAAGCTGCCGTCATTAGTCTTTACTTTTTTTAAGACAATAATGAAAATGATGCTACTGTGAACTCAGAGCGTTACATCGAGACGATAAACAACTTCTTTGTGCCTGAATTACGAAGAAAACGAATGCCTATCCGACGTGTGTGGTTTCAGCAGGATTGGGCGACGGCCCACACAGCCAGAGCATCAATAGACGTTCTTCGCCCTCTCTTCGGTGACCGCCTCATTTCCAGGTTTGCTTGCACTCCTTGGCCCCCTAGGTCAACCGATTTGTCCATGTGTGATTATTTCTTGTGGAGAAACCTCAAAGCACGTGTGTATGAGCATAAGCCCCGTACATTGGACGATTTGAAGGAAGCTATTCGCGTGGAAGTCGACCAAATCGATAGAGCAGTGGTTTCCAAACTGGGGGGCATGGCCCACTGGGGAGAGAGCATACAGCAAAGTTGTTGTTTTTTAGTTGGGGGTGGGGGCAAACTGAGGCTATGCGCACATAAAAACCCCAATGAAGTTTGAAACGGAATCTGTCACAATATTTTGGTCATCAATTGAAGCTTCATACCCAAATTTATGTAACTTAGTTTTGTCAGTAAAAAAAAAAAGAAGATAAGATTGCTTTTGATTACACTTTTTATCCATAGAAATCTATTTTTTCTATTGTTTATTGGAGAAAGGTTTGGGGAAATTATGAGTTTTAATTATAGGTAGGCCTACTCTCAAATTATGAAAACTATTTTTATGTGCAACAAATTCCTTCCTTAATACCATTTTATTGTTTATTTAAAATTTGGCAAAAAGTAAATAGTAAGTTTCCATAATTCAGTATTTGAGTAAAGAAAAATATGGTGTAATGAATAAAATTACAGGTATTGCCGGAGTTTTTTCATAATGGACCTAAATAAATGTAGGACTACAGACACTGTAGTCACGAGAGGTGGATAGGGAGGGATAGGGAAGCCATCGCTGAGGATCATATATGAAAAGTGGGTAAAGATAAGAAAATGGTTGGGAACCAGTGCGATAGAGCAATGCTGAAAAGAGTGGAGGCCAACTTTTGGGAACACCCTCAGAAATGCATCAATGAAAACGGGATGTTGTTTTCTACAATTGATTTTGTCAAATGCTAATTCATTACGAACACTTAGTGTCAATTATTTTTTTAGATTTTGTGAATTCTAAAAAAAACGTCCGTCCACTTGTATATATATATATATATATATATATATATATATATATATATATATATATATATATATATAAAAGGTGTCCCAGAAAAAAGTTAACTGTACTTTGAATTTGTATAACTCAAAACCTATTAGAGATTTTTGAGTCCTGCAAAACAAAACAAATTTAACAACTATTTATCTGTCGATTCTGGAAATTTCATTAAATTTCCTATTCTGATGTTGATACACTAATGGGTTTAGTGGAGGAGATCAAAATTATGTTTGCGCAAAGATGTAAAATAAGGAAACTTCGAAGTTTAAAATCAACAAATATATTTAAATCCATTTAAAAAAAAAACACCTCTTCATATGAGTAATACAAATTCATTTTTTAATTTTATAAGCACCGTTTCCTTCCACATGTCCTCCATTTCTTTACGAGCACAGTTGCGCCTTTAATGGCATTTATTGAACAACTTTTAGGATTAACTTGTGATTTTCCTTAAGTATTAACTCCACGTGTGATACTATCTCTTAACTGGTTGATGCTTTTTGGTGGAGTAGAATACACGTTATTCTTTAGATATCGCCATAAGAAATTATCGCACGGTGTTAAGTCAGGGGATCTGGGGGCCATTCAATTGCATGATTTAGCACGCCAATGCGGTTGTCAAACGTTTCTCTTAGTTTTGTTCTTACAGCAAGTTGTCTATAAGGTGGTGCGCCGTCCTGAATCCATCAAAATCTATTGAAATAATTGACATAAATCTGGCGGAGTTCTCGGAAGATCCTTTCGTCGATCATGCTCAAGTAGGCAGCACCATTCAAGTTATTCTCGTAAAACAATGGGCCGACAAGATAGCCATTCCCGCATATTCCGATCCACAGAGAGACTTTCTGTTGACAAATACGTGCGTCAAAGTTGAATGCTGGGGGGGGGGGGGGCAGCGGTGCATATTGCCGAATATTATGGCTAATTACCTTTCCATTGATGATAAAGGCTGCCTCATCACCAATCACAATGTTTCCAAGAAACGAGCAGGTTTATGGAGAACCCATTCGACAAATTGTCTACGACGAGGAACATCAGTTTCAAGAAGCTGGTTCTTGCATGCATCTTATAGGGATGCCATTTTAAGTCATGTTTATTAATGCGGTTAAATGATGACTTTAACAATTGTAACCCATTCTTTCGGACTAATTAATACATGTCGATTTTGAAGAAGCGTCATCTGAACATTTTCGATATTTTTTGTTGTTTTTATGGTTCTCATACGACCCGAACGATCTTTATTTAGATTTAAGCATGTTCCTTCATGTTGGTATTTGCGAACATTTTTCCAAATTGTGGGCTTGCTTGGTGGGTGCCTACCTGGAAAACGTTGTTCAAATGAATCTTGTACTTGTTTAATCCGGCCAGTCTTAATAAAGTTTTTGACTACAAATACGCGTTGATCTTTTTGTTAACTGCATGATTAAAAAGGTTCTACGAAAGTAAACCTTTACCCAGAAACGCTTTGATTTGCTTAGTAAGCAATAATGACGAGACCAAACCACAGCGTGGCTGAAAAACCACTCTAAAATGGCCTAGGCTTTGCTTGAAGAATCGCACAGTGACCTAGGCTACCTAGGCTCCCTACGCTTCTCTTGAAAGTGCACGGTGGCCTAGCCTTCCTAGGCTTCGTTTCATTATTTTACTTCCTTGCGCAAACATATTTTTGATAGCTTCCACTAAACCCATTAGTGTATCAACATCAGAATAGGGAATTTAATGAAATTTCCAGAATCGACAGATAAATAGGTGGCAAATAAAACACTTTTTGCAGGACCCCCAAATCTCCAATAGTGTTTGAGTTATACTAATTCAAAGTACGGTTAACTTTTTTCTGGGACACCCGGTATATATATATATAAATATATATATATATAATATATATATATATATATATATATATATATATATATATATATATATATATATATATATATATATATATATATATATATAGACCCACAAAGGAAAAGTGAAAAACGATTCCAAGCTCTTTCGTCTTTATTCTTAAAGACCTTTTCAAGGAATGAACAGGAGGCTGGACATACATTGCCTTAAATAGTGGAGTGGGGGATTAAACTACCCACCTCTGAACCCTAATTAGGGGGTATAAAATCCTGAAACAACTTTATTTGAGATTTTATGTATGTAGTGATAATAGAGTCTAGCAAGAACAAATCAGGGCTAAGGTTGAAATTTGAATAACTACCTAAACTTAACCTTCTCTATTGTAGTTAAATTAACATTTACTTCATTGATATATAGATATATAACAACGCGCCTTTGATTAGTGAATTGTGGCTGAAATTAGAATAATACCACACAAAATAATAAGTCACGGTTTGGGAGGCCTGTGAACCTATATTCATGAGCTCTGCAAAATACAATTAACTCAACAAAACTCATCACGCAAAGCTTTTAAATCAGAAGCAGAAGGAAATGGAAGAAAAGGTGACGAAATAATCTCGATTGAAAATATTTGTATAATATTACGTCACCATAATAAATGTTTGTAATATATTTCTACAATGTGACCTCATCATAATAAATGCAGAGAGAGAGAGACAGAGATAAATACAGAGAGAGAGAGAGAGAGAGAGAGAGAGAGAGTTACAAGGAGTTAGGGTAACTCTCAAGACATTTCTGTCCATACCTCGGAAAAGCCATAACCTACAACTTTGAGATAAGTATAGAACAGAACAAGGCTTCCGCACCTACCTCTCCCACCCGAAACTTCGAGCAAAGAAAAATGGAAAAGATACATGATGGTGCTAGTGGTAAAAAAAATGAATACAGTCAGGAATTTTTTTATAGTAAAGCTGAAACTTATCTACTTATTGGATTTATTTACAATTTGCGGTACTATTTTGAGCAACGTCTTGTCTACGCTAACTTTTCGATGGTAACATTAATTAACATTTGATATCTTGAATTTCAATACTTTAGGTTTCTGATAACCTTGTCCAATTTTTTTTTAACGTTTCTACAGTTTTGCTTGACACTATTTCTTCCTTCAGCTGATTCCACACTTTAATTATTTTATATGAAAAAAAGGTTTCCCCAGAGGGCCGTTGTAAATTGTTTTTGGAACAAGCTTCATGTCATTGTTACGAGTATAATTTCTATTTAGTTCGAACCAGATAGTGTGGTCGACATTTTCTATTCCTCTCAAAATTTTATGTACTTCAACTAATTTACCTTTAATACGTCTGGTTTCTAGGCTGAATAGGTTTAACTTTTTCAGTCTCTTTTTGTAATTGTATTTTTGAAAATTTGGAATTAATTTTGTCGCTCTGTCTTGGACCCTCTCCAGTCTCTCAATGTCTTTTCTCAAATATGGCGACCAAACCTTTGCAAAGTACTCCAGTTGGGGTCTCACTAAAGCATTATACTTATTCAAGATTATAGGTTCATTTTTGCAAATAAACTGTCTTTTAATATAACCGAGTGTCTTTAAGGCTTTCTTTTCCACTTCTATACATTGCTGAGAAAATTTGAGATCACTGGTTACGTAAATGCCGTTTTCTTTTTCTGTGCATGTTCAGCTTTGGCATTATTGTAGCTTATGTGCATTACTTTGCATTTATTAAGGCTTAAAGGCAAACCCCACTTTACAGACCAGCGCGCAACTTGATCAATATCTTCCTGAAAGTCTTTTATGTCATCTTCACTAATTATACCTTTACTCAATTTAAAGTCATCAACAATTTTTGAAATCTTTGATACCAATCTGACGTCAATATCGTTTACATATATAATGAAGAGTAATGGTCCCAGCACTGACCCCTGTGGAATTCCACTGCTAACAGTTGTCCATTTGGATGCTTGACCATTAATTACAATTATCTGCCAATGATTTATGAGCCAGTTCTCGATCCAATTTGCAACTTCTCCGATAATTCCTAATGTTCTGATTTTTTTCATCAACTTTGCTTCTGGTACATTATCAAAAGCCTTCTGAAAATCCAAATACAATAGGTCAACTGACCTTTCTGTGTCATAAATTTGATTTATGTGGTGAAATAATTCAAAGAGATTAGTTAAGCACGATCTTTGTTTTCTGAAACCATGTTGAGAGTCACGTGATAATGCATTCACTCAATATGTTCAACTATTTTTTGTGCAATAAGGCGCTCAAGCATTCCTACTACCGATGTCAAACTTATAGGGCGGTAATTGCTGGCTGACTCTTCGCATCCTTTTTAGTCGCGTGCAAGTCTAGTCGCGAGTGACTCTACATCTCACTATGTCGGTCGGTCCCCAGGACTACTACAGCGAGCTACCGTGTATGTTTCGGTTGGTAATAACGAAGCAGCCGCTCTTATCGACACAGGGAGCTTTGAATCTTTATTTTGTTTTGTTATAAACGTCATAACTATTCGTCCGATTCTAACAAAATTTGAAACCATTATATGTTGTTTTACATTCTCTTTCGTTTGCTACAATTTTCAAAGTCCTCCAAGGTTAGCCCGGGAATTATTTTGTTTTGGCAATAACATCATACCTATTCGTCTGATTCTAATAAAATTTGAAACCCTTATGTTGATTTACATTCTCTTTCGAATGATATAATTGCCAAAGTCTTACCAAGGTTGTCCCAGGAATTATTTTGTTTTGGCAACAGCATCATAACTATTCGGCAGATACTCAGCTAGAATAGGCTATAATATGCTAGACAAGCCTAGAATAGGCTATGCTATGCTAAGATATAATGTACAAGTGTAAGGTATACTGTGCTAGTTTAGGCTATAAAATGCTATGCTAGAATAGCATATACTGTAGTATGTTAGGCTAGACAATATTAAGCTATGCTTGATTAGGGTATAATAGAATAGTTTAGGCTATACTTGTTTAGGATAGTTAATGCTAGGCTAGGTTATACTATGCTAGACTATGCTAACCTATACTAGGCTAGATAAGGCCATACTATGCTATGCTAGAATAGGCTAAAGTATAATAGGATAGGGAGGGCTATGTTAGGCTACGATAGGCTAGCTAACCAAGGCTATAATAGGCTAAGCTATTCAAGGTTATTCTAGTCTAAAGTATGGTATGCTATACTGTGCTAGGCTATAATATGATACGCTTGGTTATATTATGTTAGGTGTGGCCATAAATCAGAATAAGTGAGGGCACGCGACTTTTTGGTGAGCAGACCTTGTTTGAATTTAGTCGTTATATTAGCCAATTTCCAATCTTCTGGAAAACATCCTCTTTCGAGAGAAAGATGTGTTATATGTTCGACTGTGAAATCTTTAACTTCTTTTATGACCCTTGGGAAGATCATGTCCGCACCAGGCGATTTAAATTTATTCATTTTGTCGATGAGTCTCTTAACATCATTAACTGAACACTCTTTTTATTTTAGACGATTATTGCTAGAGTATCTGCTGCTGTTGGGTGTTTGAATAACGTCGGATTTATGATTGGTGAATGCCGTTGCAAAGTATTCGTCTAAAATATTGGCTATTTTTATTTCGTTTAATTGCAAAACGCCATTCTATACTATTTTTAATTAAGAGGAAGGTAAACAAAAATACAGAGAGAGAAAGAAAGAAAGAGAGCTACAAGGAGCTACAATGATAAGAAGTACCTTAGAAGACCTTACGGTCCATTCAGCGAGGATACCTTTGGACTAGCAGTCGAGAAGGCACAGTTCTGCTCAACGGCTACGTGCTTAAACGGACGCTTTCTTAAGACTTTGTCCAGTCTTGACTTAAACTGATCAACAGAATTGCTGTTGACAACTTCCACTGGAATTGCGTTCCAGCTACCACAGATGCTGTATGTGAAAAGTTTTCCACACAAATCGCAGTGGTAACGCTTCAGTTCAAGTTTGTAGCCGTGATTTCTAGTTCTGCCCTTACTAAGTTGGAAAACATCAGTGTAGTCTACATTGTCGAAGCCTCGAAGTATTTTAAACACTTCGATAAGCTGACCACGCAGTCTCCGGGTCTCAAATAAGAACAGATCTGATCTCCTTAATCTATCGTCGTCGTAACTTTTGAGTCTGATAGAAGGAATAAGTTTGGTTGCCTTGGCTCACACACGTTCTAATCTCGCGATATCCTTTCGAAACGAAGGAATCCAAAACTGTACGGCATACTCAAGGTTCGGTCGGACAAGTGAATTGTACAAACACATACTATTTCCTTGTTTCGATATCCAAACTGTCGCATTATATAGCCTAACATCCTTTGGGCTTTCTTCTCTGCCTCAATACATTGCCTCAAGAACTTGAGATCACTACTTATAGTTACACCCAAGTCCTTCTCAGTGTCGGTGGATTCAAGAGCAGTGCCCTTAAGGGTATACTGAGATTGGGGGTTTCGGTGGCCGATATGCATCACTGCATTTGTTAACGTTAAAAGGCATTTGCCACGTGTCCGACCACTCCCCAATCTTCCCAAGATCATCTTGAAGGCGGGTAGTATTTCCTTCCTTTGCGACGTTCCTTCCAAACTTGGTGTCATCTGCAAATTTAGAAATCTTGGCAACCATGTCACCGTCCATGTCGTTGACGTAGATGAGGAACAGTAGTGGTCCCAGGACAGAACCTTGAGGAACACCGCTAGTAACGGGCACCCTCTCAGAAGCCTGTCCATTCAACACCCCTCGTTGCCGTCTGCCACTTAGCCAGTTCTCTATCCAACTTTCTACATTTCCGTCTATGCCCAGCGCACGCACTTTCCGGAAGAGGCGAAGGTGTGGTACCTTATTGAAGGCTTTTTGAAAGTAAGTAGATAACATCCACCGCCTTGTCACGGTCGTGCTCGCTGAAAACGAAGTGGAAGAATTCCACAAGATTCGTGAGGCATGACCGTTGTCTTCGGAACCCGTGCTGAGAACTCCTCAATCGCAAGTTGGACTCTAAATATGACGTCATTTTGTCCACTATGATGCTTTTCATGAGTTTACTGTCTATTGAGGTTAAGCTAATAGGTCGGTAGTTCGACGGCTGACTAGGGTCTCCTTTCTTGAAGTTAGGAGTCACCTCCGCTTCACGTCAGTCTCTAGGAACGTATCCGGTCTTGATTGACATGTTGAAGATTGTGCTCAGATGTCGTGGCACTTCATCGCGCACTTCTTTCAACACTTTAGGTAGAAACCCATCACGGCCAGGGATCTTATTTGTCTTTAGATCAGTGATCTTTTTTTCTATTTCTCTTTGGGTGAAGTCCATTTCATCCAGCTCTTCCCCCGAGTAAGAATCCGTGGGCTGGGGCATGGGACCACACTCTTCAGTAAACACTGAAGAGAAGTAGTGGGTTAGGAGGTTAGCATTTTCTGCATCTGGGTGCTTTAATGCCCCCTCCTCATTTACTAAAGGGCCAATCGTATGATGGATTGGTTTACGGCTGTTTACAAAACTAAAGAACTCCTTGGGATTCTTTTTGCAAAGTCTCGCCACTCGGAGTTCCTCGGCACGCATTGACGCCCTTATGCTGGACTTCACTCTCCTAGCTAGCCTACGGTACTCGTCGAAGTCACCAAAAATCTTTGACTGCCGGTACACCGATCTTTTCTCTCTCAGCAGTTGACCAATTTATCGATTAAACCACTTTGTTTGAACAGAAGACTAACGAAGGCTTTTCAAAGGGATGAATCGTGATTGAAGACTCATGAACGTAGCTTTTAATCTATGCCACGAATCTTCAACATCTTAGCACACTTCTAGCCTCGCATCAGTCAATTCAGCACGAAGACCTGCAAAGTCTGCTCTTCTCAAATTAAGTTTCCTCGATATACCAGTCGCAGACTCTACCTTGGGTACCTTGACTATCAATCTGACTAGTCGGTGATCACTGCCAGGGAGCTCTTCGCCTACAGAGAGATCCTCAACGATGTCATCCTCAGAGGTGAAAACCAAGTCGAGGGTATTATTGCCTCTCGTCGTTCTCTCACCCATTGAGTCAGGAACTCGTTGTTCGCGAATTCCAGGACTAGTGCGTTCTCGCCACAGGGTTCTCTGGTTTCCTAGTCAACTTGGGTATTGAAATCACCCATGACGATACACACACACACTGTCTTAAATAAGCTCACCCAGTAGCCGGTGCAGATCCCTGTTCTTTTCAACGAGTTGGACAGAGGGTCTGTAAAGCACCAGAGTCCTGTATCTGGCAGGACCTATAACTAGGTCAACTCCTAGTAGCTCGCGGTCGAATACAATGTTGCAGTTCGTCGATTTGAGTGTATACTTGAAATACAAGATCACACTGCCACCCTCTCTCTCTTTGGCTTATCCTTTTGGAAGTGTTGGTAACCGAGACTTGTGAATTCACTTTCAAAATCTCGGTTTGAGGCTTTTACCCATGACTCTGGTATGGCTACCATTTCAGGTTCTTCCGTCGCTACGAAGCCACTAAGTTCAAGAAACTTGTTCCTGATCGACCTCGCATTAAACAGAAGAACTTTCAGGGAGTCCCCGAATGTAGGACTCCCTACGCTCTTCCATTTCCCGGCTTATTTGTTGACAGGGGGCACCCCTCTTCGCGACCTCTGAGAAGGTCGTTTCAGGAGTGACACGGGCGTACTGGCGTTTGTCCGCCCTCCGTCTGGGCCGGATACTTCTTTGGGTCCTCTTTACGACATCCTGGATCATGTTCGACAGAAAGGCCTTTGCTTTAAAGGAAATATGTACCCCATCCCTTTGGTAGAGATCATTCCTACTATAAAATGTGCGGTACGGGTCCACAAAAAGACCCCCTCTGCCGTACACGAATCTGCCAGGCGCCGGTTTAAAGAGACTTTCATCGAGTGAGTGGTCCGTGTTGGATCTCTTCTCGGGAGCATCCCGACTACAACACGAATGCGAAGTTTCAGCCCACAGTCGTCCACGGGATTTTATCCGTAGGGCCTACCCTACCTCCTCTCAGGTAGAGGTCGTTGCCACTTACCATCAGAGCAACGACTGAGCTCTCAGAAATCTGAGATTTCTCCGCCTCTACTCTGATGTGGTGGTTACCCCGTCCTGGCAGGCAGCTAACCTTCACACTAGTGCGAAGGAGGGCCGCTAGCAGGGGCTGCTGACCCCGTGCTTGAAAATCACCAATAAGGGTGACCCTTGCACATTTATCTGCAAACGATTGAGTCTTTCCTTTCGGAAGCGACTTGCCGGTTTCCTCTTCTTTCTCTACATTTTTCTTCTTTTTCTTGTCTTCCTTTTTTCTCTTCTGTTTCTCGTTTCTCTTCTTCTGTTTCTTCTTTCTCGTCCTCTGTTTCCACTTTCTTTTCTTCTCTTTCTAATTTCTCTTCTTTCATCTTTCCCTTCTTCCTCTTTCTTTTTTTCTTTTTGGTTCGTTGAGCCAGTCCTACAGCGGAAGACTCCTGCTCTTGGACATCGGAGGCCTTCTTTCCTTCACACTCGCCTGTGCATCTGCACCTCTCTGATTTCAAGAGGGAAACCTCCCTTTTAAGGAGGGTGTTCTCCTCTCTAAGTTGAGCGATGCTCTCGCCCAGGCGCTTCTCCAGTTCACAGAAGTGACAGACACTAACGGCATCTGTGAGCTCCTTGCAACTCCTGCCCCCGAAGTCTTCACTCCATCTATAAACTTTGCAGATTTTGCAGGTTAACTTGCGGAACGGAGAACCATTCTTCTTCGCCATTTTAAAAACTCTGGGACCATACGCATTAAAAAAGTTTTCTTTTTGTGTGATTTTCTCTCGCACTAATCACATTCGCCTATTTCCAGGAGGTTTTCGGTGGTTCGGCCAACAGAAACCCTTTGACCAAGCACACCAACCCTAAGGTCTCCCCTGGGCCGGACGTCCCCAATTGTGCCGCAGCTCCCAACTGATCAGCACGAGAGCCCCAGATAAACTGGATCTCTGATTTTTTGACAGAGGTGCTTGAGGTGTAACTGTCTTCCTACCAAGCCCTACTAATCAACTAAAGACGGCCAGACTTAAAGCAAATTGTAAAGCTAAATGCCCCCGACTTCATCCGAGATCTTTAGCTGATCTGGCTACCAGCAAGGCACAAAAGCTCTCTCACTAAAGAGCAGTTGAGCCTTTGTTCACCAAGTAGCGGTCACAGGGGGCTGGTCAGGCCATTCCACGTTAGGAGAAAGCTTCTAAGAGGTACCTAGCATTTATCCATTAATCGCATCCCAAACGCCTGAGATCCCGTCAATCTCAGTGCTTCAAGGCGCTATTTAAAGAGGTTCCAAAGCCTCTCTTCTCACACGGCATAAGGTAGCTGGTGATGCCCTTATGACTAAACAACTTATGTGTAATAGAGATGTATGTTTGTTTTTGTTGTTGGTTTTTTTTTGATAGTTGAAGAGAGTTGGTGAAACTTAGTACTAACAGAATCGAAGAGGTTAGTAGGGGGATGCAAGGAGACGCATCAAAGAAGTGGTAGAGAAGTTTGACAACCCTTAGTCTGGATCCTACTAAAGCTACCTTACTGGCATGGGTGACCCTGCCGGACTAAAAGTCCCCCAGCTTAGCTAGCTTAACTCAAGCAGATCGCGCAAGCTCTCTCACCGACGGCAAGGTGATTGTTCTGAGAGAGAGAGAGAGAGTTACAATGAGTTACAATGAAAGTAAGCACCTTAAAAGACCTTTCGATCCATTCCGAAAAGATGCTTGTTTCCCTATTCTATTATATATGCAAAAAAATCTAGGAGTTGGAGACAAAAGTACAGTAAAGTTGCAGTATCTCCCCACCCTCCTCCACCGCCACGCGGGTACGGAAAACCGAAAAGATACTGGTTCAGTTGAAATATAGAGCTCAACCAGGAATTTTGATAGTAAAGATTTTGAAATATTTATCAACAAGTACTATTTAATAGTTAATAGTCCTTATAACTTTATCTAACCTCTTTTTAAATGTTTTAACGGTGGGACTCGAGACAACCTCTTCCGACAACTGATTCCATATATTTACAATTTTATACGAAAAAAAATTTCTACATACATTGAGTCTGTACTTTTTCCGAACGAGCTTATGATGTTATTACGGGTAATATTTCTATTGAATTCAAACCAGATGGAGTAGTCCACATTTTTGATTCCATTTAAGATTTTATATACTTCAAATAGTTGACCTCGTATACGTCTTGTTTCTAATTTGTGAAGGTTTAACTTTTCCAGCTGTGTATCATAACTGTATTTTCTTAATGATGGTATCATTTTCGTATCACTTTCTAATCTTTCTATATCTTTTCTGAGGGAGAGCGACCACACCTGGGCACAATATTCTACTTGTGGTCTTACTAAGGCATTGTACAAGTTAATTAATACGGTCTTGCTTTTATAGCTGATCTGTCTCTTAATGTAACTGAGTATCTTTCGCGCTTTTTTTTCTACGTCGACACAGTGTTGTGGGAACTTGAGGTTATTTGACACACAAATACCGAGATCTTTTTCGTTTTTTGTTTCTGCTATTGTTTTATCAAGGAGTTTGTATTCTGCCTTCGGGTTTTTGTGGCCAACATGCATCACTTTGCATTTTTCAAGGTTCAGTGGAAGTTTCCAATTTTCAGACCATTCGGCTATGTAACAACAAGGAGAAACAACAAGGAAATAAGGTACCCTAGGAGACCTTACGGTCCATTCAAGGAGGGTACCTTTGGACTAGCAATCGAGCGGGCACATGGCTGCTCAATTGTTTTGCATCCCTAAACGGCCACTTTTCAAGACTTTGTCTAGTCTTCACTTGAACTGGTCAACAGATTCACTGTTGACAACTTCCACTGGAAGTTCGTTCCACTTACCGCAGATACTGTAAGTGAAAATATTTCCACACAGATTGCGGTTGTAACGCTTCAGTTCATGTTTGAAGCCGTGATTGCGCGTTCTGTTCTCACTGAGTGTGAAAATATCCCGGTAGTCAACATTGTCCAACCCTCGGAAGTATTTTGAAAACTTCGATGAGCTGACCACGCAGTCTAATTTCGACTTGAACTGTTCAACAGAATTGCTGTTGACAACCTCCACTGGAAGTACGTTCCAATGGCCGCAGATGCTATATGTGAAAGATTTCACACACATATCACGCTGGTAACGCTTCAGTTCAAGTTTGTAGCCGTGATTTCTTGTTCTGCTCTGGTTAAGCTGGAAAATATCCCTGTAGTCTACAATGTCAGGGCCTCGAAGTATTTTGAACACTTCGATAAGCTGACCACGCAGTCTGTGGATCTCCAGCGAGAACAGATCGAATTCCCTTAGTCTATCCTCATAACTTTTATGTCGGATAGAGGGAATCAGCTTGGTTACCCTGGCTTGTACGCGTTCCAATCTCGCGATGTCCTTTCGCAATGAAGGACTCCAAAATTGTACGACATACTGCAGGTGCGGTCGGACAAGTGAGTTGTAAAAGCACAGTACAATCTCCTGGTTCCGATATCCAAACTGGCGCTTAATATAGCCTAGCATCCTTTGGGCCTTTTTCTCCGCCTCAATGCACTGTTTCGAGAACTTGAGGTCACTAGTGATTGTTACACCCAAGTCCTTCTCAGTGTCGGTGGATTCAATAGCAGTGCCCTTAAGGATATACTGAGATTGGGGGTTTCTGTGGCCGATATGCATCACTTTGCATTTGTTCACGTTAAAAGGCATTTGTGATGTGTCCGACCACTCCCCAATCTTCCCAAGATCTTCCTGCAGGTGGGCCGTATTTCCATCCTTTGCAACGTTCATACCAAGCTTGGTATCGTCGGCAAATTTGGAAATCTTGGCAACCATGTCACCGTCCATGTCGTTGACGTAGATGATGAATAGTAGTGGTCCCAGGACAGAACCTTTAAGCACCCCGCTAGTAACGGGCACCCACTCAATGTGGTCAATGTCCTTTTGAAAATCTACTATATCTTGCTCGGTAATTATACTTTTACCCAGTTTACAATCGTCAGCGAATTTGGAGATTTTAGAGATCAATCCCACGTCTATGTCATTTACATAAATAATAAAAAGCAAGGGTCCCAGGACCGATCCCAGAGGAACGCTACTACTCACAGGTATCCATTCAGACTCTTATCCATTGATCACGACCCTCCTTTTACGATTACTAAGCTAGTCTTCAATCCAATTTGCTATTTTACCTCGTATTCTTAGAGCTCTAACTTTAGACATTAATCTCCTGTGTGGCACCTTGTCGAAGGCCTTTTGAAAGTCCAGATACAGAATGTCGACAGATCTCTCACTATCATGAATTGTGTTAATGTGATGGAAGAACTCTAATAAATTTGTAAGACAAGATATGTTTCCTAACTCCGTGTTGCGTGTTTCTTAGCAATTCGTTGGTTTCTAAATGGCTTACTATTTTTTATGCAATAATACTCTCGAGCATTTTGCCAATTATTGATGTTAGACTTATAGGTCGATAATTGCATGCCAGATCTTTACGTCCTTTTTTAAATATTGGCGTTACAGTGGCTAATTTCCAATCTTGCTTGAGGGACAGTAATAGTTTCAAGTGATAAGTTAAAACTCTATATTATTTGGTTCACTACTGCAACTTTTACTTTTTTGATTACTCTTAGCACTTATCGGGTCCTGGAGATTTGAATTTATTCATTTTATCTATTCGTACATCGTTGCTCGTGCATTTCAACATTTCTAGTAAGTCATTGCCTAAGTACTCATTATATGGTATGATATTTTGATTTGAGGTCTCGTTGTTGAAAACTGTTGCGAAATACTCGTTTAGTGCAGTGGCTATATCTTTATCTCTAACTTGTAAATTATTGTGACGATCATTTATTGGGCCAATACTGTTTTTTATTGGTTTTCTACTATTAACTAAGGCAAAGAATTCTTTGGGATTTTCTTTACAGTTTAAAATTAAAGCTACTCTCATTTCCTCGTTACACTTTGATCTTTTAATTCCAGCTTTTATTTTTCTTCTGAGATCAATATATTTCTTCTTATTCGCTTCTGAGCCGTTTAATTTGATTATCTTATAAGCCTCGTTTCTTTTATTTATGGCTTTTGATTTCATTTGTCAACCATTTAGGATTTTGATTTTTTCCACTTGTTCTGACTGCTAGAGAAATGAATTGGGATTGTTTCATTAAAAGATTGTTTTTAAATTCATTCCACGCTTCATTTATGTCTCTACCAGTTATTGTATAATTTTTGAGACTTTTTTTTAAATCTATAAAATTAGCCTTTCGGAAGTCTAATTTTGTAATATTTCTTACAATTCTTTTGTGAGGTAAATTTAATTCAAATTCTATTAGGTTATGATCGCTGCTGCAAAGTTGATCGCCTACGATCACGTTTGAAATAAGTTCATCATCTGAAGTTAAGATTAAGAGAGAGAGAGAGAGAGAAAGAAAGAGTTACATGGTTACATAGATGAACAGGCCACAACAGACCTTGTGGTCCAAACTAGCTTGCCTGAGATAAAAGATAATGAGGAAGATAGTACACCTTTCATTAGAGAGATATTACAAGGGAAGTAACTACCTTAAGAGACCGTTCGGTCCATTACAATGGAAGTACCTTTATTTTTATCCTAAATTATAACTATATACAATACTTCGTGTAAGGCATAGGATAGTAAAGATGAAGTCTCTCCCACCCGTTTCCGGGCTTGGAATAGTGAAAATATATACCTGGTAGTATTAGAAAATAGACGCGCAACCAGGAAATTTTAACAAGAGAGCAGGAACACATTAATATATACAAAAAAGTAAACAAAAATATGACTTATCTTAATAATCTTATATTAAAACATGCTCTTTTTTACTTCTTTTTTAACATGCAAATTTTTATATATTTGACGCTTATTATCTATTAGATCCATCTACTACTTCAGTTCTTATTTTAAAACTTTTGACTTATTGGACATTGCTAGTACCGTTTGGAGATGCAAATTTTCTGTAGGATATTTTTAAATGTATTTATTCATATACATATCTAGGATTTGTGTGTTCTGAAAAAGATGACAGAAACGTATTTACATTTTATATAGATGTAGAATCAAATTATCTTACTCATCCTGGCTTAGAACATGCTCTTTCTTTTTCTTTTTATCAACACAATGTCTTGTCAGAAAGAGAGAGCTGTACAGGAAACATGGGAGAGATCCCGAAGTGAAATTTATTTAGGGAAAATTGAGTTAACCTGACACCTGAATGCTCGGCAGTTAGTTAATCGCTATAAAACGCTGTTAATCGGGGATTTAGTTCAAAGTATTTATCTATACGGCGTTTGAAAGTATCTACAGTGTTGCTGCCTATTACTTTACCAAGAAACCCATTCCATAAGTTGACGATTCGGTCAAAAAAGAAATTCTTAGATACAGGCGAGTTAAAATGATTACCTATAATTTTACAACCGTTTCCTCTCGTGTAATTTGACTGGTCGATAGTGAAATATTTATTGCGGTCCATATTGTCTATGCCTTTGATAATATTAAATACCTGAATTAAGTCCCCTCTTAATCTACGGCGATTTAACGGAAAGAGATTCAGTTCTCTAACTCGCTCTTAGTAGGTTTTGCTCCTTAGACTTGGTATCATTTTAGTGAGCCTTCGTTGGACTCGTTCTAATTTCACTATATCTTTCTGATGGTACGGGCACCAGGCTTGAACGCAGTATTCCATAGTGGGACGGACCAAGGAATTATAGAGAGTAAGGATTGTATTTTTGGACTTATACTTGAACGCTCTACCAATGAATCCAATTATTTTATTCGCTTTTTTAAGGACGTCTGAACATTGTTGAGTGGGCTTTAGATCGCTCGATATTGTTACTCCTAGGTCTTTCTCTCTGTCTACGCTTAAGAGTTGAGTACCATTTAATGAGTAATTTGCTTTGACATTTCGGTATCCGATATGGAGCACTTTGAATTTGTTCGTGTTAAAAGGCATTTGCCACGTTTGCGCCCAGTTAGAAAATTTTTTTGAGGTTGTTCTGCATTTCATTAATTTGTGCGTTAGTGAGTACTGAATTCGCGATTTTGGTGTCGTCAGCAAACTTCGATACTATGCCTGAAATGCCTTCGTCTAAGTCGTTAATGTATACTAAGAAAAGAACTGGTCCTAGAACAGACCCCTGAGGTACCCCGCTAGTGACTTCTGTCCAGCTAGAGGATTTTCCATTTATAACTACATGTTGCCTACGATTACTTAGCCAGTTTTCTATCTACCCTGCTATCGCGCCTTCAATTCCGTGAGCTTTTTCTTTAGTTAGTAAACGTTTGTGTGGAATTTTATCGAAGGCCTTTTGAAAGTCTAAGTAAATTATGTCTACTGCTTTAATTTCGTCGTATTCATTAAAAATGCCATTGAAAAAGTCTAATAGATTCGTTAGACAAGAGCGTTTATTTCGAAAGCCGTGTTGGGTGTCTCTAAGTAGCTTCTTTTCTTCCAAGTGGTTAACGAGTTCGTCGCGTATAAGTGTCTCAAACATTTTGCAAACGACCGAGGTTAAACTAATTGGGCGATAATTACTAGGCAGAGATCTACTGCTTTTTTTAAATATTGGTGTTACGTTAGCGAGCTTCCACTCATCGGGTATAGTCCCAGTCTCTAACGAATAACTAAACAATAACGACAGCGGTTTGGCCAGTTCACTTTTGGCTTCTTTTAATATTCGAGGGAAGACCATATCCGGGCCTGGTGACTTATTTACCTTAAGCTTTTCAATGCATCTCAGTACGTCTCTTTCTGTAACGGTGATAATACTTAACGCCTCGTTGTAACCTATTTGGATAGCTGTCGGTGTTGCGATTTCGCTAAGATCTTCTGTAGTAAAGACTAATGTAAAAAATGTGTTTAAAATACAGCTCATTTGTTCATCGTTCGTGGTAAAGTTTCCCTCTCGTCAGTTAGCGGTCCGATAGATGTAGATGTTTCTCTCTTTTGTCGTATGTAACTATAGAACTCTTTCGGGTTGGTTTTACTTTGATTTGTCACATGTGATTCCAAGGACTTTTTACTCTGTTTAATTCACCTTTTGGATTTACGTCGTAAGTCTGAATATTTGGCGCGTTCTGTCTCTTCGTTAGAAGTTTTCGATCTAATATGGGCATTCCTCTTGTCTTGTAGACAGTTAGCTCTCTCGCTACTCCACCATTTAGGTTTATTTTCGTGTAGCGAACGACGATATTTTAAAGGAATACATTCTTTCACCGCCTCGAATACGAGCTAGTAAAAAATGTCCATTTATCGTTTATATCGTTTATGTCATGCAAGTTGTTCCAATCTTGTTGCTTAAGTTTTGTTCTGAGCTTAGTAAAATTCTCTTTTCTAAAGTCTGGGACTCATTCGTTGCTACTATAGTTACGATTCAAATTTATACTAAATGTGATTGCACAGTGGTCGCTATTACTAAATTCCTCTCCGACATTAATATTCTCTATCAAATCTTCTTTTGTTGCAAAAATTAGGTCGAGTATATTATTTCCGCGAGTAGGGCATAGTACAAACTCAGTTTGTGAACTTTTTTGTTAGTTAGTATAGAGTTTCTTACCATAATGAGCGGATAGCGGTTCGCGCCACTTTGGTACTGGTAAATTAAAATCGCCCAAAATTACGGTATCGTGCGCGCTACTTATTTCGTTGATTTGTTCTAAAGAAATCGCTGTCTGTTTGCGTTGGCTGAGCTGGGAGTCTATATATAGGACCCAGCACTATTTTCGTCCCGTAGTTTTTTTTAAGAAGTATGTACGACGTGTCTATGTTTGCGATTTGTGGCTTGGTTAATTGGATCGGGTTGAGATTTTCTTTGATATAGAATAAGACACCGCCTCCTTTTTTGTTAATTCGACTTTTTTCAAACAATTTGTATCCAGATAGATTATATTCTGCTAGGAAATCTCTGTTTTCAATATTTAACCATGATTCTGTAATGCCGATTATATCATAATTATCTGTTAACGCAATTTCCTCTAAATCTGAAAATTTGTTACGAATACTACGAGCGTTGACATAGAAAACCTTCCGGTTGTGACGGATGGGTGTCCTCGTGTTATTATTCCCAGTTCTTAATCGAACACATCCTACGGTACTTGTCTCTGTGGAACATGAGCAGCCCCGTTTTTTGCTCTGTAGTCCTTTACTGCGTCGTTGAGTAGCCTACCAAGGCGGGCAGCGCGTATTTGATTTAGGTGGACACCGTCTTCTGAAAACAAGGATTTGTCATAGTAAAAACTGTTCCAGGTGTCGGCAAAACCGATATTCTCTTCACTACCGATGTTGGCTAGTCGGCGGTTGACACTAGTAGCGATGTTATAGAATCGGTCGTTAGCCTGTCTAAGGGGAATGATATCTGAAAGAATAATTTTGCTAGATTTTTCTTTAAACCGTCTTATCATTCGACGGTACTTCGCCAGGAGCTCCTCCTATCTGGTTCTATGTATATCGTTAGTTCCTACGTGTATGATGTCCGTCGTGTTGGTGGATATCAGGTTTGCTGATTCGTCTACAGTGGCAATCACGTCGTCCAGACCACCACCAGAAATACAGAAACGTTTCCTAGTCCTGGGTGCCCTACCACAGAACTCCGTGAGTTGCCCTTTTACGATGGAGTCACCCACAAGCCTGACCTCATCGTCGTTCTTCTCTTCATTTTCCTGTGAAAGAATTTGGAAACGGTTATGCCAAGTGGTAGTGGGTATGAACCTCTTCGCACTGGCCCTGGGATACACGTTATTCCTAACTACCTGGAAATCCTCTTGTGGGAGAAGAGGGTTAGTGGAGGGTTCGGGGCTAGCCGGGACAGGAAGTATGAGGGCAGGTGAAGCAGGGGTCTGCGTCGCTCCGATATTAAGAGTAACGAATTCCTGCAACGATTTCAGTTTCTCTGTCAAAGCATCAATCTTGCGTAGTGCTGTATTCAGCTCATCCGTCAACACTCTGCTTGTTTGGCAGAATCTGCAAATGAGAACGTCTCTATTAGCGAAGATCGCCGGGCCGAACGTTCCAGAACAGCACGTACACGTCAGCTGTGGTGCCATGGGGATGGTTGACCTGTATTTACGGGAAAGGAAGGTAAAAGTATTACTTCGCATGTAAATAAAAGAAAGTTTTGGTACCCTTAAAATTCAGAATATTAATTTTCTGGAAAAAGGTTATTTATGGACAGACGAACAATATATAAATTGCCTGTAAGAAAACAAAAAAATATTATACCTGAAAGAGGTCAGAATATTTATTTACTGGAACAAAGAAGTATTGATTATTTATTGGAAGGGAAATGAAAGTAAAAAATCGCCTGTTAGAAATTAAAAACAAGAAAAAAACAACAATACAAAACAAAATGGCCTCCACTTACATATCTAGTCTAGAAGGGAAATAAAGGTATTTAAATCGCCTGTAAGAAAACATAAAATTTTAATATGCCTAAAAGGGGTAAAAATATTAATTTACTACAATGGAGAAATATTAATTATTTATTGGAAGGGAAATATAGGTATTAATTCGCTTGTTAGAAATCAGAAACAAGAAAAAGCAATGCTAAACAAGGAAGCTCCCGCTGATATGACAAGGAGATAATAGAAATTTCAAGTAAGGGCACGTACACAGAGAGACAAAAGGAGAGGATCAAATAGTAATTGTGACACTCAAAGAAATAGAAAAAATGAAAATGAAAATAAGATTTAAATGCGAAAATATTACAGTTCTCGTTTTGGGGCAAAAAGGGCTGTGTGAAGATTGGTCAAAATGACCGCGTGATAACATCCATCGCCCTATCCCGGTCGTGCTCAATGAAAACGAAGTGAAAGAATTCCACAAGATTCGTGAGACATGACCGTTGCCTTCGGAACCCGTGCTGAGAACTCCTCAATCGCAAGTTGGACTCTAAAGATGACGTCATTTTGTCCACCATGATGCTTTCCATGAGTTTACTGTCTATTGAGGTTAAGCTAATAGGTCGGTAGTTTGACGGCTGACTGGGGTCTCCTTTCTTGAAGATAGGAGTCACCTCCGCTTCACGTCAGTCTCTAGGAACGCATCCGGTCCGGATTGACATGTTGAAGATTGTGCTCAGATGTCGTGACACTTCATCGCGCACTTCTTTCAACACTTTAGGTAGAAACCCGTCCGGGCCAAGGGACTTATTCGTCTTTAGATCAGTGATGTTTTTTTTCTATTTCTCCTTGGGTGAGGTCCATTTCCTCCAGTTTTTCCCCCGAGTAAGAATCCGTGGGCTGGGGGATGGGACCAAACTCTTCATTAAACACTAAAGAGAAGTAGTCGTTCAGAAGGTTAGCATTTTCTGCACCCGAGTTCTTTAATGCCCCCTCATTCACTAAATAGCCAATCGTGCGATGGATTGGTTTATAGCTGTTTACATAACCAAAAAACTCCCTGGGATTCTCCTTGCAGAGTCTTGCCACTCGGAGCTCCTCGGCACGCTTTGCCGCCCTTATGCTGGACTTCACTCTCCTAGCTAGCCTATGGTACTCTTCAAAGTCTCCATAAATCTTTGACTGCCGGTAACACCGTTCTCTTCTCCCTCAGCAATTGACCGATTTCTCGATTAAACCACTTTGGTTGAACAGAAGACCGACGAAGGCTTTTCAAAGGGATGAATCGTGATTGAAGACTCATGAACGTAGTTTTGAATCTATTCCACAAATCTTCAACATCCTTGCACACTTCTAGCCTCGCATTAGTCAATCCAGCACGAAGACCTGCAAAGTCTGCTCTTCTCAAATCACCTTTCCTCGATTTACTATTCGCAGACTTTACCTTAGGGACCTTGACTATAAATCTGACTAGTCGGTGATCACTGCCACGGAGCTCTTCGCTTATAGGGAGATCCTCAACGATGTCATCATCAGAGGTGAAAACCAAGTCGAAGATATTATTGCCTCTCGTCCGCTCTCTTACCTATTAAGCCAGGAACTCGTTGTTCGCGAACTCCAGGGTTCTCGCCACAGGGTTCTCTGGTTTCCCAGTCAACTTGAGTATTGAAATCACCCATGGCGATACATACACTGTCTTGAACAAGTTCAACCAGTAGCCGGTACAGGTCCCTGTCCTTTTCAACGAGTTGGGCAGAGGGTCTGTAAAGCACCAGAGTCCTGTATCTGGCAGGACCTATATCTAGGTCAACTCCTAGTAGCTCGTGGTCGGATACAACATTGTAGTTCGTCGATTTAAGTGTATCCTTGACATACAAGATCACACCGCCACCCTCTCTGTCTGGCCTATCTTTCAGGAAGAGCCTGTAACCGGGAATCGTGAATTCACCTTCAAAATCTCGGTTTAAGGTTTTAACCACGACTCCGTTATGGCTACTATTTCAGTTTCTTCCGTCGCTACGAGGCCACTAAGTTCAAGAAACTTGTTCCTGATCGACCTCGCATTAAACAGAAGAACTTTCAGGGAGTCTTTGAATATAGGACTTCCACGCTCTTCCATTTCCCGGCTTATTTGTTAAAGAGGGGGCACCCCTCTTTGCGACCTCTGAGAAGGTCGTTCCAGGGGTGACACGGGCGTACTGGCGTACGTCCGCCCTCACTCTCCTCGGACACTCCTTTGGGTCCGCTCCACGACATCCTGTATCATCTCACATAGTACAGCCTTTCCTTTAAAGGAAATAAGCTCTCCATTCCTTTGGCAGAGATCGTTTCTCCTATAAAAGGTGGTGTAAGGGTCCGCAAAAAGAATCCCTTCGCCATACACAAATCTGCCAGGCTTCGGTTCAAGGAGATGTTCATCGAGTGAGCTATGTGGGTTGGACCTCTTCTTGGGAGCATCCCGACCACAACACGCCTGCGATTTTTAACTCACAATCGTCCTCGGCTCCCAATACCGTTTCTATAATATTTCCTTCAGGACCTACCTTACCTCCTTTGAGGTAGAGGTCGTTGCTACTTACCATCAGAGCAACGACTGCATTCTCAGAAATCTGAGATTTCTTCGCCTCTACCCTGATTCGGTGGTTTTGTTGTCCTGGCAGGTAGCTTACCTTTACACTGGTGCGAAGGTGGGCCGCTAACAGTGGTTGCAAACCAGGTGCTTGAGAGTCGCAAATAAGGTTGATTCTCGTACATTCGGCTGCCGAGAAAATAGTTTTTCCTTTCGGAACCGACTTGTCCGTTTCCTCTTTAATCTCCATATTTTTGTTCTTTTTCTTCTTCTTCTTTCTTTTTCTCCTATCTTCCTCTGGTTTCGCTTCTGTTTCTGCTTTCTCTTCTTCAGTTTCTACTTTCTCTTTTTTCTTTCCTTTCTTCCTCTTTATCCTCCTCTTTTGGTCCGTTGAGACAGTGCCGCAGCAGCTGGCTCCAGCTCTGCCAATGCAGTACTTGCCTCTTGGGTGAGGGTCTCGTCGGCGGATCCACCCACGTCGGTGGGAGGTACATCATAAGCCGACTGAATCTATTGTCTCTAGGACAACTCGACGATCCTGTCCTCGAGATAGTGAAGCTGACGCGCTTGTTCAGACTCTAGGTTCTGTAGCTTCCTCTCCAGTTCTTTATATTTTTGCTTAGATGATTTATATAGATCCTTGAACTCTTGCACTTCTCCTTTAAGGACACAGTTAGTGCAGATACTTGCCGGGTGGCATTTGGAGTAACACCCCTCCGGGAAGTCCACTCACCACTTGTCTTTTTTTCTCACTGAACATGTGTATTTAAGAGCAGCCGGTCCTTTCTTTCCAGTCATGCTGAACACTTTATATCTCTGGATACTTTGTGACCACTCATTACAAAAGAAGGGGGGTTGGTGAGTTCGCCCCGCGTGAGTTGCTTCCGCCTATCCATCGGAGACGTTTCGGATCTTTCAGAAGGCACCCTCCTTTTACTGCTGTTCGTCTGACCGAATCGCTTAAGCCCGGTGTGCCGTGGCTCCCAACCAAGCAGCACTGACAGCCTCCGAAGGTGGCTATCGATTTCGCACCAGATGAACAACGGAACATCCCCCGTACTAAACTCCTACTAGTTCCCTTCAGGGCGGCCAAGATCTCGGCGTAGCTTTCAATGGATATCCCGCCACACCAAGAGACCTGACCCAAGGCTTTGTGTTGGTCTGGCAACCAGCTTGGAAACAAGGCCCGTCACCTCGGACAGTTGCTACCAGAGGCACCCGTCAACGGTCGCTGGGAGTGGTCAGTAATTACGTGCCAGGGAAGGGGTTAACGGGGCACTTAACCTCATCCCATTCATCGCGCCCCAGTGCCTAGGACCCCTCTAGTCCTAGTCTCTCGCAACTAGTGAGCGACGATTGATGTTATTTTTAGAGATTCCAAAGCCTCTTCTGACGCATGAGGTAGCTGTCCAGTTCTTAAATTTAGATAGATGAAGGATAAAGCTGAAAGGATAATGGTAGTTTTTTTTGTTGTTTTTTTAGATCAGTCAAAGGAATAGAGAAAACAGTAACATAATACAGGATAGGATAGAAGAGAAGATGAACGCACTTTGCCTAGAACCTCATTCCCGACCAATTCGACAAGGGTAACCCTAATAGGGGTACCATAAAGGTACCCCCGACGACATAGCTCGAAAAATCTATGGTACACGCAAGCTCTCTTCCCACGACAAGGGGGCGTCTAGAGAGAGAGAGAGAGTGTGTGTGTGTGTAACAAGGTGGAGTAACAAGGAAAGGAGGGACCCTAGTAGATCTTACGATCCATTCAAAGAGTGTACCTTTAAGAGAGAGAAAAAAAAATCAAACTGTAATTATGTGCTTGATATTCATAAAAAGAGAGTTAATATTTAGAAAACCGTAATCCCTTAGAAACATTAGATCACTCCTATCATGTCAAGTAGGATTTTGCGAATCCAACCCTTTAGAATTTATTGCGCGGTCACTGTTACTATTATAATAAGTTTAAAATTCAATATATTTCTAGTTCTTAATTGTCATTACGTCATAGTGAAAAAGTATTTTTTGTAAAGCACTAGTCCAGTGACGTCACATTGTCTACATAATTTCTACCGAGGTACGTACTTCGTCACCTTTTTCTCTTTTGCCTCTGTTTTAGATTGAACAAATAGCGTTATAAATTGTGTTGGGTGTGAAATATATTTAGAAGACGTAAAATAGGTTCAGAGTGTCCTTAATCGTGCCTCGGATTTTTTTTTAACACGGGGTGATTCGCAACGGGAGCAGATACAGGGTGGCTGTACGTGGGACTGTATGTAGGTACGGAATTTAATATATTGTGGTGTGGTTCTGATGGAAATTAAAATACGTTAATGTGTCTTTTTTTGTAAATGGTTGTCATTTATGTATGACATGTATAGTGATCTTATATGTCTGTACTATTGCAGCTGCTGTTTATATGTTGAGGTAAACGTTTCTTCTTCGAATGTACCGTATGGCAATTACTTATACCTGTTAAGATCTGCCTATTCACTTGTCAGATGTTCAGTTTGAAGTGCTTGTTGTTGCTTGTCTGTTTAGATATTACCTGATTGCACTCATACATAGATAAAGAAACAATTCATTTATCACACATCCGTTGATTGCACGAGAACAGCGCATTTTAAGCGAAGAACCGTCATCACTATCCATTGGTTTTCACTATTCGGATGCTGCCGTCAACTTAGGAAATTGTAACATCGCCTACCCCCCCCCCCCTTCCAATTTATTTTCTATTTCCGCGCCTGATTTGCAATTCTTTAATCTGTTGCGAGTATGGGGCGCAGTGGAAGGAATTGCCGCCAGATCGCCGTTTTCTGTGACCAAATAAAGTAGTGCGTAATAAAAATGGCCGCCGGATTTATGGGTTTATTCTCCGTCAATTTCAAGGCACATTTTAGGTTATTTATCCCAATTTGCTCTTCATTTTGGGTAGTCATAAGGTGAAATGCGCAAATATCGTTTTTTGGGGATGCTAATATTTAGAAAATCGTAACCGCTTAAAACAAATTTACCCCGTAAGGGGCGCGGCGATTTGCCATCCTGGCCGCCGTGCTGACGGGACTCAAGCACCCCGTCCGACCCCAGCTTAGCCTCTTCTCCTTCTTTCATACAGCCTGTATTTCTCCCCTACTTTGTCGCTTTTCATACAACCTCTCCCACAACTTTCTCTGGTCAGCCTCTAATTTCACAGGGTAGATGCCGACCTTCTTCTCAGCCAACCGTTCCAGGTCGGGGCTGAGGAGGGAGGGGACAATGTTCTCTAACCACTGAACTCCGGTCTGGGGTGGTTGTTTTTTAACAACCTGCTTTATCCCCACCCATACCTTCCTCACATCTCCTTTCCTTCTCACTTCACAATCTATATTTTTACGCCGTGTCCAAGGTGGAGCCGCCATGCTGAGGGACTGCTAGGCCACCAGGAGGGAGGGGTGTTCTTGAATAGAGGCACTTGGCTCTGCCAGGCCTGTACGCACCCCTCGCAGGGCGGGCTACTACGAGGGGTGATGAGCTATTGCTTCCCGTATAAAATACAAGGTCACCATGACCAATGATGAAATAATAATAAAAAAACCCCTCAACTTCCCCTGTTCCATCGACGGAGCCGCCCTCGGGCAGCTCCACAGAAAAAAATGGAGGTCCCCCCTCCCCTGTTCTTGCGCAGGGGACCCTCCATATTTCTCTAGCCGTAGAGGAGGCTTACTCCTCTCCTTCGCCTACTGGTGTAGGAGACTCCCCCTCACCCCCTTCTCTGGAGGTGCTTTCGGGCACCTCCCTTTTTCCAGCGGCAGTCCCCCTTTTCTTTCCAAGGGGACTGCCAAGAAAGCCAGCAGACAGCTCATAGCCGACCGCTCCCCAGTGAAGCGGCTCAGTAGGGTAAACCCCCTTAGGGGTGAGAGGGAAGCCAGCCTTCCTCGGTTGCTTTCCTCAAAAGACCTGCTGGCAAGAATATTGAACCTTGCCGGGGTCAAGGCCTGTGCCTCCCCACAAATGACTAGTGACGCTGCCAACGGGACCTGCGATGTCCTGGGAGGGGATGGCCAACTGGAGGTCCCCCCTGAGATAGACATGGTCCTTGCGACAACCCAGCATCAGACGGTAGGGACTTCCATGGGAGGGAATCTGGGTTCGGCGCCAAGCACCGAACCCGAATCCGCCCCTATGCAAGGTCTTCCTCAAATGGCCCGGGTTTCCAAGGCAGTACAAGGAGGGGAGGGATCTCCTCCGGCTGAGGCCGGTCCATCTGGCCTAGGGGCTTCTGCCGGCGGAGATGAGAAGCGGATTCATTCCCCGTCCTCCTTTCCTAAAAAGAAAAAAAATAAGAAAAAGACTAAGAAGACTCGGGGCTCCTCTCCATCCGCGGGGGCTGCAGGGACGGATGGGTCTGCTGCCACTTTGGTAAGCGACCAAGCCAAGATCGGCACATCCGGCCCCTCTGTCCCCCCCGGTTGCGGAGCCCCTGACTAAGACCAAAAGTGCACAGGGCGGAGCCTCGATGACATCGGGGCCCCTCATTGAGAGGCTACCTGGCGTTTTCGAGCCAGCTGGCTTCAAACGCTTCCTCGTTATTCGCTCCACCGATGGTAGCATGTTGGCCAAGGGCAATATGATCCATTAGAGGAGAGCATTAACTAGTGTAATTGGTAGAAAGTCGAAGGTGACCCGTTTCTCGGACGGTAGCCTTCTGGCTAATGCGCAAATCCCGCTGAGGCGGCAAAGATTAGTGCTCTTCGGACACTTCATGGCACCCCGGTGTGTGTGACGCCGCACTCTACCATGAACTTTGTGAAAGGAGTAGTTTATGCGAGGGAACTCGTTGACTACTCTATAGAGGACATCACCTTAGAGTTGGTTGACCATGGGCCGGTCAAGGTCGAACGTGTGATGAGAAAACAGGGAGGGGCCTCGAGACTCACCAGTACACTCTTCGTCACGTTCAACTGTAAGAAGCTCCCTGAGTCGGTGCCTGCCGGTTCGTACCGCTACCGCGTAAAAGCGTTCGTGCCACTGCCACGGCTGTGCAATTACTGTCACCGCTTCGGCCATACGAATCGTTCATGTAGACGTGCAAAGTCGGGGTTCACCCGAAGTATGTGTAAATTGCTCCAAGGCCGCACACGATAAGTCTAAATCGTGTGTGGCCAAGTGTGTCAATTGCGAAGAGCCGCAACCCGCTTCTTCGAAGCGATGTGGTGCATATCTTCTTGAGAAAGAAATCCTGGCCGCTCAGGCCAAGGATCGACTCTCATTCCGCGAGCCTAAGGACTTGGTCCTGGCGCGCCCGGCTCTGCCTTGTACGTCTTATGCATCAATGGTTAGAAAATCACCCTCTGCTCCAGGCCCATCCAGGCCAACGAGCAATGTTGTTTCCGCGCCCATTCGGAGCCTTTCTGTGGGCTCTACTCAACCCGGGCGCTCCCCTGGTAAAGCTGGCGGCACAAAGGGTTCACACCGAGCCCCGGCTAAAACCAGGGCTGCCCCCCCCCCCTTGTCCGTGCGTGACCGTTTCCTGTAAGGCGAAATGGCCACGCGCCTCCACTGAAAAGTTTACTGTGAGTGAGTTGCGTTCCGCTCTTGCTTTGTGCGCGGACACCGCCCATGGTCCGTACGATGTTTCGTACGCCATACTTCGACACCTGGGTGAGCGAGGCATGGCCTTTTTGTTATATTTGTTCAACAGGATCTGGGTGGAGGATCTACTGTGCTCGCCTTTCGCAAACCGGGGAGAGATCACTCTACTCCGGCCGGTTTCCGCCCAATCTCTCTAACCTCTTGCGTGTGCAAGTTGATGGAGAAATTGCTAAATTTTAGATTAGTAGAGGCCATCTGTCTTCTGCACAGTGCGGCTTCCGCAAATTCCACTCCACGTCGAATGCTCTGCTCCGACCAGAAAATGCCATCTGCGAGGCTTTTCTTCGAAGACAGCACTACGCCACGGTCTTTTTCGATTTGGAGAAGGCCTATGATACCGCATGGCGATACGGTATCATGGAGACTGTCCACACGATGGGGGCGAGGCGCCCCCCCTCAATGTTTATATCTGAATTTTTGCGAGATCGTCGATTCCGCGTACGGGTGGGGGGAGCTCTCTTCGGCTCAGTGGAGCAGGAAGAGGGTGTCCCGCAGGGAAGTGTCCTCAGTGTCATATTCTTTGCCCTGAGCATCAACGGCATCACCTCGGTGCTGCCGGAAGATGTTCTCGCTACGCTCTACGTGGACGACCTTTCGATCTCTTTTGGCGCGACCCAGATGCCAACTCTGGAGCGTCGACTCCAACAGGCTTTAAACCGCGTCTCTCGCTATGCCGAAGCGCACATGTTTCGGTTTTCTTTGGCAAAGATTAAGGTGGTGCACTTCTGCCGCCATCCACGGCTCCACCCCAACCCAGATTTGATTCTTAATGGGGTGCGCCTGGAAGTGGTTGAATCGCACCGTTTCCTTGGTCTTGTATTTGACCGACCGCTCACCTGGGAGGCTCACATTCGCAACCTTAGGGTCTGTTGTACCCGCGCCATCAATATACTCCTTTCCGTGACGTTAAGCGCTTGGGGCGCTGATAGGGCTACTACCTTACTTTTTTATCGATCCTTTGTTTGTTCGAAGCTCGACTATGGATGCGAGTTTTATGCATCCGCAGCCGAGCGTTTATTGCGGAAGGTGGACTCGATCCACTACACCGGCCTTCGCCTTGCGACCGGCTCCTTTCGCACTTCCCCCATTGAGAGCCTTTTGGTCGATGCTGGGTTGACGCCACTCGCTCTACGCTGCGTGCAGTGCATTACTCGCCCGTACGCCCGAGCCCGGCGCCTCCCTCAGTGGCCAATAGCTCTCACTGCTTCCGCAGCTGGTCTGAACGGTGCCTATGCCGCCGAGAGATACCCTAAGCCCTTTGGGTTTAAGGCCAGGAAACTGCTTCGAGAACTAGGTATTGCTCCCGGGCCGGTGGCGCCCTTGATTCTGCCCATGACGCCACCATAGAGGGTACCACATTTGGCTATTTGTCGCCACGCCTCTGCTCCCAAAGCTTGTACAGCGCCGGGAGTATTGCGTTCGACCTTTTTGGAGCACACCTCGTGTCATGCTGGAACCATGCCAGTGTATACGGATGGCTCCAAGTCCCAAGAGGGGGTCGGCCTCCACGCCGTATCCCCTCTGTTTGAATTTAGCGGGGCTCTGCCAGGCGCTGCGTCTGTCTTCACGGCCGGGCTGGTGGCAATACATCACTCGGTACGGGAGATTTCGCGATGTAGCCGGTTTGGAAACCAGATTGTGATCTATAGCGACTCACAAAGCGCCCTGAGTGCTCTCGGGGCATTGGAATCTCCGCATCCCCTGGTTCACGATATCCGTGACGCCACGGTTTTGGTGAGCCGGGCGGATGTCGTTATTATCTTCTGCTGGGTTCCTAGACATGTAGGAATTGCGGGGAATGAGCGCACCGATGAGGGCGCCAAAGAGTCTGCGAAGACTCTGCGACCGGACCAGCGTTTCGCTCTTCCTCACAATGACTTCATGGCAGGAATACGTGCAGCACTTCGGACTGCTTGGCAAAGAAGATGGGAGACGGTCGAAGGGACCTTCAAGTTGCGTGCCATTGCGCCGCGACTGTTCCCATGCACCTACTCCCCAATGCCGCGACGGCTTTAGGTCGCTTTCTGTCGTCTCAAAATCGGACACACTCGTGTGACGCATCGCTATTTGATGGAGCGCTCGCCTGCGCCCTATTGTGACGACTGCCTCGGCCCCCAGACTGTTCGCCACATTCTTGTCGAATGGATTGGACAGCTTTGCGTTATGACTTTTTAGATATGAATTATATTTCGAAGACATCGTAAAAGAGGTTCACAGTGGCCCTAATCGTGCATTGGAATATTTTGTGGGAACACGGTGTAATTCGCAACTTTTTCATCTGCCGCGAGTGTGGTGCGCAATGTAAGCCCAAAACACTCTCTCCCAATTTGAACGAACAGTTTTATCTTATCCAAACCTGCCCTTCACTTTTGGTGGTCTTTAGGGAAAATGCGTCAAAATTAGGGCTTTTTGTGCTTTTTAGTTGGTTATACTACAAGTTAATTAAAACTTCTGTTTAGGAGGGAACACCCACCTAAAGGGGGTACAAAAGGCTTGTATATTTTCCAAAACTAATAATTTGAAAATTGAAGGTTAGCTTATGTTAGCTCAAGCTTTTTTGTCTTGAACTATTTTTTGTTCTTTGTTCTAATCTGTTCTTCATTTTTGGCGGTCGTAATGCAAAATGCGGCAAAATCGAGTCCTACTCCAATTTCGACTGAATTGGAATAAAACTTTTCCAGCATTTCGCCTGTAACCGCGAAAAAGGAGAACAAATTTGAACAAAGTGAAAAAAATACCACAAGAAAAAGTAATAAGATGCATTAAAAATGATTACGGCAAAGTAAATAATGACCTTTTGTGCTTTAAAGTTGCTTGTACTACTAGTTGATTTAAACAAATCGAGAGCTTGGGGGTAGAACGCACCATCAAAAAGGGGATATGGGGGCTTCTTCCATTGTTAGTAAAGTGCAAAAGGTTTGTATGTTTTTACAAACTGGATATTTAAAAAAAGTTTAGGTTATGTTAGGTCAGGTTATTTTTTTGTAATTATTGTGGTGATCTAAGCTTTATGTATAATTGCCTTATGGGTTACGCTACATTATATTGTTTACTTATAACCAATTGTGCTTGTTAACCTTATTAGAATGGGTATGGTTACTTATATTATTTCTGTTTTGCTTGCAGACTGTATTGATGTTTTGTTAGTTGAACAAAGCCTAGAGAAAGGTATTAAGACTTCTTCATCCCTACAACAATTTATTTAACTAACAAACTGCGTCTGATCTGAAGATGAATAAAGTCCTGAGACCTGAATCCCTGGATGTATCTCCCAACTCGCCCACTGCTGCACGAGAATAAAATCACTGGAATCGTACTTTCTCGACATTCCTACAATCCATCTCGCAACCCTTAATCCTAACAAGCTGGATACATTGATCAATTTTGTCTCGCCAACTGTATATGGGTACCTATGATTCAGCTATAAATCTTCTCAAAGAACTCTATGTCAAGCCCAAAAATTAAATGAACTGTTCGCGAGACAATTGTTGTGCTACTCGTATGCAGCATCAAGGAGAGATAACACTGTGTAACTAAAATTTCACTTTTGTCTTGTCCTTGTGTTAAAAGTGTTATTTCCCAATTGTTTGTGGCTCTATTAAATAAAATAGTCCATTTTAACCCCAAATTTGCTTTTGTGGCTAGGACATTGAATTTTTAAATTAGTCCATTTATGGTAAATAACATTATTTTGATGTAAATAGTAAAAATATATCAAAAGTTTCAAAGTTATAGAAACAGTAATACAGTAGTAATAGCTATTATTTCCCTTATATTTTGTTGTTGTTTTTGCGACCTAGACAACAATGGCACTTCTCTTACATTTCACATAGATTCAGCACTAATTTGGTGAAAAATATACTGCAGAGCTTTCTAGAATTTTCGAGATTTTTTATATGTCTGAAGAATTTTTAGAATATTCTGGCAACGTAGATGACTGTGTAAATACAAAGAATATCGACTCAACAGATTAGTTTACTCTAGCCGTTCGCAGTGCAGACCTCGTCACTCGTCATTGATAGAAGAATTCGTCACAAATGTCATTAAGAGGGGTTTTTTTGCATCCGACAGGTGCATTTTGCTAAGTCTGCGGCGAATTTATTAAGACAAGAGTGAAAAAGTACTCTGTAGAGAGATCTGCTAAAATGTGTCAGGACTGCAAGGCATACTTCGGCATGCCAGTAGGAGATCAAGACAAACCTTGGGCCCCTCATTTCACCTGCGAGCTCTGCAAAAGAACTCTGGAAGGTAATATATATATATATATATATATATATATATATATATATATATATATATATATATATATATGTGTGTGTGTGTGTGTGTTTTTACAGGATGATGCAGAGGAAAAAAGAGAGCTATGAATTTCGCAATCCCACGAATTTAGAGAGAAC
Source organism: Ceratothoa steindachneri (assembly GCA_963969495.1). Taxonomy (NCBI): domain Eukaryota; kingdom Metazoa; phylum Arthropoda; class Malacostraca; order Isopoda; family Cymothoidae; genus Ceratothoa; species Ceratothoa steindachneri. The sequence continues at coordinate 74,799,417 of OZ018329.1, read as the reverse complement.
CAACTAACCCCTCAAGCAATTGTTTCTTCTGTATGGTGAACCCTCCCAAACCTCGAGCAGGCAAAAATGCGCCTGTTATCATGTATCCAGACCTTCAGTCATATATTGCGCCAGTACTACACAGTTCTCAGCTCCCCGTACCCACTCCTCCAAAAAGAGAGCAGCAGTTTTTAGCAAGGAAAAGCAGTTCAGAAGAGGATGAAGTTATTGATCCAGATTACAGAGGTGCAACTGAGGAGAGAAACCCATACTACCCAAACAAAAAAATCTCAACGACCTTGTCAAAGATCTTAATCTCACAAAGTTCAATGCCGAGCTTTTAACTTAGAGACTCAAGCAGTGGGATTTATTAGAAGACAGTGTGCAAATATCAGGTCAGATAAAGCGTCACCAGTGTTTATCAAGCTTTTTCACACGTTAAGATGAGCTTTGCTTTTGTCACAACGTGACCTGTCTGTTTGAGGCAATAGGAACCGCCTGTAACCCCAACTAGTGGCGCCTCTTCATTGACAGCTCATCCAGGAGCCTCAAAGCAGCGCTGCTTCATAACGGAAACATGTACATATCCATCTCCTTCCTTGCTTATTCGGTCCAGCTCAAAGAGGAATACAACAGTGTCAAGATCTTGCTAGATGCATTGAAATATGAAGAGACGGTTGGGAGGTTATCGAAGACTTCAAAATGGTGTGCTTCTTAATGGGTTTCCAAGGTGGCTTTACCAAGTTTCCTTGTTATCTTTGCCTTTGGGACAGCAGGGACACTGTGGCACACGAACATCACTGGGATTGACCACAACGGACGGAGTTTAGTCGGGAGAATCAACTTCAAATGGGAGACTTTGTTGGACCCCCCCAAAGTACTGTTTCTCCTCTGCACTTAAAATTGGGCCTTATGAAACAATTCGCCAGAGCTCTATATAAGGAGTCTGTAGCTTTCAAGTATCTCAAAGATTTCTTAACTAAGCTATCTGCAGCAAAAGTGGAAGTCAGGGTCTTCATCAGTCTAGGGGGGGAGGCGCTTTGTCTTTTTTGTTATAGTAATGTTTTCCCTTCATGTAGGTGGGGCTTGCCTGTTGAGAGGTAATTCTTCGTACCAATAAGGGGAGTGGTTGCCCGGTTAGTGGTAACGTTGCCACTCAAAGGGGTGAGCTTCGTAGGATAGGGATAATGCTTGCCACCAGTAATGGTAACAAGTTAATTGAGTGCGCAACAGAAATATTCCTTTAGGTGGCCTTGTACTTGATCAGAGAAGATGGTACCAGCTTGGATGAATAAAAGATCTATTTATAGTTGTAAACAAGTCTCTGTCTATTTTATTTTACCTTGCACCGAATAGAAATACTTCGAATACAATTCCAAGATTCGATTTAACAACAAAGTAATGTGGGAAATGGTAGAGCGAAAAGACGATTATAATAATCGAATTATTGAATTAATGAATGCGTAACAATAATGAATTACTAATAATGAATGCCCTTTCTAGCGTTTATAAGGGGGAGTAACGTCATTGGCTGCTCATTCCCTTATCTCGCCTCCTGATTGTTTTAAATTAATCCCTTATTTAATTTTGATTGGATGGCGGCTAAACTACCGTACCTCGTTATTGGTCAATATTTCTAGAAGGCGGAGCTTTATCATAAGACATACATTTGTTTAATTTCTGGCTATTTTTGTTACAGGATGGTGAAATGCTTTATCACACGCCCTTTTATTATCTCCAGACATTCTTAGTTTCCCAATGTTTATTCTCTGTTCCCGTCTGACTTGAGCCCAGATACGAAAGCTGTAGACAGAGGGGAGTAGAAAAAGGGACAAACGAATTCACTCGGCCATCTTGAGTCTCAAAAAAGACTCATCCAAACGAAGCTTTTAAGCCACTCACCTGCACTTCTCGTACGCTATACAACCCCCCTCCTAGAAGCAGAGCGTATTTTGAAGACATGAAGAGATCCCGTTTGGAAATGTTATCCAAGGGCTAACCCACTCCCCCTCCCTCCCGGGTCTGGGCCCCATTGTAGATAGAGTGGTTTAGGAAAAGAGGCAAAGAAAAAAATAATAGTTGATGTATATATATATATTTAAGTTTCCCATGAGGATTTTATTATAGGAATTCCCAGAGGGCATTGCTATAACGGAAGCTACCACTTTATTACAGCGAGAAAATCGAGCCTTTACCTCGAAATTCCAGACTCGCTTTCTCTTCAAGTCATCGTGTTCCGTTGTGTAGGGTATCTACATGTACACCCTTCAGGTGAATACATGTGTGCCCTACAGGTCCACAAATAAAAAAGATCATGGAATGCAAGGAGTTTCCCGAGAAGCCCACTAGGACGAAAAAAAAACAGCGTGGGACAGCTTTATCGCAGTGGTTCTGGGCTCCCTCGGTAATCACAAACCCGAAAACTATGTAGAGCTTGTTGAGAACTTGGTGAGAAACTACGGCAAGATGGGTTGCAGGATGTTCCTGAAAGTCCTTATTCTTGACACTCATTTTGATAAATTTAAGGAGAACATGGGAGCGTACTCAAAGGAGCATGGCGAGCGCTCTCAATAGGATCTACTGGACTTTGAACGCTGCTATCAAGGATCGTATAATGAAAATCTGATGGGAGACTATATTTGTGGGCTGATTCGTGAAAGTTATTTACAGTATAAGCGTAAATTACAGAAAACTACTAATTTCTAATACTTTAATTGTCTCACTTATGTAATTCTAGAATAAATAAATGCTATTTTTTGTATTATGTCGTTTTGTTTCTACTTTATGTAAATGAAAGTTCAAATTCGCCACTTCCTTCCACAAAGAATAGGTAAATTTCATATAAATATCATTATCCTGGATACAAAAGCAAAGTTTGAAATAAATAACAGTGTTTTTTCATGTATTCTAGACACAAGCAAATAGAAAATAACAGTTGCTACTCAAAGACAAAAATCGTGTTACACAGTGTAATATGTAAATGAATACCTACAAGAGCTTCAGCTGCTCAGCAAGGATTGTAACTTCAAGGCTGTTACTGCTTCGCAGAATCGGTATGACTACATACGGGATTCTTTCATCAATGGCTTGCTCTCTCATACAATCAGACAACGATTGCTTGAAAACAAAACTTCGGACCTAAGTACGGTTGTTGATCAAGCCAGGCCAGAGTCTTATTCTCGTTTTCCTGTCTGGTATAAAGGCTGCTGCGACATCCGAGCCTGCTCGCACCGATGATAGGACCTGTGCTGCTGCCAATTCCATGTCCAGATGCTATTTCTGTGGTGGGCTGCGTCACAATCGTGGATAGTGCCCTACAAGAAACATTACTTCTCATAAATGTAATAATCAGGGACATTTTGCTAAGGTGTGCCGGTCTACTATATTTTCTACTTCTGCATCCACTCACTCTTCTAATCTGGCTGTCATCTCTGCTTCTTCCCCAGGACTACTACAGCGAGCTACCGTGTATGTTTTGGTTGGTAATAACGAAGCAGCCGCTCTTATCGACACAGGGAGTTCTGAACCTTTCATCTCACACAGTTATGTTAAGATGCACAAGTTGAAGGTAGTCCCAGCGACGAGAAACGTATCTATGGCATCTTCATCACTCATATCTCCTGTGAAGGGACGCTGAACGGTTGACATCAATCTGAAGGTTTAGTGCTACCACAATATAAAGTTTTCTGTGCTGCCAGACTTGTGGTGTAATATCATTCTTATACAAGATTTCATGAGCCAGCACTCTAGTGTTCCGTGGACTTTGGCGGGTCCAATGAAGATCTAAATATCTCCAACCCTACCACTTGCAGTGTACTGTCGGCTTTGGTGGATAAACCCGATCTCTTTTCAAGTCTTGCTCCTCATTGCAAAACCATTGCAACAAAATCTCGGAGGTTTGGATACGATAATAAGAAGTTCATAAGGTCTGAAATTTGAAATTAACAAGATGCTACAAAATGGTGTTATTGAGGAGAGCACATCTCCATGGAGGGCACAAGTACTTGTTGTGCCGAATGAGCGCCACCGAAAGAGATTGGTTGTTGACTATAGCCAGACTATTAACAGATTCACTCGTTTGGATGTATACCCTCTTCCAAAAATAGACGACCTTGCCACGGAACTGTCTCACTACAAGTACTATAGTTCTCTGGACTTGAAAAGTGCCTATCACCAAATACTTATACGGGAAGAGGACAAGCCATATACTGCTTTCGAAGCCAATGGTAAGCTCTATCATTTCCGCAGAGTGCCATTCGGAGTTACAAATGGCGTTGCTTGCTTCTAAAGGACTGTTGACAGCATCACTAAGCAACACAACCTGCACGGAATCTATGCTTATATGGACAATATTGTTGTGGCAGGGAAGACCCAGCAGGAGCATGATTTAAACTTGGTGAAGTTTCAAGAGGCTGCTCTGTTCCATAACCTTAACTTCAATTAGAATAGGTCTGTCGTTTCTACCAAATCAATAGATTTTCTCTCAAACCAGATTTTGAATGTTTACGTCCATTAAAGGAATTATCAATTCCTAAAGACCGTACTTCCTTACGCCGTTATTGTTTTTTTCTTTTTTATTCACAGTGGGTTTCCCGATTCTCTGACAAGATCAGACCCCTTGTTGTCACTGACACTTTTCCTCTGAGACCAGAGGCCCTGAAAGCTTTCGATGACCTCAAAGAAGAGATTGGGAAGGCTGTTGTACACTCAATTGATGAAACTTTTCCTTTGGTAGTTGAGACTGATGCCTCCGATACAGCCATTGCTACTACTCTGAATCAAGCAAGCCGTCCAGTTGCCCTTTTCTCTCACACCCTCACGCCTACTGAATGCAAACGCTCTGTCCGTTGAAGATTTGAGGAGGGTGTGCTCTGAATGCCATCAGTGTACCCGATTGAAGCATCGGTTCTACAAACCACCCCAAACCCTCCTTATCAAGGCCATACAGCCCTTTGAACGTTTTAGTTTGGACTTCAAAAGGATTCTACCCTAGAACTCTAGAAATCGCTATATGTTCACGGTAGTGGATGAGTATTCTCTTCGTTTTCCATTCGCATTTGCCTGTCAGAATATGACTACTGGTACTATAATCCATTGTCTAAATCAAATTTTTTCAATATTTGGTATGCCTTCTTACCTGCATTCTGATCGCAGGTCCTCATTTATGGCTAAGGATCTAGGTAAATACTTGAACAATCTAGGCATCACCACTAGCCGAACGACATGACACCTTATAACCTTGGGGGAAATGGGAAGTGTGAAAGGTACCTAGCTATAATCTGGAAGCAGATAACTTTTGCTTTGGCATCCAAAAACCTTCAAGAATGTCAATGGGAAACTGTGCTGCCTAACGCTCTTCATTCAATTAGATCCCTGCTCTGTACAGCCACAAATGCCACGCCACATGAGACACTCTTCTCGTACCAGCGTAGATCTCCCAGTGGTCATTCGCTGCCCACTTAGTTATCCGTTCCTAGATCTGTCCGGCTACGACGTCACGTTCGCACCAATAAATACGAACTCCTCGTTGATGAGGTTCAGTTGTTGGAAGCAAACCCACACTACGCTCATGTAAGATTTGCTGATGGACGCGAATCAACGATATCATTGCATGACTTGGCTCTGGCTGGTAACGTCTCATTGAATGAGAGGCAAGAGGATCTCAACATCGATCCTTCTACAGAGACTGGTTTGGTGGAGATTTCTTCAATGCCTGCTGCCGATTCATCTGAATTGTATTCATCAGATACTGCAGGTGATTATAATATATTCATTCTCTTCCTGCTCGGGTATCTGGTACTCCAGCTAATCTCTAACGTAGGGATGAACCCTCCACCCTTGCGCATAGTGGCCCGGAACAACTGCGCGGATCTATACGGGAATCCCACAAGGCTCTTAGCTATATGGAACATTGTTTCTTCAAGGCAGAGGAGAATGTGATGATCTAAGCTTCATGTGTGTCTTATGGGTTACGCTACATTATATTGTTTACTTATAACCAATTGTGCATGTTGACCTGATTAGAATGGGTATGTTTACTTATATTATTTCTGTTTTTCTTGCAGACTGTATTGATGTTTTGTTAGTTGAACAAAGCCTAGAGAAAGTTATCAAGACTTCTTCATCCCTACAACAGCTATTTACGGTTATTGTTCTAAATCTGTTCTTCATTTTTGATGGTCGCAAAGCGAAATGCGGCAAAATCGGTGTTTAGTCTGATTTTGTCGGAATCGGGATAAAACTCTGTTTTCCCGTATTTCACCTTCCGACCGGATATCATATTGGGTGATGAACTCTATTTATCCTATTATCATGAATACTTTTGCTTTTCTTTACCGCTAATTCATATTTTAGTAAATCAATAAAATTATTTATTGAGACTAATCGTCATTTTTGGATTCTCTGTTTCTAACATTATATTTTATAGTGGAGTAGATCTTCTAGGCATAAAGTGAGCCGTATGTTAAAAAAGCATAGAGGACAAAGAATAGATAATCCCCCCACCTCCTTACCACGGTCAAGTGGTCCGCAGTTTGAGGAAACATGGTCACGTCAGCTGGCAGAACATTTTATCATTCGCGTGTATTCGTTACATTACTGTAAAGGGAAAACGGGTACCTCGAACGCTACAAAGGAAATGTTTAAGAACAATTAAAGGGATGTGTCTGCTGAATGACCGAAAATAATAAGAGATAACATATTATTCGATAGCTTTGAAGAAAATTAAAGGAGAAGTTCTGCAAAATAAACTCTAATGCTTATGGAATATGTTCATATTTCATGTGCATAATATTGAATCTTTATAAGTTCCCAAAGCTATCTCATTGGATATTTCATAGGTCATAATTTTTAATACTTCAGCCCTGCATCAATTATGTCAGTGGATTCTGGTTCAGGGTGACCCCAACTATAATCATTATAAGCATCATAATAATTTACTGTATATTTTTGGAGAAATTTAAAGGCGATTTTCACCAAAAAAAGGCCTATGATATTTTGATTTCTCATAAGGCATAATTTATTTTATATTTGACAACTGCATCAATTCGGTCAGTTGATTCTGGTTCAGGGTGACCCCAACTATAATCCCAAAGCTATCTCACTAGATAGGACTTAATTTTTAATACTTCAGACCTGCATCAATCGTGTCATTGGATTCTGGTTCAGGGTGACCCCAACTGTAATCATTGAAAGCATCATTATAATTTACTGTAGGTTTAGTTTTGGAGAAATTTTGAGGCAACTTTCACTCAAAAAGGCCTATGATATTTTGATTTTTTATAAGGCATAATTTTTAATATCTGACACGTGCATATAAAATATGAATATTTCATACGTCATAATTTATTTTATATTTAACACTTGCATTAATTCTTGTCAGTGGATTCTGGCTCAAGGTGACCCCAACTATAATCACTGAAAAGGTCATCACTCTTTACTGTATCGTTTTGGAGAAATTTAAAGGCAAAGTTCACCAATAATGCATATGAAATATGAATATTTCATAAGTCATAAATTTTGATATATGACACCTACATCAATTCTGTCAGTGGATTTTTGTTAAGGGTGACCCAACCTATAATCACTGAAAGGATCATCACAATTTACTGCATCATTTTGGAGTAATTTAAAGGCAAATTTCATCAAAAACGCATATGAAATATGAATATTTCATAAGTCATAATTTTTGACATTTTATACTGCATAAATTCTATCAGTGGGTTCTGGTTCAGGGTAACCCCAACTATAATCCATGAAGGGAACATCACATTTTACTGTATCGTTTTTGAGAAATTTAAAGGCAAAGTTCCCCCAAAACCCATATGAAATATGAGTATTTCCTAAGTCATAAATTTTGATATGTGATACCTGCATCAATTCTGTCAGTAGATTCGTGTTTAGGGTGACCACAACTATTGTCAATGAAAGGATCATCACATTTTACTGTATAGTTTTGCGGAATTTTAACGCTCATTTCACCCCAAAAGGCCTATGATATTTCAATTATAAATTTTGATATGTAACACCTGCATCAATTCTATCATTGGATTCGCGTTCAGGGTGACCCCAACTATTAACACTGAAACCATCATGAAATTTTATTGTATCTTTTTGGAGAAATTTAAAGGCAAACTTCACCAAAAACGTATAAGAAATATGAATATTTCATGTCATATTTTTTATATTTAAGCCATGCAGTAATTCTGTTAGTGGATTGTTGTTCAGGGTGACCCCAACTATAATTGCTGAAGGGAACATCACATTTTACTGTATCATTTTTAAGAAATTTAAAGGCACATTTCAGCAAAAAAACGCATAGGATATATGAATCTTTCATAATTTTTTTATTTGACCCCTGCATTAATTCTTTTAGTGGATTCTTTTTCGGGGTGACCCCAATTATAATCGCTGAAGGGAACATCACATTTTACTGTATCATTTTTGAGAAATTTAAAGGCAAATTTCAGTAAAAAACGCATAGGAAATATGAATCTTTCATAATTTTATATATTTGATCCCTGCATTAATTCTGTTAATGGATTCGTGTTCAGGGTGACCCAAACTATAATCACTAAAACGATCATCACATTTTACCGTATAGTTATGGAGAAATGTGATGATCCTTTCAGTGAACCTAGTTGGGGTGATCCTGAACAACACAAATCCACTGACAAAATTGATGCAGGTGTCACATATCAAAATTTATGACTAAGGAAATATTCATATTTTTTATGCGTTTTGTGTGAAATTTGCCTACATTTTCTCCAAAATCATACAGTAAAATACGATCATCTTTTTAGTGATTATAGTTGCGGTCACCCTGAACCAGAATCCACTGACAGAATTGATGCAGGTGTCAATATAAAAAAAATATGACGTTTGAAAGATTCATTTTTCATATGCGTTTTGGGTAAACTTTGCTTTTAAATTTCTCCAAAAACGATACAGTAAAATGTGATGATCGTTTCAGTTATCATAGTTGGGGCCACCATGAACCAGAATCCACTGACAGAATTTATACAGGTGTAAAATGTCAAAAATTATGACATAAAAATCGAAATACCATAGGCCTTTGGGGGTGAACTGTGCATTTAAAGTTATCCAAAACTATACCGTAGAATGTGATGATCTTTTTGGTGATTATAGTTAGGGGCACTCTGAACCAGAATCCACTGACGGAATTGATGCAGGTGTCAAATATATAAAAAAATTATGCCTCATGAGAAATCAAAATATCATAGGCCTTTTGGGGTCAAAATTGCCTTTAAATTTCTCCAAAAATATACAGTAAATTATTATGATGCTTATAATGATTATAGTTGGGGTCACCCTGAACCAGAATCCACTGACATAATTGATGCAGGGCTGAAGTATTAAAAATTATGACCTATGAAATATCCAATGAGATAGCTTTGGGAGCTTATAAAGATTCAATATTATGACACATGAAATATAAACACATTGCATAAGCATTAAAGTTTATTTTGCAGAACTTCACCTTTAATTTTCTTCAAAGCAATCGAATAATATGTTATCTCTTATTATTTTCGGTCATCCCGCACGAGAATCCAACACGACACATCCCTTTAATTGTGCTTATAAATTCCCTTTATAGCGTTCGAGGCACTTGTTTTCCCTTTACCGTAGTGTAACGAATACACGCGAATGATAAAATTCTCTACTGGCTGACGTGACCATGTTTCCTCAAACGGTGTACCACTTGACCGCGGTCCCTTTATACAATAATGAAGAGTAGTTACAACCCCTTGATGTCATCGGAATCCCATTCTCAGATTTTTTTCCTACTACCGCAAAACATCACTATGGCTTCCCAAGGAAAGGCATTCAAGCCTAAACACAAAAAAATAACTTTTAATTCCAAGAATAATGATAATAATGTGAATCGACGTTTTAGGGAAGATGACAATAAAAAAGAAGAACGTTCTAGTACAATCGCATTTCTTCAACCTGAAATTTTGCCACTTGATTTGATGAAAAAGCTATTAATTCTTGTAAGTATTCTTCCTACTTCGCTAATATAACATAATTCAACGGGTGACAAAAGCCACAAGGGCCTATCGGAAGTCATCAGAGTCTACTCCCCTCCCATAAACTACATCTACAAGATTGTGTTCAAACTGCTTCACATAATTTCACGGAAGATTAAAGCCACAAGGGCCTATCAAAGGTGATCCACTTACACTTAAGGGTTATGGGTTTTATTAGTAGGCCTGGCCCAATAGTATATCTCCATGTCTCTCGGGTACTTGTCTAGGGTAATACTTCAGTTTAGGGGCACATGACAGGGGGCGCTGTTTCTGGGTTATAATTTGGGCCTATGATGTCAGACGTCAAAAGGCGAAGCCCCTTATTTCAAAAGTGGTAAATATGTAGATTAGCGGCCCGGCCGGAAAAAAAATTTGTGTGTAAATATTATCATTCACTCGTGTTGGAATATTCATGCGCGTTTGAGTCCTTCTCGAATTATTATTCTATAAACAATTAGGATTATATACTGGGGGGCTATGCCCACCAGATCCCCCCCAATTTAATGAAACTCAGGATCATTGTAGTGTAGTCTCCCCATTGTATTTACCCCCACACGAGCCGTCAACTTAAATGTACTCTAAAAACGTGAAACATTTTGGAACACGGACGAAATAGTATGTCCCATCGTTTGCGCCGATAATCTACATATTTACCAACTAAAGTAGGCGACACTATCATCTTTATTATTTCAATAAATGTGCAGAGCCGATAGCACATTTATTAAAATAACAAAGACGATAGCATTACCTAATTTAGGCTATTGCCGGCAAAAATTAAAAAAATTTAGTTACTTTGGAAATAGATTTGGTAATTGTGTAGACGATGGCCAGATCCTAGGCCTAGCTTTTGGGGGGCTATTTTGGGCTACTTTTCGTTGTTACTTTTTAGAGATTAAATCAAAGAATTTTATGGCGATTTTCGTTTTTATACTGGGGGGCTGTGCCCCCAGACCCCCCCTAAAGGATTGAAACTCAAGGTCATTGCAGTGTTATCCCCGCATTGAGCCATACCCAACAACGAGCCGACACTCAAAATAATCGTTAATACTTACGTCAGACGGGTGGGTAGAGTTTACTAGCAGCAAGCCAGAATTCGGTAAGATATTCGTATCCTTCAGATGACAAATTTGAATAGGCTGCCCATCCGTCAGATACGACTGTCATGCCCAGCAAAATCCACTTTTTTATCGTTGCGAGGAGGGTTTCTCGATTTCAATTTGACACCGAAACAATGAAAATTCTCTTTGTTTCACGTTCGAACCCTCCAAAAACCCACTGCCCTTCCACTACACAGCCCATTCCTTCCCTGAGGCACCTTGAATATGAAGATAGACTGAGGGTATTAAATATGTTCTCGTTCGAAAGGAGGTGTGTGAGAGGGGATATGATTGAGCTGTTTAAAATTTTTTCCGGGATAGATAAATTGGATGTTAGCAAGTTTTTTGAGTTAGATGATGGAAATCGGACTAGAGGTCACCACTTGAAAATTAAAAAGCAAGGGTGTAGGTTGGATTTAAGAAAATATTTTTTCACCAATAGAGTGGTAGACTTCTGGAACAAATTGCCGCAGAGGGTAGTAGGTAGTCCAAATCTAAATGTATTTAAGAGTAGGTTGGATGAGTTTATGGGAAGGGAAGGTTGTGATGGTTCCTAAGTTTTGTATATATTAATATTGTTTGTATATATCTATAGCTGCATGATTTAGTTCTTGACAAGCCTTGACTGGTGATACCCTTGTTTCTGGATGCAATCCTCTGGATGTAGTTTTCCTGGGAGTTTGGGTGCCTTGAAAAAGAGGCCGCTTGACTCGGATGACCTATGATGAGCCCTTGTGGCTTTTGTCATCCGTTATATTATATTGTGGGGGACTTTGATTTTGTCTTCCCCTGGTGATGGTGCTTTTTGTGGGTGGGTTTTGACGGAGGCGGATGACCTTTGATAGGCCCTTGTGGCTTTTGTCATCCGTGTAATTATGTTATGTTATGTTATGAGAAACACAACACTTTTCTCGTCAGTTAAAATTGCACCGAAATGTTGAATAGGTAATGAACAAACTTCCCCCGAAAATGACATTTTGACAAATGAGCGGGAAACGGCGTGGGTGGTCGTTTAAATATGAGAGGCATGGATGGAAAAGTAGTTCATTGTTCCCGGAAAATTTGTGAGTTTTTTTTTTACTGAAATTGAGCATTTGTGTTTCTTGAACTACACATTATAGTAATAAAAACACTAATACTGAACGCATGCATTTGGAACAATAATCAAAAGCCCCCCTAATTGATTGAAACTCAGGATCATTGTAGGGTGGTGCCCCCATTGTGTTTACCCCCACATGAGCTGTCCCCTTAAATTTACTCCAAAAACGTGAAACATATTGGAACATGGAAGAAATAGTTTATGTCCCATCATTCGAGCCGCCAATCTACATATTTACCTAGTTTTCAGCCGAAATCTATCAGGAACAAGTTGCTTTTATGTTTCGTTCAGATGCACAGAAACAATTTGTTAAAAAAAAACATTATGCTTTTATGTTTCATTTAGACGCGCAGAAACGATTTGTTAAAAAAAATAAAAACCTGAGAACATTATTCTATGCGACCAGGACTGGGGAACAGCGGAGGTGAGTGCATGATGCAGATCTTCAGGTTTACCCTATCTCCACCTGTCACTATTATAATTGAGCTACGCTTCTTTTAAATAACATAACATAACTACACGGATGACAAAAGCCACAAGGGCCCATCAAAGGTCATCCGCCTCTGTCAAAACCCACCCACAAAAAGCACCATCACCAGGGGAAGACAAAATCAAAGTCCCCCACAATATAATATAACAGATGACAAAAGCCACAAGGGCTCATCATAGGTCATCCAAGTCAAACGGCCTCTTTTTTAAGGCACCCAAACTCCCAGGAAAACTACATCCAGAGGATTGCATCCAGAAACAAGGGTATCACCAATCAAGGCTTGTCAAGAACTAAATCATGCAGCTATAGATATATACAAACAATATTATTATATACAAAACTTGGGAACCATCACAACCTTCCCTTCCCATAAACTCATCCAACCTACTCTTAAATACATTTAGATTTGGACTACCTACTACCCTCTGCGGCATTTTGTTCCAGAAGTCTACCACTCTATTGGTGAAAAAATATTTTCTTAAATCCAACCTACACCCTTGCTTTTTAATTTTCAAGTGGTGACCTCTAGTCCGATTTCCATCATCTAACTCAATCATTTTTCCTCTCACACACCTCCTTTCGAACGAGAACATATTTAATACCCTCAGTCTATCTATATATTCAAGGTGCCTCAGGGAAGGAATAATCTTTGTTGCCCTCCATTGCACTGACTCGAGAAGGTTAATATGGTGTCTAAAATGTGGGGACCATGCCTGTATACAGTACTCTAGATGTGGCCTAACATAAGAGTTATAGAGTTTAAGAATAACCTCCTTACTTTTGTAACTGACATTTCTCTTAATAAAACCCAGCACTCTATTTACCCTATTTCTTGCTTCAATACACTGCTTAGAAAACCTTAATGACTTATCTATTACTACTCCTAGATCTTTCTCATCCTCTATAGAAAGGGCTATTAAATTGACCGATGAATTAACACAAGTCGTATTGAAGTCAAACAAACCATATTCACAGGTATTGTGCTCTTTTAACTGCTCGGTTTCATGGTTGCCAATGTTTGAAATGAGGTTGAATTAATGGTTTAATTTCACAAAAATAGTTTATGAAACATACAAAGTTTAATACACTAGTAATTATAAAAAAAATCAATGCATTACTAAATAATATAATTAAGTAGAAGTGCAGGCAATAATAAAGAAGAAAGAAAAAAACAAAACAAATACAACGCCATGACATTTTTTTCATTTGGGATTTTTCAATGTAATATATTTAAGTTTGGGAAGATAGTTAACTTTGAGGGTAAACCTGAAGATCGGCGGTGCACCCCCAAAAGTGGAGGGTTTTTTTTTAGCCGAAACAACACTAAGTAGCGTTTATGTTTCCTTCATCTGCATAGGAATATTCATGTGCATTTGGTTAAATAAAAACATTAGAACATTATTTATAAAAAATTATGATTATATACTGGGGAGGGGGCTGTGCCCCCTAGACCCACCAAATTGATTGAAATTCAGGATCATCATAGGGGGTCCCATCACAGTGATATCTCCCCCATGAGCAGTCCCCTTGAATTTATTAAAAAAAAGTGAAACATATTGGAACAGGGACGAAATATTTTGCGTCCTATCGGTCGCGCTGCTGATCTTCAGGTTTACCAATTTGAGTGTTAGACATAATACTAAAGGAATTTTTAATTATATTTTGAAAAGTTTCTCATTATGGCTGTTGCTTGGGATGAAGAGAATATGCCTTTTGATATAAGCAGTGTGTATGTAGTTTGTGATTTTTGTGGTGTTGAAAGAAGAGCAAATATATCTGAATGCTCGATGTGTTATGAGACTAATGCAAAGATTAAGTGAGTTGGTGAATGAAGTGAGAAGGGATGCAAGTGTACGCATGAAGAATTTGGCTGGGACCAGGAGGGTGGAAGGTAGGCCTAAACTAGGGACTGGAGAGAAAGAAGTGACTGATGTGAATGAAGATGAATGGTGGGTGAATATGGATAGAATAGATAGGTTAGGACAGGTTAGGTCTGTGAGTAAGAGGGAAATGGAACCTGTTAGGTTGACTAATAGATTCGATGCCCTGAAAAAGGAAGAAGTTGGAAGTGATTTGTCTGATGTGGTTGTGGCAGAAAGTGAAATAAGTGGTAGTTTGAATGAGAACAGGAGAGAAGGTAATGAATGCTAGTGTCAAATATAAAAAAAAAAATTATGCCTCATGAGAAATCAAAATATCATAGGCCTATTTTGGTGAAAATTGCCTTAGAATTTCTCCAAAAATATACAGTAAATTATTATGATGCTTATAATTACCTATGAAATAGGAGGATGACTGAGATGCTTGTGATGGGTGTTCTTATATTAGATATTTAGATAATAATAATAATAATGTTATTTATATAGCCTATTTATCACTAGTTGCCGATGTGGCTAAGTTTCACAGGTGCTGGGTATAGTACAGTATAGCAACAGACAGAACAGATTACATTTTATGATTGAAATAGATATGTTGAGAGAATTCTCATTTCATAGAAGTTGAGTGCAGGCAAATGGAAGAGTGTGGAAGTTTGTTTGCCGAGTGCTGGTGTAAATGATCTGTCTGAGAGGAAGTATGATAGTATGGTGTCTGGGTGTGAGAGGGATGTAGTTGTGATTACGCATGTGTGAGTAAATGATGTAAAGAAGGTGGGTTCATGTGAGTTACGAGAGAGGTAACATAACATAATTTCATGGATGACAAAAGCCACAAGGGCCTATCAAAGGTCATGTGCATCTGTCAAAACCCACCCACAAAATGCATCCATAGGATTGTGTCAAATCATGCATCTACAATATACAATTAGAACCATCAACAGGAATGTATACAAAAACAAAAAGCATCACCATCAAGACATCAAAATTCAAATCAATCATAATATACAATAATAAAAAACTGCATCCACAGGAATGAGTCCAGAATACACCCCCCCCCTCCAAGTTAACCTTCCCTCCCCTTATAATCATCTAATCTGCATTTGAAAACATTCAAGTTGGGACTATCTACCATCTCAGATGGCAAACTATTCCAGTAATCTACCACTCTATTGGTGAAAAAATATCTTCTAACATCCAATCTGCACCTCTCTTTTTTAATTTTTAAGTGGTGACCCATAGTCCTATTGCTACCTTCCAACTCAAATAACTTGCAAAAATCCAACTTATTCATCCCAGAACAGATTTTAAAAAGCTCAATCTTATCTTCTCTCAAATGAGAACATATTTAGTACCCTCACTCTATCTTCATATTCAAGGTGCTTCAGGGTAGGTATTATTTTTGTTGCCCTCCTTTGCACTGACTCTAGCAGGTTGATGTCATGTCTAAAATGTGGTGACCATGCGTGTATACAGTACTCTAAATGTGTCCTAACATACGAGTTGTAGAGTTTAAGGATAACCTCTTTACTCTTGTAGCTCACATTCCTGTTAATGTATCCTAGCACCCTATTTGCTATATTTCTTGCCTCAATACACTGCTTTGAAAACTTCAGTGACCTCTACTACTATACTTAAGTCCTTTTCATCCTCACCTTAATTCAGCTAATGCCCATCCATTTCATAGCTAAATTTCCTATTATCCCTTCCCATGTTAAGAACTTTACATTTTTTATGGTTAAAAGTCATCTGCCACTTCTGAACCCAAGCTAATAACTTATTTAGTGTCATCAGCAAAAATTGACACTTTGCTATTTACAACCTCCCCAAGATCATTTATATAAACTATGAATAATAAAGGGCCTAGAACGGATCCCTGAAGTATGCCACTGATAACGTCCCTCCACTGTGACCTCACTCCATTCAGCACAACTCTCTGTTTCCTGTCTTTCATCTATTCAGCTATCCAATTCAAAACTTTTCCCACATATCCTATCCATTTTAATTTGTGGACTAGTCTCTTATCCAGAACCTTATCAAAAGCTTTGCTAAAATCTAAGTAAATTACATCGACATTCTTTTCCTTATATACTCGTAATTGTTTAGTTACATACCTAATCCCTAAATTCCAGTAAGTTTGTTAAACATGATCTACCACTTCTTAACCCATGCTGAGCATCATTTATTAAATTACTTCTTCCTAGATACTCAGAAATAACCTTAACTACCTTCTCAAGTTATTTGGGTCCTCTTTATATTCCTTTTTAAAAATTGGCACTACATTTGCTATTTTCCAATTATTAGGTATTTTCCTCAACTCCAGTGATCTCTTATATATCTGAAGAGCTATTGCAATACTTTTTACACCTTCTTTGAGTAACCTAGAATGAATTTCATCTGTGCCAGATACCTTACTAATATTCAAATCTTATGAGCCTTTTAATGATTTTCCTATCTACATTAAGGGGAATGTTACCAGTGGGGTTTTTCAGGAGTCAGCGTTGGGACGTTGTTTTTCTTGATTTATATTAATGATCTTGACTTGGGTATAAGTAGTACCTGAGTAAGTTTGCCTATAATACTAAGTTAGGTAGGATTATAAGGTCTGACTCTGATGCTAAGGTAGGTATTACAAGATGAATTGACCATCCTATCCCAATGGGCACAGAAATGGCAAATGAAATTTAATAAGCAAGTGTAGTGTATTTAGTATAGGTAGGTGTGATCCCTGAATAATTGTATAGTGAATGGTAGAGTTTTAGGAAGGTCAGAATACAAAAGAGACTTGGGTATCTAGTAAGTTCTGACCGGCCTAGAAAGCTGATGTCATTCTGAAACTGTACTTGGTATTAAGGATGCCTCATCTTGACTATCTCATCCTGTCCCAAATAAGGTCAGGCCATTCTACATTACTCCACCATTACAAACACAGAATAAACCTCACCCCAACACCAACATGCACTGTAGCAGATGGTCCCTGTAACCACCCGCCACAAAGGTCTACGCACTCATTCATGGGAGCCCACTAGATTGGAAGGAGGCTCAAAGAGACAAGGATAATTTTCTTTTTATTAAAATACAAATCCCTACCTCCAAATCCTATCACATAAGAGCAAATATACACCAATTGATATACAATTGGATACCACAAAAAACTGATTGGTTCACACCAATAGCAATTGGGTGCACTCTCTCTCTCTCTTCAACAATTGGTCAGCACAAAAACCCTTAATCAAGCTGGCTTTTCTTTTTTTTGGGGGGGGGGTATGCAGTCTTGTGGTTTCTTTCTCTATCACAGGGAACCAGGGGGATGTATGGCTGGGGTCCCCAAATCATGCCACAGACTGATGGCTTAGAGCTCCACACCTCCAGATCCCTTCCTTCTCTTCACTCCAAGATGAGAGCAATGAGATCTTAAGGAGCTGAAAAAAAGGGAGAAAAAATTACCCCCTGCTTCGTTTCTCAAGGGTGCTGCATACTCACCTCCCTACCTCATATACTCCAACCCCCCTCACCCAAATCTTACTTACTCATACATTCTTGGACCTGGCTTTGTGTTCTAGCTGTGCTTCTTTCATGCACCTTTAAAAAAAGGGGTCTCACATATAACTTCAGTTGTCTTTTATTTATCTCACTCATTGCGAAAGACGGGTCCGACACAGCTTCCAGGCAGCTTTGTCCTCTATCCTTCATTGAAACCTGAAACAAAAGGTGGGCACAGGTTAGCTGAGGTGAATAGAAAAAAAAAACTACCATAGCACCAGATATAACTAATATACCAACGACACCAAACATACATGCAACACCCACATCATCTTTGACCTCAAGGACCTTTGAACCCATCCTGGGGATTTGATGACCAATGGGCCTGCCCACCTCACAGAAGAAAGGTAGTGGGGGCTGGAAAGTAAGTGTGCTAACCTTTTCAGTTTGCCTGTTAGTCTTTTTCATCATCTTATTCAACTCATTCCTAAATTTTCCTGATTAAAATACCTATATATATCCTTATCCCACCATAATGTTTTTTTGTTGTTGTTTTTTCTTCTCTGGGATACATCGCTTGTGTACATTAATTAAAACTTGTTTGAAAGTATCTCATAAGCATTCCTATTTCTAAACTCCAAGTCAATTTGTTCTAATAAGTTGTGTATATTGTTTTCACAAATTGGCTGATTTACTATGTCTATTAGGAAGTCATCCTGAAAACACCCAATATATCTTTAAATATCTCTACTTATAAATTTTTTTCAATTTTTTTCAATCAGTTAAACATAAATTGAAATCTCAAAGAATAACAGTTTCACAATTGTATCTCAGTTAATTTCCTCTATCCTAACCTTATCTGATCTATCTCAATGGACTAGTTTGGTGGTCTATAAAATCCTCCTCTCCTTACTTCCTCAGTTTTAGTAACTCTAATATCTACCCATAGTGACTTCACCATTTGCTCATCCCCTAGTGTATGATTGGTTAGATTGTATGGTACTTTTAACATAATTAATTATTTCTCCTGCAATCCTATCAGACGCAGGTTAATGTACATATTGTAATTACTTAACTATTTCATATTTGTTTGTACTTTCATTAAATTTGATTTCATTATTCTATGACTGTTATCTAAACTATATATCTATCTTCTTCTATCATATAACAAAATAACTCTTCCCTCTTATTTCAAACAATGTATGCATTACAATATACATAAACACTTTAGCCCTATAATTCTTGAGGCACTTTTTGGTATGCTAAGTTCAGGTTCACTTGGTGTATCTCAATTTCCCATTTCTATTATTCTATCACTTCTAATTTCCCTTCTAATATTGCCTTTACCACTAACATTATCTAGCTTCCCACTTGCAACCCCGTAAGGGGCGTGGCGATTTGCCATGCTGACGGGATTCAGTACCCCATCCAGCCCCAGCTTGGCATCCTTTTTCTCCTTCTGCTAACTCCTACTTCGTCTTCCCGTAAGGGGCGCGGCGATTTGCCATCCTGGCCGCCGTGCTGACGGGATTCAGCGCTCCGTCCAGCCCCAGCTTAGCCTCTCCTCCTTCCTTCGGACGGGCGACAATAACTGTTGATTGAAGTTGCGTAGCCCTTAAACAATCAATAATCAATCAATCAATCCAACCTGCAAAAACATAATGACACAATCATATTCATTCCATATTGTATTTATCCTATATCTAATATAATCCATCCATCGCATACAGTTCTTTCTTACCATAAAACCTATTCCACACATCAACAAACATCACACCTTTCTCAGACATAATTAAGACCTATCCCACACATCAACAAACATCACATATTCGAGTCCTATCCCACATATCAACAAACATCACACCTTTCTCACACATACTCAAGATCTATCCCACATATCATCAAACATCACACCTTCTTTCTCACACACACACTCAAGACCTATCCCACACATCAACAAACCACACTTTCCTCCTCACACATTAATTTAACCCAATCGCATGAGACATCCATTCCATCCCAATATTCTTGGGAGCACACCTTGTTTCACCTTTCCAATCCACCTCTTATACCTCTCATAACTCACATGAACCCACTCATGAAAATAATAAATTTGTAACGCTTTTACGCCTGATCTGCACTCATTAAGATTCCTTTTCTCGCTCACTGGGGACCTAATCATTCACATATGATCTGGACCATAAGTATGGACAGTGTATGTCAACTAATGTGAAGGCGACCCTAATCATGACTACTTCTGGCCACTAACCATACCTTATGTGGCTTAGCCTTTCTGTAATTGGAAGCAGTATTTCCATTTGGCTAGGCCAATCACTTTAGGATGGGCTAATTAATTGCACATTAATTAGCCAAGTATGTAGAAGATTCTGGTAATTTTAAAGAACAATTTAAAATAGATTTTGTTCTTTGTACCTTTAGAATTTTTCTGAATAATTGTTAACAAAAAAATCATATTCTAATTAAAATATTGTTCAACTCGTAAATTTGACCATTTGAACTTTTTAAAATTATACAGTATAGTTATTAGTTAATATAACAAATCAAAGATAGCAAATCAGGTATTTAAAACATATGAAACTTATCTAACAACCCTTTGATACCCAAATTGGATTATATATATAATCATTCCATTGCTTAAGTTAATCGTTTGACCACAACTCTAGTCTGTTTCCGAACTCTGTTTTATGCACAAAGATATTGATCTATTGGAAAGTGTGCTACATTATGCAGCAATCTTATCCCACAACTTCATAACCTACATTACAAAGAAGGACTAAAGGCTTTAAATTATGTGGTTCCACTTAGCACCATAGGCCCTTAAAGGGTTAATCAAGTATCAATTTTACAAATTGTGTTTTTAAGAATATTATCAGTACTTGGTCTGGATATTGACTTATACAAAACAAAACTGGGTTAAATTAAACATACTTTATTTGAAATTATTTAAACATTGACCCTGCGAGACTTCAGATATGTAGTGTCAGTGTACTTTGTATCATTCCAGCATTTTGGGCTGAGAAGTTTTACTATATCAATACCAATTTTTTTCATCCTCCCCCTCTTTCTCTCTTTTCTTCTATCATTCTTACCCATGCCTTGATTGAACTGATTAGCAGTAAAAGAGCCCCCTTCCCTCCTTATCAACTAAAGTTTTTTCTCTTTTGCTATCGATGTGAATATTTTACATTGTTTTGTAGAGAGGAGCTGGTGATGATATCAAGAAAAATGATTCAATTGATGAAATCATTAAGTTATTTTACAAGCATATTACACCGAAGCCTCAAAGGTTATACAGACAAAATCGAAAAGGAAGAATTCTATTAAAGTCACGACGCAAAAAGGAAAAACAGAAGGGTAACGATGAAAAAGAAACATTTACTATGTAAGTATAATTTTTAAGTAAGCATACTTATTATAAGGATTAATTGTATCTTGGTTTTATTATATAGCAAAGAAAATTTTTAGTCATTTTCTATTTTTCTTCACTTCTACCTAAAGTTATATTTTGAATATTTTTCTTTGGTGGCTCTCCTAAATGTTATATTTGCACCAGATGCAATCTATAGTGAATTTGAGTCTCTTCACATTTATGAGAGTACCCATAAATGACATTAGGGAAAGAAATGGGTATCATGTTATCAAGTCTGTTCCAAATGATGAAAATAAGATGCATTATAGGTACCTGATGATAAGCGAGTTATGGTGTGCAAAGAATCTATATGAAATTAATCTAGTAAACAACACTTTAAGAAGATATTTCTCTTATTTAACAAACTTAATAGAGTTCTTTCATAATATTGCTACTATTTTAAACCTGAACTTGGACTTCAAAAAGTCTTTTGACTCACAGATGACTTCTAGAGAAACCTAGAGTGCATCTGATTAGAGGAAAACTTTTTAACCTGGATTAAAAATTAGCATAAAGACTGCAAGCAGTGAGTAGTCATAAATAGTGAATCATCTAAGTGGGTATCTGATTAGCAGCATTCTGCTGGGTTTACTTTGGGGTCTTGTACTTTTCCTAATTTTCATAGACAATCTCAACTAATTTAAGTAAAATAGTTATCTTTCTAGATGATACCTAGTTAGGCATAAGGTTTTCCACAAAGTCGATAGGGAAGAAATTCAGCACGATTTAAATAGTTTTAAGATGGTCTAACATGTGGCAGCTTCTGTTTAACATGAACAAGTGTGAGTTGATGCATATCAGCTCCCACAACAGTCAGTTTAAATCTATTTTAGATCATGTATCAGATTCTGTAACAAAAGAGCGTGACCTTGCAGTACTAGTTTCAAATGGCTTAAAATTTTCTAAGAATTCCATTCAAATTGTACTTGATGAAAATAAGATGCATTATAGGTACCTGATGATAAGCGAGTTATAGTGTGCAAAGAATCTATATGAAATTAATCTAGTAAACAACACTTTAAGAAGATATTTCTCTTATTTAACAAACTTAATAGAGTTCTTTCATAATATTGCTACTATTTTAAACCTGAACTTGGACTTCAAAAAGTCTTTTGACTCACAGATGACTTCTAGAGAAACCTAGAGTGCATCTGATTAGAGGAAAACTTTTTAACCTGGATTAAAAATTAGCATACAGACTGCAAGCAGTGAGTAGTCATAAATAGTGAATCATCTAAGTGGGTATCTGATTAGCAGCATTCTGCTGGGTTTACTTTGGGGTCTTGTACTTTTCCTAATTTTCATAGACAATCTCAACTAATTTAAGTAAAATAGTTATCTTTCTAGATGATACCTAGTTAGGCATAAGGTTTTCCACAAAGTCGATAGGGAAGAAATTCAGCACGATTTAAATAGTTTTAAGATGGTCTAACATGTGGCAGCTTCTGTTTAACATGAACAAGTGTGAGTTGATGCATATCAGCTCCCACAACAGTCAGTTTAAATCTATTTTAGATCATGTATCAGATTCTGTAACAAAAGAGCGTGACCTTGCAGTACTAGTTTCAAATGACTTAAAATTTTCTAAGAATTCCATTCAAATTACAAAACAGGAAAACTGAACATTTGGATTCATTGTGATAAAGCTTGCATACAAGAGTAGAGATATAATCATTCCATTGTAAGTCAATCGTTTGACCACAACTTGAGTCTGCTTCCAAACTCTCATCTTCCTTTTGCACAAAGATATTGTTCTATTAGAGACTGTGCAACATTATACAACAACCTTATTGCACAACTTCATAACATACAGTACAAGGAAAGACTAAAGGCTCTAACTTGCTTTTTCTGGAAAGTTTTAGGTTGTGTCCAAGTGATAGAACCATTTAAGATAATTCAAGGGATTTGACAATATAAATCGCAAACTACACTTCAAATGAGCACCTGAATGTAATAATAGAACAAATTGTTTTAAACTCAAACAGTTCCAGGTAATAATTGTGGCAAACTCATTAATGTACAAAATAACTTCAACATTGAACTCCCTTCTTGCGTCTGTAGTTTATAGTCTTGTGGATGATCTTCATCCTCTAGGATGAAGATCATGAGCAAAGCATGGATTACCAATGAAAAATAAACTACTAATCTAAACAAAGCTCGAATGATAAATGAATTATAGCTACATGTAGGTTTATACTAAACATCACTTTTTCACACTTTGAAGGTTCATTCTCTATTGCCTGGCAAATGTAAGCCATTTAGTTTGTATCTTATCCTTGAGGTATGTTTAACTTCTGCAGTTAATGTTATATAGCATGCATCAAGACTTTTTTCGACAGGGTTGGAGGCTTTTTTTCAATGATACTGCAGGCATTGAGGGATATTTAAGTAATATTCTCATGAGGCTGTGAGTGGCTTTTGTAGTCTTCTTAGGCGATTCTAGTTTACTAAGGGATACAGCATTGGGTGAGAGGCTTTCATTTGCCACAAGGAGAGCATGGATAGATAGATGATTTGAGGTGTTTCATGCACTAGCAATTTCAGCAAAATAGATATTTTCTTGCCTCCATGCAATAGCTCACGAACACAAGATTCCAGGTGGAGAGTGCTAAAGAATACCTCTTTGTAGGCAGAGTTACTAGTTTGGGTATAATATGCTGCTGGGGGCACACCTAGCCTCATTTGAGTTGCTATATGTAGCTCTTATCTGATTCTGACCACAGGATTCATTTGCCACATGGCTGCATTCAGATTCTTTTTACAGACACTAAAATCATTTATTGTCCAGTGCTATAATTTGTTGATTATATGTACAAATTTTCTCTTTAGAACATTTAATGCTTGTAATTCTTTAATATATCAGAAAACTATTTTAATAGGCAAGTTCATTGTTAATTATTTGAGTAATATAGAAATTGGGAGTAGTTTTAAATTTTTTTTTTATTAGTAAGCATAATTCACTTTAAAAACTAACTACATTCATTATAATAATTGTATTTATACCATGATTCCATAAATGGCTAAAGAAAAATAGATTAGATTCAAATTGTAATACAAATAATATTTACAGAATGGAGAGCGATTCTAAGCCCTCGCAGTCAAATAATTCCATTGAGAGTCGCTTGAAACCACCAGTAGATGGAGACGGAGAAAAAAGTCAACAGTTATCCTGTGTTAATCCCAACAGAAAAAAGATTAAGTTAAGCACTTCATCCAGTTCTTTTGATAAAATTCACATTGTGAAAAGGAAAAAGCCTGAAGTGGAAGATAGCAAATCTCAGGCATCAAAGAAGTCGAGCCAAAATATACAATCTGAGACAGTGGTATGTATATCTGGTGTTATGGAGCATATGCTTGTGAATTTTTATATTAGTATAATTAGTTTATCTTCTCATAGTTTCTGCTCCACTTTTACAGCATGATGGACATGAAACAAGTTTTTTTTTTACTGTAGTAACAAAGTGATAGTTCAATGCTATTGAGTGGCTGATTTTGTACTCTGGTGAATTAGAACTAGTTTTGTAGTAATTTTTGTCTCAGCTGATATCTGAAATTCATGAACATCCATTTCTTTATACAGTCCAAGACACCATGTAAATAACAAAAACAGATAGTGAAGATAAATACATTTTACTTTGATGTTACTCTTGGCTTAGGATTTTCCCCCTAGGATAGCAATAATAATAAACTCTGCTAATTGGAGAGTTCTCTAATGATCTTGCACTCAGTATATTTGTGACATTTTGTCTAAGGTGCATAGATGACTATGCATTGAAGTTTGTCTGGTTCCTGGTGGCACTGAGTGTAGGTCTGTATTGGTCATGCCAATGCAGTGGAGGTGGCTAATGTAGACATGTTACTCCTGGTACCTGGATGGGTGGCACATCCTCCTAGTTGAGTGCCTGCATGGAAGGCATGGTTCATTATGCAGATGTCCAACTCTTTTGTTAGGCCAAGGGGATGCAACAGCTTCTCCTGGTCTCTTTATGCTCCCTCGTTTCTAAGACTCCTCTTCTTTACATTTCTAATGGCACCTCCTGCCAATGCCCCATGAAGAATTGCGTGCCCTCCCAGTCCCTAACGCCTG
The DNA here is from genome assembly GCA_963969495.1 of Ceratothoa steindachneri. Lineage (NCBI taxonomy): Eukaryota > Metazoa > Arthropoda > Malacostraca > Isopoda > Cymothoidae > Ceratothoa > Ceratothoa steindachneri. The sequence goes on along the minus strand of OZ018329.1, from coordinate 74,773,829 downwards.
CCAGGAAGGCCTGGTTTCCTGAATGGATTTCCAACTCAGGCCAGGGGAAGCTGGTGCATTCCTGCAGTCCCCTGATACACACTCTCTTTCGAGGAATGTCCTCTTCTCTACTCTTGCAATGGCACCTTCTGCCTCTTTCCTGCTTTGGGACGCATATCCTCCCAGCTCCAGTGCCCTGGGGTAAGGCAATGGGTAGGTGATACCCCCCCTACTTCTTAGCGGACCTGTCTATCCCTATTCTTCCTTATTACCTACCTCACTCTACATTTTCCCTCCTTTTTTTTTCTTGATATTTACGGATGTACTAATGGCTGCATGCACTTCAGGCCTTGTATTTGAACTAAGGGGAACTTATGGTCAGAATATACTATGTGGTCCCTACCTACTGCAGGTGCCAAAATCATGATGACTGTGAGTCAACATGCCAAGGGATGTGTATTTGTTTGTAAAAGAGGTCCTGGCTACTGAAGAGCATTCAAGGAGGCCACGAAGGTATTCCTGTTGATCTACATGACCAGCACATCCTATGCCTCCCAAGTTAAGAAAGCACCACCTGCTCCTGGCCCCTTTAATGCCTATGAGCATGGTATCTCCCATGCCCAGTCAAGACTGTTCAGCAGGTTCTTACTTCCCCCATGCCACCCCATTATGGCTGGCAGTGAGAAGAATGCAAGCCTAACTCTGGCCAAAACTCAGGCCCCCTTCTTCTTCCAGAGTTGCTCAACTCAAAGGTAAAAAAGGCCCAGGAAGGTGGCATTGGCACTTTAAAACCAGCCCACCACCAAGGAAACCTCAGCTCCCTTGCCACTGCCTAAACCAGGACAGGGGTCTTCTAGTGCTCATCTTAACCAAAAAGACAGCAGTCTGTCTCAGGGTAGCCTTGAGTCATCTCAGTGAGGTCTTCTCTAAAAGCCTCAGTTTGTCTATAAGTCTGGAGGGCATTTTCCTTCATTAGAATTGCCATGTACTCTGGGTTAATTGGGTAGAGCTGAGGAGGCTTCTCTCCTCCCATTTTCCATTAGCAATCTGTCTACAAGAGACTATGGGTGTGTCCCTTCTGCCCACCCGCCTGGAGTATGTGAGTTTTTGACACCACCTTTGGAAGGGGCTGGTCATGTGGATGCTCAATTTACATGGTGATGGCTCTGTTCTTTCTTTGTCTCTAATTACCTACTTGCAGACAGTAGCAGTGCAACTATATTTCACCATCAGCTAACTTCAAAGAGGTGGACTTCCATCACATCATGATGCGGTCACTCAGGAACTTTAATGGTAGTCACTCCCTATCCTATCAGACCTGATTGAAAAGCTGGAGATTGTTGTTAATTTAGATTAGTTCAGACATCACTGTTCCAGAACTGCTTGATTTTCCTGCCTTGACCTGCACCTATGGTTTCCAGATGCAGACTCATTTATTGGATGAGAGGTGGTCGATGACCTTCATGGTAGTGATCACCTCCGTTTTGCTTAGATCAGGCACAGTGGCCCACGTTTAAGCAAATATCATTTCTCTATCCCAGTTGAGGATTTTATGTCAGTTGATTAGACTTTTGATTTCTTCTCTGGTACCCACATTGCCTTTGCCAGACTTCTATTCATTGAATGTCTGGGCATTTTGCATGCTGTCTGCTTCCCTGGTGGGAGAGAGGCACTATGTCTATAAGAGCACTGTCTGAACGATTTTTTTGCACAGGGAATTTTGATGGGCAAAGGCCAGATTCCATTTTATTTCAAGGCATGCTCTCCACTCTTCATGATAAGCATATATATCTTTACTCAATGGGGAAACTCCTCTTGCACTGGTGTGTCTAAGTGTGTCAAAAGGATTTGAGGGCAAGTTCTCACTTGAGTGTCTTACAGAAAGATGGTTCTACCATTTTGAGTCCCAATTCCATGGCCCTTCACAACTTCTTTCTCCACATTCTCCAGCTTGGATGTTGCTTCATGGATTACCTGGTTGCAATTGAGGGCTTGGCCTGAGAGATTACACACTGCCCAGACCATTTTATCATCCATAGCAACTCGCAGTGTACTGAGTGCCTTTATGAGATTGGAATCTCCCTATCTTCTCATTGACAATATCTCTATGGCCACAACAGTTGCAGCACGGGGGTAGGGGGTATCAAAATTGTCTGGTCATGTGTAGGCTGTGTAAGATAGGCTGCCTGCATAGTCTGAGCTACCAGCCTGGCATTTTGGTCTTCCCTACACTGACTACATGGTAGGGATCTAGGCAGTTCTTCAAGCTTCATGGCAAAGAAGATAGCTCTTCTCACTTGCTTCATGTGCAGATACTGCCCACTGTCTAGATGATATCCTCTGCCATGCTTCAACACAGGTGGGTGAGGCATGGCTTTTTTTTGTTAGCTTTGTTCAATGAGATCTGAATAGATCTCATTTTGTCTGCAGCCGATCTTGATGGTGGCTATGCTGACATGATATGCCTCTCCTGTCCTAAACCTTTCCGGTTTAGGGCAAGGAAACTCCTTTGAAAGCTTGATGTAACTCTTGGGTCAAGTGGCACTGTTCTACCTTGGAAAGTACTTGCTTGAATGTTTGTCTCCATGCCTCTTCTTCCAAAGCTTCTACAGCATTAGCAGCACATATCTAGTTACACTTAGGCTGTACCAGTGTACACTGATGCTCTCAATTTGAAGAGGTGATTGACTTCCATGCCATCTAGCGCCTGTTGAAGTTGGGGAGGGGGAGCTATTCTGGGTGCTGCATGTCTTTCTTTGCTGAGTTGGTTACAATACACCACTTCGTATGGGAGATTACAGTGACCAAATCATGATTTATAATTACTCTGAGTGTGCTAAGTGCCCTTGGGGCATTGTAATCTCCACACCCTCTTTGCAGTGTTATATCATGGCATCCCTGGAGGATATTGAGATTGTCTTCTGCTGGATTCCTGGAGATGTAGGGATTGCAGGAAATAAAGGTGACAGACTAAACGACCAGCATTTTGCTCTTCACCAATCTGAGTACATGGCAGAAATCATGGCAAAGAAGATGGAAGATGTCAGACTGAAATTTAAGTGTGGCATTACTGTCTGACTTTTCATGTGGACTTGCCCCCGCCTCTCCAATGGTGAGGCTCTCCTATCACCACTTATATGCTCCCTAGGGGCTTTGCCTTTGCCACCATTGGAGCCACCTTCAGGCAGCTCCACCTAAAATAGGAGGTGGCTTTCCCTATGCTTTTTCAGGCAGCCCTTTCACCGCCAAGCCCTTCTCCATTTTGGAGAAGGATCTCCCTGAGGCCGGACCAGCCTAATCACATAAAAAAAAGGCAATAAGGGGTTTCTCTCTCTCCGTGGGGGTTTTGGGAATGGATGGCTCTGGCCCTGAGGTGCCCTTGGTTGGGTAGGCCCACACTAAGAACAAAGTCGCAATGATGCTGAGGGAATTGTCATTCTCAGCTTTCCTGGTATTTTAGATTTGTTAAAAACTTTAAGAGCCCATCTGGCAACTGCCTACTAGGACAAAATTAGCCATACTCACACTACAGCCTAATACTAGGCTAGATTAAAAAAAAATAAAGATAAAAAAGAACAAAGGCTAAGACAAGCTAAAAAAAAGAACAACAAATAAAAAGATAAGCAAAAAGGCAACAAGAAGAAAGTGCGCTTCAGCATCAGGGGTAGGCCCGCCTCCCCCCAGTGCAGGAACATGCAATCTACAACAAAGAGTCAAATAAAGTGGAGTGGAGGAGGCTAGCCTCCTCCAAAAAGTCCTATAGTCTGCAAGTCTGTGTGCATAAACCAGTCCTGAGTACAATGGACAAGAGCCCACTGGCTTCAGACGACTTCAAGTTATTCGCTCCACAGATGGCAACATGGTAGCCGAATGTAACATGATCCGTCAGAGGGGACCATTAGCTAGTTTGATTGGTAGAGACCTGACTGTGACCCGTTTCTCAGATCGAGCCTTCTGACGAATGTGTTGGAGGTAGCCATGATAAGTGCCTTTGGACACTCAATAGCTTTGCTGGTGAGTGTGACACTACACTCTACCATGAATTCTGTTAAAGGAATGGTTTATGTTAGAGAACTCGTGGACTACTCTTTAGAAGTCACAGAAGAGCTGACCACTGCAAGGTAAAACGTATGATAAGAAAACAGGGAGGTGCCTCGAGACCCACCCTTACACTCTTCATCATGTTCAACCGTGACAGGCTCCATGAGTATGTGCATTCCGGGCGAAGGCATTAGTGCCACTGCCATGAGGTGCTACTGCAGCCACTGCTTTGGCCATATTAATCATGTAGACATGCAAACTTGGGTTTACCTGAAGTCTGTGTAAGTTGCTCCTAGGCCATACACGATAAGTCCTTATTGTATATGGCCAAGTGTGTCAATTGCGGAAAGCCACACGCTGCTTCCTCAAATCAATGTAGTGCATATCTCCTAGAGAAGGAAATCCTGATCCTGCCTGGGACATCTTATGCCTCAGTTTTGAAAAAGGTGCCCTCTCCTCCTGGCTCCTCCAGGCCAATGACCAAGGTCGTTTCTGTGCACATCGGAACTGTTCTATGGGTTCCACTTCCTCCAGGCGCTTCGCTGGTAGAGCTGACGCTGCAAAGGGTTCACGCCCAGCCTCGGCTATAACCTGGGGTCTCCCCCTTTCCCCAGCGTGACACTTCTGACTCCCAAGAAGCAACCCATCCCCCCTGATGCTGCTCTTGAGGTCATCTTCCTGGGTTTATAAAGTTGTCCCCCAAAAGGAGCACACTACCAAAGGAGCTTCGCCTCCAACGCCCTCACCCAAGGATGGACTGGGTGTCTCGAGACACAGGATCCTCCAAAAGAGGGCCTCCGAAGCCACTTCACTCACCAAATGGTTCGAGGCTGATGTCGGAAAAGACTTATAGTGAGCTTAACCTTCCCAGATAAGACTCGAAGGCTTGAATGATTCAAAAGGATTTGGCGCAACTTCTCGCAGGACTCCCCTCCTCCTGTTTGCCAGGAGAGGGGAACCACAATCTCAGAATCTCTCACGCCCGCTTTCTCCACACTCTGGCCAAGGGGCTCTGCTCCGCCAGCATTCAATACACGTTGTGATTTCGCTGAAGCTGAGGACTGCACTTTAGCTCCAGAGGCGGAGAACCCTTCAACGACAGGTTTACTTTGAGTGAGTTGCGTTCCGCTCTCGCTTCGTGCGCGGACACTGCCCATGGTCCGTACGATGTCCCGTACGCCATGATTCGACACCTGGGTGAGCGGGGCGTGGCCTTTCTCTTAGATTTGTTCAACAGGATCTGGACTGAGGGCACACTCCTGGCGAATGGCTACTGTGCTCACTTTTCACAAACCTCAGAGATTGCTCTACCCTGGCTGGTTCCTGCCCAACTTCTCAAGCCGCCTGCATGTGCAAGTTGATGGAGAAGTTTGTAAGTGTTAGATGAACCCTTATCCTGGACAGCAGAGGCCACCCGTTTTCTGCAAGTTCCACTTCACTTCAGATACTTTGCTCCATCAATAAAATGGTTTCTGCGAGGCTTCATTTTTAGACAACACCTCGCCATGATACCGCATAGTGATACAGTATCTTGAAGGGGAGGAGATGCCACCCAATCTTTTTATCCTTTTTATTCAGCTCTCTTTTAGTAATGATTGGGTTTTGCTCACATTCCTTTTTTCCCCTTTTTATTCGGCTTTCTTTTAGCAATGATTGGGTTTTGCTCACATTCCTTTTTTTCACTTTTTATTCAGCTTTATTTTAGCAATGAATGGGTTTTGTTCACATTCCTTTCCTTGAATCTGTGACTTATTTTCTTGTATGAGTTTTTCATATTTTGACCATTTTCTATTCAAAGATATTTCTCAGGGTGTAGTCCTACATGTCTTTCCTTTTTCATTACCTGCCGAGATGTCAACTGACATCTAGAGACTTGTGTATCATTCTGACCCAAACCCCGGTAGCTTGCCCTCCCAGCCCAATTGCCTACAGTTCTAGCTATATATCTTGCACATATTTTCACTCTTGTGTGATACAACCTTGCTATTGCAACTTAAATTTGAGAGGAAAATTCCTTCTCCATTTCATAATGAGCATGGTTGTCTCATTTCTTTTATCCTCCATCTGACATTCATAGCCGTAGGGTCTCCGGAAATTCTTTCCTCTGGTATTCAGCACATAGGAGGCTTATAAGATGACCCTTTTACTTTTTTACTGTTCCTTTCTTTAATGAAACATTCACTATGTATTTAAGATTTGCTCCCTCGCACCTGAACGTCTATAGCGGATTGTGTATGCTATCCACCACACTGGTCTCGAGTTAGTGACTGGTGCTTCTTCACATTCCCTATATAGAATCTGTTTAGGCAAGTGAGATACCACTGTTTTTCATCATGTACAGTGCATGATACATCTGTATTCACAAGCTCAGTGTCTCCCTGTGTCCACGGTTGATTTCGATGCTGCCTCTGCCAAAGTCATATGCCAATGGTTTCCTTAACCTTTCAGACTATTTCTCAGACTAATAGCTCTGATGGTTCTGTCCAATATGATACCACCTGTAAACGTTTGTGGCCAAGACTCTCCTTCTAAAGCTTATACAGCACCAAGAGTTTTGCATTAGTTGTTCCTTTTTTTTATTTTATTTGTCATCCCTACTTTTTCTAAGCTACAAATCAAGAGATTACTGGTTGTGTGTTGTAGTGGTTATGCCATTGTTTGCCACATTGATGAAGATTATAAAATGAAAAAATATCCCTATACACACCCTCAACCTTGATCCACGCAGTTTGTGTCTCCATGAATTTGTGATCTCAATTTGAAAGATATTACCTTCTGCTGGCTGTATGGCGATGGGGCAGCTGACCCTGCTCATTGGCCAGCTTGTACTCAAGTTCTGCCTTGTCTTTTCCTTTGTTGGTCTCATATTCCATAATAAGATGAACTTTTTGGGGGATTGGCAATTCTTTCTCCTTACTCTCCCTCTCTCCACTAAAAAGTAGTAGTAATAGCCAATGCTCACAAAGCTGTATGTCTCTTTTACATACTTCAACACTTCCTTTCTTAGAAAACCCAATTTCTTTTCTACACTTTTTCCCATCTTCTAATATCCTGTCTTCTTCAGCCACTCAATTCTTATTCTGTAATTTTTTCCTATTCTTTATTTTCACTAGATAAAGCACAATTCCTGCCACACAAACCATATTTTTTGGCTTTACTGATACATATTTCTTTTATTCTCTTTTCCTCAAGAACTTATCTAAGTATACGTATGTATCATATTTTTTTTCATTTTACTGCAAGGGATTAAAAATAAATAATAAAATATAGTTTGAGGTGGTACTTTGCCACGTCCAGATTGGTCACTCATGCCTCTACTTATCTGGTGACTGTCAAGGCCCCTTGGAATGCCACACTTTGTCACCTCTCTTTCCCTTTGTCTGTTCACCACCACTTGTAAACTGCCCCTCCTTGGATGCACTTTGTTGTGAATGTTCTCCTGGTCTATTATGCATCCCAGATGCTGCTGCGCTTTTGGGTTATATCGGAAGGTCCCTCCTTTCACCCAAGATCTCTTTTTAACTTTATACTCGTAAAAGCTGTTTTTAACTTGCTCTGATTTAGTTTTATCAGTCTTTTACATTGGGTGTTTTTTTTTTGCCTCTAGTCTGGCTTTAGTTTTTTCTAGCCTTGCATCTTAACTTTCAGTCTACCCCTTTAGAGTCTCGCATTGTGCTGTTAATATAGTCTGTTTGGACTTTTGAGGCAGTTTCTTCTGCCCCTTTTATAATAATAATAAAATAATTTTTGAGTATTTTTACTACTGAACTGCAGTCTTTTAGAGTATCTATAGAGTATGGCAGTCGCTGTGAAGGCGACCTGAATTGGACTCCATCAGGACACTTACCATGTCCGATATAGCTTAACTTCACTATAATTGAAAGCAGTGTTTCCACTTAGCTAGGCCCTACGTTGGTAAAATACCTATAATAATAATAATAATAATAATAATAATAATAATAAATACTCAGCTAGGCCTGGCCTGCAAAAGATTAAATGGCACAGTTATTCCCTAAATATTTTTGTGGAGGTTTATGGGTTTACCTAACCCTAATAATTAGGGTTGATAACTTTGCTTTATTTATACGTTCACAACATTCTACCCAGTGGGTGTTTGGACCATAATTAGAAATGAAAGTGTTATACGATTCTCTGCGCATATTTTATAAATTAAATTTTGGGTATAAAAAATAAAGATTTGGTTAATGATCGTTTGCATTATTGTTTGAGCTATTTGTGTATGAAATATTGTCACCAAAGACTTGTGTACATTGCTCGTAATTCTTGTTTCAGAATGATGCAGAACCTAAGAAAAAGAAGAAAAAGATAACGATATCATGGCCCTAAAGATGGAGAGGAGACAGTTTTCTTTCATTTTTTGACCTTTTTTTTTTACTGATGCAGAGCATAGTAGATAAATTTCTAAGTCCTCATTCTTAACTCGGTTTACAAAATAACCATTGATAATTGGTATTGTGTCATGAGAGTTCTGAATATATTTTCCTTTTATTTGATTTAATTTTCCTGCATTCAGCATTTTTGTCTATATTATCCAATCCACCTTGTAAATTTATAATTCGGGTGAGGGGGGGGGGGCTGTATGTGGGTAGTAAGAATGCCCATCCATCTTCTGGGGCTTAACATAATATGCGACTAACTCTGGACAAGCTGCTGGCCTGGGTAGCCATGCACCTGAAAGTTGTATTCTTATGAGTGCACTGTCGCGGCTCCCATCCAATCCTGCCTGTACTGGTATTGATGCACACCCACTCCAGTTTATAGGAAAAAATAGGGGGTTGCACTATAGACCGGTAATTTGGAGTGAGTGGTTAAAAATCATATATTTTCAGCTACTGTAACCTACCTGGTAGACATCCCATGGTAGTTCCTCCTCGTCTATTCTTTTCTTCCTTACATTGGTCATCTTAGGTCCCACTGAGGGGTCACCATAAACATGCCTCGCTGTTGGATGGATGGGTGGTTGCCCGGGCAGGTGTGCCCTTCCTGTTTGTCTCTTCCAGGGTAGAAAAATGCCTCTTTCTGGGGGGGTGGGTGTTGCTCTAAGGCTGTCAACTTGGCCGAGGTCCGCCGTTTTTTAATATACCACTTGTGTTTGTTGTTGCTGCGAACCTGCTGTCAACTTGGCCGAGGTCCGCCGTTTTTTAATATACCACTTGTGTTTGTTGTTGCTGCGAACCTGCTGCCACAGTGCTATGAAGTGGCAAATGACCTGGCAACGAATATGGACTACTCACCAATCCTTAATACCTTTGCCCAATGTCCTCAAGCTACTCTAGCCCCGCCCTCTGCAATGCAATCATAACCTTCCACCCCTACATCTCCCTCACCCTCGGTCCCGTTCTTCCTATAAATCTCTCTCGACATTTACATACCTCATCAAGTATCCGAGAACGAATGAACGCCCTTAAGTACCTTCTTAATGCCCTCGCTTATTCTCATTACACCCTCGACCTCTGCCTCCCATTAGTCCTTTCCTGGCCCTGATTCTATCCGCCTCAAATCTCGAGACTTTTTCAGGTGCTAAAACTTCAATAGAGAGGTTTGATCTCCGTCTCTAGTTGAGTCTTTACTATTATAGTATCCTGCTGGTTGCATGGACTCTCGTCGTTCTCAAGACATAATGGAGTGTGCGGTTACTGTGTTCCAACATTCGGGGCGCGGGGGGGGGGTCTCAACTGCTGCCAAGGGCCGATGGAAAACTGCCTTTAGCATCTTCCCGGGAAGGCACGAAAGTCTGATTTCAACACGATTGGCAAAGATGCCCACACTAGAATATTTAACTCCATTGTCCCACTCCCACTTTATTGGGGTGTAGGTGACCCCATAATTTTAAATATGTCCTTCCCTATGTACCAGCCCCCACCTTTTGCTTCAAAGGCAACAAGTTTAGGGTATCCTAGCTCCACCTGCCGAAAGACTACCACTGTGACCTTTGAATTGCACCCTAACCTTTGTCAAGCGAGCTCTCACCGTTTAAACTGTTCAGGAGAGCTTCCAGCACTTTCTCGCGACTGCCTGACTTTTAAGTTCGAGTCGTAAGTTTGGTACCCTTAAGTGCTCGAGAGTCTCGGAAGCAATAGGGCACCCGCCATGCCCCCTCGAATTTGTACGTCAGCGCCCTATCCCGTTCTGCTCATCAAACGCACACTTCCCTGACCGAGGTCTCGTGCGTCTGCCTGTACCTTTCCAACTATTTTCACTTAATCCCCCTCTCCCCCCATCACTACCAAAACTTACTCGGCTCCAGTACCGTGAGCCATTTCGGTCCCCGGGTCTACTGAATTCAGTTGCAGCCTCCGTCGAAAATCAAATTGCCGGAGGAAGCTCTCCACTTCCCCTCCAGACATTGCCATTTTCCTACCCTCCCAGGGTAGCCCGTCCTACTAATCGACATGTACTTGGTAGGAACCCCATGTCACTGCCTCTTTTGGTTTCCCCGACCACGCAGTCTTCCCACTCCTTTGGACAGCATTACTGTGGCGGAGGTGCATGCACCTGGTCAACCATGCTAAAGTTACACATTTCCCCTACTAGAAGAAACAATGAGCAACCTTTTGGGGGTTCCGGTTCCTCCAAATCTATTTACCCAAGCCTCGCCTGAATACCCTTTCCTTAGGCCACTGCTGAAAACGCTACGTCCCAGCCCCTTCCCAAAACCCACCAGTCTCGTCCCAAATACCTTCCAAGTCGTCCTCCCCCACCCCCATCTCAAGTTCCTCTCAAACACCCTACATCCCAGCAAATCCCTTCCTCCTACCGGTCGTTTCTTACTGTAGTCCCTGCTCCTTCCACTTTGACCTCATTTCTTTATCTACCCCTCCCTCTTCCCACCCAAATTGCCACTCCCCTCTCAAATGACAACCCAAAATAACGTCCAGACCCCATCTACCAACATCCTAGAGCACGCTGTGACCCTGGAATAGCTAAAGCCTCTGGTTCATTGAACCTGCTGGGCACCCTATTTCTGTCCTCGTGTCAAAGCACTAAATAAAATTTTAAAAATCTATTTTCCTACTTTCCCTTTCGTTCCCCTCAGTGGTCCCTTGGAATTGCGCTGGTTTACTGGCTAATTCAAACATTAGATTTCTTGTAACTTCCTATTCACCTAGTTGCCTGTCTTCCAAAACATCCTTAGTAGTCGTCAAGTCACAAAGATCTCCCTTGCCTTCCTTTCACAGCCTCCACTCAGGCCAATTCTCCTGGATAAGCAGCTCTCATAGCAAGAAGCCTTTCGTCTCCTACCTTAATGCCACCACCCGATCCACTCCAAGCGGAACTTAGCCGTCTGTCCTCCAGTACATGGAGAGCTGACTGCGTAGGTTGTCTCGACTCTACGATGCCTTGGTGCAGTTTAAACTACACTTGGCTTCTGCGAGGTACTTCTTCGCATCCCCGTTGACCCTTTGCCCCCTTTAACTAATTCTAAACTGGTTTTCCACTGGCTTTTCGTTCGCGCATAATGCAGTCTTTCTTATGGGACAGGCGTGCCTTCCTGCCTACGAACACACTTACGCTTCTACCGGATGCCCACATAACCATTTTTCTCGCTGATTTCTATTGCCAACTCAATGGAAGACCACTGGCACCTCCCAAGCAATGCGTCCTTCCAATCTAACGCCTCTTTCACGGGTGTTACTCCATGGATGATGTACCCAGAAAGAATGTAATCTCATGCTGGGAGGCAAGTCTGATTTCGGCTTGGGTTCAATCAAATTTGTCCACCCACTTTAGGGGCTCAACCATCTTCAGCCACTGTGGTGGAGTCTGCTCAATGCACATTTTCCTTCCGCCTTCCCTCTGGTGTTTATCTTACACGGCACATAAGATTTACTAAAAAAGAAGAGTAGTCGTACAGTATAAAGCTGTGATGGATAAACATTTTACTACCTTGAGTGAATTGTAAGTTCAAAAGAAGTGCGAGCGCAAAAGAAAAAAAAAATGGTGTTCACATATTGGGACTTAGTCGGCAGAGAATGATTAATCACATGTTAAATCTTGGTGTAAAATTTATTAGAAATTCAAAAGTATGATTTATGAATAAATATTTTATTTTATGTGGAAAAGATCTTATTGCTTTGAAGCTGTCTATATTCCGATTTCGAGGCTCTTATTCCAATTTGTGGTAAAGGCCAGAAACTTTATAAAAGCGATTATGGTATATTCAGATCTCTTACAAAAGAATGATTTCCTGCAACATTTTTTTTCAATGATGCCATTAAAGGACAAAAAGTACAAATTTACGTTTGTGAGCTGGCATTTGACAAGATACATTTCATTGAATACTTTTTTTTATATAAATACATAATATCTTGGTATTTTTTATCGCTTTACATGCATCTTTAGATATTTATTACCCGTAATTTTCAACCTAATAAATGAGGCGAAAAAGAAGTAAAAATGAAAAAAAAATTGATTTGAATTTTGGGGAAAAGGAAATAAAAAATGCCCTTTTATTATACAAGCAGCTATTCAAGGAACACGTTTAGAAAAAAATTCCACCCTTTTTCACGAGGTTACTTTTCTAGAAAACCGACTGTAACTGGTTTGTTAATCTGTTCCCTTTCACGTAATGACTACTAAACAATTCAAGATTTTGGGAAGTACAAATATATTTAAGAAAACTTCCAATATCCATGGGTAAATGAGTCTCTCAAAAAGCCTATCATCCCCAGCTGGTACTTAATAAAAATTCTCTAAGCAAGGCATGGTATGTGTTACTACCAGAGGAGGAAAAAAAATGATGAAATTTGAAACGAGCAAGGAACATAATAAAAGAAAGTTCCCAACCACTACCCCTGCCTATTTTAAAGCATGGCTGTGAACACAAATGGCCTATGACCGAGTGGTAAACAAAACAATGGTAGTATTCTTACTTACCTCACAAGAGAAAATGAAGACTTGCTTGGTACTGGTTTTCTGATGCCATCGATTGGTAATGTATGAAGTCAATCTACATACAGTTTAACATGGGATTCGAACGAAGGGTCGCTACAATATATGACAATCCAACTCAAATTCTGACCCCATCCAACGTTTACTTGCCCACCTGACGACCGACAAAAGGTCTGAAAGATATTACATCACACGCTATTACGTAGACCGATGAGGGCTGTCTTGGTTCACCAAATCCCCATTAACCAGTGCTGCCAATGCTTGGATTTTCACGAAGCACCTTATGTTTGTTTTTGTTTTCAAAATGCAATGTATTCTTTGGTTTTTAGCACTGCGAAATAAATTTTTAACTTTAGCCCCAATTGACTTACATTTTATCTCATGAAAAATACAACGGACCTTTGATGTCCACTTTGAATGGTATCCTCTCCCACCAGCAAGGGAGGAATATCGAACAGCATTTGGCAACTAACAACATAGTTGTTGCCTCCTGAATGGGGATACTCTTTAACCTGTGATACCTGGTAATTGGAGCACCAGCGCGTCTTCTCGGCCAGAGTGCCCGCAATTGAGTACCATTTGGCACGGCCTCCTTTGCTGGACCCGCGGCTATATATCCTTCAGTGTTTCCACTCTCTACATTCACCATTTTCCTATGTGATCTCTCCCCCTAAACTTCTAATTAGCTGAAAGATACCCTAGAGCAGCGGGACGTCCTTCCGGCCCGAGTGACCTTCAGGGAAGCCCAACTCATTGAGTTGACCACAATCTTTGACAGGAACTAGGGAAGCAGGGGATTTTGCCCTGTCCTCTTACAGGGTACGGACGGTATTCGTTCGCAATTTTTAAATGATAATTTTACGCATATGTTTACCTTCGTTGTCGGTATTTTTCTTCTTAAAAACGATTCTTTTGCCAAATAATCGATTATGGAAACTTTTGAACCGCTAAATTTGTTGAAGAGGAATGGACTAGTCCTTAGAATCCGCGCCGGAAGGACAAAAAGAGATTTTCGTTGATAAACGTCAGCAGAAAGAGGGTGGAAAAGGGGCATAAAGGAGCTAGAGGTTTCAGGATTCGACTACGAGGCGACAGCAGAGAGGAAAACTCATGTTCGGCGATCTAACGCCGGAATTCGCCCCTGATATCCATGAAATCATCGACAATGATCCCAGAAAGTCGATGCGTACCATTGCAAAGGAGAAAGGTGTGGATGAAAAGTCATCAGGATGGTGGCGCATAAGGACGGTCACTACTTCTCCCACAAGATGAAGGGCCAATTCCTGTCTAAGGCGATTCAGAAAAAACTACTCAAACACACCAAGAAGCTGCTCAACAAGTTAAAACACTCGGAGTCACGCATGCTGTGGGTTTTCTCTGAAGGATAAACTTATGCCAAGACCAGAAAAACAGGTAGTTTGCTGTCGCACCCAATGACCTGCTTAGTCATGCAAATGAAATTTCCAGCGCCAATTATGGTCTTAGGTGTAGTCAGCAGTGAAGGTTACCTTATGCTACCCCTTCTTCGATCAGGGCTTGAGACTAAACAGCGACGGTATATGTGTTTTGAGTGAGGTGATGAAGCCCTGAATCGACCGGGTAGTGCAGGGAGGTCATACGTGTGGCAGCATGACTGTCTTGCCACACCAGCCGGAAAGCCCAGGCCTGGCTGTCGGAGAATTTCTTCGATCACAAAGCACATGACATTTTGCCTACAAACTCGCTTGACACCCTCGACTTATCTGTGTGGGACGCTTTGTTGATCTCTCGTGGAACGAGTGACCACACAACAACAAAGCCAATTGCAACACGCAGGAGGAGCTTAGGGACAGGATTACCAGGGCCTTCATGGGCCCTGTGGCCGGTTCCATGATCGCCTGGAGTCTGTCATCAAGACCACATGCGGGCTAATTTTGTGAGATAGACAGAACATGCCATGAAGGCAAACACCCAAATTTGACGAATATATCTCCAAAAAATAAAAAAACCCACTTATTCTTTCCCAAGATAATCATGCGAACGAATACCGTCCCCACCTTGTATGTACACCTTTTCCTAAGAGTATCCATCCTTATTTCTCCTATCTAGGTACAAGGATGGGATCAGCTGCCTCATGCCACCTCCGAAGAGAGACTTTGAAACCTCTATAAACAACGCCTGCACGCTGTAAGAGATCAGAGTTGATGGGGTCCTAGGGGTTGGGACGCGAATATTTGAAAGATCGGTTTAGCTCTAATAACCCCTTTCCTGCGCCTAATGGCGCAGGTTTCTTTCATAAGGTTAAACTACTTATGGCGGGCGTCCTTGACTGCCTTGCTCCTGCCAGGCCTACTAAAAGACGAGGGTCCAGCTTCTAAGTCTGTCACATGACATCATATCCTGGCCCTTTGGTCGAATAGTACGGCTTAGTAAGGGACTTACGCTCTAATACCTGCCTCTTTGGCTGCGACCTTTAGGTAGCGACTGTCCGCTGGACAACTCTCGGTCGGTGTGAGTTAGCGCACAAGAGCAAACATCATTCTCTAAGACGCCCAGAGTTGGTTCCGAGAAGGGATAGGCTGGAGCCGCTGGACGCGGGATATACCCCTGCCTTTTTTCTAAATTAGTCGCATTTTTTTTTTTTTTAGTGTGCGCTTCCAAGTCAAATTTCTGATTAAATTTTGATTGGTGAAAACTCGCCCAACCTTGGTGCTGGGATTGGCGAAGATTACGACAACACGCATTCGATTGGTAAAGGGGCTCTCCTCACATCCCCAATTGATAAAGGGGGTGTTATAAATTAGTTTTGTGTTAAGTTTATAACTAACCTGTGTTTTTTTTTTATTTGGGTTTGAATATTAAATAAAATTAAAAGAGATAATGTATGAAGATGAAGATCTTGCAGTTCCTCTACTAACTGGACTCCTAGGTTTGTGAAACCAACATTATGCCACTTATACATATATTCTTTGTTTGTGAAAAGTACATGTGCCTATATTTGTGTGTGTACTTATGTGAGAGTGTGTTCATTGTATTATTTTCTTTGTATACTTATGTTCTGTAATTATTTATTTCAGTGAAATAAAGCCGAACTTTGGAACCTTCCTTAACCAGACTCGACCGCTCCCGATGGAGCGAGTTTCCTTAGAGGACCAATGGAGTGGTGGAGTCTACTGTGCCACGCCACACCACGCATCACTCTTCTATTCTCCTCTTGTGAATTTCTTAGGGCCAAGCATGCCCTTACCCCCCCCCCCCGATTTTCCAGCTGGAAGTCGGCCTACCTGTTCCCACAAGGTATCCTTCACCACCAAGCCAGAGACGTAGTGAGTCCCTGATCACCGACGCCACGGAGGCGAAAGGAGGCCTCTTCACGAGGTGGCATGATCTACCGTTAGAGATAATACTATCTCAATGGGTACCACCCCTGATTCAAAATTCACTCGCGGGGAAGGTCCTCCCAATGGAAATTGAGGGGAAGAGGAGGGTTCTAACTCCGATGGGGCCATAGCATACCGCTGGGTCCTTTACCATCTCGGCGAATGACCAGATGGTTGCTGGGATGTTCGGGATCGAAGCTGCCTTGAGAGGAGGGAGAAAAGGAAGCACGGCCCGCCCTTCCCAAAGAAAATTAGAATATGAGTTCTTTCCGAGGATATACAGCACCCCCTCGATAGGTTACCCGGCGTTTTTGAGTCTCGGTTTCAGACGTTTTCTTAATATGTATTCTACGAATGTGAGCAAGTTGTGCAATGGACACATATTCGATCAGTGCAGGGGTTCTCTGCATGAAACCGAGGGTCGCTCGTTTCTTTGACGGGAGTTTTCTTGTTAGTCTGCATCAGACCCTCGACGGCTCGCTGATGCCACACTCTATCAAGAACTTCTTAAAAAGTGGTTTATGCGAGGGAATTCGTTGATTATTCTTTGAAAATGATCACATAATAACCATCCGACCAGGAAGCGGCCAAGGTCAACCGTGTGATGAGGAAACAAGGAGAAGCATCGAGACCCACTCCTGGTGACGTTCGATTATGACAGACTCACGAGTAGTTGCCAGCTAGTTGGTATCGCTACAGCGTCAAGGCATTCGTACCATTGAAGGGGAGGTGTTATCGTTGCTACCGCTTCAGCTACACTCACATAACTTGCACACATGCTAAGTTGGATCAACCCAAAATCTGTGTTAACTGCCCAAAAGCCTTGCACAATAAAGCTACATCATATTAGGCTGTGCGAATTGCGGCGAGCCACCTTGATTCATCGAAGCATTGTGCCAAGGGCCTTATCGAAACAAGGGTCCTGGTCCTTCAGGTTGGGGACCGAATCTCTTCGAAATGCCAAATAATTATTCCTGTTGTACCCTGCGTGACCTGTGACTTCCTAAGCCTCTCAGGTTAAGAAAGCCTCCTATGCCCCAGGATTATAAGGACGATAGCTAACACGCTCAATGGGAACCTTTCTGCGGGTTCTATCTCCCTGGGCGCCACTCTAGGAAAACTGAGTAATACGGGCTTGCGCTCTGACCCGGCTAAAAAAAGCCCCCGTGATCTCGCCGCAAAAAGTAAAGTGGTTAGACTCCCAGGAGGCAAATCTCCTTAGGTGGTCGTGAGGCCGTCAACAAGATTTCTGTCTTTCCTCCGAAAGGAGAGAGCTTCCGCTCTCTCACCCATCTCCAAAAATGGACATAGCGATTTGGAAAAGTCGAGTTTCTTCAAAGTACGATAGACCCCCGACTCAAAAGCTTCCGCCCCGCCAAAGGTCTTTAGGTATGAGGAGCAGGCTCGTACGCCGATCCAAGCCTCGCCATTTATTTTTCTTTTAGGGCACTACTGTGGAGACTGTCTGTGGGGACGTAATCTCCCGAGCCAAGCGATGTATTAAAATCAACTCGGCCGTGAATATACGCATCACCCGATAGAACCCTGTCAGTTTCACACAGAGGGAACAAGGCACGAAATCGGATCAACTTTTCAGAATCGGGGCCATCCGTGTACAGTGGCACGACACTATCATGACACAACGCGTACTCTAAGAATTCCGAATACAGTACTCCCACGCTGTAGAAACATTGGAAAGAAAGGGGTGGCGACAAATATGGTACCATTCATGGTTGTGCCATGGGCAGAACTAGAGTTGACACCTGCCCGAGGCCTATATTGAGCCCTCGAATAAGTTACCCTGCTGAAAATACGTAAGGCTTAAAGTGTGATTGGCGCCTCGCGACGGCATTGTCAACGTAGAGATCGGCCGCGAATGAAATGACACACGGTGGCGACTGAGGGAGTAGCTAGGCTGGGCGTACAACTGCGTAATGCACTGTGTACGTTTCAGAACAAGGGGTATCTTTCCAGCATCGGCAAATAGGTTCTCCATAGGTGATATGCGAAAAGCAGCGGTCGCAAAGGTAGATTAGTCTCGTAGATCGAGTTCACGTTCTGTTGCGGATGCGTAAAATTTGCAGCCGTATTCTAACTTCTAGCGAACAAAGAAGAGGTAAATTCGAAGGATGGCAGCTCTATTAGCACCCCCAAGTGTTGAACGTCACGGAACCGAGACTGTCCATGGCGCAGATACAAGATATCCTAGGCTGCGGATATGGGTCCCCAGGTGAGGCGCTGGTCATAAAGAAGATCAATGAAAGGGCGCGATTCTACCACATCCATACGAACCTCATTTAGGAACAGGTCCGGGTCGTTGCGAAGCCGTATATAGGAATATGAGTACAACACCTTAGTCTTGGGCAGATGAAACCGAAGCCCATGCATTTCGGCGAAACGAGAGATGCAATTCAGAGCCTGTTGGAGTCGACGCTCCAGAGTAGGCATCTGAGTCGCTGTTAAAGAGATGGAAAAGTCTGCGTAGAGGGAACATCTTCAGGTAGCACTGAAGTGATATCGTTGATGTTCAAGGCAAAGAGAGCGACTCTGAGGACACCTCCACGCGGGCGACCTATTTGACAAAAAAGAGCTCCCCCCCTACCCATGCAAAATCAACGATCTCGTAGGAACTCATATAAGCAAATTGTTCGGATTGTCTCCATGATACTGTATCGCCATGCAGTATCGTAGGCCTTCTCCAGTAACCCCCCCCCCCCCCCACACACACACGCCGTGGCGAAATGTTGTCTATGAAGGAATGCATCGTAGACAGAATTTTTCAATCGGAGCAGAGCGTCTGACTCTGGGTGGAGCCTGCAAAAGCCGGACTGTGAAAGAGATAGTTTACCTCCGCTGTCCAAAAAATAAGCTTATCAAAAGTTACATTTCTCCACCAACTTGCACCGCAGAAAGTTAGAGAAGTTGGATGGAAACCAGTCTGAGAAGAGTAATCTCTCCTCAAATGACGCCAGGAATCTGAAAGGATACCTTCCGTCCAGATCTTCAAATGCCGGCCGCCGCCCCAGCTCTAAACAATACCGAGGAGATATCTCAGACGGCAGCGACCCAGAATATATTTGTATTGTAAATTAATCAATACCATGAAGGTCATCGACACTCACGCCTAAAATCTGAATATGCGTTCGGAGAGGGCAGATATCAATCGTGAATAAGAAAATGAAGCAGTTATCGTACAATGGTACATTAATTCATTTAGGACACCGTTCAAGCTGCTCAGAACCTCACCACTGGGATTGATCGTGTCGTCCACCTTTATGATGTGTCTACTGTTCGAATCTACGAGTAGAATAAAGGGCCACGAAGGGGCGGAATAATACCAGGTGTAGCTACAGTGCCACTACCTTAAAGGATGTATTTAAAGCAATTCCACAGAAGAATAATGCCCTCCAGGCCTAGCTCAAAGTAGACCCACCGGCCTTCCTGGAGACGGGCCTCCGGAGGCTGTTGGCTTCGAAGGCTTACTGGAGGAATATTAGCTTGGCAGGAGGGTAACCTGTGTCTACTTATACCTGGTATCCGGAGGAGTGGTACGTACTCGAGGCCCAAATGCCAATATGGAATGCCTGACTCTCTGGACCCTGGGAACCTGGCGCGTTCCACCTTTTCCTCTATACACCCTTTTTCTTTGAATATTCCATCTCTATTTCCCCTAACCGCAAGGGTGGGGTGGGGGGGGGGGGAACACCTGCTGCAACTGGAACCTGGAGGAGATGTAAGGCCTCCAGATCCTGGTGCCGGTGTATGATAATAATAGATGATCACATACCCTACTCCTTAGTGGATGCCCTGATTTCTATTTCTCTTTATCACATTCCCTTGTCTACCCCCTTCCAAATTTTCCGCTTGGTATTTAGGGAGGTTCTGGTGGGTAGGTATACTTTGGGCCTTTTGGCATAACCTAGCTAAGTGGGAGGATATACCGGGAGGTCCTTACCTGCTGCAAGGGCCAAAAGCTCGCTGGCTAGGGGAGGTATTAGGTGCAGGGAATGCTTAGTTGCCGACTCTCTTCCCCGCTTCCCGTACGCATAAGAGGTGGCTTTGCCGACTCCTTCATTTATAGATTAAAGCGTAAGGACAAATTTGCCATTACCTTAGATCGGGTTGTAATTCATCACATTGTGGACGTTTCTGATGGTATGGGGACTTTTTTTACTTTATTTCTAAAGGTATTAAGAGGTCATAGTATGTACTTTGCATGCGTCTTTTTTTTCAACTTTAATATGGAGACGAGTGAAAGAAGGGGTAAGGGTCCGCGTACGAAAAAAGAGCCGCCTCCCAGCGCGGTCTCGTTTCCCTACCTACCGGGGAGGGGGAGGTAAACAGAGCTCCCCTACCATCCACATCTGTTAAAAGGGCTTTCCTCCTTACTATCTTCGGAGCCAGGGCAATGTAACTTCTGAGGTACACTCTCCTCCCTGTGCTTTCTCAGTGGCCCCCCTCCAATTTTATTCTAGCGGAGAGGAAGCTTCCCTCTCTACTATGACTATGAGCGAGGGTCGTTTCCCTTGCCTCCTTACTCTGAGTCGCCCTCGTGCCACTATTGTTATCAGCGGCGGGCTCCTTTTCTCTTTCATCGGAGCCCACCAAGAATGGCTGGATAAATAACACTCCTTTAGAGGGACACGATTGGCGGGACCAGCCGGCGCATATCCCCCAGCCACCCCAGTACTGGGCTTGTGTATTGCAACCTTGTTGGAGGTTGACGTGCTTGGCTTACCCCTCCCTCGATAGAGGTCTGCTTGCCGGCCTCAGTGACATGTTTTTCCACCAGGCCACCGGTTTGGTAAGTGCTCGGTCACGGTCCCCGACACCGTGAGCGGGGTTTTTTGCACAGCATCCCGCAGGGGGTATCGTGTATAGCCTGTTAGAATTGGTAGACGGAGGAATTGCACAACCTCTCGACCTGAGTGAAAATTAGGGAGGCCCACCCACTGGGTTGGCTTGAACTCTCTGATGAGGCCCGGGGAAGTTGTTGGTGCGCTTTACCCATGCCCACACTCAACACTAGTTTGCCTTTTTATTATTAGTAATATTAGTTGTTATTATTAGCATCATTATTGTTATTATCATTCTTCTTATTATTTATTAGTGTTATTATTATTAATTATTTTGTATTATTATTAATATTATTTATTATCATTATTTATTTAGTATCATTGTCATCATCATATTATTATTACGGCTATCCCCTCAACCTTTTCTACCCGCACTTTGTAACCGGAGGATTTTTTTAAGAGCCCATCTGGTGAATACCTACTAGGGTAAAGGTCGCCTTAATGCTAAGCTTAATTTAAAAAAAAACAACAAATATGCAAAGATCAAAACAAACAAACAAAAACAAAACAAGAACCAAAAAGCAAGAAGGAAGCACGCCACCCCAGGGCGCAGGAACTTGCCACCTACAAATAAAATGGAGGAGGACAGTCTCATCCAGAAAGTCCCATAGTCCACAAATCTATGTACACGAACCCATCCCGAGTGAAAGGAAGTGCCGGTAGCGAGCCTGCTCGTCTCGGCGCGAGGGGTAACGTGAGCGAAGATTAGCCAGACTGGGGCAGTGAACAAGAATATGCCGAACATTCTGGTGGACAACGCAATAAAGTGCAGGCGAGCACTCCATCAAATGGCACTGCGTCCCACGAGTGTGCCCAATTCGAAGACGACAGAAAGCAGCCTGAAGCCGTTGCGACATTGGGGGGATGGGGGGGTAGGTCCATGGGAACAGTCGCGGCGCATTGGCACGCAACTTTAAGTTACCCTCGGCCATCTCCCATCTTTTTTGCCAAGCTGGTCGGAAGGCTGACCTGATTCCTGCTATGTAATCGGTGTGAGGAAAAGCGAAACGCTGATCTGGTCATCAGTCTTCGTGTACTCTTTGACGCCATCAATCCCCGCAATTCCCACATGTCCAAGAACCCAGCAGAAGATAATTTCGATATCCACCCGGCCCAAGGCAACCGTGGCGTCACGGATACAGCGAACCGGGGTATGTGAAGATTCTCATGCCTCGAAATCACTCAGGGTGCTTTGTGAGTAGTTAAAGATCGCAACTCGGTCTCTGAACAGGGTACGGCGCATTATTTCCCGTACTAAGTGGTGTATTGCAACCAGCTCGGCTGTGAATACAGAGGCAGAGCATGGTAAAGGCCCGCTGACTTCAAACAACCGGGATACGAGGTGGAAACTAATTCTCTCCTGGAAGCAATCCGTATAAACTGACACCGATTCAGAGTGACACGAAGTGTGCTCCAAAAAAAGCCAACCGTACGAGACTCCCGGCACTGTAGAATCTTTGGTAGAGAGGCGTGGCGACAAATACCTCATCAAAGGTGATATCCTCCAAGTAGGCGTCCTAGACAGAACCAGAGTCACCAGTGGCCAAAGAGCTACACCGAGCTCTTAAAGGAGTTTTCTAGCTTAAACCCACAGGGCTTAGGGTACTACTGGCGTCTCTCGGCGGCATAGTCACCGTCGAGATCGGCTGCGGATGGAGTGAGACCCGTTGGTGACTGAGGGAGGTTAGGTAAAAGTGATCAAGGATTTCTTTAAGGGTAAAGAAATCTTTGGTGCTTGATTCAGCATTCTTTATTCGGCGGGAACTTGGAAAGTTTTCAGATGAATCTCTCTTTATATATGAGTCTCTTCTTATGTATTATTCTTCAATGATATTAGTCTTCATACTGAGGCACTTTCCAATTTCCCCTTTATGTGAACCATTCGCATACATGACAGTATTTAAAAGAATACAAATGGAATTAATTTTTATACATTCGATATGAGTTCAAATAATAACAAATTTGTACATTATAATTTACATTAATTTATTTTACAATGTTTTAGATTATTATACAAGCCTACAAATTTATTTTAATTATGCACAAGTAATTAATATGATATTTTCATTTAATATTTCTTTGATAGAATGAATTCATATTTAGGGCGTTCGATAAACAAAGTGAATTTATATTTAGAGTATTTAATGGTTTCACATATAAGTTTTGGGAGTTCAGTTTACTGTATATGGCTTGTTTTTAATCAAATATATATTAATTCTTACAAAAATAAGACAAAGCCATTAGATTGTTTTTTTTCTAAGACTTAAGTCATGTAAGGGCTAAGTTTAAATATTTCATTAGCGGACATGTTGGTGTCTGGAAACCCCTTCAATGTCCCCATCTCTTAATTCCCTCCTCTAAACACAGATTTCTCTTATGTATCATAGATTAATTTGATTTAAATTAAATATATAGAAGAAATAGGTTTGTAATCATTATAATTCTTTTACCCCGACTTTTGCTATTATCTAACCAAAATTATTATATTCCTGTATTTAGTTTCTTTTTAAAAGGGTAATAAAGTTACTCGAGTTAACATAAAGTAAAGAATGATTTAATTAGTCTTACAAATAAAACATTACTCACGAAAACGACAGTAATCTGTCAAAATGGGACTCAACTGTGTATTCTTTAACGTTATGACATATAAATCATAATATTGACGGTATTTACTACTATAAATTGACTAATTACTTTTGGACCGAGCTTTGAAATTCAGGAAAACGATGGTCTTAGTTTCAGCGTTTTCGCTCCTAAGCACCCTGCATGAGTTCTCATTTCTTTAATGGGTGTGGGAGTATCTTTAGGCGCTCGTTATTATTTTTGAAGTTTTGTATAATTAACTGTAGTATTGCATGGTATGCACGAATCCCACCAGCTTAGGAAATAGTGGTCATTTGAACACTGTCCTTTCGGACTTTTCCCAAAGAGGGGTATTACCATACGGGAACAGTGCTCTTTTTAGAGCACTTATCCATACGGATTCACTTACATCAAATGATATTTTAGTTCGACGTGAGCCAATTATAAGATTTTATACAAACTTCAAAGTGCTCACTTTTTTTTTCTTATTCCATGATCCGAACCGCGTCTAGATATTATTTTCAGCAAACCACAATTCCAAAAAGGCGAATCTGAGCTTTAATTGGCTGAATTAGTATGACGAAACATACCGAATGATTTCGTCGATTAAGAAGACGTCATTACGATATGAGATAAAATATTTACAGCTTTACAGGGGGCATTGGAAATATTTTTCAGTTTAAAACAAGTAAATGTTGGATTAAAGTTGAATAAAAGTTTAAGTGATGACTTCTCGCGTCTCCACCAACGAGTTCCGTGGCTTCCTAGGGAGTCATGCTCCTAGTTTGGAAACCACTGTCCTAGGGCAGGCCTGGGTAACCCTTCGCACGCGTGTTAAACGTGGACTTCTTACCCGCACGCAAGCTCAATGCTCACCTTAAAAAAAAATCTAAATAAATGTTGTTCAAACTTCTTTTATCTGTCATCAGTGATGCAGCAACAGAAGTCTCATTGATGGTAAATAAATAAAAGGTCGGCAATTTTTTTCTCTCGTTTAGATTTGTTGATTTCTGCTTAAAATGACAGATTCACGTCTGTTTAATAAAATATGTAGTTTTGTAGAGGAAAACATATATATATATATATATATATATATATATATATATATATATATATATATATATATATATATATATATATCCATGTGATTTTTCTGCATTATAAATAAGGGATTAAGAATCAATAAAATAATATCTTTAATTTTATATCCTGTTAGTGTTTGTCAAGTAAGAAAATTTTGTATCAAATATTTGGTCGATTTTGGCCCCCACACTTAAAAACTTGCCCACCTTTGCCCTGGGGTGTACAAAAAGAAAACGGGCCTGCACACACTTTTTGTGATATATCCTTCGTTCATTAAATAATCACCCTTACTTTGCAGGACATGACAGAAGCAACGCCTGTGAACACAACTAGATCTCAATGGGAGCTCCAGCAAAGAATATACTGCGTCAAATATTACTACAAGACAGGCTGATTTAAGAAGGTGCAGGACACTTTCATGCATCAGTTTGAATGTGAAAAGGCCCCCTCCAAGACAGAATTCAGGACTGGATGGACCACTTCGAGAACTATGGGACAGTGAAGAACCTTAATGCAGCCAGTTATAAGCATCCAAGCCATTCAGGACGCCCTAGGAAGCGTACAGCCGAGCTGGTCGAGACCCAGTTCAGCAGTCTAAAACACTCTGTGCGCAAGTGAAGTCAATCCCGCGGTATATCCCGTGAGACTTGCAGGAGAGTGCTAGTAATGGATGTAAAGGCCTACCCATATAGAATACAGACGAAGCAGACCTTTACAGCCTCAGACAAGGAGCAGAGAAAGGCTATGGCAGTCAAGATTCAGGAGACCCCAACTTTCCTTAACTTCCCTCCTTTTGATCTCAGATGAAGCTCACTTCCATCTTGAAGAAAAGGTAAACTCGAAGACAAATGTGTTCTGTGGGACCTCCAAACCAAATGAGATAGCCACCAAGCACCTACACTCGGTATGGACTGCAATCTCAGCCAGAGGCATCATCGGACCATTCTTCTTCAAGGAATCTGCCGCGACAGTGACAGTCACCAAGGAGCGGTATGTTGAGGTTCTCAAAACCTTCAAGAGGGAGCTGCAGACCCTGTTCCCGTCGCTTATGGGGAAGTTCTGGTTCCAGCAAGATGGAGCAAGCTCTCACACCTCAAACCTGTCCCGAGATTGGATGAAAGAGAACTTTGATGGCCGTGTGATCAGTCTCAAGACTGATTTTGAGTGGGCACCTCACAGCCCAGACCATAGCCCCCCCCAGGTTTCTTTCTCTGGGGCTACCTTAAAGACAGACTGTACACAGGGAAACCCAGGACAATCACGAAACTCAAGAAAGCCATCAGGGAGGAGATCAGAGCCATTAGTCGGTCGGTTTGTAAGGATGTCATGGACAACTTTGTGCTGCGCCTCAAGATATGCTCAGAGCTAAATGGAGGTCATCTCGAACACCTGCTCTAGAATAAAGAAGAATAGTCCAAAGGCTCTATGTTTTGATATCATGTTTTTAAACACAATAAGCTAGTTATCACCAAAGTTTCATTCAATCCTTGCAGAAAATTAAGAAATGAGGCCTATCTAAAGTTAGGGCCTGTTTGGGGGGTGTAACCTTGTGTCGTCCCTGGTGTACAACGCTTTTTTGGGTTTGAGGGAATCACTTGAGCTACAGTTTATGACCTCTTCTTATAATTTCATATTTTATAAACTACAATTTTGGGATCGGTCGTTCTTTATGAATTCTTTTTATGTGTGATTTTACATTTCCCTTTTGAGCACTCCTAAAGGAACAGTAAGGGCACGGGAATGGTTTCTCACCCGAATGAATGACCATATGTTTAATCAAGTTATACCTCTGTGAACTGACATAGGGGCAGAAGGAGCAAGTGAAGTTTCTTCCAGTGGTCGACGTTCGGCCATCGTTGCTAGACGGATGAGACAAACTCTTTTCGTATTCCATAGATTGGGAGCTCATATTTTCTTCCCAAACGAACGAATCTTCGTTGATTTGTTCGACGAAGGGCTCGCAGAAAGCCTAGTTAAAAAACGATTTTAAAAATAATAACCGAATTAAATTGGAGCTTAAATTTAAAACAGATACTAGGTTAGTTATGAATTGTGATGACTCCATAAAACTTAAATAATTTACAACAATAGACAATCGGCTATTGGTGATGTGAATAAAATATTTTACATCTCCGAGAGCATTATAATATTTCATTGCATGCAAATATTTTTTTCACCTCTTTGTATTAAAATCTTTTCAATTTTGAGAGACGCTTACGCATACAAAATCAAATTTTATTGTTAAGTGCGTAACGTTGTTTTTAAAAAGATAAAAATAAAAACAAACAAGGTTTGCTGACCAAAAGTCGCGTGCTCTCACTTATTCTGATTTATGAATCTACGACCTTCAAAACTTTCGTAGTTCACGGACAAACAACATAATGGTTTTAAATTTCGTTAGAATCGGCCCAATAGTCATCATGTAAAACAGCATAAGGGCTTTAAATTTCGTTAGATTCGGCCCAATAGTCGATTCATTAGTTAGAATCGGCGGAATAGTTATGATGTTACTGCCGAATAATTCCCCGGCTAACCTTGGGAGGACTTTGGCAATTATATCATTCGAAAGAGAATGTAAAACAACATAAGGGATTCAAATCCCGTTAGAATCGGCCGAATAGTTATGATGTTATTGACAAAACAAAATAATTCCAGGGTTGAACTTGGGGGAACTTGGAAATTATATCATTTGAAAGAGAATATAAAACAACATACAGGTCTCAAATTTGGTTAGAATTTGCTGATTTGTTATGATATTATTGCCAAATAATTCTCGGGCTAACCTTGGGAGGACCTTGACAATTATATCATTCGAAAGAGAATGCAAAACAACATAAAGGTTTTAATTTTTTTTAGAATCGGCTGATAGTTACAATTTTATTACCAAAACAAAACAAAAAAAGCAAAACGGGGACTGACCGACCGATCGACATAGTGAGATATAGAGTCGCCCACGACTAGACTAGCACGCGACTAAAAACCCTAGCACTTTGATAAGGCAATTTGAATACAACTGAACTTTGATTTTTTTTTTCATTTTTCATGGTCATATTACATAGAATGTAAGGGAGATGCATTGACAACCAAAAATTTAAATGAGGAACAGATCTTAATATGAAGTGGTTAATTTTGTTAAAAAACGAAAACAACTGCACAATCATTGATTACCAAGGATGCTGTACTCCGATTTTTCTCAACACCAATATTCAATTCAGGTACTTCTCGCAAGAAAAGTGCGAGAAGATTTTCTAAAATGAAACTCTTTTTTGAGAGTTCCGAGAAAAGATATGGCATATCAATAACAAGGTACGCTATTAGGACTTTGTGAACACTCGATTTTAGCGTTACATTTAACTGCCATTCAACAATGGTCTATTGATAACATCTAACTGCCTTTCAACAATGGTCTATCGATAACATCTAACTGCCTTTCAACAATGGCCTATCAATAAAGAATGGCTGATTTTATCAGCGGAAAAGGAAAGAATGATTGTAGCAAAGGTGTTCAACAATTCTTTTGTGGGATAGCCTAAGGAAAAGAAGAAGAAAGCTTTGTACACGTTCACCAAGAATAAACCGACACTACTAAATAAGAAATGCCTAAAACATCTTAAAAATACCCCATACTAGGCTAAAATGAGGTGGTGTAAAAATTATTGATTCCAATGGAGAATTTATACTTGATTAAATTATCTATGAGACAAGTAGTGCGGTTAGTAAAAAGCAAACATTGAGAACCGACACTGCTTCAAACGCCCGGGTCGCCGGGCATCGTGTCTCACAAGGGAAGATGTTTTCCAAGAATCTTTCTAGCACTCCTAAAGGAAGTGCATCAATTGATCGTTATATAGCCTACTTTTCGCTGTCATCTTGGCCAGCTCCTACAAAAGTTCTTACAATGAATGCCCTTGGCATTTTCCTCGTTTAAGAGCTTACTAATCTAGCGTACGACAATTATGTACACAAGTACGACGCTCCGTGTACAGCATTCCAATACTGTCTATTCACTTCGTATCTGTACGGTTGTTCCCGACCGATAACAACCTTTGTCAGACCCATTTTAAATTAACCAATCAATATCGCGATCACTTAGTCTTTGTATCGCTTGCACTCCCAAAGTCATTCGTCTTTTCTCCACCCGCCAGACAAGGTCAGTTACCAATAATGTTCCTATAATTAAATAATTTCGAATGTCCAAGTGTCCAGAATGTAATGTCCCTTTTTTACTTTGTATTTTCAGTCCCCGGTGAAGTTATAACCCGTGTGTGCATACCACTTGTGGCTTACCCTGTTATGTTACCACTTTTGTTCATACCACTCGTATTCATAACCGTGTGTCTATACACAGGTTATCATCACATGGAATATATAAATTAATACACATAACTCATCTAAATATCTTTTATTCAATTTCAATGGCTACTCTCAGCTGTGTATTTCAATCTCATCCTTTTGCTCTTAATTATATCTATTAATCTCTTTCTGCGCAAGCAATCGCAGTCATATAATACCTATATATTTGTATAAATTATTTAATTGTTACGTTTCAATAATACAATGTATAAACATTTCAAATTTATTTCATTAAATATTGACTCGGTTCGCCTCATTTAACGCTTTTATTCCGGCTGCTTGCTTGCTTTCCTTTTTTTAGAATCGTCCCTCTCGTAACGACCTCGTTTTCGTTGAACGCAATCCCTTCAAATCCTGATTCAATCGTCTGAATTTAAAGCAGATTAATGATAGAGTTATCTAGGCATACTCATAAACCATTTACTTTAATAACACAACATATTCACTCTATCCTCTGATCCGGAGCCCAGCCGATGGGGTACTAGTACACTATGATGATACTCATGTCCACACACCCTTGGCATGGAACGGATTGCCCCCCACCTCCCTGGTGTCATGAAGTGTTGCACGAACGCTGGATGGTGTCCAAAACAAAATACTACCCGGACGTCTACCCTCCCACCCCACCCAACGAAGAACGCGGAATTCCATTATCAGGTTTGGGGGAGATCTCGTCCGTGAATCGAGGGACGAATGACGTAACTTACCTACTTACAATATAAGATATAAGAATCGACATAACTGAAAGTGACATTACTGTTTATAATAATAAAATTAAAATGTCCAAACCTCTTTGTATAATTAAAAAAGAATGATCTTGCAACTTTCAGCCCATTTCCCTTACTTTTATCATTGGCAAACTTTTGGAATCCATTGTTAAAGTTAGGATCATAGGGTATCGAGGTCATAAATGACTAGTAACACAGTTTCCACGCGGACGCTAATGCCTCACTAGTTTTCTCGGTTTCTTCTTTTCACGAAATCACATGGTTTGACTAGGATAAATCCGTAGATGTAGATTTACTCGACTTTAAAAGAGCCTTAGTAACCGTTCCACATAAAAGGCGATAAAGCTAAAAGCGCATGGAATAGGGGGTAGCGTACTACAAATGGATTGAAGACTGGCAGGTAAACCGTCGGCAGAAAATTGTTGCCAATGGTATTAGTTCCTCATGGGCATGGGCGGGCCCGTAGCCACGGGAGGGGGGCTATAGGGGTGCTTAGCCCCCCTAAAAATTATTTAACATTTAGATTTTAATATTTACTAATTTAAAATTTAAGTTTGTTTTTATTTTTTATATATTTAAACCTAATGTAACCTAACCTAACCTAAATTTAATGTAAATTTGTGGTGATGATCAGTTTTTATATGTTATTTATTTATGACAATGTCGCGAAAGTGTATTGTTAAAATTGACATTGTTGCGTTATCAATTGTCGGTTTTTATTCGATTGTATTCTTATCGTGTGTTTTTTGGTCGCTTTTTATTCTATTGTAGTATAGTGTTTAACCAATAGACTTCATCTATCAAGGTAGGATTGATTTATTAAAAAATCCTTGTGAGGTAAGATCAGATTTATTAAAATAATTTTTGCGGGGATATAAATACCAATTCCAACCACATGTCCCCACCAATGTACTAATTTAATATTTTAGTTTTTAATTATTATTTATTTTGTATTTTATTTAAAATAATTGAATAATAAAATATTATTTACATATAGTATATTTTTATTTGTTTTGTTTTTTTTACTTTTAAAGTGCTATTAAGCGTACTTTTTGTTTTTCAAGCGGTTTTATTGTTTCTTATATTTACCCATAGGTTAATTGTTCTTTATATATTGAATTTTTTTCTCCATATTTTTTGTAAAATTACACTTTGATTGCCCTGCAAATTAATGTGCTTGAAAAACTCCGACAATAATGAAGTCTAGCAGCTTCTAGCTATTTTATATAGGCGTATGTTGAAAACAACTATCACGGCAATGTTTTTGCATGTCTTCAGTTTTAAACTTGCTGTGATATTAAGAGATCGTAAAAAGTACGAAATAATTGATATTAAAATTAATAACAATATCTTTAAATAAATGCATTTCGCGCTAAAGTAAATTCATAAATTATTATTAAACTGCTTAAAAAGGCCATTGTTAAAGTTTTAAAGCAAAGTAGGCTGCGAAGATCTTGTCCAAATTATCCATAAAAGACCCAGTAATCTTGTATGTTATGTCAGTATAAAATGTTGTATCAAATGGTTTGAATAAATGAATAAATGTTAATGTCTCGTTTTTGAAATAGGCCCACCTCAATATTAGTAAGCCTATTTCAAAAACGAGGCATTTACAATGGAAATGAATAGCAGGATCGTTTGAAATACACCAAAATTAGAAAATAGTGAAAAATTAAATTAAATAAGCTAACCTAACCAACTTAACCAAACAGGAGCTAAGACTGTTATTGTCACAGTGTTGTGATGGTGCATCTGTCATGTCAGGCAAACACTCAGAGGTACAACGTCGAATTGCTGATCATGTTGAGAGAGATATCCCATATATACATTGTTTTAATCATCAACTTCACCTTGTGAAAGTTTTTTGATGTGTGTCAGCAATTGAATGCCTTCTTTGCAAAGCCCAAAGTTCGTGCTGTGTATAGCACATCGCTGGAGTGGACATTTCAAGACGACTAACATCATTGTGGAAAACTATCACACAATCATCTCAACACTGGATTTTTTTCACTGAGGATGGTCCTGTTGATCTGTCAGTGACTGCAATTGGGTTGAAGAGGCTCTTATCCCAAGAGAAATTTGTATTCTCAGGAATTGTCATGCGTGAAGTACTTGGACAGCTGATAAAAGGCTGCAATCTAGAGAGTGCTCAGTCATTAACGGTTACCAAATCGTCACTGAAACAGTTAATACCATACACAAGATGCGAACTAATGATAAGTTTTCAGAGCTTCTGAAAGTATGCAAGCTTAAATGTGGAAATGAGGAACCTGAGGCACCTTCACAACCAGCAAAACGAGTTCGAAAACCTCCTCGTAATCTAGACTCCTTTGTCATGACTGCACTTACAGGACAAGAAAAAAAATCAACTACTCATCTATATATACTTTGAAATACTAGATTCTTTCATCAGCGACTTGGAGAAGCGTTTTTCTGAGTGCAACAGCAAATTGGTAGCATCTATTTCCACTTTGCTACCATGCTCTGAGAAGTTTCTTTATCATGACCAATTTCAACCACTCACTGATTTGGTCAGCAAAACAGGAGTGGCAATTGACCTGTTGTTGTTACGTCATGAGTTAGAGATTGTTCAAAGCATGGCTCAGAAGCAGCTAAAATCTTCATGTCAAGAGAGCAGAAGTACTATTGACAAGTTTCTGGAGTGGTTTCGCAGAATGGAGCTCCAAACTTGCATACTCTGCTATGTGCTGCCTTAATTATTGGGGTATCTTCTGCTACATGTGAAGCAACCTTTTCAACTGTAACAAGACTACTAACTCCATACAGAAGATGCATGACTCATCAACGGAAGTGCCAACTTGCCATCATGGGGTATGAAAAAGAAAAAACTGCTGCAATCTCTGAGGCTCAAATCATGGAAGTGTTTCGGCAATCAAGTCAGCGTTTAGTTGTGTGATAGTTGGGGAAAAATATAAATATTAGGACAGTGAGGTGTTATGTGGAAACTAACAAGACTTTTTTTAGATTGTTGCCTAAAGAATTTACTTGAATTTGTAATCATCATCTTTTCAATATATGTATAAGCCTCAAAATTGCTTCTCATTCTCAGGTTCTTACTTTTTAAAAATATATAATTAAACGATTTTGGCACAAGTATATTATGTAAAGTTGCAAAATTTCCTGATGATACGAAACTAGGTTCAATAGCAAAATGTCAAAGTGACTGTGAAAATTTGCCAAAAGACTTGGATTGTTTAGTCAAATGATCGGAAAGATGGCAAATGCAATTCAAAGTGAACATGGTCAAATAATGTCCATAGATAATGATAATCTCGGGAGAACAATCGGTGTGTCCAAATTTTAAACACAGTGGGCATGGAAAATGATTTAGGTGTTCTGTGAAACAATGTAGGTACTGTAGCGTTACAAAACAACCGAATAGGGTTACTCGGATCCATGGCGAGACATTTCGCGTTTAAATTGAATGATTAATATTATTTTTGAAAGAACTCATTTAGACTGCAATGCAATTCTTGTCTCCATATATTTAAAGGAATATTGTAATATTGGAACGTGTCCAACGAAGAGTAACGAAATCAATTCCTGAACGTAGAAATAGAACGCATGAAGATAACCTGAGAAACCTCAATTTATTGCCACTGAAAGAACTAATATAAACTTTGATACCAAACAGCGTATGGGTAGGAACCTTCGTCGCCCCGGTCTGGATCTACCATGGCTAAGGCAAGATGGAGAACTACTATTACTAATATAAACTATGACTCTATATTGGAATTAGATAACCGAGGGCCACTAGATATAATGGTTTTAAGCTAATATACGAATGATTTTAACACCGCGATACACTGGATTTCTTTTCTTAGAAAATAACACAAACATGGAATAACTTGCGTGGGAATATTTAAGGTACTACAGTACATGTCTAAGAATAGAATGGCCGCGGCACGATATCTCCCGTATACAGCGGTTTTATTGCGACAAATGCTCGCTTGCTTTGGGAAGTCCATCGAGGTCGATGATGACGGATGCCCTCTTGAAGGTATTAACCTGCACTAAGTTTAAAAGGGTAGGAATGTGTGCAGTCTTCGGACCCGTATCTTGAACGAGGAAAAAAGGAACCTGGTCGTAGGAGAGGCTCCTCGAGACGACCAGGGAGCTGCAAATAGGGGCTTGAAGATGGAGGTGTCGGCCGGAGGAACCGGGCAAACTCCAAACTGGGAAGAGACGGCAGAGAAGCAGACCTACCATCGGAGATGAAGCCATCTGTGTGTCATGAAGCACAGATATACAACGGTGGAACCATGCAGGACGGCGTTTTTGGTGGAAATATCGGTGCAACCAGACCGAGAGTTAAGTCAAACTCTCCAAGGAGTTGCCTAAGACGGAAATATGGGTATGGGTGACGTTCCTCTTCTGCAGTAGCACCGTCAAGGTCGGTTACAAATGAAATGAGAGCTGTCGAGGACTCGGGCAGAGGCGAGACTAGCAGATACAAGGGCATCAAGTACCATTCGCCATCTGAAGACCATTGTGGTGGATTGAGTCCATCATCCGCAGTGGAGAGCACCTCGCCATAGTCTGTTCTCGGACACTTGGCCTTCTAAAATAATCTAGAAAAGATCTAGACGCGAACTTAGCACTTGAAATTTAAAAGTTTGGTCATCACATTATACTATTTACTAGAGCAACATACTATAGTGTGTGTAAAAACTTGGAAAAAGACGGAGATTACCCGTGGACCGGTGTAAGGTAACGCATGTAGGTCATAGTAATAATAATGATAACTACTACTACATTTTAAACAGTCAGCAGGGAAAAGGATTTAGATATCTTAGTCTCAAATGATCTAAAATCCGAAAAATAGGTTTCTAGCATAAATAGCTAGACGTTTTAGCGTTAAATCAAAAATATATTTCTCTCTTATAGAAGCGAAACAAATATTCAGACCTTCTAAAAAGTTTATTTCAATTATTTCCAACTATAGTTTTTGTGTATCATACATTTAAGAGAGACAATAAAGACATTCAGATATATGACATTATATGATACAAACAAAACAAATATAAGGGTGTACATAAGTATTTGGACACCCGATAGAGCCTAATATTTAGTGGCGAGGTTTTACCTCGTAGGTTTGTTCGTTCAATATTCGCCACAAATTATGGATCGGATTCAAGTCAGGTATTGACAAGGCTACTGTTGAACATTAATATTGTTCTGTAGGAGCCAATCACATGCTACTTTTTCTTTGTATTTCGGATTATTATCTTGTTGGAACATACAATCATCCTGCATCCACAACTTCTCCAGTCGACGTTAAGTTATAGGCAAATATTTGACAGTACTTGGATCCAT
Source organism: Ceratothoa steindachneri (assembly GCA_963969495.1). Classification (NCBI taxonomy): domain Eukaryota; kingdom Metazoa; phylum Arthropoda; class Malacostraca; order Isopoda; family Cymothoidae; genus Ceratothoa; species Ceratothoa steindachneri. Next base: position 74,738,597 of record OZ018329.1, on the reverse strand, counting down.
TTATTGTTCATTCCCACACCCTAATGCTGCTGCCTCCATGCTTGACTGCGGAGATGGCATTCTTCCAATCATAGGTGGTTCCAATGCGGTACCAAACAGAGCAAGCTTCGTTCTAGCCAGAGTTAAGTTTTTGGTCTCATTAGACCCCCCCAAAAAATTGATCTGGCTTCCGTTGTGGGAACAAGTGAGTCTTGTTCAAAAAAGGGTCTTGCGTAGTGATGGAAATCTGAGAGTTTGTAAATTGAACTTAATAATTGTTATTTTCCTAACTGGTCCTATCTTGCAGTTCTGCCCTAGTTATCATAGGGTTCTTCGATACCGATCTCAGTATCCATCGACGAGCTTGTTTCGATATTTTCCTTGGAGTTTCACTGCGAGAAATGTTTGCAGTGCTGAGAGGAATACGTATGGATGAATAACTTCCTATATCTTACTTTCTCTGTAGTGATCAATTATCTTGGTTTTCAAATCAGTTGAGCTCATTACTTTTAATCATGGTAGTACAATGTTGTAGTATGAGTTAGATCCTAGCTGAGGTTATGCAAAATAAAAACTGAGAAAATATTGCTGAACCTATCGAATCGGTTTAGATCTTTTTAGAACATTCTAGACATTTTTTTTATATAAGACAATTTAAAAATATTTTTTAGGCATACCAAAATATTTATTTCCACCCTTATTTTGTCTTTTCGTCTATTAAATAATCTACTCGTTAGTATCACATTTTTCTCGTTAATATCAAAATATGTAGAATAACTATTTTATTTTTACTGGAATATATATTAACTTATTTAAATGTGTCCACATATTTGTTTCATCTCATTTATAGTAGGCGGTGCAATTCTGGTCTCCATTTATGCTAAAGGACATTGTAATATTAGAACGCATCCAACCTCGAGGTTAAGTCATGAATTAGAAATAGGATAGACTGAGGCACCTCAATTAAATTTCAGTACATGATCCGCATCTACGCACTCAACTTAAGATTATAGAGGAATAATTGAGTTTATTACTATATATTATGACTCATTTGAGATAGATAGCTAAGCGGCTACTAGAAATAACGTTCTAATCTAGTAAACAAAAACAAAATCAACACTGCAATTGCAATTTTTTTCTTAGGAAATAACACAAACTTGAAATAACTTACCTAAGAATGCCCTTGAAAACCCTAGAGTAAATATTTTAGAATAGAATCGATACATATTACTTAAATATATAAATTTGAAAAAATAATAGATGTTAAACTAATTGCTTATCCATATCCTTTCACCTGTATTTGACATATTTCTTTTTCTCTTCTTATTTGAACTACCGTCGAGGGAATCATAATTCTTTAATATATTATTTTCACCAGAAGCAGAACTTCCTCCTTTTTGTTGAACTTAAAGAAGCTATACTGATCCGAAGACAGGCGACATCTGGTGTCCACGAATTAAACTAACTCATCATTTGTCATTTTCGCCATCAACTTGCACACGCAATAGGTTAGAGAAATAGGGCGGAGATCAGCCGGGATCGCGTGATCCTTTCCGGATAGCGGAAAGGAAGCACGGTAGAAATTTTCCAGGAACTTTTGTGCCTAGTTTACCCTTCTGAGTATGGCATAGTGAATTCTGTTTGGACGAAGGTGGCTATCCTTACATAAAGGTAAAGCGGAACGCAATTGGCTTAGCGAAAACAAGTTTTGAAGGGTTCCCAACCTTTGGGAGGAAGTCCAGTTGGTGGCCTTTGAAGACCATACGACGAGGAAATGCGGAGAAAGCGATAACGATAGATTTCGCCACGGACACGGGTTAGAAATGACAGTTCCATCTTCTTGAAGAAAGAGATAGGGGAGGGGGGTCATGAATAAATTTATCCCGAATCCTTTTGATATGTTTCCACAGCTCTGAAAGAGGGCCCTCTCCCGGCGTGAAGACACAAATGCACGGCAGGAAAACGAACGGACGAGCATCGAAACGCAAACGAAATCGTGCCCTCGCTCGGCGCTTGTAGCACTGAGACCTGAACTACAAGGTGCTGAGGGTAATTTGTTGCCTAACTTCAATATAAAAGAAAATAACAGAGTTCATTTATAAATATATATTTACCAAAGTTACATGTTAAAGAAGTGAAGGATGTGCTATTAATTTTATTCAATGAATTCACCTTCAGTCTCAACCACGGTCTTCAGACGGCGTCGAAACATACTGCAGGCTTTCTTGACGGTCCCCCTGTTTGACTGAGGTAATCTTGGACCTAAGCTCTTCCTTGTTAGTACACTGATAATTTTTGGTCTCTTTTAACAACCCACACATTAAGAGTCCGGGGGGCAAAGAAATTGTCTGTAAGCCAAGACTGGATACTCTTTCCTGTGTGGCACAAAAACGTCCTTCCAGCGGCCACCACCTGGATCCACGGCAACACCACTTCCTCCAGGCACTCGATGGGCCCCATAAGATGAAGATATACGGGGGCATAACGTAGCCTTCACTACTGTCCGACTCAAACACCAGGATGTGCCTGGAAACTTGGTCTTCATGACACTCTGTACATCGTTGGGAATCACAGCGAGCCAGCCGATGTTTTGCAAGTTCACCAACTCGTTCTGGCAGAAATTCTTCTCGTCTGAGATGAACCAAAACGTGTCAAGATTGAGGGGATGCTACAGTTTGTCCACAAGCTTCGCAAACCGTTCCTTCCGCTAATCCACTTTCTGCGACAGAAGCTGACCTTTTCTCTTCTTGGATGAATAGTAGCGGATGCACTCACGCGCTAACTGCCTGATGATATATATATATATATATATATATATATATATATATATATATATATATATATAGAGAGAGAGAGAGAGAGAGAGAGAGAGATAGAGAGAGAGAGAGAGTAACAAGGAAAGTAAGTACACTAGGAGACCTTACGGTCCATTCAAAGAGGGTACCTTTGGACTAGCAATCAAGCGGGCACATGGCTGCTCAATTGTTTTGCGTCCCGAAACGGCCACTTTTAAAGACTTTGTCTAGTCTTGAATTGAACTGGTCAACAGATTCACTGTTGGCAACTTCCACTGGAAGTGCGTTCCAATTACCGCAGATACTGTAAGTGAAAAAATTTCCACACAGATTGCGGTTGTAACGATTCAGTTCAAGTTTGAAGCCGTGATTGCGCGTTCTGTTCTCACTCAGTGTGAAAATATCCCGGTAGTCAACATTGTCGAACCCTCGAAGTATTTTGAAAACTTCGATGAGCTGACCACGCAGTCTAAGGGTTTCCAGCGAGAACAGATCTAATTCCCTTAGTCTATCCTCATAACTTTTGTGTTGGATACAGGGAATCAGCTTGGTTTCCCTGGCATGTACGCGTTCCAACCTTGCGATATCCTTTCGAAACGAAGAACTCCAAAATTGTACGGCATACTCCAGGTGCGGCCGAATGAGGGAGTTGTACAGACAAAGTACTATCTCCGTGTTACGGTATCCGAACTGGCGCTTTATGTAGTCTAACATCCTTCAGGCTTTCTTCTCTGCCTCGATGCACTGTTTCGAGAACTTGAGATCGCTAGTGATAGTTACACCCGAGTCCTTCTCAGTGTCACTCGATTCAAGAGCAGTGCCCTTAAGGATATACTGAGATTTGGGGTTTCGGTGGCCGATATGAATTACTTTGCATTTCCCACCGTTGAAAGGCATTTGCCACGTGTCCGACCACTCCCCAATCCTTTGAAAGTCTTCTTAGAGGCGGGTAGTCTTTCCCTCCCTTGCCACATTGATACCAAGCCTGGTGTCGTCGGCAAATTTGGAGATTTTGGCAACCATGTCACCTTCCATGTCGTTGACATAGATAATACACAGTAGTGGTCCCAGGACGGAACCTTGACGGACACCGCTAGATACGGGCGCCCATTCACCACTACTCGTTGCCGTCTGTCACTTAGTCAGCTCTCTATCCAACCTGCTACCTTGCCGTTTATGCCCTGCGCAAGCACTTTCCGGAGAAGGCGGCGGTGTGGTACCTTGTCAAAGGCCTTTTGAAAGTCCAGGTACACAACATCCACCGCTTTATCCCGATCATGCTCACTGAACACGAAGTGGAAGAATTCCACAAGGTTCGTCAGGCATGACCGTTGCATTCGGAAGCCGTGCTGGGAACTCTTCAGTAGCAGGTTTGACTCTAAATAAGACGTTATCTTGTCCACTATCATGCTCTCCATGAGTTTACCGACTATCGAAGTTAGACTGATAGGTCGGTAGTTTGATGGATGGCTGGGGTCTCCTTTCTTGAAGATCGGAGTCACCTCCGCCTCACGCCAGTCTCTAGGAACGCATCCGGTCCGGATTGACATGCTAAAAATAGCGCACAGATGTCGTGATACTTCATCGCACACTACCTTCAATACCTTGGATAGAAACCCGCCCGGTCCAGGGGACTCATTCGTCTTTAGGTCAGCAATCTTTTTCTTTATTTCTCCTTCGGTGAAGTCCAATGCCTCCAGCTTTTCCACCGAGTAGGAATACGTGGGCTGGGGGATAGGACCACACTCTTCAATAAACACTGAAGAGAAGTAATCATTGATCAGGTTAGCATTTTCTGCATCTGAGTTAATGCACCCCCCTCGTCCACTAAGGGCCCAATCCTACGATGGATTGATTTACGGCTATTTATATAGCCGAATAACTCCTTGGGATTCTCCTTGCAGAGTCTCGCCACTCGGAGTTCCTCAGTACGCTTAGCCGCCCTTATGCTGGACTTCACTCTTCTGGCTAGTCTCCGGTACTCGTCAAAGGCACCCGAGATCTTCGATCGCCAGTACGCATTTCTCTTCTCCCTAAGCAGTTAGCCGATTTCTCGATTAAACCACTTTGGTTGAACAGAAGACCGACGAAGGCATTTCAGAGGGATGCAACTTGATTGAAGACTCATGAACTTATTTTTGAAATTGTTCCACGAATCCTCAACATCTTCGCATACCGCTAGCCTTACATCAGTCAGCCAAGCACGAAGGCTGGCAAAGTCTGCTCTTCTCAAGTCAAGTTTCCTTGATTGACCTGCAACAGACCTTACCTTTGGGATCTTGATGGTAAATCTAACTAGCGGGTGATCACTGCCACCGAGCTCTTCGCCTACAGAGAGATGCTCAACAATATCATCCTCAGAGGTGAAGACCAAGTGGAGGATATTGTCTCCTATCGTCGGTTCTCTGACCCATTGAGTGAGAAACTCGTTGTTCGCGAACTCCAGGAGTAGCGCGCTCTCGCCACAGGCTGCTCTGGTTTCCCAGTCAACTTGGCTGTTGAAGTCGCCCATCATGATGCACACTCTGCCTTGAACAAGCTCACCCAGCAGCTGATACAGTTCCCTGTCCTCAACGGGTTGGGAAGGGGGTCTGTAAAGCACCAGGGTCCTGTATCTGACAGGACCTATCTCTAGGTCAACGCCTAGGAGCTAGTGGTCGGAAATTATGTTGGAGTTCGTAGATTCGATTGTATCCTTGACATACAACATTACACCGCCACCCTCTCTGTCTGGCCTATCTTTGTGGAAGAGTTGGTAGCCAGGAACCGTGAATTCGCCTTCAAAGTCTCGGCTTGAGGTTTTTATCCACGATTCTGTTATGGCTACCATTTCGGGTTCTCCCGTCGCTACGAGGCCACGGAGCTCAGGAAACTTGTTCCTGATTGCCCTCGCATTGAACAGAAGAACTTTGAGGGAGTCCCCCAGTGTAGAACTCCCTACGCTTGTCCGTTTCCCGGCTTCTTTTGTGTGGCAGTACCCCTCTTTGCCACATCTAAGAACGTCGTTCCAGGAGTGACACGGGCATACTGTCTTACGTCCGCCTTCACTCTGGGTCGGACGCTCCTTTGCGCCCGCTCTACGACATCCTGGATTAAATTACAGAGTACAGCCTTTCCCTTGAATGAAAGGTGCACTCCATCCCTTTGGTGGAGGTCGTTTCGACCGTAAAAGGTGCGGTAAGGGTCCAGAAAGAAGACCCCCTCCACCGTACAGAGGTCGGACAGGCGCTGGTTCAGGGTCACGTTCCTTGAGTGAGCTGTCCGGCTAGGACCTCTTCTTGGGAGCATCCCTACCACGACCCGTTTGCGAGTTCTCAATCCGCAGTCGTCCACGGCTCCCATCACCTTGCTGAGAATTTTCTCGTTGGGGCCTACTTTGCCTCCTTGGAGGTAAAGGTCATTTCCACTCACCATCAGGGCAACGACTGAATTCTCGGAGATCTGAGATTTCTCAGCCTCTACCCTGATGTGGTGGTTTCCCCGTCTTGGCTGGCAGCATACCTTCACACTAGTGCGAAGGCGGGCCGCTAGCAGGGGCTGCAGGCCTTGTGCTTGGGAATCGCCCACAAGGGTCACCCTAGGACATTTCCGTGCAGAGTTTTGAGGCTTTCCTTCCGGAAGCGAACTCTCGGTTCCCTCTTTCTTATCCATCTTATTTTTCTTGTTCTTCTTTTTCTTATTCATCTTTCTCCCTATCTTCCTTTGTTATATACTGTTCTGTTTTTATCTTTTCTTATTCTGCTTCTACTTTATATTCTGTTTCTTTCCCTTCTTTTTCTTTGAGGCTTTATCCGTAGCATGCGGACCTAGCTCTGGGGGTAATACTGCAGATGCAGTGTTTACTACAGGGTTTGACGTTAGCTCTGCTATTCTGACCTCTAGCCTGCGAATCAGTCCGGCGTGTTCCAATTCCAGGCTGTTTATTTTCTCCTCCAACTTCCTAGACCTTTCCTCGGAAGCCAGGCATGTTTCTTTTAGCTCCTTGATAAGGCCGTTTAGAATACAGTCAGTGCAGGAACTGGCCGTGTGGCATTTTGAATAAGACCCCTCCGCAAAGTCCACGCACCACTTATCTATCTGGCATATTTCGCACGTGTATTTGAGTGCTCCTAGTCCTTTCTAGCCGGTCATTTTGAACAACTTTCTCTCTCTCAAAACTCTGCGACCAATCAATAGTAAAAAGGGGGGGGGGGGGGCGATTTCGCCCTGCGTGAGTCGCTCTCGCCTATCCTTTGGAGACTTTTCGGATATTTCAGAAGGCACACTCCATGTGCTGCTGTTCGTCCGACCGAGTCGTCAAACCTCGGCGTGCCGTGGCTCCCAACCAAGAAGCACTGACAGTCCCGGAAGGGGCCATCGATTTCTCACCATGTGAACAACGGAGCACGCCCCGTACTAAACTCCTACTAGTTCCCTTCACGACGGCCAAGATCTCGGAGCAGCGTTCAATGGATATCCCGCCACACCAAGAGACTCGACCAAAGGCTTTTTATTGGCCTGGCAACCAACATGGGAACAAAGGGCCGTCATCTCGGACTGATGCTACCAGAGGCACCCGTCAACGGTCACTGGGAATGGCCAATAATTACGCGCCAGGGAAGGGGTTAACGGGGCACTACCCTCATCCCATTCATCGTGCCCCAACGTCTAGGACCCCTCTAGTCCTAGTCTCTCGCAACCAGTGAGCGTCAATTGGCGTTGTTTATAGAGGTTCCAAAGCCTCTCTTCTGACGCATGAGGTAGCTGCCAGGTCCTTATATGCAGATAGAATGAAAAAAAGGGAAAGAGTGACACGATAGGAGTAGGCTCTCTTTTTTTAAACTTTTTGTATACGTGGGATAGATAGGATAAAAGTAAAAAATGAGGATAAAGTAGAAAAAGGAAGGAATGACGCACTTAGTCTGGAACCTCGTTTCCGACCAAATCGACAAGGGAAGCCCTACCAGGGGTACCCAGAAGAGGTACCCCCGCCGACATAGCTCAAAAAGTCACAGGTACACACAAGCTCTCTTCCCGCGACAAGGTGGCGTCACCTCTCCCTCTACTTTTGATATATATATATATATATATATATATATATATATATATATATATATATATATATATATATATATATATATATATATATATATATATATATATATCTTAATACTCTTTTGTCCCTGGCTATGGACTTCATTAACTTGCTGGGATCGTTGTAAATGATGGCCTGGATCTCCGTGACAAATTCGAGGGTTCTTTTTGTATCAGTACGCTTAGAATGAGTTTTCCGAGCCGCTGCCCCCTTGTACTCACACCTTCACTCATACGACTCTTTTCTCATCCTTCCATGCCCTGTATTGTAAAAGAAGAAAAAAAAAGTTGAAGAGTGGATATGAAACGACCATCCCACCTGGATGCAATATTGAGTTTATACCACCCCACCTGGATGTCTTCCAGGCGGGGTTAAGTTGCAATTCAAGTTCCACTTCCTAACTATTGCATAGACCACTAGTAAAAGAGGTTGCTATAGCCTTCCTACACTCTAACCAGGTTCCCCTCAGGACAGTCTCACAGAAGGCGTAGCTTCACTTAATCCTGGTAACTTGGGCGGGGCCTACAGCACAGACTGAAGGATTAAAGCTTTCTCTCTTAATCTCCCGAGCGGTCGAGGGAGCAGAGATGCAATTTGCTTCCGGGGAGCTAAAAACATTTCCTGGTCCTCTGCACCGTCCTCACCGAGGATTTTCGTGTTGGAGGTCCCAGCGTGAATACTAAGCATCACAGCTTGCCGTTGGCATTTTTTTTTTTTGAACGAGTGAATTTAGCCATGTTATTACTTCCTTCACAGGCGATACACAACTGAATCTACTATGATAGGAAAAACAGAGAACCGCTTTTAGACAACACGCATACAGATAATTAAGAGTTGCCAACAGAGACAAATTACCTACCAGCACCCTGTAAAATGTATTAGGCTTTCAGAGTTAAAGTAATAATTTGGTAAGTTGAAATCACCTTTAGCAGCACTGCTATTTCTTAATTCATTACACAATAGTATTTTATTCAGGGACATCGGTAAAATCTTTGGAATAACAGTTTGCAAAGAGTAAATATTATCCTTTTGCATTTTATTCATGCATATAACTATTTAAATGTCTGGGCACCAAGAATATGATCTATTATATATTTCTGCCTGTGTGTGTGTGTGTGTGTGTGTGTGTGTGTGTGTGTGTGTGTGTGTGTGCGGGGAGGAGGGGGAGCGCAGGCAGGTAGCAGCAGCTATTTGTTTTTTAAAAGTTTTTTTCCACCACTTAAATTGATCGCCACGAAATTTTAGAAATGCTTGCACCATTTTCAATAACCAGGCAACCTCTCAATACAAAAAAAGTAAGATGGTAGTTCTGTTCTGAATTTTGAACGTGTTTAACCACGTTATCGTATTCGTAATTCAATTTCTTGCGTAAACAGCAACAACTTTTAGGTTTCTGGTCTTATGTTTTCAGAAAGACTAAAACATGAATGAAATCTGCAAATGCAAAATTTGGGGTTGAGAGTAAATATAACTTTGTGTTTCTTTCTACTTATGGTTTTCACAATTTCTATTTTTTTTTTATAGCAGCGCGGATATAATGTTTACACGGGTTTATTCAATACAAAGCAAATAAAGAGATTTATTCTGATTTTATTGAACTTTCATATATGTATTAATTCATGCTGTTGACGTAACCAGTGAAAGTTGGTAAGATAATGAATTTTCAGAGATCTCTGTATTTTTTTCGATTCTTTCTCTCTCTTCTGAATGATAAGATAAACCTGAATTATTTAATATATTTTTATTTCATTCACATTATTTTACCCCCTTATTTACATAGTTCAGATAGCAATAAATTAGAATGAGGGAAACAAATTAAATGGCAAATGTGATGGATTAAATAATGCCTGTAGAGATCCTTTGTTGTAAACAACCTATGATTTGATTGGTTGATTTCAGATAGCAAGATAATGATCCCTTAAAAAGAGAGAAAAACAACCCATTAAAATAATTTCTAGAGACTAATAGTTGGTAAAGATCATAAGAAGAAGGAATTAGCGAGCTCTCACGGGCTCTCTCCTACTCTTCAGTTGTGTTTCTAGGAAGAAATTCTAAGATGATTTGTGAGGAAGAAAACAGATATACCAAATACATTTAAATCTTGCTTTATGAGGTTAAAAGAACGTTGAAGCTTCTAAAATTACGCAGGCAAAGTGTCAAATGGATAGAAATGTTAAAAGAGCAGAAAACCTAAAAATACATTAATAGTGTCATGAAAGGGATTTAATCTCTATCAATAGGACGCTTGATCTGTCCCCGAGGTCACACACAACGTTGTTCGCTCATAACTAACGGCCATTCAAGCGTGTGTGTGTAAACTGCCGGGCGGACGATGTGAAACGTTCACTCATTTTTTGGTATATTATATGATAGGGAGAGTGCGTAACTCTCCTAGATCTATGCCTTTACCCACAAATAATAATAATCATAATCAGCAAGTAAAGATATTTTTGTGCCACACTATAAGAATTTCAAATAACTTGTATCTATATTTATTTGCGAGAGGATTTTTTGTTACCCGGGGCAACGCCAGGAGCCTTCTGCTAGTCTATAATATTTAAGGATCACTTTTGTGAATATTCGATTTCTTGAATCTTCTATTTCTGAAGTCAGATTTTTTAAATGGTAGGGAATCGGTACTGATTAATGTGAGATCCGAAACAAGGCTATCTACAGTATATGTCAAGAGCTCTTGATAGCCGAGTAGATACGGCGTTGGTCTGCCAACGTCGCGGTACCGGGTTCGAGCCCGGCGAGAGCGGACCCGCTGTGCTCAGCACTGCACTGGGGTGGGTGGATCTTGCACTTCTCATCACACACATAGCCAATTACAACACTGCTTTCTTTCCTATCCCGTCATGGCAGCACAACACACACACACACACTCTGCTCCAAGGAATCCTGACGATGGGTATCCACATACTTCTGACGCGGAACAGATCCCTCTGCCCTAGGGCGACGAGGGTTCCATCTTAACGCTGTTTGGTGTCAAAACATAATACCTCTTGGCACCTCTTCACCCCTGGTGCCCTCGAGCTCACCAGCAATTGTCCTACTGACCTTTATGTCTATTTCATTATCCGGTCAGCGACCGTGAAGGCAACCCGTTGTAACTTATCTTCGCTATAATCGGAAGCAATGGTTCCATTCTGCCAAGCAAACGTGATTCTGCTACAGGGTTAAGGATAGTTTCAGGATGTGATGGTTTCGAAATAAGGGATTTGGTTGGGGTTGCTACAAGGATAAAGACAGGAAGGTATTGGACTGAAGTGAGCCTCCATTGGACTGAAAAACTAGGGTGTCACAAAGCATTTGTTGACTAAATTCAGAAATTTGTTTGTACTTCGAGTTGAATTTGGGATGGAAAATGGTTTCATTGAGTCTGATTGGTGTGTTGAGGGTTTATGACTTGGTGTGATTCTTTCATTTGATTTAATATTTCCTGCATAAAGACTAACAGACGATTTTCTCAGACGGGCTTCGTTTTTGATTAATGGGGTTCAGAGGCCGAGATTTATTTCTATTAGCGACAATATCAGAAAATAATGGCGCATTTTTAGTTGCGTGCATATGTTACTAACTATGTCGGTAAGTCGGATGGTAACCATTTTACTTTTCAATGAGTATTTTGGCAATAACATCGTAACTATTCGGCCGATTCTAAAGAAATTGGAAAGCCTTATGTTATTTTATATTCCCTTTCGAATGGTATAATTGTTAAAGTCCTCCTAAGGTTAGTCGGGGAATTATTTGGCAATAATATCATAACTATTCGGCCGATTCTAACGAAATTTGAAACCCTTATGTTGTTTTACATTATGTTGAAAGTTTTGAAGGTCGTAAGTCAGAATAATTGAGAGCACGCGAATTAGGTCAGTTGACCTTGTTTCTATTATAGACAATATTCGAATATAATGGCGCATTTTTGTGATACTGATTCGCCGAAGGTCTTACAACTAAATTTACCTCCTGTTTTGCACTACAGTTTATTTATTGTACCGAGTGGCACATTTAGATGATTTATATTTGTCTTTAATTATGCTAAAAAGAGTTTATATCTCAGGTTATATAACTTTTGTAATCTCCGTTTTATATCGGTTTACAAACCCCACATTTCAACCCCTTTGTGGTTTTCTTAAGAGCATCCCACATGCTGTTTTTTTATTGTGTTTAGTTGTCATTTTGCTTTGATGTTTATTTTTTTATTCTCTCTAACGTTTTTTTTTTCGGGGGTCTTATCCGATTTGGCGGACACAAAACAAGATCTTAAAGGGAAAAATCACCCCTCTTCTGATTTTTCTCAATAAAACCCGAGGAGTTTAAGAGACTGACACGAAAAGTTTCTCGCTTTGTTCCCGCTGTATCGCCTCGACATTAAGAGTGTAGGGAGTCATACCTCCCTTTAGTCTACCACTCACAAACCAAATTTTCCTTTTTGAAAAAGAGGGTCCTAAACGCTACCATTTTGTTGAAGGAAGAAAATAGGCCCAACTATCAAGAGCAAAAACCCATTGATAAAAAGAATCAAGGAGAAAGAATAAGGAAGTCAATCAAAAGAGGAAGAATGTTAAGGATTACGGGATTAGGAAGTCGGAGCGTGCCTCCTTGTTTTTGTTTCCATGTTTTTTGGTTAGCTTTTGTTTTGTATTTTAACACAACCTAATTTATAAGCTGGCCTTTTTTACGGAGGCTCTTGTCCTTAGGCAGTCGCCATGATGCCCTTATTAAAAAAAAAAAAGATACGGGGCTGGGAGAGAGGCATTATACAATGGAACACTGGGGTATAAAAAGTTGGGGGCAAATGACGAAGTGGAAACTCCTGGGTATATAAGTGTTTACAATTAATAAAGATGAAATGATAGCGAGGAGGAAAATCTCATCGAGAGTAATGAGAAGTTTTAGAGACAGTGCCGCTGCCCTAATTTTACCTGATTACTACTGCGAAATCTTGAAATGCTCCATCTGAGCATAAAGGTTTAAAGAATATGGGAATAATACTAAATTAATACCAGCCGTAACCATATTAGAACTCTTCCAATAGAAATTTCCATAAATACTAAAGTTTTGGCAGGAACGAGAACACATGAAATGGCAAACAAAGGAGAGCAGATAGTACAATGAAAATAAATATGCCTACGGGAAGAAAAACTAGATGTAACAAGGTTTGCTGACCAAAGTCGCGTGCTCTCACTTATTCTGATGTATGACCTTACGACCTTCAAAACTTTCAATAATTCATGGACTAACCTTGGGAGGACCTTGGAAATTATAGCATTGTAAAGAGAATGTAAATCAACATAGGGGTTTAAAATTTCGTTAGAATAGGCCAAATAATTCCACAGCTAACCTTGGGAGGACTTTGGCAATTATATCATTCGAAAGAGAATGTAAAACAACATAAGGGTTTCAAATTTAGTTAAAATTGGCCAAATAGTAATGATGTTATTGCCAAAACAGAATAATTATCAAGCTAACCTTGGGAGGACCTTGGCAAATATATCATTCGAAAGAAGGTAAAACAATATACGGGTTTTAAATTTCGTTAGAATCGGCCGAATAGTTATGATGTTATTGCCAAATAATTCCCCGGCTTCCCTTGGGAGGACTTTGGCAATTATATCATTCCAAAGAGAATTTAAAACAATATAAGGGTTTCAAATTTAGTTAGAATCGCCCGAATAGTTATGATGTTATTACCCCCCCCCCTCCAAAAAAAAAGCACGAGACAGGGAAATTATCCTAGGCGAGAACTCTATTACAAAAAAGAAAGAAAGAAGCGACCTATAACGAAATAACTCAACAGTAGCTTAGATAATAAATAAAATTAATAGGAGGCTCAAGCGTGACACGCCCCCTCCCCTCAAAATATATAAAAAAAATCGTCAATCCGAAACGTTTTCACCGGAAGGAGACGGATGGAATAGAATTTTAAAATTCCTAGTCGTACAAAACTGCCACAAAATAGAATTTAAGTCCTCAAATATCATTTTGTTGCGATCCTCGACTACTTGTGGAGGGTGTTACTTGATGCCTGCTATTTATGAGGCTCTGGATTACACGATGTGATGTCGTCTTTTGAGGTGGACCAAGAGATGAATCTTTTGGATGGCACGATAGTCACACAATCTGCATTGGAATGGCTTCTCTCCCGTGTGGACTTTGACGTGTCTTTCGAAGTTTCCTTTATGGGAGAACAGCTTGGGGCAAGAGGGGCAATTGTAAGGAGGGGCAGTGCGGGAGTAAGGGTCACCACCATCTTCATCTTGCGACAAAGCGTAGGAGGTTGCCGGAAGAGATTCCACCATCCACCCACTGCCATTCGGGTCGTCGTACTTCTCGGAATTCTGACTTTCCGAAGCCTCTCTTCCGAACGCCCACACCTATAATAAATCGGGAAATGAGGCTTTTCTTCTTCCCTGCGAGTCAATCCAAGTATTTTTTATTTAAAAAAAGAAACTGGTCTAACCAATGAGAGATTTTTTCATATTTTTTATTTACGAGTAAAACAAACCAACGAGGGCAACTCCCCCAGGATGTTTATGAAGATAGAAATGGATTTTAAAAAATATTTAAGAGCCCATCTGGCGACTGCCTACTAAGACAAAGGTCGCTGTAATTCACGCAAAGCCTAATAATACTAAGCTAGATTAAAAAAACAAATAACAAAGCCTAAGAAACAAGCTAAAAAAAGGACAACAAATTAAAAAAAAACAAGATAAGCAAAAAGGCAACTAGAAGGAAGCGCGCTACAGCGTTGGGGGTAGGCCTGCCTCCCCACCGGCGCAGGAAGAAGCGACCTACAAAACAATAGTCAAATAAAGTGGAGGCGGGCCTCATCCAAAAAGTCATATAGTCCACAATACTGTGTGCACGAACAATCCCGACCACAAGGGACAAGCTGTAGCGACCCCGCTCGTCTCGGTACCAGGATAGGTAACGTGCGCGGAGATCACCCACACTGGGACATTCAACAAGAATGTACTGAACAGTCTGGGAGACAACGCGGTCTTCGCAATGAGGCGCAGGCGAGCGCTCCATCAAATGGAGGTGGGTGCCGCGAGTGTGTCTAATTCGCAGACGAGAGAAAGCAACCTGAAGCCGTCGCGGTATTGGAGGGGTAGGTCCATGGGAACAGTCGCGCCACAATGGCACTCAACTTTAAGTTGCCCTAGACCGTCTCACATCTTCTTTGCCAAGCAACCTGTATTACTGCCATGTAATCGGTGTGAGGAAGAACGAAACGCTGGTCTGGTTGCCCAGTCTTCGCGGACTCTTTTGCGCACTCATTCCCTAAATGTCACGGGAACCCTGCATAAGATAATCTCAACAAAACCGTGGCGTCACGGATACCTCGAACCAGGGGATGTGGAGATTCCAATACCCCCAAGAGCACTCAGGGCGCTTTGTTAGTCGCTATAGATCACAATCTGATCTCGGAACCCTTCACAACGCGTTATCTCCCGTATCGAGCGGTGTATTGCAACCAGCTCGGCATTGAAGACAGATACAGCGCCTGGCAGATCCCCAGCGACTTCAAACAGAGGAGATACGGCGTGGAAATCGACCCCCTCCTGGAACTTGGAGCTATCCGTGTACACTGGCACGGATCTAGCGTGACCCGAAGTGGCTTCCAAAAAGGCCGAACACAATACTCTCGGCGCTGTAAAAGCTTTGGGAGCAGAAGCGTGGCGTCTTTGGCAAGATCTTGGGTGCCACCGCTCTGAGAGCTACACTGAGCTCTCAAAGGAGTTTCCTAGCCCTAAACCAAAGGGCTTAGGGTATGAGTGGCCTCTCTCGGCGGCAGAGGTACCGTCGTGATTGGCTGCGGATGCCGTGAGAACGGTTGGTGAGTGAGGGAGGCGCTGGCCTCGCGCATACAGGCGAAAAATGCGCTGTGCACGGCGTAGAGGGAGTAGGCTCTCGAAGGAGTTTCATAGCCTTCAGGCAAAGAGGTTTAGGGTATGACTGGTGTCTCTCAGCGGCATAGGAACCGTCGAGATTAGCTGCGGATGCAGTGAGAGCAGTTATCGCCCGAAGCAGCGCTGGGCGCGCGCGTACAGGTGAATAATGAATGTGTACGGCACAGAGCGAGTGGCATCTCCCCAGCATCGACAAGTAGGCTCTCAATGGGGGACGTGCTGAAGGCACCGGTTGCCAGGGGGAGGCCGGTGTGATAGATCGAGTCCCCCTCCCGCAATACACGCTCAGGTGCATAAAACTCGTATCTGTATTCAAGATTCGAACGAACAAATGATCAATAAAAAAGTAAGGCAGTAGTCCTAGCAGCACCGAAGGTGCTGAAACATCATGGAAGGAAGAATGTCCATGGCGCGGGTACAAGAGAACCTAAGGCTGCGAAAATGAGCCTCACAGATAAGGGGTCGCTCAAAAACAATACCAAGGAAAGGGTGCAAATCCCCACCTCCAAGCAAACCCCATTTAGAAATACGCCTGGGTTAGGGTGGAAGCGTGGATGGCGGCAGAAGTGCAGCCCCTTAGATTTGGCTACGAAAAACCGAAACTGTGCCCTTCCGCATAGCGAGAGACGCGGTTCAATGTCAATTGGCACACTTGACCAAACACGATTTCGACTTATCGTGTGCGGCGGTGGAACAACTTACACAGACTTCGGGTAACCCCAATTTTGCATATCTAAAGGAGCGATTCTTATGGTAGAAGCGGTAGTAGCATTTAAGCTTTAATGCGATAGCCATACTAAACCGCACGCTCCGACTCAGGGAGCCTGTCACAGTCGAACCAGACGAAGACTGTAGGGATGAGTCTCGAGGCTCTTCCCTGTTTTCTCATCACACGTTTGACATTGACCCTCTCTTTGGTTTATGCGAGTTCCCTCGCATAAAATACTCCTTTCACGAAGTTCATGGTAGAGTGCTGTGTCACACTGAACCAGCGGGCCACCAGGTGTACGGAAGGCACTAATCATGACCGCCTCGGAGGGATCCGACGCATTCGCCAGAAGGCTTCCGTCCAAGAAACGGGTCACCTTCGGCTCTCTACCAATCAGGCTAGACAGTGCTCACCTCTGATGGAACATGTTGCCCTTGGCCAACATGCTGCCATAAGTGGAGCGAATAACCAGAAAGCGTTTGAAGCCAGCGGGCTCGAAAACTCAAGGTAGTCTCTCAATGAGGGGCCTCGATGTAATCGAGGCTCCTTTCGGCGCACTTCCGACTTTGGTTTTGGTCTGAAATCCCCAAACCAGGGAAGCATCGGGGCCAGATGTGCCGATCTTGGCCTAGTCACTTGCCGAAAGAGCAGCGGACCCATCCGTCCCATGAGCTATTGCGGAGGGAGAGGAACCCTTAGTATTCTTATTTTTCTTTTTAGGAGAGGAAGGTAGGGAAGAAACCCTTAGGCCAGAAGGCTCCCGTCCAAGAAACGGGTCACCTTCGGTTATCTACCAATCAGGCTAGCTAGTGCTTTCGTCTGAAGGAACATGTTGCTTTTGGCCAACATGCTGCCATTAGTGGATCGTATAACCAGAAAGCGTTTGAAGCCAGTGGGCTTGAAAACGCCAGGTAAACTCTCAATGAGGGGCCCTGGTGTAATCGAGGCTCCTCTCAGCGCACTTGCGACTTTGGTCTTGGTCTGAGATCTCTCATCTGGGGGAGCATCGCTCGAGGAAGGAGATGAACCCTTAGTCTTTTTTCTCATTTTTCTTTTTAGGAGAGGAGGGTGGGGAATGAACCCGCTTCCCTCCATCGCTGAAAGGAGCCCGTAAGCCGGGTGGACTTGCCTCAGCACGATCCTTCTCTGAATTGGAGAAGGTCTTGTCTTCCAAAAGGCACCAACCGGGAGGAGGTCCCTCCTTTCCTTGTGTGTCCTCGGGAGTATGAAGCATCTGGGGAGAAGCGTGTATAGGGGCGAACTCAGATTCAGTGTTGGCATTAAGCTCAGGTTCAACCCCATGGAAGATCCTGCCTTCTTGGGCTGGGTTATGTCTGGGACCATGTCCATCTCAAGGGGGGGGATTCCATGTGCCCCCCCTCCCCCCTCCAAGACATCACAGATCTGATTCGAGGAACGTTTTACACTTTATGTCTAGAGCTAGCGAACCGGCCTGACCCCCTGTAGAGATGTATGAATAAAGCACGTTAGGGGATCATGGACCGATGGGCCCTGCTATCCCTTGCCCCCTAAGGGGGTTGGCACTATCGAGCGCTCCCACAGGGAGCGTTCAACTTCGGGCCGCCTGCCTGCTCTCTTGACAATCCCCTGTGAAAGTAAAGGAGGGACTGGCGCTGTAAAAGAAATAGAGTCGCCCAAGGGCACCTCCAGAGAAGGGGCTGAGGGAGAGTAAACCGCACTCGTGGCCTAGGAGAGGCTCCTCTCCGGTAGAAGAGGGTTGGAAGAGCCTCTGAGAAAGCACAAAGGGGTGGGACCTTCTTTTCTGATTTTGAGCTGCCCGAGAGCGGCTCCGATGCTGGTATTGGTGGTAAAGGTTTTTTCTGGACTTGTCCATGGCCGTAAGCAAGATTTCACCACCCCTGCCTGTGACGGCCAACATTGCCACCAACAAGGGAACGGCACTTCTGGGCGCATTTGATTGGCCCCGTTCGCTCTCACTGGGTGGGGGTGGTATATGCTTTCTCCGCCACCCCTTGGGAAAATCCGGACCAAATCCTACACGTGGTGTGGTAGGAAGGTCGGGATGACGGATCCAGCTTGTTGACCGACTTCTGAGCGGGTAGGGGCAGCACGCCTAACATATTGACGTCGGAGTATTCGGTTCCGCGATCCAGGTGAACACCGGGTCATGATCGAGGAGGTCCATGGGCAGGAGAAGAAGGGGCCAACAAAAGGGGATTGTAAAGGGACGACGGAAGGGCAGAGGCGCACTGAAGGAAAGTTGGTACAAGAGACGGAGATTAGGGGTTAGCGAAGGAGGGAAGAGGGGCTAAGCTGGGGCCGGGCGGGGCAGCCAGTGAAACATATCGCCGTGCCCCGTATGGGTAGATTACGTGGGAGATATGGACTCGCAGATCGTCTTGTAGGCATTGGGGCCGTAGGGCACGTAATATTTTCACCCCAAATGGGGTGTTAAAGACAATAGGTAACGGGAAAACCATGAATGCCACACGGTACGATGCATAATTGTAATCCAACGGAGGCAAACTTAGTGGAGAAGTTTGAACCGAGGACAAAAGAAGCAATAAGAAACTCATTCCTTAATCCTGCGGATAATTTGGGTAATCCAATGAGGGAAAATTATATAAAAGGAATATAAGGTGAGGACATACAAAAGACAAAAAGATAATGTCTGGCCATATCTTTTTTTAACCTTCAATGTTGGGGCAAGGAGGGTACTTTTTAATCCCTCAGAAGAAAGGCGAACGAGTTCGCTCTCGAGATTGTTGATTCATTGTCGATTTATCATGAATTTTATCATTATTACTATTATTATTACTATCATTATTAGTAGTAGTAGTACCATTATTATTCCCATGAGTTCGAGTCTTATTTGTGATTTTGTTAGTTCATTTTTTGCCTAATTATTATTTATGTAAAAAAAAAAAAAGAATCGAAAAAGAACGAAGGTATCTCAGTTAGGGAGTTTTCGGGATGGGGGGGGGGGGGTCGTAAGGAAAGGAAGTGAAAACGGGTGGCCAAGAAACACTCAAGAACGATAAGGCCCCGCCCTTCCAATTAGTTCTCTCAGGGGTAATCAACAAAGGCCATGAGATCCAACGTGTAAATTTCTACAACCCACAGGATATCTTTTGATAGATAATTGAAAAGAGAATTAAAAGCCATTAAAAATATCAGTTATTAAGCATTGTCCCGTGATATTGATTTACTGCGTTGGCAGCGACAGTGACAGAATTACCAACCGGTCAAGGCCCGAGAGGCTCGACTCTAGGCTAGTTCCAGAAGGAAAGGAAAGGATTGAAATCAGAGGCGAAGAACAGGAAAAAAGAGGATAACTAATGTTTAATCTTATGGGGTAAAGTTATACTTTAAAGTAATATTTATCGATTCTATTCTTAAAAAATTTACTGTAGTTCTTTCAAAATTCCTAGGCAAGTTATTCAAAATTTGTATTATTTGAGAAAAATGTTTGTGCTATCACAACGTTAAATCTTTTATTTACTAGCTTGAAATCGTTAGTTCTAGTGGCCGCCCGGTTATCTAGCTCAAATATTGAGTTGATTTATATTATGACTCGATATTTGAGGAATAGGAATATATTCAAAGCGAATTGCAAAATCTCAGTCAAATGCGATGATTGCTGTGGTTCGATAGGAGCGGCCGGTTAGGAAGGCGCCACCCGAGCGCTGATATCTGAATTTTTTAAATTCAAAGGTTCCCTGCCGGCAAGTGTGTCCGATTCGGAGACGACATAAAACGACCCGAAGCCGTCAAAGCATTGGAGGGTAGGTTAAAATAAAAGTCATCGCGCAATGTCGAGCAACTTTAGATTCCCGTTGGCAGTAATCTCCCATCTTCTTTGCCATGCAACCCCAAGAGCTGACCTTCCTGCCATGTAGTCATGGTCAGATTGAGGGAAGCTGATGTTGACGAAATTCTTGGAGTCTTCTTCCGGCTTTAGCGCATGCCGAAGCAGATTCTGTAGTGGAGATAAAAATTCCTGTATCCCTCCCTCTGCCCCCAACCCCGAAATTATTGTACAAAATGGTTTACTTCCGGGGAAATACCAAACGTCTGCCCGATCTCCGTCAGACCCCGAACTCGGGCGGTAGGAAATGCAGATTCTTTTGTTCAATCACTCAGACTTCACCTCACAACGTTCCTGTCCCCGTTGGATTACCCTTGAAGTCCAAATGGCAGCTAAAAGAGGGTCCTCCAGCTTTCTTCGTTCCCCTCCACACCGTGAATCTATTTTAGTACATCAAACGTCGTATCCAATTATCCTTATGTTTTAGATAATTGCAACAAAGAGAAACACTCGATAAGTTAAGAAGGTTTTCTTTTAATAAGAGCCACCGACCCTTTTTGCCTTTGGCATTACCCGCGATTTTCATCTTGCTCTTTATACGAATTTCATTATCAGATCGGGGAAATCTCGTCAACGAGCGAGGGAAAGATGAGGCAACTTTCCTAACTACACATTCCCAGACAAAGGCATGAGGAAGGGGGGGGGGGGACAACCGGCTGGAAAAGGTAATTAACCCCTGCTCTCTGGGCAGAAAAATCGAGGTAGAATCAGGGAAAGTGGAGGAATTAAACGACTTCTGCCAGGCCAACAATAATCTAGCTCTATCTATAGATTTGTCTTGTTTTACGGGGTATTTTGGGAACCCACTTCCTTTTATTGTAGTTGGATTCTCCTCAAGGTAATAATTCTCTGTTGTCTAAAGTAAATAAATAGTCTAACCATGACCCTCTCATCTTCATGCAACCTTTTTTGAGACAGATTACATTGGTTGCAACGCGTAGTTCGTAACTACAAGCTCATTATTTTGTTTACTGGGACTTGGGGTTGTAGCTCTCGTCATCAGAATCACCCATGGCCCATTGGTTCCATGAATAAACCATTAAGAAAACACTAAAGGAGTGAACCTGGAGGGTAGATATAAACCCACATTATTGGCGTATCAACGTTTTAAAAAAATACGCGCGAAACGACTCAAGTGAGTAAAAGAAGACTCGGGCGATGGGGTACAAAAAAGGGCGGGGTAATGTATGACACTCAAATAGCAAAGAAGGTAGGCCTGTGGCACCCAAAATGCAGGATAGGTAGGCCCAGCGAGGAACTTCCACAAATGGGCGCTCGGTGGATCTATGAAATTCTAAAAATGTGTACTCGCATGAATGAATGATTTAATATGCCATGTATAATAGTGAACCAAAGAAAATGTTTAGAGCAAGAGGATCGCCAGTCTCACGCGGACACACATTAACATACGCACACTGGAAAAAGTTGCCAGTCAAAAAGGTCTCAATGACATATAATAGCGACAAGCTGAACAAATACAGGGCAACCTTATATAAAACACACACACGGAGAGAGAGAGAGTGAAAGAGAGAGAAAAAAAAAATCAGTCAAGCCGTCCGTTGCCCTTGGTAGCGTTATGAATCTGTTCCCACTTTTCCTCATCCTTGAATCCTACCGCATGTAGACTCAGCTTTATAGTTTTAAAACAGAAGACTACACATAACCGCGAACTCCAAACGCGACCGCTTGCTCCCATTTCGGTAGGCCCAAACTAAGAATATAACCTATTTATCGCCACTTTTTCTTTGCCTGCGACTATCGAGACACCTTCGGGAACCCAGCCTAAACACGAATTCCTCCGCGAGAAACCCAAGGAGTCAGAACCGAATCGATTGGAAGACAAAAGTAGGCCTACTACCTACAAGCCCTCGATACCCATCACGTCAACCTCTAGCAGACGCCATCTCTCACACACCACTAATATAAACGGCAGTGATGCCAGTGGGAATTTTTTTAAAAACCAAGAGTGTCAAGTAAAAAACCCTAAGCATTTTAGATAACTAGTAAAAGTGCAGATTAAAAACAAATTGCCTTTTTTATAGTAAGCCTATATATTAAAATTATAAAAAGAAGCTAAAAGGAAGTACTTACAATAAATATTTAGCATTTAATCTTCATAAATTGTTATCATTTCGTCTTCATTTTTAGCTTTTTTTTAGTCGTTCAGTGTATCACTTGTGTGCTCTCCCGTCTTGCAAGTCTTTAATAGATTTTTATTAGGCTGCCAAGTTGTGCAATAATTATTGTTTTTACTAACATGTTGTTTAGCCAAAATTCTATCTCTTGTAGTAGATGCCTTTAGCTTATTGGTGTCCTTCGTTTTCACCGTATTTACTTGACAAAAAATTCTCTCCACACCGGCAGAAGAATGAGGCAGTGATGTCATGTTTGTCATGAAATCGTATAAAGTTAAATATTTGGGCTGATCTAAGCCATCCTTGATGTCACGTAATTTATACCAGAACTCTGGAATTTTCAAACTTTTGTTAATATTGTGGTTCTGTGGTCGCCCGAAAACTTTTATATTCGTCATCCAGATCATTCAGTTTGTTTTCTGGCACGAGTGTTTTCAACTAAGATGCCAAACTTGAGATGGACATAGATAGATGAATTCTGACCAAGGACAATCTTTGGATCCAAAACTTTTAGCTTTGCTATTATGCTGTTTTCACTGAATGAAAAGCGCTGTTTAATTTGGTCACACACTTCAATAAAAATTTTCAAACAATCGTTTTTAAATCTGAGTTTGCATTCATGATCAACAAGGTGTTCTTCTTCTAAGAAAGACATTGTTCTACCTCCGAGATAGAAATCTTCAGTCTGTTTGTGCACTGTTTTGTCTCTTGGATCAATATTGCATAGTTCCATTTAACTTAAGTACTCTTCCTGAGTGTAATTTATGCAGTCTAAATTGTTCTGACTGGAATTCCAGGTTGAGAGCATTGACTTTACCCAACAGATAATGAAGGAAGCAGAGCATATGCTTCGCTCCACGGTTGATAAGTGTCTCATATATTCTCCTCGCTCCGTCTACTTTGTCGCTTTCTGATTCGGACTGAAAATATAGAACGAGAGCTTCCCATTCTTCCAAAATTGTGTAGATTACATTTTCTCTGGAAAGCCACTTTGTTTGTGCCACTTTGGGAATTTTATGATTAACAATTTGATTGGCATCTTGAATAGTGACAAAATCATTTTAACGTTTGCTACTTCGGCAGAAATAAGATGTAATAACTTTAAGAAATGACTAAATGAGGGTAGCACCAATACAGTATGGCTGGCGCAAAGCGCAAATGAATGACAAACGCATCCAAGAACGAAAACTGATCCTTTATTAATTTTTGAAATCCATTTTCTTTACCTAGCATCGTGGAAGTTATCACTAGGCTTGCTGCACGCCCATTTTCTACCACAACTGTATCGAGAAAGGCATCTGTTACATCTAATAAACTCTCGTCAAAGTAACGTATGACTAAAGCTAAAACCTGAGAGAACAGTACTTTCGTCAATTATACAGAATTCTTTTTTATTTCGACATATCTCGTTTAGTTCTATTTTTTCATAATATGCAATGCCATCTTGGATGATATATGAGTTTTGTTCTTTTGTAATTAACATTTTTGTCATATCACTGTCAGGATAATCTTTTTAACAAATTGCAAGGTGATCTATATGAGAAAGCGAGATGTGATGTTCAGCAAAATATGCTGCAAATAACATTTTTTTCAGATTCAAGGCTTGTTTATTTTTGCAAGAAAATGAGTAATACAGAATTTTAACCTACTGCTTCCAGCTTGTTCATCTCTCTTTAGCCATCCTTTATATTCTTCCAGTTCAAGCCATTCATTTTTAAATGACTCGATATACCATTTTTTTTTCTTTGGAGACTTTTCACTCATAATGAGGGATTCGAACTGTATTTCACTTCTTAAATGACGACTTGCTGAACAAAGATTTTCAGTATACTAATTTTAATTTTGAATATACCAATACCATTATGATGAAAATTATTGGAGTAGAAGGGAATACACCAGCGTGCCAGATTTCTCGAGAGATTCATGCCCATATTTTTATGCGTTTCACGCGTCATAAGATGCTATAAAATCACAAAAGTATCCAAAACTCACTTTCATTATTTTATTATATTGTACTATCGAATTTACAGGGACAATAAGGCATAAATGATTTTTTTTTTTAATTCTCTTGTTATACATATTAAAACGTTTACTTATTGCAGCAATGAGAGATCAGCGCAAGTTCGGAACATGTTTAGAAACGTTTTCGGGCCTTATATTGCATCATAGCAACACTTGCATTATTACTTATTATCTATGAATATTTATGGGGTAAAATATCACATATATAATTCATTTAAATAGTATCGCTTAATTATGCAGTATTTTTTCTTTAATCTAAATCCGAATTCTAAGAAACATTTGGTCAGGGATCAGTTATTTTGAACTCTATGTTCTAATGCCCAAGGTTTATTAGGGGTTGATTATGCATAATAATTGCCGCTAATTTTCGTTCAGTTGAAAATACAAATTTAAAGGTCATCAATTTAGATGCATTGAAACGTCCTGTTTCCATTTCTAAATACATTTCTTATTAATATAGAACGAGTAAATGAAAATAAAGTTTCAAAGAAAATATAAAAAAACACTGTTTTAGAAATCAGAATCGCCTTTTAAGCATTTCTTAAGATGCACCGATTGCAAAATTGAATATTTCAAAAATGTCCGCTTTGTTTCAAAATGTTTCGTCAGGAAAGGACCAATGCCAATTCCAAAAGGATTGGTTTCGCTAGAACTCTTCGGGTAACTCAAGGTTAGGTAACACTGCAATATTTGACTGCCATGGGATGATAAACTTATTTTATTATCATTTAGAAAAAGAATTTCTTGGAAATGACTAAAAGAAACAAGATTTCTTTGATTTCCTATAAAATAAAACAAGATCTGGGTTTAAAAACCCAAAGTCTCCCTTTACACGAAGGAAGAACTCAAAAATGAGTTAGTGACAAATTTAAACTGACAGGGGAAAATATTCGTATGATGAGTTAATCGAAAACCATTTTTTGAATAAATAGTTGCCCGAATTATACCTAAACTAAATAATGATTCGAAAATTAAAATCAAATTCCAATCTTAAAATCAGACGTTGCCAGATACTAATAAAAAATTCCCTTATTTCGATTTAAAACTTTGCTTCAGCAGCCTAACTAAAATGTGTGAATGACGTTATTTTGTTCTATATTTTATGCCTTTTAAATCATTTCATTTCAATAGAGAATTGGATTATAATTTTCTAATCATTATTTATGTATAATTCGAAAAAAGAATTTTTTTTTTTTTTTTTATGAGCTCATCTGGCGACTGCCTACTTGGCATTAGTCGCTGTATTAAAACTGGCCTAGTTCTAGGCTACTTTAAAATAAATTAAAGAGAAAAAAAAACAAAACAAACAATACCCCAAAAGGGGGAAAGGAAGCAAGCTGGTGCGTCGGGGAGAGGTCCCCCCGGCGCAGGAGCGTGCAACTAAACGAAAAAAACAAACAAAAAACAAAAAAAAACAACAACAAACAAACCTTGCTTAAATAATAGGGAGAAGGCCGGCCTCTCCCAAGAAGTCAATAAGTCCACAAGTCAATGTGCACGAATCTGTCCCGAGCACAAGGGACAGGCGGTAGCGACCCCGCCCATCCCGGTACTGGGACAGGTATCGTGCGCGAAGATCACCCAGACTGGGACATTCGACAAGAATGTGCCGAACAGTCTGGGGGACGACGCAGTCGTTGCAATAGGGCGCAGGCGAGCGCTCCATCAGATAGCGATGCGTCACACGAGTGTGTCCGATTCGGAGACGACAGAAAGCAACCTGAAGCCGCCGCGGCATTGGGGGATAGGTCCATGGGAACAGTCGCGGCGCAATGGCACGCAACTTTAGGTTCCCTTCGACCGTCTCCCATCTTCTTTGCCAAGCAGTCCGAAGAGCTGCCCGTATTCCTGCCATGTAGTCGGTGTGAGGAAGAGCGAAACGCTGGTCCGGTCGCAGAGTCCTCGCGGACTCTTTGGCGCCCTCATCGGCGCGCTCATTCCCCGCAATTCCTACATGTCCAGGAACCCAGCAGAAGACAATCTCGACATCTGCCCGGCTCGCCAAAACCGTGGCGTCACGGATATCGCGAACCAGGGGATGTGGAGATTCCAATGCCCCGAGAGCACTCAGGGCGCTTTGTGAGTCGCTATAGATCACAATCCGGTCTCCGAACCGGGCACGTCGCGTAATCTCCCGTACCGAGTGGTGTATTGCCACCAGCTCGGCCGTGAAGACAGACGCAGCGCCTGGTAGAGCCCCGCTGACTTCAAACAGAGGGGATACGGCGTGGAAGCCGACCCCCTCTTGGGACTTGGAGCCATCCGTATACACTGGCACGGTACCAGCGTGACACGATGTGTGCTCCAAAAAGGTCGAACGCAATACTCCCGGCGCAGTACAAGCTTTGGGAGCAGAGGCGTGGCGACAAATAGCCAAATGTGGTACCCTCCAGGGTGGCGTCCTGGGCAGAACCAGGGGCGCCACCGGCCCGAGAGCTATATCTACCTCTCGAAGGAGTTTCCTGGCCCTAAACCCAAAGGGCTTAGGGTATGACTGGCGTCTCTCGGCGGCATAGGCACCATCGAGATCAGCTGCGGATGCAGTGAGAGCTGTTGGCGACTGAGGGAGGCGCCGGGCTCGCGCGTACAGGCGAGTGATGCACTGCACGCGGCGCAGAGCGAGTGGCATCTCCCCAGCATCGACCAACAGGCTCTCAATGGGGGAAGTGCGGAAGGCACCGGTCGCAAGGCGAAGGCCGGTGTGGTGGATCGAATCCACCTTCCGCAATAAACGCTCGGTGCGGATGCATAAAACTCGCATCCGTAGTCGAGCTTGGAACGAACAAAGGATCGATAAAAAAGTAAGGCGGTAGCCCTATCAGCGCCCCAAGCGCTGAACGTCACGGAACGGAGAATGTCCATGGCGCGGGTACAAGAGACCCTAAGGCTGCGAATATGAGCCTCCCAGCTGAGGCGTCGGTCGAATACAAGACCAAGGAAACGGTGCGATTCAACCACATCCAGGCGCACCCCATTAAGAAACAAATCTGGGTCGGGGTGAAGCCGTGGATGGCGGCAGAAGTGCACCACCTTAGTCTTGGCCAAAGAAAACCGAAACCTGTGCGCTTCGGCATAGCGAGAGACGCGGTTCAATGCCTGTTGGAGTCGACGCTCCAGAGTTGGCATCTGGGCCGCGCCAAAAGAGATCGAAAGGTCGTCCACGTAGAGCGTAGCGAGAAAATCTTCCGGCAGCACCGAGGTGATGCCGTTGATGCTCAGGGCAAAGAGTGTGACACTGAGGACACTTCCCTGCGGGACACCCTCTTCCTGCTCCTTTGGGCCGGAGAGAGCTCCCCCCACCCGTACACGGAATCGACGATCTCGCAAAAATTCAGATATAAACATTGGGAGGCGTCCCCTCGCCCCCATCGTGTGGAGAGTCTCCATGATACCGTATCGCCATGCGGTATCATAGGCCTTCTCCAAATCGAAAAAGACCGTGGCGTAGTGCTGTCTACGAAGGAAAGCCTCGCAGACTGCATTTTCCAGTCGGAGCAGAGCATCCGACGTGGAGTGGAACTTGCGGAAGCCGCACTGTGCAGAAGACAGATGGCCTCCGCTGTCCAGGAAAAAGGCTAATCTAACATTTACCAATTTCTCCATCAACTTGCACACGCAAGAGGTTAGAGAGATTGGGCGGAAACCGGTCGGAGTAGAGTGATCTCTCCCCGGTTTGCGAAAGGCGAGCACAGTAGCGATTCGCCAGGAGTCTGGGAGAAGACCTTCCACCCAGATCCTGTTGAACAAATCTAACAGAAAGGCCATGCCTCGCTCACCCAGGTTTCGAAGCATGGCGTACGGGACATCATCCGGACCATGGGCGGTGTCCGCGCACGAAGCGAGAGCGGAACGCAACTCACTCACAGTAAACTTGTCGTTGAAGGGTTCTCCGCCTCTGGAGGTAAAGTCCAGCCGGCGGCCTTCCGCGACATCACGACGTGCATTGAATGCTGGCGGAGCAGCATCACGGCTAGAGAATGCGGAAAAAGCGGTCGCTAAGGATTCCGCCACGGACGCGGGGTCCGAGATTGCGGTCCCATTCTCCTGGAGAACGGGAGGGGGGTCCTGCGAGAACTTGCCCCGAATCCTTTTGACTCGCTTCCACACCTCAGCTAAAGGGGTCTTCCCGTTAAGTGAAGACACGTATGCCCGCCAAGAAGAGCGGCGGGCGTGCTTCGAAATATACCGGAACCTAGCCCTAGCCCGACGAAATTCAGCGACAGTGAAATCGTTCGGGCGGCGCTTATAGCGCATGTAGGCATAACGCTTCTGTTTGAGGGCCGTCTCACACTCAGATGACCACCATGGGAGTGGTCGGCGTGCAAAACGGCCAGACGTCCTAGGAATAGTAGTCAGGCCCACGGCGATGAGGTTGCCGGAGAAGAACTCAACGGCCTCATCTACCGACCTAAACTCCTCGACTGAGATAGAGAATTCAGTCATTTCCTGAAATGCAGGCCACCGCGCCCGCGCCAAGCACCATCGAGGTGGTCTCTCAGGCGGCAGTTGCCCTGAAAATGATATTTGAATGGGAAAGTGATCACTACCATGGAGGTCATCGACCACCCCCCAATCAAAATCAGGCTGTGCATCCGAAGAGCACAAAGATAGGTCAAGGCAAGAAAATGAAGCGGTTCTCGGACAGTGATGCGTAAACTCATCCACGTTTAGGACACCCATCTCAAGCTCTTCGATCAGATCGGCAAGGACTTGTCCCCTGGGATTTATGGAGTAATCTCCCCAGAGAGGATGCCTGCCGTTCAGATCTCCAAGCAAGAGATAGGGCCTCGGCAACCGTGCAACGACGCGGCGGAAGTCCCCCGCGTCGAAGTCAGCTGACGGTGGAATGTACGCAGAAATGATAGTATACCTCCTATCCAGGTGCAGCTGCACAGCCACTGCCTGAAAGGAGGTATCTAAAGAGAAAGGAAGAACGGAGACATCATGCCGGGTGTAAACTGCGCATCCCCCAGCCCGGCCATCCCGCGGTGGTGGGGTCGCAAGACCCTTATACCCCGGTAGGGCAGGGAGGGGACACGCACCTAGCATGGTCTCCTGCAAAAAAATAGCTAACGGGGAACGGGACGAGACGAGCCTCCGCAGCTCCTCCCAGTTGGCCCGGAGTCCACGGCAATTCCATTGAAGGAATATGCCCTCCAGGCCTAGCTCGGAGGAGACGCGGGGCCCCTCCTCGAATTGAAGACCCTCACGGGAATGGCCGTACGCTTCCCGGGGGCAGAACCCCGGGCGCTGTTGGCCGGACAAAGCGCTGAAGGCGCTGTCGCCTTCGAGGACTTATTGGGGGAGGTTGGGCTCGCCATGCGAGTCTTTTCCTCCCTCCGCCTCGAAACCTTAGGCGGGCGTTGCGGCTTCGGAGGCGGGGGGCCCTCTTTTCGAGGAACCACCGTCTCCAAGCCACTCGCTCCACCTCGGGGCGTGGGCGAAGGAGCCGAAGCCCCTTTGTTGCTGTCCTCCTTTCGGGGGACAGCTTTAGGAACCCCGGAAGATGGCCTAGCGACCATCTTCAGGGGTGTTGCCTCCTGTGAGTCTAACGACTCGGTGGAGGCACGTGGCCGTTTCGCCTTACGGCAAACGGTCACGCTGGGGGAAGAGGGGGGAGCCCTGGTTTTAGCCGGGGCAGGGTATGAACCCTTTTTGCCGCCAGCTTTACCAGGGGAGCGCCCGGGTTGGGTAGAGCCCGCAGAAGGGCTCCGAATGGGCGCGGAAACAACCGTGCTCGTTGGCCTGGATGGGCCAGGAGCAGAGGGTGCTTTTCTAACTATTGAGGCATATGACGTCCCAGGCAGAGCCGGGCGCGCCAGGACCAAGTCCTTAGCCTCGCGGAATGAGAGTCGATCCTGGGCCTGAACGGCCAGGATTTCTTTCTCAAGGAGATATGCACCACATTGCTTCAAAGAAGCAGGGTGCGGCTCTCCGCAATTGACACACTTGGCCACACACGATTTGGACTTATCGTGTGCGACCTTAGAGCAATTTACACAGACTTCGGGTGACCCCGATTTTGCACGTCTACATGATCGATTCGTATGGCCGAAGCGGTGACAGTAATAGCACCGCCGCGGCAGTGGCACGAATGCCTTCACGCGGTAGCGGTACCAACCGGCACGCACCGACTCAGGGAGCTTGTCACAGTCGAACGTGACGAAGAGTGTAGGGGTGGGTCTCGAGGCCCCTCCCTGTTTTCTCATCACACGCTCGACCTTGACCGCCCCATGGTCGGCCAGCTCTAAGGTGATGTCCTCAATGGAGTAGTCAACGAGTTCCCTCGCATAAGCTACTCCTTTCACAAAGTTCATGGTAGAGTGCGGCGTCACACTCACCGGGGTGCCATGAAGTGTCCGAAGAGCACTTATCTTGGCCGCCTCGGCGGGATTCGCCGCATTCGCCAGAAGGCTCCCGTCCGAGAAACGGGTTACCTTCGGCTCTCTACCAATTGCACTAGCTAATCCTCTCCTCTGATGGATCATGTTGCCCTTGGACAACATGGTGCCATCAGTGGAGCGAATAACGAGGAAGCGTTTGAAGCCAGCGGGCTCGAAAACGCCAGGTAACCTCTGAATCAGGGGCCCCGATGTCATCGAGGCTCCGCCCTGTGCACTCTTGGTATTAGTCTTCTTTGTCAGGGGCAACACAACCGGGGGGGCAGAGGGGGCGGATGTGCCGATCTTGGCTTGGTCGCTTGCCAGAGTGGCAGCAGACCCATCCGTCCCCGCAGCCCCCGCGGATGGAGAGGAGCCCCGAGTCTTTTTTGTCTTTTTCTTTTTCTTTTTCGGAGAGGAGGGCGGGGAATGAACCCGCTTTTCACCTCCGCCGGCAGAAGTCCCCAGGCCAGATGGACCAGCCTCAGCCAGGTCCCTCTCCGAAATGGAGAAGGTCCTGGTTGTCGTAGGGGCACCTGTCGGAGGAGATCCCTCCCCTCCTTTTACTGCCTCGGAGCCCTCAGCCATTTGAGGAGGACCTTGCATAGGGGCGGATTCGGGTTCGGTGCTTGGCGCCGAGCCCGAATTCCCCCCCATGGAAGGCCCTACCGTCTGAGGCTGGGTCTCCTCAAGGACCATGTCTATCACAGGAGGGGCCTCCAGTTGGCCATCCCCTCCCAGGACATCGCAGGTCCCCTTGGCAGTATTGTCACTAGTCAGGTGGTGTGGGGAGGCACAGGCCTTGACCCCAGCAAGGTTTAAAATTCTTGCCAGCAGGTCTTTTGAGGGAAGCGACCGAAGGGGCCTGGCTTCCCTCTCCCCCCTAAGGGGGTTTGCCCTACCGAGCCGCTTGCACGAGGGGCGGTCGGCAATGGGCTGCCTGCTGGCTTTCTTGGCAGTCCCCTTAGAAAGCAAAGGAGGGACTGCCGCTGGAGATAGGGAGGTGCCTGGGAGCACCTCCAGAGAAGGGGGTGAGGGGGAGTCCCCTACACCCGTAGGCGTAGGAGAGGAGTAAGCCTCCTCTCCGGTTAAAGAGTTATGGAGGGTCCCTTGCGCAAGCACAAGGGGGGGGACCTCCATTTTCTCGGTGGAGCTGCCCGAGGGCGGCTCCGTCAATTTTCTTGGGGAAGTTGGGGGTTGGGTTTTTTGGTTGTTTTTTTCATTCATGGGCATGGTGACCCTCTTTTTATTACGGGACGCAATAGCTCATCACCTCTCGCAGTTGCCCGCACTGCGAGAGGTGCTTACAAGCCCGGCAGAGCCAGGCGCCGCCATTCAGGACCACCCCTCCCGCCTGGTGGCCTGGCAGTCCTTCGGCATGGCGGCTCCACCTTGAACACGGCGTAAAAAATATAGGTTGTGAAGAGGAGAGGAAAAGGGATGTGAGGAAGGTATGGGTGGGGATGAAGCAGGTTGTTAAAAAAACCCCATCCCGAACCGGAGCTGAGGGGTTAGGGAACAATGTCCCCTCCCCCCTCAGCCCCGATCCGGGGTGGTTCGAAAAAAGAAAAATGCCGTCAAGAAGAGGTAGGAAAATCGATCAAATTTGTGGCAGACTGAAATGAATTTGATCTTTTGCTAATAATAAGCAGAAAAAAGTGAATTTATATAAAAACTTGCAACCATACAGTCGGAAAAAGAAGTATCCTAGTGGAGAAGCGATGCAAACTCACTGACTGCGTTGGATTTCCGGTTCGATTCTCGGCGCTCGCTGGGAGCTGCCGCAGAGTCTGGCACATGCGCGCAAGCCTATCCATCCAAATACATAATCGCACATTTAGTCAATCAAAACCGCTGTCTCTTCCACATGTTTATTTCGCGCAAAAAACACATCACTCTTACGTAGACGAACTCTGAGTTGCCAATCCACAATCTCGTGGGCAACAAAGGGCTCTTTGCTCGCTGATTGGCGTCAACGATGCACGGGCTCTGGTGCCCTAGGGGTTACCGCTGATTGTTATTCTAATCTTTATGCGAATTTCACTATTCGGTCGAGGGATCTCGCTCACGATCCAAAATGGACGGGTGGCGGCAATTAGCTAAGTAGCTAGCTATAATCCGCCAATTTCCCTCTAGCTACATGCCCGTGTTGTGTGTGATCTGGGACCTGGACACTCAAAATACCCACCCTGTTCTTAATATTTTGAATGCACTCGATAAGTACCTAACACACAATTTGCCATTTTATTCTTTAAAAAAAAACCCACACAACCTTTTCACTCACAGCATGGCAGGGATAATCTCGTTGATGTTCGCATTAAAAGTGGATTTTTTAATTTTTAAGGAGCCCATCTGGTGAGTGCCTACGAGGGCAAAAGCGCCGAAACTAATACTAGGCTAGAATAACCAAAAACAAGAAACAAACATGCAAAAAAAACAAAACAAAAAATACATTTTAACAGGGTCTTGTGGATTTTTGTCATCCAAAGGTTGTCATGGTATTTGCCCCCCCATCCCCATTCTTAATAAGTGAAGAACTAATTAGTCACTCGTCTCCATTATCAATTAAGAAAAAATAGAGCACCGTTTACAAGTTTGAAAATGGCTGAGTAGAATGGCACGATTAATCGTGACTTTAGCATGACCTCAACGGCGAAACCGATCAATTCTTAGGAATATACGAGGGGCGGTGAATAAGTTTTGAAAATCGGCAGGGCAAAACAGAGGAAGGGGGATGGCTGTTTGTGGGGGTGTTAGGACAAGTTATGACAAGTTAGGACCTGCAGCCGCACCCTCCTGCCTCGTCTATTTAAGAAGCAGCAGCTGATCGCAGATCGTCAGTCACAATTTTTCACCAATGGAGAAGGTTGAGCACCGCGCAGTGATCAAATTTTTGACCAAGGAAGGCAAGAATGCAAAAGAGATCCATGAAGGCATGGTTGCAGTGTGCACCGACACCGCCCCTTCCTATGCAACCATTGCTCGCTGAAATAGGGAGTTCTACCATGCTCTGGGTCCCTTGAATATGACCCCCGTCCAGGACGGCCATCAGACGTGACCAACAAGAACAATGTGGCCTGTATGGAGAGGATGATCCTCGAAAATCGACGGGTGAAGGTCGAATAAATCGAGCGAGAACTTGGAATATCACATGGAAGTGTTATGAACATCATCCACGACAATTTGGCCATGACCAAGGTCCCTAGAAACCTCACGCCCCATGATCGACTTCAACGTCGTCAAAGTCCACAAGGCCAGAGTTGCACAAGCTGCCCTGCGCGAGTGCGGATTCGAGGAGCTCAACCATCCCCCCTACAGTCCAGATCTGGCCCCTAGCGACTACTTTTTATTCCGCCAGCTTAAGGCTGCACTGCGTGGACGCCGGTTTGGAGACGATGAAGATGTCCAGCTTTCCGTCCAGGGCTGGATTCAACAGCAGTCTGGAGATTTCTGGTTGTAGGGAATTCGAAGCCTCAGGGACAAGTGGCGCAAGTGCATTGAAGTCGAGGGTAGTTATATTGAAAAATAATAAAACAATTTTCTTCATATCTCGTTTCCTTATATCCGAATTGCAAAACTTATTGACCGCCCCTCGAATTTCAAGCACGTTGTGGCTAATTAAAC
This sequence comes from Ceratothoa steindachneri, assembly GCA_963969495.1. Taxonomy (NCBI): domain Eukaryota; kingdom Metazoa; phylum Arthropoda; class Malacostraca; order Isopoda; family Cymothoidae; genus Ceratothoa; species Ceratothoa steindachneri. The sequence continues at coordinate 74,704,110 of OZ018329.1, read as the reverse complement.
TCGAGTAAAAACGACTGATTTCCGTTTGAAAATTTCTAAGAAGTTCTTAAAGGTAAGTGGCAAGTACCACCATCCGTCATATCGTGCAAGAGATCCCCAGACCGGAAGATGAAACTCACATAAAAGTCAGAATGACAATCTGGCCATCCAGAAAAGTACCGCTCATTTCGGCGCGGGGTGGTGGTGGGGGGGAAGGTATTGTGTTTTGACATCAATCAGCGGTCATATAGAACTTGTTCTGGTTATGCATCTACGAGTACCTCCATAGGAAACACTAGTGATCTACTAGTGACGTGAAAATGGGTACTTAACCCAACTAAGAACACGTACCAAAAAAACTACCTTTGGCTTACGAGTTTATGGACATTAAAAACTTAATGCGTGAAGAAGGAAAAATGCGTCGGTTTTTTTTTTTTAATTCAGATATATTGAGAATATAAAACAGATGGGGGTGCAAATTACAGTCACGAAATGAAAAGTTGAAAAGAGCCCTACATAAAAACATGCTTTTGGTTTTAAGAAATGGGCGCACATTTGTATAGGCTCGTTACAATTGACACACTAACGTGAGAAAAGCCTTTTTAGTCGCGTGCACTTAATTGCCAAGGTCCTCTCAAGTTGAGTTCGGGAATTATTGAAAGTTTTGAAGCTCGCAATTCAGAATAATTGAGAGCACGCGACTGTCTGTTGACCTTGTTTTTTAATTAATTATATTATTACTCTGTATTTGGAAGCCCCCCCCCCAAGATTTAAAGTCAAATTGCATCAATATCACTTTCGCAACACGTATAGGAAGATTTAAAGCGGAATCGTACCAGTTTTCCCTTCACATACTCCAATGCACTTCGTCTCGTATTCATTGGGGCGTGAAATGGCGAGGGAAAACCTTTTTGGCATCGCAGTGCATTCTCTTGATGTGAGAGTGTAGGTTTCCTTTCTGAGACGCGCTGTATTGACACCAATGGCACGTGAAAGGTCGTTCCCCAGTGTGTGTGCGAAGGTGCTTTCTGTAATTGCCCTTGTGGTCGAATCCCTTGGGGCAGATGGCGCAGTCATACCGTTTGGAGTTCAATGGCCCCGTGGGAAAAGGGCTCCAGCAAGTAAAGTAGTTTCTCGAATCCGGCGATGAGTTTCGGTCAGGCGAGGTCAAATCTGGGCTTCCTCTCCACGCCTCCTTCTTAACTGCCATTTGCCTCGCCTCTTCCTAGAAATGGTCGAAAATAGAGACGTGAGCGTTGGGAAGGCATCGGTGACAAGCGATCCAAGCAACCATGGCTACCCTAGAGTGGACAGTCAGGTTTTTGCTAGTGTGGGTTCCTGCATACCCTAAAGCGCCTCGCAACTTTTCAGAAAGGGAAGGGAAGAACGACACACCGCGTATAGGCGACACTTGGTGGGAAAAGATCGGATGGGAGAGTGGATTAGGTTAGGATGCGAGGAGAAAGGCGGTTCAGAAATGATGAGAAATGCCTCCACAATTTCAAGAAATTAGGTCCTCCAATAGAGAATTGGGTTGGCACCATCACTCACAAAAGTGAAGTCTACGTGCATCATCGCCAGGTAAATTACTCTCCCCCATCCCACCTCTCAATTGAACACAAAGCTACCCTTCTTGTCCACTCAAGGTTAATCCCCCGACAGGTCTCAGCCACCCCCTCCCCCCTTCGACCATGCATATTTATCATAAATCAACTTATCCGTGCCAGTTCTCTATTTCTCGGGCAGAGCCACAATCTTTTAGGCGCTTAGCTAACTCCTCGCACACAAAAACATTCACTCTCATATTCTCTTTACAAGTTTAATCTCGCCCACTCTTTCATGCACGCACCATCTCAACATTCTAATTTACAACCTCTTTCTTCAGACCATATACATCTTAACCCAGAACAAGGATGGTGTGAAGAATAGTGCTCACACACCCTAACCTAACCCTTAATGTCCCAAGGCTTAATGAGATGGGACATAGACAGAAATTTATTGCATCAAGAAAAAGGACACTAGAAGCGATGGCGAACCTATGACATGAGTGACATGTTGAAAAAGATATATATATATATGATTTGGCTAAAAAGAACACTAATTTTACTGTTCTAATTGCATCCAAATAAACTAATCAAATATAAATTGTAAGGCAATGGGGCATTGAAAATTGATATTTGGCTTAATCAAACCTAAGAGAACAAACTTCTATACAAGAGTACTTAAACGTTAGAAGCTATAAGTACTTGTACTTTCCTAGTTTGAATGAAAAAACATTAAAAAAAGAAAATCACAAAGACTGAGTTATTGCGAGAACTATGCAAGAATTTGTATTATAAATATAAACTAACAAAAGATTTTTCACCAGTGATATTTAGTCCAATTCAGAGGGATTCACATAGAAAATAGATTTCTTAAAGATCTCGAAGCAGATTCTACTATGGTGCGTTCAAATCGCTTTGACTAGTTGGACATTAACGAGTTGGCGAGGCAGTGGGTAAAGTTAGCCCGCAAAACCCCTCGAAAAAGCTAGCTTACCGTTATGACCTACTCTTGTGAAACTGTCTGGAACACTAAACATCATAACTAGATTAAGTGATGACATCAGTTCAGTTTGAGCTGTTTGAAAGGTAATTGGAGAAAACATAAACAATGGATAGGACTTGGTTGCACAAAGTAATCTATAATACAAAATCCTCATGGTCTGCGTATGTAGAAGACATGTTACAAGTGGCATTTTGGGGGGATTTAACACGTCGCCTGACAAAGGTTTACCATCAATATCTATAGCAAACTATTACGTATCATTACTATATACGAACACAATTTATAGCCTTTCAATTATAATAAATACATATGGTTTTATAATACATTTTATGGTACCGCAAGTTATTCGCTAGCGAATCAGCATTACTTGTGTGCTTTAACACACAACAGAGTAACCCTTTTGGTTTAGCGACCAATCTGGTTGCGAAGGCGACATATTTACATTTGCTATTTATAAGTCAATTAATCTATAATTCACAAATTCATTGCTCATATTATATACATGTATGTATATACACAGTCAACATTTAAGAAGAACTCAATTCTTTTCCAGGTTGTAATAAAGACGAATATAGAGATCAAATTGGCACACTAAAAATGCTTATTAAAAAATGCCAGTTCAAGATCACTAAATATTTGAGATATGGGCAATAAAAGCCCAATAGAATCAACACACTAGCATAAAAGACGTCAAACTCCGCAGAGTTTGGTATGCCCCGTCGGAAATCTATCCATCATACAATTTAGCACAACTACGTCAGCAACGATCGAAAATGGGATGATCAATTAGAAATGTGAATATTTGAGGCCTTAAATTTTGAGCAACGGAGGAAGGTTCATGGCTAGACACGTAACGTTTTAAAAAAAATGTAGAAGTTCTTTGGTTGAATTTCCAAAATCCAAACCAACACATTATGAAACCTTCAAGCGAATTAACCTATCTTGATCAATTCTGAAAATGACCCCACTCGTCAGGCACCTTATCTTGCTCCTGTCGAAAGGGACACAGGTTTACTCGAGGATGACAGCACAGCGATGCTAAGGCATTGCCAAGACATCGTCTATATTGACGACATCGTCGTAGAGTTACGTTTGCTCCGAGGCGGGGAAAAGGACACGGATTTGTTGATCGAAGTGAGCCGAAGAACTAGGTCCGAGGTTCCTCTCATCCCCTCGTTCGCTGTGTCCGGATTCGGGCGTGGGAAGGGCGTGGCGTCTCCTGAAGTGGGAGTGTAGATTGCTCGACTGTGTTGTTTTATAGTCGCACAGATTACACATGAACGGCTTCTCTCCCGTGTGCGTAAAAATGTGTTTCCTCAGGTTCGTCTTGTCTCGCGCTACGTAATGGCATCGTGGGCAGATGTGGGGCGACGGTTTTGGGGGGTACAAGGACGAATGGGAGAACTCCGAAGGACGAGGGTGTGGGTGAGAGGAAGAAGGGATAGAGGAGGTCCTGATGGCATCGCCGTCATCCGTCGCCTGCCAACAGAGAACACCTTTACTTTGGGTATCCCAACAACAGGGCTAGGATTTTACTTCTTTTTATCATCTTGGGAGAAAGAGATCAGGAAAAGTTTCCAGAAGGGTAAATCCAGAAGAAATTATCAACCTATGTTTATATACCCAACTGCCTTAGTTATCATAATGAAGAAAAACATTTAGAGCCTTTGTACGAGAATGCATTCATAAATTCAGCTAGCGAGAAACTGTCAACATTTTAGGAAGGTGGATATCTCAGAGCAACAGCGCGAATCAAAACGAGTCAAACATAAAAAAAGAACAACTTGAAACAATGTCGGTGTCTACATTCAAATCTTATAAAAAATAAACAGAATTTTGGAAATTTGTGGTTATAACTTTCACATAAAATCAACGAAAACATACAAGATTTGGCGAATGCAAACTATAAGTTCCGGTGAAATATAGACTTCTCTTTTTAAAGGCTTTGACTACATTTCCTTATACATTACACGAGACAGTGGGTTCTTCGGAGGGATGGGGCGGCGGGTTTTAAACCACCACGTATCGACCTCATAGCACGCGGCAATAAACATTCCACCAAACTACAAGTTCCAAAGACAGCAATTCCGCCTCACTTTCACAATAGGCTCTTCGTATTTATAATGTCACTACAGGAAAGTCTCATGAATTTAATTGACACAAAGGAGCAATCCACAAAAGAGCAATCCTGTTTCAGTTATATATCGCCGCGCTCCTACCGTCCAGCAGGAGTGAAAAGTAGGAAAAACGACAGAGGCAGGATGATAAAGGGTTTGAGAGAGAGAGAGAGAGAGAGAGAGATGATGGGTGAGATATTTTTTTTAGTCGCCTATCTCGCGACTGCCTACGGGAGCATAAGTCGCCGTAATTAAAATTCTATCCTAGTAGGCTATTCTAAAATTCGCAAAAAGAAAAGCAAAAAACGAAAAAAAGTCAAATAGTCCATAAGTCTGTGTAGACGACCCCGAATACAAGGGACAATGGGTGGGAAGGTGGGAGAGGGTACGAGAGAGAGAGAGAGAAGGGGGAGGGCAAGAGAGCGGGGAGGACAAGAGAGAGGGGGAGGGCGAGAGAGAGGGGGGAGTGCGAAAGAGAGAGAGGGGGTGCGAGAAGAGGGGGGAGTGCGAAAGAGAGGGGGTGCGAGAAGAGGGGGGAGTGCGAAAGAGAGAGAGGGGGTGCGAGAAGAGGGGGGGAGATGCGATAATGAGGGAGAGGGTGCGATATAGAGAGGGGGAGGTGCGATAGAGGGGGAGGTGTGATGAGCGAAGCGATAGAGGAGTGAGGTGCAATAGAGGGGGATGGAGAGAGAGAGAGAGAGAGAGAGAGAGAGAGAGAGAGAGAGAGAGAGAGAGAGAGAGAGAGAGAGAGAGAGAGAGAGTAACAAGGAGTAACAAGGAAAGTAAGTACCCTAGGAGACCTTACGGTCCATTCAAAGAGGGTACCTTTAGGCTAGCAATCGAGCGGGGACATGGAGGAGGGAGATGACGAGAAGGGGGTGTGAGAGAAAGGGGGAGGGGGAAGGATTAGAGGAAAGATTGAAAAAATTTAAAGCGAAAACCAACGAGGGAGGAGCAATAAAAATATCGAAAAAACAAGAGACAACTGCTGCAACCAACGAAACTGTTAACGCAATGCAAATGGAAAGAGGAAAAAGGACAAACGAATGAAAAGGGTGAGTACAAGTTAAGGACAACCCCCTTATTTCGGAAGCGAACTTGCCTCTTAATGTATCTCAATAGTCTTTGGGCCCTTTTCTCTACATCGGCACACTACCTGGAAAAGTTTAGGTTGCTGCTCATTTTGCACACATGTCCTTTTCAAGGTCGGTGACCTCCAGAACTCTACCTAACAAGCGGTAGTCTTCTTCAGGATTGGCATTGGCGATGTGCATCACCTTGAAATTGTCAAGGTTGAATGGCATCTGCCAAGTCTCGGACCTCTCTCCCAACCTGTGAAGGCTATTTTGTAGGCTGCGGCTGTCATCTGGATGATTGCCTTCATGAACCCATCGTTTAGAGGTGATAGTTGGTTTTACCTAAAACTGAAGTAAAAACTAACGAGAGCATGCCCGCCGACGCTACACCTTGGACCCCACTGTCCGTGTTCATGAGAAGGTGTCTTAACTAAATAGGTTGACTTGGTTCCGGAGAGTTGCGTACCCTACCGACTCGGAGAGCTGTAAGTACGCTCCGCTTTAGAATACTCGGGCCGGTCGGTCTATATTCTCAATCCAGTCGACCACCCTTTCGGTGATACCAACCGCGCAGAGGAGCAGCTAAGATGCCGTGCCCCTAGTTAGTCTGTGAGATCGGACCTCACAAGGGGACACCTGGCAACAGAGGTTTCTTTTAATTAGTTAAAACCAGGACAATCAATAAGGGCATCTAAGCAAGACGTTGATGGGGAAGTTCGTAAAGCGAGTATTCTAAAGCGGAGCGTATTTAGAGATCTCCGGGTCGGTATGGTACGCAACTCTCCGGAATCAAGTCAACCTCTTCAGTTAAGACACCTTCCCGCGAACACGGACAGTGGGGTCCAAGTTGTAGCGTCGGCGGGCATGCACTCGTTAGTTTTTACTTCAGTTTTAGGTAAAACCAACTATCACCTCTAAACGATGGGTTCATGAAGGCAATCATCCAGATGACAGCCGCAGCATTGTTCCCCAACTATACCTGGCACCCCCTTTGCGAGGACAACTAACGCAATCAAGGAGGGGATAGAGAAAGAAAGAAAACGGTAGAGAAAAGAGAATACATAAGAGTGAAAATGCGAGGACGCGATATATCCCACCGCGAAGAATGCCATCAACCATCAGGAAGGAAAATAACAAAGGTACATCGTGAATTAATACTAATTTTAAATAAAATGCATAAACATGTTTTTTTTAATCACCCTGATTAATATTATTAACAAATCTAATTACATTTTCGGTGGGGAAAAGAAATCAGTTTTGAGTGTAGGTGGACGCATAAACATTTCTTCACATTCGCAATTAATACACCTTTTTGAGAACAAAATTTGCGACTCCACTCTGTAAATAAGGTAAATCAAGGAAGACGCCTCCCCCCCCGCTTTACAAAGACATTTTTGAGATGTAAACAGGCCAAATAGCTTTGAAGGATCAAACAACGTGAATTCGTAAAATCGACAGATTTTAAAATATCCTGCATACATACAAAATTGCAATCCACACTCAGGATTACATTTTTAATTCCCCCAATAATATTACTTAGCAAACACCTCTCGGAAATTCCTTATAAAACAAACTTTATATGATGAGAATACGCGGCCCATAAATAAGTTACGAGACGCCACGCAGAGTTGGGATTCAATTAAGCATACACCTTTACCTAAGCCCTGGGAACTCGGAACTAACATCGCTCGATATAATTCACTCTCGGACATTTTGTGAATTTAAGGGAAGCCATTCTTCGCTTAAGAGGTCCTCTTAATGACGGGGCATTAAATTCCCACATCCCATTAGCGGACAAAGACGAGAAGGATGAGGGCCATTTGGAGTCACTTCTCGACCAGGAATCAGACTCGGAGGAGGCGCGATTTCCGTGATACAAAGCTGATGGGGAACAATACCCAGTGACCCGAACCTGTTTGCCCGGATAAACAGACCCGGGGTAGGAGAGAGCGGTGCTTGACTCATGGCGCCAACTCAGCGATACCTGAAGCCGCCAAAGGGCGCTCAAACTCCATGAGGTTTATCCATTGCTCAGAAAGCAGCGGGCAAAGAGTTCTCGAAAGCGACATCTTTGTGTCGATTTCGAATGTGCGCCTTCAAGTTGTTACTCTGACTCGATCGATAAGGGCAGAAGGAACAAGCGTAGGGCTTCTCTCCCGTGTGGATGCGAATGTGCTTCCGGAGGTTGGCCTTGTCCTTGCTCAAGTGCTCGCAAAAGGCGCATTGAAAAGAGGGGGCGGCGGGCCGGGACGTGGTTGAATTGCCGTGGGGTCTCGACCGCCCGAAGGAGGAAGAACCGTTGTCGTCAGCTCCGTCTGTCCACTCTTCTCTGGCCCGGAAGAGCCTCCCGCGATGACTGCTCCGCAGAAGAGCTTCCTACAATGCAGAGAAGCAGTTTTATCCTCTTGGTTTGGGCCCTTCGGGAGTGTCGGGGAGAAATAGGGGGTGAAGCCTCGCACGCTCCGATTTGCGACCTCGAAATGAAAACTCGCGTCTACCGAGGCTCAGAGCCAGACAGAGAAAGGGCGAAGGCAGACATGTAAAGAAAAAGGGGATATATACACTCGTAGATAAAGAAAAATATCGTAGCAGAAATACACTTAGTAAACAAATCACCATAATCTTTAATTCCACCCACTTCCTGACTTTGGGAGATCCTCGGCCAAATAACGAAACCACTGGTCCTCCACACTCGCCCCCCCACCCTTACTATCGGTAACCATAGCAAAGAACGCAAACACCTTCAATCAGAGGGAATATCAAACGACACGGCTCTTAAAGGTGTCTCTCCCCTTTCATTTACGAAGGGGGGCTGATGGAATCGCCGCAATGAACCCTGCGCATATGCGTGCGCAGATTGCTACTCTGGGTCGATCGGTAGGAACACATGCAACACTCATATGGTTTTTCTCCTGTATGAATCCGCATGTGTTTAAGCAGATCCTTTCTAAGGTTGGAACGATGCCCACAACTAGGGCACGAATAGCGACTGAAGTCGAATGGTTGACCCGACTTTAAAATGCCTAATGGTCTCCTTCCTTCAGCCCGTGGGACCTACAAAGGAGAAAAAATTGTCAATGCAGAGTCACCACCAGAAAGGACCAACCCCTCAATCTAATGGATTCAACCTGATATAAATTCAATCAAGGATAAATGCCACGAGTTTTAACGTACATAAAAAAACCCACACGAGTAAAAAACAAAGAGGGAACGAGGACCTCCTTCAGGATAGTAATAATAACTAGGTTGGGCAATTATAGAAATGCTGGGATTAGGATTAAACAACAAACTATTTAGTCGAAAGAGACGGGTGTAGCAAGGGTCATGCTACAGTTGACATTTGGAGGAGTGTTCCCACCAGGCTCCAATGAACACAGGTGTTTTGCGACTATATATCACCGAGACATTTCTCCCTCCTCTATATTTACCACATATAGCTCTCTCTCTCTCCCGTAACTATGGCAAATTCTCTCGTCAGTTTTCTCTTTAAATACCTCCCCTACCACGAATGGTTAACCACAAAATCCACCTCCGGGTAGATGAACAAGGTCAACAGACCTAAGTCGCGTGATCTCAATTATTCTGACCTTACGACTTCAAAACTTTCAATAATTCCCGTACTAACCTTGGGAGGACCTTGGCAATTACACCATTCGCAAGTGAATATAAAACGACCTAAGGGTTTCGAATTTCGTTAGAATCGGCCGAATAATTACGATGTTATTGCCAAAAAACTAATTGAAAAGTAAAATGGCTACCGACCGACAGTAACAGAATCGCGTGCACGCGACTAAAAAATACGAAGGGGGCATTTAAAAGAAAGGGGGTACATATGACGAACGGAAAAAAGTCACAAGACAAATAAAAAGAAAACTGGAATCAAGAGTTAGGCTAAAACTTAATTCTTTAGATGGAAAATTAAAATCGAGTAAAGCGCGCGCGCGAGAGAGAGAGAGAGAGAGGGGTTGGGGGTTGTGGTGTTTACTATGAATCTGCATTAATTTTGGTTTGTGGACCTACTGATTTACGTAGAATCCGAACCACGGGTATCTCTGTTTAGGGAACCTACTTATTAACGTGGAATCCGAACCACTATTATCTACAAGTATGATATATGGTAGCCGCCGGGAGGGCGAGCCGGGTCGGGACTCCATCAGGGGTGGAAATGCTAAAGGAAGGAGGGAATCTTTTAAAAAAGGGGACTAACGGGAACTGACCATATTAATAACAGTTACACGCGACCAAAATTCGCCCACTTTAAATGGTTAGGCGTTGAGATATCAACCACACTTCCAAACCACAAAATTTGTACTGAAGAGCAAAGTACTCGAGAGTACAAAATTTCAACCCGGGAAGTTAGTGGGGGGATTAGAAAAGGAAAGCACTTGGAATGCTGGGAAGGGGTCACTCCTGTTCCCCAATGTAACCAATTCCTCTCGGGAGGGAGGTAAGGAGGAGGGAGGGGGGGGGGCTCAAAATGCGGACAAGACCGCGAAACACCCTCCAATCCAAGGGGATCGAAACGCTGGGTGGTTCGCCCGGGCTCTCAAGAGGTCAAACCCAGATAGCGGCTTGAGATGATGCGGAAATATCGCCATTTTTCATCAAGAGGAAAACCAATGAGGGCATCTCCTACAGAAAGTGGTCAAGCTAGATGAAGTGAAAATGCGCGGTAGATAAAATAGCAGAAGATCCCTCTGTTGACATTGGGGTCTGAAGGGCACGTAATCCTCAAGATGTCGGCTGCAGCATGGCGGTTTATACTACGCATCACCCCCCCCCCCTTTTTGCTCGGATTCGTCAGGAGGAAATTAAAGAGAGGTGGTGACGGATGGCCGCCACGTTGGAGTGGCAACGCGAGACGAATTTCCCACCTGGGCAGATGCCATCCTCCGCGGTAAGGGAGACCTCGCATCAGGCTCGACACCAACTAACAAGGGCAGGAGGTGAGTCTTTCCATTCTAGAGCGCCCAGAATAATCCTTCCTTTTTGCCTCCAGATGTTTCCTTCCTCCAATTTCAGCACTTTTCCTAGCCACTTCTTTTCGAAAGATTTCGAGCAGAGATACCCTCGGTGGTTTTCGCTTTTTAAAAGGCAAGTCGGATTTGATAGTGAGGGTATGACGATTACTCCATTTACCCCTTCACAATCTCTCAAGTACGATTAACACCGCGGCAAACATGTATTATTCCATCCCATACGATTCTTTTCAACTCCTTAATGCTATATATATATATATATATATATATATATATATATATATATATATATATATATATATATATATATATATATATAGCAGGAATATGAAGACATATGCGATGGTTACGAACATTTAATTTTCCGGACGTTTCGGTCATTAACGAAGATCATTATCAGCGAATTCTTAAGCGGAATACAAGAAATTCACTATAAACCACAGCAAGAAAGAATTATAATGGCAGGGCGAACAATCCAAAATAAATTAGATCAGGGGGTATGCAATCAAAGCGGATATTAAAAGATAGAGCGAAGCAAGTAATTCAATACAGTTAAAAATTTAAGTGATTGAACCTTAAATGAATACGAGTAGACTAAGGCACGAAAGTTTAAATATTAAATAATCAATAATGGAGGGGCCAAAGAGGACGACTAAAACATTAAATTAAGGAAAAGTCAATCATAAACTAGATCATTTGGATATAAATGGGACAAACTAAAATAATAAAAATTTATCTGAACGAGTACTAACCTTATTTCAGTGTAGCTGGGAGTATCAACTGATATTACGGACAGAATTAGGCAGAAAGAAAACTATTAAGGGGGATGTGGTTGGTTGTACGTTTGTCTATATAGTGAATAATTTGGGGGATGATGAATAATCATTGGGTTCAGGGTTTGTTTAATGTAAAGTGATTCAAGAATTTTTAAATCCAGAGAAGAAGAGGCTGGTTTTATTTACATAGGTATATATTTCCTTTGTTTCAGATCATGTCTGCTCCTGCAACTTCTCGTCGTAAATGCCTAAACAACCCTGAATCCTTCTGCTACATTTGTGACAGTTTCACCATTCCAAGTCAGAGGACAAACATCAGTGCATTTGTCAAACAAGCATATTTAAAAGTAAAACTCGGTGATCAAGACAAGCCATCCTCCCCCCCCCCCCTATAAAGTGTGCAGGCAGTGTGTCGAGAGTTTACGGATGTGGACCAAAGGAACACGTGAAAGGTTGCCATTTGGTAACCCCATGGTTTGGCGAGAGCAAAAGGAGCATTACACAGACTGTTACTTTTGTTTAGTGAAAAAGTAATACAGGGAAAAGCGTAGGCAAGTTAAAGCACTGGTGCGCAGAGTTAAGCGCGGCACGAGGCAGGGACTGAACCTGGTTGACAAAACATCAGGATTTAACAAGAAAAATAAAAATAAAATAGAATATCTTAATCTACTGTCAGCTATAAGGACAATGCCTCATTCAGCTGAAAATCCAGTGCCAGTTTTCGAACAACTACCTCCTTTAGAAGATCTGAGTGATGTTGACGAACGCAGTGACAGCAATGATGCAGATTTCGAAATTCACGAGGATTCGGTTCGTAGTGGATTTGATCAGCACGAGTTGAATGATTTGGCACGTGATTTGGGCCTATCAAAAAAAGATTCAGAAATCCTAACATCAAGACTGAATGAGAAAAACTTACTTGAACAAGGAGCGAAAGTATCATACTTTCGAACCAGAGAAAGTACATTTCTGAAGTACTTTCGAAGTGACAGCGGCTTTGTGTATTGCCATAACATTCCTAGTTTACTAAAGGAATTAGGGCTTTCAATCTACAATCCAAATGAATGGTAAATGTTTATTGACAGCTCAAAGCGGAGCTTGAAGTGTGTCCTCCACAATGGCAATTTATTTGGTGCAGTACCTATTGGGCATTCTGTCTGTCTTCGTCAAGAACATGGAGATATAAAGAGGGTCATTGAGCTATTGCAATATGACAGACACAATTTGATCACTGTGTTGACCTTAAAATGGTGTGCCTCCTTCTTGGTCAGCAGCGTGGGTACACAAAGTATCCCTGCTTTCTCTGTATGTGGGATAGCAGAGCTCGAGGGAAGCATTGGGTTGAGACGAATTGGACTCCAAGATCTGATCTTAAACCTAGAGATCCCAACATTCTACATGAGCCACTTGTTGACAGGAAGAATATAATATTCCCACCTCTGCACATAAAACTAGGTCTCATGAAGCAGTTTGTAAAGGCATTGCCAACTGATGGCGACTGTTTTAAGTACATCATCTTGACATTTTCTGGTCTGTCAATTGTAAAAATCAAGGCCGGTGTGTTTGATGGTACACAAATTCGACAGCTCATCAAAGATGAACAGTTCACCGGGACTATGTCAAACCTTGAGAAGAATGCTTGGTTATCATTCAAAGAAGTTGTCAGGAACTTTTTTGGAAATACACGTGCAAGTAATTACACAGAAATTGTTCATAATCTATTGGAGAGCTACAAGGCGCTTGGTTGCAACATGAGAATTAAACTACATTTTCTGCATTGCCATCTTGCCAGCTTTCCGGGTGATCTTGGTGCTGTTAGCGACGAGCAAGGTGAACGATTTCACCAAAATTTGAAGGTTATGGAAGAAGGTTATCAGGGTAGATGGGATGTACATACATACGGTGGCTGACTATTGTTGGAGCATCAAATGCGATAGTCAAGTTGAACACTCCAGAAAGAGCTATAAACGTAAATTTTTACCTTAACTACTTGCACACAATTATAATTATATAATTACAGTAGCCATATCCTTTGTTAAAACATAATAGTGTTAAATAAAAATTGCAATCAAGCCTGTTTTATTCATATTTCATTGTATGTCAATATTTGAAAAAGTTAAAAAACTTGACGTGATAGAGAAAAACGGAGATCAGTTTTGGATTCAGCACCGAAAAATTAGTTAAAAACAGCTGTCAGACCTAACTCCACCAAAATTGTGTTCCCCAGTGTAATCCATGAAACCGCCGCAAATACAAAGGACATAAGGTAGCGACACTGCTCGTCCGATACCGGGACAGGTAAGGTGCGCCAAGATCACCCAGAGTGGGACATTCAACAAAAATGTGCCGAACAGTCTGGGGGACAACGCAGTCTTCACAGTAGGGCGCAGGTGAGCACTCCATCAAATGGCGGTGCGTCCCTCAATTGTGTCCAACTCGGAGACGAAAGAAAGCAACCTGAATCCATCGCCAAATTGAGGGGGGTAGGTCCATGGGAACACTCGTGCCGCAATGGCACGCAATTTTAAGTTCCCCTCGGCCGTCTCCTTTGCCAAACAGCCCGGAAGGCTGCCCTAATTCATGCCATGTAGTTGGTGTGAGGAAGAGAGAAACGCTGGTCTGGTCGCCTAGTCCTCACGGAGTATTTGCTCACCTCATTTCCATATGTCCAGGAACCACCAGCAGAAGATAATCTCGATACCCCCCCCCCCCAACTCGCAGCAACCGTGGCGTCACGGATACCGCGAACCAAGGAGTGTGTAGAAATTCCAATGCCTCGAGAGCTCTTTATGAGTCGATCACAATCCGGTCTCCGAACCGAGCACGACACGTTATCTCCTGTACTGAGCAGCATATTGCCACCAGCTCGACGATGAAGAAAGGCGCAGCACCTGGCAGAGCCCCGCTGACTTCAAACAAGAGGGGATACGGCGTGGAAATCGACCCCCTCCTGGAACCTGGAGCTATCCGTGTACACTGGCACGGATCTAGCGTGACACGAATTGTGCTCTAAAAAGATCGAAGGTAATACTCCTGGCACTGTGGAACCTTTGGGAGCAGAGGCGTGGCGACAAATAGTCAAAGTAGTACCCTCCAGGGTTGCATCCTGGGCAGAATCAGAGGCGCCACCGGCCTGAGAGATAAACTGAGCTCTTTAAGTTTTCTAGCCCTAAACCCAAAGGGTAGTGCATGACTGGAGTCTTTCGGCGGCATAGGCACCGTCGAGATCGGCCGATGATGCCGTGAGAGCCGTTGGCTATTGAGGGAGGCGCCGGACTCGGCATGCCTTATATAAAAACCTTGGGAAGCTTAGATCGGGAAAGACAATCGGAGCAAATCATATAAAAGTAGATAATAAATAAAACAGCCCATTAGTCTCATTCGTTGATCAGAGAAGGGCAAGCACTAAGTCTCTCGCTGTTACCACTTAAGGTCACGCCCCTCTACACGATTCCGTCTCCCGCAAGAGGCGTTAATCCACATCCGAACACAGTGCACTAAAGTACCAGGTTGTCCTTCATTAGCGAGGGCCACGTTAGGACCCTGTTTATCTTACCAGAGGGCTACATTATGCGCCTAGAGGAGTTGGTCTTGACCTGGATCCAGGAAGTGCCCGTTGGGGAACTTACGTGGCAAACAATGACTCTGCGCCATGCCACACAAGCATGAGGACATCTGGCCCAGCTCCCCAGACTGCCACCCGGACAATTATTGTGTGGGCGTGGTTGAGAGACCAGCAAGACCCTGTATACCGTCAGTGAAGCTCAGGACCAAGATCACCACAGTTTTTTGTTCCCAGTTAAACCGGGGAACTGTTGAGAAGGCCTGCACAAGTTTCCGACTCCACCTGCAGGCCGTAGTTGAGACCAAAGACAATTTTAGTTTATAAAATGAATAGTACAAGAAGTCCTTAACATGGAATTTTGGTAAATATACCTGTATAAATGAACTTGTGTTAATTTCTTTTATATTGAAGTTAGATAACAAATTAGCCACCGCACCCTGTAATATATATTCTTCAAAACCCATATGCATTTAAATCATGTATATCGTGCTAACTCAAGTAGTTTGACAGTTACAAGTCACCTCTTGCCCCAAATAAAAAAAATCAGAATTTCATTTAAAATTCTTAAGAAATTGGTACGATAAATGTTTAAAATCTGCGCATTTCAACGTCAGCTCGCACGCAACTATGTCTATAAAATGGCATTTTTGAAGGTTATTAGTGTGACTTTTGGCAAGAATTTTAAATTCAGAAAAATATTCAATTTCGGTTTGATAAAAAGCAAGAGCAAAAAATGTCCAGTTTCGAAGTTTATTATTTTTTTCTATGTAATAAATTCGTTTGAGCTATTTTAAGTTTAAATGCTATTTCACTTTACTTTTTGTCAGAATTACATTTTATATTTTTTAAGCGCTACTGGTATTAGTAAACATTTGGTATAAAACTATGGGTATTGTTTGACCCTTAAGACATAGGGGAAAGGAAGTATTTGGTTTTGGTGGATGACAGACAGGAAGCATCAGCCACCCGGTTTGACTTTACACAAATTATATAATGGGAGACAGGAATAATAGGTTAATAATAAATTGTGTAAATTTTATTAAAGATTTTTATTTACTGGCATTCAAGTCCTTTCAAATATCATGCATGAGCCCATTTTGTTATGTGAAGTATTGCAAGGGCATAAGATATATCAATATGTCTTAATATATTTCACCAATCTTGGTGCACAGCTTATATTTTTTTTCTATTCATAACAAATAAGAGTTGTTAGCAACCTTGGAGGGTCCATTTCAGCAGAGAGACAAAGAAGGCTTGCAGAAAAAAAAATATCATAACTGATGGTAGAAATACACTCAAAGCACCTGGGCTACTACTACCTTGGTTTACAAATTGCAATGTAAATTGTTTATGAAGATGACAAAACTCAATCTTCTGCACTGAGAGAGTGCATTAAAGTCAGTGGTCATAGGAAATAACTGATTTCTATTTATATATTTGTACAGTTCCAAACTATATATGAAGGAAGCTGCACTAACTGCATGAAATTCTATTCCGAATTATTTTTGATTTTGAATAAACTGAGAGATTCCTCAACAAGTTCCATTGGCAAAATTATTTGTCAAAAAGACAATAGGGAATTTTCATTCTCTGGAATGTTTCATGTGATATGTTCTTGACTCTTTTACATATTTAACTGTATTTATAGTCTCTTCAAATAAACATACAGTAAAGCCACAAATTAGCAGCCTCCTGTATAACGATCTTTAGATTTAGCAATCTAACTGGTCACTAAATGTGTCAGCATTTAACACTAGCAGCCACTAGTTGTGTTCAGTGATCGGTTTGGTTATAAAATTCATGCAAGTTGGCTGACATGCAGTCCGTTTGTGTCATTTTTTTTCTTAATTTTAAGAGCCCATTTAGAGACTGACTACTAGGGCAAAAGTCACTGTAATCACGCTAGGGCCGTGATTACAGTATTATGGAAGTTTAATGTGTTAAGTGAACACTACACCACAAAGTCTGTGTAGTGTTCTCTGGTGTACAAGTGTAGTGTTAGCATCACTTGACTTATTACACTGACTAACAGCATCATTTTATACCATGGAAGTACAAAATTGTATTTCTGTGTACTGTAATCTATTTAACAGTATTTCAGGTGTATGTCCATTGTTTGCCCTGCAAAGGATATTGGGTTTGAAAATGTATTAGGAATTGACTTCTCTACTATAGCGAGTGGTGGTTGGTAAAATACCCCTAAATTATGACCAATGGATATAATAATAGCTATCTTTTAAACTTTACACCCCTCCAAAAAAAAATGGTCAGAATGCTCCTGTTAGAAAGATGAATCAAGAGAAAATTATTGAGACTTCCCAAATTTACTCACTCTAAAGGAATAAATTAGTTTCGACATAACAAATCTCCTAAAACAATTTTACCATATTAAATTCATTCATCAGACAATTGCTGAATTTGATGAGGTTTCGACTCAAAACAAGTTGTTCCCTCCAGCATAAATCACTTAAGTGTCTTTCCCACATCCAAACAAATTAGTACAAGTGAGCCTAAACACCAAGGAATAAAAAAAAAGTTAATTTCTGCAGGTGCACTATTCCATCAGATCTAATTTGGGCAATAATTTATATCACCATATAACAGAAATGAGGGTGAATTGATTTTTCAATATCCAATATATTTTGAAAGTAGTGACAATGCAAATCTTTTTTATCACAAATTCAAATCATCTATGCCTGCAATCTAGCTAATATTTTGTACAATATTTTTTCTTTTAAAATATATTAAGAGTAAAAAATATGAGAATCAAGGATATGTACAAAACCCAAGTTAGTTGAAAATTTAGGGAAAAGGAGAGAGGATGGAGGGGGAGGGGTGACTTCTTAATCCTGCAACAGTTTCTTGTGGTACTTTCCAAATATAACTTACTTACCATGCCCTACCACTCTTATGTGGGATGGGCAGCCTCTAGGAATGGCATCATGCCCGTAGCCGGGTCGGCAGGAGATATTGTGTGTGGTGCGTGCTCGTGCGAGGTTTGGGTATTCTATGTTGTCTGGACTTTGGTTGTATGTTGGTGTCGGGGCAAGGTTTATTCTGTGTTTGTATTGTTGTAGTAGAGTGGAGTTGCCAGTGGAGTATAGTGGTGTGGCTGTGTTTAATTAAGTTATGGTTTGGTGGTGGGGGAGGGAGGTTATTGTAGAAAAGACTAAAAATGAACATCCATTGCTATTTGTATGATATCGATAAACAAAACAAGAAATTTTGTAAAGCGCGACAGTTTGGGGGTGAAAATAAATGAAAGATGAATGCATTTGGTGATACAATGTCATTTTGTGTAAATGATTCGAGATTCAAATATGATGAAACCTATTTTAAGAAATTCTACCGATGTCAAAACTAACGAAGGCGTCTGGGCCGAAAATTTACCTAAGAGTTCAGAGCTAAAAAACAATTATATACGACACAAACCAAATAAAAACAGGAAGTAGAGACTAAAAACAAAAACCAGGTTGTTTCATTTATCCGGATACTCATCAATCTCTCTCTTATTAGTTTACACTACTTCCCTTCTCACTCCCGCCCCCAGCCTATTTCACTTGATGGTGTAAGGGAGTTCCGCCCCCCCGAGATGTCCGTGCTTCGACCTCAAATGCGTCAGGATGTTGCTTCGTTGAGAGGCGGTGTAGGGACAGAGGCGGCAGCAAAAGGGCCGCTCCCCCGTGTGGATGCGGAGGTGTTTGAGGAGGTCGGATCGCTTACTCGAGCGGTATTGGCACGCGGCACAGAAATGGGAGGCACCTTGGACGGCGGGAAGCGAGGGGGCCGGGAGTGAAACGCGAAAGGGTTCGCTTGTGTGTGCCCCAGCGCCACCACTCTTTCGACGCGACCAACTACAACCATCCAACATCTACAAGAGATAGCAAAAAGAAAAAAAAAGCTAATTCAGTTACACAATACGCGATTTTTATACATGTTTGTGTGTGTATGCGAAAAAGTGTCCGATAAAATCCCCAAATTTATTTACTCTCCCTCCCCCCTCCGGATATGCATTCCTTCACCAAAATTTCTTCTAAATACAGCTCAAAATCGCATAAAAACAGTCCACTAAATAATCTCCAAAACGTAACCCCCCTACCCCCCACGCTCATATATATATATACGAGGCAGTGAATTAACCTAAAATGGCATGCGAGAAGGTGATCACTGGTGTCTATAAAGCGTCACTTCTCTGAAATACAAATCCGACGGAATTGAATAAAAATCTGTCGGAGAACAACGACTCTTATGTGGTCGTAACTTACAAAACTAAAAACTCGCCTTTGTGAAAGGTATACCGAGCAACGTATTTTGCTCAACTAGTTTGACACAATTGTACTTTAATGGATTTAAAACGGAAATATGTAGAAAGAGGCTCGTCGGAGAGACGGCGAAAAACGAAATCTGAAAGCCTAGCATCGCTGTGATAAGTAAACGAGCGCTTTCTTATTTTACTGTTCTATAACAGAGTTTAAATAAAAGAAAGACGGCTCAAATCGGGCTTATAAGCCTACCGCTTGACACAGGACATGCTAGATTCTTCGGTAACGTCGCTATCAAAATAAATGTGGAAAGGAAAACAAAGAAATCGAGCGATCGGGTAGCGGTAGTAAAGAGCCAGGCGCGGTGGGGGGTTCAAAAGATGTGAGCTCTTCGGGTTCATAGTTCCCCAAGTAGTCTCCCCTTTTGACAACTCGGTCTATTTCCCGGCAAACCTGTTTACACCTTTTTTCCTTTGAATAAAAAATAAATAATCATCAAAACGAGAAGAATATTGGACGAGGTAAGAATAGTGGGCTCGGGTCCAGGACACTGGCCAGGAGGGGGAAAGAGGACGACCATGACAACCTTCCTGCGAGGACGGCGTACTGCATCCCATCCCTTGACCCATGCTGGGTCAATAACGGTTTTCCTTCTTCACAACAAGAAGATACACCCAAACTCACTACAATCGGTCATTTTTCAAACCTACTAAGGAAATTTAATTTACAATTAAATTTTAGATTTGTCTTTGCCACTAACTTAAAATGTAAGAGGATAAGCTGCCAACTACAATGAGTAGCATGTTGTTTACAAATTTAATTGGCTCAGGTGTAACCAAGGGGCTCATTGAAGGTATCAGTGTGCGAACAGGAAATATCCACGACCAGTCCATTAAATATACAAAAGATATCGATTGAGAATTTTAAAATCTTAGGGGCCCAATCCAAGGTTACACCTCTCCATATCCTAGAATCTCTATATATTAAGCTACACAATCCCTATCTCAATCGCAATGTCTTTTTTCCCCTCTAATAATTAGCCAACTATTTCAAGTAATCCAACCCTTCAACTACACCCTATTTTTTTTCTTACCAACTTCACTTCGTATCAATTCCTTCTATTTCCTCCTCTCGTCCTTGTGTTGTGTCAGGCAAGCCCATTTTTGTTGTGTTCTTGTGTCCAGTTTGTGTTAGACATCTATTTTTACTCTTAAATAATTAATATTCTAATTATTTAATTAGTTAATGTTATTAGTTAATTTTATCTCATGCTGTTTTTTCGAAGGTTGGCGTATTAAGCTAGAAACAATTAAGTGAACTCTTGTTTTCACTATATATATCCCAAGGAAAGAAAAACTGGTATCACAACCTGGTAAAACTGAGGAATATATTACCTGAACTATTAAAAGCTTAAGAAATAAAATGGGATTTTTGGAAACTGAAAAATAGGAAAACTATTGTAACCACTATATGGAGGTGAATACAGAAGTTGGAGTCGAACCTGTGTCGTCAAGCGCTCTTCGCTATCAGAACCTCGAAGGTGTAAGGGTTTTTTTTTATTCAGTGGGAGGCAAGTGTTTGTCTAGTAGGAGGGACACGGGCTTTTTTGGTGTATAAGGGAAAATCACATGTGATACCAGTTTTGCTTTGTTTGTATATCGCGTGTTATGTGATTTTCCCTTAATATATTTTTATAGCAAGAATAGCAGTTGATGGTTGTATTGAGAGAAGGGGTTGATGCTCGATTGTCGCGAGGGTCACTCGTTCCAAGGTGGAACAAGTATTCCTTCTCTGATACAAGATTCCGAGTTCGTTCTTGAAGGTGTCCACTAAATAAGTTCGTATATGGATTTTACAAATAACTTGATGAAAAATAACTATTTTGAACTTGAGATTTAATAATGAATGGCTGGAGCTTGCGAGTCCTATCCACCGAGGTGGATGGATCATAACGATGAAGACGAAGTGATTTGATCGACTGTGTGGATAATGTGAATAATGCGGAAGTCGAGGATAATTTTATATGTGTAAAGAAGGTGGGCGTGACCAATGGAGTTTCTGGGGAGGAGCTTTGTTTGAAGTCAATGTTTGTTAGAGAGAGAGAGAGAGAGAGAGAGAGAGAGAGAGAGAGAGAGAGAGAGAGAGAGAGAGAGAGAAGAGAGAGAGAGAGAGAGAGAGCGCAGAGATTGTCTATCAAAGGAAATTTATATAGGTGGTGAGAAAGGAGTTTATAGTAAGAAAACGATAACATAGTTTGGGAAACAGAATTTCTGTGTCGCAGACTGGCGTTAATAAACAAATGGAAGGAAAAGGCTAAATGAAAGTTTTGTGGGAACGGAGTTCGTTGTGAACCCCAAAGGAAGATAAATGAATCGTCGGTTATGTCGGAACACCGTGTACATGTGTGTGTGCAACTTTTGTGTAAATGGATCATCACACATACACACACACACAATATATATATATATATATATATATATATATATATATATATATATATATATATATATATATATATGAAATGAATACTCACAAAGTAGCACGTGATGTTCGCAATGAATGCAATGTCCGGCACCTTTTCATTTTTCCTGCGGGACATTGCATTCATAACTATATAAATATAGATATATCGGGTATCGCAAAAGTCGTGTTACACGTTAGGACGCTTTCAATAAAGGACATAATGATAGTTTTGATGCAGTTAGACGTTTTAATTGTTTTAACATATAAATGTGTTTAAATTGTAATGCTAATCGATCTGGCCGTCATTGGTGGCGAGACCTGAAGCCCACGTAGACATTGCAAACGAAGTCCTTCCACGCGGTTGATGGGGGACTTTTAGCTCGAGGACGTTGCTGTGGTAGATCTTGCCCTCAACATGCACCCGCACGCTGTACTCGAGGGGATTGAGGTAGGAAGACTGCAACAGCCAAAAGTTCATATTCGACCCGGACCACTCTTGCATGGTCTTGGCCGGGTGGGCGGGGCACCGTCTTGCCGTAAGACGTACTTCACCTTCGTGATATTTCTTACTCAGGACAGCACATTTTTGCCCAAGATTTTCTGTCATCAACCGCGAACCGCACGGGCAGCATTTTCTTGCCATTCGAACCAACGACGCCGAGCATCATCACGGAGACCGAGTGTTTGGTCATAGACACGAAGCGGACCTCGGAGACGTCCTAGCCGAAGGAAGCTTACCAGGTGGTGGTTCTGCCTGTTGATGAACGGATATACCATGTTTTTTTCCTTAAAAAAAGATAATTCGATTGCCATGACTCTTCAAGTCGGTGAGAAGGCGACGACAGCACTCCCGACGTTGTTACATAAGAACATAAGAAAAGAAGGAGACTGCAAAAGACCATTCATGGCCTACACTTGGCAGCTCCTGTTCCAGTCAACACACAAAAGATTTCTTACCAGAGAAAAGTCATCAACATTGTCACCCTTTACAGGAGTTAGTCAGATCTAATCTACAATATACATAAAATGCACGTTCGGGACCTGTTTCGCGTTAGATGTATGTGGATATGCAGTCTTGCAGATAAATTGAGACCAATTTTAAGCAGTTGGTTTCGTGGGTTTAACAATTTATTTTCTGACAAAACCCTGCTGGTATAAACATCTAATCCTCCGCTTTATATTCAGATAAACGGAGAACTGATTCAACAGCAGAAAGCCAAGGAACAACAGAATCGTTCCGCCATTGTAGTTTTGTCACGGGCCGGGCACACTGCCAACAACATTCTTAAGTTGACGAAACTTCAAAGGCAACAGTTTATCGTGTGTATAGACAATTTAAATAAGAGGGGAATTGATTCCAAGTGCAATGCAAGTTTTTTCGCTGTCCTCAAACGCTCGATTGAAGCCAACCCCATCAACATCCATGACAACTCCTGCTAAGAAAAGCAATGTGTCCCTTGTCACGCTGTCCAGAGCTGTGAACAGGAACCTTGGCATGACGCGCTGTGTGCGGCGACGCCGTCCCTTCCTAACAGCCAAGGCCAAACCTTCTGTCAATCATCAAGCATCAAGGTGCAGGAAAAGCTCACGTATTTGTGGACGATGAGGTGAATCGCAGAAATTCTTGGGTGATTGCATCAACCCTTCTGACCTCCCACCTGTGTTTAAGACTAAGAAACCTCCTGGCTCTGTGATGATATTTGGTGCCGCGACTAGTCATGGAAGTGGGGTCATGGGATCCACAATTCATTGAGGCTGGTTGGAGGTTCGGCACAGAGGAGTATATGGGCATCTTGAAGAACTCTCTGTTACCTTGGGTGGAGCAAAGTTTGGGGTAGGCAATGTGATGCTTATCCAGGACTCTGCACCATGCGATACATAGCTTAAAAGCAACACAGGCCTTACTTGTTGAGAAGGTGCCATTTTTTGTGAGGGCCGACATCTGGCCCAGTAAAGTCCAGATCTCATCCTTCTCGATTACCTTTTGTGGGGCGTACTTCAAGGAAGGACCAATGCTTCACCACACTCGAGTGTCAACAGTTTGAAGACATGTATAGCACTTGCGACACGCAAAATCAAAAGGTAGAGGTTGTGGCAGCTTCAAAAAAGTTTCATTCTCGTGTGGAGGCAGTAATTACCCAAAAGGGTGGCCATATTGAGTGATAAATGTTCATATACTACATATGTTATTCAAATTAGATATATGTACTACGATTATCTTAGTATCTATAACCTGTTTTATGCATCTCTAAGAATAGTCAATTTGCAAGGCCCTGTAGATGTCCATCGGAGGATTCCTTGGAACGGAGTGTATGTGTGTGTTGTGCTGCGAACATGGGAGAGGAAAGAAAGCGGTGTTGTAATTGGCTATGTGTGTGATGATAAGTCTAAGATCTACCCACCCGAATACAGAGCTGAGCACAGCGCGTCCACCAATTGGCAGCCGGATCTCTACGTGCGCTGACGTTTATGTCCGATCATGGTAGGTTCGAACCCGGTATCATACATTGGATTGGCAGACAAACGCCGTATCCATTAGGCTAGCAAGAGCTATATGAGCTTTGTAAGGTGATGATGTTAAGGGGGTAAACCCCCCCCCCCCCAACATACGGTGTATGGTTAGTAGAGTTGAAAGGAGTTATTACTTGGAAGCGCTAAGGAATCTTGAAATAGCGGATTAAAAAGGAGCTACGGAGAAAAAAAAAGAATAAAAAAATGAACATCCAAAGCGAAAAAGAGAACAAAACAATAGATTATCAAAGTGGAAGGGGGCATTCTCACATCTCCACTGGGATTAAGTTTGCACACAGAGTAGAGAGACTCAAAAATAGACACAGACGGTTCACCAAAGCGATTTTCAAATAAACTCATCAGCGATAACTTGAGATAAGCGATTTTGTCGTCGTTGTGATCAACATGGAATTCAAAATAAAACAAATTAAGGAGGGTGCTTAAACATCCTCTTTCACCCGTAGCCGGGTCTATCAAGACAAGAAAAAATCGCCAATCAAGCGGTGCGTTAAGTTCGAGTCCTGCGTGCACACAGCTAAGGTCATATACGTTAGCACACAACCAACAACGCTGTAACCCCATCCCCGCCTCTTTGCGTAAACAACATATCACTCTTCCGTCCAGGAACCTGTCGGTTTCATATTTACACACACCCTGGCGTGGAAGCGTGGCCCTCCTTTGGGTCGTAAAGTGTAACCTGCGCGCATGTTGGTGGCAATAGTGCTACCGCTATTCCTAACCCACCCACACACCCAACGAGGAACAGGACTCTGATGCCCTCAATTCTTCAAGCGATTGTCATCCTGATCATTGTGTACACGTCCATCCGTTAGTTTTTTTTTGTTACACTCTAGCCCCTCTGTAGGGCAAGAGAAAAGGAGCTGTAGAGTGGTCAGTAATGCCACGACCACCTTACTTGGATGGTATCCTAGAGTACGACCAACCCAATTCGGATGTATTCCGCGTGAGGTTAAGCTGCAATTGAACTTCCACTCCTTAGCCGTTCCATGGGCCGATAGCACAAGAGGGTACTCTAAAATTCCTACAGCATGCAACAGCCTCCATCTGTTCCAACAGGACAACCTCAAAGAAAGGGAGGCTCCACTTAAATGTGTAACGTTAGGAGGTCCTTCAGCACAGGCTGTAAGATCGAAGCCTACCCCTTGATCTCCACGCGGTCGGTCGGAGCCGACCGCTTTCTCCCTTAATCTCCTAAGTGATCAGAGAGAGCAGAAGTCACCTAACCAACCCCATCATCGGAAAGCTGCGGATCCCTAATCAGCGTTGTCAATGTCCAATATTATTCACCTACCACCATTGCTCGAGTAGATAAGACCCGTCTAACAGAGTTCAGTCAAGTTCTTTCGTACGTCGGCGGGCGGCCTTGAAGCGGGCTGCTTCTCGGCCTCTGCGAAAGACTTAGCTTGGGACAGCCCGCAAAGGGTATACCAATGGTAACCATGCTGCGTGATAAATCCTCGTTGGCATTGCCCTGCAAATTCGAGGGGGGAGGATGTTCTTGTGTTAGGGGTAGCCTCACATCACAGAAGTCTCTCTTTTAGGCAAAATGTTTTCCAGTGTTATCTCCATTTATTATTGTTAATTTTATTATCAATTGAATTATCCAACTTTGAAATAAAAAAATAGTAACCTGCACACCTCTACATTCTAGCACACCCAGAATTTTTGAATGTTTAAATTATCAACGTATAATATTAGTCTTTTACGAATTTTTGTAATTTTTTCAGTACCAGGAGATGGGTGAAACATTTGTCCGAAACGCTGTACATATCACGTAAACTAAATGAACTTTCCATTTTTCGTCATATCTTTCATCCTGCAATATATATATATATATATATATATATATATATATATATATATATATATATATTCGGTCCTCTATACATACTCATGATTAGTTTAAACGCCCACTTAAAAACCCGAAGTTGATTTCCGAAGTAACCTACCAGTTACTTTTTTCTTCTGGTTCTTCATTGTGTTCTTTATACGGTCTGCCAAAAACTCATAAAGCTGGTATTCTTCTAAGACCTATTCTGGCCGCTTACAATTCACCTAGTTACGATATTGCTAAATTTTTAGTTCCCTTCTCTCTGATTTAACTCGAAATGAATATCCTGTTGATAATTCTAAGCAATTTGTAGATGAACTCAAGCAGCTCGGTTCCAACGGTCATATGGTTAGCTAGCTATGACGTTTCATCTCTCTTTACAAACATTCTATTAACTGAAACCATAGACATAATTTTAGACAAGCTATTTCCTTATCACAATAGTTTACATTAAGGATTTCCTCGATCTTCGTTTAAAACACTTCTGGAATTAGCTGTTAAAGATTCTTTTTTCACTTTTAATAAAAACGTATAGAAGCAAGTCGATGGTATTGTCATGGGTTCTCCACTTGGACCAACCATCGCTAACATTTTCATGAGCCATTTGGAGACCAAATTTTTAAATGATTGTCCTAGAGAATTCAAACCTAAATTCTATAAAAGATACATAGATGACACTTTTATATTATGCCATATCTCTGTTTAATCGGAACTTTTCAAGAACTTCATAAACTCATATCGCCCTAACATTTCATTTACAATCGAACCAGAAACAGATAACAGTTTATCGTTTTTGGATGTAAAAATAGAAAAGAATCAGGGTTGCTTTGAATTTTCTGTTTTCAGAAAGCCAGCGTTTAGTAACCTTGGTTTAAACTTTTACAGCTCCTGCACCTATCAATTCGAAGTTAATGCTTGTAGAACTATAATTCACCGTGCTTTCAATATCTGTTCTAACTAGACCCTATTCCATTTGGAAATGATCAAACTCAAAACTTTCTTAAAATTAAACAACTACCCATCCCATATTTTTATAAATTCCATTAGGAACTTTTTAAATAACGTCTCTAAACCTATAAATAATTATAATGTTCCCCGCAAAAAATTATACATTTCCTTTCCCTTTATGGGATACCAAACTAATACTTTTAGGAAGGAATTGTCTAATATTTTGAAAATATTCTATCCGCATTTTAATTTAACGCCAATTTTTGTAAACCCATTAAAAATTAGTTCTTTGTTCACTGTAAAGGACCCCATTCCTGACATTTTCCGTTCCAGAATAGTATATAAACATACTTGTCCTAAATGTTCTTTGGGAACGTAGATTGGATGTACGGAACGTCTTCTCAAGGTTCGCATTGATGCTCACCGTGGGGTCAGTCACAGAACAGGAATGGATCTCTCCGTAAAAGAAAACTCTATTGTCCGATCTCATTCCTATTCATGTAAAATACCTATAGATTATAATCAATTTAAAATATTATCCGCATCAAAATCTAAATCTGACCTTTTCATAATTGAGTCGCTTTTAATTAAGTATAATCAGCTTTGAGTTAAATAAGGACTCTACTTCCACACCGTTATATATTGCCTGATTAATTTCGTTTGAATTTTTTTTTTAACTAGTCACAATGAATTAATTACCACTTAAACAATCAACTAGCTAACATTATTATTTTGTTTTTGTTGTTTTTCGACCAACCAACTACATAGATCAGAGAACCAACTAATACTAAATCACATTTTTCCTGTTAGTATAATTTTTAAATTCATTCATTCAGCTCAGCTTTCTCCGAATCAGTTGACAAATTTTAGTGTATTTATTGAAGTTTTCCTTTTATTATAATTGTAACTTTATTAATTTCGTTTGAATTTATTAATTTATCTTAAAATACAGATTTTTGTCCTTTATATTGCATTTTAATTTTTTCTTTTTTTGTTTTACGTCCTAGTACATTTTTAGCCTAAAGCCTTTAATTTCATTGTTATCATAATTGTTAAGCAATTGTTCTTATGTAAATCTCTAATATTCTAGCCTAGAAGATGGGTCCAGAGCCCGAAATGTTGGCAATATATGTTATATTCAGTACTTTCCTGCTGCTGCTGATATATATATATATATATATATATATATATATATATATATATATATATATATATTTTACACGAGGGGCGGTCAATAAGTTTTGCAATTCGGATATAAGGAAAAGTATTTTATTATTTTTCAATATAACTACCCTCGACTTCAATGCACTTGCGCCACTTGTCCCTGAGGCTTCGAATTCCCGACAACCAGAAATTTCCCGACTGCTGTTCAATCCACTCCTGGACGACGAGCTGGACATCTTCATCATCCCCAAACCGGCGTCCACGCAGTGCAGCCTTGAGCTGGCGGAGTAAAAAGTAGTCGCTAGGGGCCAGATCTGGAATGTAGGGGGAATGGTTGAGCTCCTTGAATCTGGACTCGCGCAGGGTAGCTTGTGCAACTCTGGCCTTGTGGACATTGACGACGATGAAATCGATCATGGGGCGTGAGGTTTCTAGGGACCCAACGGGCAGAGACCTTGGTCATGGCCAAATTGTCGTGGATGATGTTGATAACACTTCCATGATATTCCAAGTTCTCGCTCGATTTCTTCGACCTTCACCCGTTGATTTTCGAGGATCATCCTCTCCACACGGTCCACATTGTCCTCGTTGGTCACGTCTAACGGGCTTCCTAGACGGGGGTCATATTCAAGGGAGTCACGACCATGGCGGAACTCCCTATTCCAGCGAGCAATGGTTGCATAGGAAGGGGCGTTGTCGGTGTACACTGCAACCATGCGTTCATTGATCTCTTTTGCATTCTTGCCTTCCTTGGTCAAATATTTGATCACTGCGCGGTGCTCAACCTTCTCCATTGTTGAAAAAATTGTGACTGACGATCTGCGATCAGCTGCTACTTCTTAAATATACGAGGCAGGAGCGTGCGGCTGCAGGTCCTGACTTGACATAACTTTTCCTAACACCCCCACAAACAGCCATCCCCCTTCCTCTGTTTTGCGCTACCGATTCGCAAAACTGATTGACCGCCCCTCGTATATATATATATATATATATATATATATATATATATATATATATATATATATATATATATAGTACATGAAAGAGAAATTGGACGCGAATGAGCAATGAGACAAGAAACAGGATTTTTTTTTTAGAGGTAAGAGAAAGGGACATTAGAAGAAGACTAGAATCACAGAGAGCAGAGGGCGGCACAATGAAGGCAATCCTTTACCGAGAAGACAGAGATAACGCCAGGGGAAAAAAGTTTGAAGTTCCTGGCCGGGACTCGAACCAGGGTCTGCTGATTGCCGGTCAGATGCTCTACAGATGGATGGCAACACCGTACGAAGACCGAATTATTTTCTCTCTACACCCGCTGGTAATCAATCAGACCCCGGTACACAAGCGCGGAAATCCAACGCTTTAGCCAGTAAGGCTAGCGGGAGGTCTCTATTTGGCATTTAACGATAGCCGTAGAACCGCAACCACACCCAAAGGGCAACGAAAGTAAAATAATCACGCTCACGGGTTCACCCCTTCCCCGCCCCACCGAATCTCTCAACCCCCAAAACCCTTCGCTATAAACGGAACAAGTTCGCATCAAAGAGCAGAGAGCTCAATATACGTACGATGACTCATTAACGAAGCGCCCCACTAGAATTAAAACCCGAAGAGTTCTGTCCACGTCAATATACCCTGGAAAATATTGACACAACAGAACCCACTTCCCTGCAAAGCATCACCCCCGTCCCCTAACATCCAATTAAGATTACCTATTTTGACAGGGCATAAATTTAGAAAGGTGAAATTTTGTGCTGTGTCGAGGCAAGACCACATTTATTATATTAAGCTAAAAAAACAACAACCTGGTAATTCAACCGGCATGTAGGTACAATCCAGGGAAACTGCATGTACATACGATCCAGGGAAACCATGTACGAACGACCGAGGGAAACGGCCAGTACGGACAATCCAAGGAAACGGTATGTACGTACAATCCATGGAAACGGCCTGTACGTGCAATCCATTGGGAACGGATGTACGTAGAATCCAGGGAAACCGTTAGTACGTACAATCCAGGGAAACGGCATGTACGCACAATCTAGTAAAACGGCTTGTGGGTGGGTTTTGACAGATGCGGATGACCTTTGATAGGCCCTTGTAGCTTTTGTCATCCGTGAAATTATGTTATGTTATGTTGCCTACAATCCAGAGAAACGGTGTGTACGTGCAATTTATGGAAACGGGTTGTACGTGCAATTCATGGAAACGGCCTGTACGTACAATCCAGGTAAACAACATGTAAGTGCAATCCATGAAAACTGTCTGTATGTGCAATCCAGGGAAACAGCCTGTACGTACAATGCAGGGAAACGGCCTGTGGGCACAATCCAGTGAAACGACATGTAAGAACAATCCAGAGAATCGGTATGTACGTGCAAACTAGGGAAACGGTATGTACGTGCAATCTAGGGAAACGGTATGTACGTTCTATCCAGGGAAACGGTATGCACGTGCAATTCAGGGAGACGGTATGCACGGGCAATGCAGGGCAGCTTCCTGTAAGAACAATCCAGGGTAGCGGTATGTACGTACAATCTAGGGAAACCGTATGTACAGTGACTTGACCTAAGTATTTGCACAATTCTATTTGTGATGTATTTTGAAAAGTTTGAGATCTGGTTTGGGGTAAAGAGTAAACGTAGTTTAGAACATATATTTAACAGAATATTTAAGCAGAACATACAAAAATATATTGACAACCAGAAAATCAACTAAAAAAAAATGTATGGGACAAAAGTATTTGGCCAAAACAATAAACAAGTCTTTAGTATTTAGTGGCGTGACCTATATTTGCAATAACAGCATGGAGACGATTATTGTAACTGGGAACTAACTTTTGACACTCCGTTTGTGGTATCTTGTTCCATTCTTGCATGCAGATGACCCTCGAATCAGCAAGGTTCTTTGGACTCCTTTTGTACAGCCGTTTTGAATAATCGCCACATTTTTTTTTAAGCGCTCATCTGGCGACTGCTTACTTGGGCATTAGTCGCCGTATTAAAACCTGCCTAGTAATAGGTATCTTTAAAAGAGGATACTAAAAAAACATAAAAAACCATCAATAAAATAAAACAAAGAAAAACGTAATAAGCAGGAAGCAAGCTTAGGCGTCAGGGGGTCAAATTTTAAATGGGATTGATTTCAGGCGATGGCTAAGCCACGTAAGGACACCTATTTTCTTATTTACGAACCATTCTTTCGTTAATTTCGTTGTATGTTTGGGGTCATTGTTTTGCTGAAAGATCCACTTGCGCCGTCCGTAGAATTTTTTTTTGCGCTCGGAAGCAGCTTCTGCTCCAGTATCTGCCTATACATGGAACTATCCATTTTTTCCATCAATGATGTGGAGTTCCCCTACACCATGGACAGTAAAACAGCCTCACACCATGATGTTGCCTCATCCATGCTTGATGGTAGGGATGGTGTTCTTGGGATCATAGGCAATCCCTGCTTTCCTCCTCCATGCTTGATGGTAGGGATGGTGTTCTTGGGATCATAGGCAATCCCTGCTTTCCTCCTCCAAACATGACGAACTTCGTTTCGGGCGAAAAGTTCAATTTTGATTTCGACGGACCATACAACCCGTTCCCATAACTCAATTCCTTTGTCAAGATGGTCTTTGGCAAACGTTAAACGATTCTTCATATGTTTTGCTGTAAGAAGGGGAGTTATGCGTGGAGTGAACGCATGTAGACCACTTCGATGCAATTCTCTAGAAACAATTTTTCGACTGAAGTGAACTCCTTGTAACTCCAGTTCATTTTGTAGGTCTGTACGGGTAGTTATGGGCACATTTGTCACCTTACACAGCATATAGCGTCGAGAGCGGCCCGTGATCTTGCGACGAGCTCCAACACTTGGCAGGTTGGAGATTGCCCCAGTCTCTCGATGCTTCCGAACTATTGCCCCAACAGTTGAGTATGGAATCTTCCCACGTTCAGCAATTTGCCTATAGGTTAATCCTTCATTAAGAAGTTCAACTATTTGCTTTCGAATAGCTTTGGGAATTTCTTTGACTTTCGGCATTGTATTCACTGAGCCTCCACCTTCAACAAACTCTGGAGGTAATAATTGTGCCGATCGTAGTTTGTTTACATTAGGTGTGCTTCTGGAAGTTTCTGGCAGCTTTATAAGACGTTTAAATTAAGATACTTAAATTGTGCGATAAACTAACAATGATTTAACATGATATTAATTTTGGCCAAATACTTTTGTCCCATACATATTTTTGTATGTTCTGCTTAAATATTCTGTTAAATATATGTTCTCTTGAACTATGTGTATTCTTTACCCCAAACCAAATCTCGAACTTTTCAAAATACATCACAAATAGAATTGTGCAAATACTTAGGTCGTCACTGTACGTGCTATTCAGGGAAATTGTATGTACGTTCTACCCAGGGAAACTATGTACGTTCTACCCAGGGAAACTGTATGTACGTTCTATCCAGGGAAACAGTATGTACGTGCAATTCAGGGGAACGATATATGTGCAATCCAGATGTAGAGAAATTATAACCTATCTGCACCCAGAGGGCCAAGTGTACATATACGTTAAAGTCCCTATTCGGAGATAGCGAGAGTAACGTACCTAAAGAGGAGTGAGGTGAGAACGTTAGTTGTCCGACTAACAGCCAAACTGCCGAAGCTTTGATCTCCCCGCCGCATAGGTAGTCGGGAGCGAGCTGCTGTAGCAAGGTGACCACTAATGGCCATTACGCAGCTCTCAAAAGATCCGATTACCTACGAGGCCCAGAAGCCCGCGGTTAAAGCGCCCCCCAAAAGTGGTGCGAGAAAAAGAACAGCAAGAATTGTGACGGTCGTCGGTGCCTCTGATTAAGAAGCCGACCTGGGCTCCGCGGTGCCACCCTCCGATCACCCCTAGCTCTCCCCTCTGCGGCCTCACCGTCCCCCTAAGGTGGGGCGGGCGCCGAACTATAAATAAACCCGTAAGGAAAGAAAAGATAAATTATTATTCGGAGAGACGATAGAGGACCAGATCGAGGAGATCGGTCTTCACCCAGTTTCGAAATCATTCTTCTACAACTTAGAAAACTTCACGTTTTCGTATCGATGCCATACAGAGTTATCCCTCACAGATTTATTAAGAAGTCTGGCTGGATCACAATTCCTAGTGCCAAACAGGAATTTCGGCAGCAAGAGAAGAATATTATTATTCGGTGAGAGACGATAGAGGACCAGATCGAGAAGATCGGCCCTTACCCAGTTTCGAAATCATTCTTCTACAACTTAGAAAACGTCACGTTTTTGTATCGGTGCCATACCGAAGTATCCTTCACAGGCTTACTAAGAAGCCTGGCTGGTCCACCATTCTTAGTAAGAGAAAAGAAGACCCGGTAACCCTCGAGTGACTCTTAAATTGAGAATCTTAATAACGGAGGAAGAAGAAGAATCAATACCCGAGGGAAGATACAATTTTTCAAGTACATTCAAAATCACCTCGTATACCCCCCCAAAAATCCAGTTGGGCAACCACTTGAAGAAGACTAGGATACAAAAAGGCTTCAAAAGCTACCAAGAAGAGCCCTCCTTGAGCCTGAGAGTACAGCTCCTCCCTCCGCTTTTTATCGTAGAACAGAAGAATTTGACATCGTGTCCCCCCCCCCACTCATCTCGTGGAAAAACTACAATCGGCCTCTGTTACTCAACAAAGCGGGATAAAGCCAATATAGCGACATCCGTCAACCCCTAATCGTTTCAAGTTCATGCAAGTCAGAATAACTTGTTAAATTCGTTTTGATTAAATAGGAATTTTAATACTGTACCCAAGCTAACTAAAGGAGAGATAATATTTAGTAATGCCTGTCATATTGTTAGTTAAGAATTGGGGAACGTATATTGTGGATAAATGCTGTACAAAAAGGTCTACCTAAATAACTAACTGGCAATTGGTTTATTTATTTATGTGGAGCCTACCTTCTTTGCGTTTAGAAGGAATCACAAAAGAAATAGGCCCTAGTTCAAAGTTAGATGACTATATTAACCCTTTTAAATCTGGTGTAAATATTTTGTGAGTTTATTGGTAAATTTAAAATATATATTTAATTTTGGATAATGCTTTGTGTTTCACTGGATCCTTTACGCGTTTTATGGCTCTTTCTTTAAAACGGATTAAACGCTGTGGCACTCTCAATAATAAGGTAATTAAAAAGTCCACTCAGCTAGCCTAGGTATTGTTCTCCTCCCTATTATTAGTGCCAGACAGGCACGCTGAAGTCATTGAATATATGGCTCTCTGACAAAGAAAATAGGAGGGAACTCAACAACTACAATACCACACCAGCATGGAAACGGTATGTACGTGCAATTCGGGGAAACTTAGGGTCAATGGGACAAAACGAACAAAATAGCCTAAAGGAGTTAATAGCAAACGCCCGAAGACACTCAATTTCCCCCCAACGCCACCATACCAAATACATGGCCTCCTTTCTCTCCCAAACTATGATTTGTTTTTGTCTTTTTTACTCCAGGGGTAAGATTTATTTCCCCCCTCGGATTTAAAACGAAATAACAACGAGGACGTAGTGGTCTGTACGGCGCACAAGCCCCCATATGTTACTCAACATCCCTTTCGGGGGTGCGTATAAGGATAGATAAGGAAAAGAATGAGGGTTTGGGTGGTTCAATGGGAGAGTGCAGACATCGCAAACCCCACCCTCGCAACCCTAAGGGATGAATGGTATCTAGAAGGAATTAAAGCTCAGAATACTCCATACCACGCGACTACGTGAGATCAAATTGACGGTCGGATTTGTTGATATAACTTTATTGACGGACGCTTCCATACCCCCCTTCCAGCGACGTGATATTTATCACGGTTTAAACGCTCAAGCATCGATGCCACCAAATAGGAAGTGGAGAATGCAGTCTGGAAAAAGACTAGGCAAGAAATGGTGTAAAGAGTCAAGGTCTCAAGATCTAAACTAAACGTACCCCAACTCTCTCCTTCAGAGCCCATATTTTCTGTCATTTTCTACGGTTGATGTTGAGGTAGAACTTCATTCATGGAAGTAATCGGGATGGTCGGGGCGTTCCATGTAGCTGATAAAGGTTGACCTTGAGGTGAAACTCCATCCATGGAAGCAATTGAGGTCGGGACTTTCCAAGTAGTTGATAAAGGTTGCTGACATTGAGGTGGAACTTTATCCATGGAAGCAATCGAGGTATTTGGGACGTTCCAATTAGTTGGAGTTCCCCCTTGAGGTAGAACTCCATCCCAGGAAGAAAGAGACTTTGTAGGGATGTTACGAATAGTTTCTAAAGGTTGACCTTGAGTTCGGGCCCGACCTTCCTTTGCCATTTCCTCCTTGTGGACCCTTCGCATGTGCTTCAGAAGATTGCTACTCTGCGTGGTGGAATACGAACACCAGGTGCAACTGAAGGGCTTCTCGCCGGTGTGAATACGCAGGTGTTTGACCAAGTTCATTCGCAGCGGGCACTCGTAACGGCACACCTTGCAGGAATAAAGCGGGGCCCCCGTGACAGTGCAGTGGGTTAACACAACCATATCAGAGGGTGGGGTCTTAGCCAGGGAAGGAACATCTTTCACACAGGGGCCGGAGGAGGACCACTCAGACACATTCCAAACCTACGAAAAAAAAGAGGGGCCGATTTAGTTCTTCGTAAAGGACGGGTCAAAATGGAATCGTCTAAGTGGGTCCTTCGCAAAAACCTACACACGATACGGATTCAGGTGGAAAGGTACTGGACCCCTCTGGATGTACCCTAGATGGTACTGGATAAAGTACCTTACACTTCTTCCAACACTAACCACAAACCTTTCGAAATCTCTCTGTCATAAACCCTCTGGTCGTTCTTTTTAATATAACGTCAAGTTTCCTTTCGCAATACCTATTATCACCCCTCGGTTCTCATAACTATGGACGTGCGACAATGCTATGCGGTGGGGAGGACGTAGTGTAAATAGAATGTAGAACGACCCTAGCAGATTCTTGATGCGAGCTAATTGATTTTTCTTCCTGGCTTTCAAATTTGGAGACATAATATTGGTGTGATCGATCAAACATGGCCAAATGCTGTTCTTGAGAAGAGACCATGAGAGCTGGAGGAGCTACCCTCATCATCTGCAGTCACTCAAAAGAAGCGGTACGTCAGAAAAACTTGCCTTAGATATTGATATATATTTTTTTTAAGGGGCTATCTGGCGACTACCCACTTGGGCATAAGTCGCCGCAAACAAACAGCCTAGTTTTAGACTACTTTAAAATAAATATTTGAACAGAAACAATAAAAACGAGATAACAATCAGGAAGCACGCTCCGGCGTCGGGTGAAGGTCTCCCTCCACCCGGCGTAGGAACGTGTGAGCTAGAAAGAAAAAAATAACAATAACAAAAACAACAACAAAACCTAGTTAAATAAAAGGGAGAAGGCCGGCCTCCCCCCAAAAGTCAACAAGTCCACCAGTCAATGTGCACGCACTCGTCCCGAGTACAAGGGACAGGCGGTAGCGACCCCGCCCATCCCGGTACCGGGACAGGCAACGTGCGCGAAGATCACCCAGATTGGGACATTCGATAAGAATGTCCCGAGCAGTCTAGGGGACGACGCAGTCGTCGCAATAGGGCGCAGGCGAGCGCTCCATCAAATAGCGATGCGTCACACGAGTGTGTCCGATTCGGAGACGACAGAAAGCGACCTGAAGCCGTCGCGGCATTGGGGAATAGGTCCATGGGAACAGTCGCGGCGCAATGGCACGCAACTTTAAGTTCCCTTCGACCGTATCCCATCTTCTTTGCCAAGCAGTCCGAAGAGCTGCCCGTATTCCTGCCATGTAGTCGGTGTGAGGAAGAGCGAAACGCTGGTCCGGTCGCAGAGTCCTCGCGGACTCTTTGGCGCCCTTATCGGCGCGCTCATTTCCCGCAATTCCTACATGTCCAGGAACCCAGCAGAAGATAATCTCGACATTCACTCGGCTCGCCAAAACCGTGGCGTCACGGATATCGCGAACCAGGGTATGCGGAGATTCCAATGCCCCGAGAGCACTCAGAGCGCTTTGTGAGTCGCTATAGATCACAATCCGGTCTCCGAACCGGGCACGTCGCGTAATCTCCCGTACCGAGTGGTGTATTGCCACCAGTTCGGCCGTGAAGACAGATGCAGCGCCTGGCAGAAGCCAGCTGACTTCAAACAGAGGGAATACGGCGTGGAAGCCGACCCCATCTTGGGACTTGGAGCCTTAGATATTGAAACGCCATCAACAAATTCCTTGAGAAATAACGAATGAGCAACGCCATTGTTACAGAGATAGACAATCACCGAAGGGAAGGCTGTTAATTAGCACAGGGTTGGTCGGTAGACCTTGCGAGAAGTGATGGAGGACTCCCAGACTATACCGAAGCCTACGAAATATTCCGTTGGTTACCGAGAATAAATAGCCTATGTGGCTTTATCACAATAGAGGTAGAAGACTTTCTTCAACTCTGCTCAGGTGATGAATTTTGACTCATGGACATCATTTTCACGAGGATCTGGGGATTCGTGTAGAAAAGACTAACACCGGCGAACGGTACTAGGGAGTGTGTGTGTGTGTGTGTGTGGAGAAATTTTCCTTGGAATCACTGGAGTGCTTCAAGGTATCAATGAAGAGTCACATAGTTCTGCAGGGGCCTACTTCCACGAAACACTGAATCCATTCTTCGCTCATACCCACCAGCCCCACGATGCCTTCAGGCTTGCGATCTCATCCACGACGCGAGAGACTAATGGCGCTTCCTACCTACGTACAAA
Organism: Ceratothoa steindachneri; assembly: GCA_963969495.1. NCBI lineage: Eukaryota > Metazoa > Arthropoda > Malacostraca > Isopoda > Cymothoidae > Ceratothoa > Ceratothoa steindachneri. Next base: position 74,666,095 of record OZ018329.1, on the reverse strand, counting down.
ATATTATGTACAAGCTTGTCAAAGAGCATTGCGAGGACGCACAACTCTTCTATAAGGGGACGGGGGATAATCCTAGGCGTTAGAAATCCAACGCCTTCTCCACTAGGACGAAGAAAGCAACACACTCACTAGATAAGTGGAGAAGACAGCGAATATGGGTTCGATTCCTGGCGAGATCGGAATTTTAAAAAATCGGCGCTCGTTGGGAGTTACCGCCAATCGGCCGAGCGCCGAGTGCGCCCTGTGATCTCCATTCACACGTCATCAAACAAATAGGGCAAGGCAAACACAACGCAGTGTTCTCTTTCACATCATTCGCTCACAACACATCACTCTTCCGTCTTCGGAACTCAACGGTAGGGTTTCAAACCCACAATCCCTTGGCTTTCCCTGCTTGGTGGCAAAAAAGTGCACTAACCCCCTGCCTTCCCTTCTATCCAGCGATGACCAGCCCTTAGTACTCTCGGACTTACTATGGTCATTCTAATCTTTATGTAAAGTTCAGTATCCGGTCGATTTTTTTTTATTAAGGGGCTATCTGGCGACTGCCGACTTAGGCATAAGTTGCCGTAAACAAACAGCCTAGTTCTAGGCTACTTCAAAAAAATTCAACAGGAAACAACAATAAAAAGAAATAACAATAACAAAGCAATAACAAAAACAACAACAATAAAACCGGGTTAAATGAAAGGGAGAAGGCCGGCCTCCCCCAAAAAGTCAATAAGTCCACCAGTCAAAGTGCACGCACTCGTCCCGAGTACAAGGGACAGGCGGTAGCGACCCCGCCCATCCCGGTACCGAGACAGGTATCGTGCGCGAAGATCACCCAGACTGGGACATTCGACAAGAATATGCCGAACAGTCTGGGGGACGACGCAGTCATTGCAATAGGGCGCATGCGAGCGCTCCATCAAGTAGCGATGCGTCACACGAGTGTGTCCGATTCGAAGACGACAGAAAACAACCTGAAGCCGCCGCGGCATTGGGGAATAGGTCCATGGGAACAGTCGCGGCGCAATGGCACGCAACTTTAAGTTCCCTTCGAACGTCTCCCATCTTCTTTGCCAAGCAGTCCGAAGAGCTGCCCGTATTCCTGCCATGTAGTCGGTGTGAGGAAGAGCGCAACGCTGGTCCGGTCGCAGAGTCCTCGCGGACTCTTTGTCGCCCTCATCGGCGCGCTCATTCCCCGCAATTCCTACATGTCCAGGAACCCAGCAGAAGATAATCTCGACATCTGCCCGACTCGCCAAAAGCGTGGCGTCACGGATATCGCGAACCAGGGGATGCGGAGATTTCAATGCCCCGAGAGCACTCAGGGCGCTTTGTGAGTCGCTATAGATCACGGGAGCCTCGTCGATTAAAAAGGGGCAGGTGGCGCAAATAACTAGGACTTGTTCCCCTGGCGTATCTGCTTTAAATATGGTGAGCGATGGGAGAATTGCGTGGCCTCGAAGCGTACCAAGACATCTCCCCCCCCTCCTTTAAATTACTAGGGCAAAACAGCTCATCCATACATTTTCACCACTTCCTGTCCCCTCACCCACACAATTCTCTAATGGAGATGCATCGTTGGGGAGAGTTGCGTGGCTACCGTTCCGTAGAACCCCAATATTAGGTTTTCCTACTCAATGAATTTTTCAGTCTTTTTTTAAAGAATCTTTTCTGAACCTTTTCCAACCGAAAAGCACCAATCGGTTTACGCCTATTTGACCAATACCCCCCCGCCCCCCTACCCGTCCCTCGACTGCCTCTTCTTCCCCATTGTCCCTGTTGCTTATTTCTTTTTGTTTTTTGTTTGTTTCTTGGCCTTTGTTATTTTGCATGTTTTTACTTGTTTTTAATTGCGTGCACGCGACTCTAGGTCGGTCGGATGGTAACCATTTTACTTTTCAGTCGACTCTAACGAAACTTGAAACCCTTATGTTGTTTTACATTCTCTTTCAAATGATATAATTGCAAAGGTCATCCCAAGGTTAGGACGGGAATTATTGAAAGTTTTGAAGGTCATATGGTATAAAGTCAGAATAATTGAGAGCACGCAACTTAGGTCTGTTGACCTTGTTTAATGTAGCCTAGTTTTAGGTTGTAACGTGATTACGACGACTTTTGTCCTAGGAGTCACTCGCCAGATGCCCCCCCCCCCAAAAAAAAAAATCCCCATTCTCCCTGAGGGTAAAAAAATGCTGTCGCTGCCCATTTCACTTTCTTACCCCTCGTATATTACGACTCGGGGAACGATGATTCGCATTGCAAATTCATCGACCGAGACGAAATAGCTTGTAAACAAGCCCCCAAATGCCGCCATTTTGACAAATATAACAGGCTTAAAAAATAAATAAAAAGTTGAATAAATTTTTTTACTAGTTTTCAAGTCACAATAAAATTTACAAACTAAATCGCAGAGATCGTGGTTATTTATAATCACCATAACCATTTTATAATGACGTTTTATTAACTCCTGAAATGAAGCACCAAGTATGGCACACGAGAGCCATAAAAATCTTGGAAAGAACAAAGAATTGTCAAGAACAAATGAATTGAGGTGCGAAGAAGCAAATAATGGCGACAGGTTTTCCCGCGGCAGAATTACTCGCTCGGGGAGGAAAGGAGAATACCAAATTATGGAGGTGGAAAGTTTCTGCCAATCGGAGCAGCGACCAATTATACGAACTTTGACCTCGCTTCCCTTGGAGCAAAAAAGGAAGAAGAAAATGAATACAAAAGTAATATACTTAACAGATGGTGACAATAACTGTTGGACCCATGATATACATCAACCTATTAGGTTGAGGAATAAGTTCTTGCGATATTTTTAAGGTGTTGATTTAGGTTTTGTTGACGTGATTTGTGCACATATTAATAAACAATAAGAAATAATGAGAGCAAAATTTGCAAAGGTTAGGCTACGTCTGTTAACAGCGTAGACTATTAGGCTTTTGCTTAGGCTACGTCTTAAAGTTGAGTAATAAGTCATTGCGGTTTATTTAAAAGTTGTGTTAATTTAATTTTTGTTCTGTACCCTCAAAATGGAATGTCAAGTTGAAAGAAAGGCGCATTTTCGACACTTGTTGTTATTCATTTTTAATCGAGGTGGGAACAATGAAAACGCAACCAAAGCTCGTCGCGATATTTGTGCTGTGTACGGAGAAAATGCTTTATCATAAAGGACAGCTCAATCGTGGTTTTCACGTTTCAAAAACGGTCATTTCAATCTTAATGACGAAGAACGTTCTGGTCGCCCCATTAAGTTGGATGAAGATCGATTGAACGACCTTCTTCATGAAAATCCTCATCAATCGACCAGAGAATTGACTGTACAATTGGCGTGTGTCAGAAAGCTGTAGTGAATCACCTTCATTCGATGGGGAAAGTTCAAAAACTCGGTGCGTGGCTTCCGCACGCTTTGAGCGAAAGCAACAAACTTCAACGCTCCACGATTGCTGCAGGTTTGCTTGCTCGTCACAAGGCTACTTGTGGATATAAGGACAGATTTCTTCACCGAATCATCACTGGCGACGAAAAGTGGTGTGTTTATGTCAAAATGAACCATCGAAAACAATGGCTTAGCCCCAATAAAAAAAAAAACACTTCCGCGATTAAAGCAAGGAATTCATCCACGAAAGACGATGTTGTGTGTGGTGGGATTGTGAAGGCATCATTCTTTATGAGCTCCTTGCGAACAACGAGATTGTCAATGCAGAACTCTACGTTCAACAAATGTATCGACTCGCCGAAGCTATTCGTGAAAAGCGACCTCATCGACGTTATGGAGTCCTTCTGCAACATGACAATGCTCGTCCTCACATTGCCAATATGACAAAAGACGCCATCGAAACGCTTAATTGGGAAATCCTGCCGCATCCTCCATATTCGCCAGACTTGGCTCCATCGGATTTCCATCTGTTCCGATCGCTCTCCAACAATTTGCGCGGCGTTTCGTTCAATACAGATGTGGAATTAAGAACCTGGTTAGACGAATTCTTCGAGTCAAAATCCAGATTTTGATTGCAGAGGCATCAAAAAACTAGTTGAACGTTGGGAAGAAGTCATAAATAACAACGGAGAATACATTATTGATTAAATTGCATATTGTTATCAATTAAAAATGAAATTTTTCTAAAATTGTTAATGGTAATGAATAAATTTGATAAAACCGCAAGAACTTATTCCTCAACCCAATAAATATTTACTGGATCAAAGAGCGCATTTAAATGTATCAAAAAAGAGAGAAAAAGTATGCAAAATTACAAACTAGAACTCACGAATCATTCCTTATGAGGCTGCGGAATGGCATGACCTTACGACACACCAGTTGAGTCCACAGAAGCGACTTTTATCCTCTTAATTATAAATCCCGCTCCACTTTGCCTCAAGCCCAGGTCACCATTGAATTCCCATCGTGGATTTGCTCTCTGGAAATCATAATCTCCTCGACTCTCTCTTTCTCCCCAGCTCCTTAGACAATGAGAAAACAACCTCGAAGGAAAATTAAATGTAGAATCCAATAAGCGCCAATTCCCTCAACGGGTGAAGAGAGAAAGGTTCTTAGTGGTGCTTAAGGCGAATGTGCTTGAGGAGGTTGCTGCTCTGGGCGGTGGAATAAGGACACCACGTACACGTGAACGGCTTCTCGCCCGTGTGAACCCGCATGTGCTTGAGGAGGTCGGCCCGGATCGGCGACTTGTAATCGCACACCGAGCAGGTGAAGGGGGCCGCGACCGCCCCGACGCCGGCTGCCGAGGTCACGGGCGGCGGGCGGGGTGGGGGGAGGGCGGCAACCAGGGGCTGGGCGAGACCTAGTCCCCCGAGAATCGCCGACTGGGCATTCGAGGACGACCAACGAAGCTCGCCCCAAACCTGCAGAAGAAACAGGGGGTCAAGCTTGGAGGTTCTACCTCGTGGCCCGCGCACACACTACCAAGGACATACATAGGTACTGGAGAGAAGGGGTGACAACGAACCCTAACTACAGGGTTCAAACCACCCCTGGGACTCAACGCTTATAAGTATCGACATAGATGAGTAGTGAGTGAGAACTAGGAACCGCCTCTTCGCCAGCTTCCTCATATGGTCCAAATAGGAGTTACCGATGTCCAAAAAAAGAAAGATTGGAGAAGGCGGGTGGCGGGGGGGGGGGGGGGGGGCAGGCACTACGTACTTCCCATGGGAGATGAATAACTGGTGGCTCCCGGGGTGCTAAAATACCAGCCAAGATATCTATTCCACTTTTCATAGGTCTTCCTTTATTTCTTCCACCCTGCACTTCCTCAGAACACGGTCGTACCATCGGAGCTTTTTCTATTCTGAAATTTCTACACCACTTCTTTGATCTTATTTGCCCGTCTCGATCAGCTCCCGGCAGGGGACAAACGATGTCCACAAAATTCATCTCCACCACCTTCCCAAAATCCACCTTTTCGGAGACAAAACAACATTCGATTCCTGTTCCTTTTTTGCCTCGACGCTGAGAGAAAACGCTTCGGATAGGGGGCGGGGGGCAGAGACTGAAACGCACAGTATAGAAATGGACAAAGACCAAGGATCTTTTCATAACATTATCCCCTGGTCCCTGGGGCCATCCAAAAGTAAAATTCCGAAACCATATAACCTTTGCGACGGGCCTCTACTCCCCTTCAAGGACCCGACCGTACATAGGAAAACCACACCAAAAGGCAACAAAATTTCGAGACTCATTAGACTCAGCGACGAGTAAGGGGATAAGCATAAAAAAGAGGGGGGAAGTTGTTGCCATAGATTGAAATAGAAAACCATGTTAAACTCAAAAGGAGGGGGTGGGGGCTGAAAAAATTAATAACTCTAACCCCATTGTGGGATGTAAAAACAAAACAGAAAAACAGCAGACATTTGCCTGAAACATGCCGATGAGCGTTCCCGCAAGTACACACATGAATACGCGTTGACATTTGCCAGCGAACACACTAGTTAGTAACTAACTACCCTATGGGACTCTTTAAATGGCGACCCCACTCAGACCCGCCCATTACAGGAGTCTCGGATGAATCAGCGAGGCCTCGTTGGCCTCCCGAAGGCGCCGCCGAATAACAAACATCGCAAAGCGAAAAGAGGCGGGTGCCGAGGGCATTAATCTCGAGACTGCATAATTGCGCATATTTTGTTGTTGTCTTTGTAATTTTAGGAGCCCATCTGGTGACGGCCTACCAGGAAAGAAGTCCCCGTATACACACAAGAGCTTACTACTAGTCTATATTAAAGAAAAACATAACAATATGTAAGTAACAACGATAAAAAGTACAAAGGCTAAACAAAACCAACAAACAAGAAAAAGCAAAAAGGCAACAAGGAAGCTCGCGGCGACGTTAGACCTGCCTCCACCTGGCGATGTAACAGCAACCTATATATAAAAAAAGGAAGTGTTAAACAAGGTGGAGGAGAACAGCCTCCTCCAAAATTACAAATAGTCCACAAGTTTATGCAGGAACCAATCCCGAGTAGAAGGGACAAGCGGTAACGACCCCGTGCGCCAAGATCACCCAGACTGGGACATTCAAAAAGAATGCGACGAATAGTCTGGGGCACAACGAAGTCATGGCAATAAGGGGCAGGCGAGCGCTCCATAGGATGGCGGAGCGTCCCGCGAGTCTGTCAAATTCGGAGACGACAGAAAGCAATCTGAAACGGTCGCGCTATTAGGGGGCCAGCCTCCCCCCAAAAGTCAATAAGTCCACCTTTCAAAGTACACGCACTCGTCCCGAGTACAAGGGACAGGCGGTAGCGACCCCGCCCATCCTGGTACCAGGACAGGTGTCGTGCGCGAAGATCACCCAGACTGGAACATTCGACAGGAATGTGCCGAACAGTCTGGGGGACGACGCAGTCGTTGCAATAGGGCGCAAGCGAGCGCTCCATCAAATAGCGATACGTCACACGAGTGTGCCCGATTCGGAGACGACAGAAAGCAACCTGAAGCCGCCACGGCATTGGGGGATAGGTCCATGGGAACAGTCGCGGCGCAATGGTACACAACTTTAAGTTCCCTTCGACCGTCTCCCATCTTCTTTGTCAAGCAGTCCGAAGAGCTGCCCGTATTCCTGCCTTGTAGTCGGTGTGAGGAAGAGCGAAACGCTGGTCCGGTCGCAGAGTCCTCGTGGACTCTATGGCGCCCTCATTCCCCGCAATTCCTACATGTCCAGGAACCCAGCAGAAGATAATCTCGACATCTGCCCGGCTCGCCAAAACCGTGGCGTCACGGATTTCGCGAACCAGGGGATGCGGAGATTCCAATGCCCCGAGAGCACTCAGGGCGTTTTGTGAGTCGCTATAGATCACAATCCGGTCTCCGAACCGGGCACGTCGCGTAATCTCCCGTACCGAGTGGTGTATTGCCACCAGCTCGGCCGTGAAGACAGACGCAGCGCCTGGTAGAGCCCCGCTAACTTCAAACAGAGGGGATACGGCGTGGAAGCCGACCCCCTCTTGGGACTTGGAGACATCCGTATACACTGGCACGGTACCAGCGTGGCATGATGTGTGCTCCAAAAAGGTCGAACGCAATACTCCCGGCGCAGTCAAGCTTTGGGAGCAGAGGCGTGGCGACAAATAGCCAAATGTGGTACCCTCCAGGGTAGGGTCCTGGGCAGGACCAGGGGGCGCCACCGGCCCGAGAGCTATATCTACCTCTCGAAGGAGTTTCCTGGCCCTAAACCCAAAAAGCTTAGTGTATGACTGGCGTCTCTCGGCGGCATAGGCACCATCGAGATCAGCTGCGGATGCAGTGAGAGCTGTTAGCGACTGAGGAAGGCGCCGGGCTCGCGCGTACAGGCGAGTGATGCACTGCACGCGGCGCAGAGCGAGTGGCATCTCCCCAGCATCGACCAACAGGCTCTCAATGGGGGAAATGCGGAAGGCACCGGTCGAGAGGCAAAGGCCGGTGTGGTGGATTGAATCCACCTTCCGCAATAAACGCTCGGCTGCGGATGCATAAAACTCGCATCCGTAGTCGAGCTTCGAGCGAACAAAGGATCGATAAAAAAGTAAGGCAGTAGCCCTATCAGCGCTCCAAGCGCTGAACGTCACGGAACGGAGAATGTCCATGGCGCGGGTACAAGAGACCCTAAGGCTGCGAATATGAGTCTCCCAGCTGAGGCGTCGGTCGAATACAAGACCAAGGAAACGGTGCGACTCAACCACATCCAGGCGCACCCCATTAAGAAACAAATCTGGGTCGGGGTGAAGCCGTGGATGGCGGCAGAAGTGCACCACCTTAGTCTTGGCAAAAGAAAACCGAAACCTGTGCGCTTCGGCATAGCGAGAGGCGCGGTTCAATGCCTTTTGGAGTGGACGCTCCAGAGTTGGCATCTGGGCCGCGCCAAAAGAGATCGAAAGGTCGTCCACGTAGAGCGTAGCGAGAAAATCTTCCGGCAGCACCGAGGTGATGCCGTTGATGCTCAGGGCAAAGAGTGTGACACTGAGGACACTTCCCTGCGGGACACCCTCTTCCTGCTCCTTTGGGCCGGAGAGGGTTCCCCCCCACCCGTACGCGGAATCGACGATCTCGCAAAAATTCAGATATAAACATTGGGAGGCGTCCCCTCGCCCCCATCGTGTGGAGAGTCTCCATGATACCGTATCGCCATGCGGTATCATAGGCCTTCTCCAGATCAAAAAACACCGTGGCGTAGTGCTGTCTACGAAGGAAAGCCTCGCAGACGGCATTTTCCAGTCGGAGCAGAGCATCCGACGTGGAGTGGAACTTATGGAAGCCGCACTGTGCAGAAGACAGATGGCCTCCGCTGTCCAGGAAATAGGCTAATCTAACATTTACCAATTTCTCCATCAACTTGCACACGCAAGAGGTTAGAGAGATTGGGCGGAAACCGGTCGGAGTAGAGTGATCTCTCCCCAGGCTGCGAAGGGCGAGCACAGTAGCGATTCGCCAGGAGTCTGGGAGAAGACCTTCCACCCAGATCCTGTTGAACAAATCTAACAGAAAGGCCATGCCTCGCTCACCCAGGTGTCGAAGCATGGCGTACGGACCATGGGCGGTGTCCGCGCACGAAGCGAGAGCGGAACGCAACTCAATCACAGTAAACTTGTCGTTTAAGGGTTCTCCGCCTCTGGAGGTAAAGTCCGGCCGGCGGCCTTCCGCGACATCACGACGTGCATTGAATGCTGGCGGAGCAGCATCCCGGCTAGAGAATGCGGAAAAAGCGGTCGCTAAGGATTCCGCCACGGACGCGGGGTCCGAGATTGCGGTCCCATTCTCCTGGAGAACGGGAGGGGGTCCTGCGAGAACTTGCCCCGAATCCTTTTGACTCGCTTCCACACCTCAGCTAAAGGAGTCTTCCCGTTAAGTGAAGACACGTATGCCCGCTAAGAAGAGCGGCGGGTGTGCTTCGAAATATACCGCAACCTAGCCCTAGCCCGACGAAATTCAGCGACAGTGAAATCGTTCGGGCGGCGCTTATAGCGCATGTAGGCATAACGCTTCTGTTTGAGGGCCGTCTCACACTCGGCTGACCACCATGGGAGTGGTCGGCGTGCAAAACGGCCAGACGTCCTAGGAATAGTAGTCAGGCCCACGGCGATGAGGTTGCCGGAGAAGAACTAACGGCCTCATCTACCGACCTAAACTCCCCGACTGAGATAGAGAATTCAGTCATTTCCTGAAATGCAGGCCACCGCGCCAAGCACCACCGAGGTGGTCTCTCAGGCGGCAGTTGCCCTGAAAATGATATTTGAATGGGAAAGTGATCACTACCATGGAAGTCATCGACCACCCCCCAATCAAAATCAGGCTGTGCATCCGAAGAGCACAAAGATAGGTCAAGGCAAGAAAATGAAGCGGATCTCGGACAGTGATGCGTAAACTCATCCACGTTTAGGACACCCATCTCAAGCTCTTTGATCAGATCGGCAAGGACTTGTCCCCTGCGATTTATGGAGTAAGCTCCCCAGAGAGGATGCTTGCCGTTCACATCTCCAAGCAAGAGAGAGGGCCTCGGCAACCGTGCCACGACGCGGCGGAAGTCCCCCGCGTCGAAGTCAGCTGACGGTGGAATGTACGCAGAAATGATAGTATACCTCCTATCCAGGTGCAGCTGCACAGCCACTGCCTGAAAGGAGGTATCTAAAGAGAAAGGAAGAACGGAGACATCATGCCGGGTGTAAACGCGCAGCCCCCAGTCGGGCCATCCCGCGGTGGTGGGGTCACCAGACCCTTATACCCCGGGAGGGCAGGCAGCGGGCACGCGCCTAGCATGGTCTCCTGCAAAAAAATAGCTAACGGGGAACGGGACGAGGCGAGCCTCCGCAGCTCCTCCCAGTTGGCCCGGAGTCCACGGCAATTCCATTGAAGGAATATGCCCTCCAGGCCTAGCTCGGAGGAGACGCGGGGGCCCTCCTCGAATTGAAGACCCTCACGGGAATGGCCGTACGCTTCCCGGGCGCTGTTGGCCTGACAACGCGCTGAAGGCACTGTCGCCTTCGAGGACTTATTGGGGGAGGTTGGGCTCGCCATGCGAGTCTTTTCCTCCCTCCGCCTCGAAACCTTAGGCGGGCGTTGCGGCTTGGGAGGCGGGGGGCCCTCTTTTCGAGGAACCACCGTCTCCGAGCCACTCGCTCCACCTCGGGGCGTGGGCGAAGGGGCCGAAGCTCCTTTGTTGCTGTCCTCCTTTCGGGGAACAGCTTTAGGAGCCCCCGAAGATGGCCTAGCGACCATCTTCAGGGGTGTTGCCTCCTGTGAGTCTAACGACTCGGTGGAGGCGCGTGGCCGTTTCGCCTTACGGGAAACGGTCACGCTGGGGGAAGAGAGGGGAGCCCTGGTTTTAGCCGGGGCAGGGTATGAACCCTTTTTTCCGCCAGGTTTACCAGGGGAGCGCCCAGGTTGGGTAGAGCCCGCAGAAGGGCTCCGAATGGGCGCGGAAACAACCGTGCTCGTTGGCCTGGATGGGCCAGGAGCAGAGGGTGCCTTTCTAACTATTGAGGCATATGACGTGCCAGGCAGAGCCGGGCGCGCCAGGACCAAGTCCTTTGCCTCGCGGAATGAGAGTCGATCCTGGGCCTGAACGGCCAGGAATTCTTTCTCAAGGAGATATGCATTTTTTTTTTTTTTTGATTAAGGGGCTATCTGGCGACTGCCGACTTAGGCATAAGTTGCCGTAAACAAACAGCCTAGTTCTACGATACTTCAAAAAAATTCAACAGGAAACAACAATAAAAAGAAATAACAATAACAAAGCAATAACAAAAACAACAACAACAATAAAACCGGGTTAAATGAAAGGGAGAAGGCCGGCCTCCCCCAAAAAGTCAACAAGTCCACCAGTCATGGTGCACGCACTCGTCCCGAGTACAAGGGACAGGCGGTAGCGACCCCGCCCATCCCGGTACCGAGACAGGTATCGTGCGCGAAGATCACCCAGACTGGGACATTCTACAAGAATATGCCGAACAGTCTGGGGGACGACGCAGTCGTTGCAATAGGGCGCATGCGAGCGCTCCATCAAGTAGCGATGCGTCACACGAGTGTGTCCGATTCGAAGAAGACAGAAAGCAACCTGAAGCCGCCGCGGCATTGGGGGATAGGTCCATGGGAACAGTCGCGGCGCAATGGCACGCAACTTTAAGTTCCCTTCGACCGTCTCCCATCTTCTTTGCCAAGCAGTTCGAAGAGCTGCCCGTATTCCCGCCATGTAGTCGGTGTGAGTGAAGGAGATATGCACCACATTGCTTCGAAGAAGCAGGGTGCGGATCTCCGCAATTGATACAATTGGCCACACACGATTTGGACTTATCGTGTGCGACCTTAGAGCCATTTACACATACTTCAGGTGACCCCGACTTTGCACGTCTACATGAGCGATTCGTATGGCCGAAGCGGTGACAGTAATAGCACCGCCGCGGCAGTGGCACGAATGCCTTCACGCGGTAGCGGTACCAACCGGCACGCACCGACTCAGGGAGCTTGTTACAGTCGAACGTAACGAAGAGTGTAGGGGTGGGTCTCGAGGCCCCTCCCTGTTTTCTCATCACACGTTCGACCTTGACCGCCTCATGGTCGGCCAGCTCTAGGGTGAAGTCCTCAATGGAGTAGTCAACGAGTTCCCTCGCATAAACTACTCCTTTCACAAAGTTCATGGTAGAGTGCGGCGTCACACCCCCCGGGGTGCCATGAAGTGTCCGAAGAGCACTTATCTTGGCCGCCTCGGCGGGATTCGCCGCATTCGCCAGAAGGCTCCCGTCCGAGAAACGGGTTACCTTCGGCTCTCTACCAATTGCACTAGCTAATCCTCTCCTCTGATGGATCATGTTGCCCTTGGACAACATGGTGCCATCAGTGGAGCGAATAACGAGGAAGCGTTTGAAGACAGCGGGCTCGAAAACGCCAGGTAACCTCTGAATGAGGGGGCCCAGATGTCATCGAGGCTCCTCCCTGTGCACTTTTGGTCTTTGTCATCGTCAGGAGCTCCGTACCCGGGGGGGGCAGAGGGGCCGGATGTGCCGATCTTGGCTTGGTCGCTTGCCAAAGTGGCAGCAGACTCATCCGTCCCCGTAGCCCCGGCGGATGGAGAGGAGCCCCGAGTCTTCTTCGTCTTTTTCGTCCTTTTCTTTTTTGGAGAGGAGGGCAGGAAATGAACCCGCTTCTCACCCCCGCCGGTAGAAGCCCCCAGGCCAGATCCTTCTCCGAAATGGAGAAGGTCCTGGTGGTCGCAGGGGGCATCATCCGGAGGAGATCCCTCCCCTCCTTGTACTGCCTGAGAATCCACAGCCGTTTGATGAGGACCTTGCATAGGGGCGGATTCGGGTTCGGTGCTTGGCGCCGAGCCCGGATTCCCCCCCATGGAAGGCCCTACCGTCTGAGGCTGATTTTCCTCAAGGACCATGTCTATCACAGGAGGGGCCTCCAGTTGGCCATCCCCTCCCAGGACATTGCAGGTCCCCTTGGCAGCGTCATAAGTCTTTAGTAGGGAGGCACAGGCCTTGACCCCGGCAAGGTTTAATATTTTTGCCAGCAGGTCTTTTGAGGGAAGCGACCGAAGGGGCCTGGCTTCCCTCTCCCCCCTAAGGGGGTTTGCCCTACCGAGCCGCTTGCACGAGGGGCGGTCGGCAATGGGCTGCCTGCTAGCTTTCTTGGCAGTCCCCTTAGAAAGCAAAGGAGGGACTGCCGCTTGAGATAGGGAGGTGCCCGAAAGCACCTCCAGAGAAGGGGGTGAGGGGGAGTCCCCTACACCCGTAGGCGTAGGAGAGGAGTGAGCCTCCTCTCCCGTTAAAGAGGTATGGAGGGTCCCCTGCGCAAGCACAGGGGGGGAGACCTCCATCTTTTCTGTGGAGCTGCACGAGGGCGGCTCCGTTGTTTTAGGGGGAATTAAGGTGAGATGTTGTTTTTTTTCATCATTGGGCATGGTGACCCTCTTTGTTTAACGGGACGCAATCGCTCACCACCTCTTGCAGTAGCCGCACTGCAAGAGGTGCTTACAGGCCCGGCAGAGCCAGGCGCCGCCATTTGGGACCACCCCTCCCGCCTGGTGGCCTGGCAGTCCTTCGGCATGGCGGCTCCACCTTGAACACGGCGTAAAAAAGATAGATTTTGAAGAGGAGAGGAAAAGGGATGTGAGGAAGGTATGGGTGGGGATGAAGCAGGTTGTTAAAAAAAACCTATCCCGAACCGGAGCTCAGGGGTTAGGGGACATTGTCCTCTTCCCCCTCAGCCCCGATTCGGGACGATTGGATGAAAAGAAGGTCAGCTTCTACCCTGTGAAATTAGAGGCTGACCAGAGAAAGTTGTGGGAGAGGTTGTAAGAAAAGCGACGAGGTAGGAGAGAAATACAGGCTATCTGAAGGAAGGAAAAGAAGCTAAGCTGGGGCCGGACGGAGCGCAGGATCCCGTCAGCACGGCGGCCAGGATGGCAAATCACCGCGCCCTTTACGGGGTTTCTTTTTAGGAGAAGAGGGTGGGGAATGGACCCGCTTCTCCTCTCCCCCAGCAGGAGCTGCCAGGCCAGATGGGCCGGCCTCTGCTAGGTCCTTCGCCGAGATGGTCAAGGTCCCAGCAGTCGTGGGGGCACAGGCCGGAGGAGATCCTTCCCTTCCTTGTGCTGTCTTAGCAGCCCGACCCTTCTAGCGAGGGCCCCGCACAGGAGCAGACTCGGGCTCGGTGTTTGATGCCGAGCCCGAATCTGCCACCCATGGAAGACCCCACCTTCTGAGCCTGGGCTGCACCAGGGGGCATGTCTATCCCAGGGGGGGAAAGCTCAATTTAGCCATCCCCCATGACATCACAGGTCATGTCAGTGTCGTCCATATTCTCTGGGGGGAAGGCATAGGCCTTCACCACCGCTAGATTCAATATTCTGGCCAGCAAGTCTTTAGAGGGAAGCAGCCAATGGGTTCCTTTCTTCCCTCTCCCCCCTATGGGGGTTTGCCCTACCCAGCCGCTTCAACGGGGAGCGGCCGGTTTTGGGCTGCCTGCTGGCTTTCCTGACAGTCCCCTGTGAAAGCAAAGGCAAGACTGCCAGATTTGACCTGGAGTCAAATGGTGACTCCAAGGAAGGGGGTGAGGGTGAGCCCCTTACACCCGTAAGCACTGGAGAGGAGTAAGCCTCCTCTCTGGTTGAAGAGTTATGGAGGGTCCCCTGGGAAACCACAGGAAAAAAACATTTTTTCTGTGGAGTCGCCTGAGGGTGGTTCTGATTTCTTAAAGTGGAAATGGGGAGAGATTTTGGTTTTTCTAAGTTTTCATCCATGGGCATGGCAACCCTTTTTTTTTACAGGATGCCAATGCTAATCACCCCCCGCAGTGGCCTGCTCTGCGAAGGGTGAGTACAGGCCTGGCAGAGTCAGGTGCCACCATTTTGGACCACCCCTCCTGCTTGGTGGCCTGGCAGTCCCTCAGCATGGCAGCTCCACCTTGGACACGGCATAAAATGGATAGTGTTTGAAAATAGAAAAGAAGAGGTGAGAAAGATGTGGGTGGGGATAAAGCAGGTTATTAAAAAACCCACCATCCCAAAATGGAGCTCAGGGGTGAGGGATCATTTTCCCCTCCCCCCTCAGCCTCAATCCCCGGCTGACAAGGAGGTCAGCATCTACCCTGTGAGATTAGAGGCTGACCAGAGAAAGTTGTGGGAGAGGTTGTATGAAAAGTGAGGAAACTAGGGGGAAACAAGTCTTCTGAAGGAAGGAGAAGAGACTAGCTGGGGTTGGATGGGGTGCTGAGCCCTGTCAGCACGGCTGCCAGGATTTTTTTTTTTTTTTTGTAAGAGCTCATCTGGCGACTGCCTACTTGGGCATTAGTCGCTGTATTAAAACTGGCCTAGTTCTAGGCTACTTTAAAATGAAATTAAAGAGGAAAAAAAAAACAACACCCCAAAAGGGGGAAAGGAAGCAAGCTGGCGCGTCGGGGAGAGGTCCCCCCGGCGCAGGAGCGTGCAACTAAAGAAAAAAAACAAACAAAAAACAAAACAAATGCAAAAAAAAAACAAAAAAAAACAAACAAACCTTGCTTAAATAATAGGGAGAAGGCCGGCCTCCCCCAAGAAGTCAACAAGTCAGTGTGCACGAATCTGTCCCAAGCACAAGGGACAGGCGGTAGCGACCCCGCCCATCCCGGTACTGGGACAGGTATCGTGCGCGAAGATCACCCAGACTGGGACATTCGACAAGAATGTGCCGAACAGTCTGGGGGACGACGCAGTCGTTGCAATAGGGCGCAGGCGAGCGCTCCATCAGATAGCGATGCGTCACACGAGTGTGTCCGATTCGGAGACGACAGAAAGCAACCTGAAGCCGCCGCGGCATTGGGGGATAGGTCCATGGGAACAGTCGCGGCGCAATGGCACGCAACTTTAAGTTCCCTTCGACCGTCTCCCATCTTCTTTGCCAAGCAGTCCGAAGAGCTGCCCGTATTCCTGCCATGTAGTCGGTGTGAGGAAGAGCGAAACGCTGGTCCGGTCGCAGAATCCTCGCGGACTCTTTGGCGCGCTCATTCCCCGCAATTCCTACATGTCCAGGAACCCAGCAGAAGATAATCTCGACATCTGCCCGGCTCGCCAAAACCGTGGCGTCACGGATATCGCGAACCAGGGGATGTGGAGATTCCAATGCCCCGAGAGCACTCAGGGCGCTTTGTGAGTCGCTATAGATCACAATCCGGTCTCCGAACCGGGCACGTCGCGTAATCTCCCGTACCGAGTGGTGTATTGCCACCAGCTCGGCCGTGAAGACAGACGCAGCGCCTGGTAGAGCCCCGCTGACTTCAAACAGAGGGGATACGGCGTGGAAGCCGACCCCCTCTTGGGACTTGGAGCCATCCGTATACACTGGCACGGTACCAGCGTGACACGATGTGTGCTCCAAAAAGGTCGAACGCAATACTCCCGGCGCAGTACAAGCTTTGGGAGCAGAGGCGTGGCGACAAATAGCCAAATGTGGTACCCTCCAGGGTGGCGTCCTGGGCAGAACCAGGGGCGCCACCGGCCCGAGAGCTATATCTACCTCTCGAAGGAGTTTCCTGGCCCTAAACCCAAAGGGCTTAGGGTATGACTGGCGTCTCTCGGCGGCATAGGCACCATCGAGATCAGCTGCGGATGCAGTGAGAGCTGTTGGCGACTGAGGGAGGCGCCGGGCTCGCGCGTACAGGCGAGTGATGCACTGCACGCGGCGCAGAGCGAGTGGCATCTCCCCAGCATCGACCAACAGGCTCTCAATGGGGGAAGTGCGGAAGGCACCGGTCGCAAGGCGAAGGCCGGTGTGGTGGATCGAATCCACCTTCCGCAATAAACGCTCGGCTGCGGATGCATAAAACTCGCATCCGTAGTCGAGCTTCGAGCGAACAAAGGATCGATAAAAAAGTAAGGCGGTAGCCCTATCAGCGCCCCAAGCGCTGAACGTCACGGAACGGAGAATGTCCATGGCGCGGGTACAAGAGACCCTAAGGCTGCGAATATGAGCCTCCCAGCTGAGGCGTCGGTCGAATACAAGACCAAGGAAACGGTGCGACTCAACCACATCCAGGCGCACCCCCATTAAGAAACAAATCTGGGTCGGGGTGAAGCCGTGGATGGCGGCAGAAGTGCACCACCTTAGTCTTGGCCAAAGAAAACCGAAACCTGTGCGCTTCGGCATAGCAAGAGACGCGGTTCAATGCCTGTTGGAGTCGACGCTCCAGAGTTGGCATCTGGGCCGCGCCAAAAGAGATCGAAAGGTCGTCCACGTAGAGCGTAGCGAGAACATCTTCCGGCACCACCGAGGTGATGCCGTTGATGCTCAGGGCAAAGAGTGTGACACTGAGGACACTTCCCTGCGGGACACCCTCTTCCTGCTCCTTTGGGCCGGAGAGGGCTCCCCCCACCCGTACGCGGAATCGACGATCTCGCAAAAATTCAGATATAAAAATTGGGAGGCGTCCCCTCGCCCCCATCGTGTGGAGAGTCTCCATGATACCGTATCGCCATGCGGTATCATAGGCCTTCTCCAGATCAAAAAACACCGTGGCGTAGTGCTGTCTACGAAGGAAAGCCTCGCAGACGGCACTTTCCAGTCGGAGCAGAGCATCCGACGTGGAGTGGAACTTACGGAAGCCGCACTGTGCAGAAGACAGATGGCCTCCGCTGTCCAGGAAATAGGCTAATCTAACATTTACCAATTTCTCCATCAACTTGCACACGCAAGAGGTTAGAGAGATTGGGCGGAAACCGGTCGGAGTAGAGTGATCTCTCCCCGGCTTGCGAAAGGCGAGCACAGTAGCGATTCGCCAGGAGTCTGGGAGAAGACCTTCCACCCAGATCCTGTTGAACAAATCTAACAGAAAGGCCATGCCTCGCTCACCCAGGTGTCGAAGCATGGCGTACGGGACATCGTCCGGACCATGGGCGGTGTCCGCGCACGAAGCGAGAGCGGAACGCAACTCACTCACAGTAAACTTGTCGTTGAAGGGTTCTCCGCCTCTGGAGGTAAAGTCCGGCCGGCGGCCTTCCGCGACATCACGACGTGCATTGAATGCTGGCGGAGCAGCATCACGGCTAGAGAATGCGGAAAAAGCGGTCGCTAAGGATTCCGCCACGGACGCGGGGTCCGAGATTGCGGTCCCATTCTCCTGGAGAACGGGAGGGGGGTCCTGCGAGAACTTGCCCCGAATCCTTTTGACTCGCTTCCACACCTCAGCTAAAGGGGTCTTCCCGTTAAGTGAAGACACGTATGCCCGCCAAGAAGAGTGGCGGGCGTGCTTCGAAATATACCGGAACCTAGCCCTAGCCCGACGAAATTCAGCGACAGTGAAATCGTTCGGGCGGCGCTTATAGCGCATGTAGGCATAACGCTTCTGTTTGAGGGCCGTCTCACACTCGGCCGACCACCATGGGAGTGGTCGGCGTGCAAAACGGCCAGACGTCCTAGGAATAGTAGTCAGGCCTACGGCGATGAGGTTGCCGGAGAAGAACTCAACGGCCTCATCTACCGACCTAAACTCCTCGACTGAGATAGAGAATTCAGTCATTTCCTGAAATGCAGGCCACCGCGCCCGCGCCAAGCACCACCGAGGTGGTCTCTCAGGCGGCAGTTGCCCTGAAAATGATATTTGAATGGGAAAGTGATCACTACCATGGAGGTCATCGACCACCCCCCAATCAAAATCAGGCTGTGCATCCGAAGAGCACAAAGATAGGTCAAGGCAAGAAAATGAAGCGGTTCTCGGACAGTGATGCGTAAACTCATCCACGTTTAGGACACCCATCTCAAGCTCTTCGATCAGATCGGCAAGGACTTGTCCCCTGGGATTTATGGAGTAATCTCCCCAGAGAGGATGCCTGCCGTTCAGATCTCCAAGCAAGAGATAGGGCCTCGGCAACCGTGCCACGACGCGGCGGAAGTCCCCCGCGTCGAAGTCAGCTGACGGTGGAATGTACGCAGAAATGATAGTATACCTCCTATCCAGGTGCAGCTGCACAGCCACTGCCTGAAAGGAGGTATCTAAAGAGAAAGGAAGAACGGAGACATCATGCCGGGTGTAAACCGCGCATCCCCCAGCCCGGCCATCCCGCGGTGGTGGGGTCGCAAGACCCTTATACCCCGGGAGGGCAGGCAGCGGGCACGCGCCTAGCATGGTCTCCTGCAAAAAAATAGCTAACGGGGAACGGGACGAGACGAGCCTCCGCAGCTCCTCCCAGTTGGCCCGGAGTCCACGGCAATTCCATTGAAGGAATATGCCCTCCAGGCCTAGCTCGGAGAAGACGCGGGGGCCCTCCTCGAATTGAAGACCCTCACGGGAATGGCCGTACGCTTCCCGGGGGCAGAACCCCGGGCGCTGTTGGCCGGACAAAGCGCTGAAGGCGCTGTCGCCTTCGAGGACTTATTGGGGGAGGTTGGGCTCGCTATGCGAGTCTTTTCCTCCCTCCGCCTCGAAACCTTAGGCGGGCGTTGCGGCTTGGGAGGCGGGGGGCCCTCTTTTCGAGGAACCACCGTCTCCGAGCCACTCGCTCCACCTCGGGGCGTGGGCGAAGGGGCCGAAGCTCCTTTGTTGCTGTCCTCCTTTCGGGGAACAGCTTTAGGAACCCCGGAAGATGGCCTAGCGACCATCTTCAGGGGTGTTGCCTCCTGTGAGTCTAACGGCTGCCAGGATGGCTGCTGCTAAATGCAGCAAAATAATATACCAATTCTTCCAGTGAAGGTGGTATTTCATCTTGCAAGGTTTCAAATGTAGTCGCAATTTGATCAAAGGGGACCAAAGCTAAAGCTATTAGCATCCTGCAGAACGTACAAATGATTTAATCTTCTAGATAAAGTTGAACCAGCTTCAAATTTTGCCCTTTTCGCCATACACTTTGGCTAAGATGGAAAAGGCAACCAGCTATTCAAGCCATTGCAAAAACAGATGCTACATTATGAAATGCTTTTTCAAAATCACATAAAATGCTTTCTGGCATTATATTAGGATTAAATATCTTTAGTTCTTGCAGTACTCTATCATAAAACTCTTGCATTTTATTTGAATAATTTTTGTACCTTTTTTTTTACATTATTAATTTTTGTATTTCAATAAATTGTTGCCAAAACTAGTAATTTTATATCTTTACACTGCGTTGTCGCTGAATTGTCATGTGCACAGAACTGTCATCTCACGAACAATTTGTATACCTCAGGAATTGTATATTGAATTTCAACAAGTGATTGCATAACATTTTTTAAACCAGCAATGCTATTGAGGCTTAAAGGTGATACCATTATTATTGTCACCTTAAGTGCAAAATAATAATAAAAATAAAAACTATGAAAAAGAGCAACATCAGTGTCAAAACAAGCCCAAGTGATTTTATAGAGACGTAAATAATGAACAAATTATGCCATGCATCAGGGCACTCCAGGATGTTAGTGTCCAGTAGAAATCAAAACCCCATAGAGAGACATATATATGAACAATTTTAACTGTTTTTAAGATAGAAGATGCAGTTAATTTATCTACAATGAAACAACTTTTAATGAAGAAGCTATAATTTCAAATCTTTACAATTTTAAATTAGTATTTATTTATATGAAAAAAAAAAAGAATTCAGAGGGCCAAGGTATGATAAAATAGATTCAATTCACCCTAAAACTCATTTATATTTATAGTTTTATTTTCAAAACTATAAATGAATCTTTTACATGTAGTAGTTTTCAATGCAGATTCACATGCTTAATTTTTTTCCAGGAAATAAGGTTTGACTGGGATGAGGCTACATATTTAGTTCCAGTACTGGAAAAAGAATATTACAGATTATTTGAAAAATGAGCATTTAAAATTTGATGGTTGATATTTGAAAAAATTTTTAGGAGCCCATCTGGTGACTGCTTACTTAGGCATAAGTCGCTGTACTCACTACAGCCTATGACCAGGCTATATTAAAAAAACAAATAAGGATAAAAAGATTATAGGCTAAAAACCAAAAGGTTAACAAGGGGGAAGCTCGCTCCAGCATCACAAGTGGTAGTGACCCTGCTCGTCTCGGTACTGAGCCAGGAAATGTGCGTGAAGATCGCCCAGAATGGGACAAACAACAAGAATGTGCTAAAGAAGAGTCTGATGGACAATGCAGTCTTTGCAATAAGGAGCAGGTAAGCAGTCCATCAAATGGCGGTGTGTTCTGCGTGTCCAATTCAGAGATGACAAAAAGCAGCCTGAAGCTGTCACGGCATTGGGGGGTAGGTCCATGTGAACAGACATGGTACAATAGCGCACAACTTTAAGTTCCTCTCAACCGTCTCCAATCTTCTTTGCCAAGCAGCCTGTATTCCTGCCATGAAATTGGTTTTTGCTAAATCTTAATATAGACATATTTCTTTTAGGTTTGGTTGAACAATGAACCTCTGTGACAATATTGACACATCATCATCATCATTTTTGAAGGCTCCATACATGCTTGCATGTGTCAGCCTTATTTACCTAATGGCGACTTTCCATGCTGGTCGATCTCTGGCTGTTTCTCTATTCAAACTCATGTCTCTGAGGCCCCTTTGTATGACCTCATTCCATGTCTTCCTTAGTCTCCCTATGGCAGCTACACCCTCAACTTCCAAACTCCTAACACCCTTCACCCAATTATTATCCTGCATCCTTTCTACATGACCGAACCACCTCAATCTGCCTCTTCTCAGTCCCACACCAATGCATTCTATCTCTTAATTCGCAGTTTGCATCTCTGTCATTTCCAGGCCTCAAATTCTGAGATGAACCGCACATTCATCTCACCATTCTCCTCTCAGTATGCTAGAGCCCCTGGGTGTCCTCTTCCTTCACAGCCCAAGTTTTGTTGCCGTACAACATTGCACTTTGTACGCATGCAGCATACAAACGTTCCTTAGTTCAGAGGGAAAAACCCTCAGCATCATGAGAGGAAGCAGCTCTCTGAACTTTTTCCAACCAATTCTAACCCTTGCCATGGAAAATGCCCCAGCACCTCCCCCTGAACTGATCATATCTCCCAAATAGCAAAACTCCTCTAGGCATTCAAGCGACACACCATCAAATACCTTCCCTACACAATCTGAACTTCTCAAATGCTGTCCTCTCATTGCTCACATCACCACATCTCTTGGTACTCTATCAAAAGCCTTTTCTCATCAACAAAAATATAATACACACAGTGCACAAACTCTCCATCATTCTGCAGCCTACCCTTCATACCACTACATCTTTTATGCACCCACAAGCATTACACAGGATAGTTATTCCCTACCCCTCTGTGACAGACTGCACATGGCCACATACCATCAATGATGTCATTACCAACACCCACTCTTGAAATCATCATCTTTGTTTTATCCAAATTCACTCTCAGCCCCATGGAATTCATCCCTTCCCTCCACAATCCGAACTTCTCAAATGCTGTCCTCTCATCCTCAGCAATCAGCAATAGATCATGAGTGTACACCTCAAATAGCATTCCTGTTCTAAAATTCTGTGACAGCACTGCCAAGATCATAACAAAGAGCAAGGACCTCAAAATGGATCCCTGATGCACACCAACCTTCACAAAGAAGTTATCACTAAATTCTCCATAACCTTCATACATAGCCATGACCCCCCTAACCAACCACTCCTCAATCCCTAATTTTCTCATTGCTCACATCACTACATCTCTTGATACCCTATCAAAAGCCTTTTCCAGGTCAACAAAAATATAATACAATGCTCTTTTCCTAGCAATGTGGTTCCTTTTCCAGGCATGAACCCAAATTACATGTCATCAAAGTTTATCCTGTCCCTAATCATTTCTTCTAGAACATGCTCTATAACTTTCATAGCATGATCCAAGAGCTTTATGCATCTGTAGCTACCCCTTTCTAGCACATCACCTTTACCCTTATAGACATTCACAATCACACTCTTCAGCCAGTCCTTGGGTACAGCACATTCATATATGACAGCATTTATAAGGTCTGTGATCAACTGCACACCAAAAACCTCGAGAAGCTTTCAACATCTGGTCATTTATCTTGGAAACACCCGCTGCCTTACCTTCTGGCATGTCATTGATGGTACTGCTCACCATTTTGTCCTCAATTGATGGCCAATGGTCCAGCCACTGGTTCTGTGGAATCCAAAAGTCACCTGTCCCAGTTAAATTCTATGTTTGATAAATGATTATAGTGTTCCCTCCAAGCCTTTTTTTATATCATCCTGCCAACCACAACTCTACCCTCATCATTTTTAATTCACTGTTCACCTACTATATCATTATTTTCCTTTTCATCTGCCTAGCCAGTTTAAACACACTTTTCCTGCCCTCAGCACCATTGAGGCTCTCAAGAAGAGAGCCTCGCCATTCTTTTTGCTGCCAAGTACACTTCCTTACTCCAACCCTGCTTCCATGCCATAAATGATCTTTTCTCCTTCACTGCAACCTCAACTTCCTCATTCCACCATTAAGATGCCTCGTGTTTGGGTGGACCTCTTGACCATCCACAACAAGGTTCATATATCTGAATTAGTTTCAATTCTGAACCCTCAGTAGTCCTAAGGTTTTGACTAGCAATGCTATGTGCTACCTTTTCTCTGATAGCAACAATTTTTGCATGCATAATTCTCTTATATTCTCAATTTTCTAATAATGTTTCTTTGTTTTGATTTCATAGTCATTATTTGAAATGAGTAAACATTTGAGTAGGGAAAAAGTTGGACAAATCAAGGTTTTAATGCAGCAAGCATGTACAAAATAAAGAAATTGTCAAAAACAATATTCCAACACAACTATCAGTTATTAATAAAAAACAAGAAAATGGTTTCAATTTAAAGTGAAAAAGGATAGGGAAAAGTTGCAGAAATAAGAAAACTATAGAACACTATCATGCAAAAATAGTGCTAGCTTGTCTGAAGAAGTGAATCTGTAATCCACAACAGTGAATAATGGTTTCTGCAAGTTGGCTTGCAAGCATATCATCCTAAAAAGAAACTACAGCCTACACAAGCCATGATGCAGCCCCTCTATGAATGGGCAATTGACTTTAGATGACTGGAAAAAGAAATTACATCTTACTATTCTAAAGTGTAAATATCAGCTATTAAAATAAAACCATGAAATGTACTAGCATTAAATGCAACTGGTATATAATGCCTAAAGTCAAATGTCAGGTGATATGCAACTTTTGTCACCAAGTTTATTTACCCCTTTTGTATTGATTACTGATAGTTTACCATTTTAATTTAGTTCAGGTGGTGTTTTTTGACAAGCCCTCCACTCAGATGTTGATCAGAGAGCTGGAGAAGAATTTATGCCAAAATACAAGAACGAGAAATTTCCACAGAAAGTCATGGTTCGGAATATCAGTACATGGAGAAAGATATTGAGTTTTTCAATGACTCTGCTCCATCATACAGCTAAAAGACAAGGAATGCAGGCCAAAAGGGTGTTCAGTTGCTACCTTGGGCTGAAAATTCAGCTGATATGAATTGTATTGAAAGCTTATGGGATCAACTCATAGATGAAATATACAGAGTACAAATAAACAAATATCAACTTGTTTGGTTTCATTAAACCAAATAAAACAAATTGTGTCAATTTTGGAATGCCATGAGGTTTCCACAAACTTCTTTCAGGAAAGGAAAGGGATCAAACTAAATACTAAAGAATTGTGTATATCTTGATTTAGCAAAATAAAGGTGCACTATTTTCTGTAAAGGACTTGAAACAACCATTAAAGTTAAAAATGCTCTTTTCAAGAAAAATCTATAATTTTTCTAATACCTACTGTATCAACTTTATAAAAGGCTTTAGCTACCATTCAACTTAGGTTGGTAGTGGAATTTCTCAGGAATCTGTACTTAGATTTGCTTTTTTAATATATATATATAAATAATCATGCCATGGACTTACAAAGAGATTAGAAGACAGGTGATCAAATTGGAAAAGGATTTAGGTGTCTTCATCACAAGTGAACTAAAATTTTCACAACAATGGACTGTAACTTCATAAATAGCAAATTTGGTTTTTAGGCTACATAGCCAGACATTTCACATTTAAATAAAAGAGACATTCTTGCCTTATATAATGGACTTATGAAACATCATTTGGAGTGTGCAGTAGAATTGAAATGCACCCTGAGTCACCACAATTTACTGTCACTGTGTGGCCAACTTAACAAAGTATTTAAAATACTAAACATTTACTAAAATGAACTAGAATTCAATATTTGAACTAGCTAACCAACTACTGACTAGAAATAATTGTTAAAAGCTAGTAAACAAAAGATTTAACACTGCAATACCACAGAATTTCTTTTCTTATAAAATAACAAACTTGAATATCAGCTATCCCCTCCAACTTCTACCATGTCCCTTTCTCTTGAATGGACTTTTGAGTCTTTTGCTGGTTCATAATTCAGTAACTGTATAACCAATGAGGAGCTTATTCACTCAGTTTAGAAGGATGAAAGAATGGATAAATCAAATGAAAAAGGATTTAGGTGACTTAATCTCAAGTAATCTGACATTTTCAAAACTATGTACACCAGTGTCACAGACTGCAAATAAGGTTTTAAGTTATATAAGACATTGTTTGCATTTTAATTAATTAAGAGAGATTATTCCATTCTTCCCTAATATAAAGAGATTTATTGTTAGACCACATTTGGAGTATGCAGTGCAATTCTAGTCTCCATATATGCAAAAGAGAGAAGAGTAATATCAGAACACATCCAGCATCAAAAATTAAATCTTGAACTTAAAGATACATCATACAAAGACATTTAAACACAATTTACTTTCACAAATTGTTATTTGCGTAACCAAATTATTCAAGTCTTTAAAATACTAAATGAATTCACTAATATAAATTGACTAAAGATTTGAGCTAGACAATTGAGTGGCACCTAGAAATAATCATTTCAAGCTGCTAAACAAAACATTTAAGACTGTGCTGAGAAAACTTTCTAATAACACAAACTCAGAATAACTTTCTTTGGACCCCCACAGTAAATCAATACATATTACTTCAAGATATAAATGTCTAGAAATAATAGATGTTAAACTAATTGCTTAATAATATCATTTCTTTTTACTTATCTTTTCCCTTTGCAGGATGGGGGGAGGAAGGGCATTCACTCAACTTCTATTGCTAACCCAACCAGATAAAGTTAATATGAAATCCACTTGCTATATTTCAGTCACTTTCAAAGATTTAAACCAACTAAAAACCTTTTCTTAATTGCTCTAAGCAAAGCAACTCAAATGATGTATCCCAAGATAGGCACACTTTAAAATAAAAGGGCTAATGGAAGAGGACAGGGGAGGGGAAGAGCAGTACTAGATTTAGGCATAAGCTGAATAGGGTCATAGAATTACTGATTTTTTTTTTTACTTATCTTTATGGTTTTAAAATAGCTTTATATATATTAAGTAACAGTTTAATCTATAAGATCAATCCACCTAAATTAAAAATATACAATCAATAAATGTACTCATTTGAAATAATCCATATTTTTCACTTTAAATGCCTTCCTATTATTTTCCTCTTCTTTTTTTTTTGTGGTAATTCAAGGTCCCGTTTTGGCATGCACCCATGTGCAACTTTTTAGTATAACTTTTCAACAAGTGGGCTCCAAGTGTCTTAAAGTCTAAAATATGAGAAAATCTGACAAATTTAGGGCCAAACGAGTCTTGGACCATGTCTTTTAATGCGTTCAACGGCTAAAATGTTGCTCGCCAAATTGTAAACTGTTGCTGACAGACTATTTTCAAGTTAAAGGCCATTTAGAAAATTCTGTTACTTTGTGACTAACACTCCTATGTTTATAAAAAGGTCCAATTTCCGAGAAATAAAGTATAAAGACTCCATTTCCTGGATGGTTTAAGCGAGGGAAGATAGGAGGCAAAGAGCATGGGAATAAACGTAAGAAAATGGGTCATCATCGGATCAACATAACATCTGCATTGGTTAATTGTTAATGAGTAAAATTATAATCTCATTCAGAGTTTTGGAAGCAATTTTCATAAATAAAGGGGTATGTATCATTAAGAAAGTGAAAATGTATAGAAAGAATAGAGCAAGAATATTTGTGGGGGGAAGGGACAAAACTCTCCTCAAATTGATCCTATTATACAACACTGACGAGTCCTGTGTGAGGAAGCCATATAGACCAACTAGGCTCCAGCCCCAGCCAAATTTATGACTCCAGTGGGTCTATAGACCAATATAGACCAGCCAGGCAAAATTACCTCAGTCGATCTATAGGGGCAAAATACATTCAGTGAGGAGAGGGGAAGGGGGACAAAGATTGCCTCAGAAAGCCTTGCCAAATCTAAGCGTTTGAAATAAACTGACAATAATCCTGGATGAATGGCAGAAAAATCCAAAAAGGTCTAAACTATAAAAAAATTGATGGAATTAGAAGACACAATCAACCAGTACCCAAAAGCAACTTCCAGACCCCCAACTTTTTACTATTGAGAAACAAAAATGGAAGGAAGATACTGATTGTAATTTATATCTTAAATCTATCTATGGGAATAATAATAAAAATAAAGGCAGATATTTTTGCAGTTTAAATCTGGTAATAAAACACAATACCCGGGACTCATTCTGTAACATCACCGGAGGCAAATAATGCATCATACAAAGGCCCGAACAACAGCATATATCCACTTTTTTATATTATTTAACAAAGTCAGATATAAGCAATTTTTATATAAAACAGCAACAATCCCAAGTACTAAAAAACAACATAATATCCACATAAGAAGCCTGAATGTCCTAATTTAAATTAGCGAATCAAAAATTAGAAATTCCATCTAGACTGTCACACAACTTTAATAACCTTATCAATATCAGATATCTCTTAAAACTTATCTGAAACCGCCCAACCTCAATTCAAAACAAATTTAGTACTCAAATTGAAATGACTAAGATTTAATTAACTAGAACTTGCACCCAAAAATGTTAGGGAAAAAAATGCAACCTTAAAAATATTTTTCAACTTTGAAATGAAAATTGATTCCTTTCAAGAAACAATCTCAATTTTTTTTTCACTTGTTCTTAAATTATCTAATTAACAAGGATTATAATATTAAACTTAAGTGTATTCCAAAATTTTAACTACTGATTATGAGGTAAGCAGGAGAATTGGCACTGGAGGCGAATTATCTGACAAATCAGGTAAAGATTTTGAAACATGGAAACTAACCTTCTCAGATTTTGCTAAAAATTTGTATGGGTGTGGTGGAGCGAACGTGTGTGTGTGTAAAAGGGGCCATTCTCCCACCCCTTTTCTCTGTACCCTCTCCCTCCCTCTGTAAGAATGTGTGTGTGAGTGGGAATGAGTTTTTTTTTATATATTTTCTCTTTGTATATATATGTATTTGATTTCATGTATTAAAATTGTTTTTCTTTCTCAGATTGTACTTTGTTTAAAATAATCTTTTATCAAAAGATTATATTTTGAAAGAATAGTTTTTAGAGTTAAATATTTGGAGAATTGTTGATGCTGAGGATTGTTTGGATATACATTTAGAGGTAAGCTAGTCGATAAATTTACTTGGGTAATGTCCACTTATTAGTTTCCCTTCCATGTATAAGTAAATGGGTCATAAACGGAGGATATATCTCTTCTACAGAGAGTGGAAGCTTGGATGGACGGCAAGAAGGGTTCTCTAGACGAGGGCTCCGCCCAGCCCTGAGACGGAGGGCTTTCATACCTCGCTAGACACCTGGACCACCACACCCGCATTGGCTGACAAGCCTGCTTCCTTTTATGTTAGCCTACTACCACCCACCTCCAGCACACAAGTGATAGCGCGTGCCCCATTTTGTTCAGTTGTTGTTGTGTTTTTTATTTTGTGTAGATATATTTAAGTAAATTTGTTGTATTCGCCTGTTATAAAATTCTCTTTTGGTATCTTATTTGGATTGGGGAATTTGGCCTCATTTTGAAGTGTGCACACTTCCCTTGTAAATATAAATTACTGTAATTATCATTGTACTTTTTTTTGTAAGTAAAGGGACTGTATATACAATCCGTTTCATTCTCCCTCGATTTCTCATGTCCAGGCAGTGTAGGAAGCAGGTTGGATCGGTTGGGATTAGAGATATATTTTCAGCCCGCTACATGGGTAGATTTTGTGCTGAAACCACCAAAACTGAAATCCATTTTTCAATAACTTAATTAGAATCAAAGTTATCAGCCTCACAAACTTTTGAGGTTTTGGCAGCCCTCCCAAATTCTAGACTAGTATCTCGGACCAAAATTTGCCAGAAAATTTAAAAAGAACCATTCCAAAAAGAATTTTCAGCTCTATAAAATGTAGTGAGTCAATATTTTATATAGAAACAATATTTAAAAAGTTATGGTACTGAAAACTATAAAAAATTTGTACTAAGCAGCACAACCTTCTGAGAATTAGTGAACTATGTTGGATTTTAGAAGAATATCATTTATGGCTGGCAAAGGTTTTTCAGAAATACACAAACTGCAGCTAATGAATGAGTTAACAGTTCCCTGATAAAGCAAAAACTTTTATGGTTAAGATAGTTGGTCTTTGTCACCAATACTTGCTACTATAAGTTTGCGTTTTTGGTGATGTGTGTACACAAGGACATTATGATTGCTGTGGTCCAGTAATAATGCACCACTTTGGTCATAATTTGGCAAATGCATAAAATCAAACAGGATCTTTTGAGTTGGATTTGTATTGGAAAAAAAGTTAAATTTAACAACAAGCCATTTCTGTAAAAGTTGTTTTTTGCCATCAGCCATTCTACCAAATAAATGATCTATTATCAAAAACTAGATAGGCATGGCTTTTTATGGAAAAGAGTTTATTGGCAGGGTGTCTACTTGTTTGGTGATTTTAAATTCAAGGACTTTTCAAGGTTTTCAAGGACAGGTTTTAGCCATTGTTTTTTTTCTTTAAATTAAAAAAGTGCAATAAAGATTATGGGACATTGATGAAGGCAGGGTATTTAAGGGAAAAATGGGTTATAAGCAAAGCATAACCAAAATCAACTGCAAGAAAACAAGAACAAGGTATCCAAGCGACAGTC
Organism: Ceratothoa steindachneri; assembly: GCA_963969495.1. Lineage (NCBI taxonomy): Eukaryota > Metazoa > Arthropoda > Malacostraca > Isopoda > Cymothoidae > Ceratothoa > Ceratothoa steindachneri. Next base: position 74,636,111 of record OZ018329.1, on the reverse strand, counting down.
ACAGAAGTATAGCGAGCATCCATCCTAAGCTACAATGCATCCAAAGCATACATATGTTCACTCACACCAGTGAGTAGATTAACTTGAATACTACTATTTTCCTAATAGACATTAAAAAGTATGTATATAAATAGTGAATTTGAAAAAATCATTTGAACAATTACTCAATGATTTATTTTTTAAATTCAAGGACCATCTACCTATTTCATCAAATTCAATGACTTTTCAAGGATTTCAAGCCTCCCTCTGTAAGAATGCGTATGTGAATGGAGAGATTTATATATATAATATATATATATATATATATATATATATATATGATTTCATGTTGAATTATAAAATGTTTTATCTATTTCCAGAAGCCAATATAATTTTGTAAAATTCAACAGGATAATCCTTCAATTTGTAAAGAGTGGCGGAGATTGTAGGATTTGAAGTAACTTAACTAAAGTTATTGTACGTCCTGATAGGACAGAAGAGCTTTTTATAGCCTCAAAAATGCGAAAAGATCGCTTTATATTATACCGAGCTCAGAGGTGCCAGCCTTTTTATGGTAAGACCTAGGCAACAATTGTGACCACTCCAGTGGCAGCTGGCAGGACTTCCCCACCGGGGGTACCACGTGAGGCCTTTTCTTTTTGTTTGGATCCAGTGTGCTTATTAGGCCTCTTTTGTATCGTTCATTTAGTAGTGTGTATATAGTATTTTGTTTGGTGATAGGATTGTTTTTTTTTAAGTAACAAGATCTCAAATTTATTTACTCCATATTTTTTGTAAATAATAAAGGACTGTATATCTAAACCATTTCATTTCTCCCTCGGGTTTCACATCCAATTTAGTGTCACAAGCGGGTTGCATCAATTGGGAGTTTAGGGTAGATTCGTGGCTTGCTACAGCACCAGACCTGATACATGAAGTTGCACAAAACAAATTCTCTCTTTTTTTTACAACATTTTGAGTGTGTTGAGTGACCCCAAATTGAATGCGGGAGCTGTAATCACATATTCATTTGACCCATAAGAAGCAAGAAAATTCCATGTTAACAGTTATTCTACATTATAATACAGCATAGACTATCGTCAATTTTTTAAAAAGTTTGATATATTTAACCTTATATATTGAACAGAACAAGTAAAATATTACTTTAAAACTGATTTTAACAAACAAAAGGGATAGTGTTTTTTGAGGAAAAATATATATTTTTCATTTCCGTGTACTTTGCCCCCCCCCCCTACCCCATTTAAAAATTTAGATGGTCATAACTTTAATATTGTTTCTATGTAAAATTTGCCTTAAATTTTAAAGAGCTAAAAATTCTCTAGATTTTTGTTATTTAACCCTTGAAATATATAAGGGGCAGAGATGAGTTTATAATTAAGGGGGTCTGCTCAAATCCCCCAAATTGGGATGTCTATAAATTTGCTCCTAATTAAGATATTGAAACAAGGTCTGCTGACCAAAGTGAATGTAAAACAACATAAGGGTTTCAAATTTTGTTAAAACCACCAAAGAGTTTATGACCTTACAACCTTCAAAACTTGCAATAAATGCTGCACTAACCTTGGGAGGACCTTGGCAGTTATATCATTTAAAAGAGAATGTAAAACAACATAAGGGTTTCAAATTTTGTTAGAATCAGCCGAATAGCTACAATGTTATTACCAAAACAAAATAATTCCCAGACTAACCTTGCGAGGATCTTGGCAATATATCATTCAAAAGAGAATGAAAAACAACGTAAAGGTTTCAAATTTTGTTAGAACCACCAGAGTTGGAGGAGCGAATATGAATGTGTAAAAAGGGCCATTCTCCCACCCCTTTTCTCAAATACCCTCTCCCTCCCTCTGTAAGAATGTGTGTGTGAATGGGAATGGTTTGTTTGTTTTTGTTTTTTTTTAAATTCATTAGCATGTTATTATAAGATGGTTTTTCTTTCCAGGCGCCATAATTTGGAAAGATAAAAAGGACCAGCACTTGTAAATTTACCCTTGTAGTAGAAGCTAACTATAATAGAATATTATAAAAGCCTAAGGCCACTAGTATAGGACAAAGGTTCCAGGCCGTGCTCTGTCTTACTTGAGAATGTAAAATAGTTTAGCTTTGAGGAAGGAGGGCTTAAAATAGCCACACAACTGTAACAGGTCAGTTATCTCAGTCCAAGCTCAGAGGTGCTAGTTTTCAATACAAAGATTTCTGTTGTACCACGTGAGGCCATTTTTTTTTCTGTTATTCATTGACTGTAGAGTCTCAATTTTATTTGGGTTACTTGATTATTTTTCATTGTTCTTAGGATCGATCAATAATATTTCTAAGTAGGACTTATTTATTTTTGATTGTAAATATCATTGTAAATATTATTGTATTTTTTTTGTTAGTAAAGGACTGTACATACAATCCATTTCATTCTCCTTTGATTTCTCATGCCCGGATTAGTGTAGGAAGCGGGTTGGATTGATCGTGGTTAGTCTTAAATTTTTCGGCCCGCTACATTTGGCGCCCGAATAGGGACTCAAGATCTCGAAACTGGGAGCGTGACAGGATTGGATTGCAGTCCATACCCAATTAGCATGACAGGTAGTTTGGTTGTTTTTCACCTTTGTCTATCACTGTTACTAACCTGGGAGGATGGCTTCTGGGAAAAAGGGCCTCCATGATGAGATCGTGAGACTGAGGCTGGAATTGAGGCAGAAAGAGGAGGAATGTATGATGTTGAGGAATGTGATTGATGGACTGAAGAGATATGTGATGAGTATGGATGAAAAGAGAGACAAGATGAGGAAAGAAATGGAAGAGAGACAGACACAGGTCAACCAAAGGTTGCAGGACTTGTATGACATGATGAAGGGGTCAGGACCGGCCCCAGGACCCTCGACCTTGACCCCTGCTCCGACTGAAGGGGATAAGACTAATGGGATCAATGGGAGTGTGTGCGAGTCTAGAAAGGATAGGGTGATTATGAGTGATAGGAAGGACGGAGAATGGAAGAGAGTTGAACGCAAGAGAAGAAGGAAGAGTGGTGCAAAGGGGAAGGATAGGAAGGTAAGAGGCAAGAGTGTGGACTCATTGTACTCGGTGTGAAGGAGAGAGTGATGGTATGATTGATATGAGTGAGGAGTGAAGGCAGCTCAAGTGAGAGTGAAGTGAATGTGGGAAAGGGTATTTTGATAAGGGAAGTGCCAAAGATAGATAGATTTAGGTTACATGGTGGGAAAAGTGTGGAAGAATTCTTTGGGGAATTTGAGCGATATTGTAAGCTCAAGTACGCGGAGAATAAGGGATACTGGATGAATGTTCTGGGAAAATGTTTGGAGGAAAAAGTATTGGAGTTTTTCCGCGTGATTACAAGTGTGGGGAAACCAAGGTACGATGTGGGTAAGGAGAGATTGATTGGGCAGGTGAAACGAATGAAAGAGAGTGTGAAGTATAAAAGGGGTGAATGAATTTGAGAAGGCTCGAATGGGGAAGAGTGAAAGTGTGAACATGTATGCACATAGGCTTGAGAGTATGGCAAGAAAGAGGTATGGTGATGATGATGCAAATGAATGTAAACCACTGATGCGGAAGTTTTTGGACACGATCCCGCGAAAGGTGAGTGAATGGCTGAGTGGAAAGAGAAAGGAGAGAATGAGACTGACAGGTGAACGGTTGATGTGGGAGGATGTGTTGGAGCTGTTGGAAGATGGACGATTTGATGATGAAAGCAATCTAGAAGAGGATGGATGGTACAGTGTGAATGTTGGGGGTAAGAAGCCCAGGAGCTTTCATCCACCCCAGCAGTTTGTCAGCTACAGGAATGCCCTGAAGGCTGCACCAGCTGGAGTGATGTCGAACTTCCTGGGCCGGCAGAATGGATGGGTAAATGGAGGGTGGTCAAATGGAAGGGGACAGATGAATTTCAAGCGTGGGAGCGGATATATGAGAGAGAAACTGAGGTATGTCCCAGCAAACGAGAGATCGAATGGTGGGAGAAAGATAGTGGAATGTCATCGGTGTGGAAGGAAGGGTCATATGTTGGCAGAATGTAGGTGGACATCTGGTGCATGTTTTAGTTGTGGTAAGAAAGGGCATATGATAAAGGATTGCCAGGAAAGTGGGAAAGAGTGCTTCAAGTGTAAAGAAATAGGCCATTTGAAGAAAGATTGTCCGAGGTTGAATGGTGGAGCAACTGCTGGGGGGGAGTGTGAAGTATGCTTGTGGTAATTGTGGAAAGGCTGGTCATTATGTGAGGATGTGTCATGACCAGAGGAAGGTGTGTAGCTATTGTGCGATGGAAGGACATTCAAGTGAAAAGTGTTGGATTAGACTGAGAGCGCAAGGTGTGAATGGAAAGTCTGAAGCGGGAAACTGAATTGTAAGAGGGTACCTGCTGAAGTATCCTCTAGGTGCGTGAGTGTGAAGGTGGAATTGAATGGAATTGAGTGTTTGGCTTTAATAGATTCTGGATGCAAGGCTAGCTTGGTGTATAAAGATGTGTATGACAAGGTTAGCGGGAAAGCCCTCCTGTCTGAGTGCAAGGGTAGTTTGGTAGGTATTGGTAATAGGAGAGTGCCTGTGATTGGAATGATAAGGTCACCTGTTCGAATGCATGGTATGTTGATGAATGAATGTGAATTCTCAGTGAATGATAAGGTGAGTAGTGAGTATGGTGTGATTTTGGGCTATGATTTTATGAAAATGAATCGTATGGTTGTGCATCCTCAAGTGATCAGATTGAGAGAAAGATTGGTAAAAATGGGGTGTATAAGTTATATGTAAGGAAAGATGGTAGTGTTTTGAGGAGTGTGTTTACTGGTTGTGAGGTGACTGCTATGGAGAATGTAAGGCTTGTGAAGGGTGAAAGGGTGTCTGTTAGAGTGAGTTGGAGTAAGGATGTTAGTTTGAATGTGGGTGAGAACACTGTGATATTGGTTGGAAAGGATGTATATTATAAGGTAAGGTGTGTTGCTTGTGTGTTTGATGGCTTGATGAGAATGAATGATCCTTTTGTATGTGTGCAGGCGGACCCCAGGGTGAAAGGACAGGTGAGGGGTATCCAAGTCCGAGATGTACTAGGACACCTATCCACTGTCACTGAGGTAGGTATGGATGATAGCACGGATATCAGGGTGAATGTTGCGAATGAAAAGACATGTGAATGGATGTATAATGAGGTGAAGGGAATGGTGAAATTGGATGGATGTTTGACTGAGTATGAAAGGGAGGATGTGAATCAAATGATATTTGAACGAAAGGGAGCCCTCAGTAAGGGTGATCTGGATTTGGGGGTTGCAAAGTTCCCGGAATTCAAGATTGTCCTGAAGGAGGACTCCCCAATCTATCAGCAACCGAGGCATTTCCCACGTCCGGTTGCTGATGAGATTGAGGAGCAGTGTTTGGAATTGGACCAATTGGGGGTGATTGAAGAGAGCGAGAGTGTATGGAATAGTCCAATTGTGCCTGTACGTAAGCCGGATGGAAGATTGCGTCTGTGTGTAGATTATCGAAAGGTGAATGAAAGGTTTCTGATGTGTGTGGTATCTGAGTGTGTGTATAGTATGCATGGGATGGAGTGGTTTACGAAGCTGGATCTGGTATGGGGGTATTACCAGATGCCTATTGCTGAGGAGAGCCGGCCGGTAACTGCCTTCTCTTCCACAAAGAGGCATTATCAGTTCCAGAACCTCAGCTTTGGGTTGGCTAATGCTCCCGGAGCCTTCCAGCGGGCAATGAATGTTATGTTGAGTAAGTTTGCAAGTAAGAATGTGATTGCGTTTATAGATGATATTTTGATTATGACTGAGACTTTTGAGGAGCATATGAGATTGGTGAATGATGTGTTGAGAATGTTGGAGTGTGTTGGTGTGAAGGTGAAAGTGGCGAAGTGTGAATGGTTTGCGAAAGAAATGGAATTCCTTGGTCATATGGTGAGTGAGAATGGGTTACAAAAGTCACCGAAGTATGTTGAGAAGGTGCAAATGTTTCCTAAACTGGTGACTGTGAAGCAACTGAAGTCGTTTTGGGGTTTGATTGAGTTCCAGCGAAAGTTCATATGTGATTGTTCGGGTGTGAGTAAGCCTCTGACTGAGTGGATGGGCAAGAAAGGTAGTACGGTTGTCAGGTGGAATGATAAGATGAATGAGGCGTATGAGAAACTGAAAGAGGCAGCGGCTGAAGATGTTGAATTGGCATATCCAGATTATAGTGTGAATGCTAAAATGCTTGATTTGTATACAGATGCGAGTGGGTATTGTATGGGAGGTTTTCTGATGCAAGAGCAGCGTTTGAATGGAGAGAATGTCAGGCAAATAATTGGGTATGTATCCAAGGCTATGAATGTTGCAGAATGAAAGTATTCGACTGTGGAGCGAGAGTTGGCTGGGATAAGGTATTGTTTGAAAGTGTTGCGTCCGTTTTTGTATGGTGTGAGGTTTGTGATCAAAACAGATCATCAACCTCTTGTGTATCTGCAGCATATGAAGTGGGCCGATAGTAGGATTGCAAGGACTTTGGAAGATTTGAGTGACTTTGACTATGTGATTGAGTATGTGCCTGGTGAACGGAATGGAGTGGTTGATTTGATGTCAAGGTATCCTGGTACAAATGATGAAAATGTGTGTGGAGTGAGTGATCCTGAGTATTTGCCGAAAGGGATTATGAATGGAAAGGAGAGTAAGGGTGATGATGATTCCTTGTTTGAGAGTGTATGGAATAGGTTGCAAGATTTGAAGAGTGATGGAGTAGATGTGAGAGTGCCCGATAGTGCGGATGACTTAAGGAAGGAGGTAATGAGTGAAGTATGTAGGAAGCCTGAAAGCATTGGTATGGCAAGGGTGCGGAACTTCATGAAAGAATTGAGAGTGATGTGTATGCAAGGGGTCCCGCCATTTCAGGAAGTGTTGATTGTAGTGAGTCGTTTGTATGGAGTGATTGTTTATGTGCACTTTGGTGGTGAGAGGCCGATTGTGTACAAAGATGAGAAGATCAAGGCTTTGAATGCTAGTGTGGTGCATCTGCAGTGTTTGAGCGGTGTGCACTACAATTGGGTGATTGAAAAGTGTTCATATATGAGAGAGAAGAATGATTGTCTGGATGAAGATGAGTGTGTGGTGAGTGATGATGATGGTGTGGATGTGGTGTGCTTGTTCCTTCTGTATTGCGAACATGGTGGACCTGATATGATGGAAGCGAGAGTGAAAGTTGGTGAAAGGTTTTTCTGTGGTTTAATTGATACTGGAGCGCAAGTGTCTTTAGTGAATGAGAGTATTCTGAGTAAGTATGAAGAGTTTAGATGTTGCGAGCATAAACCTGTGAAGTTACGGAAAAGTGGATTAGGGAATGGCATGATAGTGGCATGGGAACAGGTTAGTCTGAAAGTGAGTTTGGGCAATGGTGTGAATGTGAAGCATGACTTTGTAATTCTGAAAGATGAGCAAATGCTGTGTTGTTTTCTGCTTGGTGTAGACTTTATGAGATTGAATGATTTGTCTTTGGATGCGGATAAGGATTGTATTATAAAAAGTGAATGTGAGGTGATGAGGTTGAATGAGTGCGAAAAATGTTGTCAAGTTTTGCAGTATGATTGAGTTGGTCATGGATGATGAGAATGAGATTTTAAGTGATGATGATATTCTAGAGATGCAAGAGATGTGTCCTTTTGTTAGCGAGTTGAAGGTGTGTAATGGCGTGTGTTGATTTGAATGAATGGCCTGAGTGTTTAAGTGATTTTAAAAGGTATACTAAGAATTTTGTTGTTTGTATGGATGTTGTATATTTTTTGAGGCATGTGAAGGGTGGTGATGATATGTATGTACCTGTGATGTCCTTGGTTGGTATGATTGGTCTGGTGAAGGTTGTGCATGATAATTATGGGCATATGGACAAGTTTAAGCTTTGGGGGTGTATGAAGGAGCGTGTGTTCCATCTGTTTCTGAGAACTGTTGTGAATGATGTTGCAACTACGTGTGAAAGGTGTGCAAGTGAAACCACCGATGTTGAAAGTTGATGCGAAAGAACCGTTTGAATTGGTAGTGATTGATTGTGTGTCTTTGCCGCATACGAGTGCTGGGAATGTTGGTATGGTTGTGACGGTTGATCATAAAAGTAAGTTTGTGTATGCAGCGCCTGGGAGATAAAAGGAGTGTGACTGATGCGCGTGTGATTGAGCAGTTGTTTTTTCCTATGTGTGTATGGAAGCCGTGAAGATGTCTGAGTGATAATGGTCCTGAATTTGTAGGAGAAGTGTTTGAGCAAATGTTGAGAGAGAATGGTGTGGAGCATGTGAGAACAACTCTGTATGTACCGTCTTCACATGGATTGGCTGAACATACGATAAGAACCTTGTGTGAGATTTTGAGAATGATGAGTAGGACAGTGAATGACTGGGATGTATGTCTGGGGAGAGTATTGTGGGCGTATAATTTGACTGTGCATAGTGCAACTGGAATGTCCCCATGTCAGTTTGTGATGAATTTTGAAAGGCGAGTGAAAGATAGGTTTCATTTGAGTGAAAGTGAGCAGAGTGTATGGCATGAGGCACATGAAAAGTTCCGTCTATTTGAATTAGGTGCGAAAGTATTGAAGGTGAAAGAAGTGAAGGGTAGGTTGAATGTGTCAAAGATGAGTGAGAAGTTTGATGGACCTTATAGAGTTGTGAGTTTGGGAAAATGGAGTGATGTATGTTTTGGAGAGTTTGAATGACGGTATGACTGAGAGAGTGCGGGCTCATCAGTCAGTTAAGGAGATGGAGAGAACCTCCTGACTACCTGGTGATCCATCCGGTGTATGAATTGTGCAAAGAGAGAAATAGGGTGCCTGATGATGAGAAGGCATGTGATAGTATGGATCTGTCTGGAAAAGAGCTTGTCTTGGTCTCGAGGAGTAAAAAGCATACAAAGAAGAGTGAAAGGAAGAATGCAAGTACGAATGAAAGTAAGTCTGAGCAGAGTCTTTCTGGTATGGCGGATCTTGAAAGGGAGATTGAGTTTTTGCATAAACAGGTGAGTGATTTGGCTGGTATAAGTAGATGAGTGAGTGAGCTGCCTGTGCCTGATTTTTCTGGTTTTGGGAACAGTATGAATGATAGTGTGTTTGGGCAGAATGAACCTAGTGTGGCTGATTTTTCGGGTTTTATGAATGGTAATAGTAGGGGTGAGTTTGATGTAGTGAATGATGAAGTGGCTGATTTTTCAGGTTTCTGGTGGAAACCAGTCGAAGGGGTTTCTGGTATGCCTGTTGAGAATACAGGGAATGCGAGTGACCTGTCTGTTTCGCAAGAGTGTACCTTGAGTTGGATTAGAGCCGTGAGTGAGGAGCTGATGAATGGGGGTATGAAGAGTGAAGGTTCTGAACGGAAGAGTATGAAAGAGTTCTGTCGTAAGATGTGGGAACTGGTAATGAGGGCTAAGAGTATGGTTGACGAGATGATTAATATTGACGATGAGACTGACAGGAAGACTGATGAACAACCCCGACTGAATGCTACGTGTAGCCAGGGACCAGTAGACGAGTGTGAATGGGTGCAGAAGGGTGCGATTGAATATAAAAGGTACTGTGAGTAAGGATTGAGAGTGTATTGAGTGACTCTGGTCGAATGGCTTAAGGAAGGAGGGGTGTGGTGCAGCGAATGTGAGTGTGTGTAAAAAGGGCCATTCTTCCACCCCTTTTCTCAAATACCCTCTCCCTCCCTCTGTAAGAATGTGTGTGTGAATGGGAATGGGTTTGTTTGTTTGTTATTTTTTTAAATTCATTAGCATGTTATTATAAGATGGTTTTTCTTTCCAGGCGCCATAATTTGGAAAGATAAAAAGGACCAGCATTTGTAAATTTACCCTTGTAGTAGAAGCTAACTATAACAATAGAATATTATAAAAGCCTAAGGCCACTAGTATAGGACAAAGGTTCCAGGCCGTGCTCTGTCTTACTTGAGAATGTAAAATAGTTTAGCTTTGGGGAAGGAGGGCTTAAAATAGCCACACAACTGTAACAGGTCAGTTATCTCAGTCCAAGCTCGGAGGCGCTAGTTTTCAATACAAAGATTTCTGTTGTACCACGTGAGGCCATTTTTTTTTCTGTTATTCATTGACTGTAGAGTCTCAATTTTATTTGGGTTACTTGATTATTTTTCATTGTTCTTAGGATCGATCAATAATATTTCTAAGTAGGACTTATTTATTTTTGATTGTAAATATCATTGTATTTTTTTGTTAGTAAAGGACTGTACATACAATCAATTTCATTCTCCTTCAATTTCTCACGTCCGGATTAGTGTAGGAAGTGGGTTGGATCGATTGGGGTTAGTCTAAATTTTTCGGCCCGCTACAAGAGTTACAATGTTATTACCAAAAAAAAGAAGCAAAAAAACAAAATGGGGACTGACGACTAACAGTGAGATATAGAGTCACACAAGACTAAAAATGGATTTCGGACTCAATGTTTTCAGCCTAAAACCTATACATAACACTAATTTTCATCAAAAACCAAGAGGGTGTAGTTCCATCATTTACCTGATTGGTCAGAGAATGAGTCAGAACTTTAACTAAAAAGCTTAATATGATGAAATTTAAGGCCAATTATGCAAGAGTGATCAATATACAATTTGTTTTGAATTGAAAAAAAAATATTACTTAATATTAAAATTTATTACAAACAAAAATATTAGAGATTAACTTGGGAGCATTTATAATCTAACCATGAATTTTACATTTAATTTAAGCAATAATTGTTTTCCAAATTGATATGAAAGAAAAATAAAACAGGAATAGTGTAAAAAAGATAGGGCGTGAATTAATAAACACAAAATATATGGCAAACAGGATGTATTAAGACCTCCAGGAATAGGTTTATACAGGAAACAGAGACAGACAAAGAACAAAGTAGGAAACTCTTGCTGATAAAACAAAAACAATTCAGAAGTCTCTCCTAATTTATCAGAATCACCACTTTCATAACCAATTCAACAAATGACTTAGAATAACACTAAACCACTTCAAGAATGCTCCCAAATTAATTTCTATTCAAATGACAGCATAACACTCACTGTCTCATCCTGTGGAGACATCTCGCTAGTTGGGTCAATACCTTCTCCCTCATCCAAGGGAGGGTAGTCATCTCTGGACCCATCAGTTTCCCAAATTTCCTTAAAGGGATAAAAAACAAAAACATCATTATTAAAATGATTTATAATCCAATTAAAGGATAATCGTATACCATGATTAGGTCTATCCATGAGTGGGAAATGATTAGGGGAGGAGAGAGAGAAGCTAAAAAAAAATGATACAAAGATAGAGTGGAGATATTGAAAAGGGTTTGGTGAATAGTTATATGAAAGGATATTAACCTAAATCGACATGCTAGTATATTTTGTCTTGACCCCCCCGCCCCCATATACCACAATATGCTCACACATTTTCTTCCAATCTTCTACCCAGGGATGTGCTGTGAGGAAATTCAGGGTATGCAGAAACTGTGAAGCTGCTGCAATTAATTTTAACAATTCCTACATTTTGCTGACAATTTACTTTAAAAATGTGCTCTTCATAAAATGAATTGAGGCAGCTTCACAGTTTCTGCCTACCCTGAATTTCATCACAGCAAGTGCCCTGCTTTATACCCAACCACCATTTTAATTTTTCAGCCAAGCTGCCTATCATTTTTTACTTTTCTGTCACCATTTTTGACATTTTCTTTTCATCAATCTGAATAATCTCAATATTCTATAACAGGCAAGCTAACTCTTTTGAACTACCAAATCTCAACTGAACTATTCTTAATTTTCTTATTACAAGACTTAGCTTCAAATTCCACAAAACTTAATCTCACCTCTGCCATGCAATGTTTCTGGTCTACACCAATGACTGGTCTCATAGTGAATTACACTATCAGGGAGCAGCAACACCTCTACAACTACAGCATGGTCAGCTTCACATTTAAATAGCTCTTATTTAGCCAATACTTCTTAAATGCCTCTCAAACTATTCTATCCCTTAACTATCATGCCTTCAGTCTCCTAAAACATTATCCTACAGTTTACAAGATTTTTTGGCAGTTTACATCCAACCTGCTCATTTTTTATGATTAATATAGCACTTTGACACCTACATTAAGAAAAACAGTCAAAATAATTAACCTTACACTGCATGCAGTCCACTAGTCCCATACACATACCTCCTACAGCTTTCATATTAAATACATCCTGCAGCATATTCTTTCTTACTATATACACATTCTCCCACTCCACTTTGCCTAACCCATGTGTATTTATGCACATATTGGGGTGCTGAAAGTGTGTTTACCACACACATTTCTTTAAGCTCAGAACTTCTAACACTCACATTTTCATTCTCTCCAAGTGTACCAAAAGCTCCAATTATCTTGTTTCTCATCCTGCCTCCTATTCATTGAACTGTATCTCCAATAACCGATACCTATTCTCATCCAGAACATCCTTTCCTCAGCTACATTTCTATAATTATAGCTCCATACACTACAACCATGCACAGATTCACCTTTTCAAATCTTATCCTCACACATTCATGCACATTGCTCAACCTTCACAGCAAGCCACTCCACTTAAAAAGCACTGCCAGATTCTCTTTATTTACTACTACTATGATTCACATCCGATCACATACCATCCCAAACATTTCATGTTGGTCTCACGTAGAACATCTACAATCTCCCTTTCTATCTCTCTGCCCTTTCCCTCATGCCACAACCCCACTCGATTCACGCAGTGACAGATTAATAGTTGCATCTGAAAAGGTCCATAACAACCCTGCACATTACTGTCATTATAGTTAGCGCTTGCAAGACAAAACATTCAGTTGTGACTTTGCACACCAGTACCATTATCTAGGCTTAGTCAGTTTTTACACTGTAGTAGTTTGGTTGTCCACCTCCCCTCCCCTATGTCTAATCTTTTTCTTCTTTTGCAGAATGTGTGTGGGTGTGGATCGGGTGATCACCGTCTTTACTTTGTGTGGGGGGACTCGATGGATCTCTATCGTGCTTCCCCATTCATCTCCTGTTTTCTTTTTAGGCGGATTCTTTCAGCATATATTTTTCTTTAGAAAGTGTAGGTAAAAGTTTGTGACTGAGGAAGGAAGAGCCGCCTAGACGGAAGATAGGTGAGTGAAGATTGTGTGAGAGTGGATATGGTTGAATGAGTTAGGAGTAAAGATGTTTGAGTGTGGCAGTGAATAGGTGACTGAATGTGCCTTCTCTTTTCCAGTTCCGTGGTACCGATTGTCGCCGACATCTGGCTTTTGGAGACGGCTGAAGCCAATCTTGACTCTGGTGTGGCAGTAAAGGGACGCATCGATTGGGGCCTGAGCCCTCGCATTTTCCGCTCTGACTGGAACCACCACTTCCTCATCCTTGAGTGCGAATCATTCGCCTTGGCTGAAGTTGAACTTCCAGTCCCTTAAGAAAAAGGAACCTCTCTTCCCTCAAGAAAGCGGGCCCGCCTACCTTTCCCTCCCCCCCCTCCCATACCCGGTAATAGCGCTCCCAGAGCTGAAGAAAGTTGAACAGACTCACATGGTGGCACTGGGCAATCTGGTTGTGAAGCCCTAAACATTTCTTTATTTGCGTGTGTGTGGCCAGGGTAAAGTTGTAAGGCCCCAATATATATATATATATATATATATATATATATATATATATATATATATATATATATATATATATATATATATATATATATATATATATATATATATATACATATATATATACATATATATATACATATATATATACATATATATATACATATATATATACATATATATATATATATATATATACATATATATATATATACATATATATATATATACATATACATATATATATACATATATATATATATACATATATATATATATATATATATATATATATATATATATATATATATATATATATATATATACATATATATATATATACATATATATATATATATATATATATATATATATATATATATATATATATATATATATATATATACATATATACATATATACATATATATATATATATATATATATATATATATATATATATATATATATATATATATATATATATATATATATATATATATAAATTTTGGTTGTGGTTATAAAGATAGTTAATATTTTGGAAATTGGGTAAATTTACACTTTTGTTTTCTGGGGTTGTGGTTGATTTCCATTTTTTTTTGTACTCTCTCTCCTCAATACCCTCTTCTTGAACCACCGAGCGGACCTTGTCAGGGCGGCGGGAATCGCGATCCCGCCGCTACATATTTTTGGCGCCCGAATAAGGACTGCCCGGTGGTTTGAGGAAGGAGAGGAGTGAGGAGCCTGTGTCTTTTGTCCCTAATAGAGGAGGAACAGATTGGGACCATAGAGTTGGAGATAGGAAGACTAAATGAGTTAGTGCGGCAGAAAGACAGAGAAAATGCGCATTTGAGAGAAGAGAATGATAGTTTGAAAAGGAAAATGAGGGAGATGGAAGTGAGAATGGAAGAGAGGATTAAAGACAGTGAGGTGTGAATGGAGGAAAGATTGATGCGAATGCTGAATGAGAAAATGGGAGAATCGGGTGCAATTGGTGGGGGTGTGGCCTCGACTCCACTTGGAATGGACATGACTGATAAAAAGGGATTGACAGGCATAAAGGAACCCCCGCAAATGACTAGGCACCGAAAAAAGAAGACCCCAAAGAATATATGCCCAGACCGACAGGAAAGGACCCGACTGGCTAGTATTGACTCCTTGTATTTCAGCTCGAATGAAGGCATGAGTGAAAGTGGGAGAGAAGTGAGTGATAGTGAAAGTGATGCTGAGGTTCATCGGAGTATACTGATCAGAGAAGTGCCAAAGTTAAGTAAGTTTAGAGTGGACGGAGCAAAAGATGTGAAAGTGTTTTTGAAAGAGTATGAAAATTATTGTAGGGAAAAATTTGGAGAGAATAATAGGTTTTTTGGTGCAATTTTCACTAAGGAATAACAATTAGGAGTTATTATTTTAATGATAGCATTCCCACCCTTTTGTCAATAATGCAATCAACAGCATTTAGCAAAATTTATGCTCCAAAGAAGAAATAAAAAGCATTCCTTAAAAAAAGACCAAATTTTATCGTAAGATTAGTAAAAGAAAGAAGATCTAATAAGGAAATGTTTGCTTAACTAAAAAACATCTTATTCCTAATAATCTCACATATGAAGTTTACTGGAATAAGGAATTGTTCAAACTTTCTAGAGTAAATTCCACTCTCATCATCTCATTATGGGACTGACCTTGGGTCTACCTACCTCACAAAACAAAAGAGATTAGGGAGGCAAAAAAAAAACATATAAACAAATCACCTGAGGTTCAGATTTGGCAAGGCTATCTGCATTTGGAGGGTGGTCCTTTGTGGTTTCCGAAGGGGCAAAAGATGAAGGACCACTGTCTAAAATCCCTCCTTTGGTGTCTTCTAAATCAATAAAATCATCTTCCGGTGGTTCTTGTTTAATAAAATTTGAGTTTCCACTTCTATTCTGAAATATGAGAGAAAAATTTGGTTACTTGATATTTAAATGTTTTAATCCATCCATACTCAATTTATATAGCCAAAGTTGGCTTATGTGGATCAACTTCAGTCCTCTATTATTGTACAAAGCGCATTGCATTTATAAAAACATTTCAAAGCAAGGCGTTCAAAGAGCAGTCCATTTTTAAACAGAATAAAAAAGTTTCTCCGATGGCAGCTGCTGCCTGTGAAGACAAGATTGCCAAAATAATGAGAAAAGGCCTATTTTTAGGGCAGGTTTTACTCAACATCTCAAAAAGATGAAAATAAAGGGCAAAGGAAAACAACACCCAAATAATTACATACTATGGAGGCGGCCCCAACCTCCCCTAAGGATTCAATCAGACCACACAATCATGTACAGTAATACCACGCCTTACGTCAAATCTGAACTTACACCACTTTTCAAGAGTAAGATTAAATTCACATAATACCATTAAATCTGACTTTACATTATGGACCAAATAAATAATTTATTATCCCATAAAAACCATATAAAAATATATTATATTGTAAGTCAAATAAAAAGTATTAATGAATTGGGGGTTTTTTTTAAACTAAATTCATTATTAGAAAGAAATTTTACATATGTTTAAAAATGCTGTGTGTTATTCTTACGCTAGTTTGAAAGTGTCTACCACCATTTTTTTGTCATTCTAAGGAATTTATTATCCATTATATTCAATTTACATCAGAGCCTTAAGAATCAATTAATGATATAGAGTGAAGTATTACTGTATGCATGCAAGAGTTCGGTCACAGTACTCAAGGAATGTGGAGATTCCAATACTCCAAGAGCAGTCAGGCTACTTTGTGAGCACCTAAATATCACAATCCAGTCTCCCTCCAAACAAGGAACAATGTGTGATCCTCCATACTAAGCAGTGTAGGCATTGCAACTTTTTTTTTAAGAGCTCATCTGGCGACTGTATTTAAGAGAGCCTAATATTAGGCATCTTTAAAAAAGATGCAAAAAAAGCAACAAAAAAACCCATTAAAAATAAAACCAAAAAAGGGAATAAGCAGGAAACAAGCTCCGGCGTTAGGGGGAGGTGCTCCCCCCCCGGTGCAGGAATGTGCGACCCACTAAAATAACAAAAAACAAAACAAACCCAAACTAGTTAAATAAAGGGGAGAAGGCCGGCCTCCCTGAAAAAGTCTATAAGTCCACCAGTCAATGTGCACAAACTCGTCCTGTGAGTGTGTCCAATTCGGAGACGAAAGAAAGCAACCTGAAGCGTTTGTGGCATTGGTGGGTAGGTCAATGGGAGCAGTTGCGGTGAACTTACTCAAGTTCCCTTCGAACGTCTCCCATCTTCTTTGCCAAGCAGCCAGAAGAGCTGCCCATATTCCCGCCATGTAGTTGGTGTGAGGAAGAGTGAAACACTGGTGTTGAAGCATGGCGTACGGGACATCGTCCGGACCATGGGTGGTGTCCGCGCATGAAGCAAGAGCGAAACGCAACTCACTCACAGTAAACGTGTCATTGAAGGGTTCTCCGCCTCAGGAAGTAAAGTCCAGCGGCGGGCTAGAGAATGCGGAGAAAGCGGTCGCGACGGATTCTACCACAGACACGGGATTCAAGATTGTGGTCTCATTCTCCTGGAGAACGGGACTCGGGGTCCGGCGAGAACTTACCCCGAATCCTTTTGACTGGCTTCCACACCTCTGCTAGACGGGTCTTCCCGTTAAATGAAGACACGTATGCCTGCCAAGAAGAACGGCGGCGGGCGTTGTTCAAAATATACCGGAACCTAGCCCTAGCACAACCGAAATTCACTGACAGTGAAATCGTTCGGGCAGCGCTTATAGGCATGTCACTTCTGCTTGAGGGCCGTCTCACACTCGGCTGACCACCACAGGAGTGGTCGGCGTGCAAAACGGCCAGACCTTCTAGGAATAGTAGCTAGGCCCGCGGCGATGAGGTGGCCAAAAAAGAACTCAGCGGCCTCATCTACCGACCATTGGCCATTCCCCAATCAAAATCGGGCTGTGCATCCGGAGAGCACAAAGATAAATCAAGGTAGAAAAATGAAGCGGTTCTCGGGCAGTGATGCGTAAACTCATCCACATTTAGTACACCCATCTCAACAAGCTCGTCGATAAGGTCGGCAAGGGTTTGACCCCCCCCCCCTCAGACAGAGTATCTACCCTTTAGATCTCCGAACAAGAGAAAGGGCCTCGGCAACCGGGCCACGACGCGGCGGAGTCGGCTGAAGGTGGAATGTATGCGGAAATAACAGTATACCTCCTATCAAGGTGCAGCTGCACAGCTACTGCCTAACTGGACAATGCGCTGTTGCCTTTGAGTTCTTGGAATCGACATTGGGAGTATGGCAGTCTCAAAGAGCACGAATTGCAGGGAGAGAGCAAGCCACTGAGAAGATCATGGAACCAGGAGATACCCAAGAGGCTTGTCCTGCATTGGGATGGAAAACTCCTCCCATCCCTCTGGCGATACAGAGGACCACATCACTGTCCTCCTCACAGGAAGATGACGCCGAGTTTCTTCTTGGGGTTTGGGCAAGCTCGGATTCGCCTGGCAGAAAAGTGGCTGCAGTGGTCTTGAAGGAGGTGGACAAAGCGGGCATCAGGGACAAGATCATCCCCTTCTGTTTCAACACCATGGCTTCGAACACTGGCATGATGGCCTGCCGCCATCATGTCCATGAGATGGTCCTCAAGGATGTCTTCGAAGCCAGCCTCGGCTCTTCCTCTGGTCCTGAGATTGGAATCTTCAAACGACTCTGTGATCGATGGTCCTTCGTGGATTCCTCACAGAGAGAGAGAGAGAGTGGAAACATCGGAGGACCTTGTAGAATTCTTTGCCACAAATGACACTGCCAGCAAGCTGAAGGACGATCTGATATTGAGGAACCATCCCAGGGAAGACTATGAAGAACTCTGTCTCTCCTAACTGTTCCTCGATGGTGAAGGTCCAGCCAAACCATTCCGCCATCCTGGAGCTCTCCATCAAGCCCAGTGGATGGCCAAGGCCATCTACTGCCTCAAGTTTCAGATGCTGAAATCCCAGCTGTCACTGACTGGTCGAGAGAAGGCCGGAGTGGAACGAGTGGCCCTCTTCATTACTCTGGTGTACTGCAAACAATGGCATGAGGCACAGATTTCTGTGAAAGCTCCGTTGAATGACAGTACTGGCCTTCTTCGACCCAAGGATTGATGTGGAGGAGAAAAAGCAGATGATCAAGGCATGGAACAAGCCTGCCTCGAAGAAGGAAATCAAGCGATTGCAGGGAAAAAAGATGAAGATGTCTACCTTCCTCTTATCCTTCGTCACTTCAACATGGATGAGGGTTTCCTGGCAAAGGATCCAGCATTGCGGGAGGACAACCGATTCAAGGATGCTCAGAAATGGGCACTTGACCTCCGAGTGGTCAACGATGCCGCGGAGCAGGGGATCGCCCTAGTCCAGCGCTACCTGGGGTCCACAAAGTCGGCCACACAGGAGAAGTATCTTCTTCAGTTAGTCCACCACCATCGGAAAAAGAAGGAGGACCTTAAAAAGAAGGCTTTCTGAATAGAAACAACGAAACTGTCTGTTTTGGTTTCCTTATAAGTTTCTAAAAATGTGGGAGCTTTTCAGTTTTTTTCTTTGTTTTTGAAGGATATTAGAAAATTGCTCAGTTTGTCGGGACCCCTAAATATTCTCCGAATTTGATCTAATTTGACAGGAACTCTCCTATGCCTGTGTGAACAGAAGCAAAACACGAGCAAGTAAAAAAAACAAAACAAGTTTCATTTTTTCCTCAAAGTGCCCTTTCTAACCTCAGACAGGGGTGAAAGAGCTGAAGCATCCTTATTGCTGCCCTTCTTTTGGAGGGCAGAGTTAGGAAGCCTCAAGAATGTCATCAGGACCACCTTCCAGGAATTTGCATCCTGTCAGTGTAACAATTCAGTAAGCTGCACAGCTACTTTGCTTTTTTGTGAGGGGGTCTGGGTTCTGTGGAGTGGGTGGGTATCTGGTTTTAGCCAGGGTGGGATATGAGCGATCATCCCCACATTACTACACTTAAAAAAAAACAGCAGTAGTTGGTATCACTAGAGCACTCATAGGCATGTCATTTGAGCAACCCACAGAAATACCTACATCATTTTAATGTATCTCTCTCACAGTTGCTATTCCAGTATGGGTTGGGCACTTAATACACCTCAATATAATATAAAAGAAATATCAAAGTAGGGTAGGATATAAGCAGCATTACACTAAATTAAATAGTGAAATTAAGGTAGTGTGCATACAAATGACAACATAGACAGAATGCAGGTTCTCAACAATACAAAACCCAACACCCTTGGTTGGTTAAGAATTGCCTTGGCATACACTGCACGGTGATCACACCCAACACCCTTGGTACTACATGCAAGACCTATACCATTCTCAGCAAAACATATAACCTATACTGAGTTACAATGTACCAGATATTGACAAAAAAAAAAATCTGTTCCATCACAGGTCAAAATGCCCAGCAGGGTAAGGCTGTGTTTTTTTTTGTTTTTTAAACTCTAGTGTCACCCTGTAGGGAAAGAGAAAAGGTTCTAGAGAAGTCACCTCATTTACAACTGGATCATGACCACTTCACCGGGATATAATCCTAGTATGCCCCCCCCCCCACAGACACACACACTTATATATAATCTGCGCATGATTTAGCTGCAAAGAACTACTTCCTGTTACATGGACCCCTAGCACAGGAGGGTATTATAAAGTTCCCACAGTATGCAACACCCTCACCCTATTCTAACCTGGTCCCTTGAATATGGTTAGCATCAAACTTAACTCCAAACACCACATCAGCTAAACTAACAAAGACATATGCACCCACCATCCAGGGAACAAGAGTATGGCACATATTTACACGTTCATCACTTGCATCCTTTCGACAAAACATACAACCACAGAGTACTGGCCGGGTCTTTGGAAGAACCTCAGCTCGATTGCAGACTTCAATGAAGTATTTAATGGTTAACACATAAGCAAATAGCATTTCCTAACCCTCAAAGAGGATCACATTAAATTTAATAACTATCAACTGACTATAAAGAACATTAAAAAGGTTTTCTTACATTGAAATTACTGCTTGATTCTCCACTAGTGTAAGGAAATGTTGCACTCTCTGACTGGCTTTGAGAAGAATGAAAATTAGGGCTCATATTTTGGCGATATGAACTTTCCGAAGATTTTGTAGAATATTTAGAGGATTCTTTATTTTTTGGATGATCAGGCTCTGTTCGTCTTCTCTTACTTTCTGGTTGTGAATCTGAATGACTGCCACCTCTTTTATCATTGACTTCTCTTGTAGTTGGCGGATCATCAGGAACGGCTAATCCTTTTATTCGGAGACATTCGGCAGCTTTAATGAGGGAAGATAATTTTTCTTGGACAACATTGACCTCACCCACATACATATAATTTAACAGGGCTTCCAAATCCTCACAACGGATGTCTTTCAAAACAATTATAGGGTGTTTACATTCTGTGTAT
This sequence comes from Ceratothoa steindachneri, assembly GCA_963969495.1. Lineage (NCBI taxonomy): Eukaryota > Metazoa > Arthropoda > Malacostraca > Isopoda > Cymothoidae > Ceratothoa > Ceratothoa steindachneri. Next base: position 74,615,065 of record OZ018329.1, on the reverse strand, counting down.
TGGAACATATCTTGAAAATATTCACTGCAAGTTGAGAGCACAAATTTGTGTGAAGGGTAGAACTTTCCCTCACAAGCAATGGTCACATCACAAAATGAATCCTGTAGAAAAGTATTTACATTATTATTTTAATATTTATTTGATAAAGTGCAGGTAGATTTTGAGAAAATCTGTATGGCAAACACATTTTTTCAGATTATGAGTGTGAGAGATTACTTGAAAGCAGGAAAGGATATGATCATGATGAGAGAAAATATGGAATATGGAACAAACTTAAAGATGTGATAATGGGCAAGACAAAAAGCTGTAGGTGGAGGAAGTAGGGGATAGTTGCAGATGCTTCATAGGTATATATTAAAATAACTTTGCATATATCTTGAGTGTAGGGTTTTGAAGTTAAGTTTCAATTTTTGTCATGGACTAACATTCTATATATGAAATGGTGCGAAGATACACAGGAATGTATGAAGCGAAAAGAAAATGAATGAAGCAATTTGGAGCTGAAAAGAATAACTGGAAGATCATCAAGAATAAGAGAGAGTAGGGATTACTTGTTAGTTAAAGAGACAAAAGTAGATGGTGAGAATACTTTGGTGAGTTGCATATTGTGAGTATGGAAGAGGAAGTCAATACTGATAGTACCAACCTTGATCAGAGAATAGAATTGATAAATATGTTAATGAAGGGAAATTTTATTTATCAGAAATCTTAAAAATGAATATATGAAACACCAAGAATACAATTAATAGAACACTTTCCCCAATACAAACATGCATCACATGTAAACAAAACTACACTGCTTGCAAAAATATAACACTCCCCTCCCCAATTGAGAAGTATGGTGGCCAGGAAGAAACTTACCTTTTTCCGCAGGGATGAAAGAACATGAATAAATGACGATCGGTGGTTATTCCATTTCAGAGAAAGTAATCCTCCATCCATGTTATAAAATAGAATCTACTTTTTAACTGCTAATACTTTTTAATTAATTCCGATCAGGTACTAAAATTGCATGGGAAGTTAAATATAATTTGAAGCTAATGCATCACACAATTATCGACTAGAACTGATGGCATACCTGCAAAAATACATCTTGTAATTAGTAATCATGAACAATAATTAGGTAACAAAATCTACCGATGCTATATGAGATAACAAGCGTAAGAGCCTCTCCAAAGAAACACACACTGGAAGTGAGGAAGAATAGGAAGAGCTTTGAATGTTTTCTGGGGGAGAAAGGGGGAGGGGGGTAAATTCTCAATCTTACCTGGCTACTGCCAGGAAGGGCAGAGTCACTAAAATCACAAATATAGCCTATCTATAATCTAGTTGATTAAAAACAAAGAGAAAATGACAAGCCAATAAACTAAAAACAAGTTTAATTATAGAGGCATCAGTTGAAAACAAGATCAAGAAAATGGCGTGAATCCATCACTTGTAGGCAAACCCTGTTTAGGAACAATTCTGGGTTGGAGTGGAGCCATAGATGGCTGCAGAAGTGGACTACCTTAGTCTTGGCCAAGAAAAAGCCAAACATGCATGCTTTGACATCTGGGCTGCACTAAAAGAGATTCAGAGGTCATCAATTTAGAGCGTAGCAGTGCCTATCTGACAAATGTTTACAAAAGCATAAGTCCTTATACTCAATCTCAAGCCTAATACTAACGTACATTAAAACAAGGTAAAAACACAATCAGAAAACCAAGCAGGGTAAAAGAGTGACATACAGGACACTGCCCTGCTCCATTGGGCAGGAGAGAGCTCCCCTCACCCATACGAGGCCTCAGCAATCTTGCAGAAACCCAGAAGATTGGGAGGCATCCCACCTCTCCCCATCATGTGGAGATTCTTCATTATATCATATTGTCATGCAGTATTGTGATGAATGGTGAGTGTGTGGTTGATGTCTGTTTGAGAGCCATTTTCTCCATTTTGTCCACTGGATCTAGATCACTTTCAGTATTCTAAAACATCATTCTGAACCCATTCACATTCTCCACAGGTCCTTGTCTACGCATAGCAGGTTGATTCTTAGATCTGTCAAGTGATCTAGGTGTCTTCTCATCAGATATAGTTCCACTATTCTTTGTCTTTTACACTGTCATACTCGTCTCTATCAACCACACTGTTGACTCAGCTGACCATTTCTCTTGTTCCAGTCACAGCCTTATGCAGCACAGTTCACATTTGAGCTCTCATTCAGATTCCACCCATCGGGACAGGTGTCGTGTGCGAAGATCACCCAGAGTGGGACATTCGACAAGAATGTGCCGAAGTCTGGGGGACGACACAGTCGTTGCAATAGGGCGCAGGCGAGTGCTCCATCAAAAAGCGATGCGTCACACGAGTGTGTCCGATTCAGAGACGACAGAAAGCAACCTGAAGCTGCCGCTGCATTGGGGGATAGGTCCATGGGAACAGTCACGGCGCAATGGCACGCAACTTTAAGTTCCCTTCGACCGTCTCCCATCTTCTTTGCCAAGCAGTCCGAAGAGCTGCCCGTATTCCTGCCATGTAGTCATTGTGAGGAAGAGCGAAACGCTGGTCCAGTCGCAGAGTCCTCGCGGACTCTGGGGCCCTCATTCCCCGAAACTCCTCCATGTCCAGGAACCCAGCAGAAGATAATCTCGACATCTGCGGGCTCGCCAAAACCGTGACATCACGGATATCACGAACCAGGGGATGTGGAGATTCCAATGCCCCAAGAGCACTCAGGGCGCTTTGTGAGTCACTATAGATCACAATCCGGTCTCCGAACCGGGCACGTTGCGTAATCTCCCGTACCGAGTGGTGTATTGCCACCAGCTCGGCTGTAAAGACAGACGCGGACCCTGGGAGAGCCCCGCTGAGTTCAAAGAGAGGGGATACAGCATAGAAGCCGACCCCCTCTTGGGACTTGGAGCCATCAGTATACACTGGCACGGTTCCAGCTGACACGATGTGTGCTCCAAAAAGGTTGAACGCAATACTCCCGACGCAGTACAAGCTTTGGGAGCAGAGGAATGGCGACAAATAGCCAAATGTGGTACCCTCCAGGGTGGCGTCCTGGGCAGAACCAGGGGCGCCACCGGCCCGAGAGCTATATCTACCTCTCGAAGGAGTTTCCTGGCCCTAAACCCAAAGGGCTTAGGGTATGACTGACGTCTCTTGGCAGCATAGGCACCATCGAGATCAGCTGCGGATGCAGTGAGAGCTGTTGGCGACTGAGGGAGGTGCCGAGCTCGCGCGTACAGGCGAGTGATGCACTGCATGCGGTGCAGAGCGAGTGGCATCTCCCCAGCATCAACCAACAGGCTCTCAATGCATATAACTCGCATCCGTAGTCGGGCTTCGAATGAACAAAGGATCGATAAAAAAGTCACAGAACGGAGAACATGGCGAGGGTACAAGAGACCCTAAGTCTGCGAATATGAGCCTCTATGGTGAGGCATCGGTCGAATACAAGACCAAGGAAGCGGTGCGACTCAACTACATCCAGGCACACCCCATTAAGAAACAAATCTGGGGCGGGGTGAAGCTGTGGATGGCAGCAGAAGTGCACCGCCTTAGTCTTGGCCAAAGAAAACTGAAACCTGTGCGCTTCAGCATAGCGAGAGACGCAGTTCAATGCCTGATGGAGTCGACGCTCCAGAGTTGGCATCTGGGCCACGCCAAGAGAGATCGAAAGGTCGTCCACATAGAGCGTAGCGAGAACATCTTCCGGCAGCACCGAGGTGATGCCGTTGATGCTCAGGGCAAAGAGTGTGACACTGAGGACACTTCCCTGCGGGACACCCTCTTCCTGCTCCTTTGGGCCGGAGAGGGCTCCCCCCACCAGTACACGGAATCGACGATCTCGCAAAAATTCTGATATAAACATTGGGAGGCATCCCCTCGCCCCCATCTGTGGAGAGTCTCCATGATACCGTATCACCATGCGGTATCATAGGCCTTCTCCTGTTGGTGTAGTGCTGTCTACGAAGGAAAGCCTCGCAGACGGCATTTTCCAGTCGGAGCAGAGCATCCGACGTGGAGTGGAACTTGGAAGCCGCATTGTGTGGAAGACAGTAGGCCATCACTGTCCAGGTAAAAGGCTAATCTAACATTTACCAATTTCTCCATCAACTTGAACACGCAAGAGGTTAGATAGATTGGGCGGAAATCAGTCAGAGTAGAGTGATCTCTCCCCGGTTTGTGAAAGGCGAGCACAGTAGCGATTTGCCAGGAGTCTGGGAGAAGACCTTCCACCCAGATCCTGTTGAACAAATCTAACAGAAAGGCCATGCCTCGCTCACCCAGGTGTCAAAGCATGGCGTACGGGACATCGTCCGGACCATGGGCGGTGTCTGCGCACGAAGCGAGGGCGGAGCGCAACTCACTCACAGTATACTTGTCGTTGAAGGGTTCTCCGACTCTGGAGGTAAAGTCCAGCCGGCGGTCTAACGCGACATCACAACGTTCCTTGAATGCTGGCGGAGCAGCATCCCAGCTAGAGAATGCGGAAAAAGCGGTAGCTAAGGATTCCGCCACGGACGCGGGGGCCAAGATTGCGGTCCCATTCTCCTGGAGAACGGGAGGGGGGTCCTGCGAGGACTTGCCCCGAATCCTTTTGACTAGCTTCCACATCTCAGCTAAAGGGGTCTTCCCGTTAAGTGAAGACACGTATGCCCGCCAAGAAGAGCGGTGGGTGTGCTTCGAAATATACCGGAATCTAGCCCTAGCCCAGTGAAATCGTTCGGGCGGCGCTTGTAGGCATAATGCTTCTTTTTGAGGGCTGTCTCACACTCGGCCGACCACCATGGGAGTGGTCGGCGTGCAAAATGGCCAGACATCCTAGGAATAGTAGTCAGGCCTACGGCGATGAGGTTGCCAGAGAACTCAACGGCCTCATCTACCGACCTAAACTCCTCGACTGAGATAGAGAATTCAGTCATTTCCTGAAATGAAGGACACCGCGCCCGTGCCAAGCACCACCGAGGTCGGCTCTCAGGCGGCAGTTGCCCTGAAAATGATATTTGAATGGGAAAGTAATAACTACCATGGAGGTCATCGACCACCCCCCAATCAAAATCAGGCTGTGCATCCGAAAAGCACAAAGATAGGTCAAGGCAAGAAAATGAAGCGGTTCTCGGACAGTTATGCGTAAACTCATCCACGTTTAGGACACCCATCTCAAGCTCTTCGATCAGATCGGCAAGGACTTGTCCCCTGGGATTTATGGAGTAATCTCCCCAGAGAGGATACCTGCCATTTAGATCTCCAAGCAAGAGATAGGGCCTTGGCAACCGTGCCACGACGCGGTGGAAGTCCCCTGCATCAAAGTCAGCTAACGGTGGAATGTACGCAGAAATGATAGTATACCTCCTATCCAGGTGCAGCTGCACAGCCACTGCCTGAAAGGAGGTATCTAAAGAGAAAGGAAGAACGGAGACATCATGCCAGGTGTAAACCGTGCATCCCCCAGCGGTGGGGTCGCAAGACGCTTATACCCTGGGAGGGCAGGCAGGTGGCACGTGCCTAGCATGGTCTCCTGCAAAAAGATAGCTAATGGGGAACGGCACGAGAAGAGCCTCCGCAGCTCCTCCCAGTTGGCCCGGAGTCCACGGCAATTCCATTGAAGGAATATGCCCTCCAGGCCTAGCTCGGAGGCGACATGGGGGCCCTTATCGAACTGAAGACCCTCACAGGCATGGCCGTACACTTCCTGGGGGCAGAACCCCGGGTGATGTTGGCCGGGGCTGGGTATGAACCCTTTTTGCCGCCAGCTTTACCAGGGAAGCGCCCAGGTTGGGTAGAGCCTGCAGAAGGGCTCGAATGCGTGCGGAAACAACCGTGCTCGTTGGCCTGGATGGACCAGGAGCAGAGGGTGTCTTTCTAACTATTGAGGCATATGATGTCCCAGGCAGAGCCGGGACCACAGGACCAAGTCCTGAGCCTCACAGAATGAGTCAATCCTGGACCTGAATGCCCAGGATTTCTTTCTCAAGGAGATATGCACCACATTGCTTCGAAGAAGCGGGGTGCGGCTCTCCGCAATTGACACACCTGGCCACACACAATTTGGACTTATCGTGTGCGACCTTGGAGCAATTTACACATACTTCAGGTGACCCCGACTTTGCACATCTATATGAGCGATTCATATGGCTGAAGCGGTGACAGTAATAGCACCGCCGCGTAAGTGGCACGAATGCCTTCACGCGGTAGCGGTACCAACCGGCACGCACCGACTCAGGAAGCTTGTCACAGTTGAACGTGAGGAAGAGTGTAGGGGTTGGTCTCGAGGCCCCTCCCTGTTTTCTCATCACACATTTGACCTTGACCGCCCCATGGTCGGCCAGCTCTAGGGTGATGTCCTCAATGGAGTAGTCAACGAGTTCCCTCGCATAAACTACTCCTTTCACAAAGTTCATGGTATAGTGTGGCGTCACACTCACCGGGGTGCCATGAAGTGTCCGACGAGCACTTATATTGGCCGCCTCAGCGGGATTCGCCAGAAGGCTCCCGTCCGAGAAACGGGTCACCTTCGGCTCTCTACCAATTGCACTAGCTAATCCTCTCCTCTGATGGATCATGTTGCCCTTGGACAACATGGTGCCATCAGTAGAGCGAATAACGAGGAAGCATTTGAAGCCAGCGGGCTCGAAAACGCTAGTGCTCCACCTTATGCACTTTTGGTCTTAGTCAGGGGCTCCACAACCGGGGGGCAGAGGGTCTGGATGTGCCGATCTTGGCTTGGTCGCTTGCCAGAGTGGCAGCAGACCCATCCGTCCCCGCGGATGGAGAGGAAGCCTGATTCTTCTTTTTCGGAGAGAAGGGCGGGGAATGAACTCGCTTCTCACCCCCGCTGGTAGAAGCCCCTAGGCCAGATGTACCGGCTTCAACCAGGTCCTTCTCCAGGGAGATCCCTCCCCTCCTTGTACTGCCTGAGAATCCCCAGCCATTTGAGGAGGACCTTGCATAGGGGCGGATTCGGGTTCCGTGCTTGGCACCGAGCCCGGATTCACCCCCATGGAAGGCCCTACCGTCTGAGGCTGGTTTTCCTCAAGGACCATGTCTATCACAGGAGGGGCCTCCAGTTGGCCATCCCCTCCCAGGACATCGCAGGTCCCCTTGGCAGCGTCATGAGTCTTTTGTGGGGAGGCACAGGCCTTGACCCCGGCAAGGTTTAATATTCTTGCCAGCAGGTCTTTTGAGGGAAGCGACCGAAGAGGCCTGGCCTCTCCCCCCTAAGGGGGTTTGCCCTCCCGAGCCGCTTACATGAGGGGCGGTCGGCAATGGGCTGCCTGCTGGCTTTCTTGGCAGTCCCCTTAGAAAGAAAAGGAGGGACTGCCGCTGGAAATAGGGAGGTGCCCGAAAGCACCTCCAGAGAAGGCGGTGAGGGGGTCCCCTACACCCATAGGTGTAGGAGAGGAGTAATCCTCCTCTCTGGTTAAAGAAGTATGGAGGGTCCCCTGCGCAAGCACAGGAGGGGGGACCTCCATTTATTCGGTGGAGCTGCCTGGTGGCGGCTCCGTTGATGAGCAAGGGGAAGTTAAGGGTTGTTTTTGTTTTTTTTATTTGTGCATCATTGGGCATGGTGACCCTAAATTTTCAGACCACCCCTCCCGCCTGGTGGCCTGGCAGCTCCACCTTGAACACGGCGTAAAATTGATAGAATGTGAAGAGGAGAGGAAAAGGGATGTGAGGAAGGTATGGGTGGGGATGAAGCAGGTTATTAAAAACCAGCCACACCAGACCGGAGCTCAGGGGTTAGGGAACATTGTCCCCTCCCCCCTCAGCTTTGATGCGGGACGGTTGGCTGAGAGGAAGGTCAGCATCTACCCTGTGAAATTAGAGGCTGACCAGAGAAAGTTGTGGGAGAGGTTGTATGAAAAGCGACGAGGTAGGGAAGAAATACAGGCTATCTGAAGGAAGGAAGAGAGGCTAAGCTGGGGCCAGACAGGGCACTGGATCCCGTCAGCAAGGATGGCAAATCGCCGCGGCCCTTACGGGGGACTACAAGAGTAAAGAGGTTATCCTTAAACTCTACAACTCTTATGTCAGGCCACATTTAGAGTACTGTATGTATAAAAAACATGGTCACCACATTTTAGACAGGACATCAACATACTAGTCAGTACAAGGAGGGCAACAAAAATAATACCTTCCCTGAAGCACCTTGAATATGAAGATAGACTGAGGGTATTAAATATGTTCTCATTTGAGAGAACATGTGTGAGGGGAAATATGTTTGAGCTTTTTAAAATCTGTTCTGGGATGGATAAGTTGGATTTTAGCAAGTTATTTTAGTTGGAAGGTAGTAATAGGACTAGAGGTCACCACTTAAAAATTAAAAAACAAAGGTGCAGGTTGGATGTCAGAAAATATTTTTTTTACCAACAGAGTGGTAGATTATTGGAATAGTTTGCTACCTGAGAGTATGAAAAATATGTAGAATTGATGGAACTTAAAAATATAGTGCTCACTTATGTGCTCCATTTGGATTCACTTACTTAAAAATGTTATTTTGATTCAAGGTGAGCCCATTATAATGATTATATTTGGAGGAGGGAGGGTTAACTTCTTTGGGAGAAAGGGGGGGGGGTAAATATTACAATCAGTGGCGCGAACGATGGGACGTAAAATATTTCATTTGTGTTCCAATATATTTCACCTTTTTTGAGTAAATTCAAGCAAGGGGACTGCTTGTGGGGGGTTTAACACTGTGGGGGGACCCCCCCTATGATGATCCTGAGTTTCAATCAATTGGGGAGGGGGAAACAGCCCCCCCAGTATATAATCATAATTATTTAAAGAGTAATGTAAAAATAGCGCCGGGTATATTTGAACTAGGACTCAAACGTGCCTGAATATGCATACGCAGGTGAGCGAAACATACATACAAAAAAAAAATCTGGGTTCACCGCTGATCTTCATGTTTACTGGGGGTGGGGGTCCAGACTCATTCCTGTGGATGCATGTTTTAATTTTTGCATATTATGTGTGATTTAGATTTTGATGAGCGTTGATGATGATGCTTTTTGTTTTGGGTGCATTCCTATGAAGTTTAAATTGTATATTGTAGATGCATGATCTGACACAATCCTATGGATGCATTTTGCGGGTAGTTTGGACAGATGCGGATGACCTTTGATAAGCCCTTGAGGCTTTTGTCATTCATGAATTTATATTATGTTTGATAGGCACTAGTCGCTTTTCCGATCCTTTATGCTATGTGTCTATCCCAGTTACTGACACACTATGAGAAAGTCCTAGAAACATCACTTAGAGTCTGGAGAAATACCAAATGATTGGAAATTGGCAAATGTAGAGCCAATTTTTAAGAAGGGAAGCAAAGAGGACCCAAATAACTTTAGACCGGTAAGCTTAACTTCTATAGTCTGTAAAATTCTTGAGAAGATGGTTAAGTAAAGAATTTCTGATCATCTAGAGAGTAGCAGGTTAATTAATGATGCTCAGCATGGTTTTAGAAAAGGTAGATCGTGTTTAACTAATTTACTGGATTTTATGGATTATGTAACTAAAGAATTAGATAGGGGTGAGAAAGTTGATGTGATCTACTTAGATTTCAGCAAAGCTTTTGATAAGGTTCCACATTGAAGACTAGTTCATAAATTAAAGCTGCATGGGATATGTGGGAAGGTTTTAAATTGGATAAATGAATGGCTGAAAAATAGGAAACACAGAGTTGTACTGAATGGAATGAGGTCAGAGTGGACGAATGTTATTAGTGGGGACCTCAGGGATCAGTTTTAGGCCCTTTATTATTTATAATCTATGTAAATGATCTTGGGCAAGGTGTAAATAGCAAAGTGTCAATTTTTGCTGATGACACTAAATTGGCAGCTGTAGTCAAAGAGGTTGAGGGTAGCTTTAAAGTGCAGGCTGACTTAAATAAGTTGTTAGCTTGGGCTCACAAGTGGCAGATGACTTTTAACCTTAATAAATGCAGCAAAGTTATTAACATTGGGAGAGATAATAGGAAATTAGCTATAAGATGGATGGGTATTGGCTTAATTCAGTTGAAGATGAGAAGGACTTAGGAGTAGTAGTAGATAGGTCACTGAAATTTTCAAAGCATTGTATTGAGGCAAAAAATAAAGCAAATAGGGTGCTAGGTTACATTAAAAGAAATGTTAGCTACAAGAGTAAGGAGGTCATCCTTAAACTATACAACTCTTATGTCAGGCCACATTTAGAGTACTGTATACAGACATGGTCCCCACATTTTAGACATGATATAAACTTATTAGTCAGTACAAAGGAGGGCAACAAAAATAATACCATCCCTGAAGCACCTTGAATATGAAGATAGACTGAAGGTATTAAATATGTTTTCATTTGAAAGAAGGTGTGAGGGGAGATATGATTGAATTTTTTAAAATCTTTTCTGAGATGGATAAATTGGATTTCAGCAAGTTATTTGAGTTAGAAGGTAGTAATAGAACTAGAAGCCACAACTTAAAGATTAAAAAACAGAGGTGCAGACTAGATGTTAGAAAATATTTTTTCACTAACAGAGTGGTGGATTATTGGAATAGCTTGCCACCTGAGACTGTAGACAGCCCAAACTTGAATGTTTTCAAGCGCAGATTGGATCATTATATGGGGATGGTGGGTTAATTTCTTACTTTTTGGTATGTGGATATGTTTCTTGACTCATTCCTGTGGATGCAGTTTCTTTTTATTGTATATTTTGTGGGACTTTGATTTTGTTTTTGACAGACTCCTATGGAGGCTTTAAATTATATATTGTAGATGCATGGTTGGACATTCCTATAGATTGTTAAATTGTATACTGTAGATGCATGATCTGACAAAATCCTATGGATGAATTATGTGGGTGGGATTTGATGGATACGGATGACCTTTGATAGGCCCTTGTGGCTTTTATCATCTGTGAAAATTATGTTATGTTAAAACCTGGATGTCATCTATTTAGACTTTGACAAGATTGATCATGGTATTCTTCTAAACAAGTTACAAGATCACAGCATCAAGGGTTCACTTGAAAGATGGCTTCACAGTTTCCTGACGGGTAGAACCCAACAAGTGGCAGTCCAAGGAGTGCTGTCTGAACCAAGTAATGTGTTAAGTGGGGTACCACAGGAAACAGTACTGGGCCCACTACTGTTTATTATCCACATAGACACAAACTTGGAACACTCGGTAGCATCCTCATTTGCAGATGACACCAGAATAAAGAAGCAAATATCCTGCACAGGAGGTGCAGAACAACTCCAAGAGGACCTAAACAAAGTGTTGCAGTGGGCATCATTATACAACATGACTCTAAATGGGGATAAATTTGAATTACAGCGCTATTGCAAAAACAAGGCCCTGAAAATGGAAACCAGTTACCGCTACAATGACCAACCAATAATTAGCAAAGACCATATCAAAGATCTGGGAGTCTGAATGAACTGTGATGCTACCTTCACCCACCACACCAACCAAAACGATTGACTCTGCAAAATAATTGAGTGGATGGGTATTGAGAACATTCACCACAAGAAAAGAGCATTGCTTGATGACCCTGTGGAAATCCCTTGTACTCCCAAGACTTGAATACTGCTGTTAACTCTGGTCTCCATACAAGATACAGGACATAGCTGACCTAGAAGCTCCTCAGTGAACCTACACCAGCAGAATCAAGGGAGTAAAACACCTAAACTACTGGGAGCAACTATCCCAACTAAGTCTGTACTCCCTGCAGAGGAGAAGGGAGTGCTAGATAGTGCTATGTGTGGAAGATACTGGAGAACAGAGTACCAAATGTAGGGATTGTCAAACCACAACCCAAGAAAAGGGGGTAAATGTTGCGACGATGGCCAGATGCAACTCTAGCTTATTTGGGGGGCTACTTTTCAGTGTTTTTCTGCTATCGCACTGGCCAATCACAGATCTGGATTCAGTTTCATCAATGACCAATCAGAGAGCTCTATTTGTTTCAAGGCTTTTTGTGCTTTTTATATTGATCAAAACTAGGTTTTTCTTTTATTTTAGATGTTTTTTCCCCCTTTTATATATCCTACCGACCCTATGCCTGACATTATTTAGTCTTTTTAATTACTTAATTAATTTTCCATTGTTTAATGCTCGATTAAACCATATTTCGGTATTGTTAATTAAGTCTTGCGTTTTAATTCTGACGAAAAAACGACTTTTTCATTTTTTCTCTTCCGTATTTATTTGTCTTCTTAATGTTTTTATTACTATATATGTGTAGTTCAAGAAACACAAATGCTCAATTTTGGTATGGAAAAAAGCAACTACTTTTCCATCTGCTCGTCTCATATGCCCACCCATGCAGTTTTCCGGTCATTTGTCAAATTTCACTTTCGTGCGCAATTTATTTGTTAAATTATCACCATTAAGGTGCTGTTTTAACCAACAACGATAAATGTGTTGCATTTCTCGAAGCCCATGGGGTATTCAAATCATTACGCAAGTGTCCTAATTGTGCTGTTTTAACCGACAACAATAAATGTGTTGCGTTTCTCAAAGCCTATGGGGTATTCAAATCAACATGTGTGTCCTAATTGTTCTGCACAGCTCAGAATGTACAAAAATTGTGTGTTTCAGTGCGATAAATCGTGTATTGACGCTGAGGGCAAAATCCACCCATGTAAGTATTACCGATTATTTTGAACATCAGCTTGTTGTTGGGGATGGCTCATCGCGGAGATATGACTGCGATGACCCTGAGTTTCAATCCTTTGGGGGGGTCTGGGGGGCACAGCCCCTCAGTATAAAAGCAACAATCGCCATAAAATTCTTCGATTTCAGCTCTAAAAAAGTAACAACGAAGCGTCGGCTCAGCGTGGGATGTGACTGCGATGCCCCCCCCCCCCGAGTTTCAATCATTTGGGGGGAGTCTGGGGGGCACAGACACCAGTATAAAAGCGAAAATTGCCATAAAATTCTTCGATTTCATCTCTAAAAAAGTAACAACGAAAAGTAGCCCAAAATAAGCTAGGCCTAGGATCCGGCTGTACAAGCATAAGCATAAGTTGATAAAAGAATCACAGCATGGCTTTAGTAAGGGTAAATCCTGCCTCACTAATTTGCTATCTTTTTATAGTAAGGTGTATGAAGCAGCAGATAATGATGAAAACTATGATATTTTATACTTGGACTTTAGTAAGGCTTTTGATCGAGTGCCACACTTACAGCTTCTGAGCAAAGTTAAAGCACACGGGATCGATGGCAGTATATTTAGGTGGATTCAGTCATGGCTTGGTGACAGACAGCAAAGAGTTAGTATAGATGGAGTTAAATCTGAGTGGGGGTGTGTTAGCAGTGGAGTTCCGCAAGGATCTGTTTTGGGTCCCTTGCTATTCTTAATTTATATTAATGATCTTGACATAGGTATAAGTAGTGACCTGAGTAAATTTGCTGATGATACTAAGCTAGGTAGAGCCATTAGGGCTGATTCTGATGCTGTTGTAATGCAGGAGGAATTGACCATTCTGTCCAATTGGGCCGAGAAATGGCAAATGAAGTTTAACATAGACAAATGTAGTGTACTTAGTATAGGTAGAAATAATCCACTGAATAGTTATAAATTAAATGGGAGAAATTTAGGGAGGACCGATTGTGAGAGAGACTTGGGTATTTTGGTAAGTTCAGACCTTCGTCCTAGAAAGCAATGCCTAAATGCTAAGAATAAAGCAAATAGGATATTGGGATTCATTAGGAGGAGTGTAAGCAACAAGAGTGCTGAAGTCATTCTAAAACTGTATCTGGCGCTAGTTAGGCCTCATCTAGACTATGCAGTACAATTTTGGCTATTTTGGGCTACTTTTCGTTGTTACTTTTTTAGAGATGAAATCGAAGAATTTTATGGCGATTTTCGTTTTTATACAGGGGGGCTGTGCCCCCCAGACCCCCCCAAAGGATTGAAACTCAGGGTCATCGCAGTGTTATCCCCGCAGCGAGCCGTACCCAACAACGAGCCGACGCTCAAAATAATGGTTAATACTATGTCAGGCATAGGGTAGGTAGGATATATAGAAAAGAAATGAGGGAGAAAAAAACATCGAAAATATAAGATAAACCAATTTTTGATTATTAGAAAAAACACAAAAAAGCCTTGAAACAAATAGAGCTTTCTGATTGGTCATTTATGAAAATGAATCCAGATCTGTGATTGGCCAGTGCGATAGCAGAAAAACAATGAAAAGTAGCCCAAAAAATAAACTAGAATCCCATCTGCCCATAGTCTACACAATTACCCAAATGAAGACCCAGATCCCCAACTCCTTCACCCACAATGGACTTTGGTTGTTCAACTGCCTTCCTAGGGATCTCCAGAATGTAAGTGGAACCAGCCTGGAAATTTTCAAAAGAAAATTGGATAGGTGGCTGGGTGGACTACCAGACCACCCACCAATACCGGGATATCCCAGCCATCATCAAAACACCCTGTCCCAAGTCTGCCAGGCAAGGAGAGTGGATGAAGGACAACCTGGTGCGAGTGGAGGCTGCTGACCTCAGCTTCGTCAGTAACAGGCGGAATCATCAAAAGTCAGTAAATAACATAAAGCTAATATCAAAGTAGAAAAATGGACTACAGGTAAGATCAAAGTAGCAAAATACAAGCTAACAGTTTGAAATTTTTGTTTAATGGAAAGATTAGAATATTTATTTCCTAAAAACAATTGTTTTAATGTTCGAAAGAAAATGAACAAGGAGCTCGAAAGACACAATGAATCGCCACAAAAGATTACGTTTATTTACACAAAAATGACGACAGGAAAAGGACGCGATTAAGGATGAGCCTCGAAATTTGCGCGCGGGGCTCAAAATTTCACTGCATTGTTAGGATTATATTAATTAGGGACAATAAAAGATAATGGATAAAAATATTGCAAAAAACACAAGTAAGAATATACATTTCATGCATGAAATAAGCAAGTGAAAAAAAATGAGAAAAAGATAGCTAACAACAGCTTTACAAACAACTGAGGCGGATATCTGAACTCTTTTGTTTACCAAGCATCCGAAATTTTTGATGATAGGAAGCGTTATTTTGATGATATCCATCTTGAAAACTTTGCCCGAAATATCGTAATTAGAAGCTGATGACGCCTCGATGTTTGCTTATTACTTATTAGAGTTACTCATTATTACTGCATATGTTTCGCCAGGTAGTTTACAAAAATTCTAGGCAAATTTTAATATTTATAGAACATTATATTTTGGAAACAAATCGCCGTAATATTTTTTATAGTATAGGCGTTGATCTGAGATTGACACATTTCTCCGATTTGGAGACGGTAATAATATTACATATTTACATACATGTAGGAACCATATCGTAGGATGGAATAAGAAACTCAAAGGCACCTCGAATATGAGTACTTTGAAGTTTTATGAAATATTATAATGGGCTCACCTTGAATCAAAATAACATTTGAAGTAAGTGAATCCAAATGGAGCACTAGAAGGGGAAATGTACACCTATAGTATTACCTCTCTTTTTGGAAAAGTCCGAAAGGACAGTGGTCAAATAGCTGAGTTTTTTCAATAAGCTGGTGGGATCGATATAAGCAATTCAATACAACATCTAATTAATACAAAAATAATAACGAGCCCGTAAGAGATAGTCTAACCCCTTAAAGAATTTAGGAGAAACTCATGCAGGGTTACTTTGGAGCGGGAGCTCTGAAATTAAGAACCATCATTATCCTGAATTTTAAAGCTCGGTCTTACAAAGTAATAAGTTAATTTTATAATTGTATATACCCTCAACATTATAATCTCAATACTCTATAACCTTAAATAATAATAATAAGTCTTTTGTAATGCGCTCTTCAAGGGCTGAGGGCTTCCTAGTAAAGAATAAACAGTTTAACTAGACTTTCAAATTTGTCATTTTATCTATCAATATTTTGATTTATATGACTAACTTAATCATTGCCTTATGTCAATTAATTCGAGGAACCTTAAAATCGTTTACAAAAAAAGAGATAGGAATATAATAATTTTGGCTGTTTTATTACAAAAATCGGTGAAACCGTTTGTAGGTAACTGTGGTGCTTGAACCACATTATAGAATCGCATCTGACTCAAAACCACATCAAAGATGAGCATTTTGAAGTCTTATAAAGTTCTATAATTGGTCCACAGTAAATCGGACCTCACAGTTCTTTAAAGAGCGAAGGCATTTTCGGACTCACCTTACCAATACCTCCTTTACCCGGTAGTGACATGTTAATAGAAAATGTATTTCGTCCTAAAATTCAGAGCAGCTAAAAATAAAAATCTTGATTTGCTAATTGTTTAAGTGTAGTTATGTGCAAGGGACAAATTGGTGTGTGGATAGATAGGGAAAATAGGCAAGTAAGGAAAAGAGAAAGTAATGTGGAAGATTTTCAAATAGATGCTAGAGCCTGGTGATCAGGGGCTATCACTTTCAAATTGTTTATTTTGTTTGTCTCCTCTGTTATTTTCGTTAGAATTTATATTATCATGGCGTTCAAACCATTTGTCTTATATATAACTAATGTTCTTTGTTATGTAGCGCGTATATTTTTGTGCTTTTTGTTTCTTATTTTTTTTTTAATTCTTGATCATGGTTATTAGGTCTCTTTCGGTGCTTTCATGGTCAGTAATCTGTGGGTTTCCTTATTATTGGAATCGAAGTCTTTGTTGGTTTGATTTTGTTGGAATTGGAGGCAAAAAACAATCTTTTTCATGCGTAGAACGGCACTTCGTTTCTGCCAGCTAATAGGCTAGCTGTGGAGCTTGGAAATCTGGCATGACTTGGAGCTCTTTTTTTATGGTTAATCATCTGAATGACTTCGTCATTCAATTTCTGACTAACCAGCTCATGTATATTCCTTGTCCGTTCTTCGATGGCATGTTAATGGGACTTAGCCCCGCCTCCCGGTGTAGTTCTTCTTGGCGTCTTCTTTCTCGCCTTCGTTTACCTGTGATTAGCTACACGCATTTGTTCAGCACCGCTTGTAGTTTCCTCTTTTGTGTCTTCGAGACGCAAGAGAAAATGGAAGCGGTGTACAGCAACGTAGATCTTACAATGAATTGTAGATCTTTCTTTTGTTGCTTTCACGGAGATTTCTGAACATATACAGGGTTCTGACTGTAGCTGTGGTCTTGGAGATTCTATCTTCGACGTGCTTCCGGTACCCGGTTGAGGTATTCCTCATTCCGAGTATATTGCACTCCGTGGTGTATGGATAGCGTGTATCCACCCACCCTTACATCTGCTAATAGCCTCCTACCGATGAGGTCTACTTTGAACTTTTGGCGGTTCGTTCAAATCTTTGATTGTGCCTCATAGATGTTTAGTCTTTCAATTCCTGCTGCTGTCATACGAGCTTGCATAGGCGCACTCCTCCATGGAAAAGTGATTATCTGGCTGAAATCAGCAGCGAATTGAACATTGAGGCAAGAGGAGTTCACAGGGGCTGGGAAATCTGCGGTGTAAATCGAATAGGGAATGGGAGACAGACATCCCCCCCCCCAAAAAAAATTGATGTACTCAATAGTGGGATATAATATGCATAGTAGTAGGAGATAGTTGTTTAAAGTTGGAAGAGAGGGTTTTGCCCGATTCAGAGGGCATCGCAAGCATTTACTTATTTATGTTTTTTTTCCATTTTGTTGTTTGTATTTAGTGTGTTTTGTCAACTTGGTTTTTGTTTGATCTTTGTATTCGTGTGTTCTTCTTAATGGTGTTTGTCTTTTTAGATGTGTTTATTTATTCTGTGTGGACTTCTGAGCTTTCAAGCCTTCATGGGCGGTCGAGTTCAGCAGTTCACCTCGTGTTCGTGTTGCTTCTATTTCTTACGCTAATGTATATCAGAGATGTTGTCTCGCTTTGTTGTACTATTATTGCACTGTGTCTATGAGTGTTTTATGTAAATAATGGCGCTGTGTTCTCCTCAGCACAGAGTTTTTTTGCTTGGGAATAATCGATATCGGCCCACTTTCTCACGCAATCTTGCAAGGATCCTGATATTTCTACCTTCTACTCTTAGTTCCGGGATGATGTCGCTTGTCAGTGATGACCAGACCTTTTTGCTCATTTTCTGTGTTACTATATTAATGGGCTCAAGACGTTGCCTGCGGTGCAGGTCCATTTGTCGAAGATGTTCGTTCCTTCTGCATTTGTTAATGCATAGGGATGCAGACTTCTGCACTCGCTGGAACATCCTCATAGAAGTCCTGCTGGCCGCTTGAGTCACTACTGCAGGGTAGATGAGCTTAGCCCGGATGAACATCAGGTATATTTTCCTGGTTTTGGCCGAGCTAAAGTTTCTAAATCTGTACAGCTTGGAGATTTCTCTCTTCGCCAGATTCTGCCTCTCCTTGTAGTGCCTCGAGTATCCATGGTCGGAGATTTTAAAGTATAGAGCGGTGCCTTCAGCGGAGTAACCATATCTCCTCCCATCTACCAATATGGGCCACGTCAACCTGCGGCTCAGCGGGATGATCCTGAACTTGTCCATGTTTGTTCGGATCTTTCATTGTCTCTCGTATTGGTTTATATTAGAGATTTCTGCTTTAGTATGAGTTTCCTGTGCCCTTGCTTTCCTCTCCGCACTAAGGATGATTTGCGTGATGTCATCTGCGAATTTCAGATACATCGTTTCCTTTTATATCAGAGTTGGGAGGTCAATGGTGAAGACCAGGTAGAGCAGAGGGCTCAGACAGCTCCCCTGGGGAACGCCCGCTGGGAGTTCGAACTTTGTCCCGCTGTGCTCTTCGACCATGAGACGCGCCCTCCTGTCCATGACAAAGTCATCTTGGACTCTTTCCAGGACCGAGTTTAGCTTGAAGCCTAGGATTTTGTATTGTAATTCTTCTAGCCAAACCTTGTCGAAGGCCTTCTGCGCATCCCTCAGCACGATGTCTACATATTAACCCTTCGCTCGACAAAACGCGATCTTTTCTGTTAGGAGCGCCAGGGCCGTTTCTGTGCCCCCTTTTGGACGAAAGCCATGCTGTTGCGGGCTATGCGCTCCTAACTCGCTCAATTGAGCTTCTAGCCTATCGGCTATAATCTTCTCAAAGATTTTGTTGTGTATCTCGAGGAGAGAGATCGGGTGATAGTTAGCCACCTAGTCTGGGGGCTTGTTCCCTTTCGAGATGAAGATGATTTTTGCCGTCTTATACCCGTCTGGCAAGTAGCCTGTATTCAGGGCGGCGTTCATGGTGTTCACCAGGCCCTGAATAATTTTCCGTGGGGCATTAACGAGGTTGTTTTTCGTGATTCCAGACCAGCCGGGCGCCCTTTGTTTGAAGGACCTTAAGGTGTTCATGGTCTCTTCAAAGGTTATAGGGCGCCCATGGTTAACCATCTCTCTATTGATACTTGCGGGTGAGGGTGGGTCCTCTGTATCATCGTCCCAAGGTCTTCGATCAGCTGGTCTTCGAAGTCCTGGTCGAAGTCTTCGTTCCCCTCGTGATATTGCAAAGATCTCTTTCCAGTGTCTTCTAAATTTTTTTTTCGAGAGATTTCGGATCGTCTATGAAATTGCCGCCTTCTTTGATTCGTGTTCCGGGCCTAGGAGGCAATGCCATAAGTTTTTGGATGTTATTCCAAAAAGTTACGGGATTGCTTTTCCTGACCAGTCTGCCCACGATATCGTCCCAATTTTTTTTTGCTTTACAATGAATATATTTTTAAGTTCCTCGCTTAGCTGCCTCATTCTAGCTGTCCTTTTCCTGTTTGGGCCTGATCTAACGATTTCTTCATAGATTTCTTTGTGTTCCCTGGCGATATCCTTCACCTCATCCGTCCTCCTACCCTGTGAAAGCAATTTGTAAGAGATTCTGGGGACGCATCTCTCGTCTGCTTGAGTGAGGAGATTAGTGATCTTATATATCTCCTCATTGATTTCTTCTTGATTTGCGTCGCTCAGATCAGCTGGCTAGTAGTTGCTGAGCATCTCTCTGTATTGCTCCCAGTTAGCTTTCGCATAACCTTTCTTAAGTAGGACAGGCTTGAGCATTGGCGCAAGTGATATGTTGGTGATGATGGAGATGTGATCGTTCGGGACCACAGGCCCTGGTTCGTTGCTGATGTTGAAGGGGAATTCCAAAGTTGCTAACGCAATGTCCGGTTTTGTCGCCGAACGATGAGTTCAGGAGGTTGGGAAATCTGGCTCGATCCTCTGGAACCTATTTCTTTCGAACAATAGCTCCAGATTACTTCCCCTTGCGTCGGCGCGCCTGTAGCCAGAAGCTCTGCATCTGGCATTTAGGTCGCCTGCTACAACGCCAGCCTTCTATGCCCGAAGAGGGTGAAGAACTGGTTGATCGGCAAGTATTGGCGTCAAGGCGGTTGATAGGTTGCCGCCACTGTTAGGCCTCCAACTAGGGTTGGGATTCCGACAGCCACGAATGATTCGTCTAAGTCCGGTAGCATTTTGAACTTAATGTTTTTGCAGATTGCGATGGCAGCGCCATCAAATGGTTCCTGTATGTGATTTTTCTGTATTACTGTGTAGTTGTGTATTTGTATCGTCTCCGTATTCGTGTTAATACCATGTTCTGAAATGAGGATAGTGTCCGGGTCCACATTCAACATGAGTATCTTTAGTGTATTGTTTGTGTTCTCCATTTTGTCTCTTTTGCTTGAGTGTGTTTGTTTATTTGGGTTGTTTTATTAACTGTCAAGTGCTTTTCCGTTCCAGATCTTTTCGTATTCTGCTTCACTGGGGGTGAAACAAAAGTCCTTATAGAGTTTTATTTTGTCTTCGTGGAGAGTTTGTTCAAACCCTGATTCTTGTATTGATGCTGAGTAGGTCCATTTGTATCTGATTTCTCAGATACCACGGTAGATCTCCGTGGTGGAGGATGTTTCTCCATCGTACTCATAAGTAGCTATCGTATTCCTTCCCCTACTTCTCGAACTTGCGAGTCTCTTAGTAGCCTTGGATTTGACTTCCTCAGCACCAGATTCTGAGGTTGATGAGCACATGAGATTTCCTTCTGCTTGTCTAATTCGTGCCTCCACCCTCGGGTCCTTCCCGATGGACTTCTTGGGTCCGGTACTATCACAGCATTTGATGTTTTCTCTTCCGTTAGAAATGGGGTAGCCAGGGCCTCTGGTGCGTCCTTGGGCAGGAACTGCAGTTGTAGGACGTCTCCCGATGGTGGGTCGTCCGGAAACCACATTTCCGACATGCCGTTTTTCTTCAGCATAAGATTCAGAGTCTTCGAGAATGTCCCCGGTTGTATAAGATTTCTCACGTGTACAAAAAGTATGCACGTGATAATCATTGTGGAGTTCTCATTCTCGAGCTTGAGATAAGTTTTATGCTGTGGCTCTGGGATTCTGGCCATGGCAGCTTTTGTTGCCTGGACGTAGGAGGTGTTTGCTTTGCTCGTCTCTTCGGCTTTCTTTTCGTTGTTCTTCATTTTTATTATATCTTTCTTTCTCGGGCAGGACATGGCAATAGCCAGGTGGTTCATCCCGCAATTAGGGCATTTCTCTGTCTGTGCGGTACACTCTCTCTACCCATGTCCTTTCTCGCTGCACTTCTTGTTCTTTACATTCCTTAGTCGGGTGGTGTTTCATTTTGAAGCAGCGGAGGCATACTTAAATGGGGGAAAATTCTGCCTTCTCAATCTGCTCTCGATGATTTTCTCATTGAAAAGTAGCAGGCCTTTTCTTTAGCATTTTGGGCCATTTGCGTATCCCTGAAAATGATCTTGAAGACGTGTTGGTATTCGGTGTTGTCCCGTTTGTTACGGAACTTCACCACCTCAACGACTTTGGCCCATTGCTGATTTCTGCATATTTCTTCAGCTATTTCTTCTCTCGTGTGCTGCCGTATCCAGTGATCTAGTTGTCTACAGATCACGCTATGATGTGCCTGGATCTGAGGAGGGGTGCTTGGCTGGAGATTTATCTCTTTTAGCACACTTTGCCCAGTTTCCTTTGTCAGGGTTTCCACGTCTAATTCCTTCTCGCAGATGGCGAGGTAACCGGCTGGGGTCTCAATTAACCTAAGGATAGCCACTTTTAGCTTACCAAAGACCGTCTCAAAGACTTTACCTCGATCCGACTTTTGCTTCCCACCTATGGTCCTCAGGGGGACTTGTGTGGCGGGGTGGGAGGCGATTTTTGCTGTTTGCAGCCACAATGGCGCGGAGGGGGTGTGCAAATTTGCTTTCTGCAAATACTTGTTTCTTACCTTGGGATAATTACACAGACTTAATCATTGGTCTGTGAGTATTAACTTTACGTTTCCTTTATGGTTTCGTTTATTATTTACCTTGGGGGTGAAGTTAGCCCCCCTCTTTAATCTGCTGCGTAGATTGAAAAGTGAATCGTCTTTTTTAAGATGAATGACAGATGGATAGGATGAATCCGGGGGGATCCTCTTGGGGTATGTTTGTATGGTGGACTTATTAACAACGCCCACCCCTCGAGGGTGTTTTAATCACGACCGCATCCCAACATACCATAGAGACGGTTGTATGTGCCTCTATGGTCCTGGAAGGGGCCCCCGATGGGATGAGCAGGGAAGGTAGCAGTCCGTCCCTTGTCCGAAATAAATTCTGACATTGTTATCGGCTGTAGGATACTTCTCAAACAAGCTTCCTCCAATGCCCACAATCATGCTAGGGCAACTGCGTATCATAGTTGGGACGAAACATGAATGGCAATCCTCCTCTCTACCTGACAGCAGTTCACTCAGGGGGATGGGCCGGGGACTTAAGCAGTCATCTGCCTAAGTGGGGGCGCTAAAATAGAAAAGATGAGGATTATTGATGATGATGATGGTGACTACAACAACAGTTTATTCTCTTTCTTAAAACTGGTTTCGATAAATAGAAAACCAGATTTTGAAGGCGTTTTTCGGACGTCCCGAAAACGTTACCTTCTTTGCCGGGTAACTTGAGGTAAATCTGCCAGATAATTTATCCAAGAATTCCCATCAGGAACGCTCGAGTTCAAGCAAGGGCGACAGCTGCGGACGTCCCGAAAACGTTACCTTCTTTGCCGGGTAACGTGAGGTAAATCTGCCAGATAATTTATCCAAGAATTCCCATCAGGAACGCTCGAGTTCAAGCAAGGGCGACAGCTGCCGAGATTGATAACATCAACCGTTACGAAAAAAGGTTGAAAATCAAGACTAACCACCAGAAATTTCAGATAATTCCAATGAACCGCCGGAAAATAGACGACGTCCTCGTTGAGGATGAAATTTATCCGTACTCTAACTGGGAAAAAGTCTTGGGCTTACGTCTTTCCAAAACAGAATATAAGGCCCACATAAATGACAGAGTCTCCCTAGCCAAAAGAGAGCTGAAGAAACTGTACCGTTTCCGAAGCCTCAACGTGCCAAATAATAGGAAACTCTACACGGCCTTGGTACGCTCCGTCCTGGTGTACCCGGCTGTGATCACGCAAATGGCAAGTTGTAGCTCTCACAGGACGATGCAAAGGGTATAGAATCAAGCCATACTGCTTATAACTGGCGCGAAAAGGATCGATCGTATTAGACAATCGGCTCTACACGATAGAACCGGACTCAAACCGATCAATATGGAGATCCTTAGGCTAGGGAGAAAGGCATGAGATAAGGTAGAGGAAGAAATACTCTCAACAATCAATAATAATCTCGACATACCTCAATTCAGACAGCGCACAGTAGAAAGAACAGCACTATTCCCCGCCGGAAGAAACTGCGCAAGAGAAAATATAAGACCAATTTACACCTAACAATGTAAAAACAAAAAATAATAATTAATTAAGAGAAAGCGAAAATAACAATGGAACAATAAAAAGAGGCTAAGTGCCCAAAGTAACATGATACAAAAACAGAGACAAGACAAAGAAAAATAATCAACAAAAGTTAATAAACTTTAATAAAAAGAGGCGAAGTGCCCAAATTAAACTTTAACAGAAAGCAAAAGAAGAGAAAGATCAATAAAAAGCAATAATAAAAAGTATAAAGAAAATAGAGGCAAAGTGCCCAAGCTAAAATTAAATTAAAATAAAAAAGAGAGAAGCAGAAATAATCAACAAAGTTAACTAAAATAATAAGAAAAAGAAGATAATCTAACAGCAATAACAAAAAGCATAAACAAACAGAGGCGAAGTGCCCAAATTAAGATTTAAATTTAAAAAAAATAAGAAATGAATAATTAAATAACAAAGTCAACGAAAATAAAATGAAAAGAAAGATAAATTAACTGCAATATCAATAAACATAGATAAAAAGAAGCAAAGTGCCTAAGTTAAAATTTAAGTAAAAATAAAAAATAAAGAATAAATAAACAACAAAGTTAAAAATTTCAAATAAAAGAGGCAAAAATACCCACATGAAACTACAAGCAAAACAGTTAGCAAAACTACTACTTGAAAGCCGCGACGGAGGAACCTACACAAGGAATTACAGAACCTGACCTTCTAGTCAGGACTATTATTGAAGGAGGATATAAAAACTAAACAAACAATAAAAAGGTAGTATGCTAGTGATGTCCTTAAACACCAGGGCAACTTAGAGAACTAGTTCACACCTATTTAACCTACCACACATTTCATCACTTCCATTAAAAAATTAAAGATTAAAGAAAAAGGGGGTTATCGGCAGTTATTTTCTGTATTTTACTTCAAGACTAATCCACGCTTCCGCTAAATAAAGAAGTTGATATCCAGCTCTAAATTTCCTTTTACACTTATTACCCAGCCTACCAAACGACACGAGAGGGAAATCCTTCTCGCACCCATATAACAATTGCAACCCATTTCTTCTATATATTATTATAAATCGGGTTTAATCGATTATTGAAAAGAGAAATTTGTGATGTGAGCAAAATAAAAATAGAGAAATGGTGGCATTTGGCAAACATTGAAGGGATGTCTCTATACGCCACCATGCCCGCTAATTAAATATCTAAACTTAGCCATTAAATGGCTTTAATCTTACAGAAAAATAATTAATATAATGGCTTGGTTTTGTTTCTGTTAAGATTAAGATATCTGTAATTCAAACAAAACCATTTACTATAAATTAAACTAAAAAGGAACTCCTATTTTAATGTGTTTGAACGCTCTAAATTGAACCCATCATATCGAAGAAATATATAAAAGGAAACATATTAAATCTTATTACATAGCTTATGTATAATAATACAACAATTGTAAGATTCAATGATAATGTAAAACATTGTAAAATAAATTAATGTAAGTAGAGTGTATAAATTTAACATTATTTGAACTCATATTGAATGTATAAATATTAATTACATTTGTAATCTGTTAAATATCGCCGAGTATGCAGACCGTTTATCTATAAGGGAAATTGGAAAGTGTTTCAGGATTGGCCGACCTGCTCGAAGAAGTCCCTGACGTCCGACTACTGAACACCGGGAAGGCCACGCACGTCCATGGGGGCGGCTCGACCTCACGCTGGTGTCGGGCGACCAACCGCCCGGCGCCACCTGGCAGGTACACCCTACCCTCACCAGCGACCATTACGGGACCCTCACCAGCTCCTCCTCTCCCGCTGCCCCAGTGGAACGTCAGGAGGGTGGATTGGGCAAAGTTCCAAGCCGCCCTGGATGAATGGTGGTCCACGTATGTGCCTCCTGCGGACCTGCACCTGCCGGAGAGGGACCTTACGGCGGCCATAGAGAGTGCAGCAGACACGGCCATGCCCAGGATAGCCTCTAACCGCCGCCGGCGCCCGGACTGGTGGTTTTATAACGAGGAAGTCCGGGGAGCACAATCACCGCGTCAACGTCCACAGGAGGCTGTACGAGAAGCGCCCGACCGCCATCAACCTGCAGCTCCTGCAGGACGTGGTAGCCCGCGCGCGACAGGTGTCCTTGAGCGCCAGGGAGGCAAAGTGGCTGGAGTGGTGCGCCTCTTTTAGCCAACACACCTCCCTCGGCAAACTGTGGGCGTGCTTCGGGAAGGCCTCAGGCGCTGCTTCGACCCGCCCAGCTGCCCAACCACGCCCACAGCAAGAGGCAGATCGGCTGGCGAACTGCTTCACAGCGAGGGGTTTCAGCGAGCAGCTCCCTCCCCACACCCGCTACCTCCAGCAGCAGCTACGCCCACAGCGTGACGAAGAGGTCAGGGAGGCGCGGGGCCAGCCGCACGCGCCGTCCAGTCTTTCATGCTCGAGGAGCTGGCCAGAGCGAAGCGTGGAGCCGACGGAGTGCGGTACTCTATGCTGGCGCACGCTGGGCCCGCCGGGGACGCCGTGCTGCTAGCCCTTCTGAACGCGTCGTGGTTGGCAGGCTGTCTGCCGCCCTCCTGGAAGGACGCCGAAATTCAGCCCATCCCCAAGCCGAAGGATCTCCCTCCTGAGCTGCACCGGAAAAACAACGGAGAGGATGGTGCTGAGTCGCATACAGTGGAGCGTGGGGAGCCTTCACCACCACGTGTTCGGCTACACCAGGGAAGTGAGCACGGCGGACTGCCTGACCACCCTCCTGGTTTACGCCAACAACCAGCCCACCATCGTAGTCTTCCTTGTCCTCGAGAAGGCTTTCGAGCTGGCTAGCCCCCGCGCCAGACTAGCCGCCCTTGTGATGAAGGGCATCCGAGGGAGACTGCTTGGCTGGCTCCAGGACTACCTTCACCAGCGCCGAGCCCGTGTCAAGTTACAGGGTCACAAGTCTCCCTACCTCACCTTCGAGAACGGGACGCTCCAGGGGGGCATCCTCAGCCCGTTCCTCTTTAACGTGCTGATGGAGCAGCTGGTCGCGCTCCCCTATCGGGAAGGAACCATCCTCCTCAGCTACGCCGACGACCGTGCCCTCGTCGTCACCGGGCGCGACGACAAGCTCGCGCGGGCCCAAGAAGCGCTGCACTTCATCACTGCCAAGTGCGAAGAGCTGGGGCTCAAGATCTCGACAGAGAAGTCCCAGGCCATGGCCATCAAGACTTCCACACCTGCTGGCCAACAGCTTCGCGTCCAAGGAGTCGGGCTGGCCTGGACCAACTCCTACCAGTACCTCGGAGTGTGGGTGGACAGGCGGCTGTCCTTAACGCAGCATGTCACGAGCCTGAGAGAGCAGACGCAGGCCCGGCTGAATGTGATGAGGGCCATGATGCGGCCGAGCGCTGGTGCAACCTTCCCCGTCCTCCGCCTCTACTACCTGCAGGCAGTCCGCCCTCTAGTGGACTACAGTGCACCGGTCCTTGTAGCGCTACCTCGGCAGCAGCAACAGCACCTGGAGGTGATGCAAAACACCGCCATGAGGACCATGTTGGGGGCACCGAGGTGGTACAGTGCCTGTGTCATGCAGAGTGAGGCCAGCCTGGTGCCCCTCACCGCCAGGGTGGATTGCATTGTGGCCTGTCGGGTGGCCAGAGCGCTCCAGCACGACGTAGAGGGTGTTGCGCAGAGGAGACTCCGAATGGCCGTGGCGCAGGGAATCGAGTGCCTGCGTAACAACAGGTGGCTCGGAAACGTCAGCCTAGCAACCAACACCCTCAACCAGGCAGGGTGTGGCGCGACCCAGACACCCCCAACCCCGCCTGCGTTTCACCACCACCATGGGAGCCCCCCACCGCCGACTTCACCGCCACACAGCTGCCCGCCAGCAAAGCGAATTGCCTCACTGAGGAGCTGCGCCAGCACGCCCTCAGGGCCATGTCTGAGGTCACGGAGCCAGGCAGCGCAGTCTACTTCACCGACGGCTCCGTCGAACCCAACAGCGGGAGGTCTGGCGCCGCCTTCGTCACGAGCGGCTTGACGCAGGCGTGGAGGACATCAGACCACTGCTCCACCCTCCAGACGGAGCTGGTAGCAATCCTGCACGCCCTCCAGCACGCTCTGCTCCGCCGGGAAGCCACTTTGGTGATACACACGGACTCTCGGTCAGGACTGTAGGCGCTGCAGCACGCCCACGTCCACGCCCACACCAGGGACAACAACCACCTCACCACTACCATCCTGTGCACCCTGCAGGACCTGGCAGCTCAGGGCAGGCGTGTCCGGCTCCAGTGGATTCCCAGCCACGTTGGCGTGCGCGGCAACGAGGCTGCCAAGCGAGCTGCCCACGGCACCACCATCACCTGGACCGTACGCTCCAGCCTGCAGCAACTCAAGGTGCAGGCCAAACGCAGGGCCGCCCACAACGCCTACCAGCAGCACCAAGAATGGTAAGCAACTAAGAGGTAAGCGGCGTGGTATGCTGCAGCTACAGCCTATCGCCCACTGATCTCATCCTTCCAGCAGCCCAGAGCGAATGGCGTGCTGCTACAGCGTGTGAGGCTCGGCTACTCCACGTGGGAAGAGCTGCATGCCGACTTTGTGGCAGGGAGGTGCGAACACTGCGGCGGCTGCTCCCAGCGCCCAATGGTGCACTACTTCCTCTCCTGCCCAGCCACCACCCGCCTCAGACCAGAGCGAGCGCCAGCCCCTCCCCCTGTAAGAGGCGCCCTACTGAGGGCGCGAGAGGTAAGAGCCGCCCAGGTGGTCCACCACACCCCGACAAACGAGCTGCTGGAGGTGCTGAAAACAGCACCCCCTCCGCGCTGATTGCCGCCACCCACTTGCAGCAGATAAGACACGCGTGGGACGCTCCGCCGCGTCTTACTGCACGCCAACACTGGCGGGCTCCACGCTTTGTGTAATGTGTACGCTTATATTACGTGTATTTATATATTATTATATCATATTATTACTGTATTTGTATTAGATTATGTATAAATGTACGCTATTGCACAATAAAACTATACAATCAATCAAATGTTTCAGGATGAAGACTCAAAATCTATCAAGATAGATATACTTCTGAAGATTTTTCAAGTTCTCACCGACTAAAGAATACACTTAAAAAATCCCTGATCATCTCTACCCAGCCTGCAATCAAGAAAGAAGATAACTATCTATCTCTTTGGAGTCAGTGCAACAGGTACTAATCTCTGCGTTCGTCATTACAGATATTACATTTGCGTAGAAAGTTCTTCCTTTTGGATTAAGGAATTCGGCAGATTCCTATCAAAAGATGATGAATCGCGTGATATCTGCACTGAAATGAACAAGAGCATATTTAGGATAACATTATTGTATAGTCAGAATATTGGGAAGGTCATGTCAAGATGATTAGATAGTTGTTACAACGCCTAGGAGAGGCCAAACGACGGTGAATTTATTAAAGTCAGAACTCGGTAAGGTCCATGTAATCTACTTAGATTACATAGTTGGATGCTGTTCGATGGATCCAGTAGCTCACAAGATGCAAGTAATCGGCAGTTTTCCTAAGCCAAGTGACAAATTGGCAGTGTACCGATTTATGTGAGTGGCGGGCCTTCCCATAGATCCTCCCCCCCCCACCTCCCCCAGTTTCTCGGCTGTCGCGGCCCTCCTAACAAACCTTGAGTCTTAAAGTACCTTTCTAGTGAAATGCAGAGTGTAGGAACGTCTTCATAGAAATAACATCTTTTCTCTGTTCGGCTCCAGGACTACGATCTATATACTTTAGGAAGTAGTTTGTCATTCAAGTAGATGGCCCCCAGACTGGCGTCGGTGCGGTCCTTATGTAATAAGGACCAGGAAACTTATATTTCCATTGTTTTTATTTTGTTTAGTCTGATTTTTTCCGGATTTATCTACTGTAGTCGCAAACTATATAAATATATATATATATATATATATATATATATATATATATATATATATATATATATATATATATATATATATATATATATATTATATATCATTATGGTATCCACACAACTACTACCCGACTGACAAGAGCCCGACGGACAAGGGCCCGACGGACAACTGCCCGATGAGGATATTTAGATTTTTTTGCTATCATTCGATCTGGTGGTCATTTTTCTTATGATCCGGTGTAAAAGACCAAATTAACCACCGGTCAGATTATACCCGGGTATAGTTTGGCCGAGGCCAGAGTATACCCCAGGAGATAAGCTGTCCTAGGTTAAACTATACCTAGGGGTATAAAATACACCTCTCTAACGTGGTAATCAATCTCCTTCTTCACTCTTATTAATTGTCAACTTTTGTGATAAAATGTTCGCAAACATTCAGATGTTGTGTTTTTTTTGTCAAATATAGTTAATAAATATGAAAAATTGAAATTTTGATAAGGATCAAAAATGAAAATTAACTTTCATTTTTCAGAGATTTTGAGAGAAAAACTAATGCTGATACAGACGTACATGAAATTTTGTTTTGACATTTCAAATGTGAACATGTATTTGCAATAAATTTGTATAACAAGTTATGTGTGGCCATTTTTTCCCTCAATATTGTATTACACAACGATTTCATGTTCCTTGAATTACCATAGCAAGCCATACATCATTGGAAAGCACAAAATGTCAGCATTCCGATGCTTTTTTATTTTTTTTTCGATAGGACGGGGCTACGCGTTAATAAAATTCGTGCCCCTATTATTTTATTGACAAAGGAAGGCGGCCCAACGCTAGCAATCTCCCTCAACGACTCAGCTATCAGTGTAAGTAAAACAACTTAATTAAAACATATTTAAGCCTTTTTAAAATCTTTGTCTTACCATTGTCAGTTTACTTCACAAACTAGGCATTATCTTTGTTTCATATCATCATTATCATCATCATCATCATCATCACTAACTATAATTTAAGAAGGGGATTTTTTGAGAATTTGAATAATAATTTCATCTTAGTTTGGTTATGACTTATGTTTTTTTATCAAAGTTATTTCTAATAATTCGTTTATAATATCAAAAAACAAAATGGTGAAGTTCAGAAATAAATATAAATATCGGAATTTTGTGAATTTTTTAAAACTCAAAGAATTTATTTTTATACATCTTCTTCTATAACTATATTTTAGCAATGTGATATTTTGAAAGGGGAAGAAATTAGTTTAGATTTACTTTTTAAAATTATTATAATTAGCGAAGTTCAGAAAATTTATAAAAATTTAACCATGGCTGCTTTTTTTAGATTTAAAATTTTAATCTTAGTAGCGAAGGGCAAGCTCCCTCCGTAGGGAAGGGTGGCGAAGCCATTGCCTGATATATATATATATATATATATATATATATATATATATATATATATATATATATATATATATATATATATATATATATATAGTACATAAAACAAACTAAGATAATAAGAAAGAACAAGATATTGTAATCTAAACTCTGAATTTACAAAAATATTTGTGGTTTAAAAAGTTTGTTGTTTACATTTATAAACAATACAAAGTATGAAATATGAATAACAGACTCAGTTAGATGATGTTAAATAATTAATTTACTCATTTTTGTTTGGAAACTGTATTGCTTCAATCAACTTTTTATCTTTTCTTAATTAATTAATAAAAAGTATAAACCGCACTTTTCTCTCGGCTTCATAGAAGAAACAATGGATTGTTAGATAATTTTGAATGATGGCAAAGCTAAACCAACCAAATAATTGTTGACAAATGCTGAAAAGTTAATAATAATTATAATGATGGTGATGCATGAGTTGTATAGAGCGCTTTTTTGGACACTCAAAGATGCGTTACATCGCATTATTCATTCACTCGATGCTCGGTGGCTGTAAGCTACTATTGTAGCCACAGCTGACTAGGGCATAGTGACGGAAGCGAGGCTACCAATCTGCGCCAAAGGCTCTTCTGTCCGCCACCAACCACTCACTCACACCACAATCATGCATAGGCAAGGTGGGTGAAGTGTCTTGCCCAAAGACATAACGACAGTCTGCACCTTTGGGAGCCAGGATTCGAACCGCCAACCTTCCGGTAATAAGGCGACCCGCTCAACCATCTGAGTCACTATCGAAAAGTTCAGTAATTCTTACATATATTTGAAGTAGCCCAAAGGTGAAATAAGATTCCAAACATTGACTTTATTTCATTGAAATAACAATTACAGAACATAAGTATACAAAGAAAATAATACACATAATAAACACATTCTCGCATTAGCGCGCACACAAAGAGGCAAACATAATGCAGATAATGAATACACTCACATAAGCACACACATAAATATTGGCACATGTACATTTCACAAACAAAGAATTATTAATGTCAATATGTATGAGTGGGATAATGTTAGTTTCACAAACCTAGGAGTTCAGTTAGTAGAGGAACTGCAAGATCTTCATTTTCATATATTATCGTCAGTCATATAGCAATAAATCTATTTTATACTTTTACTTAATATTTTAACCTAATAAAGAAAGAATCACAGGTTAGTTATGAACTTAACCCAAAACTAAATTATAACAATCTTCTCTACAAAAAGAAAAAGGCTAAGATACAAGCATATAATGCGAGTATTTACAAGATCGAGCAGTTTTCAATGTAACGTTCAACAGGCTTTCTAGGTCGAGTAGAGCGCCGAAGAATAGTTTCAGGGGAGGCGTCAGGGGGAGCAACTGGAGGAGGAACATCATGACATGATGAATTAGGATCTCGTTTAGTTTCACCATTTACAGGAGCACCCCCTGCCCCCCCCCCACAACATGGCATTATTTATTCGATAGGCTGCAACAACTGCCAAAAATGTTATTATGGACAAACCGGGAAAGAACTAGATGTCCGGGTTAAGCAACATCAAGCCAATGTACGTAATCACAGTGAACAATCTTAACCATAGCATTAACTGGAACAGTACCAAACCAGTATATAATGGAGTAATTATATTTCGAGAAATATATTAGAATGTATCTCCATTAACGCGTTCCCAAATTTCAACCTTAGCCCTGGTTTGTTTACGCTAGACCCCATTATCACTACATACATAAAATCTCAAATAAAGTTGTTTCAGGATTTTATACCCCCTAATCAATGTTCAGAGGTGGGTAGTCTAATTTCCACTTCCACTATTTAAGGCAATGTATGTCCAGCCTCCTGTTCATTCCTTGAAAAGGTCTTTAAGAATAAAGACGAAAGCGCTCGGAATCGTTTTTCACTTTTCCCTTGTGGATGTATTTGCATACACATAGATATGTATATATATATATATATATATATATATATATATATATATATATATATATATATATATATATATTTATATATATATTTATATATATATATATATATATATATATATATATATATATATATATATATATATATATCTATATATATATATATATATATATATATATATATATATATATATATATATATATATATATATATATATATATATATATATATATATATATATATATATATATATATATACATATATATGCATTGGGTGCAATAAATATCTGATACATGGTTAAAAGTTTATTTACCATAGTTACACAACGGCAAAGTAATCGATAATTGAACATCTTATGTATTTTGTACGTTGAATACAAATTCGGTATTAGAATACACAAAAAGTAAAGCATTGATATTATATCGACAAAAGTGTTAGATTATCGCCTCAAAAAGTATCCAACGCACCTACAAAATTAGTCTTAAAGCGATAATAAATAGTTCTCGAACATTCCAGAGTGGTTTACGTGACAGGAATGCTGTAGAACTTTCTAGAAAAATAATCTACTTCGTCCACGTGAAACAGCGGACCTCAGTCAGTGTCTGAGAGCTGCATGAGAATGAGGTCATCGTTCAACACTCTAATTCTAATATGGCGAAGACTAAAGAATTGCCCAAAAGGAGCAGATAACTAATTGTTCAGTTACATAAAAGTGGTTTGGGCTATCGAAAAATTTCATCTATGCTAAAAATAACAATCTCAACCATTGGTGACATGATTCGCCGGTTCACGTCATATCAGTCCACTGCAAGTCTACCACGTTCAGGGCGTCCATCTAAAATTTCAAACCGTGCGGCTAAACATATAGTCCGTAAAGTAAAGAAGAATCCTCGAGTGACTCGATCTGAACTTCAGAAAGATTTGGAAGCAGCTAGGACAAATATATGCAAAAATACAATAGAGCAGTTCTTTGGAATGAGGGATTCCATTCTCGCAAACCAAGAAAGACACCTTTGTTCATACCAATTCATGTCAGAAAGCCTGCAAGTTTTAGGGACGCTGTACTATGGTTTGACGGGACGAAGATTTGAGTTATTTGGCCGGAATAGTGTTAGTCACATTTGGAGCCAGAAAAACTCAGCGCATGATCCTAAAAATACAATCCCAACAGTGAAGTTTGGAGGAGGCCGCATAATGGTATGGGGCTGCTTCTCCTCTGCAGGTCCTGTAAGACTCCATATTATTGAAATGAAAATGAATGCTCAGATGTATCGCGGGATTCTGGATGATAATCTCTTACAGTCTGCAGAGGAGTTGAAGTTGCTAAGAGGATGGGCATGCCAGGAGGACAACGATCCAAAACATACAGCCAAGGGCACTGCAGCGTGGTTTCAGCAGAAGTAAATAAAGGTTATGGGATGGCCAAGTCAGTCGCAAGTTCCTAAATCCTATCAGGAACCTGTGGCGAGAATTAAAACTAAAGATTCAGAAAAGGGACCTAAGAAATCTAACAGATTTAAAAAGAATATGCCGAGGAGAATGGGCCAAGATACCTACAGGTATTTGTAAGAACCAATATCGCTGTACTAGCGACGAGAGGTCATATCACCAAATACTAACTGGTTTTCATAGATGTATCGGATACTTTTTGAAACGTTCGTTTGATATTTTTGCTGTAATCATAGCAATGTTTTACTATTTTTGAAATTTGATGCCAATTTGTATTCAACGTACAAAATACATAAGATGTTCAATTTTCGATTACTTTGCTGTTGTGTAACTATGGTAAACAAACTTTTGACCATGTATCGAATATTTATTGCCCGCACTATGTATATATATATATATATATATATATATATATATATATATATATATATATATATATATATATATATATATATATATATATATATTCAGATTTTGTTGTAGACCATTGCTGTGTATTTGGCCTTAATTAATTTCCTTTGGCAACTTTTTCTTCTTCTAACTATCTTTTTTATTTCATCTTGTAGATGGTGAATTACTTGTCCAGTATTTAACTCTTTTCTTTCTTAGAAGCCATATTAATAAATGAAGATAAGCCGGCCATCGACAGTCAAGCGACAAGCTGGAATCGTACATTAATACTATTTTAAAACTCCACTCACTGGACTGGCCCGTTTCTTCTAACGTTACGCTCAACCTAGGCGGAATAAATAGCCCTTAAAAATCGTTTTCTTTCACTCCGTCAGATCCTCACTCCACTCATTACATCTGTAAAGGAGGCAAGAACATTTCAAAACTCTCTGAAGATAATCGAATAAGATCGAAAGCTTTACAATTTAGTTTGGTTTCTACCAAACACATTCATTTATAAAAAGAGATGAATACTGGACAAGTAATCCACCATCTACAAGATGGAATAAAAAAGATAGTTAGAAGAAGAGAAAGCTGCCAAAGGAAATTAATTAACGCAAAATACACAATGGTCTTCAACAAAATCTGCATTTAAGAAAGACTGCTACCCAACTACACTGTGGATATTTGATACAATTTTCCATATTCCTGCGAGGTACTTTGCTGGTGCAATTTTAATGCCAGGGCCAAGCTCACCACAGAGAACTCCCTCCCAGCAACATAGTTGGAGAGAGAAAAAATTACACATCCTAACTTTACAAGCATGTACATTTCTAATATATGTACAGGGCAATGAAATTAACATCACTTATTCATGGATACAACTGTGTTTAGAGAGGGCCTGTACAACCAGCCCCCTACCCACCCACCCATCCGAAAGGAAATACATGGCATATCGCTACATTATGTCAATAATCATTCATTGATCAAAGTTACAAGGCAAAAATGGTTCAGCGAGGCTTTTATGTATATTTATGCCTCCTTGAACATACAACTTCTAATGTACATAACACAAATAACATGGATCAGCGAGGCTTGTATATATATATTTATGCCTCTTATGACATACAAGAGTGGCGATCAATTTATGATTACGCAATGTTCAATAATAATAATACAAATTGTTCCTGGCAAACGAGATCCTTCACCCGGAGCCCGTGAACATCCCCGACTGCACGTTTTATTCCCCGGTTCTCACTATAACGTCTTGCGCGTTGCCAGAGGTTGCAACTTCTCCTGTTGCAGGATTTCCACTCGGCGAACCACAACTGGTCCTCATTTCGCCGGTTTTAATCGGTCTATTGAGACAGTGTCCCTTCTTAAATCAGGGTATTCCAGCTTGAATACCTTGCTGTTACGCTCGCTCACTGGAAAAGGGTATGCCTATAGCGATTTGAGTGGTTTGCGAACGAGGTCTATCCGGACCAAAATATGCGTTGCATTCTGCAGGTCCCGGGGCACGCAAAGTTTAGGTACCGAGTGCAGGTGTCCTAAAGATACTTTCGCGAAATCGATCTGTGCCATTGTCGATGCCAGCTCTTTAATGAACTTAGCATCCGTGTAGGAGAATAGCATAATGCTCTCAAGTTTTTCCACCTCCCTTCCGGGCGAGCCGCTTATCAACCCTTACCTTCCGGCCCAATATCTGGTGGTCTTCAGCCGGAAGAAGCCGCCGGCCATTTTAGCTAACCACCGAGTTCCTTCCCGGACTGTTTATCGATAAATGGGAGCCCATCTTCGCTTTCGATAGTTGCAGGAAGTATATAAAAGACGAAATGGAGTAGCTTGACATCTAATCTGCTCCCGGCGCCCTGAGAACCTCTCCCGAGTTTCGAGTATAAAAGACGAATTCTTTTAACCCTCAGTAGTAGAGCTTGCACAGCGTCTGGCGGGGCAGGAATTGCCATATATCAGTGTAAAGGTAATTCGTCGAAGCATCGAGTCTTCAGAGAGGAGATCGGTCTCAGTTAGGGAGGCTCTTTACCCCGTTGGTCTGCAATTCAATGCGGACCCAAGCTCGTACTCACGCGTAAGAGCCGAAGCTACAAAAAGCCTCACTCTAGTTCCATAAGCGAGAAAACTACATCTCAGCTTTTCTCCGTGACCCTACGTGTCGATAGGTCACTTCGCCCCCCAACCCTCACAGAGGCACCCAAGATTCCTGGGAGTTCACGAGCGTGGAGCCCTCTGTAACGAGAAGCTCCCGTCACCGCCTTCTTCCAGCAGAATCGTGACGGAATTGTGTGACCAGGTCGGTCCCTGATCACCAGCGCCACCCGAACATCAGGTTCCAAGGTAACCCTTCCCTTTCACATTCCCCGACTTCACTGTGAAGATTACCAGCATTGCAAGTGTATAGGGATTTGTATGGTGAATAGTAATTTTCAAGCCAAGTGAGATATCCGAGATTCACTTATTAATTTATCTCTCAAAGCACATTATTTGTATATATATATATATATATATATATATATATATATATATATATATATATATATATATATATATATATATATATATATATTCTTGTTTAGCGTTCATTAAAACTTTATTTTCATATTGTTGTGTATCTAATTTCCTTTGGGTCGCTTGCTGGCAAAGTTCATTCCAATCCCTCCGTAGCCAACCTCTAAGTACTCTGAGTCAATAAACCCATTCAGGACACAGGCCGAACGAAGTATAAGGAGTAGTACGACGACTCTTCCGCATTCGAGATAATAGGATATATATATATATATATATATATATATATATATATATATATATATATATATATATATATATATATATATATATATATATATATATATGAATAACGTTACAGCCACGAGGAAAATGAAACAACGGAGAACTGCGAGGCCTTTCGCAGTTCTCCGTTGTTTCATTTTCCTCGTGGCTGTAACGTTATTCATAAATTCCTCACGTTCCTTATTTTCGTGATTCAGTTATACATATATATATATATATATATATATATATATATATATATATATATATATATATATATATATATATATATATATAAGTAGGGGAAAACTCCAACCACCCTTCGGCCTATTCCTCGACAATCCGATTTCGATGAGGACGACGAGACGAGACAGGCTTTGGACACCTTCGTAGGTACTACGTGGACGGGTGAGGCCCATGGCGAGCTCGACGGATGCCCCATCCTTCAATAGTTCTTCGAGAGTTGCTTTGGCAAAGCATGGTGGGTCAGTATCGATTTGTGGGCAACTGAGTGTGGCGACGGTGGTGATGGGTGAGGAGAAGCGGGCCCGTAGAGAGCGCCATATTCCTTCAAAATGGCCCAGCACTGGGAGGGGGGGGGGAGGGCGTATGTCCTAGAGGTCATTTATGATGAAGGCTACCGCAGGTTCCCCAGATAATTTAACACTTGATGCAAATGGATTCGCGCAATTCACTCGACCTAGCCAATTCCACCGGGATTATTGAGACACTTGCCCCGGTGGCAATTAAATTTTTTCGCTTTTCATCATACATTTTCGCGGCGACGGTGAACTAATAGCATACCAGCAGCCACACCGCTAATGCCTGCCTGACTCGATTTCCCATGGGACTGGCAAAGATGGCCTGGAGGAAGGTTGCATTTGCAAACGTTCTTCTCTTTTTGGCCACCTGCACCAGGGCTTACCAAACTAGACCTCCTCTCAAAGTATAGGTGCGAGTGGCAAACCACAGGTTTCCGTTTTCTCCGAAATGGTCGCAATCCCTCCGGCCTATTATGCGCCCTGTAATTATCCTTAGGCACCGATCGTGCAAAACCCGCCGAATCATTCACGCACTTATCAGGCGCTTTGTTAGAAAACGCACCGGACGTGGATACGGTACTGCATTTATCGGAATTTACACTATTGCACCGCTCTTCACGGAAGGCAGTAAGCTCATCCACCAGTTTACCCAATTGGGCTAGGGTTAGTTTTTTGTGTAGCAATTATAAGCACAATGTTCGCCAGTAAGGATTGTGTAAATTTGTGACGAACGAGGTCCTTGCTTACACCTAACTGAAGGGCAGTTCTTCTCAGTTCTTCAAGATTGATTTAGGGCCAGCCTGTGAGTGCGGAGGATGCTATTAGCTTTGCGAATAGATCAGACTTGGTCTTCTCGAAAAGGGCGATTACTTCCGTTTTTAGCCTTTGGTAGTTATGCTCATCTAAGATGGCTGCCGGAAGAGGGTCAGCAGTCTCAGGTGGAAGTGAGGCGAATACGTGAAGGAACTTGGTCTCGTTTTTTAGCCCAGAATGTGAAATTGCAATTCCACAATGCGAAACCAACCTGCGCCTGCTGATTTGTTGAAGATGGGCAGCTTGAGGTTAATGGAATTCGCGAAGTCTCGTTCGCTTTGTCCTGTCTGATGGTTGCTTGCAGAGTCCATTTCTTCGATGCTTTCACTGTTCGCGATGTAAGGGTCACCACTTTGAAGAGGGAAAGGTCACCAATTATAGGGTACCCGAATTTTATAGGTATATGGGGAACGACTACCGGCAACTAGTTTGTTGGTAGAGACGTAGGAGTTGCCAATTAATGTTGAGGCAGGAAGGGCACGTTACATTTACCTTTATAGTGTGATGCAGGGACGATCATGGGCTACCACTTGATGGTAAAAGGAGAAGGGCTGTCCAGGGATGCCACTTTATGGTACAGATGGGTAAAGGTAACAGTTCCAGTTATGGTTAAAAATGACGCGGATATTTCGTGAGGTCCCTACTCTCTCCGGGGTGAAGTGATGGGTGGCGTTAACTTTGTATCTGACTCCAAAGATACTGAAATATATATCGGCTTGGTTGGGCTTACCGAAAGTTTGTGATCGAGAAAGGACTGAGAGGAATCACATAAAAAAATAAGGTTTAATTCCAAACTAACAAGCTAGGTAAAAATGAGGCTCGCGTTTACAGAGTACGGTCAGGGAAATTTCTTACTACCAGTCAGGAATGAGAGAGTAACCAGAACAAGACTTAGGCGGTTAAGGAGGGAGCTTCGCTACGCTAAACGAAATGAAATTAATAACAGAGAGACTGTGAGATCGAGAATTATAATCAAGAACGAGTATGCGTTTTTGCCTCCAGGGCACGCCGTCTTTAGCTCTGCCCGAATGGCGGGATTTCCTCGACCGACGTTAATCCCTTGTCTCGTGGTCATTTTCCATGGTATCTAAAAATTGAAGCTTTCTCGATATAATTTTTATAACACTTGACGTGGTGACAGCCGTCTCGTCTTAATCCCTTTTCCAGGCAAGAAGTGTTCGTTTTTATTACACTGTCGCCAATTATTTATTGATATCTGAATTCACGGCTTTCCGTTTAATTCCTGACTGGTCTACAAATATATATATATATATATATATATATATATATATATATATATATATATATATATATATATATATATATATACGCGTGGACATTTGATACAATTTTCCCTATTCCTGCGAGTCACTTTGCTGGTGCAATTTTAATGCCAGGGCAATGCTCACCACAAGCTTTATGAAGCTCGACAAGATTATTGTGAGTCATGCTTGAGCAGAAAGTGCGCGATAGGGCGTCAGCAGCTCTGTTGCGTAAACCAGGACGATGTATAACTTCGTAGCAAAAGGAGAATCAATTCTAAATGCCATCTAGCAATCTTTTCGTTCTTTAATTTACTCTTATGACGTGAATCAAACATGTAAGATACAGATTTATGATATGTAATTATAGTAAACTTACGACCGAGAAGAAAATGACGCCACCTTTTAATCGCCTCAACAATAGCATAAGCCTCTTTTTCGACAGAACAGTGATTTCTCTCGGAGGAGTTTAAGGATCTTGAAAAAAAGGCAACGGGTCGTCCTTTCTGGTTCCGAGTGGTCCTAATGGCGCTATTTGAGGCATCAGTTTCCTTTGTAAACGGTACATTTTCATCTGTTTTTGCCCTTACAGCGTTAATAATAGCTTATTTTAATTCCTCGGTTACATTTGTAGCTTCTTCAGAAAATGGAAACTGACAATTAATTAAGAGACGATTTCGTTGAGAGAATCTTGGAACCCACCGCGAGTAGTATGCAAGCAATACGACTAATCGAGATAAAGATTATTGGATGGTTGGTACGGGCATATCACGGCTTTCCGTTTAATTCCTGACTGGTCTACAAATATATATATATATATATATATATATATATATATATATATATATATATATATATATATATATATATATACGCGTGGACATTTGATACAATTTTCCCTATTCCTGCGAGTCACTTTGCTGGTGCAATTTTAATGCCAGGGCAATGCTCACCACAAGCTTTATGAAGCTCGACAAGATTATTGTGAGTCATGCTTGAGCAGAAAGTGCGCGATAGGGCGTCAGCAGCTCTGTTGCGTAAACCAGGACGATGTATAACTTCGTAGCAAAAGGAGAATCAATTCTAAATGCCATCTAGCAATCTTTTCGTTCTTTAATTTACTCTTATGACGTGAATCAAACATGTAAGATACAGATTTATGATATGTAATTATAGTAAACTTACGACCGAGAAGAAAATGACGCCACCTTTTAATCGCCTCAACAATAGCATAAGCCTCTTTTTCGACAGAACAGTGATTTCTCTCGGAGGAGTTTAAGGATCTTGAAAAAAAGGCAACGGGTCGTCCTTTCTGGTTCCGAGTGGTCCTAATGGCGCTATTTGAGGCATCAGTTTCCTTTGTAAACGGTACATTTTCATCTGTTTTTGCCCTTACAGCGTTAATAATAGCTTATTTTAATTCCTCGGTTACATTTGTAGCTTCTTCAGAAAATGGAAACTGACAATTAATTAAGAGACGATTTCGTTGAGAGAATCTTGGAACCCACCGCGAGTAGTATGCAAGCAATACGACTAATCGAGATAAAGATTATTGGATGGTTGGTACGGGCATATCCTTAAAAGATGCAAGGCACGAAGGATCTGAGCAAAGTTCATTCTGGCGACTCTGATAACCTAGAATACTTATAATATTAGTTGAAAAGGTGCATTTGTTTTTATTTAAGGTCATTTTGTGTTTCTCAACAGCTTCGAGAAACGTTAGGTTTTATCATGTTCCGCTTGCGTGCGGCCGTAAATAGTAACATCGTCTAGGTAAGCATACGTGTTTAGTTTTAGTTTAGTTTAAGGGAAAACAATGTTGTAACCGCCCAATCCTAATAGATTCTTAATGGCAACACTGTTAAAACAGGGTCGCCCGAAAAAAGTCAGAAGATGCGTGGGGGACACTCAATAAAAATGGGAAAAAGCAAAGGATTAGAAGAAAACAGTACAACACACAGAGACGCACACTTAAAGTACGGGCATACAACACGCATTCTAAAGACAAAAGACATGCACCCTGATTACGGGGTAGGAATCCCTAAAGGGCAGAGGGGCTGCATCCGGCACCTCGAGGGTGGCCGAGCGTGCCAGTCGAACGACTGCCTCGTTGCCCGGGACCCAAACATGAGCCGGAGCTCAACAGAATGCCACCCTGTAACAAGAGGCATTTCTAACCAGCCAGGAGCGAATCCGTAAAACCAAAGGGTGGGTGGACGTAAAAGAACGAACCGCCTCCAAAGCAGGCCGATAATCGCTAAACAAAATAAAATCTGAATAATTGATGGATAAAATCAAATTTAAAGCCAAAAGAATGGCCGTCAACTTTGCGGTAAAAATGGATGCTACAGGAGGGAGGGCGGACAAAAGACACTCCGTAGAGGACACCGTGGCTGCCCCAGCACCGAGGTCCGTTCCGAGCCATCAATATAGATGTGACGCTGGTGAGCATAAAAACACACATGTTTAAGAAACAGGCACTTTAATAGACAAGGGTCAGTAGACCTTTTCTTGAAATGCCAAAAAGCAGTAAAGACCTCCGGAGGGCGAACGCTCCAACAAGAAGCCGGCGGGAATGGGAGTGCCAACACCCCGGAAACACCCAAGGGGGCGAGATAGTCCCCAACTTGGAGCCCTAGAGGACGGGGTAGAGATGGCCGCCGATCAGAAGACGCCGAAGAGGATGGGGCGAAAAGGCACTCATGGACTGGCGATGAAGGGTATTGCTGAACACGAAACAGGGATCGTAGGCACACCTGCAGCCGGTGATACAGCAAGGGAAGCACGCCACCCTCCACAAAGAAGCGAATGATAGGCGAGGTGCGAAAGGCTCCACTACTAAGACGGGTCCCAAGCGAACGAACAGAGTCAAGTATCTTCAAGGCTGAAGAAGACGCCTGAAGAGTACACCTGGCAACCGTAAATTAACCGGGATTGGACCAGTGCCGAATAAAGGGACCACAAGGTGCAACTATAACCACCCAAAGTGGTGTGGAATAAAACCCTAAGCAAATCCATAGGCTTCGAACAGGACGCCCTCGAGCGACGCAAATGGGGCACCCAAGTGTGCTTGCTATCAAGCGTTAAACCCAAGAACTTAAAAACGGGGACATATTCAATCGCTGTGTCATCCAAGAAGAGGGGAGGGGACCAAGGACACCACGACCTAGATAAAAATACATGACCTTTGATTTGGTGACCAAAAAACGGAAACCCTTTGAAACAGCACGACCCGACACGCATCAATTGCTAGCTGTAATCAACGGGCAGCAGAAGGCAGGTGGGGAGATGAACAAAACAACGCCAATTCATCGACGAAGAGGGAAGCCCACCCCCTCCGGAAGAGTGGGACACCAGACTATTATTGC
This sequence comes from Ceratothoa steindachneri, assembly GCA_963969495.1. Classification (NCBI taxonomy): domain Eukaryota; kingdom Metazoa; phylum Arthropoda; class Malacostraca; order Isopoda; family Cymothoidae; genus Ceratothoa; species Ceratothoa steindachneri. The sequence continues at coordinate 74,571,547 of OZ018329.1, read as the reverse complement.
AACGGCGAAACATGTCACACATAAAACACACCCTTAGGAAACACCCTCCTTTTGAATCCGCAAGCCTGAGAAAGCATCCCCAATACGGACCTTAAAATTATAGGACGATAAAAATGCTTGAATAAAAACCGGTAAAAAGCCCCTCATACCACAATCATATAACTAATGTAAAACATCATATCTCCAGGTCGTAGGGTAGGCCTTCTGATTGTAGAGGAATACCACTAAGACCTGATGTCTGAAGGATAAAGCCTGTAAAACGCAGTCTTCCAAACGAATAAGGTGGTTAAGAGTACTACGGCCACTGTGAAAACCACACTGAAATGGAGAGAGGAGCGAATTGGACTCCAAAGTGAGGCGAACTTGAACCATCTTCTCAAATAAGTTTCCCGAGGCAGCTCGTAAGAGAAATCAGGCGATAGTGACTAGAGTTCAAACCGTCCCTACCGGACTTGAGAAAGGGTAGAACAACCGCCAGACCCCAGGAAGACGGATAGATTCCTTTGACACAAAGCAGGTTGTAGAGGTCAACCAAAAATAACTGCATGGAGATGGAGACGACGGACAAAGTCGTAGTGGATGCAATCATCACCGGGAGAGGTGCAACCACAGTGAGACAAAGCATCCCGCAGCTCATTGACGCAGAAGAGAGCATTATAAGAGTAAGTGGCGCACGTGGTAAAATATAAAAGGCGAGACTATGGCGACCTTATGATCGAGAAACCGTCAAGGATAGCTACCGGCGCTACTCACCGAAGCCAATTTAATTTTATAAGTTCATCTGCCGACTGCCTCCTTGGGCATAAGTAGCCGTACTTACCACTGCCTAGTACTAGGCTACTTTAAAATAGTAAAATGAAAAAAGATAACAAAAATAACAGAAAAACAGAAAAAAACAACAACTGAGGAAAAGGCCACCCCCCACCCTCCCAAAATCGGTAAGTCCACCAGTCAATGTGTACGAACTCTTCCCGGGTACAAGAGAAAAGCGGCATTGACCCCGCGAATCACGGTCCCGGGACAGGTAACGTGCGCGAAGATGGGCCAAACTGGGACATTCAACAAGAATGTGCCGAACAGTCTGGGGGACAACGCAGACCTCACAGCAGGAGGCAGGCGAGTGCTCCATCAAATGGCGGTGCGTCCCACGAGTGTGTCCAATTCGGAGACTACAGAAAGCAACCTGAAGCCCTCGTGGCATTAGGGTGTAGTTCTATGTGAAGAGGCGCAGCACAATGACACGCAGCATTAAGTTCCCTTCGACCGTGTCCCATCTTCTTTGCCAAGCAGCCCGGAGAGCTACCCGTATTCCTGCCATGTAGTCAATGTGAGGAAGATCAAAACGCTGGTCCGGTCGCCCAGTCCTCGCGGACTCTTTGGCGCAATCATCGGCGCGCTCATTCCCCGCAATTTCTACATGTCCAGGAACCCAGCAGAAGATAATCTCGACATCCGCCCGTCTTGCCAAAACCGTCGGGTCACGGATATCACGAACCAGGGGATGCGGAGATTCCAATGTCCCAAGAGCACTCGGGGCGCTTCGTGAGTCACTATAAATCACAATCCGGTCTCTGAACCGGGTACGTCACGTAATCTCCCGTACCGACTGGTGTATTGCCACCAGCTCGGCCGTGAAGATAGACGCAGCGCCTGACAGAGCCCCGGTGACTTCGAACAGAGGGAATACGGCATTAAAGCCGCCGCCATCTTGGGACTTAGAGCCATCCGTATACACTGGCACGGTTTCAGCGTGACACAAGGTGTGCTCCAAAAAAGGTCGAACGCAATACTCCCGGCGCAGTACAAGCTTTGAGAGCAGCCACGTGGCGACAAATAGCCAAAGGTGGTACCCTCCAGAGTATCCCCCAGCCCGAGAGCTATACTTAGCTCTCGAAGGAGTTTCCTGGCCCCCCTAAACCAAAAGGGCTAAGGGTATGACTGGCGTATCTCGGCAGCATAGGCACCGTCGAAATCAGCTGCGGATGCAGTGAGAGCTGTTGGCGGCTGAGGAAGGCCCCGGGCTCGCGCGTACAGGCGAATAATGCACTGTGCACGGCGTAGAGAGAGTGGCATCTCCACAGCATTGATAAGTAGGCTCTCAATGGGGAAAGTGCGGAAGGCACCGGTTGCCAGGCGAAGGCCAGTGTGGTGGATCGAGTCCACCTTCCGCAATACACGCTCAGACGTGGATGCATAAAACTCCGTAGTCGAGCTTCGAACGAACAAAGGATCGATAAAAAAGTAAGGCTGTAGCCCTATCAGCGCCCCAAGCGCTGAACGTCACACAACAAACAATATCCATGGCGCGGGTACAAGAGACCCTAAGGCTGCAAATATGAGTCTCCCACATGATGCGTTGGTCAAATACAAGACCAAGGAAAAGTTGCGATTCAACCACTTCCAGGCATACCCCATTAAGAAACAAATCTGGGTCAGAGTGGAGCCCTGGATGGTGGCAGAAGTGCACCATCTTAGTCTTGGCTAAGGAAAACCGAAACCTGTGCGCTTCGGCATAGCGAGAGACGCGGTTTAATGCCTGTTGAAGTCGACGCTCCAGAGTTGGCATCTGGGCCGCGCCAAAAGAGATCGAAAGGTCGTCCACGTAGAGCGTAGCGAGAACATCTTCCAGCAGCACCGAGGTGATGCCGTTGATGCTTAGGGCAAAGAGTGTGACACTGAGGACACTTCCCTGCGGGACACCCTCTTCCTGCTCCTTTGGGCCGGAGAGGGCTCCCCCCACCTGTACGCGGAATCGACGATCTCGCAAGAATTCAGATATAAACATTGGGAGGCGTCCCCTCGACCCCATCGTGTCGAGAGTCTCTATGATACCGTATCGCCATGTGGTATTATAGGCCTTCTCCAGATCGAAAAACACCGTGGCGTAGTGCTGTCTACGAAGAGAGGCCTTGCAGACGTCATTTTCCAGTCGGAGCAGAGCATCCGACGTGGAGTGGAACTTTCGGAAGCCGCACTGTGCAGAAGACAGATGGCCTCCACTGTCCAGGAAAAAGGCTAATCTAACATTTAGCAATTTCTCCATCAACTTGCACATGCAAGAGGTTAGAGAGATTGGGCGGAAACTGTTCGGAGAAGAGTGATCTCTCCCCAGTTTGCGATAGGCGAGCACAGTAGCGATTCGCCAGGAATCTGGGAGAAGACCCTGCACCCAGATCCAGTTGAACAAATCTAACATAAAGGCCATGCTTCGCTCACCCAGGTGTCGAAGCATGGCGTACGGGACATCGTCCGGACCATGGGCGGTGTCCGCGCACGAAGCAAGAGCGGAGAGCAACTCAATCACAGTAAACCTGTCGTTGAAGGGTTCTCTGCCTCTGGAGGTAAAGTCCAGCCAGCGGCCTTCCGCGACATCACGACGTGCATTGAATGCTGGCGGAGCAGCATCCCGACTAGAGAATGCGGAAAAAGCGGTCGCGAAGGATTCCGCCACGGACGCGGGGTCCGAGATTGCGGTCCCATTCTCCTGGATAATGAGAGGGGGGCCTGCGAGAACGTGCCCCAAATCCTTTTGACTTACCTCCACACCTCTGCTAGAGGGGTCTTTCCGATAAGTGAAGACACGTATGCCCGCCAAAAAGAGTTGCGGGCGTGCTTCGAAATATATCGGAACCTAGCCCTAGCCCGACGAAATTCAGCGAAAGTGAAATCGTTTGGGCGGCGCTTATAGCGCATGTAGGCATAACACTTCTGTTTGAGGGCCGTCTCACACTCGGTCGACCACCACGGGAGTGGTCGGCGTGCAAAACGGCTAGACGTTCTAGGAATAGTAGTTAGGCTGGCGACAATGAGGTTGCCGGAGAAGAACTCAACGGCCTTAGCTACCTACCTAAACTCCTCGACTGAGATAGAGAATTCAGTCATTTCCTGAAATGCAGACAACCGCGTCCGCGCCAAACACCACCAGGGCGGGCTCTCGGGCGGCAGCGACCCAGAAAATGATATTTGAATGGAAAAGTGATCACTACCATGGAGGTCATCGACCACCCCCAAATCAAAATCAGGCTGTGCATCTGGAGATCATAAGGCAGGAAAATGAAGCGATACTCCGGGTACTGTTGGCCGGACAATGCGCTGAAGGCACTGTTGCCTTCGAGTGCTTATTGGCGGAGGTTGGTTTCGGCATGCGAGTCTTTTCCTCCCTCCGCCTCGAAACCTTAGGCGGGCGGGGCGGCTTTAGAGGCGGGGGCGGGGCTCTTTTTGAGAATCAACCGTCTTCTTCGCCCACGCCCACGCCCATCACTGGGCATGGGCGTGGGCGAAGGAGCAGAAGCTCCATTGGTGGTCTCTACCTTTCGGTAGGCAGCTTTAGGAACCCAGGAATATGTCATGGCGACCAACTTCATGGGTTCTCCTTTCTGCGAGTCTAACGATTCGGTGGAGGCGCGTGGCCATTTCGCCTTACGGGAAACGGTCACACTAGGAAACTGGGGTGGGGGCTTGGTTTTAGCCAGGCCTGGCTGTTGACCCTTTGTGCCGCCAGCTTTACCAGGGTAGCGCTCGGGGTGGGTAAAATCCGCAGAAGGGTTCCAAATGGGCGCGGAAACGACCGTTTTCGTAGGCCTGGGGAGGCCAGGATCAGAGGGTGTCTTTTTCAACATTGAGGCATATGACATCCCGGGCAGTGCCGAAGGCGCTAGGACCAAGTCCTTAGCCTCGCGCAACATATTGCATCGAAGAGGCTGGATGTGGCTCTCCGCAATTGACACACTTGGCCACAAACGATTTGGACTTATCCTGTGTGGCCTTGGAGCAACTTACACAGATTACGGGTAACCCCGAATTTGCACGTCGACAGGAGTGATTAGTATGGCCGAAGCGGTGGAAGTAATAGCACCTCCGCGGAAGTGGTACGAATGTCTTCACGTGGTAGCGATACCAACCGGCACGCACCGACTCAGAGAGCTTGTCACAGTTGAACGTGACGAAGAGTGTAGGGGGGATGGGTCCTTAAGCCCCTCCCTGTTTTCTTATCACACGTTCGACCTTGACTGCCCCACGAGTTCCCTCGCATAAACTACTCCTTTCAAGAAGTTCATGGTAGAGTGCGGCGTCACACTCACAGGCGTGCCATTGTGTCTGAAGGGCACTGATCATGGCCGTCTCGGAGGGATTCGACGGATTCGCACAAGGCTCCCGTCTGAGAAATACGTCACCTTCGTTTCTCTACGAATCACACTAGCAAAGCTCTCCACTGATGGATCATGTTGCCCTTAGCCAACATGCTGCCATCAGTGGTGCGAATAACCAGGAAGCTTTTGAAGCCAGCGGGCTCGAAAACGCCGGATAGTCTCTGAATGAGGGGCCTCGATATAATCGAGGCTTTACTCTGCGCACTTGTACTTTTGGTCTTTGCCAGGGACTCCCCACCCGAGAAGGGGGAAAGCGGGGCCAGATTTGCCGATCGTGGCCTGGTCGCTTACCGAAGTCGCAGTCCCATCCGTCCCCGCAGGCCCCGCAGATGGAGAGGAGTCCCGAGTCTTGTAGGGATTTTTTTGTTTCTTTTCATTTTAGGAGATGAGTGCCGAGAATGAACCCGCTTCTCCCCTCCGCCGGCAGGAGCCCCCAGGCCAGATGGCCCGGCCGCAGCAAGGTCCTTCTCTGAGATCGAAAAGGTCCTGGCGGTAGCAGGTGCACCGGCCGTAGAAGGAGATCCCTTCCCTCCTTGTACTGCCTTGGATACCCGAGCCATTTGAGGAGGATCTTGTATAGGGGCGGACTTGGTTTCAGTGCTTGGCACCGAGGCTTGATTCGCCCCCATGGAAGGCTTTACCGTCTGAGGCTGGGTTGCCTCAAGGACCATGTCTATTTCGGAGGGGGGGGCTCCATTTGGCCATCCCCCCCAGGACATCACAGGTCCCATTGGCAGTGGGGTCACGAGCAGAGTATGGGGAGGCACATGCCTCGACTCTCGCTAAGATCAGTATACGAGCCATCAGGAAATCAGCTGATGGGCCCTGTCTTCCCTCCCCCCCTAAGTGGGTTTGCCCTACCGAACTGCTTCAATAGGGAGCGGTCGGTTATGGGCTGTCTTCTGGCTTTCTTGCAAGTCCCCTTGGAAAGTAAAAGGGGGGCTGCTGCTGGAAAGAGGGAGGTACCCGTGGGTACCTCCAGAGAAGGATAGGAGTAAGCCTCCTATCCGGTTAAAGAGATTTGGAGGGTCCCCTGCGAAAGCACAGGGGAAAGGGACCTCATTTTTTCAGTGGAGCTGCCCGAAGGCGGCTCCGTCGATGGTGAGGGGAAAAGGGAAAGAGTTTTATTTTGGGGTTTTACATCATCGGTCATGGGGACCCTATTCTTTATGCGGGAAGAAAACGCTAATCACCCCTCGCAGTAGCTCGCTCTGCAAGGGGTGTGTATGGGGCTGGCAGAGCCAGGTGCCCTCATTTTAGGCCGCCCCTCCCACCTGGTGACCTGGCAGCCCTTCGGCATGGCGACTCAACCTTGGCACGGCGTAAAATGGATTGAAATTGAAAATAGAACGGAAAGGGAAGTGAGGAAGTTGTGGATGGGAATGAAGCAGGTTGTTAAAAACCCACCACCCCAAACTGGAGCTCAGGGATTAGAGAACATTGTCCCCTCCCCCGACAGCTCCGATCTGAAATAGTTGGCTGAGAAGTAGGTCAGCATCTACCCTGTGAAAATAGAGGCCGACCAGAGAAAGTTGTGGGAAAGGTTCTAGGGGAAGTGAGGAAGTTGGGGAGAAACACAGGCTGACTGAAGGAAGGAGAAGAGGCTGAACTGGGGCCGGACGGGGCGCTGAGTTACATCAGCACGGCGACCAGAAAGGCAAATCCCCGCGCCCCTCACGGGGCCTTTTTTTCAAGCAAGGTAAGCTTATCATATACCAAGTGATTATAATCTACTTGTGCACAAGTCTCAGTTAATTTAGCTTCTTCATCATCATCATTTCCTACCTTATCATAAAGATCAATAATACCTTCATCAACTTCTTGAACTTTAAAGTGAATTTTCAGATCAGCAGCGTCTTCAAGCCCTTCAACTTTATTCCTACAAAAAGCTACGTAAGATTTTAATCCACCTCTTTTTTTTTCTTTTGAGAGCGGACAACTTCACTGGCAGTTCAAACATGATTATTCAATCAACAAAAATAAGTGAAAACAAAATAAGAAATTCAGTCAACAGACTTCAGGCGCGACCTTAAAAACAGTACAAGTAATAATTATAAAAGGTAACACACCCAACTATAAGGCATAACAATTCACAGAAGCAAACTTAAGCGCAAATAAGGAATAAATATTTAATGCAAATATAATGAAAACAATAGGCCTACAAGTTAAATCAATTATAGAAAAAAGGCCAATAAGAGTAAATACCAAAACATTATAAAAACAGTAAAACACAAAAGAAATCACAAAAAATAATCCCCAAGATACAGAAACAGCCTAATCCCCAAAATAAAGTAGTAAATAAATGCAAAGAAACACTCAAAACTTCAATTTTACTGACGCCATAATATGTAATAAATATAAATCTCCTAAATGAGGTTCATTTACCACATGATTTATTCAGAGAAAACTAGTAAAATTATTATTATTATTATTATATTAGTTGTTTTACCTCCGTAGACACCATAGGGTGATTCAACTGTGAATCTCGGGTAGAATTATGTGGCTAAAATTTCCGGAATATTATAAGAAGCGATCTGGAGTATAAAAAGGGTACACGGAAATAACATATATCTATTATAGTTAGATCAGGAGCTTTCAGTAAAGAAGCATAAAAATAAAATTTAAGTTATATTTAAAATAATACATAAATATCTAACTAAATAACAATAGCAAAGAGGCATAAAATCAAATTTAAGTAAAATTTAAAATCATGAATTTCCATTAAAAGCATAAATATCTAACGAAATAACAATATAATAGTAATTTGGATAAAAGCAACACATTATAGGTTTCGAAGGAGACCTATGTCTGTTAAATATCGATACAGGGGGCCATGTAGATTCTGTACTTGTTCCTCAATAATAAGTCCAGTCTGTAAGGACCTGGACCAAAATATCGTTGACGATATTCCAGATATGATGGGCATTCAATCAAGATATGGTATATAGTCAAATTGACTAAACAGTCATCACATAAGGGTCGATGGTGTCGTTCCATATAGTAGCTGTGTGTGAGTTTTGTGTGGCCAATGCGCAATCTACAAAGAGTGATCCTCCAGGACCTATTTGATGATAGTGCGGAAGCCAGTGGCAAAATAGAACTGCTGACTCGTCGATATTTATTATCAAGGCCAACACTTTGCCAAGTCTGCTTCCATCGGGCCGTCTCAGCCTTCTTGATGTAACATTTAAAGTCACTCTGGGGCAGATCGATTGCTGAAAGCTGTCCCCTGGACGCATAATGGCGAGCCAATGTGCCCACTGCTTCATTACTTGGCTCACCCATATGTGTAGGGACCCAACACTGACAAACTAGACGTTGTAGAGTATATAGTCTGCATTGTATTAACTGAACCAGCGGATTCCTAGTAGAATATTGTTGGATAGTCATTATAGCACTTCTAGTTTCAGTATGAATAGTGACAGGTTGGTCATTATGAAGTGATGCAGCATAATTAAGGCTCTAATAAATGATGTAGAGCTCTGCCGTAAATACGGTAGTATGAGACGGAATACGCCGTGTATATGTGAAATTCAAATGTTTATATGCAAATTCCACTCCGTCTTCAACTTTGGATCCATCTGTGTATATTATAAGAGACCCATTACGTGCAACACTCTGTCTAGTGAAAAATACGCGAAGTACGTGGGGGGCAACTGCAGTCTTTGGGATATTGTTTAAGTCTTTACAAGTCTTCAAGTTTGTTAAGGACCTCAAGGGGTACATGGGAGATGATACTGTCACAATGTGTGCAAATGAGATTCCACACAGACTCTTCAATGCTTTCGTCAGTTGAAAGAAACAAGTATATATTGCCAAGTCTTCAACATACAAAGTTGATGCAATTCTGTTGATAAGAGACCTAGTGATTCCATTAATTGCCAAAATGAAACAGGTACAAGACAAAACACTGCCTTGAGGGACTCTCTGGGTTAACAACTTAGGGTCGCAGGTAGCGCGGCCAATTCGTACTTGGATACTTTTATTATTTAAGAAGTTCTGAATGAAGATGGGCAGATTTCCTCTGAACCCCAAATCATATATTGTCTGAAGAATACCTCTCCTCCATGCGGTATCGTAAGCTTTCTGGAAATCAAAGAATATTACTATGGTATACAAACGAGAGTTGAAGGCTGCTATGATATATGTCTGCAATTGAATCAGGTGGTATGTGGTACTTCGTCCACGACGGAGACTTGATTGCGCTGGAGTTAAATGGCCTTAAATGGAGTTAACCATTTTCTCCATCAACCTACACGGCTTGGGAATGGGCAATACAAATCCCACACTCCAGCTCCGTGGGTAAATTCAATCTGTATATATTATGTTATATGTTCCTAAGAGCAATTCTCCTAGGGATGGGTGAGCATGTTTGATGAAGGTATATGTAACACCATCAGGGCCAGGACTACTGTCAAGTATCATTGACTGAGCAGATGCGAATTCACAATAAGTGAAAGGTAGATTGTAATGTTTTTGAGCAGAAGTTTGTGAATGGAAGGAAAGTGGAGTAGACTCAACAGTTTCTTTATGTCGTTTAAAGGGGTCAGAGTAATTATGATCACCAGATATACTGCTAAAATGATGTGCAAAGTAATTTACCACAGCGGCATGATCACGTATGAGGTCACCATCAGGAGAACGTAGTACTGGAGTAGGATTTGGAGTAAATTTACCAGATATTTTGCTAATACGTGTCCATACTTGATGCAATGACAATCGGGACGTAATTAATGACACATAATTTTTCCATGATTGCTGCTAAGCTTCCTTAAAAACTTGACGACAATGTGCTTTGGCTCTAGTATAGTTAATTTTAGTTTGCACTGAGTGGTTCCTTCTCATAGCCCTCTCTGCTCTTAGGCGAGCACGACGTGCTTGTTTACATTCATCCATGAACCAGTGCACTGAAGTTCGTCCTTTCAATCTCGACTTTAGAGGGATTGCTTGTGTAGCAGCTGATGTAAGATTGTAACTATGGTATCCATGAGGACATTTATATCCATAATATCATCTGCTTTCAGGACTGTTTGTGTTGCAGCAAAAAATTTATTCAATCAGCTTTTTCAATATTATAGTGATCAGGGCTGCCAGCTATGTTTGCAGGGTCTGTGAGGTTCAATTTAATCGGGTAATGATCACTACCATGCAACGAGGAGATAACTGAGTATTCAAAATCAAGAATACTATCTAATGAACAGATAGCCAGGTCTATCGTTGAAGAAGTATTGGTTTGGTTGTGGAAGTGAGTGAGAGTATTATCATTTAAGAGTGCAATCCGGATTGTAGTCAGTAGTTGTTCCATTGATCGTCCACGACCATTATAAGTCATTTCACCCCATAAGGGGCTTTTTGCATTGATATCTCCAAGAAGGAGAAAAGGTGCTGGTAATTGGCTTATTAAGTGTTTAATGTCAGCTGTAGCAACGTTGACATGTGGTAAGTAGAGTGAACATACAGTATAGGTCTTATTTAGATAAACTTGTACTGCTACTGTTTGTAGAGTAGTATTTAGCACTAGTTCATGACCATCATTACGCACCGGAGCCGAAATAACCAACTTGTAACCAGATGGCGGATGATTCCGCGCATCTGTAATACGTGTTTCCTGTAGACAAATACAAGTCGGTCGAGTTTCTTGTATAAACAGTTTTAAGTCTTGAAACCTGGTACGAAATGATCCCAGGTTCCATTGCAGAATGGTAGATGGAGAGAAGCCTGAAGGTATTAGTTTGGTAGGTAAGAGAACCTACCTTTCTGGGAGCGGGACTGAAGTTGAGTCTCTTGAGTGCCAATAACTGGGATCTTTTGCACATTACTCTCGGGTAGACGAGGTGTAACATGATATTTTTGGGGGGTTATGATGGTTTTTGTAGGCGAAGTAAGGAGGCATTTTTTTTGTACTATGAGTAGTACGAGTTTCCAGTTGTAGGGCAGTCTCAGAAGTCTCACTAGGCTGGGGGGGGGGGTCCAGTCTTGAAGTTGCATGCTGTTGTGTTCTAGGCGAGCTTGGGTCTTTAACTGTCTTAGGTTGCTGTTGTTCTTTAGGTGGAATAGAGGTAGTCTTTTGCGATCGTGAAGGCGATCGCGTTTGAGTGTGAGGGTCGTCAGACTTACGAAGATGGTCTTTTAAGAGTTTTTGTGTTTGTTCTGCTTTCTTCAAAATAGGAGATGCATCCATTTTATTTGCAGACTGTACTTTTGGAGGAGATCTCCCTAGTTTTCACAAGAGGAGTAGGTCCTTTTTCACGCTTCACATTCACATCCATGATAGCATCAGAGTGCTGATGCCATCTCTGTGGTGTGAATGTGGAAGGAGTATGTGCAGTGGTTGACGTTTTAGGAAGATTAGGTGTGGTCCTTGCTGAGGCAACTGTACTGTTAATTGCGACATTGCCCTCTTGGGCAGGAGCAGGGCATAAGGGCTCATAGATAGGGTGTTGGTCTAAGATTTTTTGGAGAGCTACAAAACGAGGAATTCGCTTTCCACTCAACAAGTTTGTGTTTTTATAAAATGTTAACTGCTAAGTAAGGCTTGTATTGGTGTAGAAAATTAATGCTGTAATTGATTTTATCGAACCATTTTCAGTTCATTGGGAGGGTATTCATGTGTTATCTAGTATTGTCGCTGTGTCCTTATCTTGACCCGGCCTCAAGTTATTCGCCTCCTCCTCACCTGTTATTGATATTAATCTCTTATTTACATCATTCATTCGTAAATTGTATTTTGGTTTAATTGTTATTTCCATTTGTAATTGTCCAATTTATTTTAATTCTTTATTATTTTCCCCTGGTTATCCTATTGCCAAAGATTGTTATCAATAGTACTCATTTCGACCCCTTGCGTTCTTGTCTCTTTTAAGTAGCCATCTTGAATTTGCAAGCTTTTCATTCCGATTTTTGGAGAGTCATTTTATCATGAATAAATTGCGTATGTGTTGTCTAAATTCACCATTCGATCTGCTTATTTATCATTCCTGTTTGCAGAAGGAAAGTGAATTGATATCCGTGGAATGTAATATGAGCATAAAAAAACTTAAATTTTCCTTAATCTTTTACTTTCGGTAACATATTCTGATTTTTACTTTACATTTTCCCAGTTGTAGAAACCTAATAGGTAGTAAGTATCCACAAAATTTCTATTCCGCTACTTGCCCGGTGTCAGCCAGTTTTGCTCAGCCATTCATCACAACAAGTTTAGAAATCATAGCCCTAGCTTGTATTTATCTTGAATTTGTCATTTAGGTAGAGGGATTGATGAGCAAAAGTCCATACGGCAGTTGAAGCTTTGAGAAGAATCCTCTAGTCTTCTTTGTCAACAGTCGCTCTAGTCCATTGATGTCGCTCAGGAACGTCGCAGCCAAGATCAGAAGTCGTTTCGGTGGCCTAACACGTACTTACTTATTTAACGCAGCAACCATGCTGCACTTAAATTCTGTTTATAATCTCTCAGCAAAGAACACTAAACCCACTGCCTTTTTTTTATTTGCACCACGGATTTTCTTGGTGGCTGTATCAGAGATTTTCCTGTGTTGGTACCGAAAGAGCGTCCTTAACAATTGTCAGTCATTTAGTGGAGCTTCAATAGACAAGGGAGCTGTTGTCTACACTTTCATGTACACTAGAACAGAAAAGAGGCAGAATTACACTTCTCTAGTGTTTGTCAGTTTAAACTCTCTTTGAAAGAACTATCCTTCTTGCTTGGGACATCGAATTACAGGCACGAAAGTTTAGCCCTTGTATGAAACTCTTACATGTAAGCTAACGTAAAGATCAAGTAATTTATGAAAATAATCACGAACTTGAAGTTCTTGTAATTTTGAAAAGTTAATGAGCGCTGTTTTTTGCTTAGCAATCGCTGCTTTGATGAGAGCATCTATGTCCGCTGTTTGGAACTGTTAGCGACCAATACTGGTCCAATGAACTCGGAAGCGCTTGGAGAGCAAATTATTTGATCAATTGACTGAATCCAGCGATGCTGCAAATTCCGTATGTATCACAAACTGCATTACATGTTGTCTGCATGGCATTTTGCGATGGCGTTTGCTTGAGCTAGCGCAGTTCCTAACAGAAGTTTTAGCATCTCTAGAATCTGCAGTCTTCAAAAGAAATGGACATATACTCATTTATCATGATATCATCGGCAAATCCTAGACATTTGATATTTTATCACTATTCCCACTCCTGTGGGAATAGTGTTTAAATAGACCAAAAAGTTGCGGAGACACGGTACATCCCTGCCTCACTCCCATCTCGTATATCATCCATTCAGTGTCCACCCCGTTCAAAATCATCTTTACCCTATTACTTCAATATAAACTCTTACTGGCTTTCAGAATACTTATATTCATACCGTTTTATTCCAACCGCTCTCTCGACTTCGTATCATGAAAGTTTGCTGTCAGGAGTTCATTTTTTTGTTGATTCAGCATTTCAGCGACCTTGGCGCGTTTTATTCACTCTAAAGTAGTTCGTTTTAAAAAAAATTAGTTAGGCCCTCTTTGTTTTATGATTTAGGTTATTAAATTTTTATCTCAGCTCAAAACGTTCGATCACTTTAAATCATTTTTACTTGTTTGTTCACTATGATATTTTTCACCTTCATTAGATAACGATTACGTTTTTGTCGATGATTTTTTGTTCGGTCTCTAATATTAACGAATAATATTTTGTTTTATCTCCATAGAATTGATTCACTTCATTTAACAAAAATATATCTCTCCTATATACACATTTACCATATGTATATATTATCTTCTTTAATAAATTGATTATTCGATATACATTACAAATTTAGTTTTATTCTTTACCTATCGAATAATTTTAAATAGGCATGGCTATTTCATTTAGAACTCTCCCTCCCCCGATTTAGATTACATCAAATCTCTTAATCGGTTGCATTACACAAACTGGCCATGAAAGATGATTACTTTTTGCTTTACTCCTCTTTCCCCCAACATTTGCCAACTTAAGTAGTAGACCTTGATTCCTAGTCCCTTCCTCTGTTACCCTCAAAAAACTACTATCTCAGACAGCGGAAATGAATGCACATAATTAATAATCCTTTCTATAATGTATTTGCCTTTAATATCGTTTTTCCCATCTGGTTCTGTCAGAATGAACGTTCTTACGAGGTTACACTGATATTTGTATAAATATTCGCGCCTGACGTTGGGGAACACAGTAGAATATAATCAAATCTCTAAATGCTCTGATGGTACGTTAGAAAGCCAATTATTCCAATTACCCTAAGGGCGATAACTGAACGTGCAGAGTAAAACCTGAGATCTTTCCAGGACGTTCTAGATACTCCGTAGTTAATAGCTACATCATCTAACAGGCCAAGGAGTAAGCGAGGCTGATCAATCTTGCGGAAAGTTCCATAATAGAATTTTCGGCATAGCCCCGAAAGATGATTTATCCCGAATTGATATCTTAGTAAATGTCATCGTCCATGAAGGTTTATAAATTACCATTACCATAGGATCAGGGATTTTAAGGTTAGAAATAACAGTAAATTTCTTCATAAAGTGGCACATTCTACAAACCAAATGTAAGCAGTTAGATGAATCACGTGAAAAGCTAGTGCAAGTGCAAGTGGACTATTTAGCCAAAACCCAAATCTGCTCCCATACTTTCATCCCTCAGCGGACCCTCAGTATCATTACCGAGCCTGCTGCTAAGAAACATAAACTAATACCGATGTTTGGCTTAACTGAGCAATCCGTTTATAACTTTAAAGATTACACATGGACACTGCGCGGGTCGAACCCTTGCACGTATCACCTCGTGGTTCCATTATTTGATACATTAATCTAGACATCTACAGGCTTCATCTTTTCCCCACTCATTATCTTATTACATCCAATATGACGACTACTGTCTTCGCACTAATCACCTACCTACCTACTGCATGAGAAATCGATCATAGTCATCAGTTAATGCAAAATCCTCGTTATTTTAATACCAATTATTCACCATCGCCTGTCGCTTCTCTCGCATCTGCCGGCACGCTAAACACTTCTGTTAAACCTGTCCAAATTCTTCCAGGCTCATCTAAATTGTCTAAACCCTTGTCGCATCCTAATTTGGGTGACTTTACTCCATTTAAAACACTGTTATGAGAGTCGTGTCGACTCTGTAATGATTCTAAAATCACCGACTTATTTTTTCAACTACGAAACTCATTTATATCATCCTAGTAATCGTCATTTGCCTCACCATAAATCAAATTTGTTGTGCTTTCAACCATAAAATTCCACTTTAGCAGCGAATTTCTACTCTCGACCTCGCCCTATCGATTTTTAGTCGCGTGCTGCGACTTTATAAGTTCTTATGTCGGTCGGTCGGATGGAAACTATTTTACTTTTCAATGATTTTTTGACAATAAAATCGTAGCTACTCGGTCGATTCTAACGAAATTTAAAATCCTTATATTGATTTGCATTTTATTTTGAATGATATAATTTCCAATGTCCTAACAAGGTTGGTCCGGGAGTCATTGGAAGTTTTAAAGGTCGTTAGGTCATAAGTCACAATAATTGAGATCACGCGACTTAGGTCTGTTGACCTTGTTTATAAATTTGCTTTGAATGAATTCATTGAGCAAGTCGCCCTAACGTACCCCTGCTTAGTACCGCACCCCAAGTGGATCAGCCTCGTCCCCCCTCTCCTGAGTTTTGACCGCCTCAGAAAACGGGCAAACAAATCCGATCTTAAAAGTTTCGGGCCTAATTGATCGAGTGGTTTAAGATCTGGATAAACACCCCCTCTGTACTATAGTGTGCCCTGGCTGCTTAAATTTAAGCTCCAGCTTAAACCCGTCATTAAATAAATATATAAACTCCATTTTCTTTAAATTAGCTAGTGCTCGGAGACATTCAGAAGTTGAACCTTTGTCAATTTCACTTTTAAGATCCGACCTTGTAAGTCATTAATTTTTTTGTAGAAGTTTGGTCAAGAACTTAATTAAAAGACTCTCCCCCCCCCAAAAAAAATTATGTTTGGGTTTCCTCTTCACCTCATACTGAGAAAACTAGTCAACGACGATGTACGGAGATGACTCGGTCACGTTACAAAATAGTACTGGATAACGGCCCCCGATGCTAAGGACAGAGTGTCCCGAGAAGTAAGACTCCGTCCGTTGCCTTCAAGAACTTCTGTTGCGCCAACCACCGTTGATCCACAGCACTTTAAACAAGTGTCATTAACATAAGAGGCTTAAGGAAAGAGTCCATCCAGCATCGGAGACGCGGCCTGTTTTACATTACGTAAAATGGGTTTGTCTTGATTTCCCAATGGGCATTTGAAGTAGTTCATGTAATCGATTCTCACGTTTTTAGTGGTTTTTTTTTTTAGAATTTTGTTGTAAACAAACCATACATGTAGCAGAAGTGTTCTAGTTCATTCAAACATTTATGACACTCATTAAGATTCACTTTGCAGAGTCAAAAAAGGCTTAACTTTAGCGAGAGTCTTACAGTCATTACAAACTCCCTGCAGCATGAAAGGGCACTTTAATCATGCTGTATCGAGCGAGAATGTGATGCATGGAAAGCAATACGTCAGAAAAAACGCGTCAGAAATTGAATAAAAAAAAATCCTGACAATTAGAAAGAATATAAATGGCCCCCAAATAAAATGGTTTAGTTCTCCAAAACTATAAGTAATAGAGAAAAACTAATGTTATATTTGCATTTAGTTCTCTAATTAACCCTAAGTTCACATCAATTCACCCAAGAGCCATAGAACCTTTTGAATTTATTTGACCAGTGTAACTTAATCGTTAAATTCTTCAATCTGTCTAGTGAATTGCTTTTTGCTGATAAATTTAATTTATTTCAGCCATATTTGCATAACCTTGAACTACACGTAGTTTATACCTGTAGGGTATCGTACCTCAACTTTGAAACCCTTGGATTTCCTCTAGCAAAGGTTATGGAAGATTGTGAGATAGAAATACAGGCATTATGATAATTTAGCGACAGGGTACTCTACATTTTACGCTATATTCGTTTCCTCTATCAGTCTATCTTCATTATTTTTTATAGATCTCATCAAGCGTCTTTCTACGTGATGCGGCTTCGTTTCTATTGTGCTTTAAATTTAGGAAAAAAACTAAGTGTTGTGGTATTGTGGTGGTTGCGTTATTATTCATTTCGGTCAGAGAATTTATATGTTCAATGACTTTAGCGCGCCAGTATGTCCCTATTACTATATTGGCTGAGTGGACTTTAACTCCTATATTATTGAGAGTGCACAGCGTTTAATCCTGTTGTTTTAAGGAAGAGCCTGTCGAACACGTAAGAATCGAAGGAAACACCATGAATTTATCCAAAAATATGTATATCTTTTTAATTTATCAATTAACAACCAAAATAAAATATTTACAATCACATAATAAGTTTAACGGGGATAACAAATGCTTGCAACCGGGCCTATTTCAGACGCTAATGATGCCCAACTCGAAATAGACTACAAGTAAACAAACCAATTGCCGATTAGTTGTTTTATGGTGGTTCTTTTAGATTAGCATTAAACTCCGATTTAAGTTTCACTTTTCTAACTGTAAATATGATGGGGTTCACTAAAAATTGTCTTTACTTTAGTTAATTTGAGTATAGTATTAAACTCCTACTAAATCAATACAAATATAACTAGTTATTCTGACTTGCATGAACTTGAAACGATTAGGGGTTGACGGATGTCGCTATATTGGCTTTATCCCGCTTTATTGAGTTGAAGAGGCCGATTGCAGTTTTTCCACGAGATAGGAGGGGGTTAGGGGACACGATGTAAAATTCTTCGGTTCTAAGTTAAAAAGCGGAGAGAGGAGTTGTACTCTCTGGCTCAAGGAATGCTCTTCTGGGTAGCTCATAAAACCTTTTTGTATCCTAGTCTTCTTCGAGGGGTTGCCCAACTGGATTTTGGGGTATACGAGGTGATTTGGTCTTGATTCTTATTCTCTCTACGGTATTAAGATCGCAATTTGAGAGTCACTCGAGGGTGACCAGGTCTTATTTTCTCTTACAAGTAAAATTCCTGTTTGGCACTAGGAATTGTGGTCCAGCCAGGCTTCTTACTAAGCCTGGGAAGGATACCTCGTTATGGCACCGATACAAAACGTAATGTTTCTAAGTTCTAAAAGAATGATTTCGAAACTGGGTGAAGACCGATCTCCTCAATCTGGTCTTCTATCGTGTCTCACCGAATAATTATCCTCTTTTCTTTCCTTATGGGGCTTATTTATAGCCTGGCGACCGTCCCATCTAAGGGGCGAGGCCACAGAGGGGAGAGCGAGGGGTGAGGGGAGGATGGCACCGCGGTGCCCAGGTCGGCTGCTTAATTAGAGACACCGACGACCGTCACAATCCTTGGTGTTCTTTTTTTCGAACTTGCACCACTTTTTGTGGCGATTTAACCGCGGGCCTCCGGAGCTCGTAGGTAATCGGATCCTGTGAGCGCTGCGTAATGGCCTTTAGTGGTCGCCTTGGCACAGCAGCTCGCTCTCGACTACCTATGCGGCGGGGAGATCAGAAGGGTAGGCCGTTTGACTGTTAGTCAGTCGGCTAACGTTCCCACGTCTCTCCTCATGTGGTTCGATTCTCTCGCTGTCTCCGAAAAGGGACTTTAACGTATATGTACACTTGGCCCTCTGGGTGCAGATAGGTTATAATTCTTCTACACTGAGGTTTCAATCTTAATCACTATTCCCCCACTGAATAATAAAATACATTTAATTGAATGTTGATCGGTGGTAAAAAACTGCAAATTTACCTTCAACATAAATTCTTATTGAGGCAAGTTCGCCATACCAATGATTGTTTATCTCATATTTTTGCAAATATTTACTTGGAGTTCTTTAAAACTTACTTTTTATCCCCAATGCTTTGCTATACATAATTTTAATTTAGTTTAGATATATGGACGACATTCTTTGCCCTTGGTCGAACAACCGAGATTTCAATTTATTTTTGACAAAACTTACTAATTTAGTTCCCTCAAAGAAATTTACATTAGAAAGAGATCATAATGATACTCTCTCCTTTTTAGACATCCTTATTCCTAGGACTTCTCAAGCTGATTTAATTTCTGCCAACACTGACTTCAAGTAAGTAATTGCAGCCAATAACTCGGGCTCCTTTTATTGAGCCTGGTCGCAGTTCATATATTTTCGTTGTTTCTAACAGTCGTCTTAGAGGTGCCCTGTGTCAAAAAATATCATTCGTAGCAGACGTTCTCTCTACATTGTTCACACACGCTTGACTCGGGCTCATAATTTACATCCCGAGTTGTTATCTATAATCGTAAAAATTAAAAGTAATGAAATTTCAATGTTTTCTTGAAACAATAGATTTCTATAGGATTTAAATTCCAATCTATGAAAGGTTCCCGTTCGTTCTACAATATTGTTAATTGGACCGAAAAATTATCAGCAACTCGGGTTGATACGAACGAGCATGGTAGGTGTAAAAGACTAACAGCCTGTCTTGCCAAGAGTACAGTACAGGTGACAGTCAGATCGGTCTCTGGCTAATGTTTGTTGTGTACGCCGCTGTCGTTATTTGATTGCTGTTATTCTATGCGTTTATGTGTAAAGATCAGTTGTGTTTTGCGGGGCTGCTTTATTTTTACTCTTAACTTGGAAATGGAGAAAGACAGAGCTAGATATAAAAAATAAGCCATTTGGGACTAGAAATATTGCGGAAAAACGTGAAACGCCATTAAACCAAAACGACTAGAGTTCATGTATAAAAGAACTGAGTAATTTTTATATTAAAACTATATTTCTCTCTTATTGTTAAATTATCAGTGCGGTGTGCATTACGTCTCTTACCTTCTTTTATACATGTGTCTTGTGCGAAATCTGTGATAAGCCTTAGTGACGCTGATGACTTGGAGTCGCCTCTGGTATATATATATATATATATATATATATATATATATATATATATATATATATATATATATATATATATATATATATATATATATATATGAATCCATTAAACCACATTGAAAGAGAAAACGGAATAATTTTTCCTTGCAGTAATATTTTTATTACCCTTTTTCGAAAAAAGCCGTGCAGGGAAGCGATTCGAACCAGGCACACTGAGGCAGCGAGCACCGCTTGGATTTTTCGAAAAAGGGTAATAAAAATATTATTGCAAGGAAAAATTATTCCGTTTTCTCTTTCAATGTGGTTTAATGGATTCATTTCCATCATTCTCTCGTGCTACTTTGAGATATATATATATATATATATATATATATATATATATATATATATATATATATATATATCAGGCAATGGCTTCGGTACTAAGATTAAAATCTAAAAAAAAGCAGCCATGGTTAAATTTTTATAAATTTTCTGAACTTCGCCAATTATAATAATTTTAAAAAGAAACTCTAAACTAAGTATCGCCCCTTACAAAATATCACGTTGATAAAATATAGTTATAGAAATACAAGAAGAAGAAGAAGATATATAAATATAAATTTTCTGAACTTCACCATTTGTAATTCTTTGGGTTTTAAAAAATTCACGAAATTTCGATACTTATATTAATTTCTGAACTTCACCATTTTGTTTTTGATATTATAAAAGGATTATTAGAAATAACTTTGATAAAAAACATAAGTCATAACCAAACTAAGATGAAATTATTATTTAAATACTCAAAAAAATCCCCTTCTTTAATTACAGAGTTAGTGATGATGATGATGAAGACAGGGGTTTTTTTTAAAGTTAATTTAGTTAGTAACTGCAAAAATGACTTAAATTTCATAAGTAGGATTATGAGTTAAATATTTATATTGAACTATTTTTAAAAAAATATATATATTATTAAACGATATACCAAGCACTATTGACTTTTTAATTTAATTAAGTAGGAGGGGAACCAACGTCAAATCCCTATTTAAGTCTGGGTTGAGCTGTTTTATATATAATGTTTCCAAGATTCGAAGTGTAATCGGGCATTTATGTGAATTTAAAATTTCGAAATCTTCTATCGAGATATCACTAACTAAAGTTCTCCTCTCCCCTAAGTATCTGCTTACTTCTCGTGTCTCTCCTAATCTTCCTCTTTAGACTATCGCTTTATCCGTTACTCGTTTTAACCCTTTTTGGCCTTGTTCTTCACTCTTTCTGCCCCTCGGTTTGACCTTGCCACCTGTTATAGATAAATCCTAATGTTAAATTTACCCATCCCTCTCCTACTTCCTCATTGGTGATTTCTTGTCTTAGAGGCGGTCCTTTATCTTTTACTAGCTAATATATGCCCTTATTATATTAATTTCTCGTGTAGTTATCCTTGAGAATGAACTGAATAAAGTTCGAAAGTACTTGGAAGCACCTTTTTAATTTTTCCTGCGGGACATTGCATTCATATATATATATATATATATATATATATATATATATATATATATATATATATATATATATATAATCGATGGGGTTGCTACTAGTCAGACGAATCTTTAATTTCACCAGGAAAGAGAGTACATAGAATGCAGAGAAATTCATCTTCATTTATTGGGGATAAACAACGTTTCGAGCTGTCCGCCTATCTTCGGATTCTATGATATAAAGGAATACATAATTTACAATGAATTATAATATTAAACAATTTGTCTAGACTTTAGAATATTAAGAGTGTTGACAAATATCTACGAAAAAAGAGACTTTTTTCCTATAATGCAAAACCTAATAAAATATATAATTTATAATGAGTTAGAATATTAAAAATCCTAGATGAATATAAGGGAGAACCATCAAAACACTCACCATCGTTGGTCTGACTCCAGAGAGAAGTGGGGAGGGGAATTGAAGTGGACATAGGTAGGATTGTATTGGTGGTAGAGTTATGCCCTAAGTAGGGGAGCAGTGGACGAGTCACAATTAAGACTAGGGGCACGGGATTTAATATAAAGGGATTCTAGTGTTCTTGAGCTTTGCTCATTGTAACCTTGATCTATTATTGTAAAATTATCTAAAGTTACATCCGCGTTGCATTTGATTGCATGTGCTCTGATAGGGGATGGTTCTTTACGATTAAGTGTTTTTTCAGTACAGGTGCTGATGCTCATGTGTGAGGAGAACCTTGCTCTCAGGACGCGAATCGTGCTGCCTATGTATCTTCCTTGGAGACACCGAGGACAAGTGAATTCGTAAACAACACGACTGTGCCTTCCTAGAGGAGGTTTGTCCTTTTGACTGAACCAAATACTAATTTGAAATTTGTATGGTAAAAATAGCGTTTAACAAACTCAATATTGGTAGTTGGTTCAGTCAAAAGGACAAACCTCATCTAGGGATGCGCAGTCGTGTTGTTTACGAATTCACTTGTCCTCGGTTGTCTTCTTCAGCTACTATTCTCCTTCCACCAGTTGTAATCTATGACTGTGATGGGCGGCAAAGTTAAGGAATTGTCAGAGGACCTGCGCAAAAGGATCATTGAACGTCACAGAAAAGGAGATGGCTATCATAAAATATCCCAAGATCTAAAGATCCCTTTAAGTACAATAGGAAACATTATTAGAAAGTGGAAGAAATTTAATACGACTGCTAACATTCAGAGGAGTGGCCGACCGCAAAAAATAAACAATGCATGGAAATTCAGAAGGATCTTAAAGTAGCTGGAAAGAAAGTGAGCAAGGACACACATAGTAGAGCCCTCAATCGCATTGGTCTACATTCAAGATCGCAAAGGAAGTCTCCTTTGTTGAGCACTAGACAAGTAAAGGCCCAGGTGAAATTTGCTGAAACATATTAAAACCAACCGAGCAAATTTTGGGACAACGTAATATCGTCCGATGAGACCAAAATTGAACTTTTGGGGCAGAACACGACAACTCAGGTTTGGAGGAAGAAGGGAATAGCCCACAACCCTAAGAATACAATACCTACTGAGAAATTCGGACGAGGTAATATAATGGTATGGCGGTGTTTTTCCATCAAATGTCACTGGGGAATTGGAAATAATCAAAGGGAGAATTAATGCCTCTCAATATTGCGAAATTCTAGAAAGAATCTTCTCAAATCTGCCAGATCATCTGGCCTTGGACGAAGTTTTCTTTTCGAACAGGACAATGATCCTAAGCACACGGCCAAGGCAACTCAAAAATGGTTTGAAAATAATGAGATTGACGTCATGACATTGTCTAGTCAGCCTCCTGACCTAAACCTAATCGAGAACTTGTGGAGAAAACTAAAGCTACAAGTTTGGGCAAGGAATTTACAAAATAATAAACAGGTCGAAGATTTCTGAGAGAAGAATGGGCTAATACTCCTGCAAATACTTGTAAAAGGCTTAGGAGCAACTACAGAAAGAGGCTTGAAGCAGTAAAACAGAATATAGGCTATACTATATGCAATGGAAAGGAGAGCCAAGAAGAATATCTCCTTCATTTGTTTCATGAATTTCTTCCCTCTCTTTGTCTTCTAAGTTTAACTCCACGTGGAGTTATCTCTGAACCCAAAGAGAACTTAAAGAAGAAATAATTTGAATACCCATCAGCCGCCTCACAGGTGCAGTTAATTAAGTTGGACGTGTTAAAAGCTTTTACCTCGCCGAGGAAGCGCTAATCTCCGTAGTCGGGAAGCTGCTAGCCGAATGTTTCCCGTTCACATCGTAAAAGCCATTAAGACTTGGGTTAGGCGACAAATGCTAATCCCTCTGGCCGCCGGAAGTGGTCAACCAGTAGTCTGAGTCTACCAACGAGGAGAAACCAAAAAAATGGCCGTCATATAAATACCCTGGGTTTTCGAATATCTGCAGATTGAGTTTAAGAACCCGTCGCCTTCGGTTCAGATCTTGTGTCTGTTTCCCCAAGTCCCTGGCATTCGCTAATACCATCGAGGTTGGATATCATCAGGCAGATCCATCTCTTTTGTGAAGACTTACTCTGTTCAGAGCAAGCCCGAATCGTTTTCGTCCCCGAAGGATTGGCCGGGATTCCTCTCATCTCACCTGGAACTCCCCCCCCACCCTCCCTCAAGGATCTCCAATTTCCCGTGTGAGATTTCGCGCCGAGTCACATCAGAGTCTCGATTTTTGGAGGTTGCACTTCTCTGGAACAGAAGTGCCATCGTCTGTATTCAAGGAGGATCGTGAACTCGTCTTCTGGTCCCTCCCCCACACCTCCTCCCTTCATCCTCGTTACCGTCAGGATATTCGGCCGAGAGTCACGTCCATTGTCCGTCTCCATATATATACATATACATATATATACATATATATATACATATATACATATATAACTGTATATATACATATTTTCGTGGCTTTTATCTCTTTCCTCCCAACAAATATATATATATATATATATATATATATATATATATATATATATATATATATATATATATATATATATATATATATATATATATATATATATATATATATATATATATATATATATATATATATATATATATATATATATATATATATATATATATATATATATATATATATATATATATATAGTCATATGAGTTGCTGCTGACCAGTCTAATCTTTAATTTCACGGTGAAGGTAAGGACACATAGGAGGCTGAGGTACATGTGATTTATTTATCGAACAACGTTTCGGGCGTATCACCCATCTTCAGGTTCTAAAACATAAAGTAATCTAATACAGTTAAAGAATATTAAAAATATTAAAAATAATTAGGTTATGACTATGTAGGTAAATCAAAAATTAGAAAATAACTCAGGAATTTAAAAGTCAAGAGAATCAAATTATCAATCTAATATAACACTATTGAAACGAAAAAAACTCACAAAAAACAAAAGTAAATAATTACTGTATAATATTGCTTACCGATAATTCAGGAATTTAAAAAGCAAGAGAATCAAATTATTAATCTAATGTAATCACTATTAACACGAAAAAAAAGCAAAAACACAAAAGTAAAAAATTACAGTATAATATTGCTTACCGATGAAGTTCAGGAGAAATCAGAAAGTGAAGAAATTATAAAGGATGTGGCTTAAAGAAGGATAGGAATTTGATTGGTTGGTTGTTAAATAAGAGAAGGTTGGTTGGTTGTTGAATGAGGTAATTAAAATTAAGAAATAAGAAGGGAAACAGCGGTATTATCTATGTTGAGTGTAGGAGATTTTGTACGTATTTGTAGGGATTCCAAAATTCTTAGACTATATTCATTATTATTATGACCAATTATTTTGAAGTTATCTATGGAACATTCTTTCTTGCATTGTATACTATGATTTCTAATTACAGAAGCTTCCTTCTTAGACAATATTTTACCAGTGCGATGGCTTATTCCCATGTGAGAACAAAACCTCTCTTTCAATGAGCGAACCGTACTACCAATATAGGTTCCTTGCAAACAACAAGGACAAGTAAAAGCATAAACAACACGGCTGCTCATTTCTAGAGGAAGTTTGTCTTTTGACGAAAAAAAACTTCCTATGGAAAGTGGGTTAATAAAAGTGATTTTGAAGTTGGTATGAAAGAAATATTTTTTAAGTAATTTGTTGCATTTTCTAGTGAATAATTTATTGTAAGGTCCCATTTCTGGTACTACGAAAAATTTTTCATTTTGGGGAACATTATATGAGAGAAAGGATGGAGAGTAAATTTTGGTAAGAAAATTATTGATTAGTTTGTCAACCAAAGGTGGGGGGTAACAATTATTTTTAAAATAAGACTTTAGAGTCTGGAATTCATTTTGCATTAGGGAATAATTGGAGGAGAGATGGTAACCTCTATATATTAGAGATTTAATTGCACTGAGTTTGTGTGACAAGTCACAATGGCTGAAAAAATTGATTCCTAGGCCACTAAAGGTAGGCTTTCTGTATATTGAGGTAGTTAGTTTGTCGGTTTTTTCTATAATGACGTCTAGAAAAGGAAGTTGATAGTAACTCTCTAATTCAATGTCCTAGTCCTCAAAAGTCCTAGTCAGTTACGATGTATCCTCACTATTTACAAATGTTCCTGTTAATGAAACAATTGATATTATTTTAAATCTAATTTTTAACTAAACAGGCAACTTTCACAATTTCTCTCGCAAAAAGTTCAAGACTATTTTAGAAATGATTTGTAATGAGAATTATTTTTTATTTAATAACAAGGTTTACCAACAGATAGATGGAGTAGGAATGGGATCACCAATTGCTCCAATAGCAGCTAATATTTTCATGATTCATCTTGAAAATAACTTTATGAAACATTGCCCTTTAGATTTCAAACCCATATTTTATCGTAGGTATGTTGACGACTCCTTTGCGATTTTTGATAATATAGAACATGCCCACCATTTTTTTAATTTTATAAACTCTTATCATCCCAACATTAAATATACCATTGAATTAGAGAGTAACTATCAACTTCCTTTTCTAGACGTCATTATAGAAAAAACTGACAAACTAACTACCTCAATATACAGAAAGCCTACCTTTAGTGGCCTAGGAATCAATTTCTTCAGCCATTGTGACTTGTCACACAAACTCAGTGCAATTAAATCTCTAATATATAGAGGTTACCATCTCTCCTCCAATTATTTCCTAATGCACAATGAATTCCAGACTCTAAAGTCTTATTTTAAAAATAATTGTTACCCCCCACCTTTGGTTGACAAACTAATCAATAATTTTCTTACCAAAATTTACTCTCCATCCTTTCTCTCATATAATGTTCCCCAAAATGAAAAATTTTTCGTAGTACCAGAAATGGGACCTTACAATAAATTATTCACTAGAAAATGCAACAAATTACTTAAAAAATATTTCTTTCATACCAACTTCAAAATCACTTTTATTAACCCACTTTCCATAGGAAGTTTTTTTTCGTCAAAAGACAAACTTCCTCTAGAAATGAGCAGCCGTGTTGTTTATGCTTTTACTTGTCCTTGTTGTTTGCAAGGAACCTATATTGGTAGTACGGTTCGCTCATTGAAAGAGAGGTTTTGTTCTCACATGGGAATAAGCCATCGCACTGGTAAAATATTGTCTAAGAAGGAAGCTTCTGTAATTAGAAATCATAGTATACAATGCAAGAAAGAATGTTCCATAGATAACTTCAAAATAATTGGTCATAATAATAATGAATATAGTCTAAGAATTTTGGAATCCCTACAAATACGTACAAAATCTCCTACACTCAACATAGATAATACCGCTGTTTCCCTTCTTATTTCTTAATTTTAATTACCTCATTCAACAACCAACCAACCTTCTCTTATTTAACAACCAACCAATCAAATTCCTATCCTTCTTTAAGCCACATCCTTTATAATTTCTTCACTTTCTGATTTCTCCTGAACTTCATCGGTAAGCAATATTATACTGTAATTTTTTACTTTTGTGTTTTTGCTTTTTTTTTCGTGTTAATAGTGATTACATTAGATTAATAATTTGATTCTCTTGCTTTTTAAATTCCTGAATTATCGGTAAGCAATATTATACAGTAATTATTTACTTTTGTTTTTTGTGAGTTTTTTTCGTTTCAATAGTGTTATATTAGATTGATAATTTGATTCTCTTGACTTTTAAATTCCTGAGTTATTTTCTAATTTTTGATTTACCTACATAGTCATAACCTAATTATTTTTAATATTTTTAATATTCTTTAACTGTATTAGATTACTTTATGTTTTAGAACCTGAAGATGGGTGATACGCCCGAAACGTTGTTTGATAAATAAATAACATGTACCTCAGCCTCCTATGTGTCCTTACCTTCACCGTGAAATTATATATATATATATATATATATATATATATATATATATATATATATATATATATATATATATATGCGTATTGTCTAGGGAGGTGACCTATTTCTCGATACTACAAAATATTAAATAAATGTAGTCAATACTTTTGCGTGTGTTATTCTGGTATATTTGTAAATAAAATTTTTGCTTTTATGATTTTTTAATTTTTCATTTGAACAGCTGAATGAAAGTATAATTGGAACATATTTATAAATTATCAACCCCCAAGAAGAAACATTATCCAAAAATAGTAAAAAATGTTATGTAACCAATAATTTTGCGTGTCGCTGTATATATATATATATATATATATATATATATATATATATATATATATATATATATATATATATATATATATATATATATATATATATATATATATATATCTCAAAGTAGCACGAGAGAATGATGAAAATGAACCCATTAAACCACATTGAAAGAGAAAACGGAATAATTTTTCCTTGCAGTAATATTTTTATTACCTTTTTTCGAAAAAATCCGTGCAGGGAAGCGATTCGAACCAGGCACACTGAGGCATCGAGCACCGCTTTGATCACAGCATACTTTTAACTGTGATCAAAGCGATGCTCGCTGCCTCAGTGTGCCTGGTTCGAATCGCTTCCCAGTAATAAAAATATTACTGCAAGGAAAAATTATTCCTTTTTCTCTTTCAATGTGGTTTAATGGATTCATATATATATATATATATATATATATATATATATATATATATATATATATATATATATATATATATATATATATATATATATATATCCTACAAATATTGAATGTCGATAAAAACATCAATGAGCAAACAAGAATCGTTATTTTGCCGCTGCATATTTTCAACTGGCTTTTCCTTTTATCGCGCCAAATTGCAAACTTCTATTCCAGCAATATTTTTCCCGCCCTTTTATCTTCTCTGTGACTGCATTGCCGACATTCGCTGGGGTTTGCTTAATTTTTTTGCCTTTGCAAAAGTTATTATTCCAGTATTCCCTTTTCTAAGATTATAAGTTTTTGCCATTTTTATCTTCATCGTTCTTTATTCGCAATTTGCCTTTTCCTGTATATTTTCTCCATTAAGGATTTCTGAAAGCATCGGAGCGGAT
This sequence comes from Ceratothoa steindachneri, assembly GCA_963969495.1. NCBI lineage: Eukaryota > Metazoa > Arthropoda > Malacostraca > Isopoda > Cymothoidae > Ceratothoa > Ceratothoa steindachneri. The sequence continues at coordinate 74,542,516 of OZ018329.1, read as the reverse complement.
TGGATTTATAGGGGGAAACGCAGAGCGAGACAAGGCGCAAGACGCAGCTCGTTAGGCAAGATTTGCCTTGACTTATTGGGATGGAAAAGGAAATTGAGGATCATACACTTGAGCACGGAGGGTCGCTTGGAAGAGAAACATCTTTGGCCTTTATTAAAAAAAGAAATCGTAAACCAATGAGCGAAACTGCCTGAAAAGAGATTTACCAAGAGAGTAAGGAAGTCAAGATAAATGAAAATATGTAGACTATATTTATATTTCACATTTATACTTCTTTCAGTCATTAGGGCAAGAAAAAGATGAAATTTCTTCTTTTTCAGGGGAAGGAACAAGTTTTAAAAGGATTTTATAACACGAAGTTCAACCTGGGACAAAATATATATTTATAAGAGGCCCATCTGGAGCTTGCCAATAAGGACATAAGTATCCGTAATCAATTATACTACTCCCTCCCCCCCAAAAAGATTAAAAACTCTAAATTTTATTTTCATATGAATTTTGTCGGGACGGTGCGGTGCATCTTACCTGCTCACTGACTCTTTCATTACTGAAGTTTTTTCTATTTCGGGCTTTTATGCATCCCCCCCCCCTATAATTTTTCCCCACGTGTGAATAGACCAAACCTGCGGTGAGGAAAAAAAGGCGTTCAGTTATTTGGAAATAAAGGAGGCGAAGATCTTAGTAATTATCAGGCGAGAGGGCTCTTGCCGCCTTTCATAATAAATTAACAGCAGATTGTCTTCGTTCTCCTCCAAATCTACTTCATTCCCTCTGAAATTATTTATTTTTCCATAACAAAATAGTTACAGATAGAATCAGAGAATAGAAAATGGGAGACTGAACGGAAGATGGGATTTACTAAAGAGACGCAAAATGGACGACGGAATAGAGAATAGAATCTTCGCCTGAATGCTGACGGAATTCAGGAATGAAATGCACGAAGGAGACCCGGTTTTACGAGAGGTGACTCCCAAGCATTCCAAAGACATTCCTTTTCGATTCCCAGTGGATTTGTGGATGAACCCACGATTTGCGACGAAGTCCAGACCTGAGGTTTTGCAAAGCCGCTACGACGGGATCCGAAGGAGGTGCATAATGCCGAGACGCGTTCCCTCTTTTTATCCAGCGGTCAACCATTCAATTTGGTTTGTCCGTGTGATGAAGGTATAGTTATTCTTAAAGGAATTAAGGGGCTTTATGGTAAGAAAAGTACGCTAAAGGAGATGTTGTGTCTGACATCATATACTTTGAGATACTACTGTGCAAGACGCGTGGTCGTGTGGTACATATACCGCGTGGCGCCTAGGGGAGCACTTAAATGGTATGTTTCCATTCAGAAAATAGGTGTAAATTTAAGTGGTCTAAAATGTGGTCCTAAACAAAAACAGGAGATAATTTAAGTACCAATCGAGAAAAATAAACGATGGTACAGAAAGAGTCTGTAGTTTATGAAAATTGATTTAAAAGAACTTGCTTTTTCAAAGGATCAGGGAATCCACACGTGGCCAAGATATTTTGAAATTATTTATTGCAATGGACGAATACATAGTATAAAACGTTCAAAATGGAGATAACTCCGGAACAACAGAAGGTCATGAAATTTCAATTAATTCTTTAACTTCATAGATGACAGAATCCTCATTCTACCTACACTTAATTTCGGTATTCTTTTCTTCTTCTGCAGGAAAAATGGACACAAATCGCACACAAAAATCCTTTACTTTGTTTTTTAAATGTAAAACGTAAAAAAAATATTTGAGACTTAAGTGATGCCTAACTCAGGGCATTAACAGAAATTTGCTTAGGACTTGGCAAATATTTACACTATAAGAAAACTGTAAAAACATTAAACGCAAACTTTGAATACGAATAGGTAGCTTATCCAGTGTCTCTTGGCCAAACAAAGACACTAACGGACTCTGATCGTTTTTGACATAGAAACTTAGCTAAATAAATACTGTGAACATTTTCAGACACCTAAGCTATTGCAATGGCTTCCTTCTTTACATATAGTACCATATCTTGACTCATATCGGTGAGAGAAAAGACTTCTAAGCATAAGCCACTGAGCCCCATGCTACGATCTGTCGGCGACTATAATGAGCTAAAACTTTAGTCCAAATTATCAACTTTCTTAAAAGTAACAACTTTGGGATCTTCCCAAACCCAATCAACGTTCTTGCCCATGAATTGATTAAGTTTCGTTGTATAGTAAATGACAGTAACGTCCGCCCTACGAATTAGGGAAGAAATATGAGGCAGATATGGTACATGATGGGCAAAATGCTTTGCCACCCCTCACGAATCGACGGTGTTTCATCTCTGATGGCGAGGAGGAAAATTGTCCGTCCTTCGCTTTCCCTCGATCAGGCCTAACACCTTCTTTTCTACCCGAAAGCCCAGAAAGAGAGCGGCATGAAGGGAAACAGATTTTTTTGATTTTTATGTTGCCCAATACTGCTGCATCCGATGCAGGCATACGCAAGTTATGCTGTTTACTTGTCCCAAAAGCAAACATCATGGATTTATTTTTACCGCTCTCAAGTCTATTCAGTATACTGCTTATCTTCTTGGTGTATTTTTTAAGCGTACTATTTATCACCATGTGCAGTTTATTGTAGTGGTACTATCCAAAGGGAGTAAGTCATAAATGTAGTGAGATGATGTGATCATGACTTTCTCTTTAAATTTAAAAGAATCTGTCGTTATTTTCATAGTACAGTTGTACTTGAGGGCCACTACCATTGGGGCACACCAATTTATAAGGCTACTGATATGTGCGATAATCCCTAAGTATACGATACCCTCTATCTCAACCCAAACTTGAGTAGCAGGGGTAGAGTCTGTCCGCTCCACCGAAATGGAAAAATGACTCCTCATCAGGAACTAAATAAATCCGAAATGGAGCCATCTTCATCGTACTTAAGCCTTTGCTTACGTGCTTTATTACTTACCTTATAGGTGTCCGTCGGAACGACGACGACCTCTCCCATATCTCCTGTCATGGTCACGCATGTGGCTGAGTAGACCTGATGTTGTCTGGAAAGCCCTTCCACATTCGTGGCAGTTATGGTCCGCATCTGGGATGATTAGGTGTCGTCGGTCTCTTGTAGCTCGGGCCTGGTCCTTTCTCCTTCGTCTTTCTGTTCCAGGTGTTGTATCCCCTCCGCGATATTACGCCGCCAAGCTGGTCTGTCCTCTACAAATTCTTCAAGATAGGTTGGGTTTATGTTGCAGGCTTTTAACTTTCTTTTTATATAGTCTTTATAGCATTTTTTTCTGTCTGCCCACAGGACGGGCACCTTTCCTGAGTTCGCTGTAAACGACTTGTTTAGGCAGTCATTCGTCTGGCATTCTTATCACCAGTGGCGTGCGGTGACTTTTGAAGATGAGGAAGCAATTCAAGTTTTAAAAAAATAAATATGTTAATTGAAGTAAATATGTTGTTCATTAAAAATAACTATAAAATTGTAAGCTACTCACTTTATTTAAATATTATTTTTTGAAGCTTTATTTAAATTTAGCCACGATGTTCTATCATATTGGCCTACATTGTATTTGCGAGTGCGTAGGCCTTCCTGTTTTAATAATAGTTTTTCTTTCATTATAGTTCATCGCACTGAACTTCCTTTTAAATAATTTTTCAATAATGCAATCGCATTTTATCCCAACTTCATTTGCATCCATTTTGTTTAAATGGGGGCTATCCCTTAAAAAAAATAATAAACAATACGCCACACTTATCTAAATACTGGCTCAAGGCTACTGATCCCAAGGATATGAAGGGTGACTAATGACTATGGAAGGCCGGCAGAATCCCGGAAATATTAAAAAAAATGCTTAAGGAATAAGGACTTAACCATACTAGAGTTTTTGTTATCTAGCTGCTTTCTTTCCTTGAACCTGTATTTAATTATAACCTAAAAAAATGTTTAAGCTTCAGAGCATAATAATAGTTACAAAAATGTTTCTTAGATATTTTGTTGCTTTTTCCTAGATTTTGCAACTCGGCAGGGTTGCCAGCTGCAAGCTGATGACTGCAGATTCAAATTTGCTTCCTTTTCCGTATACAAATAAGATATTTTTTTATTAATTCTAACACGGCGTTGAAATATCTAGAAAAAATTATTAAACTCCAATGACTGTATATTATTGCTAAGAAAAGCAAAACATGTTTTAAACTATTCATTCCAAAGTATCAAAAAGCAGAACTATTATAAAAATTAAGAAAGAATAAAAAAGACTAGAAATATCGACGAAAAAATGCATTTCTTCAATTGCAGTCGGACAATCAGGGTCTAACACCAATTCCATTGAAAGTGAACGGTACCGTATGGCGTATGCAAGTATAGGCAAGCATAAATGTGAGAATAAAATTGATTCTGCTGTCATATTAATTGCTGGAGTGTAATTTCTTTTTCTTTTCTTCTTAAATAGAGGAAGCATTGATTCCCTTGCTTCCATTGACTGCACGCCACTGCTTACCACGTGCCCCACCCACCTGAGTGTGAGTCTAGAGACAAGCGCTTCTATACTATCACAGTTGGTTCTACGCAATATTTCATTGTGTGGTATCTTATCTCTCTACGTTATTCGGAGGATTCTTTGGAGACTCATCCCTGTACAGCAGCATTGAGGCACAAACAGCTTGTTACATGGCTACTTTTGTAGAGTTTCAAGTCGTAGTTAAATAAAACCCTGTTTTTTAATTGCCCAAAAGCTGCTGAAGCAAGCTGAATCCGGCTTACAATCTCTCTTTCAAGTGTGCCGTCCTTAGAAATAATGCTGCCAAGATAAGTAAAGTACTCATCTTCATTGAGTCTTGCTCCGCCGATAATTATAGGTTCTGGCGACTCATGTTCTTGCTCTGCGTGATTTAGCATAACCTCGGTTTTTCTTACATTGTTTCTTAGTCTAGCTCACTGGTAAACATCACTAAGAGATGAAAGCTGGCTCTGTAGATCACTAGGGTCGTGAGCAACTGCGGCTGTGTCGTCTGCGTACTGGAGTTCTTGGATTGAGGCTAGCGTAGTTTTTGTCCTTGCACTGAATTTTCTTATGTTGAATAGTCCCGCGTCCGTTCTGTATCTGGCATTTTCCTGTGCTGCATGATTGGCAAAAGTCTTCACTGACTTATCATCGAGTGGAAGTTTCAAATCTAACTTGCCTACAAGGAACAATCTTTTGGCACTAGGCCCTGACGCCCTAAACCCTGTTGTAGCCTGAAGGTCCCTCAAAGAAGAAGAAAAATGGACATCAGGTATTGCAGTAACGTCCGCAACACTATCTACTTAAAAATTAACTACGGAACAACTGTTCCCTACAAAAATACTGGTCACGCTAAACTGGCATGATCCTACCTTAGAAATCCCTACCTTACATAGAAAGATACTGGTACAAGAGACTGCCTGCTCTTGAATTTCGTTAACTTTTCAGAGCTGCATGATTTTGACAAATGAACCTTTTTCTACATTTATTACAGCAGAATGAATCTATGGCTGGATAAAGAAAACCCCTTTTATTCAAAGGAAAAACAACTGATGCCTATTCTGGTTCGGCTTTGACTCCCTCTAACGAATTTTGGAGTGTTACGAAATCATTTCCGAATGTGGTACTTTATCAATTGTTTGCTTTAGAATTTTAACGCCTTCGTTCGCCTCTAGTTGGCTATATACAGACGTGTGGAACAGATGGTGAAAATTTAAATGAGGTACAATAGACAATGCAAAGGAGATATCACATTTTGTGTTTGGGAGGGGGGCTCTGGGATAGGGTTGGAAACCGGTGTTCAAAAACAGGGCAAACTCAGTTTTCATTTTTTTTCTTTAGAACTAAGAACCGTAACTCCAGAATTGTTCTGAAATTTTAATTTGATCAGACCTAACCAGGTATAGTGGTTAAAAATAGCCATTCTAGTTATTTTCCAATGGAATGGATAATTTTAGCCTTAATACTTGGCTAATCCTTGTCCGGATTTGCGTATAACTGTTTCACACGATTCTGATTGGTTGATTATTACTTCTTAACCAATCAGAACCCAGGATTCCAATTATATGCTTAAATGAATCGTAGAAAGTTATTATGTCGTGTTTTACTAATGTAAATTAAAAATATTTAATAATATGACAACGTATATAATAGAGTGAGAGTTAATCATTAAATTATTTTAAGAAATTTCTTTACAAATAATCTTCAGTGAAAATTTCTTTCATTCAAATCTTGTTCGACTGTTAGGGCGAAACTCAGTAACTGTTTTGAACAGTCGCGTCGTTGCTTAGGGCAAAGAGAGTTATGTTACTCTACCAATTTATTTATATAAATTAATGGGTAAATATGTAGATTAGCGACTCGAACGATGGGACGTTCTGTTTCGTCCGTGTTCCAAAGTGATTCACGTTTTGGGAGTACATTTAAGGGGACTGCTCGTGTGTGGGTAAATACAATGGGGAACCACACTACGATGATCCTGAGTTTCATTAAATTGGGGGGGGGTCTGGGGGGCACAGCCCCCCAGTATATAATCCTAATTGTTTATAGGCTAATGTGCTAACGTTTACAGAGGTGAATGATTTAACCAAATGTCAACAAGGAGTAACAACAAGGAAATAAGGTACCCTAGGAGACCTTACGGTCCATTCAAAAAAGGGTACCATTGGACTTGCAATCGAGCGGGCACAAGGCTGCTCAATTGTTTTGCGTCCCTAAACGGCCACTTTTCAAGACCTTGTCTAGTCTTGACTTGAACTGGTCAACAGATTCACTGTTGACAACTTCCACTGGAAGTGCGTTCCACTTACCGCAGATACTGTAGGTGAAAAAATTTCCACACAGATTGCGGTTGTAACGCTTCAGTTCAAGTTTGAAGCCGTGATTGCGCGTTCTGTTCTCACTCAGTGTGAAAATATCCCGGTAGTCAACATTGTCGAACCCTCGAAGTATTTTGAAAACTTCGATGAGCTGACCACGCAGTCTACGGGTTTCCAGCGAGAACAGATCTAATTCCCTTAGTCTATCCTCATAACTTTTATGTCGGATAGAGGGAATCAGCTTGGTTGCCCTGGCTTGTACGCGTTCCAATCTCGCGATGCCTTTTCGCAATGAAGGACTCCAAAATTGTACTGCATACTCCAGGTGCGGTCGGACAAGTGAGTTGTACAGGCACAGTACAATCTCCTGGTTCCGATAACCAAACTGGCGCTTAATATAGCCTAGCATCCTTTGGGCCTTTTTCTCCGCCTCAATGCACTGTTTCGAGAACTTGAGGTCACTAGTGATAGTAACACCCAAGTCCTTCTCAGTGTCACTCGATTCAAGAGCAGTGCCCTTAAGGATATACTGAGATTGGGGGTTTCTGTGGCCGATATGCATCACTTTGCATTTGCCCACGTTAAAAGGCATTTGCCACGTGTCCGACCACTCCCCAATCTTCAGCGCCTTTAATCGTTTTGCGAATTATAATAGGGGTGGGGGTGGGGTCTGACGTCAGACGAATCAAACGCGCATGAATATTCCGGTAGGGGTGAACGAAAATATTTACCAAAACACTTTTTCGGCCGAGTCGCTAATCTACATATTTACCAATTAATGTTACTATTTATATTTAATTTTCTTTATTAAATTACTAGAAGTGCGATTGAATATAGACTGTCTATATCATATGCCTACAATTAAACAGTATTCCTGGCTCTCACCTAAGTTCCCAAGATAACCTATATTGAATAGGCTTTTGATTTGTTTACAGTATACTCGGCCTAGACTAATCAGTGACCTAAGTTAGGGTAAACATGTAGACGAGCGGCCCGGCCGGAAAAAAAATATTTTGTGTAAATAATATCGTTCAGCCGTTTCTGAATATTCATGCGCGTTTGAGTCGTCTGACATCATACCCTACCCCCAACCCCTATTATAATTCGCAAAACGATTAAAGGCGCGGACATGATGTAGTTAAAGCATTCACCTCTGTAAACGTCAGAACATTATAAAAATTAGGATTATATACTGGGGGGCTGCGCCCCCTAGACCCCCCCAATTTAATGAAACTCAGGATCATCGTAGTGCGGTCCACGCATCGTCTTTACCCCCACACGAGCCGTCCCTTATAAATGTATTCCAAAAACGTGAAACATTTTGGAACACGGACGAAATAGTACATCTTATCGGCCGGGCAGCTCGTTTACATATTTACCTAAGTTAGCTCCGAGAATTCGCTTAGTCTATTAACTACTCATTTATAGATTTATTCCTTCCCAACTTAAAATGTGCGTGTGCCTGCTTTCTGAATAAGTTATTCACAGCAAAATTAGCAAAATAGTGACAATTCGAACTCGGGAATTTCTCAGATATATATTTTTCACATTAAGTAAACATGATTCATTGTAAACCATCAAAATGTACAAATTTAAAAGCATGCCGTAATTTCTCTTTAGATTTTTTGTCCTTAATGCATGTTCTTCCAGACGTAAATAAAAAATCTGGCAACATTTTATATTCAAAAATAAAGAAGAATCTGAACGCAAAGTTTCGTTGTATAACGAATAGCAAATTTATGCAAGAAAGCTTCCAAAAATTCAAGTATGATAAATGCTATCCGACAACTCATATGACAGCAATTTTATGCTGAATTTCTATAATAACCAGGCAATGGCTTCGCCACTGGGGGATCTTTCGCTTCGCTACTAGGATTAAAATTTAAAATCTAAAAAAAAGCAGCCATGGTTAAATTTTTATAAATTTTCTGAATTTTGCAAATTAGAATAATTTTAAAAAGGAACTCTAAACTAAATTTCCCCCTTTCAAAATATCACGTTGCTAAAATATAGTTATAGAAAATATATAAAAATAAATTTTCTGAACTTCACCATTTGTAATTCTTTCTTCTGGTTTTAAAAATATCCACAAAATTTTGATACTTATATTTATTTTTGAACTTCACCATTTTGTTTTTTTGATATTATAAAAGAATTATTAGAAATAATTTCGATAAAAAAAACATAAGTCATTTGTCCAATAAGCAAAAAAACCCATTAATTTTTCACCCGTCTTCAAAAATCCCGTTATACAATTATACAGTTAGTGATGATAATAATATCTTGATTTTAGAAAACTGCAAAAACATACCAGGTTACTCATTAAGTAAGAAAATATGTTTTTAGAATTTTGCACTTCTGTCCAAAATTCTCGTTTTAAAAAAATATCCCAAAACATTATATAATAACCTATATTTTCAAAAGGTTTCATCTCTAACTCTATATTTGGGATCGTGGTTCATTTGAAAGTTTTTTTTTTTTCTGATGATATTTTTTCGCCTAATATAGATCAAAACTTATCTAATAATATTTTTGTAAGCGATCAAAATTCTCTCCCTTTTCTTTCAAAGCTGTTTTTGAATTCATTTGGTGCTTGAAAAAACAAAATGAAGTTCAGAAAATAAATATACTGTATTATCCAATGTTTTGGACTTTTTTAAAACAACAACCACCAAAATTGCAAATCGTGAAATTCAGAATATGGATTAAAATTTAGGCATGGCTGTTTTTTTTATTTTATCGTATATTCGAAAGTTTTATTGAAGTTGCATCTAAAATAGATTTTTAATTTTAATACGAAGTCATTCATTAACTAAGAAAAAATATTGACTATTTTCTCATCACTCTCAAAAAGTCCCGTTCTTAAAATATAGAGTTAGTGATGATGATGAAAAGAAACAAAAGTTGGCTCAATACTTCAAAGATCGAGTAGATGAAGGTGTTCGATTTCCATTAACATTTGATGAGTATACTTCAAAGTAGAATGTAAGATAGATGGACATAAATGTTCACTCTGAAAAACAACATTGGTCTCTCGGATTGATTAAAATATATAGATCAATAGACAGCAGTAAATATTCAGAAATAGTTAAAGCGATATTAGATTAATTTGGTTTAGATATAAATTTACATATTGTTGGTTGTACAACTAATGCTGCTTCGGTTTTGGGGAAGTTTGGCAAGCAAATCTGTGCAGAGCATCAACAATGCATATCACACTGTATTCAGCTGGCTGTTATAAGTATTTTGTATGCCAAAAACAAAGTATTAAATGTAGATGAATCAGCTCACTCCATTGATGATGAAGCTAGTGATACTGCAGGTGATTTATTTTATATTTTCATCTAATGAAAATGAAAATCAGCGTATAAATCCCCTGGCTGAAGATTCGGTGTCAAATTATCCTCCTCTTAAAGAAAAGTACAATAAGACAATTAACAAGATGAGAAGGCTCTGCAAAATATTTAGAAAATCCCCTCCGAAAAATGAAACACTTCAAGGCTTTGTCAGAGCAGAATTCAAAGGAAATAAAATGAGTTATTCTAGCTTATAAAGCAAGATATAATAGTATGTTTTGAATGTTAGGTTGTTTTTTTTTTAAACTAAAGACTTGCAGTTCTAAGGCTCTTAGATTGATAGGTTCAACTGAAATATTTTGAGATGATGAATGGAAACTTCTCACTGATCTTTATGAGGCATTACGGAATAATATTTTGCTCTGAAAATGCTCTGCCGGGACGACACAAGTATGTTAAAAGAATATATGTTGATGAAAATTCTACATAGACAGTTTTCAGAATCCAAGCACTTCTAAAATATCTTATGGATGTGTATTCTTCGAGAAGACAAAAAGATATTGTGGCACTCCTTATTTCCTTGGCTAACCCAAGTTCAATCCAAGACCAGCCTCACAAATGTTTTCATTTCCATCGCGTCAATCATTAAAAAAGTGTATTTTTACCTTGGCTTTTCCCTGAGATTTATTCGAGCAACAACGAGTCAGAAATAGAAACTAGTAAATTCAAGTCACTCAAACTCAATTGATATGGGTTTACTTGACTGCATTGCTCTTATGGAGGAATATATGAAGAAAGTGAAAAGGGCTGAACAAATTACCACAAAAATTAATTCAGTAAGCTTTAATGTGACGAGTGAATTTAAGCTTTTTGTAGCAACTTAAACACAAAACAAGAATTTACAACTATTAAACCAAGCCTTACTGACCATTAAAGCAAATAGTGTGTGGAATCAGAGCGTGCTTTTTCAGCTCCAGGATTTTTTTTTAACTAAGATAAGGGCAAATTGTCGGCTGAAAGCCTCAATTCTCTATGTTTTGTAAGATTTTATTTTCTAAATAAAAAAAATTTAATTAGGTAATTTGGTTTCGTTAAAGGGCATTATGTTTTATTTAATAGGATAAAAATTTATTGTAAAATTGGTTCTTATTTCAAAGGAACCTTTCAAATATTAAAGAAATATCGCTTCCTTTCGTTTTAAATAAATTAGGATTTTAACATGTAAATAAAATATAAAATTTCATTTCAAAACCGGTTCTACCCGGTTCGTTCCGGTTTTTTATCAAATATTCTGGGGTAGGGAAGAGGATCTGCTCTAGCAATGGCACCCATTTCATCCGATTGCAATGCCGGAACTAAGTTGGCATCTGATAAGCCTACAACTATGTGGTCCCCGATTAGCTCCTCATCTTCTCTGCCCTAATTAGCCTTACTGGCGTTTGTAGGTACTAAAAAACTGTTCAACACTTTCATCCACTTGCTGTTTCCTCTAATTGAGTTTAGCTCTTTCGACCGGATTTTCTTTTGTACTTTTTAACTTCCTCATGGAAGCGATGAATAAATTCTGTAAACTCTGTAGCCTCTAGGTCCATATTATTTATTACTGTATAAATTTGCTTTTCTAGAGGTTTATCCAATCTCGACACGAAACGGAATCTTTCGATCTTCCAAAGCGAGCCTCTCCACTCACTAGCTCGAAACGAGAACGGCTCAGGGAGGGGTAGTGCCATGGGGGAGACAGATGTAGCATCTTTACCCTGATTAGCTAAACTAATACTTGACTGAGTCTAAAAAAGACAATAGTTTAGCAAATGATAGACTAGATAAAGTTAGGGGTAGACTTTCACGAGTTAGGCAACTAAACAGCTCAAACTGGTAGACATAAACAAAACACCAAAACGTTGCGCCGTAGCGAAAACACGAAATCTTTCATCCAAATTCCTTTTCAAGTAAGCGTGGGCCTTGATTGAATAAATGGTTCAAAGGATTCACTAATATAAATTATACAGCATTATTCGATATAGACGATAGCGCAAGCATTCGTCAAAAGGGCCTAACAAGCGCTTCAACATTGCCATACCTCAAAATTACTTCAATGATAAAATCACGCAAACATGTAATAAATAACCTACCAAGCCGGTTATCAGAAAGCACGTTGGCAATACGTTTAAAAATCGACATGCGAGTATTTTTTTACCGTAGTTATTACTTAGTAGGAAGCACACATGAGAACTTCTTTGAAAGATCAGGAAGGATTGCCAGAAACAATAATAAATTTATACAATCATGTCAGTGATAAATATTTTTAAGGGCAAAACTTTATTTTGAAGAAAAAAAAGGAAGTTCTTCTCAAAGTTTTAGGCATATTTGTATAAACAATATTCCTTCCTCATAACCATTTTAAAATATGAGATATTAATTTTACGTATTTCAATCAGTTCTTTGAAAAGAGTACTTTAAATCTTTTGCGTTAAAGATTATAAGCGACATCCATATTTCAGCCTACTAACAGAGTTAGTTAGTCAGCGCCAATCCTTCCATGACACTGGGAGGATCCCCGACCGCATAATGAAATTTATATAAGGTCAGTATGACAATCGCTGGTCGGCCAGAGGGCCCCAGGAGCCGGGCCTCTTTTGGAGAGAGGTGCCAGGAAGTATGTTTTGACACCGTAACCTCGGGGAAGAAGAACCTGTTCCGCGTCAGAGGTACGTAGATACCCATCAGCAGGATTCCTTGTAACAAATAGTGTGTGTGTGTTAAGCTGTGAAGGCGGGAGAGGAAAGAAAGAAGTGTTATGAGTGGCTATGTGTGAGGTGAGAGGTGTAAGATCTACCTCCCCGAAAACGGGGTGAGCACAGCGTGTCCACCAATCGGTAGCCAGATCTCTATGTGCTCTGCCTACTAACAGATGCGACTAGCACCTAAATGCAGAGGAAATGGTCCCTTTTAGCCACTGCGAAGAATAAGACCTTCGTGAAACATTTGCCTTAAAGGAATACTCGTATGTTTAGGCCTATTTGTATACACGCTCTGAACCATTACTGGCTCCGCCGGGCATCGAGTAGTTTGCCCCTACTAGTAGACTATTTATTGAAGTTAAGCTCTCCTGGAAAATTGCTTGGCTCAAAAAACCCACGTTATAATAACATTCCTGGGGACAGTTCTTCTTATTTATGTCGTATCATTTCACAAGAGACCGTTGGTAAATTGTTTTAATTGGGTCCAGTCATTCAACAAACTTCCGTGGATCCCCGAGTGGCTTTTAACACTAATCGATATCTATTTCTTTATTAGCCTTCAAATTTCATGGATGGTTGAAAGCTAGTGTTAACATTTTTTCAAATTTGTGAGAGAACATTATGTCTACAGCTCCCAGTTTATGCACTTACACCGCTCCCTAGATAGGGGAATCTCTGTATACCTTTACTGATCTTTCTTAGAAAAACACTGAATCGAGTTCGTGCCGAGGTTTGGAGATCTTGTACAAATTCCTCATCATTTTGCTTCTCATTTACTCGATGGAAGACTGGGGGAAAAGCAAATAGAAGCACTTCAGCAATGAAACTGAAGTGATAAAAGAGAATGGCTTTTAGCTCCACGTCTACTTCACAATAACATCCTTGTTCGGGGGCGGGTACGGCGATATCGTTATGGAAACCTTTGCTAGCAGGATGGTTACTGCCTCCGCGATCGTCATATTTTTAGGATACTTGGCAGCTACCATAGGCTACGTTATTAAAGCACTGGTAGACGCCATCAGCTACATCTAATACTTCTGAAAAAACCAAGAAATATCTTTCAGAACTTAAAATAATCGCTCTTGTTTGGGATCGATAGACCCAAAACAACATGAAAAGTTTGATATTTTGGTAAGAAAAGGATTTTGTATTTCCGTCGACGAGATACAAGATTTTTCTGTTTTAATGAATGTTCTGGCACCAGGATCTATAATAATGTTGAACTATGATTGGAAATACATATATAAAATGCAACTGTCAATAGCTTAAAAACAATGGGTGTCTCTTCCATTTCCCACCCTTCTTTATCTTCGCAGAGAGAAGAAACGCAATATAATCAAGAGAAAGCATAGCAGATCCATAAGAAATTAAAGCATTCCAAGGAGTTCAAAATTGAAGTTTTTTCCAAATCATTTAAAAGAAATATTGATTATGGAATGGCATGCTGCCATTTCAATGGGTAAGGGGCTCTTTTGCTTCCTAATGATTCCGTAGTAATCCTTCCCCAGACTATCGTCATGGGGAGTAAAGCAGTAGTTTTGTTGGACAGAACATTGACTGTTGACAAATTATCGATTCCTTTTGCCCGAAGAGAATCACCCAGATCGTCCGTTTTTTCCTAAGTACCAGAAGCTCAATTTGCCAATCAACCATCCGGGGACTTTGAGAAAAATCAGCAGCCGATTATAATAAGAGAAATAAAAGATTCTACTCGAGAATCAAAACTAAGCTATGTCCCATCGCTTCTCAAAGCACAGCATAAAAAGCGAACGGAGGTCATCTCGAACATAATGGAAGAAGAAGGGTTGTGGGAAGGAAAACTAAAAGATGGAAGATCTATTGTAATTGTTGATGAACGTTCTTCCGCCCTTGGTGATGCAGATGCAGCTGCATTAAGATCTTTGCGCCATCTTATAAAGTCGATGGGGAAAGAGGGGTAAGCGCCCTTCATAACCGTCAAGATTCACCAGGAAAATGATATTACACCTATTTTAAACACTACTTTACTTTACTTAAAAACATAAATATCGATATTAATTCTTTCAGCAAAAGCGTGGGATCAGATATTTGTGAACCATTTTTATCTCTGGCCTATGATTTTCCAAGCCTACTTCAATCGTTGCTTGAGATTCTGCGTTTCTCTTCCAATTCTCCACATTTCGCAGTAGAGAAATTTAGGGTGAAATAGTCCTTTGGAACTTATTTCGAAGAATATTTAGCTATGAATTACTTACTTATAGGAGTATACAGTAAAGTATTCCCTGATGTGTTTGAAAGATTAGCCATTTTGATGCCCCCTAAAAACATTAGGTTAGCCTAGTTTGATATTTCTAACTCTTTGGAGTCGACACAAAAATTGACTAGGCCATAATGTTTATCTTTCACACACGTTTCTCATATTTCTAAATAAAAGGTTTTACTGTTTGAGTTACACTTCCAAAAATTATTGATGGCAAAGCTCTTTTTTATTTACTTGCGAGGGAAGATTCAAAAGGTTTCCGGAAAAGTTTATAATAATTTCAAACTAAATTTGAATGAATTTGGACCTTTATACATATTTGACTACCTAATATTTACACAGCAGAGGAGTAGTAGTAGTTTGAGAAGGACTTAAAAAAAACCTTATTAATCATCACATTGGAAATATTACTATTCTACTGAAGAGCTAACAATGTTTCTACAAAAATGTAAATGGAAACCACAGAAAATACTGGGTGACCCTAAAAGACTGGCTCCAACTTTCGATAGGCTTCATTTCTTAATGTTTTGTCGAATTAAGAAATGAAGCCTATCGAAAGTTAGGGCCCGTTTTTCTGGTCACCCTGTACTTGATGCCTTACGTGAACTATATAAAGGTACTCAAGTAATCTTTTGTTTATGGCTGAATCAAAAGATTTAAAATAGACAAAGGAGTAATCAATGATAACAAAAGAAGTGGAAGGCCATCAGCACCAATTAGTGACGCTTGGTGTTGATCGGTCATTATTCGAAAGAGCGTCAAATTTCTTGCGAATAATAGCTAATTAAGTCATATTTCTCGAGGTTTTGC
Source organism: Ceratothoa steindachneri (assembly GCA_963969495.1). Lineage (NCBI taxonomy): Eukaryota > Metazoa > Arthropoda > Malacostraca > Isopoda > Cymothoidae > Ceratothoa > Ceratothoa steindachneri. The sequence goes on along the minus strand of OZ018329.1, from coordinate 74,526,624 downwards.
CCATTTCATTTTAGTAGATAACTTAAATTGGTAAACTTTGTGCTCAGTTCTTGCTTAAGGAATTGCACCAAGGACTAGTAAAGCAAGAGGTCATAGTTTCGACAGTTCTTTTGAATTAGAGGGGAGTTAATGAAGAGGATTTTATGCCTACCCTTGTTAACATGATGTGGAATTTGGATTGATCACTATGATCCCGGAAGCAAAGTTCTGCCTTAAATCTGACTACATTCATTCGCTACAGATCAATGTGAGTACGGCGACTTCTGGCAGTCGCCAGATGTGTCTCCAAACTTTAAAAAAAAAAAAATCGCTACAGATCAACCTTTTTATTTCATTAAAGAAAACCTCGCTTATTTAAAGACCAATAAATCAGATTGTCCTGAAAATCCTTAGAGAAGAAACGTGTAGAGACCTTATCAGATCTAGAAGCAGGCGCTGAACATGTGAAGCGAGATATAGACGAATATAAAAGAACAAAGTTATACAGCTATCACCAATAGAGATAGGCAGTCAATCTGACCTTTCCATCTCCCTGAGTTAAATGAAGAGATGGAAGGCAATCAGATACATACATACAAGTGTTCCCTGAAGATGTCCTTAACGCCTGCTCAAGATTTTGAAATGGAGCTCCGAACTGAAGCCCTCTCTTGGATATTAAGAGAAGCCCCGCAAAAGGAAGGCTTTATCTGGATCAGCACAAGAGCTTCGAACAAAGGTCAAGGGCTCCAGTTATTTCCTCTTTGATACTCATGAGCGGCCGCTAGGCCCTTAAGGGACATTCATAAAATAAGGTTACGCCCTTGCCGATGTCCTGTTGTGCTTTATATATAGTATGGTGACACAAGTGTTTGCACACTTAAAGTTTCTATATTTATGAAATATTTCGTGTTTTATTCTGGTTATAAACTAACCACAAACTCAGTAAACATATCTTTAAAAGAGGAAATCCACATAAGAATGATTTCTTTCTATATAACAACAATTGCTAATAAACAAAAATCAGCAGGTGACAAAAGTATTTAAACAGTTTAATCACATGCGAAAATATTGTTATTAAACAAAAGAAATCTTAGAAATTCATCGAAAAGGGTAAGATTGAAGATTCTAGAAATTCCTAGAAACGAAACTGATGTAACTACTGAATATTAGCACTGTCATTCAGTGATGAAAATCCTAAAAAGAATTAAACTACATTCATTATAATTCATTATAATACCATATACGACTATTTCTGAGCAAGAAGTGCTTTATGCAACTGTAGGTTCAATAATCCGAAAATATCGCGAGCTGGGAATTACGTCCAACTAGCTAAGAGCCGGTGATTCTCAAGTTTAACGATCGGTCTCGACCTTACATGCTCCGAAAGCTAAAGAATAACCCAATGATTACCATGAAAGTTATACAAAGCGATATGGAATGGTCAGGGACTAAAGTGAGTAAAATAACTAGTAGTCGAGAGCTCCATCGTAATGATCAGCGTTCTTTCGCTCCCCACAAAACTCCACTTCTCTCTAAAAAAAGCATGTAACGAACTTTGGAACAATGTTATGTGGTCAGATGAGCTTAAATTAGAACTTTGGGGCCAAAATGATGCTTTTGGAGGACAGAAGGAGCTGCCTATGATCTTTTAAACCCTCCATCACAGTCGTGAAGCCTGGAGGAGGTAGTCTCATGGTTTGGGGCTGCTTTACCGCACATGGCACAAGTGCATTCCTCATTATTTATGGGAAAAGGAAGGTGACACATATCGAAACATGCTTGAGGAAAAGCTCCCAAGTGCGAAAACTTCTAAGGTCGACATCAATGAATATTTCTACAGGACAACGATCCTAAGCATACGACCAAATTAACTCAATAATGGTTCAGAAGAGAAAAATAAACTTCCTTTCATGGCCATGTAAATCGCCAGACCTCAAAACTACCGAGCATTTGTGGCCAATATTGAAAGCTGCAATTTGAAAGAGAAACAAACAGAACTTTGTCTCTTTGAAGGAAATTTGCGTAAAAAAAAGCAACAAAATATCAATAAATGATTGCGAAAAACCACTATCGACCTATGATAAATGTTTTGTGGCTGTTATTATAAACAAAGATTATGTTACGAAATATTAAATCACTGAAATTATTATTAGTTGAATAATTTTGTCACCTGCTAAATTTTGTTTATTGGAAATTGCTTGGGTAAACATGAAGATCGGCGGCGCGCCCGAAAAGGTGTATTTTTTTGGCGTGTGTTTCGTTCACCCGCGCATCCATATTCAGGCGCGTTTGGTTAAATAAAAACGTTAAAAAAACGCGAGAACATTATTCTATAAGCAATTATGATTATATACTGGGGGCTGTGCCCCCAGACCCCCCAAATGATTGAAACTCAGGATCATCGTAGGGAATCTCCCGCAGTGTTTAAACCCCCTTGAATTTACTCCAAAAAGGTGAAACATATTGAAACACGGACTAAATAGTTTACGTCCCATCGTTCGCGCCGCCGATCGTAATGTTTACTATTGTTTGGAGAGATTGCAGAGAAACAACCCCCAAAATTATTAACTGCTAGGGACTACACAGAACCATGGCCATGTCGTGCCCTAAAAGGAAGGAAATTATGGAAAGGAAAAAAGAATCAAAAGACGAAGAGAAAAGAAATAGAAACGCAACTTATGCGGGAGCAACATAAGCCACGATTAAGCATATGAATGAATTCCAACCTCACTCGACAGTGGCTCAAGGAACATCAACCGCACTACTGACGTCCATCTTATACTCGTACGTCATGAACCAAGGACCTTCGCAACCCCACACAATACTATGCTGGAGAAAAAAATGTGGCTCTCACAGAACCTCCCTTCTTCATGAATCCTTAAATTCAGCGTAGCAAAAAACAGCGGCTACTCAGGAAGGCGCGAACAAAGGGGGGGGGGGGAGGAAGAAACAACGAAGAAACTCCCAATGAATCAAAGGAAGATGATAAGAAAAACGAGAAGACCATGGAGGCAACGGAAATCAGCTTGGAAATATACATAAACGAATCATTCTCCCTTCCAAGGGGGGAGACAAGAAGACATAATCAAGGCATTGAAGGAAGTCAAATGCAAATGAGCATCTCAAGGTAAAAAGGATAAAAATAGATAAAAAAACCTTTACTCCATGACACGATACTCATCTCGGCTGGAGACTGCGTCACTCTCAACCACGGAGCCTTCGAGGAAATGAAAAATTACAAATTCAAGAGCGGATCGGAAGCCAACAAACTATCCACCCGTGGCAACGCAAAGGAAAACTAGGAAATTCAACCCAAATAAACAATGGAAGATGAAAGGAGTAGAAAGCTCAGCTTACTGAAAATGAATACAAATGATCAGTAAAACAACAACACTAGGTAACATATTCAGAGAGAGCGAGTCAGATATAATATTAATATCTGAACACGGAGTGAATCCAGAAAGAAAACATATGAAACTATTCAATTACATCACCATTAATGATAACTCTTCAGGTGAGTGTCATGATGGGACAGACATAGTAATAAGAAGAGGCCTAAAATACACTGAAATTAACAACCTGGATGAGGCATTGTTAGCTGAAAGAATTGAAACAGAAATGATGCCAATAATAGCTGTCACAGGCTACCAAGTGCCTAGAAAAAACTATCCCTCCCCATGCATAACCTAATGACAGTATTTGGCACATATCTACCTACAATATTTATAGGGAAAATTAGTGCCAGGTGTAGGGGAAACGACTACTACACAAGTAAAGAACAGAGATCATTTAGAAATGACGTTAGAAAGGAATATTTTCAAGAGAATAGGACCAGACTTTCCAATATATGCCACCGGCAATGCTACGACGAAGACATATGTCACTTTAAGTATCCACAACTTGACATTTAACCTTCATATGCAACAGATCACCATTACATGTAGTGACTATGTTAAAACTTTACTGTTCATGAAGCTATATCCAATATAAGTGTCAGGGTTGGTGAGGAAAAACTACAGAAGAACCAATTTGGAACATTACAAAAAAGAAATCCATAACTTCATTTTAAAGGATCTCTCAGATGCAAACATGGCGGACGAAAGGAACATCCTGAGGATGAGGTTTCGTACTCTCTTCCACCTTTACTTGGCGGAGGAGATGAAGAGGAAAAATATACAGCTAAGCGGAATACGCAACCAAATAAAGCTGCGCTCAGGTGTAGGAAAGAAGAGCTAAGGCATCTCATAGAAAAGCATGAATGGGGCAGCCTAATAGAAAAAAACTAGCGTAGAGAAAATACCGAAAGAAAACTGGGGACTAATCAACAGGATTAATGGCGAACCCCCATGAAAAAAATACTAATAAGCAACAAACGAGGAGGAAAGGGGGGGTGATTAAGAAAATAGGATAATTGCGCTCATTGGAAGTCTGTACTCTCCATATAGCCAGAAGAGAACGAAGACTTCTTTTAGGGTATAAGAGAAACTGTTCACACATACTTGCGAAACATGAAAAATTTCCCCAGCACCAATAGTAACGCAAGACAGGGCATAGATTCTGGGTACAGGGGCTAATATAACAACGGGAGAAATAAAAGGTGCAATCTATTCATTCAAGCAAAAAAAAACAAAAAAAAACGCCAGGCCCCACATGAATAATTTGAATAAATCTCAACTAGGCACTAGTCAACATCGTAGAAACATTGAAGAAAATCTATAATGCGTGCCTAAAACACGGTTACCTTCCAGATGGCTACAAGGTAGCCAAAATGAATTTCGTCCCTAAACTAGGCAAACCACTTAGTCACCTCACTAATAACACACCTATATCGCTAGTGAATTTCCTCGAAAAGTATTCGAAAAAAATCCTCAATCAAGACTTAAAAAATATCTTGAAGGAAATAATAATAGAGAAGCTTCCGCTTCTCTACTAACGGCCGTATGTTAAAACAAATGTGAAATGCACATTTGAGCAAAAAAACTTTTGTGGGTAAATGTGTAGATTAGCGACTCGAACGATGGGACGTACTATTTCGTCCGTGTTATCGAATGATTCACGTTTTTGGAGTACATTTAAAGGGACGGCTCATGTGGGGGTAAACACAATGGGGAGATCACACTACGATGATCCTGAGTTTCATTAAATTGTTTATAGACTAATGTGCTAACGTGAATGATTTAACCAAATCATGTCAGCGCCTTTAATCGTTTTGCGAATTATAATGGGGGTGGGGGTGGGGTCTGACGTCAGACGAATCAAACGCGCATGAATATTCCGGTAGGGGTGAACGAAAATATTTACCAAAACACTTTTTCGGCCGAGTCGCTAATCTACATATTTACCCTTTTTTTATGTATTTTACATTTTAGCCTTTTGCATATAATAAATTTAGAAATAATTGTGAAGCTACACTAAATTTGATAAAAGTGCATTTCACATTTTTCTTAGCATACGGCCGTAAGATTAAAATTTATTATCTAAAAAAAAGCAGCCATGGTTAAATTTTTATAAATTTTCTGAATTTTGCCAATTAGAATAATTTTAAAAAGGATCTCTAAACTAAATTTCCCCCCTTTCAAAATATCACGTTGCTAAACTATAGTTATAGAAGAAGATATATAAATTTTTTTTTCTGAACTTCACCATTTGTAATTCTTTGGGTTTTAAAACTTTCACAAAATTTCGATACTTATATTTATTTCTGAACTTCACCATTTTGTTTTTTTGATATTATAAAATAATTATTAGAAATAACTTTGATAAGAAAAGAATAAGATGAAATTATTATTCAAATACTCAAAAAAATCCCCTTCTTAAATTATAGAGTTAGTGATGATGATGATTACCATTTCTGATTTAGGAAAGGAAGAGTCACCAGGATGACACTTAGCATAACAACAGAAAAAAATAGCCATGGAAAAAGCCGAGAAACAAATCGATTTGTTCCTAAGAGATGCAGAGAAAGCCCTTGAGAAAGTCTGGGTGAGAGGAATGCAATATAAAATGTTAAATCTCCTCATGAACAGCAGGAATCTGGAGAGAATTCTCTGGTTTGCCCTGGTTGGTACATCAAAAATGGTTTTATTGGAAACTTTTGAGAAGAAGTGTAGTACGGGGATCTGAGATTCAATGATATGTGTGGTTTGGAATATGGTTAGATAACAGGCACTTATGATTTTATGGTATCCAAAAGTAATGTACGTATGTATATAAAGCAATGATGTTTGTGTTGTCTTTGAGGTAAACCCGGAGTTTTTCCTGGCTCCCAAATGTAGGTGCGCCAATTTGTGCACTTCGGTACGAGAACCTACACGAAAAGGTTAAACTTCAAGGTATTTCAAGGTCGAGTGGTAACGATGCTACTCGAAAGAGCGATGTTAAGCCATATATTAGATTACTAGTTATCGGATGAAAGCCAGATAGTGAAATTTGAAGCGGTTGTTATATGATGCCAAAAAACAGAATATAAAACCTCCCTAAGGTCACATTGCTCATGCGGATATTTGGACATCTGGCATGGCTTGTGAAGATTTCTTGCCAGGTCATGTGGATTTCTCACCAGGTGAAGTTGAGTAAAAGTCAAAATGTATAGGATGTACATAGCCACTGTGGGGTGGGAAGTGTAGCTAAAAAGAAAGAAATTTACTCAGAGAAGTCACAGAACAAACTAACCCTAAATACTGTAGGTTAAAGGTCGCGCGCATCAAAAACTTCCAGTAACAAATTAGTTAAAAAACATCAAATCCCAAAACTGCATATTCAAACCCCTTTAATGTAGTTAACATATTTACCGCCGTCCTAAAGGTCTGGCAGAGGTAATGGGATTATCTCTGTTTGTTTTCTTAGTACAAACTATCGAAAAATTCTATTAACAGATTTCGATTTCGATGGAACTTGAGGAACCTGAAGACAAATAAGAGTTGATTAAATTTCGGAGCCGATTCTGATCTGTATTCTGGATTCACTTTCTTTAACATTGCGATACAGGTTATTTTCTGACCTTAGCGGGGGTGGGCGTTCTCTAGGTACTCTCTCGTTTTGTCCTTGTGATTATGCCTATAGCTGCTCCTTCGTAATCAAATTTTACCCAATTATATGGGCGAGTAGATCTACGGATCTTACTTAGGGATTATAAACAAATGTGAATTTTGGAGATCTCCTGAAGGACGTCATGATGCATGCAACACACGGGTTTAAGACAACCAAAGGCCAAAAAATCAGACTGAATTGAGAAAAGAAGAAATGGATATATTTTTATGGTCTGTCTTTTCCCTTTTTATTGTTGTCGAAAGTTGTGTTTCCGGGGATTAGTTTTAATTCCTTTGTGGCTTTTTAAATAAATCAAGGCAGGAAACTGAGAATCTCCTCTTTTAATTTTCTTAAAAGTCAGGACCGGTTGGAATCGAGCGAACTGCAAAGGAAGTGGAGAACACTCCCGACGAATGGATCCCTTCCTTCCGGAGGGTAGGGGGCGAAAGTCTTTTCATTTCTTTTGCACTACTACTACTACTGATAATAATAATGTTAATGATAATGATGATAATAATAATGATAATAATAATGACAATGATAATAATGATAATAATACTAATAATGATAGTAATACTAATAATATAATAATGATAATAATAAATAATAATACTGATACTAATAATAATAATGATAAATAATAATAATTATTATTTTCTCTCGCTTTCCCTCAGGAATTGTTGAGTCTTATAAGTGGGCGGGCTTTAACGGGCCCCCCTCCCACCGAATAGACTTGCTCCTTTGTGGGGCGGAAGGGCTAACTAAAGTCGAGGAGAGTTGCATGGTCTCGGGGGTCCAAACACGAAGGACCACTTTTCATTGTAACGCCACGTGTGGAAGATTGGAATGGCCGTTGAATTCATGGCTGGTGGGACTTGAAGAGAATTGCGGGAATGATAAACGAGCGTAGTGGAAGCGACGAGTGTGTGTGTGTGTGTGTGTGTGTGTGTGAGAGAGAGAGAGAGAGACATACCGAAAGATAGAGAGAGAGAAAGAAAGAAAGGTTACAAGGAGTTACAAGGAAAGAAAGTACCATAGGAGACCTTACAGTCCATTCAAAGAGGGTACCTTTGGACTAGCAATCAAGCGGGCACATGGCTGCTCAATTGTTATGCGTCCCTAAACGGCCACTTTTCAAGACTTTGTCTAGTCTTGACTTGAACTGGTCATCAGATTCACTGTTGACAACTTCCACTGGAAGTGCGTTCCACTTACCGCAGATACTGTAGGTGAAAAAGTTTCCACACAGATTGCGGTTGTATCCCTTGAGTTCAAGTTTGAAGCCGTGATTGCGCGTTCTGTTCTCACTCAGTGTGAAAATATCCCGGTAGTCAACATTGTCGAACCCTCGAAGTATTTTGAAAACTTCAATGAGCTGACCACGCAGTCTACGGGTTTCCAGCGAGAACAGATCTAATTCCCTTAGTCTATCCTCATAACTTTTATGTTGGATAGAGGGATAAGCTTGGTTGCCCTGGCTTGTACGCGTTCCAATCTCGCGATGTCCTTTCGCAATAAAGGACTCCAAAATTGTCCGGCATACTCCAGGTGCGGTCGGACAAGTGAGTGGTACAAGCACAGTACAATCTCCTGGTTCCGATAACCAAACTGGCGCTTAATATAGCCTAGCATCCTGTGGGCCTTTTTCTCCGCCTCAATTCACTGTTTCGAGAACTTGAGGTCACTAGTGATTGTTACACCCAAGTCCTTCTCAATGTCGGTGGATTCAATAGCAGTGCCCTTAAGGAAATACTGAGATTGGGGGTTTCTGTGGCAGATATGCATCACTTTGCATTTGTTCCCGTTAAAAGGCATTTGCCACGTGTCCGACCACTGTCCAATCTTCCCAAGATCTTCCTGCAGGCGGGCAGTATTTCCATCCTTTGCAACGTTCATACCAAGCTTGGTATCATCGGCAAATTTGGAAATCTTGGCAACCATGTCACCGTCCATGTCGTTGACGTAGATGATGAATAGTAGAGGTCCCAGGACAGAACCTTGAGACACTCCGCTAGTAACGGGCACCCACTCAGAAGACTGTCCATTCACCACCACCCGTTGCCGTCTGCCACTTAGCCAGTTCTCGATCCAACCGGCTACCTTTCCGTCTATGCCCAGCGCTCGCACTTTCCGGAGAAGGCGGCAGAGGGGGACCTTATCAAAGGCTTTCTGAAAGTCTAGGTAGACCACATCCACCGCCTTGTCCCGATCGTGCTAACTGAAAATGAAGTGAAAGAATTCCACAAGGTTCGTCAGGCATGACCGTTGCTTTCAGAAGCCGTGTTGGGAACTCCTCAGTAGCAGGTTTGACTCTAAATACGACGTCACTTTGTCCACCATGATGCTTTCCATGAGTTTACCGACTATCGAAGTCAGACTGATAGGTCGGTAGTTCGACGGTTGGTTACGGTCTCCTTTCTTGAAGATAGGAGTCACCTCCGCCTCACGCCAGTCTCTAGGAACGCATTTGGTCCGGATTGACATGTTGAAGATTGCGCTCAGGTGTCGTGACACTTGATCGCGCACTTCTTTCAACACTTTAGGTGGAAACCCATTCGGGCCAGGTGCCTTATTCGTCATTAGGTCAGTGAGAGAGAGAGAGAGAGAGAGCACTGACTAAAGTGAGGTACAGCGGTGCATAAGAGAGTGAGACGGACCTCGTGATAGAAGAGGTGCGACTGAGAAGATAGCGGGAAATGAGGGCGCCAAAGAGCCCACGAGGACTCGGCCACCGGACCACTGTTTCGATCTTCCCCATGTGGACTACATTTTAAGAATCAGGCCATGACGCGGATTACCTGGCCAGCGACAACCCCACCCATTACTTACGGGGTTGCAAGTTTCGAGACCAGCGGGCCCACATCAACCACACCAACTTTGAATACAGCAACAGGGGCACGAACCCCGTAAGGTTTGGGATGCATTTTTTTCCTTTAGTCCTTAATTGAGGATTGATTTAAGGGTGCATGTGAGTGAGATTTCATTTATTTATTAAGTAAGGATTGATTTAGTGGTGTGTGTGAAATAGTTTCCACATAAGTATGTGTGTATATTTAAAACATGTATTGCATAATTTGGTATAATTTACACAGGTGTTTTGCAAAGGGGTACCAGGTGTAGCATGGGTAACCATGTTGTAGATAACCTGTAGAATAGCGTTCCCCAACATTTTTTATCTCCAGGCTCCAACATAACATTGAGAAAAAAGCGTGGTTTCTGCGATAGCACACAATGCAACCATTCGAGTTTTTTTTATTTCACTATCCTTCATTTCATTATTTTTAACTCTAGATTCAATGGAACAATTTAGAATCAGGTGAAATAAATGGATCTTTGGTGCCCAGACCACCTGATTTTGTTGGATCTTTGATATCGTTTTTCTTTCGTAAGTAGACATTGATATAAGATCTGATGGGCTATTTTAGAAAGGTCAGAGAAAATAAGTCTGAACTCTATACTCGATACTGCAACAAAAAGGAGAAGCAAGTTGAAGTGACTGAGCTAAATCAGCTAAGGAACCAATTTTTATCTCACGCGATTTACCTGTTGAGTGTCAATTTGCAGCAATTAAGCAAAAGTATAAAAAACAGATGGATGTTCATTGTAAAGAAAAATATTCTTGGATCCCAAGCCCACGCCCAGCTAAAATTTTCTAAGGCCCCACCGGTGGGAATCATTGATCAAGAGGATTGCATGTACCTCCTTGGACACAAATTGAGCCCTTCCCTTAAGCACCCGTTGAGCCATCCCAGATCGCCTGGTGCTCCTTTCATGTATTTACATTGAGTGTTCCCTGGCCATCCATTAGGCCTTACCTGAACAGCCATTAGGCCTTTCCTGAACACCCCTTGAATACCCTGAGGCCATGTTAGGTCGTTCCTGCACACTCATTAAGCTCTAACGTAACACTCATTGTGCCATCCTGTACATCCATTCAGCAATCGCTGAAAATAAGGGTATTCCATTAAGACGGATCGAAGCTATCAGTATAAAAAACAGTGTTATTGGTGAAAATTTCTTGAAAAATAATATCGCCTAAATATCCACCAAGGCTTCGGCGGCACACCTCCACTCGATGGTCAAAATTTTTGATGACGTCTCTGCATAGTTGCTCCTCGAACTCACCAATATGCCTTATTATCTCATCCTTCATCTGTTGAATTGTTTTTGGCTTGTTGGCATGGACCTTACTTTTGAGATGACCCCAGAGGAAGAAATCTAAAGGCGTCAAGTCACACGATCGTGGTGGCCAATTGACCTCGCTATTTCGAGAGATGATGCGACCTGGGAACTTCTCATTCAATAAAGCCATTGTTGCATTGGCTGTGTGGCATGTGGCGCCGTCCTGTTGAAACCACTAATCTTCGACATCCATAGAATTCAATTCAGACCATAAAATTTGGTTATCATGACACGGTATCGCTCACCTGTCACCGTAACCGAATTCCCGGCATCATTTTCGAAGAAATACGGCCCAATGATTCCGCTAACAAAAAATGCATACCAAACAGTGACCTTTTGTGGATGCAGTGGCTTCTCAACAATCTTCCTGGCATTTTCATCTGCCCAAATGCGACAATTCTGCTTATTAACGAATCCACCGAGATGAAAATAGGCTTCATCACTAAAGATGATTTTTAGCGAAAAATCATAATCGGCTTGTCTTTGCTCGTGCACCCAATTGACGAATGTACGACGCTTCAAATGGTCAGCAGTCTTCAGTTCTTGTGTCAATTGAATTTTGTAAGCGTATAGAGACAAATCTTTTGTCAAAATTCGATGTAACGTTGTTGTGGAGAGGTTCAATTCCTGCGCGTGATGACGAATAGAGGTATCTGGATCTTCGGCCACATTCTCGCGCACTGCAGCAATGTTTTCAGCTGAACGGCGTAAACGAGCACGCAATGGCGTTTTCATATCTGCCACCGACCGCGTTTGTTTGAAGTTACGGACAATTTTACCAATTGAACTCTCGGTTGATAGATTATATTGACCAAAAAATCGTGAAGTGCCCAAATGCGTTTCTGTTTGAACGTCCATTTTCGTAATAGGCTTCGATAACTTTAACAAGTTGTTCGATTGTTAATCTTTCCATGGTTGAAATTGCCAAAGACTGAAGTTGTTAAATCTGAAAGAAAAAGAAAAAAATCATTAGATACTTAAACTTAACTCACATTTAAAATCGGTCCAAGTTATTGGAACACCCTTTATACATATATATAGAGGTGAAACAAATATTTTGACGCTCAAAATAGTTTATTTCAATTATTTACAATCTTATTTTTTGTGTACCATACACCTATAATATTAATTAATTTTCTATTACATTTAAGAGACAAAACGACATTTTCAAACTTGATATACAAAGAAATCAAAGATAAATGTGGAAATAAGTATTTGGACACTAAATACAGAGGCTAATATCTCATTACACCACCATTGTTTGCTATAACGGCTGTTAGGCTTTTCTTATAATACTTGACCATTTCCTGGCGACATTTTTTTGGGAATATCTGCCCACACCTCTTTACTTATAGTTTTCAATTGGGTGATGTTGGCAGGTTTTCTCCTTTGTTTGTGTGCTCTAAATAATCTTGTTCCCTCTAGAAAATTCCACTCACGAAATAGAAGAATACAGTAAATTACGTTTCTTAGACACTATGGTTCACCGTGCCTCTCAAGGTTTCAAGTTCTCTGTTTACCATAAACGTACTCACATCACTTCTTATACACTCACACACACACACACACAGACACACACACATATATATATATATATATATATATATATATATATATATATATATATATATATATATATATACCACGGAATGAAACTGAATAAAAGGCAGATGGAGTTAGTTTTTTTCGTCTATTCGACATTTTCAAACTCAATGGTAAGAAAAATAAGACACCCAGTATTTATATTTATACAAAGCACGTTTTCCTGGAATGAGGTCACCATTTTAATGCTATCAGATAAGTCGGACTTTAGAAACAGTGATAAAATTGGATTTAGCGAAAACAGCCCTGGGCTAATGTTGAGATTACTCTCCTTTGTGTGGGAGATTAAAAATGATTCCAGGATAATTCTCTTTATATAAGATCATTACTATGATTTTATAAAGAGAAAAAAAATATATATATATATATATATATATATATATATATATATATATATATATATATATATATATATACATACAAGCCATACTTCGTATTCTTTCTTACAGAAAGAACTTGGTTCCACAGGCACTCCTTCGGCGTGTGGCCTACGGCCTATTTGCTATTCTAAACCGCTTTTTTTAATCCCCTTTTATAGCCTCTTTATTTTAACACCCTGAACACCTTTTTCAACATAGACACCCTGAAACCTTTTTTTTAAGTTATTTCATCCGGTTTGATATATATAAAAACCTTCGTCAGATCTCTTTTTTTTATCTAAATTTGTTTTATATACGAAATGATAGTAAAAAAGCGCCAAAGGCCTAATTTTAATACATTTTTTGAACTTCACGATTTGTATGTTTTTTCATTCCAAATCATTCGATAATTATATTTATTTTTTCTGAACTCTTAGAAAGAACTTTGACAAAAGCTCGAAACATACAAAAAACAGCCCTGCGAATAATAGTTTCAAATAAACCTAAACTCAAAAACATGAAAGGTTACTTGTTCACTAAGCAAAAAAACATTTTCAAAAAATTCAAAAATTCACCAAGTTGAATTATTGAGTTAAGGATATATATATATATATATATATATATATATATATATATATATATATATATATATATATATATATATACATATATATATATATATATATATATATATATATATATATATATATATATATATATATATATATATATATATATATATATATATATACATATATATATATATATATATATATATATATATATATATATATATATATATATATATATATATATATATATATTCTAACCCCCTTCAGAAAACGAACAAATCCAACTTAATTCTCTATATTTGCGACCCCTATTATGCTAATCATCCCGAAACTTTTGGATGAATTGTTAACTATAAAAATATATCGGATTAAAATTAAAATATCCCCTACATGTTTTATCTGATGTTTTTATCTAGACTAAAATAAAAACTTTTTATGGAAAAATCAAAGCAATGTTTACGCCGTCGAATACATTTTCCTAGCATTCATCTGTGCCTAAATTACTCAAACATTTTAATGTTATTTTACTTTGGCCAATAATTCTCTCCTTCGAAAATTATTAATTAAAAATTTAAATCCTAATTATTGTTCTTGCATCTATGATATCCCTTCTAAATCTTGTTCGTGTTTTTTCTATAGAACAAACGACCAAAGGATTATACAATATGATTAAATAAACATAAATACAGTTGTCGGACAAGGCAAACCTATAATGCCCTCTTTATTCCTGTCTATCTTTTAACATAAAATAGATTGACCAAATGCAAAAGTTCTTGTTTGTATAGCTAATGTCGTTGAGAGAAATTTAGCTGAATCCGCATTAATTAGATATTCCCCAAAAGTAACTTTCAATCAAAATGAAGGTTTATTTAAATTAGATAAATTCAGTATTTCTAAAATTTGTCAAGATTATAAATTTAATTTGTCAAAATAATTATTACCCCACATTTTTCTGCTTTTAATTAGTTAGGAAATTTGTTTAGTTTAAACATATGTTAGTACGTTTGCTTGAGGTCGTCACTTTTGCTAGTTTGACTTTCTCTTCTGGTTCATTCTCATATGTGCCCATGACGAAGATAGCACGAAAGTGTTTGGGCTATCTTGTGTTTTTTTTTCCTTTGGAATTTTCAAGCATATATATATATATATATATATATATATATATATATATATATATATATATATATATATATATATATATATATATATATATATATATATATATATATATGAATCGATTAAACCACATTGAAAGAGATAACGGCATACTTTTAACTGTGATCAAGGCGGTGCTCGCTGCCTCAGTGTGCCTGGTTCGAATCGCTTCCCTGTACGGATTTTTTCGAAAAAAGGTAATAAAAATATTACTGCAAGGTAAAATTATTCCGTTTTCTCTTTCAATGTGGTTTAATGGATTCATTTTCATCATTCTCTCGCGCTACTTTGAGATATATATATCTATATATATATATATATATATATATATATATATATATTGGTGAGGAAAGATAAAAAAAAAACAGATTTGGTATAATATTCCTTTTTAGTGCCGTTTCGTTCCTCTGGAGCTTCCTCACAGTGACAAGAAACTAAGGCAAGAAATGAACACAACCGCTGATTTAAAAGTATACATTTCAGACTGAACAATACTCTTCCTATATTCTGAACTCGTTGATGATTGCTCATTTACTAGTCCTAAGAGATGTATAGAAAGCCTTTTACAAAGTCTGGGTGAGAGAAGGCAAAATATAGTCTTAAATCTATAGAAGAAAAACAATCTTGAGAGAATTCTCTGCGATTACATCACGATCACAAAAGCGTACGTTGTGATTAGTGATTACAGAAGACCAGAATTCGAACTGAAAGCTAGACTTCTATGGGAGAGCTGCCTCAGCTCAACGCTGTATTAAATCTATAGAGCAAAAATGCCTGATTACTAAAACATACTGTTTGCAGACGACTTAAGCAAGCTCGTCGTTATACTGTACAGGAACGAACAATTTTAGGCTAGGAAGACAACAAAAGAAATTAGCAACGTCAATAATTTCGAATGGATTGGAAGAGAGAAATAACAGGAGAAAATTTACGAAAGCCCAATCTTCAGGATCAAGGTAGCAAATATTGAAGTAGAAGATCAGAACTACATGAAGGGGCCATAAATCACATAGCAGAAAAAAAGGCAAAACATCAATGTTAAACCCTTTTTTGGCTTAAGGGGATTATGCATGAAAAACAAAGGAAAAATTATATGGCACTAGGAAGGTAAGTGCTCATAAACCCTTTCCTTCCAATCAAGAGCAAAACAAAAAAATAAAACTCCACAGGATGCAGAACAAAGCTCTATACCTAATTACGAACACGCGGAGAAGAGAGAAAAAATGTAAAAGGAGTCTGCATAAAGAGGCAAGAATAGAACCGCTCAATATCAACATTAAGAAAAAAGGAGGAGAAAATATATAAAGTAAAATAGAAGCACTTCTACCAAAATTATCAGAGCACACCACCATCAGAACACTCGATTCCCCAGCGGAAGACATTAGCTGAGAGTGAAGTTATCAACTAAGCCTGATAAGGACAAATACCATAATAACTGACAAATATAACCAAATAGGAATAGCTTAAAGATACCCGAAGAAGTCAACCTGAATGGACCAAATCACCCAAAGTGAATAACCGATAAGTGAGAACAGTGATAAGAGGAATAATATCAACTTCAAATATATAAAGGCACAAGGTGAAGTGATAACGAAAGTTAAGTGAAGTTTAATTTAACGTGCATACTTAAAGTGAAGTACTAAACTTGTTAAAATAAAATGTGAAAATTGGAAATTACATCATAAATTAATATTAAGAAATACAACACTGCAACATACACAAATAAATTAAACAAACAATTTACATAAGCTCATAGAAATTAGATACATATAATTGCATGAATGCCACAATGAACACATGCAAGAAAGAGAAACTGAAAAAGTTAAAAAAGATTAGGCGTCTTTCCCGATATATGCAGGAAGTTGAAGTGTAAAGATAGAATAAAAATTCTAAAAGCGATAGAAGGATCTAAGTAATAGAGGGATGTATGGTTTGGAACCAACGAAAATCAATAGGAAAACAAAATGAAGTTGTTCCATTCTACCTATTAATCAACTATAAGGAAGATCAACACTTGATCAACTTCTATTCTCCTAACCTCTTCTTTCATTTTAGTTATTTGACTCCTCCTCCTACTCCACTCCACCTTCATCGGCTCTCGTCGATCCTTCTCAATCTGGGTCCACTTGGAGAGGAGGGTAGGAGGAGCCTATGATGGCGATTAATATTTTCCTTCTACTATCCCCCTCCCCCTAAAAAATGTCTGAAAGACTGACTCTGACATCCTTACCACAGCAGTACAACTTGGGTAAAGCATTTACAGAACCCTATAAAAGAGATTGTAAAAATCCATGCCCCTCCTATACTCAAGTATAGGAGGAGCTTTAACATTCTTAATCACAGGTAAGTAAAATCCAAATATCTACATAAAAATATTATAATTAATGGCACTGATTAGCTTATTTTTCAACCACCATATAGTGACTAAACGGTTTCATAGCGAATAGAGTGATCTAAAACAAAGTAAATAGAGATTAGACAGATCTTACGTCCTCTCTTTGATCGGAAATGATCAACGAAAGAATAAACAAGGTAGAAGAGATAAAGGATAGAAGACTCTAGAATAAGGCCGTATTTGGGATTCCACATTAATCAGTTATCTTCTTAGTCAGGCAAACTGTACATACAAAAGGACTTGGCTGGCAAAACGAACCCTATTCTTCTTGGTTAACTTCCTGAGGCTGACCAATTATGGCACGCTTTATTACAACTAATATTTCCACTTTCCGACTTGTCTCTTTGTCTCTTACTCTCTATCTCCGTCTTCAGGCTGCACCCGACTTCTACTGGGCCACTTGGCCCCCTAGAAATAGGTGAAGAAGACAAAGAGAGTGGAACGGCTTGTGCCGGCTGCTCGCCCACCGCTCCCCCCACTCAAAGGAAGCCTAAGGTTTTTTTTGTTAGAAATTAAATGTCATAATTAGTCAAATTACTCATACTCATATTTTTTTAATTAATTGATCATTTATTAATATTTAGAATAGCTATATTTTGGTAACTTATCGAGATACTTTTTGACGCGTTGGGCCCGACCTATCTAAGGGCGTCATCCAAACCGCAGGGTCGAATCCTTTCTTCTATAGACCCGAAATAATCCTATTTCATTGTTTGATGTCATCGGGTCATGACATCAAGGGCGATGATCTCGGGTGGAAGAGGTTCATTCAACAGGCAGCTGCTAATAAAGTTTTCTTGGAGGCAACTAACACCAGCTGTAAGAACGGGTCATCGCATCTTCACAGTAATAACTTCTTGCATGACATCATTAATATGGTATGTCAATATCTCCAAGTTGTAAAGAGAAATTTATAAACATTACGGAGGATAAAACCGACCTAATTATGAGTTAATAGTTAAATTGTGACATCTCTGAGTGATTGGAGCCAAGCCCCTATCTAATGGCTTCTATATTGTTTCTATAAGAGACACTGAGAAGAAAGATGTATGGAAGAGGAAAGTGATCAGAAAAACTTGGGTCAGGAAGACGCAGACTTTTCAATTTTGCAAATACACGAGTTAGCCAACTTAATCTTCTCACCAATGTCCAATTTAAGATTTATTTCGTCCGTCTTCTTTACATTCTTATAACCATGTATCATTCCTATTCCAAACACTTCTATTTTTTGTCTACTATATCTCTCAACTGTAACTGTGCTCTTAGCCAAGTATTTCTTTTATGGTTACTGCGTGTTATTCTTTGAAGAATCGTTCCAAGTTATTTTAGTTGTCCTCGTTTTCTGTATGCTTTTTGTATTTAGTGTCCAAATTTCACTTCTTTAATTTACAAATGGTAGGCTTCAATGTCTAAAGACTATGTTTTAAGCAATGAGACATTTTGTTTGACCTCAGGTCTAATTTTGTTATTCTATTGAATTCCTTTTTCGGGCTCTCACCACGAATCACAAGCTGGCTTAGTGGTATTTTTGTACCTGCCCTAAAATGTTATCTAAATTCTAATTGGTTTATTATATGCAAAACTAGTGTCTATTAATTATGTCTTAAAATGACCTTTTCAGTGAGAATGAGAATAGTTTCTGATAATTGTGTTATTAAATTAACTGCAATTCTTCTGGATTCGACGAAAATAATACGATATAGTCAACAGAACGAAGGGGTCTTAAATATCTTTGATTAATTTCCAGTGTTTTTTGTCCTGAAAATCTCATGCATTGTTGTAAACAATTAGTGGATAATGAGTCTCCAAACTCACTTCTTTCTTTATTTGTATTTTTTATTGGCATATAGCATCTTAACTGGAAACAATGCATGATTGCACATGTAAGAGAGTATGCCAATTGTAAATCTAACTAATTCTTCCATTGCGTAGTGATTGTAGCAGAATGCCCCTTTTGATCACTCCACACCTGACACCACTTTTGTCGTGGTATACCTTGTGGAACGTGAAATACTTCTTTGATGAAGTAGGCTTTGTTCTAAGAGTGCTAATTTTGTTGTTTTAAAGAAAAGCCGCTTCAAACACGTAAGGATATAAAGAAACGCACAGGAATTCCCCAAATAAACTTATATTTTAAATTTAACAAGTTACTACACAAAACCAAACATGAACCACAGAAATACTCCGAATATTATAATCCACAATAATTACCCTAATTAACTTGACCCTCTAAAATTGGCTAAATTCGATACGCACTTTAATATACAATATTTAGGCAAATTTTCTCTACTAGAGTTTAAATATCTTAGTTGCTCTGGCAGCTGATTTGAGTTTGCCCTTGAACTCAATGAGCCCCAGACACCACAGGAATCTAGTAGGTCCTTTGACGCGTGCTTCGACCAGATTGTTGGATGTGGTCGAGATCACGAGGTACTTTGGCGAGTGTAGCAGATGGGGGTCCACACGGTATTCAGGTGGGGGGGGGGAGTCTTCCAGGGGGAGAAGAATCACGGTGCTTTAGGTGGCACCAAGGTAGGCGGGGCCTCCCTGGAGAGAGTAAGTTGAACTTGGTTCTTAAACCAAGTTAACTTAGAGTTCGGTGTGACCACCGGGTAATGGGCTCGAGGGGGAGCTTTTCTCCTTCGTTACGTAGTTCCTCATGGGCGAGGACTGTACTCGGAGGGGTGTTCTTCAAGGGCGAGGATCGAGAAGGGGCGTTTCTCTGACGAGAATAAGTTGAGCTTGAACAAGTTAACTTAAAGGTCGGTTTGGTAACCAGGAACTAGCTCGAGGATGAGCTTCTTCTTAGTTCCAGTCTTCCTCAAGGGCGAGGATAACAGAAGGGGGTTTCTCTGACGAGAATGAGTTGAACCTGGTTCCTCAACCAAGTTAACTTATGAGTTTGGTGTGGCCCCCGCGTAACGGGCTCCAGGGGGAGCCTTTTTCCTCTTATTTTCGTGATTCCTCAAGTGCAAGGAATATCTCTGGGCTTTAGGATGCACCAGGATATGAGGAGTCTCTCTGACGAGAGTAAGTTGAACTTGAACAAGTTAACTTAACATTCGGTTTGATAACCAGGGACTAGCTCGAGGACGAGCTGCTTCTTAGCCCCCTAGGTAGCCCTGCCTCTCTTTGCAGGGGACTTCGTAGTCTGGCAACTCAAGTATCTACCTGTTCAGTCTCGGTAGCCCGGCCTCAATCCGGGGACTTCGTAGCCTGGAGAGTGGCGTATTCTACCTCGTTTTTCCTAAGTGTTTCTTATTTATACCTCGTCACCCTACTGGGGTAGGGGGGGGAAGCTTGTGGACGGGCCCAGGAGGGTTTTATTCTAACGGTTTTTCTCATCAAGTCTCAACTCTGCTCCAGCTGGCCTTCGAGCTTGAGAGAAACGCGCCTTCAATTTCTTACTTGAGGTGAAATTGAATATACTCTCGTAGGGGAGATCTTGCAGTTTAAAGCCGTTCGGCTTGAACTGCTTTTCATACAGACAAATGGCGAGGGTCTGTGGTTACGAGCTTAACCCACGTTGCCTGGCCTGGATGTACTTGTGGTTACCGTCCCGGGTCTCCACTGAGAGAGAACGGGGGAGTGACAATTCCCCTACGTGGTATTAGAACTTAAATGAAAGCTTTTCTTATGGTTTACTAATGCCATGTAGAGGGGTATTTCGCATTTATTAGACCTCTACAAAAGTTATTGGATAGCCTGCAGGCGATCATATCTACTGTTTGTTCCAGGAGTTGGCTGCAGTTGAGTATTTATGTTGGAAAATATTTTTTTAATTAAAAACTCCCTAAGAAATTTTACTAGAAAATATTATTGCAGGACTATTAAAAACCCTGTGCACCCCATGAAACGGAAACACTGCCTATCTGGCTGTCTAACTAACAATCGATATTATAAAGGTTGTTGCTGACTGTCTTGATGAGGAACTAGCCCTGTTTTTAAAAATAAATGTTTAAAGGAAAAATAAGATTCCACTCGACAGCAATCAAACACCGGAAAAGGCAGGTGTCAGAAGTGACTATAGAACCTATGGTCATCTGCAGGCTGTTTTCAGCAGTAATTATTGCAGTGAACACATAAATACGAAATACCTCACTACCTAAATAAGGAATTAACAAAACCTACATTGTCATACTTTCCTAAATTTACGGTGATGCAACCTTGTCATTTAAGTAGCACTCAGTCAGTAAATAAAATACAAATAAAAAAAGAAGTGAGACAGGGGGATCTCATATCCCTCAAACTGTTTACAGTTGTGCCGAGGAGATTTTCAGGACTTTGGATTATGAACAAAATGGAAAAAGAATTAAGGAAGTTGTCGTGGCATAGGAAGGACCGAGTGATGGAAGGTGTTCGTACGTTTGGGTTGTTTACTTACGTCAAAACTCCGAGATTACGTTTTATCTCTAAGAGTGCTATATATTTTATTATGATTGATTATTATTATCTGATTATTTCTTAATCTTTGAGGGTTCCTAGTGCCTTGCTTAGCGTTTCGAGGATTGGATAAAAATTTGTTAAAAAAAACTAAAACTTTAATTAAAACCAAAAAAACATGACCCAACGAAATTTGACACACTAGATACACAAAAATGAATTCAACGAAATTAATTGAGGCTTTCTAACATGACTACTTAAAATTATAGTGATGGTTGACCCACAGCTCACTTTGATATAAAAAATGCAAACGGCTTCACTGAAATGGATACCGGGGTTTAAATACCTTTAGAGCTTCCTACTAGAATCGGGTTTGAGTCTGACCTTCAACTCAATGGTTACGTCACCTCAGGAATGTTGTTTCCGGGCCAACGTGTGACGCTTGTCCAGATGTGTCCGTAAGGGAGAAATAGCTTTAAAGCCCCAGAGGACTTTGGTAGGAAATTATATCCCCACGGGACAGTGAACGAATGTTTCTTTTTTCTTTTCGGATTACTCTGGGGAATAATTCGCACTGGCGAGCGATGAGTCAATGCTTGAATCCTTTGACTCAGGAGAGTGCTGGAGGGAGTTCACTTGGGGTGTTCCTCAAGGGCGAGGACTATCTCTGTGTTTTGGGATAAACCAGGATAGGGGGGTTTCTCTGACGAGAGTAAGTTGAACTTGATCAAGTTAACTTAAAGTTCGCTGTGACCACCAGGAACAAGCTCGAGGATGAGATTCTCCTTAGTGCCTACTGTTGGTAGCCCAGCCTCTTGCCGGGGACTTCGTCGCCTTGCTGACTAACGTAATCTACCGCGTCTTTCCAACGGTTTTTCTCAGGGCGTCGTACAGCTAGCCTTGAGGGACCTTCTGGCTTTAGGGCGACGCTCTTCTAATTTCGCATATGCGGTGAAATTGAATGCCAGCTCTTAGGGGAAATCTTGCTCTTTTAACCGATGTTAGAGTCTTGGTTTCTGACCTGAGCTGATTATTGCATTAAGTGGTCCGAAAACAGTTCAGCTTCTCCTCGAGACGATGGGCGAGACGGGAGAAGGTTAAGTGGTCGAGCTACGGCGTATCCACTGCCAGCATGTTGTGGTTAACGACCAGCGACTCAACTGAGAGGAGGGGGGGGGGGTATCGATTCCCTTACAGAAGTTATTTTATTTAATGAGAGTATTTAAGTTATATTTTCTTTGGAAGTATTCTCCAAAATAGGAGATGAAATTGAATGGGTGACGCAGAAAATAAAACCTAGGTTCTAATTCGGGCAGGGTATTTTTTTTTAAGCAGGATGTCTCTCTGTTCTCTTTTCTCTTTTTTTTAACTCTGATTTCCTGTCTCACGCGCGAATATATATATATATATATATATATATATATATATATATATATATATATATATATATATATATATATATAAATAAATAAATAAAGAGATACAATACACGCTTTTACCCGTTAACGAAATTGAAAAATAGGTGGGGTTCAAACCCATGCCATCGAGTGCTCTTCGCTTTTCAGGACACTACCTCCCCTCCCCTCCCCTCCACATAATAGTAATCGAAATCCGTCTTTATCTTTTATGAGATATTTTGTATATAAATATACAGAGACAAGCCTACGCGGGTGATCACATATTCAGCCGCCAAATCTTTAGAGGAGCTAAATAATATCATTTGGTTATATATTTCAGAGGCCAGCCTTATTCTTGGTGCTATTATTGACCCTTTTTTGTAGTGTTATTTTCCTCTCATACAAAATCCAGTGTCCACTTCAAGGATGATGCCTCTGTCGCTTGGGAGCAGGGAGTGAACTTTCTTCCTAAAACTAATTTGACCTAAGCCTATTCTAAACTAAAGCTTAATTTTACCGAAACTAAGCATAAATTAACTAACTTTAAGCCTTATCAAACTTAATTTACCGTAACGTAAGCCTAACGTAACCTAAACTAAACATAATGAGCCTAAATTAAGCCTAATCTTACCTAAATTAACCTACCTTAAGCCTTATCAATCTTAATCTCACACTACCGTAACATAAGCCTAACGTAACTTAAACCTAGGTTAATAAACCTAATTTAACATAAACCTAACGTAACTTAAACCTAAGTTAATAAACCTAATTTAACATAAGCCTAACCTAAGACGACTTTATAAAGAGAGTTTGAACGCTCCAATAACGAAGGTGACAACTTTACAGGATGTGAACGCGTTTTGTCCTCTCAGATGGTCTTGCCAAATGAAAGAGCTCCTGCTCGTCAAAGTAAGCTGCAGGAAACTCGCCTGGAGGGATGCGGATCTACCCACAAAGCTTCCTTATTTGACAAGTTTCCTCGACTTCACCGAAAAGCACGTAGGTGTGCAATTCGGGGAGAGACGTGGAAACGAGGTTTCTTTCCACTCCCTTTTTCATCTGATTTCCCCTCTGAAGGTTTCCTTCTTTCGTCCTCTACCTGTCTGCTTATCTATTTTGTTCTCTTCCTCTTTTTATCTTTTCGCATATTTTTAAGTAGACGCCAAACGGCATTGACTTTTCATCTAGAAACTGTTTATTTTTCATAGAAATTAGCAAAAGGTAATCTACAGTTTTACTCTTTCGAAAAATTGAAATACGCAAATTAAACATTCAAAATTATTCCCTTGACTTAGTGGAATTAAAATATTTTCCAAATATTATTAATACTTTTGAACCTAACATAATAATTACAAATATTTATCTTCTGTCTCACTCTTAAGATATTTATTATATAGTTTTTTAAACTAATTTCTACATTTAAGCATATAGAGGGAAGTGCTTAGTAAAGGAAACCAGAGCGAGATTTAGTAAAGTTTAGAGAGAGGAGCCAAGATGAGCAATCTTGGTAGTCGTAGGTGAAAAATGAATAATTCCCATGTTCAAAGGACCTACTGATTAATGCGGACTCCGAACCACCATGCTTTATTTTCGCTTCATTCATTCTTTCCCTTTTCTCACTCAGTGTTCCTAAGTTCCTTTGGCTCTTAGTGTTCGAGAGATCCGACTATTCTCTTCCACGTATCTTTATTGTTTATTATATCTTTCATGAGTAATGAATGGCATTCATGCCTTTGGAGTAACGTTATGTACATAGCTTTGCGTTATTTTTTTGCCTGTTTTCTTGTGTCCTTCTTCGGTTATTTGCTTATCCTCATCGGGTTTCATTCCTGGTTATCTTAATTCGGTTTTAAATTTCGTAGTATTTTTTCTGTTCGATAAGTTTTGTCGTTTTCGGTATTTATTGTCAGATTGTCATACCGTCTATTTTCCTGTTCTTCCTGACTATGGGTTCCTCTTTTCTCCTCAGCTGATGTCG
Source organism: Ceratothoa steindachneri (assembly GCA_963969495.1). NCBI lineage: Eukaryota > Metazoa > Arthropoda > Malacostraca > Isopoda > Cymothoidae > Ceratothoa > Ceratothoa steindachneri. The sequence goes on along the minus strand of OZ018329.1, from coordinate 74,501,593 downwards.
TGAGCTTTGGAATTAAAGTTGAGTGCTTTGGTCGTTTGAAATATAGATCTGTTCTGCCAATCCTGGCGGGAGGTTGTTTATTTTCTCCCATATATCTTCGGCCCTTTTTCTGAAGACCTTATTTATGCTAGAAATTATGAAGAAAGGTTGTAAGTCCATCTTCACTTTTCCTTTTCTGGTGTTTGTTATTAAACATAGGACTTTATTCTTTGCATTTCTTTTGGTCATATTTTCGACATCGTATGCAATGGTATTGGGGAGGGGGGTACGTTAGCGTTGCCCTGCCCTCGAAGTGACTACAGTAGTTGTGGAGTTGGAGTTGATATTCTTATCCTCTCGTTCTGTGGACTTATCCTTTCGATGTTTTTAGACCTTCAACTTTACCTTTAGGTTTATAATAGTCCCTTTCTCATTCATGACTGATGCTCCTCTTAGACATGGTTAGAAATTGAATTAGAAATTAAATTATATAAATTTAATAAACGTATTGAAAATTTTAAAAGTTAAAAATGATAAATTATCCAGTTTAATTATTATATTCTTGGAGAAATGGGAGATGGTGAAAGGGAAGGGGCGGTTGGTGCCTCAAAATTTAAATATATTATCAACAACAATAACGAAAATACTAATATTTTTTTACAGAAATAATGAAGTCATTTTTAAGGTGTGGGTAAATGAGTTATGCTTTATAAATAATGAATAATTGCACTTTATTTTGGGGAGAACATTTGCAAAATTAGCTTCGAGGCGAAAGTGAAATTCATTTTAAAGAATCAAGTTTCAAATTTGAATGTTTACTTATATTTTAGTATTACAAAGTCAATAATAATAATAAAATTAAAGCTTAAGGGACAAACAAAATAAAATTTTAAACGTCAAAGAGCTGAAGTCCACCGTCAACCCTCTGTGGGCCATCATGAGGAAGGACTTCGTCCGCAACGTCTGCGCAGCCTTCAGGTTTCGCCTGGAGCGCGTGATTGCCGGCGAGGGCGGCCACATTGATTAATATTACAATTTAAACACATATTTATATGCGGTTAAAAGGCTATTTTTTTGCAGACACAGTCTTCCTCAAAGCCCTCGGAAGGAGCTCTTCTCACATACACGAGAAGGTAACACTTAAAATAGGCGTTCTCTCAGATAAAGGTGTAGCGGAGATGGAAAATATAACAAATTTTCCATTCTCTTCAAAAAGCAAGGGTGACACTTAAAAAAGCCAATCGAAAGATAGTTTTTTTGGCTATCTGAGAGAACGCCTATTTTAAGTGTTACCTTCTCGTGTATGAGAGAAGAGCTTCTTCCGAGGGCTTTGAGGAAGACTGTGTTTGCCAAATTACTCTCTTGAAACTCTACCCCGCACCCCTATAAGGAATTTCTCCCTGGTTGAGAACGTGTTATCTAGGCGGCTAATTAATTGCTTTCATCTACCTGTGCAGATTTATATCTTGTTGCAAGTAATCATCCAAGAGAGGACAACTCTATCATTCCCTTCTGACTCTTTCTTAAATGGTGTCACAAGTTTCCTTATCTTAAAAGTGGCCAGTTGCCTTTTATGGGTTTTCTCGGCTATTGCGATTTTCAACCGTTTATATTTTACAAGTTAATTACTTGAGGCCACATGGCTATGGTCCCATACATAAATAGACCTGATCTTGCAAAGATGAGACATCCCAAGCTTTTTTTTACCTTTATATAATATAACTTAACTTAAACTAGGCTAGCCGATTCTAGATTAAGTTTGTTAGGTTAGGTTAGGTTAAGTTATATTAGGATCAACAAACCCTTGCGATATCTCATCTTTACAAGATCCAATAGACCCAACTGAACTAATCAACATGCAAAAGAAAACACTTCAAAACCAAAGAGTCAACGGAGCCCATCTCTTTGCTCCTTTTCACGTCAGCTCTCCTGAAAGTTCGCTTCTTCTGCTTAGAACAGCGTCTACGGCTGCGGAAGGATTTATTTATCCTCAATTATATTTCTTTACTACTGTTCTCTGTTTATTCAGTTTTTTTTATCATGTCCCCTCATCCCTACCTCTTTGCCAGTGTCCATCACCTTTTCTAAAAGCAAAGTTGTTGTTTAGTTTACAGACGTCTCCGTGTGGTTGAATGAGGTACTCGTACAGTTACAGTTTGTATGTACTGTAAAATTGGCCGTGAACTCGATCGGGGTCCTACCAAACACTTCCTCTATCTCTGAATCCTATATCAGCATGTCACTTCCAAGAGAATAACATTACTAAGGTAAGATAATATGAGAGGATAAATCTAGTACTAGCTTTCTAATGAAAATCTCTTACTTATTTATATGTATATTGGCTAATAGCATTTTTCAATTTATAAATACTTCGATCTCAAACAAAACATTGGGTCACAAAAAATCTTTTTAAGTCGTTTAATTTTTTCAACTGATTTTGAACAATTTTGTAAAAAATCCGATCTTATAACTAAGTCGATTACATTTTTGTGACATTTTCCAAAAATAGTTTTTAAGATAAAAAAACATCATTTTCTAACACAATTTATTAATTGAATGTTACAAAAATTGATTAGTGTACATTGAATAGTAGCTATTGATAAAGGTAAGTACATGTAAATTGAATACTAGGTCATCATTGTTCAGAATTCAGGGCATGAACTTCCGTTTCTTCGAACTCCTAGAATGTTCATCGGTGGGGATGTCTCTCTTCAGAGTCCAACAGTAATCAACCATCATGACTGCATCACAGCGTCTCTGAGACCTGGTATCCGTCTCTTCCATGGCCTGATGGAATCTCTCCGCCCTGCTCGTCGTTTACTGATCCCAGATTCTCAGGAAACCGAACCATATTTGAAAATAAGTAATGCATTTTGAGGCTCATGTCACTTTAGAGGTTTCTGTAAACAGTCAACATATTGATGACAAGTTCTCTGTAGTTCGTGGCCTTCTTGTTGCCAAGCAAGTTCTTCCCGACCAGAACAAAAGCCTTCCACACTTCCAGTTCTACTTCGTTCATTGTGTTTTCAAACTCTGGATCTCTGATGAGCTGCGAGAGTTGAGGACTGTCAAAGATGCCAGCTTTCAGCTTCTCCATGGTCAATCTAGGAAAAGCGTGACACAAGTAAGTGAAGCAGCCACCATCCTTGTCCAGAGCTTTGGTGAACTGTTTGATCAAGCCGAGCTTGATGTGCAGCGGTGGGAAGAGTATCCTGTATCTGTCCATCAGAGTGTTGTTTTTGACGTTCCTTGCTTTCCAAGACACCAATTTTTCCCATGCAAGCCACTCCTTCTTCATGTAAGGCTGAGCTATGTCACTACTATCCCACATGCATAGAGAGAGCACTGGTACTTGGTGAATCCGAACTGTTGTTTCCCCCAAAACCTCACAATCTTTATTTCAATACAAATAGACTACTCTTGCCTATCTTAACAAATTTTATCCAGCCCGTACTTCACCGCTTCATACTTCTCTTTCAGTGTAGCCGAATGAGTGAGGGGTACGGAGGTAAACTGGTTGTCGTTGTGCAGCTGAACACATTTCGGCTATCGCTTGCTGCTATCAATAAACTGTGTTGAAGCTGCAAAATATCTGTACAGTACACCCAGTCCTTCTCTTCAGAGTAAAAAACGGAGGCACTCTTGATGTCTGATGTGGCAGAAGGTGATGCGAGCACTGTCAGAGAGGAGGTTTTATTTCTTCAGTCTTGATGCCAACAGTTCTGCAGACGAATTTGACTTACTGTATCGATTTAGTATTTGTTAAATATTGCCCCACAAAACTTTCTTTCTACTATACATCTTTCCAGACAATTTGTAGTGTTATACATTTCTCTACTTTGAATCTCATCTGTACTTTAACAGGGTTCTATGAAAATTCGCCGTAATCATTTTCGCCGTAAGACAATTTGGCCCTAAGGCAAATTCGCCGTAATGTATTTTATTTAATTGACGATAAATGGTATTATATAAGCATTAAATAGTCTGGTCTTTATTAAATGTAAAAAATATTATATAAGCATTAAATATAGCTAGTTTTTATTCATTGGTAAAATTCAGTAATAAAATTTCTTAAAAATAACATAATGAGACATTTAAAATATCAAAACGTATACAAAACATTATATGAGCATTAAACATGGCGAGTCTTTATTCCTTGGTAAAGTTCAGTTATAAAACATCTTAAAAATAACATAATGATGTATTTAAAACGTGTGTAATTCCATGCAATGCTGCGTAAATAATTTATTTTTTGCTACTGATTGTATGCAACACTTGTTTCTGAAGTCTTGCATTAATATAGCTATACTTTTTCTTCAATTGTGCTGCGTCTCGTCGATCTAAATCATACTTTTTCTTCCTCGCGAAACTCTCTTCTTTCATTAAATAAATTCTAAGTTTCAAAATACTTGGATGCATTTTAGTACTGGAGCTTTGTATTGCATCATGGAAGCCTTCTATACTGTTGTTCGATCTTGGTCTATTATTAATAGTTCTGTTGAAAACATTCCACAATTCTGTAGGAAATGTTGGCTCCATTCTTGGTCTTTGCGCGCCTCGGCCTCATTCTCCTCCTATATAGTGAGTTTCAAAGTAAGATACCAACTCTTGGGGCACAAATCATCATCATCGGTCAATTTGATGAATCCATCGATAACATCGCTAAATGGAAGAAATGCTAATGCTGTGAAACATTTAATTTTCGTGTTAAATTCAGCGTCTGTTTGATAGCGCATCTTTAAACCAATATCAACAACTTTACGTTAAATATTCTTTGCCATATGAAATAAACAACCTGTAATAGTTTTTGTTGTGAATATGTTAGAGAAAGCGTTGATAGTTGCCTTCTCGAAGTCAACCATTAAAGTTTCAGGATCGAATGCTGGGCGTAAGTCCTTTAGGGCACTGAAAAATCTGCTTTACGTTCCTTCTGATTTACCGGGAAGCAAAACAAAAAGACGTGTGATACTAATACTATCAATACTATGATTAACGTGAATAACTGATAATATATATCTGGGCTACATTTAAAAGTAGCATCACAAGCCCAATCCTTAGCATTTTCAAGGTCATCTAACCCCAATTCTGTGCCAAACACTAGAATTCTGTCTTCATCATCTTCACTATCATATAATAGAAACTATTCGCCATTTTCGATAAATTTGTACTCATCTGGAATTGTGTATCCAGTTCTTACGGTTGGGATTGGGGGTAAATTCAAATTGATTGCAATAACCTCCACCCGCTATATTAAGATAAGGGTGAATATATAAAAAAAAATTATATAATGAATTCACTAAACGATTCTATTTATCTGTGTGTCTGTTATATATCAATTTATTAATTATTCAAGGCCATTCAAAACGTTTATTGTATCCCTAAAGGGAAATACTAGAAAATAACGAGAAAGGAACGTATCCTTTTTAAGGTTATGTTGTAACATTTGTAAACCTGTAGCACATTTGCGAGACAAATGTGCTACAGGCGGCATCAGGGATGAAGCGTTGTTATCTAAGTTTGATGAAATATCGGCAATTAACGATCACGCAGAGGTTTGTGAATTGGTAGCTTTTGATTTTAATTTAGCGTTTGCTTGATAAACTTTGGGTTTCGAGCGTTGAGAAGGATGACAATGTTCACCGAATATTTAACATATTGATAAATTATCCTCTCTCAGCACGGTATGCACTCTTGTTTTACATTCTTTAATTTCGCATTTCCAATAAGTCTTTTCGCCGGTACTTTCTATCAATTCTATAAACATAGTTCATACCATCCACAATTTCACACCCCACGGCTAATTTCCACTGTATAAACCATTGTTAGGGGTTAGTGCACGAAATTATTTATCAAAGTAGGCACAATAGCAGTCTGTGAAGTAGATAGCTTAATTATATAGAAATTACCTCTCTTTAACTGGTTAGTTGGTTGATTAAGATCAAAGGTGACTTATATAAAGATTTTAAGGTTCAGTTAACTTTTTTTTGTTTGTAATTTGTTGTTTTTTTTCGGTGAATATTCCTTACGGCCAAATTGTCTTACGGCGAAAATGTTAGTTTTGTCTGTTAATTTGAATTTAACATCCTTTCAGATGGGCAGGAGTCGTATCTTCATTACGAGCGAGCCCTTATCGCCTTGAAGGATAATCCCATCATCTGCGATTGTTAAATTACCAAATTTGTGGTAACGTTATTTATTTGATAGTTAATGGTTGGTAACTGATTGGGTGATGGTCGTTGGAGGTCAAAGAGGATCGGACAGACAAGGAAAGAAAAACGAGACTAATCCAAGTAAAAAATGGCCAGAATTATCGCCTCTTTTCGTGCACCTCGGAACAAGGGGAAATGCTCGAATGCGGGAGAGGGAGAACCTCATTTGGCCTGTAGATATACTCGTGACTAAATGATATATGATCTCACATCACGGGATTCCTTTTTCTATTTAGATTTCTATTTAGACCCTCACCTTTAGTCGTTCGACCTGATTGCATGAAAACGATCCCATGTACTACGGCGGCAGAAGTGAAGGTTAAAATAAATAATTGATACAGTTATTTTATAGGACTGTAAAATTGGTCTATTATTACAGTCACTTGTTTAGCGTGGTGTGAGGATCGTCCCCCAGTCGTGCCCAACTGCATAAGCAGTGGATACCCGTCTAAAGAATTCATTCGGTTTCGAAGACATGTATGATTTGTGACATCCATTTTCACCATTCAGACGATGCCATGACTTAAATAAATGGTAACCAGATGGTGTAAGGTTCGGTGACCTTGGAGGATAAAGAACAGCTATGGTTTGACCAGTTAAGGGAGTTTATGTTTAAAAGCATCATTTAAACGTTGCAATTGTTGAACACTTAATAGCTCTGCAGTAACTTCTTTACTTATCATTGAGGTGATCACAATGAATAACTCCCTTAATTATCATTGAGATGATCACAATGGATAACTCCTTTGCATATCATTGAGGTGATCACAATGAATAACTCCTTTACTTATCATTGAGGTGATTACAATGAATAACTCCTTTACTTATCATTGAGGTGATCATAATGAATAACTCCTTTACTTATCATTGAGGTGATCACAATGGATAACTTCTTTACTTATTATTGAGGTGATCATAATGAATAACTCCTTTATTTATCATTGAGGTGATCATAATGAATAACTCCTTAACTTATCATTGAGGTGATCACAATGAAGAAATCCTTTACTTATCATTGAGGTGATCATAATGAATTATTCCTTGACTTATCATTGAGGTGATCACAATGAATAACTCCTTTACTTATCATTGAGGTGATTACAATGAATAACTCATTTACTTATCATTGAGGTGATCATAATGAATAACTCCTTTACTTATAATTGAGGTGATCACAATGAAGAAATCCTTTACTTATCATTGAGGTGATCATAATGAATAACTCCTTTATTTATCATTGAGGTCATCATAATAAATAACTCCTTTACCTATCATTGAGGTGATCACAATGAAGAAATCCTTTACTTATCATTGAGATGATCATAATGAATTATTCCCTGACTTATCATTGAGGTGATTACTAAGAATAACTCCTTTACTTATCATTGAGATGATCACAATAGATAACTCCTTTACTTATCAGTGAGGTGATCATAATGAATAACTCCTTTACTTATCATTGAGGTGATCACAATGAATAACTCCTTTACTTATCATTGAGGTGATTACAATGAATAACTCCTTTACTTATCATTGAGGTGATCATAATGAATAACTCCTTTACTTATCATTGAGGTGATCACAATGTATAACTTCTTTACTTATTATTGAGGTGATCATAATGAATAATTCCTTTACTTATCATTGAGGTGATCATAATGAATAACTCCTTTACTTATCATTGAGGTGATCACAATGAAGAAATCCTTTACTTATCATTAAGGTGATCATAATGAATTATTCCTTTACTTATCATTGAGGTGATCATAATAAATAACTCCTTTGCACTTCCCACCAAATGCAAAAGATAGCCTTTTTCAGTTGGATACTACACCTCAAAGTAGTAATGGGTTTTGTTTACCATTAAGCTTTTGATTTGCCCTTACTATTGCAATAAAGAACCACTTTTCATATACCGTAACAGTTCTGTTCAGAATTGGTACAAGGTCATTTCGAGCTAATAGAGATGAAGCAATACTCACACGCTGTGAACGTTGACCCAAAGACAGACAATTTATGTCATATATACACCATTTGTGTTAACCTTCCCTGTTTATGAGATGTTTACACATTGCTTCATGACTTATATTTAAAATGATTGACATTTCACGGCTCCTGTTTAGGCTTAGAGTCTAAAATGGCTTTAAGAGTATCAAGATCATTTGCAGTATGGCTGCCTCTACCCTCCGAATTCTTCAGTCCGAAATCGCCTGAGTGCCATTTTTCGTTCAACTAAAGCGGACATTTAGGAACATTTAACTCATCTCCACACATTCTGTAATATCTTTTACCCCTGATTTGGCAGTATTCTCTTTGCTGCATTCATATAGCATGATATTCTTTAAGTGTGCTTCACTTGCCTGCATCCCTATTAAGGGACCTTACCATATCCAGCCAAAACTCTTGCTAGCCGAGTGGATACGGCGCTGGTCTATGAGCGTCGCGATACTGGGTTCGATCCCTCCAAGAGCGGACGCCAACGTAAGGCCATGTAGAGATCTCATCACACACAGCCAATTACAACACCACTTTCTTTCATCTCCCGTCTTCACAGCACAACACATACTTGGTCCAAGGAATCCTGCCGATGGGTATCTATATCTACATACCTCTGACGCAGAACAGGTTCCTCTGCCTCGGGGCGACGAAGGTTACACCTGAACGCTGTTTGGTGACAAAAACATAATACTTCCTCACCTCTCCACCCCTGGTGCCCTCAGGCTCACCAACAATTGTCATACTGGCCTTTATGTCTATTTCATTATCTTGTCGGGACCCGCCTGCATAAAGAGAGGTAAGTCTTCTTAAAAGGAGCTTAATTTCTTCACAACTTAATCTATAAAAGTGTTTCCTTCAGTAAAAGCTTTTTCTGTCGGGCGAAGAGCAGTGGAGTGCATAGTGTCCAATTTGGGGCAAATTCCCCTCCACCTTGACGAAAGATTTGGAATTTTTGTGCAAATATGGTTGAGTTATGAGAAGTGAAAATGTGAAAAAGGTACATACTCGTAGCCAGAATGTGCTACAGAGTAGACTACTTGTGGTGTTTGTGAGTGTCAGGCCGCGCAACTCTCCTTAGTTTACCAGCAATGACGTCCAAACATTAATAAAGCCTTTGGATCGTCCATAGCAAATTGAAGGAAAATATTAATTTATTTATTAACATTTTCTCGTCCTTTCCATTTGGGCGGGTCTCCTAACTAAATAATGAAACCAACATAAAGATCAAAATCACAATCACTAGCTTCGTTTAGATAGAGTGGGTATTAAAAATGGTATTGAAATGTTCTTGCTACCAACCAGTAAGTGTTTGAATCCTTATATGGCTTAGGGAAGATCCACCCGTTCGACTTCAGGGGAATGTAGACTGAAACCGTTGTCGATATTGAAATAAAAATTGCTACAATGAATGAAGGAGAAAGAGAAAATGTAATAGCAACCACTTAGCTTTGGGAGGCGAAGTTAATTAGATAGTGATGAGCAAAAGTAGCGGATTGACTTAGAAAGAACAGGGATATAAGAACTTAGGCGCAGAGAAGACCCAGTGGAATAGACAGCATTTATTACACACATGAACAAAAAACTGACTAATTCTGCCAACTTCCACCCTTATTAAATCATATCAAAATTCACAGACTAAATCTTAAAAAACTGCCACCAGTATCGTCAGTCGAAGCTGGAGAGTCCCACAACTACAATGTCGTCCACAAATTCAAATGTTCTTTAATTCCAGGAATTCCTGAGGGATTACCCGGAGCATGTGGACGAGTATGAGGAAATACTCTGTTCAGACGGAGAAAGAGGACTTATCGGGTAAATAAAAATCTTGTTAGTAAATGTGTTTTTCCGACCTCATTTCCACCCGGATTAGGATGTTGTGGGTGCCATTAAAGATGATTTCTTTCCAGCCGTGGATGTATGAAAATCTAACTGCACAAAACCTTCCGAGGATTCCATCTCATCGACAACAATTTACCACGAAATTTTTGAAAACTGGGATATCATCTTATTAGTGTTCCTGAACTGTTACTGGTCGGAGTTTGGATTGATTTAGAACGGGCTTTGAGGAACTTTCGTAAACTCGGAATAAGAAATGAGCGAATTCCGTTGATTCATCACGTGATTGTTCAAAGTCAGGTGTATTTCACTAATTAGTGTGAGGCGATTAAATCGCTGGCAGAGATGACATTTTCTAGACGCGTTTAACATTTTTTTTCAACCCATTTTTCTTCAAATTATTTTATTAAATTATATAAGCGCATATTTCATTAACGTGGTGGTAAGATTTCAGGCAATGGCGGATCCAGGATAAAAAAATGGGGGGGGGCTAACATGAATTCATTCCTTTGAGGATTCTGAGGAAAGGGCATTGGTCATTAATAGATAATGGTTATCTTACACACCATTGATAATAAATAACAGCATTTCATAAAGGAGCGAGCACCAGCTCTCTCAGATCCCAATTTCTCCACACATCAGCCAATGATGAATTTTGGTGTTGGGACGTCAGCTAAAGTATAATAATGAATTTAATAATTATTTTTGAGATTTACCTGAATTTCAGACATGTATCATATAAGATACATTCGATCGCAACGGCTTAAAAACTGTGTTTATATATATTCTATATTATGACATGTATTTCAGAATATAAGAAAAAAAGTATGGCTTATAAAAAAATATATATAAACATAAAGAGGTCTGAAATTTGGAGGGCTTCAACCTCCTCAGCCCGCCCCCTGGATCCGTGCCTGATTTCAAATTACCATGTTTGTGATTACCATGGTTTTATTGTCTCCTTTTCGTCATTAGTGTCATTTCGGCGACTATGCCTTTAATGGCAGGCACCAGAAGGGAGGCATATATATATAATTTAGACGAGGCTGGTTTGCATAAGCAACCCCACCCCCCCACACACCAGCAATATATCAGCTAAATGTAAATGTATTTAAAAAAATATATATCAACTAGATCATGGCTGAGCGATAACCGTTTCCTCCAAACAGTCGGCCTCAGCTTCACCGTGGCCTAAATACGAATTAAAAAGGAAGCAATTCTGAACGAACTTGAGGAAGAATCTTTTGATAAAGAAGGTGACGGAAAGTTCCTCCATCCAATGTTGTTAAAGCGAATACGATCAATTCATTCAGAATTCGAGTGCTTAAATGTTTAAGAACCATTTTATGCATGAGTTAAAGCTATCTAAAGAAAAGGAGAATAAATTTTAAATTAGGACATTAAATAACCAAGCTTTATTGACTGCATAATCAATGTTGACCACTTTCTCCCAGACTCACAAATCCCATAAATTGATTGGTTTAAAGCTAAGAACGGTGAAGAAGTATACATAATGATACGTTCATTTGATAAATACCTAATGAGTTAGATAATTATTGAAAGGCAATGGTGGATTAATAATAAAATATAATTACGATTATATTGTAAAAAAGTAGGGAAATAGACACCTTAATCATTTTTAATTAATATCTCCTCGGGTTGATTCTGGCAACCTGTTATATATGTGCCTTATATCTATGACTCTTACTGTTTATGTTTTCTTCCTTCGAATTAATCGCTTCCCACTCCTGTCTTTCACTCCCCTTACACACTACGGTATAAAAGAGAAGAGAGCAACACGCTGTCCTATTGGAGCAAAGCCCTCAGTTTGCTTGGTGTGAAACGACTGTATTCGCTCAGGACCCAAGGAAAATAACAACTAGTAGACCATCAAATACTACCAGTAGAATCGAATGAAAGCAAGTGCAATGAGATTACTATCATAGTACGCACTACCCTATATAGTTGCCTTTTCTTCCAACTTACCGATTGAATTAAAACAACGTCCTCCAATTAAGACCGATTAAGGTGAAATTCTAATTCCTTAATTTTTCACCTTCTGGCGCCTGGCATCGGTGTATTGCGATCGTCATTTTCTCTCGCCTATCGGAACACGGTTGTCATTTTCTCAGTTGTTTCTGGATCTTTCTCTAACAAAATATCGAAACAAATATTTCCACCATCTATTAACAGCACCTCCTTAGTCGAACACTCCATCTGTCGAGTAATAGCGGTACACCCTATCATAGCAAGTTTCATGTCGGCCATGTACTGCACTCCTTTACATGATGACTTTATCTGTCGAACATTAACGTAACTTCTTGTACCATTGATTTGGTATGTCAACTGTTCACGGCACAGTCCTTCCTGATGACCCTATCTATCGAATCTTAACATCAAGCTCTGTCCTGAAGAATTCATCTGTTGACCGTTAATCTCACAAGCAGTCCTGTCGTCGACTGTTGGGGGCACTACCTCTCCTGATGACTTTATTCTGCATCTGTTGACGGTGCTTCTGCCATGAAGACTTCGCAGTTGTCCGTTAACTGCACTTTCTTTACTGGAAAATTCGTCTGTATAGCGATGGCGGCATTACCTGTCCTGACACTTCTTATGTTAACCGTTGGCGGGACATCCATTTCGGGCGATTTCATATTACAACCGTTGAAGTCATCCTTTTCCTGATGACTTCGTGAGTCGACTGTTGACGGCAATACCTGTCATGATGACTTCATTGATGTCACTTTCTGCTGTGATGATTTCATCAGGCCTCCGTTGACGACACTTTATTACCTAACGATCTCTTATGTCGACTGTTAACGGCACACCAGTCACGGTAACGGTATTTTCTGTCGTGATGATTTCGTCTGTCTTCATGAAAGTTTTATCAATCGTGCGTTCACTGCACTCTCTGTAGTGACGACTTCGCCCGTCAAATAGTAATGTCGTTATACCTTATCATAGTGATTTCATCACTCAACAGTTAAGAGTAATCCTTCACTAACCTGATGACATTATTTGTCGATCATTGACGGCACTCTCTGTCCTAGTGACTTCATTCTTCAACACTTGAAGGCACTACCTTTCGTGATGGTTTCATCTGTCGATATTTAACCGAACCACTTGTTCTGAAAACTTCATCTTTCGACCTTTGACGGCACCTACTGTATTGACGACATCGTCTATCGCCTGTTGACCGCACACCCTCTCCTAAAGATATCATTTCTCGTCCGTTGACGGAAATCCTCATATTGAAGATTGCATAGCTTTTTGACAAGAGGCATTAAGATTCTTTGGGGTTTTTTTTAATGTTAAAGAGCGAGAAATGCAAAAGAATCTATCAGGCTTATTTTTCCATTGTCCTCGCGGCATTTTAAATTGAAATTTTGTTTATATATTCATAGAAAATTAGTTAACAAATCGGAAAATCAGAAATATAGTAGTTAAAATTTGATTAAATTTTAAGAATTCGCCTAAAATTTAATTGGCGATGTACGAAAAACTGGACCCATTTAGTGAAAAACGAGTCATTTCAGTAATCAACGTTCAAAATTACACAAGAAAAGTAATCGACAAAAACAAAAATTTTGTTAGACAGTGTTATTATATATATATATATATATATATATATATATATATATATATATATATATATATATATATATATATATATATATATCCGTAATTCGCTCCCTCAGCCAAGTAAACAGTTGTTCTGTTTACTTTCACTATCATCTCGTGTACACTCGTGCCTACATATGTATATCTATGTGTGTTAATCAATTCACTCTTGCTATGAGAAGACATTTCTGCCGACCGGCAAAAATAGTCATCAACATTTTTGTGGTACGCTTTTTTCAGCACTTTATTTTCTCTTCCATACACCTTTATCACCTTTTTATTTCTGGTTCTTTTTTGTCTCCCCTCAATTTTGTTAATTTAACCATCTCTGCCGTGCCTCATTTAAAGCCGACTGTGTGATTATGTTAATTTTATCAATTCATTTTGAAATATGATTACTTTTTCGACGTGGATTAAAAAACAAGGTCTGCTGACCAAAGAGTCGCTTGCTGTCAGTTATTCTGATTTATGACCTTATGACCTTCAAAACTTTCAATAGTTTTGAATGCAAAACAACATAAGGGTTTCAAATTTCATTAGAATTTGCCGAATAGTTATGATATTATTGCTAAAACAAAATGATTCAAGGACTAACCTTGAGAGGACTTTGGCAATTATACCATTCGAAATAGAATGTAAAACAACATAAAAGTTTCATATTTCGTTAGAATCGGCCCAATAGTTATGATGTTATTGCGAAAATAAAAATCCTGGCCTAACCTTAGGTGGACTTTTGAAATGATATCATTCGAAAGATAATGCAAAACAATATAAGGGTTTCAAATTTAGTTAGAATCGGCCTTATAGTTATGATATTATTGTCAAAACATTATAATTCGCGGACTAACCTTGGGAGGACTTTGGCAATTATATCATTCAAAGAGAATGTAAAACAACATAAAGGTTTCGCGCACCCCTAGTTACGACTCGTATTTTGACCTCGTGATGAAATACCACATACATGGAATAAAGTTATGGCAGAGGCCTATTTTGTGATACCTAAGCTTTATTGCTCCAGCTCATGATAAAGGATGTGCCACAGTTGTTCAGCTCTTCTCTTTTTCGCCCCCCCCCCTTGCCCCGCACCGTAAATATTGTGTCAATTATCCAAAGCGAATGGTGGCACTTTCATATAATTCGGTCTCCTTCCATTTTAGTCCCATAAATTATCATCACACGTCGTGAACACGTTTCAGGATTTTTATCTAATGTTCTTTTCTTGTCAAATCTCTCGATTTTTCCTATGGATAAATTCGCCAAAATTATAATATTAACGAACGAGGGCAGGAAACTAATTTACTGAGCAAAACAAATAAATTTATTGGCCTGACGCGTTTCGATACACACCTGTATCATTATCAAAGATTGATATTCATAACTTAAGCAATTGAAGAACGGGGCTGAATATACATCGTTATTTAATTAACAAATATACGAACATACTTATAGGGAATTTAAATTAATAAATCAAAAAGGTACATTGAAATGAAGTTTTTTGAGACTGTTTAAAAACAAAAAGTTACATTGAAATTAACTTTTTGATACTGCTTCAAATGTTTAATCTATAATGGACACAGGATTAATTTGTTTGGGGATTATTATTCGGTGCGAGGGGACGTGAGGAAGGAAGAGTGAATTGTATGTTTGTTTGCATATTTATTTGGGCTGTTTTGTTTTTTTTTAATATATAATGCTTGTAATATAATTAGCTGTCAACGGTTTTGAGCATATGATAGGATTTTGGTATTATGTTCGAGTGACTTCTGGTCTAGTTGTCTTCCATGTTTTTCCAACGTATGTGTTTTGGGGGCACCATTGTTTAAAGTTAACTCATTCTTCGTGTTAACTTTGTTTCTGTCATTCCAATATATGAATGAGGTAGGAGCTTACAGTCTCCCATTTTGCAAGTATATTCATATATTAAATGACTTGTCTGGTTAGGTGTTAGGTGAGGTGCTGGGTTGCTTTTCATGATAAGGTTGTATGTTCGTTTACTATTGTAGTAGATTATGAATGATACATTATTAAAGGAAATCATAAACAGAGGAGTGACACCAACACTAAATAAGCCCGTGGTCAGTTACTTAAAGCCAAGAAGCAAAAACCAACAAATGCATCACCCTGTGCAGAAGCGTTGTAAGGTGAGATTTGTGAAGAAAATGGTGAAGTTGAAGGAAGTGAAAATGTGCAGAAGATATATAGCCGAAAGCTGCAGGAGGGTTCGCAATTCTCTAAATGTAAGCTGCAGCATAATTTCCCGTGCTACACTTCATACCAGGGCCAAAATATCCTCAAGTCCTGGATACAGACTCATCTCGAGCGGCGGAAGGGGCCAAATTCAGGTCCTATTGTATTTGTGTACCACGGAAGAAAAGAATAGGCCCCAATAGGGCCAGAACAAATTCCTTTAATGTCTATCGCGTTTTATTGCCAAGAAGTAAACAAATAGGCCCTGATAGTGCCAGAACGAAGTCTTTTACTGCCTATCGCATTTTAGTGCCAATAAATAAAAATTAGGCCCCGATAGTGGAGGAACGAATTCTTTTTAGTGCCTCTCGAGGAGAATGAAGCAAAGAGAAAGATCGAACGGGTCTTTAGTCTCTCATTTTAACGACTTGGCACTGACGGAGTCGAGATATGGCTACGATCGATGCCAATTTCCCATCCGCTATTCCTTGCATCCTTCTTAGAGGAGGGGAGGGGGCGGGGATCCTAACATTGTTTTGTTGTATATTTTGAGTCAGTTCGGTAGAAGGATATAAGGTGTAAGTATTGGATGTTGGGGAGCGGTGAGGCTTTTCTCTAAGGCTTGGTCAACCTTTCGGTTTACGGGCCACACCATATAAGACCTTTTTTCGACTTTAATTAAGCCACACTGAGAAACTGTCCAAAAACGGCACATTTATTTAGTAAAATTATTTAAGTCCCATTTTAGACAAACATAAATCACAATTATTATATTATTGATTTGTGAAACATAAAAGAAGAGTAATGTTACACTATAGATTTTAAACCAATTTTATAAGGGAAATTCTTGTCAATTGCCTAGATCTGCCCGCGGGCCACAAAAAGTGAGACTGCGAGCCAAATGCAGCCCGCAGGAAAAGATTCCCCATGTGTTATCTAAAGGATAATTTGCATTGAATGACATCTACTCGTACCTTGATCTGATTAAGAAAAATCGAGAAACCAATTTATTTTCACTCATGAAAGGTAATATTTCAATGGGGAACGTAAATTGAAGTAGGAGTGACAGAAGAATGAAATGGCTAAACGAGACTAAAATCTACTTAAATAACAACACCACCCATGTCTACCCACCGACAATTATTGATTTCAAAGCCCACTCGAGGGAGTATCATAAAACATTATTTTTATTTGATCTTTGGATCTTGGATATATTTATATTGGCAATATTTACATAAAGGACAAATAAAAAAAGTGGATAAGGAAGATATCAAGGTACGGGAGGCAAACTTGCTATACCAAACTGAGGAGAAAAGTGCATTACTGGGATAAAGGATTAGAAGCGGGGGCCTCTTTCCTCGCTAAATTCATGAATAATAATAAAATGCATTATCAACATTCAGGGGTAAAGGTTTTCGAATCTAAAGTCATAAAAACAAACCGCTGGAGTTTTTAGTCGCGGGGGACTCTACATCGCACTATGTCGTCTGTTGGTCGGTCCCCGTTTTGCTTTTTTTGTTTTGGTAATAACATCATAAGTTCATAACTATTTGAGCGATTGTAACGAAATTTGAAACCCTTATGTTGTTTTAGATTCTCTTTCGGATGATAGAATTGCCAAGGTCATCCCAAGATTAGCTCGGGAATTATTTTGTTTTGGCAATAATATTATAACTATTCGGCCGATTCAAAAGATATTCGAAACCCTTAAGTTGTTTTGCATTCTCTTTCAAGGTCCCGCCAAGGTTAGTCAGGGAATTATATTGTTTTTGCAATAACCATAACTATTCGTCTGATTCTAACGAAATTTGAAACCCTTATGTTGTTTTACATTCTCTTTCGAATGCAATAATTGATCAGGTCCTCACAAGGTCAGCCTAGGAAATACTTTGTTTTGGCAAAGAAATCATAACTATTCGGCCGATTCTAACGATATTTGAAACCCTGATGTTATTTTACATTCCCATTCAAATAATATGATAATTGCCAAGGTCCTCCCAAGTTAAGCCCGGGAATTATTTTGTTTTGGCAATAACATCCTAACTATTGGGGCGTTTCTAACGAAATTTGAAACCCTTATGTTGTATTACATTTTCTTTCAAATGCTATAATTGTCCTGGTCCTGACAAGGTTAGCCCAGGAATTATTTTGTTTTGGAAAAAATCATAACTATTCGGCCGATTCACGAAATTTGAAACCCTTATGTTGTTTTATACCCTCTTTCGAATCATATAATTTCCAAGGTCCTCCCATAGTTAGCCCTGGAAATATTTTGTTTTGGTAATGATATAACTATTGGGCCAATTCTAACGAAATTTGAAACCGTTATGTTGTTTTACAGTCTCTTTCAAATGACATAATTGCTAAGGTGCTCCCAAGGTTAGACAGGGAATTATTTTATTTTAGCATAACATAATAACTATTGAGCTGATTCTAACGAAAATTTAAAATCCTCTTATTGTTTTATATTCTCTTTCGAATGATATAATTGTTAAAGTTCTGCCAAGGTTAGCCGTGGAATTATTTGGCAATAACATCATAACTATTGGGCCGTTTCTAACGAAATTTGAAACCCTTATTCTGTTTTACATTCTCTTTCGAATAATATAATTACTAAGCTCCTAACAAGGTTAGCCTAGCCTGAGAATTATTTTGTTTTGCCGATAAAATCATAATTATTTGAAACTCTTATGTTGTTTTTATTCTCTTTCGAATGATATAATTGCCAAAGTCCTCCAAAGTTAAGCCGGGAAAATATATATTTGGCAATAACATCATAAATATATATATATTTATATATATATATATATATATATATATATATATATATATATATATATATATATATATATATATATTTAAAAATTGTATTAACTCAAAAAATATTCAATATTAATAAATATTTAACTCAAAATAATTTTTTCATATCTAGAATTCCATCAATATTAGCGCCATGGCACGGAATTCGGTAATTCTACAAATTAACAACTCTGTTTTTAAAGAAGATTTTATCTCAATCTTTTCTGTTTGACTATTTCAATTTGTGTTGCTATTTAGTCGGAACGCAAATCAACTATTTTTGCAGCTATTATTTTATCAGCTTGACGGAAAAAAAGAGATTCATTGCATCGATTCAAGCTATACATATTACCAACGATGCTAATTTGAATACGATTCATATAGAAGACTAGGGGTGGTAGGTTATTTAAACATGTTTAGTTTTAACCTACAGAATTACAAAAAAGTGGAGGAGATGATATTTTACTTATCTCATGGGAATTGGCAAGAATTATTAACCCAAGGAAAATGATGAAACCGTGAGTTCCAGTTCTTATATCGGAGCATGAACATATTTCTTGCTAAAAATGTTTGTCGTGGTTTATGGCCAAGTACGGATGTACGTTTGATTCGTACATGAGTTAATCCGTTTCACTTTTCTCTAAAAGTGCTCTAATTTAATTCTTTAACCAAGGAGGCTTCGTGTTATGATATATCTATTGCCATTTGCTGCGTTCCAGGATCTAATTTAACAATTCCGACAAAATATAATTTTAATCATATAAAAGAACGGAATATTAAATTTCTAAATACACTAAATATATAGAAAGAGGGTCTAATAAAAATTAACACTACAAATGAGTAATACGAGATGGTTGATGCAAAAATCACTCCTAATCCACGAAATTTAAACTAAATTAATATTAGTTCTTAAGTCATTTGAAATTGAAATAGTCTGGTTACGACTAGCGGATTGAAATAGTTTTGTTACGAATACACTTTCGCACGGAATGGGAAATAACAAAAATGAATAAATTTTGTATTCGTTTTGCCTTTAAATCAGAGTGTGTCGACAGTTGGGTGACCTTGAAAGTGAGCCTCCTCGCTGAGGTGAGGCGAGCTTGACTGGAGACCTCATCGCTGAGGTGAGACCGTGGTGATGTGATTCGGGAAAACAGCTGATGCTTTTCTTGTGGAGGTGGAGGCGGGTGGCGATGCTTCTATTGACTTGAAGATGTAAGTGAGGGGATCTTGGATGAATGGTAGTTATCCCCATGCCTGTGTTATCAATTCTGGCTTCTCGACGATGAAACTTAACCAAGATATGAATCTCTTCTCGAATGGTAATTTGCTTTGGTCTTCCTCAATGGTGAGGGGTAACGGTTGACGCTGTATAAACAAACTAGCGTCTGCTTGTCCTCGTTATATTCATTCCTCCCCATTTCCTCCCTCCTAAAGAAGGTAATGGGTGTAGGTGATTGCTCAAGTGCAAAAATACCTGGCAACACACAAAAAAGACATGTTTCAGCACGTAATCCCAAGTCCGACTGTTACGGTGAAAATACAGTGGTCAACTATCACATTAAAATGAGACTTTATGAATTTGTACGCACACACGCGCAGGTACATAGACAGGTAAAAGGCTGACTTTAACCTTGCCTCGTAAGGCCAAAAAGTCCGGAACACACAACCCAATTTAAACTCCTTAAAATAAACCATTAATTAGTAAAAAAAGAAAAAGAAACTTACTATTAATCTGCACTTAGGCGGGTAATCCTTACGCCAACTGAACACTTAACTCATTAATATATACACAACAAATTGGTCTTAAGACGAACGGGAGTTTAATTATCCCTCTGTGGGGTTTCGGCTCAAGTTATCGGCTATACAATTATCGGAGCCTTTTATATAGGTTATGGTAAATTGGTACTCCATTAACAATAGACTCCATCTCATGAGTCTGCCATTCTTGATTTTGCTGTTACGCAAATATGATAGAGGCCGGTGATCGGATTCGACGTTAAAGTCATGACATTTTAAATAGAACCTGAATTTCTGTATGATCCAAATTATGGCTAGCGCTTCCTGTTATATAGTTGCATAAGATCTTTCTCGACTCGATAGTTTTCGGCTCGCATAAGCTATGGGAAAAGGGGTACCATCGTCTTCATATTGCACCAAGACATAACCGATTCCCTTATAACAGGCATCGGTGCGGATCCCAAACTTCTTTGGGGGATTAGGTAGTCGAAGGATGGGTGCTGAAATTAATTTTTCCTTCAAGAAGTTAAACTGGGAGATCGCGTTAGGATTCCACCTAACGGGGTCGGGGGACTTTTTCTTTAAGAGATCATTAATGTGCGCGGATACTACGTCAAATTGGGTGACAAATCTTCTGTAGAACGACGCAGCAACAAACAAAGAACGCAACTGCTTCTTTGTTCGTGGTAGATGCATCTTAGCAATGGCCTCGATCTTTTTCTGTTGAGTGGTTAAACGATTTTTACCTATTTCAAATCCCAGATACGAGATTGTCTCATAGGTGAATTGGAATTTAGATGGTTCAACGGTTAATCCGTGCTCGCGGAGTCTATCTAACAAAGCTCGAAGTTAGTGTATGTGTCGCTCTCATGAACGTGTAGCCACGTACACATTGTCGAAATAGGACGACACGTCGCTTAAACCATCCACATTTCGACGCATAATCCGATTATAATTGCTCCCAGCCTTGACCAAACCAAATGGCAATCGGGTGGATTGTATCAGACCTTTATCAGTTGCAAACGCGGTTAGCCTCTTAGACGAATCGACTAACGGGATTTGGTGATAGGCCTTGTACAAATCCATTTTGGAGATGTATTTGGCGTCCTCAAACAGGTGTAAGCGTTGGTCAATTAGCAGAATAGGCTCGGCGTCAAAAACGGTAACCGAGTTAAGTTTCCTATAATCTACACACATTCGAAAAGTATGGTCAGGTTTCGGACCAACACTATCGGCGAGCAATAATTGGAGGATGAAGGTTTGATAATCTCCAACTGTAGCACATTCTTCACTTCTGCGTTAAAGACAGATAGAAGATGAATTGGGGGGGGGGGATAAGTGTCGTGGTATGACATTATATTATTTCAATACCATATTATATCTATGGGGGAGGGACCAATAGCTTAAAGGCGAACCGACAAAGGGACGGAACACCACGAGTTTAGACGGGCGAAAATGCGAGATAAGAGTGCTACAAGGAGCTACAAGGAAATTAAGTACCCTAGAAGACCTTACGGTCCATACAAGGAGGGTACTTTTGGCGCAATCTTCAAAGGTGTCCGTTGGCAACCTCGAAGATCACTCGCGAGGATCTTAACGGCGAATTCGCAATACTTTATCTAGTCTTAACTTGAACTAGTCAACAGATTCACTATTGACAACTTCCATCGGAAGTGCGTTCCAACTACCGCAGATACTGTAAGTGAAGAATTTCCCACACAGATCACGGTGGTATCGCTTCAGTTCAAGTTTGAAGCCGTGATTGCGCGTTCTGTTCTCACTCAGTGTGAAAATATCCCGGTAGTCAACATTGTCGAACCCTCGAAGTACTTTGAAAACTTCGATGAGCTGACCACGCAGTCTACAGGTTTCCAGCGAGAACATATCTAATTCCCCTAATCTATCTTCATAACTTTTATGTCTGATAGAGGAAATCAGTTTGGTTTCTCTGGCTTGCAGGCGTTAGTGGGAAACAGCTCTACTCTCGAATGGTCTCGAATCTTCTTGCCGAGGCTATTCTAATACGTGTAAATGTGAATCGTGGTGGACGTGGTTCGAGGCTACCGCTTGTGGAAGGGGTGGGGGGTTAGGCTTACCACTTTAAGCCTAGAACCTTCTACAGCGCATGGAAGTTCCGTGCTGGACAAGAAATTCCACTTGGAATTCCCTCACAATAAGGTTTAGATCTAATGGTTTCTTGTGTCTCCAATTTGATCTCATTAACAAACTGTTTGGAGCACCCTGGTTTCTCGGAAATTACATCGGGGAATTCCTTCAATAGGGCGGATAATTGTGAATTTCTGAGTGGGCAAAGGTGGGAGTTCAAATCTAACTCCGTGGACGGGTCGTCCTGAGGAAATGATAATGAGGGTAGAGGATATTCGTTATCAGACTCTACGCATACCGTGTTTACCACCTGAAGAAGTTCGCATGGGTATAAAGCTTACATGGTTTCTTCTTCATTCTGCGTCACAATATTATTAATACACGCTCGGCGGTGATACTTCTTAAGCATGTTTATGTGATACATTCTATGGCCTGATAGAGATTCAATCAAGTAATCAACGGGGCCACGAGCTTCTATGACCGGGAAGAGACCCTTCCATTGGGAGAACAACTTATTTGTCTCTGTATGCAGTAATAACAACACTTCGTCAACAGGCTTTAATTTTCGAGCTTTTGCTTTTAAGTTGAAATAAGTGGGTATTTTTCTAGGTAAAACTCCGCGTTTGAGCGGGCCAACTCCGCACATTTCTCAAAGCGTTCGTGCAGCTCGTTCACATATGCGTAAGAGGATTTAACTTCTTCAACTAATTATGGATTAGTGAAGAGCTCCTCAAGGATGCTCATAGGTCCTCGGAAGATATATCAATACACCAATTCGAAGGTGCAGAAACTCCGAGTTCTGTGAGGAATCTCTTGGCACGCGGAGAAGGCAACTGGTAGGCACCGATACCATTCTGAAGGTTGAGACTGGCAGAGTTTTCTTAACACTGCCTTTATGGTACCATTTAATTTAATTTCTTACACATCCCGTTTGCAGAAGGGTGTAAAGGGGTCTTAAAGAGGGGTTTGGTGACGAGTAACTTGCCCACCTATTCCATCAGTTCCGAAGTGAACTGACGGCCTCGTTCTGAGAGGATTTCTTTAGGGATGCTGACTCGGGAAAAAATGGAGATGAGGGCTTCTGCACAGGAAATACTGTCAATTTTCTTGAGGGCAACTGCGTCGGGGAAACGAGTGGCGCAGTCTACCAATGTAAGGATATAAGAGTGCCCTTCACAAGACGGGGGATGGATGGGCCCAACCAAGTCTATGGCCAGTCTGAAGAAGGGTTGAGAAATGACGGGGGGTTTTTGCAGGGAAGCCGGCGGTACCCGGCCTTTAGCGGTGGCCTTCTAGCACAGTTCGCATGACTGGCAGTATACGGCGATCTCTTTCGCGGCGCAGGGCCAAAATAAGTATTTAAAAATCCGTAAAGAGGTTTTATTGTGACTGAAATGTCCACTCAATAAGCCATCATGTGCGATTTTTAATACTCGTTGGGAGTAACACTGGGGAATGCACAAAACTTTATCTGACGGGGAGGACATTTGAGCCGTCGTCCGGAATAGTAGTGAATTCTCCACCACGTATCTTATTCGTTTTTTCCCGCGAACAGATTCTATTTCGTTTTTCGCTGCCTTCTTCCACAGGGTTGGAAAGCCGTACAATCCTTCTGGGTGGTAGCGAAGGCTTGGGAATTAAGCTCTTCGTATTCCGGGTTCTCAAGAGGAGATAAAGGGGTGGGGACCACTGCCCCCTTAGTTGCTTGAATCCGAGTGACTACTGGCTGAGCCACCTGATTTGGGGAGAGCTGCGTGCTCTCCCCACTACCTCTGTCCGGCCAGTGAAATACTGACACTGGATGTGGCATCTGACCATGGAGAACTTGTTTGATCTACCCAGGAATTCCTGGACGACCGCGAACCTCTTGTGCTATGGGCTGACTGGGGGAAGCAATTTATCTGATACGACGATACAGTTGCACCCCGTATCGCGTACCAATGTCGAGAGACTCTGCAACCATTTACTGATCCAGTCTCGAACTTTAGTCCTCCGGGAGAACTCTTATTAAACAAAAAGTTCACCTGTTAGTCAGGAGAATACAATTGTGGACAAAGGAGGCACTGAAGCAGGTTGTTATAGGGGGGGAGATACGGTGATGTTGTACACTTATTGACTCGAGGACGACCTAAGCCTCGAATTTGGAGGGCAATGGAAGCTAATGTGACCTGGGGTGCCACAATTAAAACACGTAACGAGGTTTCTGGCGTATGACGAGGACGAGGCGGTTAGATTACTTAGGGGTTTAATTTCTCTCTGATCCTGAGATGAAAAGAATTTGATTTTGGAGGGTCCGGAGGTCTTGAAAAATTTAGGGGGGTTCTTTTGATGGAGTTTTTAGGGATACCTACCTTTCTTTGAAGACGAGGGCTGGTTCTTTTTAACTTCTCCATGATATAGTTTGTGATTAGAAGCATGTAGATCCGCTTCCTTTACGCACTCATTGAACGTAGCGGCTCGCCTGTCCTTGACGAATGCTCGTATCTCTGGGGACAGGGTACACAATAATTGGTCCTTATTCTCTACTGTGCTAAATCTAGCCAGAATTGGAGATATCTCCGAAGGATAAAGGAAAATCGATGGTATGTTTGACCAGGCTGAATTCTAGCATGTCTGAATTTCATCCTATACTCCTCGGGCTTTAGATTAATAGTGGCCAGTAGCTCGGACTTAAGGGTGGAATAATCCACAGAAGCCTCGGATGGTACGAGATGAATATATTCTGGAGCCGGGTATTAAGCAGAGACAGTAACCTGGTGATTCCCTCTGTTTCTATGTCCCAATGATTATTCACCTCAAAGATTTTCTCGAAGTGTGTCAGGTACGAACACAGGTCTTCGTTATCTTTATATGCTAGGAGTTTCATCGTAGGTACTTGCGTAGCTCCAGGCCGATATCCAACGGAATTGACGTCCACCCACCTGATCGTTGCTCAATGCCTTTTCATGTGCACGTATTCGTTCTCTTTCAGCTTGCACCTTTTCTCATTTCATCTGTATTCTTTTTTTTCTGCTTCTCTTTCCGCTTGTGCCTGTTCTATATTTCCTTTCCTTCCTTCCTTTCTTGTTCCTAGACGTAGGCAAATAGTTCTTTGCCTGCTAGACCAAGAATTTGGCCTTGTTGTTGGAACCTTTCGAAAGACGACATTTTACCTATGTCCGTCAAAAATCTACCGATGTACGCTAATGGTACTTATGACACCACGAAACAAGTAGCGCTCTGCATAACTCAACCTTACCACCCACACTTTCTGTTAATTGGAATACCACTACAAAAAAACAACTAAATAACACCATTAACAGGCTAACCGCAATCAATTAAAAAAATTATAGACAGATTTTATCCTCTTATTATGTTCAATTTTCTTCGAATGCTTAGGCACGAATTTGTTACCAATCAAGGGGATGCACCACAATCAACTATTATTGGGTTCTTCTAAATGCCCCAAAACCTGTCACCAATTTTATGTCATGGTTTACGGCCGAGTACGGATGTACGTTTGATTCTTACATGAGTTAATCCGTTCCACTTTTCTCTAAGAGTGCTCTGATTTAATTCTTTGACCAGGGAGGCTTCGTATTATGATATATCTATTGCCATTTGCTGCGTTCAAGGATCTAATTTAACAACTCCGACAAAATATAATTTTAATCATATAAAAGAACGGAATATTAAATTTCTAAATACACTAAATATATAGAAAGAGGGTCTAATGAAAATTAACACTACAAATGAGTAATACGAGATGGTTGATGCAAAAATCACTCCTAATCCACGAAATTTAAACTAAATTAATACTAGTTCTTAAGTCATTTGAAATTGAAATAGTCTGGTTACGACTAGCGGATTGAAATAGTTTTGTTACGAATACACTTTCGCACGGAATGGGAAATAACAAAAATGAATAAATTTTGTATTCGTTTTGCCTTTAACTCAGAGTGTGTTGACAGTTGGGTGACCTTGAAAGTGAGCCTCCTCGCTGAGGTGAGGCGAGCGTGGTGATGTAATTCTGGAAAACAGCTGATGCTTCTCTCGGGGAGGTGGAGGCGTGTGGCGATTCTTCTCTCGACTTGAAGATGTAAGTAAGGGGATCTTGGATAAATGGAAGTTATCCCGATGCCTGTGTTACCAATTCTGGCTTTTCGACGATGAGACTTAACCAAGATGGGAATCTATTCTCGAATAGGAATTCACTTTGGTCTTCCTCAATGGTGAGGGGTATCTCTGCTTTTTCAGAAAAGTGAGATACGTGATTTTCTCTGGACGAGAATAGTAGGAGAGTTGGTCTCGCTACCAATGGTCTGCTCTTCTAAGCAACCAGAGGAACAGCCTCGGGAGGGTAAGTCCCGTTTGGTTCCAACTATCTCCTTTATTCACTGTTTGACTCAGGAACTCGTCTTCTTCTCTCTATGGCTATACGGATCTGCTCTAAATTTCTCAAGATCGAGTTATATACATCCATTATCCCCTGAGGGTACGGGAGACGAGGGAGATTAGGAGGGGCGAACCCTTACTAGCCAACAGTAAAGTTCCTCTCTTAGGGTATAAATTTTCAACGCTGTGACATTTCGCCCCTTCAGGTTTACGCACGGGAAAGGTGAGATTTCGTCTATGTGGCGAAAATAGACATAAACAATCAGAGGGGACAGTGAGCCTGTTCATAGATTTTCTGCCAACGAAGCCTTAGGCAGCAAGATTTTTATTCTAAAGGCTCTCACACCCTCCTATGCTTATATTCACGGACTGCACCACCAGTCTCATAAATTAAGAAATCTGCTGACCGAAATCCGTCTTTGCGAGCGCCTTCAAAGGGTCTTTGTGCAGCGGGGAAAGGTGTGTTTGTGTGTGTGGGGGGGGGGTAAAGTCTTAGCCCAATGCGGAGCGTAACGGTTGGACGCTGTATAAACAAACTAGCGTCTCCTTGTCCTTATTATATTCATTCATCCACAATGTTCATGCTACAAAATGTTTTTTTTTATGCGTCTATATAACGAGACATTTTTTGTTGTACGCCTCAGGCGTGGGCCAATGTTTCTGGAGCCACAAAATTAATGCGAATGTTAATGGTCATGTGAATAAATCTTTCACTAGAAACTAGAAAGGCAATTGTAGGCTTTTCAGCAATCAGAAAAAATAGTATTTCCCGGCAAAATCTGTTGTTTAATGATTGTTAGCAACGCTTCACGGTTCCGGCTTTGCACTGGAATCCTAAAATAATTATCGTCTGCTGGCATATGCTCCCTATTCCCCCCATTACCAATTGTTTTTCGACGAGATGTCCCACATCGTACTTTTGGGGGCCAAATTTACTTTCGTTGATCTTAACAGGTATATTCAGGCGCCCAATTGGCTCACTCATTCGAAAACACCACTCAATTAGAATTTCACTCGAAAATTTCTCCCAATCATTGATAATCGTAACCTTAATTAAATAATAGTGCACAAATTCGTAGGAAAATCATTACAAATATAAATGTTGATAAAGGTCACAACCTTTATAAAGCTAAATATAAACACTAAAATGAAATATAATAAATGTAAATTACCCGCAGAAGCAAGAAAATAAGATTACCAGGGATTCTGCCTTCATTAAACTGTTCTCCTTCAAGGAATGAGGAAGAGATGACGGGATACATCCTATATAGTAGAGGAGAAAAGGGGCGGACACAAACTCCATTACACGAAAATTTTAATTTTTGAGGATTTAGTGAGATTAAAAATAAAAGGTTGAAGGGCAAACAAATGTTGATTTATAATAAAATTTGGGGAGGATACGATGCAGACACATTCAAGAATGTTTTTCGGTACAAATGTGCTGCAACACAAGAGTACCTACTTTGGCACTGGCTCAACTAATAACTAGAAATGAGTCACAGTGCGCACAAAATTCCCTATCTCGCAATGTAAATTAATGATCTACTGCGCTGTCCACCGTGTGCTGTAATGGTTCCCGTGCGGTAGAAAATGCCCTAATAACTAGAAATGACTCACAGAGCGCGCGGAAGATGCCCTATCCCGCAGTGTTAAAGTAAATTAGTAACCTAGTGCGCTGTCCACGGTGTGCTGTAATGCCGCGAATGCAGTATTCTCTGTACATACATGACCCCGTAGATCGAGGGATGTTGAATGTCCGCACAGTTTTAGAAATGGAATACCCCATCCATCTGGAATCCATTCTCATACCCTTTTCGAATTCCCATTATAATTTTTCACGTCGTCTTGCCACGAGCATTGACCCACGAGATGCCAGAATTCAACTGATAGAAGTCTAGGAATTTCCCCGGTGTCAGGGTACGGTGGCGCTGCCAACCTTTACCCCTATATATTATGAGTTTTGGCAATTCAGTGTATCTAAATGCAGTATTAATTTTAATTTGTTTCAGTAATTTGGGGAGTACTAAAATCACAAATTAAACCGTAAGATTACGAGGTTTGGGTTTATAAACGTTTTTTAACCCTTTTCCTGTCCTGTGATGCACATAACGTCAGCCTCATACGCTTGTGCATCATATGTGATGCACAGCTCCAGTATTACGTAGGACCATATCTTTTGGTGGTCGTGTGGAAACTAAGGCTTTTCCTTATTAGAGGGTGTGATTTATACTATAATTACACTATTTGTGCATCTATATGGATGCACACAGCGTTTGAAAGAAATTCAATGTGATTGAAAGGTTGAATTAGAAAATATTTAGTTTTGATTATTTATTATGTAAATGAAAGCTTATCTAAAGATAAAAAGTTATGAAAAACAGGAAATTTCTTCAAAATTGATCCAAAACAAGCAAAAAAAATTCTTGCAATTACCTTATATAAATATGTTGAAAAAGTATTTCTTCTATTTTACTGTGTGCTTCTCATTGAATTAAGGTAAGCAAAAAGGTCATTTACATTGTACACATTCAGTAGACACTTGTTTGCTTTTGCTATGGCTTGCTTACGATCAGCTGCTGCTCGAAGTTTCTCGTAACAGCCATGACATCTTTTACGGGTAACTTTTCCACTACCACCTACTCTTTGAATTGTCTTCAATCCATGTTCAATTCTCAGAAGTTTGGTAACACTGCTTTCCTCTCCTAAACCTGACAAGGCGCTGCCTACAGACTTTGTGAATGATGAAAGCTGAACAATGATTGCACTATAAAACTTATTGAGAAGAACCCAACTATTCAATACAGCTATGCTTATACATTCCATCAGCACCTTCCTGTACCACTTCACACTTTTTCTAGCAGGGCTATAGTATGATATCATTTGATCTGAGAGATCAATTCCACATTTCACTCTGTTATAATCCTGTATTACTATTGGTTTTGACACAACATTGCCATGAAGTGTTCTTTTACCTGTTTCCATCTGATTAACCCCATGAAAAGTTAATATTATGAAGACCTCTTTTATCCTAAAACTTCGTTATTCTAATTCCATTTTCATTCATAGCTCCTTTTATTTGACCCTGTTTCAGTTTTGCACATTTTATTGCATTTGGTATTCCAATTCTATTTCGTCTCATAGTTCCACAGTACTCTGTATTTCTATTCTTCAGATATTTAGCTAACTGAATGCTGCTGTACCAGTTGTCAGCAACTAAAACCCTGCCCTCATTTAGCAAATCCTTTGCCAGTTAAACAACTACAGACCCAGAATGATCCAAACTAGGTAATTTATTTGTAGATCCTTGTCCACAATATACTGAGAAATTCCAAACGTACCCGCTCAGCTCACATAGCTTGAACAGTTTTATCCCGTATTTATACGCTTTGTTTGGATTGTACTGTCTGAATGCAAGTCTGCCTTTATGTGAAGTCATAGTTTCATCAACAGATGTCTCCTCCTGGAATGTAAATTTCCTGAAGGTTTGAAATAAGCAACTTCATGAAATCTGATATTTTGTGTAGCCTATCATCGGGCTGTGTAGTTTCATTGTTTGAGACATGCCAGTTTTTTAGGATAAGTGAAAATCTATTATAGCTCATATTAATGTTATGAAATAAAGAATGAAAATATACTTCATCGGTTTTCCAATAATCTTCTATCTTTGGAAATTGTATGAGACCTGTAATTATAATTACACCTAAAAAAGTCTTCATTTCTTTTCTTGTTACATCTTGCCATCTGTTCATTCGTGAATGCCGACGAATCTGGTGGGAAGCTACATATTGAGAAGCATATCTGTTAGTTTCGACTACCATCATATCAATTATGTGGTAATCAAAGAACTGTCTGAACACTTCGATTGGATCCACAATCCCATCTTGAGGAGGAATAATACGTTTTTTCAGACCTGGACTACCAGAAAAACTAATTCTGTCTCTCTCTGCAAAATTGAAATCCCAAGTTGCTGCATTACCTTGGGCTGATGTTGTACCTGGCACTACTGGCGCATTATTTGGCCTTGCCGCTACTTCTGCCTGATGCCGAGTCGCATACCTTCTTTTGGCAGGCCTTTATATATACTTTATATTTATGTTTATAATTTATATTGAGCTTATATATTGATTTATATACCAGTTTATACCTAAAAGGTAGAAGAAAAAGAAAAATTAGCAACAAATCCTTCATAAAAGACATTTTATATAAAATGATCATTTGCATCATATGTGATACACAGGACGTATGACTGATAAATAATAATCGGTACGCCCAGTACCTCACATGTGATGCACGCTTGTTTATTGCATCAATGCCATTGGGGCAGGCAAAGGATTAATTAATATTACTATTATAAAATAACTTTTTTGGTTGATTTTTTTAAAAATTATCTGAAAAAATGCAGACGGTTACATAATTTAATGCAATTATTTTATATGAAATCAATTTTTTTGTCACAATATTCCAGGGAGATAATCCATAAAGCAGGAAGGAACAAAGAGACATAATACTTTTTTTCTTGATCCATTGATTAGAATATTGATGCAGTCCACCCTAATTAAAACTGCCCCCGTTAGTCCGGATATCGGTTAAACCGGACAAATTCTAGCTTAAGAAAGAGACTGTCCGAGGAGGACAGTATGTTTTCTATATAACATGCAAAAATAAATTTAAATGAAAACAAAGAAAACCATTGTTAAAATAGTTAAAATAAAAAAAAAAGTATTTATGGGAGTGACCACTAGATGGCTTTGTCCTCTGTCCTCTTGTTGTTATGTATTCACAACCATCTTTGAATAGTAATCAGTCTTATATTATCCTGCAATTATTGCTGATATTTTAGTGATTAATGATCTTTTATATATATATTTTGCACTTTTTTCTTTCAAGGAAACTATTTACCCAAAGGAGTTACGTGTGAGCTTATTGAGTGCTCACATTTCCAGATTGAATGAGACAACTAAACCTACCTCAAAAATGAGCACTTCAGAGTCTTATTAAATCTTATAATTGGTTCACGGTAAACCAAAATAAAATTATATGTAAAGGGAATTCAAATGATGTGTTAGTTATAAAAGGAACACCGTTCACAAATTAGAAATACTTGTCCTTTGGATTATAGTCACAATTAAACAGCCTAGTTAAATTTCTCCAAATTATTGTCATTTTATTAATGACTTGCTTATTTTCACCATTAACTAAATAATTTTTATTCCACTACCGGTATATCAACAAACTTTAAACGAATTTATATAGTAAATTTTGGTTAATAAAAAGAAAATTCATGTAAAGGTCTATAGATAGTACTTTCTATTATATATTTTCAATATATTTAATATAAATCGGGCTTAATTGATGAAAAAAGGAGGCATTTATAGTTTAGATCGCCTAAATAAGAGAAATGGTGACAGTTGGCAACCATGACAAATAGACTTAAGAAAACAACAAATGTAATGGTTTGGTTTTGTTTCTGTAATATGTAGATATTAGTGATTAAAATAAAAATAATTTTATTATAAAATAATGTCAATGTAAGTAGAAAGAATAAATTTAATATTATGAGAACTAATCAAATGTATAAAAATTAATTCGAGTGAAAAGTCAAAATACCGCATGTCCGCGGGTCGTATATGTAAAACGAGAGCTGGACTGCGTTTAAAGATGAATTCCTTTATCAAGAAACCAGGCAATGGCTTTGCCACTCTTCCCTATGGGGTGGTGAGCTTGCGCTTCGCTACTAAGATTAATTTTTAAAAAGGAATTGTAAACTTAATTCCCCCCCCCCCCTTACAAAATATCCCGTTGCTAATAAAATATAGAGTTCTAAAAGAATAGAAGATATATAAAAATGAATTTTCTGAACTTCACCATTTGTAATTCCTATGGTTTTAAAAAACTTCTCAAAATTTCTATACTTATATTTATTTATGAACTTCACCATTTTGTTTTTTGATATTATAAAAGAATTATTAGAAATAACTTTGATAAAAAAACATAAGTCATTACCAAACAAGATGAAATTATTATTCAAATACTCAAAAAATCCCCTTCTTAAATTATAGAGTTAGTGATGATGATGGCAACCATCTGAAGACGAGTCCAAGTTCCCGCCGAATAAAGAATATTGAATCCAGCTCCAAGATTACTTTTACCTGTTGAGGAAGTCTCTGATTACCAATTTACCAGGCCTATTAAGCAAGAATGACTTTTCTATTTTAGAGTCGTAGCCTTGTGAATACTAAGCATTCAATGAGGAAGCAACTAGGCAGCCGCCCAGCTGAACCAAGAAACCCATTTGGCTGGTAACAAAATTCGGTGACAAATCACCCCTTGGTAATCGTACCACTCTCGAAGAGGCTTACATCGGTTACCCCCTGACTACCAACTATAAGCCTACCTGTGAACCAGAACTGGATCTTAAAAGGAAGTTAGAGGTTAGAGCGTCGGTGGCGAAAGTGTGCGAAGAAGACGGTGTGAAAAAAACACAGTTTCTGAAATGAAATTGACAATCTACAGTATTAACTTTTTTATTTTTACATTTTGAATAATTTTATAAAATAGATATGTTTACAACAAAGAAAACTGGGAACAACTCACACACAACCTTATAAACTTCAACCTCACAGGTTTCCCTTCCTTAGATTTAGCAGGTAAAAGACTTCACTCACGCCATAATTAAAGCAAGCGAAGCAAACATACCACATACACACAAACCACCCTCAAAAACCGTAAAAATTATACATCCATAGGTCAATACCACATATTCAACCATCACTAAGCTGTAACAAACATCTTCAACTACTTCTGGATACCTAACACAATCCACTCCATCTGGAAAAAGATAAACATCTTCAAATCCAATAAATCCCCTTAAACGAACTATCATCATGCAAACCCAATACAATCCAAAACATTAGAGAAACATCCACAACCGAACCTCAACACTAATCCCATTCGATCCTTCACATCATGTTTGTAAAAATCCCTCAGCTACAACTCCACTTACAAAATTAACCCCCCAAACTCACCACCACAAAGAAGGATAATAGTAGTTACATAGTAGCACACGACACAATCTCCCGGCATATCTGAACACAAACATTCTAAGCGAACAAATACATCAATACAATAAAAAATAATTCAATTTACCCTCCAACCCACAAGCTAGGGTCAAGACCAATAATACAACCCAAAATGCAGGTCATTATTCAATAGTGTGCCATAAAGTGACATTCTCACACCCCCTATCCTTCAACCTTTGCATGCACAACATACCAACCCACAGCACTCATCTCATAAGAGTACAATCATACCACACATGATCTCAAAGTAACATATTAGCACAGAAAAATAATACAGTCTATAGAAATATTTATTGCAATAATGGCTCCAAGATGACAGAATGACAGACTCTCCCAAATAATCCTCAGTAATATTCTTCGCTTACAATATTAGGTTCACCTATTGTCGTGGTATTGTTGTTGTTGCTTTATTTTTTTTCTGTCAGAGAATTTATATGTTCAATGACTTTAGAGCACCAGTCTGATCCTATTACTTATGAAGGACAACATTACTTCTATATTGCTAAGTGGACCTTTTTAATTACCCTATTATTGAGAGAGTGACACAGCGTTTAATCCGTTTTAAGGAGAGAGCCTGTTAAACACGTAAAAGATCCATTGAAACACCAGAATTATCCAAAAATAAATATATATTTTAAATTTATCAATTAACTACAGAAAATAAAATATTTACAATCCTCTCATTAGTTTAACGGAAATAATCATACTTGAAACCGGGCCTATTTCAGAATCTACTCATGTCCAAATCGAAATAGTCTCCAAGTAAACAAACCAATTGCCGATTAGTTATTTTATAGTGACCCTTTTAGATTAGCATTAAACTCCAAGTTTCACTCTTCTAACTGTAAATATGACGAGGTTCACTAAAAATTATCTCTACTTCAGCTAATTTGGGTACCGTAATAAACTCCTACTAAATCAATACAAATATAAATGGTCATTCTGACTTACATGAACGAAAGGATTAAGGATTGCCGGATGTCACTAGATGGCTTTTATCTCGTTTCGTTGGGTTGCAGCGGCCGATTGTAGATTTTCCACGAGATGGGAGGGGGGTAGGGGACCCGATGTCCGATTCTTCGGTTCTACGTCAAAACGTGGAGGGAGGAGTTGTACTCTCTGGCACAAGGAGTGCTCTTCTGGGTCCTCTTGAAGCCTTTTTGTATCCTAGTCTTCTTTGAGGGGTTGCCCAACTGGATTTTGGAGTATACGAGGAGATTTTGAATGTACTTGAAAAATTGGATCTTCCTCGGGTATTGATTCTTCTTTTCTCTTCGGTATTAAGATCGCAATTTGAGAGTCACTCGAGGGTGACCGGTTCTGCTATTCCTTACTTGCGAAATTCCTGTTTCGCACTAGGAATGTTGGTCTAGCCAGGCTTCTTACTAAGCCTGTGAAGGATACTTCGGTCTGGCACCGATACAAAACGTAACGTTTCTAAGTTATTTCGGAACTGGGGGAAGGACCGATCTTCTCGAACTGATCCTCTATCGTCTCTCACCGAATAATAATCTTCTTCTCTTGCTGCCAAAATTCCTGGTTTGGCACTAGAAATTGTAATCCAGCCAGGCTTCTTACTGTGAAGGATACTTCGGTATGGCACCGATACGAAAACGTGACGTTTTCTAAGTTAATTCGACACTGGGTGAAGGATTGATCTCCTCGATCTGGTCCTCTATCGTCTCTCACCGAATAATCTTCTTCCCTTGCTGTTGAAATACCTGGTTTGACACTAGGGATTGTGATTCAGTCAGTCTTCTTCTAAGTCTGTAAAAGATAGCTCCGTATGGCACTGATACAAAACGTGACGTTTCTAAGTTAATTTAAATGGGTGAAGGACCGATCTTCTCGAACTGGTCCTCTATCGTCTCTCACCGAATAATCTTCTTCTCTTGCTGTAAAAATTCATGGTTTGGCACTAGGAATTGTGGTCCAGTCAGACTTCTTCTAAGTCTGTAAAGGATAGCTCGGTATGGTACCGATACAAAACGTGACGATTCTTAAGTTATTTCGAAACTGGGCGAAGGACCGATCTTCTCTAACTGGTCCTCTATCGTCCCTCACCGAATAATCCTTTCTCTTTCCTTATGGGGCTTATTTACAGCCTGGCGACCGCCCCATCTAAGGGAAAGGGGCAAGGGGTGAGGAGAGGGTGGTACCGTGGTGCCTAAGTCGGCTTCTTAATTAGAGGCACCACCAACCGTCACCATCCTTGGTGTTCTTTTTGACTGGCACCACTTTTTATGGCGATTTAACCGCGGGCCTCCGGACCTCGTAGGTAATTGGATCCTTTGAGCGCTGCGTATGGCCTTTAGTGGTCACCTAGGTACAGCGGCTCGTTCCCGACCACCTATGCGGCGGGAAGATCAAAAGGGTAGGCCGTTTAACTGTTAGTCCACCGGCTAACGTTACCACGCCTCTCCTCATGTGGCTCGATTATCTCGCTTTCTCCGCAGAGGGGGGACTTTAACGAATATGTCGGCCTGGCCCCCCGTGTGGCTTTATGTTGTAATTCGTCTACACCTATGATACATACACGCCCTTCACAAACATCCGTAGCAAAACCAACACAAAACTCAAGGTCCAAAGAACTCTAAAGTTAATATCCCTTTAGCAACATAAAGAATTACTAATCACCCTCTACAAATACTTTATCTGCACCCACTCAATTTTAGATCACCTGCCTGGCATTCGACCACAAATAATTCTTAACCTAAACAAACTCGAAACAGCACAAACGAAGCGAATAAATAACCCCTAGACGATACGACCGACCGATCAGTTTCCGTTCTAACTCACACATCGGTGTCGCCCACAGACATTCTGAATGACTTTATTCAGTTCAGCGAGATGATACGGGTCCGGAGGTCGCGCACCTCTCCTGAAGCTGCCTCTCTTCTACCCCCCCCCCCCCAAAGTAGGTCTTCTTGCCAGAATATGTAATCCAACATGAAAATAATTAGTTGTTAAGCTAACAGATGAATGGGAATGACAAAGAAATTTGGACTTATAAAAACCGTAAAAGAGTTAAAAAGCATCTAGAATCCTTCCAACCTAATTCGAAAACGATTTTTCTTTCTCCTTTTTAGGAGAAAAATTTGGTAACAAAAAGTATAATGATACAATTATTAAATGGCAGGAATTTTATGAATAAAAATATGTCTAACTCATAAATTTAACCGTTTTCCTTCTTTCAAAAGTGCGACCATATATTTTCCCGTTTTCTTTTTTCTAAAACTGATTCTTTTAGAGGCCAAACTCGTTTATTTCCACGACTTATTGGTCCTCAAGAATGTCTGTTGGGGAAGAAAAATTATAATTTTTCTTTGACTGAATGAATTTTCTGAACTTAAATTCCACGCTAAATAAATTTTCAGCATAGCAACAAAAGTTAGGAATTTTATGAATTAATTTCTCGTAGAAAACAAATAACAATAATGTAAATATAAGTGACTACGGGGGCGGGTTCTTAGGCTTTGCATGGGTTCTGCTCCATTCAGGAAAAAACACAAAATCAGTAGCGACGGGACAACAGGAAATCACACCTCCACACCCTCATTTAGTTATAAGTATTGGCAGCAACTGGACTAAATTGGAACAAATGGGATGGGTTAATTTAGGCTGAAGATGAATAAATACCTAATGGTAAATAATTAATTAGCAATCATTTATAAATGTGTGGAAGATATATAGCCGAAGATCTACCTGCACACGTTGGGGTCGGGAGGGCATTCACTCCTCCAGATGACAGCCGCAGCATTTGTTCCGCATTTGAGCCAGTCATCTAATGGCGCCAACGAGGGCACAGCTTCTGAAAAGACCATCAATAAAAATTTAACGAATAATATCTAATAAACTTTTAAATAATAAATTATAAATAAACAAATCTAACAAGAAAAACAATTATGTAAGCCGCCCCCACCATCGGGGTCAACAGCGTCCACCCAATGTGCTGAAGTCCGTGGCGCCAGCGCGTCCTTATTGGGAAGGTTAGGCCACCATGGGAGCCTTTTCCCGCCTCCGCCTTGAAACATTTGGCGGGCCAAGCAGCTTTAGAGGAGGTGGCCCCTCTTTTAGAGGGTCTTGCGTCCCGATTTTCCAGATTACGCCTTGAAATGAGGGGCGTGGCTACTGACCCTCCGTCAATGCTGTCCCTTTTTTAAGGGACAGCCTTCGAGGTCCCCAAAGACAGTCTCGCGACAGAGTCGGGCGTTTTGCGTCCTGTGAGTCTAACGACACGATGGAGGCACGCGGGGGGAGGTGGGGAGCCCTCGTTTTAGCTAAGATGGGGTGTCAGCCCTTTGAGCCGCTAGGAGTGTGCTCATATTCGGTGTTATCTAGCACCGAACTAAGATTCGCCCCCACCTCAGGAGGTACATCCAAGGAAAGGGCCCCCAAGGTTTCGGATATACTGACCTGGGACTCAGGGCCGAAGGTCATTCAGTGGGGCAGACATGCCGACCTCCAGTAGCAGTGGGAAAGACGGCCCCCATCAGTGTCACGAGCCTCGGATCTACGACGTGTCTAGGTACACCCCTAGGGGGGCGATGCCGCCCCTTTTCCCTATTATGGCTTATTGTAGTTCACCTGTGCCCAACGGTGGGGGCGGGAACCGAAGCGGCCCGTCTTCTGTCTTGCCGTTTTCGAGGGCCCATGAGAAAGCACAGGGGATCCCGCGAAAAGGTTTGAATCCCCCGAGGTAACTCTACACAAGGAGGGGTTATCGGGGAAGCCCCAGAATCCGTATCCGTTGGAGAGGGGAAAACAACCCTCTCCGGTCCAAGAAGCTTGGAGCTGCCCGAGGGCGTCTCCGAAGATGGCAAAGGCGAAACCCATTTGCCGCAGGTAAATGGTTCGAGGAAAACCCCTCTACCTGTCAGAGTGGTGTTATCACGAAATAAATCGCCCCCCCCCTACATCAAGTAGGGAGATAATTATCTAATATAGATTTAGTTGTAGTTTTTTGGTAAAGTTTACCAACGAATTGAAATTTCTGCAATCTTGTGACCAATAATAAAGAGGCAGTGGAGGTGGTGTTCTATATTCCGCGTCTAGTTATTCATGCCTATCCTTGTTTGGGTCTGGGAACTTGTCAAGTTCCTACCCTGTTTGCGTTGAAGGTAGGGGCTCTCACCTGTGTGAGGACGTACACCAACCAAAAGTTTCCCGGGGGACCGGTCACTTCCCAAAGGCCGAAGCTCCCAACTAGGTAGCTAGCGAGACATGGCGACGGGGTGGGTTTCCTTAATAGGTCCTACTAATCATCGACCAGACGGGCAGGTTTTGGATCTACTGTGGCACTCCCAGAGACTAGAACCGTGACCTTTCGTTGGTCTCGCAGCCAGCAAGGCAGTAAAGACCACCCCCGCCCCATCATAAACAGTACAGCTATATGTACAAGGGGCGGTCAATAAGTTTTGAGAATCGGTTGGGCAAAACAGAGGAAGGGGGATAGCTGTTTGTGGAGGTGTTAGGACAAGTTATGACAAGTCAGGACCTGCGGCCGTACGCTCCTGCCTCGTCTATTTAAGAAGCAGTAGCTGATCGCAGATCGTCAGTCACAAATTTTTGAACAATGGAGAAGGTTGAGCACCGCGCACTGATCAAATTTTTGAACAAGGAGGGAAAGAATGCAAAAGAGATCCATTAACGCATGGTTGCAGTGTGCACCGACACCGCCGCTTCCTATGCAACCATTGCTCGCTGGAATAGGGAGTTCCGCCATGGTCGTGAGTCCCTTGAAGATGACCCCCGTCCAAGACGCCCGTCAGACGTGACCAACGAGGAGAATGTAGCCCGTGTGGAGAGGATGATCCTCGAAAATCGACGGGTGAAGGTCGAAGAAATCGAGCGAGAACTTGGAATATCACATGGAAGTGTTATCAACATCATCCACGACAATTTGGCCATGACCAAGGTCTCTGCCCGTTGGGTCCCTAGAAACCTCACGCCTCATGATCGATTTCATCGTCGTCAATGTCGACAAGGCCAGAGTTGCACAAGCTACCCTGCGCGAGTCCAGATTCAAGGAACTCAACCATTTCCCCTACAGTCCAGATCTGGCCCCTAGCGACTACTTTTTATTCCACTAGCTCAAGGCTGAACTGCGTGGACGCCGGTTTGGGGCCGATTGAGATGTCCAGCTCGCCGTCCAGGAGGGGATTGAAGAGCAGTCGGGAGATTTCTGGTTATCGGGAATTCGAAGCCTCAGGGACAAGTGGCACAAGTGCATTGAAATCGAGGGTAATTATATTGAAAAATAATAAAAAACTTTTCCTCATATCTCGTTTCCTTATATCCGAATTGCAAAACTTATTGACCGCCCCTCGTATGTACCCGAGAATGGCCACAGGGAAAAGCTCAGCCCATTTCACGCAGGGAATGGGTTATTGGGTCAAAACCGATCTTTCCATTAATCACGCCCCAACACCCAAGATTCTTCAATAATAAATTTGTGCTAAGATGGATTAATTATATTTAAAAACGCAAGAGCTCTAAAACAGATCCCTGACGAACGTCTCTAGTGACCAATGCTTACGGTTTTCATGTCAATAATCAATCCATTTTAGTCCACTGTCCTCTATTTCGTGCGTTTTTCCCGTTATATAAAATCTTTTATGTTGAACGGTAGCAAAAGTCTTTTTAAAAAAGAGATAATCTACCTTTACAGCATTGTCTTGGTCGGTTAAACCTTGGGATTATTTTCAATAAAAAAGTAGAGCAATTTATTAAACTATGAATGGCCTCGTCGAAAACCGTGCTGTAAATCCTTTATTCAGTCATTTATCTCTTGATACTCCACAATAATATATCTAACAATGGACTTCAAGAGTAGTTTACTAAAGACGGAAGTAATAAAGATGGGCTGAAAGTTTCCAGGATCAGTTTTACTTATTTTTTTTAAAAATAGTGTTTTATTCGCCTTTTTTAATCCTTTAAGAACTCTTAGCTATTAATTTGTTTTAGTAAAAATCATACAAAGGAGTTTTAACATTTTGATTCCTAATTTTATCGGGACACGTCTCATTGGAAATCTCCAGGTTCTTATTAAAACTAATTTCACTTTCGGTTATGCCAATCTTTTTAAGTGTATTGTCTCAACCAAAGTTATTACGTCTTGTCTTTTGATAAGTTAGTTGTATCTTAGACGGTAAAAGCCTAGAATTTAGTCTTTATTAATATATATATATATATATATATATATATATATATATATATATATATATATATATATATATATATATAAAGAAAAACGACAAACAGATTAAACAAATAAAAACAACGGCAAAGAACGAAGAATAAAGGCATGTTCCTGCATCAGAGGAAAGCCCGTCTACCCCTGCACCAAAAATGTTAAATCTATAAAAGCAGACCAACCTCTTCACAAAGTCTATTAAATCAAAGTCAGGAGTGCAAGAACCCGTCGTCCAGAGTACAAAGCACAAGTGGTAGCGACCCTGCTCTTCCTGATACCGGGACAACTAACGTGGGCAAAGATCACTGAGACTGAGACATTCAACAAGAATGTCCCGAACAGCCCGGGAGATAATGCAGTCGTCGCAGTAAGGAGAAGGCGAGCGCTCCATCTAGAAGCAACTGGACTATATCGCCTTAAGAGAGTAATGGGGAGGCAAAAGGGGAAACGGAGACATTACCTTGGGTATAAATTGTACAACCATCCATCCCCCACCTCATGGTTGGTTCGTCAAGAAACCCATATATTCCAGGGGGGTAGGTAATGTAGACGCACTCAACATGTTGGGTAACGGGAGGAGATGAATCACCGCTGCTCCTCTTAGTTAGTCCGAAATCTACTGTAGCTCCAAAGAAGGAAAATACCCTTTGGATCTATCATGATGGCAGACCAACGGCTAATGGCCGCGGAATTTCGCCCTTGAGGGTGGTGGAAAATAGGGAACATAAGTGCCCATCTGTAAAAAAGGAGACCTTCGTTTCTCTACCAAGAAGTAATTTTAGACTTCGTTCCATCAGTCGAACGGGTGACTTGGAAGCCCTCGAAGGCGGTGGGCTTTAAGACACCAGTCAATCAAAGAATGAGGATCCCAAAGGTCTTAGAAGTTCTACCCTCTCTGTTTTGACTTACTTTTGGATGCGATGGCGGAGTTTTTATCATTTCCTCTCCCATCCATTTAAGGAGACCCCGAAGCCGGATGTACCAGCCTTGACCTGGTCATTCACATAATCGACGAGGGCCACTCCCGCCTCTAGAGCTCACCTAGAAAGAGGAGAACACCTCGGCTGGTCCTTCGCCAAAATGACATAACAACCATCCGTCCCCGTGGCCTCACAGGACGGAGGAGTGGGAAAGGAAAAATCCTCTTTGACCGAAGAGATTAGAGAAGGAGATGTCCCATCACCGCTAGCCATATATTCATATCCTTAGATGTGATCTGACGAATGCCCGCTGTATGCGTCCGGCCTTTTTAATAATTGAGCTTGTGGACTCATGTCTTAACTATGTTGTAAATACTAAACGCCCGCCCCAGAACCCCGATCCAGGAGGGCACCACTCCGTGCCCGGTTAACAAACTTTCCGCTGCACGGCCTGCAACCAGCTAGTGGGTATCAAAAGATAGATAGCAGTAGTGAAAGATGGGGGCGGGAAATTAAAAAAAGGGTGGGACAATAGCCTGTAGTAAAAAATAATGCAGGGATTTATAAAGGAAGTGTTAAAAAGAGGTAAAAATGAGATGCCTAGAAGGAAAAAAAGCCAGCTAGTCCCCCTCTTGTCTGAGACTCGCGAGAGCACTGATATCGGAATAGCGTACCGCTCCTCCAGGTACCAGATCTAACAGATTATACGGGCCAGGACCTTGCCGAAGTGCAACATGATTGCCTATGACCCCCCACACTTAACACCAATTGTGATTTTTCAGTCTCCGCTTGTTTGTGTTTGATTAGACTCTAAAGCCAACGAGGGATTGAATGTATACTCTTCTCTCTGGAGGACGAAAGAGAAGAGATTGATTTTTTATGTTTCTTTATTATTTCTATGCACTCAATAGTATGATTAATTATGCGAGAGCTATAGATAGCACTTGGATGGGTAAATGAAATTTGCAATTCAGGATGCACAAAGTTATCGATTGGTAATAATTCTCTACAGAAACGATAGGTCAAATTATTAGTGAGGGTTATAATTTGAATGCACTTAGTAATCTTTTTCACTTATTAGAATTAAGGGAACGCTTTCATATCAAATTAATATTTGAATAAATTGATTCATTTAGACTAAGAATTAAATCTAAGAAAAGGGGTTGAGCGCGGTGACCTTGGAGTCTTGAGAAAACGGGAAAATAGAGTCAGAGAAAAAAAATGAGAAAGAGGAGGGGGGGGGGATAAATGCTTGTTCACTCTGAATAAAAAAACACCGGGATGCTGAGCTTTGGATAAACTTGGCGGAGTGAGAGAATGTCTTCTCTACGGGAAAACTTTGGATTCGACCTCACAAACTAGTTTTGCTTTACCCAAATTTAAGCAACTCGAATGACTCTTCACTCTACTTGTGGAAATTGTTGCCATGAAAGTCTGAGCTGGTCGGAAGCGATTAAGCTTAGAGTAATCTCCTTCTTCCCTTCGAGCTTCCGTGAGATCTACGGTGAGACAAACGCTAGACTAAAATCAGACATAGGTAAAAAGTGAACCAACGAGGATAAATTAATTGCCTGTCAGTCCACGAAAACAGAAAACTGGGTCAGAAGGTCATCCTGGTTGATCTGTACATGTGTGCAATTCAGTAGGGTAAATGGCAGCTGCGTCTCCACACGGCCTTCTACACCTGACACCCTCTTGCAAGGCCGAATGGTAGAAAATTAGAGAAAGGAACTAAAGGTGGACACCATAAAACTAAAAAAATCTGAACTAACCTAAGAAAAACAAGGGCATTCACTCTTTATTGCCTAATAAAACCATAAACGCCCCAAATTTGATCTAATCTAAGGAACAAAAGAACAATCTTAAACACTTAATAAATCCATAAACCCAAACAACCGGGCCTATCCTAAGAAACAGCAAATACCTCAGATGAAAAAAATCTGGGTTGGTTTATCTTAGATTTCGTTGTTTTTCTCCTCCCTATAAATTCTAAGTAAAGATATACAGTTAAATCTGCCATCGTCCCTTAGGCACTTTTTGTCCCTTTAGATGGTTGGAGTTGAAATAAAATTCTTAAATGAGAAAATTTTTCCAGAAAACGTATAAAATGAAGCTTCATCGCCTAAGCAGATTCAAATTTGATTTTTAACTCTAAACAAAACATCGAAGAATAAAAGGAGATTTTCAGCTCTTGGATTCTGGGACATTGCATTAAGAAAAATTGCGAATTAGAAAGGAAAACAAATTACTCTTTTCAAAAGCATAATTACTTAAATTTGCTATAACGCCTCAAATGCGTGACTCTGAACTCGTTCTGGGATATTAAGTTTTAAACAATGAAGCATGAACACATTGTTCAACTTTATTAGCGTCACGAATAACTTGAGATATTAGAACTTGTAAAATGGATAACTTTCAATTGAGCTCGCTTTAATTACG
Source organism: Ceratothoa steindachneri (assembly GCA_963969495.1). NCBI lineage: Eukaryota > Metazoa > Arthropoda > Malacostraca > Isopoda > Cymothoidae > Ceratothoa > Ceratothoa steindachneri. Next base: position 74,457,111 of record OZ018329.1, on the reverse strand, counting down.
TTTGCGGCAATAGTGGTGTGGAGTTAGTATAGCAATGATAGGCCTCCTCCATAATACATCGATGCAGTGTGAATAGCATTGCATTGCTATAGCAACCGCAAGAGCCAATTTCTTTGATTGTTTATTTTTTTTAATATGGAACCACAATTTTAAGCTACTTTAACTCTTAATATATATATATATATATATATATATATATATATATATATATATATATATATATATATATATATATTAAATTAAGGATTATAAAAATTTATTTAGGCATCAAAGGGTTAATATCATTTCTTAAGTGGGGACCTAATAATAATATCGGCCGGTCTTCCCACCTCTGAGCAAAATTGCGCTTTAATTTAGTGTTGGATTTTCTTTTTCAAGCAAACGAACCAAAACTCCCGTTTCCATCTCTACAGGGTGGTCCGAAAGTTTCGTCACACCCTACCGATCAGTAATAAGAACAGGAAAGGAACAATATCAAACACGTGTACTGATTTTAGTGTATTGACTTTCATTGACACTGTCACACATCGAGAAGGCCTGTATGAACACCGGAATGCACACTGCACACACACTCGCAATCAGCCTCTCTTCCAAACTGTGGGAGTTCGTGTCAGCCAGCGGAAATAGAAAATTAAAACAATATATACTTCAATGGTAACCATTTTTGTGTACGACTGTGAAGTGTGCAAAAAATAAAGGTTCAATTTAGACAAGTTTATAATTAAAGGTCATTCAATCTAGTTCTTAAAATGGATTTAAAGTTAGGGCCTTAGGGAATCGATTTCAATGAGTTATTTTCTCCCACAAGCAAAGGGGAGATCAATCCTAGACAACGACCACCAGCCTATGTTAGGGGTCATTATCTAGGATTGAGCTTTAGGGAGGGGGGGCAGTATCTAGGAATGATCTTTTTTAGAACTCATTACTTGGCTAAAATTTCTGCCATTATATTTCTTATTTTACCCCTTGGAATAATATTTTACTCTTTTCTTTGTTCAATTTGTGTGTTTTTTTTAAATAAAAGTTATTTTACCGATTATCTTTTAAAAAACAATAAATTTCTTCGGGGTAATAAACTATGAATGATATATTTTTTTCTGGGGAAAAGGGATCATCTTCTAGGATTGAAATTCTTGGGGGTCATTAATTAGGGATGGTGTTCTCGAAGGTCATTGTTTAGCATCGATCCGGAAGAGGATTAACGGATCCCACGTGATACAGGCCACAACCGGTCTCACGCTTTCTGAGAGTGAGCATCTGCGTGTAATGGGATTTCAAGGCAAAGTTGGGTTGTTTTTAATCTACTGAAACTTCAAATTCACACACAAATGTGATAATATATCCACATTTGTGAGTAGGATGAAGTAAAGAGTTTTAAAATATTTTCGACAATCTAGGTGGACAGAGGATTCCATTGTAGATATAGTTAGTTTTTTTAAGGCCATCAAATTCCATAGAAACATGCATGTGATGGGGTTTCAATAGGCTCTGATCCCCTCCACGCTTTCATGTTAGACCCAAGCTCGCTTTTAATAGGCTTCATGCTGCCCAAACAGGCCCCTGAAGATGTTTGTTAAGGCTTCATGCACATCTGAGTTTAAGGTTGCCAAAGGCATTTTTTGGGAGAGCTTTGAGCTGCATCTTGGTTATTGCTGCCACACATTAACTGTCGTGACGTGAGGTTTCTTTCGCACTCAGCTCTCTTCATACCGCAAGGGGATGAATGAATGGTCCCGTATCATTATTTAATTGCAGTTATCTAAGTTAGACATTATTTTTATTATCATTTCGCATATACATATGTTTTATATTCTTTTTATTGCTATTTTTTTACTACAGGGTGTCTATTAAATATGGGCCCGGAAAAAATTCGTTAATTTTATATATAAAATATTTATCATCATTTCCCTTACCGCCTTAACAGCACAACATACCCACTCTCTCCTCACCATCGCTGGAAGGTGTCAAAGATACACACTACGAAACAGACGCCCCCCCCGCCCCTCAACCAACGAGACCGGTCCTTGGTTTCTTCGGGCTCACAAGTGCTGTCATTCTTATATTTATGTGCCTTTCATTATCCGGTGGGAAGGTCTCGCCCACGATACGAGGCACAAATGGCGCTACCTATTAAATTTTGTTTCCGGGGCCCACATTAAATGGACACCCTGTATAAATAGAAACATTTCTCTTGTGGCAATTTCCGTAGAAACTCATTCCCTAGACTCTTGTTTAAAATAGCGTCAATCGGTGGCTATTTAAATGCCGAGCAAGTTTGGGGGGTTATAAAACAGCCATCTATGCTGCTCAGCCATGTGGTTGTTGTTCCGCATCCCTAGAAACATGAAACATAGCGGAGATGTGCCTTAAAAGATTTTTAAGTTGTTTATGACTTGTTATTTTTAGTTATGGTGTTTGCAAGAAGTTTATATCCAGCTCGACAGAGATATATTAATTCTGTGGAAAATCTATCTATTTTTATGAGATGATTTTTAGATTGGCCTAATACCTATGAAACCGGTCGGTTAAACACCTTAACTCTTCTGGGCAGTCCGGTGATTGAAATTTTAAAATTCCACTCACCGGACTGACCCGTTTACTCTAACGTTACGCTCAACCTAGGCGGAATAAATACCCCTTAAAAATCGTTTTCTTTCATTCTGTCAGATCCTCACTCCACTCATTACATCGGTAAAGGAGGCAAGAACATATCAAAACGCTCTGAAGATGATCGAATAAGACCTAAAGCTCTTAGTTTGGTTCTTACCAAAACACATTCATTTAAAAGAGAGATGAATACAGGACAAGTGATCCACCATTTCCAAGATAGAATAAAAAATATAGTTAGAAGAACAGAAAGTTGCCAATGGAAATTAATTAAGTCGAAATACACAATGGTCTTCAACAAAATTTGCATATATATATATATATATATATATATATATATATATATATATATATATATATATATATATAGACTAGCAGAGGTGGGCAGTATTTAGATACTTTGTATTTAAATACATTTATGTATTTAAAATTGTATTTGTAAATACATTTTAAATCATATATTTAAATACTTCTTGCAAATACTTTACTGATAATAGGTTTATATAGCTGTTAAGAACGTGTAATTCATGTTTTACCTTGTTGCAACTTCTCTGACACAAACGGTTGACTGCGTGAGCCAGTGAAGTAAGATTGCTTGCATGAGTTCAAATTCAGTTAACCGATAGTCACAGTTGTGTTCAGTTGTATAGTGAGAGCGCTCAGCGTTATTTCAACTGCTGCATGGCAACTTCAGCTTCTTCGAAAGAGTTTGATATGAAGAGATTAGACAGTAATAAAGACGAGGAAGATAAAGAATCATGTAATTATAGTCATCCTTTACTAGATGTTAAATGCTTTAGAGTGAAATCTTCCAACGGAAAAAAGTGATGTGTGTAAGTACATCATACAATGGAGAAATCTCTGTGGCAAGGAATGCTACTTCCAATCTACGCATTCATTTTATGGTAATTTATTAAAGCTAATTATAAGATACTTAATTGAATTGAAAAGTTTCACTATTTCTTATTTTTTTAAAAATGGCAAAATTGGTAGTAGCTAATGATAATGTTAAGTATCGTAGGTTTACCATACACGAACCTACCTGCTTCCATTTGCAATACATTTATTTATAGTATATGCTGATTGAATTCAACGTGAATTATGGCCACGTGAAACAAATGTCCTTCAATTATCTGATCATGTACATTTATCAACAGAGAAAGCATCCTGCTTTGGTACAAATAGCGGATAACTACGTGACAGCTCAAAGAAACGATTCAAAAAGAAAATGTTCAGTATTAGACGATGGTTCTTTATGTAGCGGTGTTAAAGTAAAGAGACTACCGTAGTGTTTTGCGATGAATACTAAGAAGATAAAACAATCTCTTGTTGAAAAACTGATTGTAGATTTTATCATACAAGGTGTGCATTCCCTCTCAACCATGGAGCAACTAGATTTTGTGAGATTAATTAAAGGTGAGTTCTGAGTTACAAATGTTGTTTACAATTATAGTATTAGTAGTACAGGTTAAGCTCTTATAACGACCGAATACTAAAGCGTTTGGATAATTGGTCACTATGTAGGATATACAACGAAGTTAAATAAAGGAATACATATACAAACAACAGAGGTTAATATATTGCAATAATTTCATGAGAATCCACATACATATATTCTTAAAGCGCGTTATCATTTAATTGAAGATATTATTAAATAAAATTTGTTGATGAATAATTAGTACAATTATTGATCGATTACATGTAGTTATTAGATGAATTCCTATAACGATGTATTTCGTTATAGTAGCAATACCTGTATATCATTATGTCAAAACTAGCATGCCCGCCCGACAAAAATGTAGGAAATAAAGCTTGATAATGTATATAGTCCTAACAATACTGAAAGTCAATATTTTACTATGTAATTCTGAATATGAAGGAGTAATAATATATTTATGAATTAATGTACCAGTCCTATATAGCTATAGGATGTTCATATAGCTACATTTTATCTCTAAAATTTTATATGCATACCATATATTCTCATTTCACTGTGAAAATCCATTTCACTCACAATAATCACACATTCCACTACCGCAGGTCTAAATTCTTCAGTTGACGTCATTTCAAGGCGGATGCTAGGCCGAAATCTTATAGAAGAAGAGAAAGTGACAAGAGCTCTACTGAAGAATAAACTAGACAGCACCTCTTACTTATGTCTTAATGCAGATATTTGGTCAACTCGTCACCGTAGTTTTTTGGGACGTTGCAGTTCATTGGGTATGTTAAGATTTTGTTCTTTATGAAATATGAAATTGAGAATGTCTTTACAATTAAGGAGTTATCAGCTCTTAGCTGAAAGCAGACCTATTTGTTGATGGAATTTATCTCGATTAAATTAATATGTAAAATTTATGGAACCATTTATGAGACAAACATTGGACTGTTATTTCTTCTTTTTTACAGCTTGAGGAAGCTGCTCTTGTCCGTCACAGTGGAGTATTGGTATGCTGTCGCTTCAAAGGAGAACATAACTACATCAAGTTTGCTGAACATATGGAGAATATCATCAATGAATACGATATCCCCCTGCAGAAAATGAAGAGCACCGTCATCGATAACGGCTCTACTTTTGTTAAAGCGTTTAAGGAATTTGCACCTACTGCTGAAAATGTGTCCACAGATTTAGAAGATTCAATCCAGGTAGGTGAAGAAGATCAGGGTATGCACGAGTTGGACGATAGTTTCTTAAATAGAAGTGCCTTAGATCAGGAAGAAGACTTTTTGTCTGACCCATGCAGCTTCAGCCTACCTAAGCATATGCGCTGTGCTTCACACACACTCAGTCTCGTCACCACAACTGATGCAAAACAGGACTGAAAATATCTTCTTTTGCAAATATCAATCATGCTATGATTGGGAAATGCTCAGCATTATGACACAAAAGAGGTCGTCCAAAATAGGCAGAGATTATGAAGACTGTTATCAATCGCTGATTGAAGGTACCTAGCATTACAAGGTGGAACTCTCTGTTTGATGCATTGTCATTACTTTTAAAACACAAGGACAACTTACATCATCTCCAATAATCCTCCAAATGTTTTCTATAAGTTTGAGTTCAGGACTTTGGGGTGGCTAGTCCAGTGTGTCAAAGAGCGTTGTCCTGCACGAAGAGAGGAGATGTGGAAGGGCATGCTCTCAAAGAATTTGCTTGTAGGTTTCTGCATTGACAGTCCCTTTTAGGCGAATCGCTAAAATGAACCTGCACCCAATGTTCTTCTGTCCAAACGGCATGTTCATGAGCGTAACGAAGACGGGCTTTTTGATTCTTCTTGGAGATCAGAGGTTTCTTTGCCGGTGGCTGAGCAAGCAGCCCAGAACCTCGGGACCTCCGGGAAACTGTTTTGCGCGATACGTTGACATCGGAGATGAAGCTGAAATCGTGGGATATCTTAGCAGCACCCTTAAACCTATCCTTCAGTGGCATTCTAGCCATAATATGATCCTGTCCTGGTGACGATTTACGAGGTCTACCGGTTTTGGATTTAGCATCTGTCGATCCTGATGACTTAAAACGAGCTACTATTTGTTGCACAACACTTCTAGACTTTCCCATAGTAGTTGTTATCACAGAATTTGACTTGCCTTTTTGGTGAAGGCACACAATCATTTGTTTTTTAGCACAGGACACCAGTCATCTCTCACAAGCCGCCATGATCATAAGAAGTAACTGTTAGCTCATCAAAAGTCTCCTAAACACAAATATCATGGTGATTATGATGAATTGTGCCAGGTTGCCTGGGTAACGCGGTCGTTTTTTTTTAATTTACTTTGCCTTTATTGCAGTTAAAATTTGTATTCTTAACCTTCAAGCCTTTCTTTTCGTTTGCTCATTTTTGTATTTTTATTTTTATTATTTTATATTATTATTATTTATGTATTATTATTTTAAATTATTATTATTTTGTTTGGGCAATAAAATCATAACTATTTTGCCGATTCTAACGAAATTTGAAACCCTTAAGTTGTTTTACATTCTCTTTCGAATGATCTAATTGCCAAGGTCCTTCCAAGTTTAGTCCGGGAATTATTGAAAGTTTTGAAGGTTGTAAGGTCATAAATCAGAATAAGTTAAAGCATACGACTTTCGTCAGCAAACCTTGTTTCATTCATTTGAAGACACAGTTCCACTAGGAATTGTAAACAATCGTCGGTTTTGAATTTATGCGTACTAATGTTATTCATAAATGGATCCTTCATCAAAAGTGCTATTGTTCTTCCTTCAAGATATATTTAATCAATATGTTTGTGATAATTATTATTGCTGGGGGCAATTTCGGATTGTTTTTTCCGCGAGGATTTCTTATTTGATAAAACAACTTAGCAGATACATGTAAATATAGTCTGTATAAGCGGAAATGCTCTTATTGAAACTCCAAATTTAGATGGAGAGCATCCTGGCGGACTAGGTAACAAACAGGGAGGCGTACATTAACATCGAAAACCACGAAGGACCCCACTTTCAGCTGGAAACTGGGGTTCCGCAAAGGGGGTGCCTAAGCCCCACTTTGTACTCAGGGTACACAGCAGATATGCCGCCTCCATTGGCACCAGGCTGGATGAACGTGCAATACGCCGACGACATCAGCCAGCTGATCTCCACACGAACCACAAATCCCAGATGGTAGGCCAGGTCATCAGAGCACGAAATACAAAATATAAATGAGTTCAAGAGGAAATGGAAGATAAAAACCAACACGAATAAATTTATAATAATCCCAATAATGGGATTAAAAAAGGGCAGAATAACCATCAACGATACGCAACTGCAGAAAAAGTGCTGGGCCTGCAGATGGGGAGAGAGGCTACCACGCACATGTTAAGGAAAGAATTGCCAGAGCTAAATTGGGACTAAGACTGATTTTCAGCTTGAGACACCCGGAACAAAGAAGGAAAAGACTCTCTACAAAGCATTCGTGGAACTAGTGCTGTTGTATCCACCGATCCCCATCCACGCTACAACAAAAACAAACAAGAAAAAAACTACAAAAAGAACAAAATAAGGCGGCCTACTTAATAACAAATACAAGACGCCAAGAGATAAAAAGACTACGCGATATAATGAATATGGCCGGACTAGATTCAATTAATAAAATTATAGAGAAAAGCCCAAAGAAATCTGGCAAAAAATAGAAGAAAATAATCAGGAGACCATAAAAGATCTAGAAATAGGGAACATAAATCATGACCGTAAAATCTTCCACAGCAGTAGGCTCCGCCTGCGACGTGAGGAAGACCCAATACTAACATAACCAAACAAGCCGAAAAAGCAAAACCTATTAAAAAGGCATGAATGCCTGAAATCAAAGAACAAAGTCAGTTAACTATACAAAACAAAGGAATTTAGAACAACCCACCCTAAACAAATAAAGTAAATAAGTCCAGTATAAAAACCGAATTTGAATTCGAATTAGAAGAACCTTACCGCAAGGAGCCCCTAAGAAAAATCACCAATACGATATCGCAAATAAAAAGGAAACCGAACAAAAACTTAGAAGCAACTAGAACAACACAAACCCAAAAGCAATTTAAAGAACAGAAGATAGAAGAACGCCATAAAAATGAGATCAGCCAGTAACCTGGAAGTTATTAAACTACATACAATCATCACACAAACACACATTTCACACTCCCACCCCACCCCTTAAAAAAACCCTCCCATGCTATCTACCCCTACCATCCTCTCACTTCTCTCACCTTAATTCTTTTCATCCTGACGCCACCGTTCTTCACCGATAAAGGAAGAAAGACATCTGAAGATGATCGCATAGATCGATAGCTCAGCAATAAAATCAAATTTGGTTTTTACCAAACACATTTCAATTAAAAAAAGAGATGAACGTAGAAGTTCTTTACTAACTACAAGATGAACTAAAAAAGATAATAAGAAAAATGGAAAGTTTCCAAAGAAAATTAATAAAAGCAAAATATACTATGGTCTTTAACAAAATCTACATATATATGTATAAATTGTATGGTTGATGCAAACAACAATAATTTTGAGATTCTGGGCTCTAATCCTAACATCACCCAGCTCAGAATTCTGGAATCTCTCTTCATAAAAACACATTGGCCCACGTTAAATTCAGACTTGACCTGCCACCCATTATCGGTAATAGCCTTAACCAACCAGCTTCAGACCTGTTAATATTCTACCGACAGCAAACTACCAATAATCGTGTTCGATTTTGGTAACTTCCTTAGTCATTCCCCTGACTCGCTGACAGCAGGTATGAATTTGTTCCTCTCCTTTGCTTTGATCTTATCTGTATATGTACTTGTAATTATTGATATTTCTAACTTTATAGGTTTACTATCTAAAATATTTGCTTTTGATTTGTATTTAGTTTATGTTAACATTTGTTCGCCTCACAAATTGTGTTTATCCCTTTAGCCTGATGATGGATTGGGTAATCCGAAACGTTGCTTGGAATAAATAAGAATGTCACTGATGGTCGTATCCTTCCTACTGCCTTTATATATATATATATATATATATATATATATATATATATATATATATATATATATATATATATATATATATATTATTTTGTGCGTGTGTTTGGGTAGTAGATAGCAAAGGTTGATAAATAATAACCGACACTGCCTCAGGTCCTGGGGCGGGCATCGTTCCTCACAAGGCAGATGACTTTCAGGTAATCGCTGTTCCACCTAAAAAGAGACATTTCAATAGATTCCCTTATAATCGCCTAGTTTACCGTCACTTGGCACAACTTGGTTTGGTTAGAACTTAAAAATAGAAAAGGTTTAAAAGGATTTTGTGAATCCGCTCGAGACTCAGATTCACACGTGTTTCAGACACGAGGTTAGTCCGAGGATAGTAAGGAATAACTATCAAAAAGTATTTTTAAATAACCAAGTTCTGGTTTTTATAATTCAAAACCAGGAGGCGGAGTTAAAATTACTCCGATGAATTGATGCGCGTGGTTTAGTGACGTGACGATACGAGATGACGTTTGTATAAACAGTTCAGACGAAGGTTTCTCTTTGTGTATGTGTGTCTAAAGTTGCATTAAGCACTTCATATTGTTGTAACTTTTGGAGAATTTAAAAAAAAATGTTTCTGAACTTGAATTAAGCACGCTTTGCAAGAAGGCTCTGTCACAGATATTTTCTCCGGAAGAAAGAACTTCCGGAAAATTTCCTAAGCATTACAGAGCCGGAGAGTACCAGAGGTCTTTTGAGGAGAGGGAGACGCGAGAATGCTAGAGAGAATGTTAGAGGGTAGTGGAATGGATGAAATCATGAGTCTCCTACAATTGCCGAATCAATTATCTTTAAACTGAATGCACATTTAAAACTAATCTTAACAGTGATTAGAACAAAATTAATATGCTATGGACAGATGAAGACAAATAATATACCTTATTATTCCTAATTGTGATATAGCCTGAATGTACATCAAAGGTGCTATGTTGTTAAATAAAATAATTGAAAAGAAATAATGAAATTACAAATAATAATTAAACTTCAGCTATATAATGCAATTGTAGCATAAACAAAATAATAACTAACGAGGGTATAGAAAAATCATAACCAGCGAGAGCTTAGAACAATAAAATGTTATACAAAATATGGTAATTTTAATGGTCATAAATACGGTACCTGCAAATTGGTTACTCACAATACGTCCAGTTTCTTAAACATATCAACGTATCTTTTCTGTGTGACAAAACAATGGAATTTAATATAAAAAATAAGTTAAAAACCGTGTATAGGAATTGTCAGACTAATTATGATGTAGATCATTTTCAATGTGATTGTTCAGATTTTTTTGTATCATTTATTCTTAAATTCCATCGGCATGGCTTTCCCCTCTCTCACTCTTTCTCTCTACCTCCCTGCCTCTCTTCCTCCTTCTCTTTCTCTCCCCCCCCCCGGGCTCTTTTCCTCCCTTGTGAATCTGCAACAGCAAGTTGCTTGCTGCAAGTCATTGCTTTCACGCCACCTTCAGGTGGCACCATTTGGGAGCGGGTTTGTTACTAGTGATGAGGAGTGAATCCTTTATTTTAACGTTAAACGCCGCCGTTCGTGGATCAGTCGAGGAAGCAGAATCTCTCAACAGCCGAGAAAAGGGCTTCATCCATAAAAAGATCATGTTGAGTGTGTGTTGGGATATTGAAGGTCTTGTCCATTTTGAGCTGTTCACCAACAATCAAATCCTCAATTCTAATCTACACTGCAATCAATTTCGTCGTTTAAAAGCCGCTTTCAGCCAAAGGCTCAACAGAAGGGGTCTCAGCCTCCGTCACAATAATGCCCGTCTTCACACATCTCGAATGACCAAAAGGATCTCTTGGAGGAACCTGGCTGGGAAAGAATGCTTCATCCTCCATATTCTCCTGAACTTGCTCCTTCCGACTATCCCTTGTTTAGGGGATTACAGAACCATTTGAATGGTCTTAGGTCGATATCAAGAGAAGAGGTTCAAAACGAGTTCGATTCATATTTTGCATCAGGACCTAAAGGGTTTTACAAGAGTGGCATCCATAAGCTTGTTGACAGATGGTCTGAGGTTCTAGGAAGTGATTAAATATATTCATAGTCATAGGATTTTCATCTTTAAAATATACCTTAAAAGCGGACATTACTTTCGTTCCAACCTGACAACTAACTAACGGTTCCGTGGGAGTACACCTAAAATCAATTTTGTAGAATGAATAATAAATGTTGACAAGTTTCGTTAACTATGTAATAAACCTAATTATCATTTACTCCTCAGTTACTGAAACTGAAATGATTCAGCTCATAAATGGGGAAGAAAAGCCAAGGTAAGAAAAACCTCAGAATCTATATATTTCAAGGATATTTTTTTCAGTTTTTCCAACAAAAGAAATAAGAAAACTTCGTTTAGTTTTTATCTTAACTCCTTTTTTCTTTCTTTCTTTCGAGAATCTTTTACCCCTGCTCTTTACGTAAACTCTTAAAAAACTATTTTTTGTGCCATTAAGTTTCAACAAATGTAAAATACTTCTTTCATTATAACCCAAACTGGGTCCAAAGCCAATATTTTTGCAACTTTTATTGGCGTCGTTACATGAGCAAAATTTCTTTCCTATAATAAAGTTTCTGATGAAAATTGTAAAGCAGAGTAAAGATATAAAATATAGGTATAGTTGTAATTTGTGTGGAAGGTTTTGCTTTTAAAGTTGAAGGTAGGTTAGCAAAATGGCGTTTTTAGTCATTACAGACGAGATAGAAAAAGATGAAACCGGTCGTGGAAACAAAATGACAATTTTTTAGTGATAATGTCAATGAAAATCCATCTGTAAGTGAGATCTATAATTAAAAGCTTATGGAACTTAATATAAGGTCATCTTATAGGTACTGAGAGATTTTTCATGTTTATTATTATTTTAATGATAGAAATCAAGCAACACTTCGAAATTATTTATATTTAGGTATTTATTTATTAATGTGTAAAGTAATATAATTTCCACCAGTTTCTACCACTAATCACCATCTTTCTACTAACCTCTCAATACCATGTTTGTAAAAATCATTTATTTTAAAATCTAACAGTTTTATAAAATTGTTTCGATCTCTTCCGTTGTTAGACATCTTCATTCTCTTCAGATGATTCGCTAAACTCCTAAAATGATGGCAATCTGAGGGGCTAACTCAGGTAAATATGGAGGATGATTCGATGACTATTACTTCTCAATCGAAAAGTTCTTGTTATGTGTCTCTTGCGATATGAGGTCGCACGTTGTCTCAAGTGGTGAAAGAACGGTCTTCTTTTATTAATTAATGCTGGCTTTTTTTTCCATTTCACCATTAAACCAGGGATGGAAAACCTTTTCACTAGTAAGGGCGAAGGGCATTAAAAACCTCTGTGGACATAACTAATAAACCTTCACTTTTACAATTTTTTAAATATATGTATACTCCTTTAAACTAAGTAACCCTAATTAAAGTATAATTTAATAGAGTTAACTAACCGAATATTTATAACAGTTATAATTACAAAGACATCAAAGACACCATGTTCTAAATTTAATTGAATTTTCTTTTCTTGCATTTTAATGAGAGGGTTGGTTTTGGCTAAACATATTTACCTAGGAGAACAATTGGTTGCATCGGTACGTGGTCTTGGACTAGTACAGGATTTTAGTAGGAGAAGTAGGGCGGAAATTTAGGGAAAAATGAAAAGTAGAATGAAAGACAGGTCTCTGGTGATAGGGCATCTCTGGCTTTCTTTGCGTTTTTGTATATATATATTTTATTTTTTTTTGTGCATATATACATAAGTATATATATATATATATATATATATATATATATATATATATATATATATATATATATATATATATACATATATATATATATATATATATATATATATATATATATATATATATATATATATATATATATATAATACTTGTAATTGATTTGTTCCTTGGGAATCTGATATGTAGCAGGAATATGAAGACCCAGGTGATTACACTAATCATTTATTGGCCGAACGTTTCGGACCTTTACTAGGACCATCTTCAGTGACTATGTCGACTAATGAGAAGGGGAAGGAACATTAATTGATAACAGTTAAAAGAATGCATTTAAACAAAAAAAAGCGGAAGAAGGCAAGTTAAAATAATAAAATTGACAATTATTAAAATTAAAGTAAAAACACAAATAACAATATATAGAAATAATTAATACTACCCAGTGTGATTTAAAAAAAAATAATAGAAAGTGAAATTATTCCATAAACTGACTTGAATATCACATATTAAAAGTTACTGGAGTAAACAAAAAATAACCTATTATATTAAATTGTAAAAAACAAAAAAAAAAAACCGGAAACAAATCAGAATGAACAAAGTGACTAACCTTTATCGTGGGAGTTGAGAAATCAACTAACTAAACATATAAAACTACTAACGAAATTTGTTCGGTTGGTCGGTTGGCTAGTTAATCTATTAAAGTGTTGGTTGTTTATATTGTGAATAGTTTAATTGAGGAGGAGTAATTATTTAGGGTTGGATTTATTTTATTGATATACAGTGACTCTAAGATTTTCAAATCGAGAGAAGTTAAGGCTTAAGATAATATGATGGTGATACTCTGAATGTTCCTTTCCCTTCTCATTAGTCGACATAGTCGCTGAAGATGGTCCTAGTAAAGGTCCGAAACATCTGGCCAATAAATGATTAGTGTAATCACCTGGGTCTTCATATTCCTGCTATATGTATATATATATATATATATATATATATATATATATATATATATATATATATATATATAAAATATATATATATATATATATATATATATATATATATATATATATATATATATATATATATATATATATATATATATATATATATGTAAAAAGGCATTAAAGCATTTATAGCAGAGTGGTTTTCGATCCCCACTGCTTTTAGTGATGAGATTTTTGTTTGTTTTTGTTTTTATCTGAGTTGTTTACACCCGGATTTGAGTTGTTTTTATTGTTTTGTTTATTTTTATTATATTTATTTTTTCTTTTTTATATTTTTGGCGAGTTAATCGCGCTAAAATTGGGGTAAATTAGCACTTGATTAATTAAGTGAAAGGGGATTGTGTTTGGCTTTGTGTTGGTTGGGTATTGTAAAAATCTACGTGAACCTTGGGTCTATGTCATTGTCAATGATTAGTCTGCTCCTTTTAAAAGGTTTTGCGTGTCCTATGTCATCAAAGTCCATGTGCTCGAGTACAAACTCGGGAGGGAGGCGCCGGTGTATGTTGTTCCCCATCTTGCTTGCTCTTTGGTGAAGCCCCACGTTTATGAGAGTTAACCCCAGTTCACCATGGAGCTCACTCTGCCTTCTCCAATCTCTCCTTCTGGTTCTCCATATAATATAGACCGCCTTATTTTGGACCCTTTCCAGTTTAAGGATTTGGGCCTCGGGACTCGCGTTTATAGGGACCGGCGGATACAGGAGTTTGGATCGAATGCATGCATTATAGATGTTTAGTTTTGGGGGGGTGCTCAGGTTTAGAAATCTGAAAAATTCGCCCCCAAGTTCCTCAGAGCATTCGATGGAGTTTTAGCTACGTAACTCCCATATCCACGAGTCGTAATCCGGAGTTCTAGAACCGTGCCCTCCGTGCAGTATGGAATGCGTGCAGCACCCCCACCCGGATGTATGCGAGGGTCCGTTGGAATAGTGGAATTACGTGGAACTTTTGGGCATTGGTAGAAATCCTCCATCTTTTCTCAAAAGAGTTGATGTTTTCAATTTCTACCGCCATACTCTGTTCCATATAATTCACATTCTTGTAAGGTGTTGTTCAGATCATTGTTATATCGTCCCCAAATTGGATGTATAATGAGCCTTCAGTCAGATGTTGAAAAAGGTTGATGGTGTATATGTTGTAAAGTAAGGGACTTATATAACCCCCTTGTGCCACTCCCGCCTCAAGCTCGAACTCGAGGCCATTGAAACCTTTAATGTTCACAACTTCTCGGTCATCACAGCTAGCGCCGTGTCCACTCCTCGCTTCCTTCGGAAGCCATATTGTTGGTTGTTGTGCAAATTATTTTCTTAGATGAATGTATTCACCCTGTTGGCCAATATTTTCTCAAATACTTTCCCTGCAAATTCTTAGAGAGATATAGGCCTGAAGTTAACTGTACTGTCCGGTGGCTTACTAGCTTTGGGAATGAATATCATTTTTGCTACCTTCCAGTGGTCAGGGAAGTAACCCACGTTCAGGCACGCATTCATAGTATTCATGAGCCTCAGAAGGATGTTAGGAGGGGCTCGAATAGTTCTGTACGCTCTGATGCTCGTTGACAAAAGGATTTTGAAGTTTCCGAGAGTTTTTCGGCAGTAATTCTACCACAGAGTCCCTTCATATCCTTTTCCTGCAATACATAATGGTAAGGATGGATTCTGTGTATCTAGTCGTTCAGATAATTTATTATTCCGTCTTCGAAGTCTAATTCAAAGTAATCATTCTTTTCCGAGGATACCTTAAATATAGATGCCCAGAAGAGGCTAAATTCTTCTTCTATTTCTTCTGCGTCCGTAATTTCTGTATTTTCACGTGTAAGTTTTAAGGTATTTTGTGTCTATCCACCTTTTAGTCTTTTTACTGTCTGCCAGAATGTACGTGAGTCGTTTTCTATATTCAGTCCGTCGATCAAATTTTCCCAAAGTACATTCTTTTGGTCCCTAACAAGAGTCATTAATTGGTCGCATTTCTGTCGTGTTTGTCTGTGTGTAGTGATATAGGGCCAGTTAAGCTTACTTCATTGATCCGTTCCCCGTATTCCCTCGCGAGGGATTTCATTTTAGCGGATCCAAGAAGGGGCAGGAAGAGTTTTATATTTAACTCGGGGATTGGCTTCCTTATCGTTTTTTATTAAATATTCAGTAATTTTATCAAACTCCTCGTTAATTTCTTCTAGAGTGGCATTAATTAAGGGGTCAGGGTTGTAATTTGGCTCGAGCGTAGCACTTGCGTTCTGGGATCGGGACCTGAATGGGGGAGGTTGAGATTTTAATAAGGATAGCCTGGTGTTTGCTGGGGATAGAAGGGCCCGGCTGCATGAAGTAGTTGTAGGGGAAAACAGTGCTAGTGAGCACTATGTCTGGTTTTGTGGCTGATCTATGTGTAATGAATGTCGGGAAGTCTGGTGAAATTCTTGTCATAATTTGCCCCTCAATAAGTGTGTCAAGATTCATACCTGCTGGGTTGGTCGACGTGTATATCTGAGGCAGAATTCCTCGCATTGAGGTCGCCGGCAAAAAGAACGGTTCTACCGTGACCACAAAGTTGCAGGATGTTGTGAAGGGGTAAGTACCCTCTCCTTAGGGGCTGGTACCATGTTGCCAGGACTAGGGGGTCCACTGCCGTACAGACCTCCACAGCGAGGTATGATTCATTGAGTTCACTTATTGATCTGAAGTCAAGACCTCTTTTCACAGCTATTGAATATCCGTCAAAACGTTCTCCTCTGAGAAATATTTTTATCCTCTCTGTGGTACGTGGTGGAAAACAACTTAAATTATATTCCTGAAACCCACATCATTTCAACGATAAATTTGAAATCCCATTGACCAACTGGTTGTCTGCCCGATGATAAGTGACGAACAGCGAATATTCATGGACAGATATTAAATCCTGATTAGCTCTAATAAGGGCGTGGCTATTACGTCATTAGTTATAGCCAATGCTCGCAATTACATATACGGCGTAGGCTTACTGTTTCTTTCCTATGAGTTTTTAAGTAACCTTGTCAGCTGGCTGCAGGCAAAATTTCGCCCACAGGCAAGGGGTTTTCCACCCCTGTTTACACGGTCCAACTGAACACAGTAAACATCTTTGGCGATAGTATGATTTGCGTTAAGAAGTTCAAACTTGATTGTGTCATCCATCTTCCACCAAACGCACGAGAAAATCTTCCGTGGATTAGGCCCCTGTATATCGAGTTAGTTAGACTAGGCCTGTATAAAAACAAAGCTGCTTTCGATTATTTCTATCTATAAATTCATAATAAACATGAAAAGAGAGATTGCCGCACTACTTATGAGATGACCTAATTTTAATATATCTTAAGTTAATTCCATTTTATAATCTATCAAGTTTCTAAATTATTCAAACAAAAGGATCATATGTAGATTACGGACCCTAAGTAACCCATATGGAGAATAAGTACCCCAACTTTGGCCTTATGTAGATTACCAACCCCAACTTTGGCCTTATGTAGATTACCAACCCTAACTTTGGCCTTATGTAGATTACTAACCCCAACTTTGTCCTTATGTAGATTACGGACCCCATTTTTGCCCAAATGAAGAATACAAAACTCAACTAAAATTAATAAAACAAACTTTATTATATATTTTTTAATTTAACTAAATGATTATTGTTTTTAGTACACTAATATAAATAAATTTCTCTGTGATTAATTAAAGGGTCATATTTATTGTTTAATTAAAAGAATATTGTGAACTAATGGTATTACAAAAATGAAAAAAATCTGTTGTTTATGTTTCCTTTCACGCCACATAAATTCGTCTAAGTATGAATTTAAGTGTAATCTCCTACATCCATGCATTGATTTTATCCAACTTTTTTGCCTATTCCAATAGCTTTCGATAGTTCTTAAGTGAACGTGAGTAATTGGGTCAATAAAACAAAGCGAATGATTCCCTTTCCTGTGAGTAAATCCAATATCTTGTTGAATACGCCTTTAAGCCTTCCTTCCATTCGTCACTATGAATTACAGTTCCAGATTTGACTATTTTTTGTATAATTGTTAGTAACTTTTCTGCATTTCTCTTTTTCACAAGGCCATATATCCTACAGCAGGTGTATTTCTTGTTTCAACAAGGCCAAAAGCCCATAATGGCGTGCTCGGAAATCTTCCACGATGGTGCTCGGGGTTTGTGTGAAAAACATGACTCGTCTATTTCTACAATAATTCCCGGACCACCAAGTTGTACTGGATTATCTTCAAAATATTTAGACCCCACCTCTCTGTTTAAAACTATATATATCCACGATAGTTTTTTTCTGAAACATTAAGCTGATTCATTGGATTCCGCGGGGAGGCTCTTTCACTCCAAAGATAAATGTCTAAAAAAAGATTTGGAACTTATTGATGTTCTTGTTTTGTATTTGGTGCAGTCTGTAATTTGGCATTTTCATGCAAATTTGTCTAGAGATGAGGAATGTTTAGTCTAGTTCATATTTTGATGACAGCTGCAACGCTTCATTTCAATAGCAAGAAAGCGCTGCCGTTTCATCCAGTTAATAACCGTTAAAGTCTCTTCAGTTGATATTAGACGGCACACGACATCTTGGAAAATAAATCTCGTAAAAATCCATAGAAATATATTTTTTTTATGGAATGAGATTATTCCTTTAATTATTCTTTTGAAAATGACTGATGAAAATTTAAAGTTAAAAAAAAAATAATATTAGAAAAAATTAATATTTTATTGCGGTGAAGCAACTTTCCAAATATTTAAATTTAACAAGAAGGTAAAAAAACTAATAAATTAACCCAATGGAAAATATAGACCAAAGGAAAAAAATGATAATATTTTATTTCGGTGAAGCAAGTTTTCAAATAATGAAATTTAACGGGAAACTATAAAAAACCTAATTAAAATGGCCATATGGAGAATACAGACCACAAACATCCCCTTATGTAGAATACCGACCCCAAAACAAGGCTGGGGTCCGTAATCAGCATCACCATCAACTCTATAATTCAAGAAGGGGGATTTTTTTTTAGTATTTCAATAATAATTTCATCTTAGTTTGGTTATGACTTAAGTTTTTTTATCAAAGTTATTTTTAATATTTATTTTTCCAGGCAATGGCTTTGCCATTGCCTGAATGATGTGACCAAACTTAAACACTCCTAAAGAGACCTAAAAGGGCCTACAGGGGCCTAAAAGGGCCTAAACGAAGGTAGGCCCTTCAGTGCCACAAGGAAGCATGAGTTGGTCATCGATGTGAGGGTGTTTACATAAGTTGCAGGGTTCAAGGCAGGGTCAACACCCCATACATATAAAGACAACGATATAAATAAGTTTACAAATTAAAATATAAACTCAAATTTAAAACTAAAATGATTGTTCTTTTATGGCTATGGGAAGTATGAGGTGTGAGAATTACTTTGCAAGGGGTGTATGGGTGGAAGGTTGAGGAGCACTGTTGTAGAAAGACGCCTGTGTGAAACAGCGAACATGTCATTCGAGCTGTCGAAAATGCAGTGAAGGGATTCTGAGGTGGTTATTAGGGCTTAACCCTTAACGGAGTTATCCCGCATATTTAACGGGCAGAGGTTAGGTGTGAATAAAAACCAAGCCGTAAATTTACGTTTAAATCGGAACGTTTATTTTCCCCCAAACAACCTGTTTTTTAACGTTTCTCTGCTCTGATTGAATGTTTAACATACGTCACAGCTCCGGGCGTGGTTTCCTGACTTGACGATCAAGTGTCTGCTTCAAAATTACTTTATAATCAACATCCTTTATTAACGTAATTGCCTTAAAATGAACGATAAAAAAGATTTATAAAAAAGTTACATAATTATAATCCATAAATTTTGGATTCAAATTAATTTTTGTGCGGTTTTCTAATAGCACTTCAATTTACAGTAAAAAAAATCAGTTCGAAGCAACTTTTAGGTAAATATTTCGTTGAGGAGTTAAATAACCTTATTAAAAGTACTAATGATTATTAAATAACTTTTAGCTCTAAAGGTGCACTAAAAAACGGAGTTAATTAAAAAACATCCCCCTCCCGAATCTGCGCAGACGTATATCGCAGACCATCTGAAAATATTCGCCAAATCCTTTATGGGGCAAACGACCTGAAAAGGTTAAGCAAACAAATAAACGAATGTAAATTGCGACGAACGCACTAGAAATACGTCTAATGCTCTAGTCAATCTTTGGTCTTCCTGAAACCATCAAATGAAATGGGGAAAAGTGAAAGTTGTAAACACCCCCCTGATGAAAATATCAACTTGCAAGATGATCAATGAGCCCTAATTGATTCCATTCCCACCTTCAACCTATCCTCTGGAAATTATGAGCTTAACCCTACCAAAGGGTCCTTAATTCTTTATCAGATGTGTCACTACCAGGTACTGATTTAAATTGCGCCCATGTATACTGCCAGCATGTATGTCTGCCCTTGTGTACTAGATACTAGTACCCTATTTAGGTATCTCTCGCGTAGCCTCATATTTTAGTGTCCAGGTGAAAAATGATGGGAGCAGCCTCGATTCGGGTCTTGGAAATTCAGACCTCGCCTTCTTTTTACTGTTATTTATAGGGGAGCCAAAATGCATTTGAGCCGCGGAATCTCATCATGAAATGATTAACAAAAGAAGTCGGTATTGCAATAGGAAATAAGTTCTAGAACTTGAGATACTCAGTTGAATGTAAGACCCCAATTAAGAATGAAATGAACGCAGTTGATTCTTATGGACTGTTGTTGTTGGAGTCGTTTATCTCCTTGGGAACGGATGACCTCTGCTCCCTTCGACCCTTTAAGGGAGATTAAGGGAGAAAGCTTTGTCCCTACCGCCTGTGTTGAAGGCTCCAGTCAACATTACCACAATTAAGTGGGGCCACGCCCTCTGTGATACTGTCCTGAGGCACTAGATTAGAGTGGGATGAAGCTGGTGCAAGCTAATTTTACTAACAGCAGAGAGTGCAGTATTAAAATAAATTCCGAGTATTGCAGAGTGATTCCACCACACTCTAACGAAGATCGGCGTAGAAGTGATGGCAAAAATCACCCCTGGTTGGAAGCAAAGGTGATGTGGAGGGACTCAGTGATAAAGAGAATTACTGGGATTTATATGGCCTCGAGGGAAGCTCAATTGCAACGTGATTTAATCGAAAACAGGAGCAGAAGACCACGAATTGACAGGGATAAAGTAAAACAAGAGAAACAAAGGTTTAAAATGTAATCTTGCTTGACCCTCTCTGAAACCTCTATGTCCTAATCTTGGGTTCCTTTTGATGCTCACACCACGGCAGATTCATCTCCATCCTTTCGTTTGTCTCTAAATCACTTTCCATAAACCATTTATATGTCGCAGCCATAGTTGAATTTTTCTAAATTTTCTGAACTTTACTAACAGCAGAGAGTGCAGTATTAAAATAAATTCCGAGTATTGCAGAGTGATCCCACCACACTCTAACGAAGAACAGCGTAGAAGTGATGGCAAAAATCACCCCTGGTTGGAAGCAAAGGTGATGTGGAGGGACTCCTCTACTAAGATCCACGTCACCGTCGAGAGCAAAAAATCCGAGACCGATTCAGAGGCTCGTCACTTCCCGCTCTCCTTTGGGCCTCTCCGAGTGGAGCAGTCGTCTAATTTATCTTTGAAAACCGACGAAAACCGACTGATTTATGGGCTGGTGTGGGTGGCTAAGGGGAAGGAAGTATTCCGAGTGGAAGAGTGTGGCAAAGGGAGGGTAGTATTAATGGATTAGAAAATGGGTGTAGCTCCAAAGGGGTGTGAGTCCCTTATTTTTTGTTACATGTGTATAGAAAACAGATGAAGATGGAGTTCTCCTCGGAAAGTTTGAGGACGTGATGGCTTCACTCAGTGAGGATCATCACGATGGAGATTTTCGAGGTCGACAATGACGTCAGCATTCGTGAAGGGAGACTCGAGGGGATCCTGGAGCAAATTGCCCCTCCTTGAGAGAAAGAGTGGGGTTATGTGCAACATCTTGGGTGACACTGGAATTTTAAACGTCATTTAAACTCCTGAAAATTAAAATATTTGAATTTCATTTGGATGAAATTAAAATTTCTTCAAAGATGAAATTAGATGATGTCTCGCGTGACTGAATCTGGCGTTTCTCTCTCAGCCCCCACCCTTCTACCATCTTTAAATATTAAATAGGTATTACTCCTCAACACTTCACCATGGAAGTGAGGTTGAATATTACAGCAAAAACTAACGAGAGCAAATCCGCAAGAATTGTTCTTAGAATTATGAAGTTAGGGGAAGTGAGACTGTATAGAACGGGCATAGCACATTTTGACACCATAGGGTGCTTGGGAGATGGGCGCATGAACTTTCTCCATTGATAGAGATGGAGTGTATGCGTGTAACCAGCGAGAAAGAGAGAACTGCACTTCTCCCTCCCTCTTCCTCACCTCTCTCTCCCATAACTCAATCCGACTGACTCCTATACCCCCACTCTACCCCCCGCCTCAGATTGTCTAGTCTAAAACAACAACATAGGAAACCAACCTTTAATTCTGTTTCACATCTACAGGGTGTTTCTAAAGTCTTGTCACCCCCTGTAAATATAGTTTTGATTTTCTATTTCCGATAGGTGACACGAGCTCCTACTGTGTGGAAGAGAAGCTGATTGCGAGTGTATGTGCACATGATCGTGTGCATTTTGGTGTTCATACGGACCTTGTCGATATGTGACAGGGTCAATGAAAGTCATTACACTAAAACCTGTACATGTGTTTGGTATTATTAAATTGTTCCACTCCTCTTCTTATTACTGTTCGGTAGGGGAGGCGAGACTTTTGGACCTCCCTCTATATAGACGCCACAATCTAAGGTCAAGTCAGCTTTCTTTATATATATAAAGGGTATTCCATTAAGACGGATCGAAGTTAGCAGTAAATAAAAGTGTTATTAGTGAAAATTTATTGATTTCACTATTGGATCATGTTAGTTAAGTCATGGCAATTATGTGTGAAAAATAATATCGCCTAAATGTCCGCTAAGGCTTCGGCGGCACACCTCCACTCGATGGTCAAAATTTTTTATGATGTCTCTGCATAGTTGCTCCTCGATCTAACCAATATGCCTTATTATCTCATCCTTCAGCTGTTGAATTGTTGTTGGCTTGTTGGCATAGACCTTACTTTTGAGATGACCCCAAAGGAAGAAATCTAAAGGCATCAAGTCACACGATCGTGGTGGCCAATTGACCTCGCTGTTTCGAGAGATGATGCGACCTTGGAACTTCTCATTCAATAAAGCCATTGTTGCATTGGCTGTGTGGCATGTGGCGCCGTCCTGTTGAAACCTACAAATCTTTGACATCCATAAAATTCAATTCAGGCCATAAAAAGTTGGTTATCATGGCACGGTATCGCTCGCCTGTCACCGTAACCGAATTCCCAGGATTATTTTCGAAGAAATACGGCCCAATGATTCCGCTAGCAAAAAATGCACACCAAACAGTGACCTTTTGTGGATGCAGTGGCTTTTCAACAATCTTCCTGGGATTTTCATCTGCCCAAATGCGACCATTCTGCTTATTAACGAATCCACCAAGATGAAAATGGGCTCCATCAATAAAGATGATTTTTGCGAAAAATCATCATCGGCTTTTATTTGCTCGTGCACCCAATTGACGAATGTACGACGCTTCAAATGGTCAGCAGTCTTCAGTTCTTGTGTCAATTGAATTTTGTAAGCGTGTAGAGACAAATCCTTTGTCAAAATTCGATGTAACGTTGTTGTGGAGAGGTTCAATTCCTGGATTTTCGGCCACATTCTCGTGCACTGCAGCAATGTTTTCAGCTGAACGGCGTAAACGAGCACGCAATGGCGTTTTCATATCTGCCACCGCCCCCGTTTGTTTGAATTTAAGAACAATTTTTCCAATGCACTCGCGGTTGGTCGATTATGTTGACCAAAAAAATCGCGAAGTGCCCGAAATACGTTTCTGTTTGAGCGTCCATTTTCGTAATAGGCTTCGATAACTTTAACACGTTGTTCGATTGTTAATCTTTCCATGGTTGGAATTGCCAAAGACTGAAGTTGTTAAATCTGAAAGAAAAAGAAAAAAATCTTTAGACACTTAAACTTAACTCACATTTAAAATCGGTCCAAATTATTGGAACACCATATATATATAATATATATATATATATATATATATATATATATATATATATATATATATATATATATATATATATATATATAGAATTGAGGATTTTCTCAACTAAAACTTTAATCTGAAAACTATTCAACGTCGTGATTGTACACGGATACATCAACATGTTCCTAAAACATAATATCAAGAGACATTAAAATTCGTTTATATTGAACCCGAACAATATATATATAATGAAAAAACTCACAAAGTGGCACATGAGGAAAGCAATAATATGAAAATTAACCCAGAGGAAAATGAAAAGATGAATCCAAGCACTTTCGAACTATATTTGCAAGTTCATTTTCAAGGTATAGCATGAAAATAGAAAAGACAACCTTATATAGGGTACAAAGATACGTAGGGAACGCCATCATATAGTACAGACCAATAGAAAAACACCAAAAACAAGACAAAAAAATACCAGGAAAAAGAACAATAGGCAACTAATAACTCACATGTGCATCCCTAAAACGATATACACATAACAACGCCATGTATATGAATGGAATATGGTTGGAGAAAAAAAAACATTTTAAAGGATTATCATTAGAGCGAAAACATTTAGGGCTGAGTTAATCCACAGGCACAGCAAAGACACATGGTGTGGGAGACAATGCGAATGATATTACACTAATAAAGATTGACAACAGGCTGCATTATGAAGTTATTTTATTTAGTACAAGTTTTTTTTAAAACACGGTCGAGTTTAAATAAGCCAGGGGAAATATTTATATTAGGTAAAATGCCAATTAAGGAACACTCGACAAATTTCTTTTTGTGAAATCAGTTCCAATGATTTCACAAAAGAAACCAACGAGGTCCTTGAATTTCTACCTTGATAAATGTTAGTACAAACTCTTTCTACACCCTCTTCCTCATAAGGGATATCCCAATGGTATAAGTCCAACTCTAGACTCCAATTCGAGGTTTTCCTGTTTATTGTCATAGTATTCAATTAATTAATATAAAAGAATTGACAGGTATTGTAGACACTCAGAGAAGTGTAATTTTCAATCTTCGGTTTACAAAGTAATCATTTATTTTGAAATTAAGAAATTCGAAGCCATCGTCTTATATGGTTTGCAATAATCTAAAAACAAAATTTTTCCATTTAATACCTGCTAATTTATCTGCGTGGTTGCTTCAATGTGTGCATACGTTTCTGTAGTCGTGTGTATTGTATAATAATCACACTAATTCCCTATACATGAATACAGTCGTGCATTTAAAGAAAAAGTGCACTATTTTTAAAATAAATAATTAATTTTACACTGGATTCTGTTGAAACAGAAATACAATTAATTAATTTTTATTTTAATTTATTCCATCTTCACCAAGGTCATGGAATGACGTTGGAAGAAGGGGACTTTAACTAAAAAAAAGTCGTGTTTGTTTTGCTTGTGGAGGAAAATAGGGTGATCTTAGGAATTGAATATTGAAATAAAGACAAGGTCCAAAGGGGAAGTGAGTTTGGAGGTAAAAGACCCACGCCGAAACAAAAGGCGCCGGGAGAATAAAGAATGGCAAGAATTGGGACGAGAAAGAGAAATCCTTGATTTAAGGCCTCATTTTAAAACTTCCATTGAATGGGGCGCAAAAGATGCTCAAGGACCCAGAAGTACGAACTTCAACGCAACAATGAAACGGAATCAGACAAAAAAGGAATAAAGAATAAGCTGAAATATCTCGCCCAATTCTGTTGGAAATCTGTCTCCTTCACCATAAATAAAGACGAACAAAGAAACGTCGAAACCAAATAATGTCCTATGATCTTCGTTGGACGCTTATCTCCCGCTTTGTTCATTTGTGTCTCGAATCTCCCCCGGAAACTAGTCTCTGTTTCCACTTGCTTGGATCAATTGAGAGAGACTCATCTTTGCATCAATCAAACATTCAGACTAAAGGCAAAATTTTGTCGTCCTTCCATCGTTTCCGCCAAGACAGGAAATCCCGTCTCTTTTTTGGTTCTATCTTCCTTTTCTTCTTCCTCTTCTTCCTCCTCTTCTGCTTTGTCTTCGGTTATTATTACCAATATTATTAGTATCATTCTAAATTAATACAGGCTGACTAGTTAGGGAATAAACTCTTAAATATGCCGTCGCGATGTACATATGATCAAATGATGCGCATTATTGGCGCTTTTTTGTTTAGGGGACACAAACCAAAAAATGGCTGGTGACGTCACCAGGTTGGCTGCCTGTGAGACAGCCATGTGATCCACGAGTGCGAACGAATAGCTTAAACACGCGTTTTTCTTATAAAGACAAAACTCCCGATTTTGGTACTTTTTTGGTTATATAACCTAACCTAACCTAACCGAGCCTTAACCGGGAAAATAAATGTAATGGACCGATTGAACCTGACTAGTGAAAATGAAAAGTAAAGTAGCAGCAAAAAATGATTATTTTAAAGGATAGAAATTTCTTGTCGTTATAAATTTGCTGAACCAAGTCCAAGCGAAGCAGAATATTATTATGGAGTCACAGTGGCCAGTCGAACTTTCTGGCTCGCGAAGATTACAAGCTAGCACACTCCTGGATTAATGACGTCATAGTATTGTCAGAATTAATATAATTTTCTTTAAATTTTAAAAATAGCGCAAACGTTCATCCTCGACACTGAAAGGAATTGAAACTACATCCCAAATCAAATTGTCGTTCCAGATGATTTTAAACCTGCAAATGTTACGAAAACTTTCAACAGAAGAAGCAAAGCAGACTTAGCAAACTATAGACTTCTTAGTTTGACATCATTCGTTGGTAAACTCTCAGAATCTATTAGAGATAAAGTACCTGACCAGTTATAAACCAGGGTTTATTAAATAGTATGTTCATGGCCATATATTATGAGACTAATATATATTTTTATTTTTCCATTCGTTTTTAAAATTTCCGTGATAGGAATAATTATCATCATCATAATCACTACTCTATAATTTAAGAAGAGGATTTTTTTGAGTATTTGAATAATAATTTCATCTTAGTTTGGTTATGACTTATGTTTTTTTATCAAAGTTATTTCTAATAATTCTTTTATAATATCAAAAAACAAAATGGTGAAGTTCAGGAGTAAATATAAGTATCGAAATTTTGTGAATTTTTTAAAATCCAAAGAATTACAAATGCTGAAGTTCAACAAAAATATTTTTATATATCTTCTTCTTCTATAAGTCTATATTTTAGCAACGTGATATTTTGAAAGGGGCGAAAATTAGTTTAGAGTTCCTTTTTAAAATTATTATAATTGGCGAAGTTCAGAAAATTTAGAAAAATTCCACTATGGCTGCGTTTTATCGATTTTAAATTTTAATCTTAGTAGCGAAGCGCAAACTCCCACCGTAGAGGGGAGTGGCGAAGCCATTGTCTGGTTATTCTAATATTTAAATTATTACAAGTTTACTAAAATGTAAGCAAATTGAGGATTACCTTCACAAAATATGACTAGATTAGAAATCCATTCATTAGATCACAATTAGGTTTTCTAAGTAACCCGAATTTTCTTAACCGGTTTTGACCGAAAAGTTAAAACAATCAATTAGGAGTTAATGAAAAAATAAAACTGTATAACACATATTTTCTAGAGTAACATAACTACAAGTAAAGGTTAATCCATACAATAACAAAACATAACCTTTTTTATTTATTTATTTATTTTTTTACTGAAAAACCTACTAAAGATTTATCGTAAGAAAAAAATGTACGTATAATTTCTAAGACATATTCTCTTTTTTAAAGTAACAGTGCAAAAAGCAAAGGGCATTTTATGTATTCTTGCCAATTCTTGCACGTACTTTGAACAAAAAATAACCTGCTGCTGAAAACGATCTTTCAGCTTCAACGTTCGTTGGCTTTATCGCGAGAAGGGCATCAAACAAAAGTTGCAAATTGTCAGTAGTCACAATTAAAATGCAAGTTATCTCAAAACGAAGTAGAGGAGCTTCTTGAATTGAGAAATAAATTTTGCCTAAATTTAAAGCATTCTGAAATGGAGCTCGTTTGTTTCTGGAATAGCCTTGAATTAATTTTGCGTAATGTAGCCAAAAAAGCTCTTAGACATTTGTTGCTATTTTCAACTACCTATTTATGCGAAGCAGCCTTCTCACCATTGTGCAACATAAAAAAAACGAAGAGGAGAGATTGCAGACATTAAATGAGAGTTGTCTTGTCAAATATATGTTCCAATATTAAAGAATTATGTGATACTCATCAAGCTCCAATTTCCTATTAACCTTTTAAAGGTAAGAATTATATATTTTCAAATTTTTTGTCTTATTTCGATTAATTGAAGGTTAAATGTCAATCGTGGTTAATTTTGAAGTGCTTTCCACTTAAGTAATTGTACGTAAATTATTTTATATTCGAGCGCTACGGCTCCTTCTAGATAGCAATTAAGGGGCTACTATCATAAAATGTTGAAAACCACTGGCATAACATAGTAAACTCAGACTTAAACACGACTGAAATATTTAAACATTTCAAAATGTTAGTTCACAATAATACCAAGAATATAGTCGGAATGTATTCTGTCGACTGTGAAGTTTGACCTAAGCCTTACTTTGAGCAAACTTGAAAATCATTAAATGTTCGTTTGTCCCAACACAAATATAATATTAGAAGAGGTGCTTTCTTTGTTTATTTATCTGAACATAGTCACCCTATTAATTAGAATTATGCTGTTTCTTTACCACTCAGAAGACTATTAAAAGAAGTATTGTTGAATGTTCCTTCATTAACTCCTCTTTTAGCTTTAATTTATCCCCTGGTCGCTATAAACTTGATCTTGTCATTCAAAAGCTTATTTTAAACGCAATTCTCCACGTTAATTCTTAGCCCTTTGATTTGCTTACCTTGTTATATTTCATTTGTTTATTGAATAATGTATTTATATTTGCGTATGTATTAATAGTTATGTGACTTAAATTTCTACATTTCACGCACACTCTCTCACACTTTAGTATTTTGGTAGAGCTTTTATCTATATGTATTTACCTTTCTTGTATCTTCTTTTGATCCCTCTTCTCTGATAATTATTTAATTCTATTTTTCCCCCCACTCTTTTGTACTCTCCGTTGTACGTAGTCGTTCGGGAACGTCGCTTATTTTTCTTCTTTATACGCGATCTTTGACAAATAATTCTTTATGTATTCTCTGAGAATGAATTGAGTCAAGTTTAAAATTACTTGGATTCCGCATTTCATCTTTCCTGTGGGACTTTTAGTCGCGTGAGAGTCAGGTCGCGAGCGACTCTGCATCTCAATATGACGGTCAGTCGGTCCCCGTTTTGTTTTTTTGTTTTGTTTTTGTAATAACATTGTAACTATTCGGCGGATTCTAACTAAATATGAAACTCTTATGTTGTTTAACATTCTCTTTCAAATGTTATAATTGCCAAAGTCATCCCAAGTTTAGTCCGGGAATTATGTCGTTTTGGCAATAACATCCTAAATATTTGGCCGATTCTAACAAAGTTCAAAACAATTATGTTGTTTTACATTCTCTTTGCCTATTGTATCCTCCCGAGGTTAGCTGGGTAATTATTTTGGGGAGGAAATGAAATCATAACTATTCGGCCGATTCTAACAAAATTTGAACCCATTATGTTGTTTTACATTCTCTTCCGAATGTTATAATTGATAAGGTCCTTATAAGGTTAGCCCAGGAATTAGGGGTTTTTTTGACAATAACATCATAACTATTCGGCTGATTCAACGAAATTTGAAACCTTTAAGGTGTCTACATTCTCTTTTGAATGATGGAATTGTAAAGGTCCTCCCAAGGTTACTCCGGTTTTTTTTTAAGTTTTGAAGGTCGTAAGGACATTTTTTATTTTTTTTTATTTTTATAGAGCCCATCTGGCAACTACCCACTTGGGCATAAGTCGCCGAAAAACACGACAGCCTAGAATTAGGCTACTTTAAAGTTAAAATATGAAAACTTAACAATCAATATAAATTGGAAAAACTTAACAATCGAAGCAATCTCCGGCAGCGGGGGGAGGTCCCCCTCACCCCGGTGCAGGAGAGTGCAACCTAAAACAAAACAATAACAAAAAAAAGGAACCTTAAATAAAGGGGAGAAGGCCGGCCTCCCCCCAAAAGTCAATAAGTCCACCAGTCATGGTGCACGCACTCGTCCCGAGTACAAGGGACAGGCGGTAGCGACCCCGCCCATCCCGGTACCGAGACAGGTATCGTGCGCGAAGATCACCCAGACTGGGACATTCGACAAGAATATGCCGAACAGTCTGGGGGACGACGCAGTCGTTGCAATAGGGCACATGCGAGCGCTCCACCAAGTAACGATGCGTCACACGAGTGTGTCCGATTCGAAGACGACAGAAAGCAACCTGAAGCCGCCGCGGCATTGGGGGATAGGTCCATGGGAACAGTCGCGGCGCAATGGCACGCAACTTTAAGTTCCCCTCGACCGTCTCCCATCTTCTTTGCCAAGCAGTCCGAAGAGCTGCCCGTATTCCTGCCATGTAGTCAGTGTGAGGAAGAGCGAAACGCTGGTCCGGTCGCAGAGTCCTCGCGGACTCTTTGGCGCCCTCATCGGCGCGCTCATTCCCCGCAATTCCTACATGTCCAGGAACCCAGCAGAAGATAATCTCGACATCTGCCTGGCTCGCCAAAACCGTGGCGTCACGGATTTCGCGAACCAGGGGATGCGGAGATTCCAATGCCCCGAGAGCACTCAGGGCGCTTTGTGAGTCGCTATAAATCACAATCCGGTCTCCGAACCGGGCACGTCGCGTAATCTCCCGTACCGAGTGGTGTATTGCCACCAGCTCGGCCGTGAAGACAGACGCAGCGCCTGGTAGAGCCCCGCTGACTTCAAACAGAGGGGATACGGCGTGGAAGCCGACCCCCTCTTGGGACTTGGAGCCATCCGTATACACTGGCACGGTACCAGCGTGACACGATGTGTGCTCCAAAAAGGTCGAACGCAATACTCCCGGCGCAGTACAAGCTTTGGGAGCAGAGGCGTGGCGACAAATAGCCAAATGTGGTACCCTCCAGGGTGGCGTCCTGGGCAGAACCAGGGGCGCCACCGGCCCGAGAGCTATATCTAGCTCTCGAAGGAGTTTCCTGGCCCTAAACCCAAAGGGCTTAGGGTATGACTGGCGTCTCTCGGTGGCATAGGCACCATCGAGGTCGTAAGGACATAAATCAGAATAAGTGAGGGCACGCGACTTTTTGCTCAGCAGACCTTGTTTGCAATTATTCATCCACTAACGAGCTGCTTTGTGAGTTTCTCATATATATATATATATATATATATATATATATATATATATAAAAATCTTCGATTTAGTTCCCTTTTCATACAAAAGAATGATTTCCAGCTTCTTCGTGAATTCGGAAGCAATCCTGATATTTTTGTCACCCGGCCGGATAAAGGTAACGGTGTTGTGATTCTCAACAAATTTGATTACATTAACAAAATGAATAAAATCCTTTCTGATTCTTTAAAATTCAAACTTCTTAACAAAGATCCCTCGAAAATTTCCCAAATTCTGGATGATAAAGTTAATCGCTTGCTTTCTAAACTTAAAACTCTTAATATCATTGACGATGGAACTTATAAACAACTTTTCTCCTCTGGCTCTAATCCCGGACTTATGTATGGCCTTTCCAAAATCCGCCCCATACTAGCTGCATACTCAATGGCAACCTACAAGTTGGCTAAATATCTAGTACCTCTACTTAACCCTTTTACCATTAATCAATACAAAGTTAACAATAGTTATTCTCTGTCTGAAGAATTCAGGAACTTGAAACTTCCTGGTCCTCACTTTTTGTGTAGCTTTGATATTGTTTCCCTTTTTACAAATATCCCCGTAAATGAAACCATAGACCTAATTATCTAAAGGGCCTTTCCGGAACCGGATTCGACCTTTCATAAATTCACACCGTCGCTTTTACGGTGTCTTCTTGAACTAACCATTAGAGACAACTGTTTTCTGTTTAACAACTCCATCTATCAACAAGTTGATGGTGTTGGAATGGGTTCTCTCATGGGTCCTCCTCTTGCTGACATTTTTATGTCCAACTTCGAAGAAGTTGCTTTGCGAGAATGCCCTCCTGATTTGAAACCGATATTTTACCGTCGTTTTGTTGATGATACGGTTCTAATATTTAAAACAGAACAACTGTCTCTTTCATTCTTTGAATATTTGAATCATCGCCATTCAAATATAAAATTCACAATTGATAAAGAAAAAGATGGAAAATTACCATTTTTGGAGTTTCTCATATCACGCTCCTCGCCCAACTTCACCAGTTCCGTCTATCGTAAATCCTCCTTTTCTGGTCTCGGCATCAACTTTTACAGTTTTTGTGATATTTCATATAAGATTAACAACATCAAAACCCTCCTTCACCGTGGCTTTCAGCTTTCATCTGATTATTTTCTTGTTCATTCAGAATTCAGTTTTCTTATGGGATATTTTCAAAGGAATTGTTTCCAGCCCTCACTTGTACAAAAATGTATCCGTCAATTCTTTGATAAAATATACCATCCTCCACAAGAAATCTCCTCTGTCCCCAAGGATGTCCGCTATTGTCTTCTCCCTGATATTGGCCCACTCAACCTACCCTTATGCCGAAAACTTAATAAGCTTTTGAAAAGATTTTACACACATACCAACTTCAAAATAGTTTTCCTTAACAACTTTCATATTGGAAAATTTTTCAGAACTAAAGACAGACTCCCACCTGAAATGAGCTGTTCAGTTGTCTATAAATTCATTTGCCCCAGGTGCCACCAGGGGATCTACATTGGCAGCACTGTTCGCTCACTTAGGGCTAGGATCTGTTCTCATCTTGGTATTAGCTCTCGCACTGGCTCCACCTTGACCAATAAAGAAACTTCTCCCATTCGAGATCATTCATTTAAATGTAAGACAGAAATTTCCCACAAAAACTTTCAAATTATAGGACATGCAAAGGACTCCACTTCCCTGCGCATTCTCGAATCATTATTTATAAAACAACTAAATCCCAGTTTAAATTCTGATTCAACTGCTTTTCCCCTTCTCATTTCATAAATCACTCAAAATATTTTCACAACCTACCAATCTTTAATCGGTTCCTTCTATAATCTTTTCTCAGTCTTTCCGCTTTTGCCGTCCACTAAAGGTGACTAATATTTTTGTGTACCAATTAATTGCCCCTATTAGTATATTTTTTATATTTATCCATATTTATAGCATCTATATTTAGTGTCAAGTTTTCAAATGATTTTTTTCACATTTTCAATTTATTAAATAATTTATTACTATTGCTGCTTCATTAAGTGACTAATATCTGTGTCAACCAATAATTGCATCAACTAGTGTTATATTTATACATATTTTTAAATTACCCATAATTGATACATATCTAAAGTTTCAATAGTTTTCAAACGATTTGTCATGTCATAATTTCCCTTAACTAAAAAATTTATTACTAATCCTTGTGTGCATTATAATTTTTGTAATTTTAAACGTGTTCTAAATCTATCTTATAGACCAGAAGATGGGTAAAGTACCCGAAACGTTGTACTTAATCAAATGAGAAATTTTACATGTCTCTTTTGGGGATTTATCCTCAACCTATATATATATATATATATATATATATATATATATATATATATATATATATATATATATATATATATATCCATTAACCTATATTTTAAGAAAGAGATTTTTTGAAGGTTTGAATAAGATTTTTTCATTTAGTTCGTTTGTCATCTAAGTAGATTTATTTTTTTTTATCAAAGTTATTTCTAATAATTACTTTATAAGAAGAAGAAGAACTACAGAACTACAGAACTACAGAATCCAGGTCCAGCAAAGACCCTAAGGTCCGCTCGAGGCTAGTCCGCTACACTAAATCCATAACTACGATACACACTTATCTACGAGTGTATCTCTAACATGCTATATATTTATTTTTTTTATTTTATTATTTTTTTTAATATATAAACTACTGTACACACTTATCTACATGTGTACATTGTCATGCATATTAGCTACTTCAACCTAGGGGTGGGGGGGTGGTAGAAAGTTTTTCTTCTCAACTTCCGCAGCCCTGGACTGTTAGTGGTGAAAATCTAGTTTTAGGATAGTAAGACTTTTTATAGGATAGGCGGAAAAGAAAATGGATATCTAAACTACACATGCAAGAGAAATCGCTGGCATCATTTTTAGTCATCATTTTTACTCGTTGTTCCTCCGCTCCAAACTCCTTTTCAAAAGACGCTTTTTATTTACTGTGCTCAGACTACGTTATATTTATACTATTTAAGTGTGCGTCGAGACGGTTTTTAAACATATTTACCGACGTACTATCTACTACGTGGGTAGGTAGCCTATTCCAAATTTGAGTAATTTTAAACGTAAAATAGTTTTGGGCTATACTAGTGTTAAATCGCTTGTTCACTAATTTTAATCCGTGTTGCCGAGTATTTCCCCTATGATCCAATTCGAACAAATTCCTATAATCAACGTTTGAAAATCCTTTCAATATTTTAAATACTTCTATTAGCTGGCCACGTACTCTTCTGCCTTCGAGAGATGGCAAATCTAATGCCCTGAGTCTTTCCTCGTAGGGCCTGTTTCTCAGCTGGGGAATTAATTTTGTAGCCCTACGCTGCACTCTTTCTAATTGCGCGATATCTTTGTTTAAGTATGGAGCCCAAAATTGAACCGTGTATTCGAGCAGTGGACGCACAAGTGATTTATATAACTGTAAAATTACATCTTTGGATTTGAACGTACGTGAAATTACGCTCGATATAACCCAGCACAGGATTTGCTTTTTTACATGCATCCGCGCATTGTTTCGTGACTTTGAGTCATCCGAGACTAAAACTCCCAGATCTTTTTCCAATTTAACCACGTCGAGGACCTGACCTTTCATGTTATACTCTACCTTCAAATTATGGCAACCCAAATGAATCACCTTGCATTTACTTAAATTAAACTGCATTTGCCACTTATCCGCCCATCTGACAATCAAGTTTAGGTCCTTTTGTAATTTTTCTACATTCAATCTTACATAGGTACGGTTGCCCAGCTTCGTGTCGTCAGCAAATTTAGAAATCGTACTAAATACGCCATTATCCAAATCGTTTATATATATTAGAAACAATAATGGGCCAAGAACCGAGCCTTGTGGCACTCCACTACTGACGTTGACCCAATCAGAACATTCACCATTTATAACTACTCGCTGCGAACGATCATTCAGCCAATTTCAAATCAAATTTATTATCTTACGCTTCACACCGATTGCTTTAACTTTTATTAATAATCTTTCGGGCGGAACGGTGTCAAACGCCCTTTTAAAGTCTAGATAGATTACATCTACAGCTTTGCTTTCGTCGTAAACGCAAATCATTTTATGGAAGAACTCCAGAAAATTTGTCAAGCACGATCTCGCCCGCCTAAACCCATGTTGGGAATCTTTAATTAGATTATTTAGCTCTAGGTGGCTCACTATTCTATCTCTAATTACCGATTCTAAAAGCTTTCCAACTACCGAAGTTAGACTAATAGGACGAAAATTCGTTGCTTCGTATCTATTCCCATTCTTAAATATTGTTGGTTCCTCCACTTTTTGTACTAGAAAGTTCTCCAGAATAGTCTAAAGGGACTACACCATCTTCTAATGAGCGATTGAAAATTGCACGCAACGGCTTCGCAAGCTCATTATTAAGTTTCTTTAAATGAGTGTGGTAAACGCCATCGGGCCCTGGTGATTTCGACTTTTCATCAGGTTTATATATTTAAGAATTTCCTCTTCATTAACTGTTATATCGGATATGCAAATATCACTATTATGTACTTCTTCAACTAAAGATCCTAATTCGGACGAATCTTCAACAGTAAAGACGCTTGTGAAATGTTCATTTAAAATTTTAGACATTTTGTCCGGAAATTCCGTCAAACGACCATCTTTGTCTTTAATCGGCCCTATTGAACCTTTTAAGGGTTTTCTACTGTTTACGTAGCCGTAAAACCGTTTCGATTCCTTCTTCGAATCCTTCGCGAGTTTTATTTCATATTTCCGCTTGGCATCTCTAACTGCCCGTTTAACTTCTCTTCGAGAATCTATGTAATTTTGCCGACTTATAAATGACTCATTGTTCTTATGTATTTGAAATTTTCTATTTTGGTCCTTAATTAAGCCTAATATTAGTGGGCTTAACCCACGGCGCTCTCATCGACTTCCCGCTCTTACGGCGCACATACTTTACCGAGTTGAAATTTACACTAAGGAGTGTATGCCGAAGCTCAGTGTATATTTCTCCTACTGACTTATTCTCGAAGCGCATTCCCCAGTCTACATCCTTAATCCTTTCGCGAAAAGTATCAAAATTACAGCTACCAAAACGTGAGATGAGCTGAGTGCTCATTTTTACTTCTGCGCACGTGTTTACTTCGAATCTAATGGCATTATGGTCACTCGAGGCTAAATGCTCTCCTACACAAACATTTTCTACCAATGACTCGTCAGTCGCCATGATTAAATCGAGGATATTATTATCACGCGTTGGTTCCTCCACTTTTTGTACTAGAAAGTTCTCCAGAATAGTAACCTATCTGACGTTAGGTTACTATAATTAACGTTTGGATGGTTAAAATCGCCGCAGGCTAATGTGATCCCTCTTCTAACCCAAGATGAAAGCATATCAAAGAGTGCAGCATCTTCTCTTTTCATTTAAGATGGTGGACGATATATGACGGCTAAATTAATTTTATTTTTTGCATTGTAACCTAATTGTATTAATAAGGCCTCACTTGTCATATCTGCCGTAGACGAGTCGATCGTTATTGCGTTTAAGTCATCTTTTATATACACTAATACGCCCCCTCCTCTACCAGTTTGTCTATTTTTATAATGAATTTTATAACCTGCTATATCAAATTCGCAAACAATGATCCCCGAATGTGTATCTATCCAAGTCTCACTTAAGAATACGAGATCGTAGTCTCCTTCTAAAATTACGGCTTTTATTTCGACAAGTTTATTTTTTAAGCTACGAACATTTGCATATATACATTTCAATTTGCGTTTTAAGCAGACTCTTCTATCACACGCGAATCGGTTCCGTTTCCCTGCTCCCTAATACTCATTGCCCCTTCAAGCGAGGACCGTTCCAGCGCATGGGCATCACGTGGCCCCGAAACTCTCCTACTTAACATGCTAAGTACTGACTGGTCCAAAATCCTACCCAGCCGACTGTTCCCCACATCGCCCTAATGGATTCCGTCCGTTTGATAAAGTGAAGGTTGGTCTTGAAATGTATCCCAAACGTTAAAGAAGCTAACTCCAGTATCGCGACACAAGCGCTTAAGGCACTCGTTTGTATAGATAGCTTGGGACTGCAGACGCAACGTGGATTTTAGTCAGGGGAAAATACCAATTATTCCTACGTTATCCGCTTTAACTTTCGCAGTAT
The DNA here is from genome assembly GCA_963969495.1 of Ceratothoa steindachneri. Classification (NCBI taxonomy): domain Eukaryota; kingdom Metazoa; phylum Arthropoda; class Malacostraca; order Isopoda; family Cymothoidae; genus Ceratothoa; species Ceratothoa steindachneri. The sequence continues at coordinate 74,419,619 of OZ018329.1, read as the reverse complement.
CAATCATAGTCTTAGCGCGGTTTACTATTCCCTCCAGGGTGCTGTCGTATCAGTGGACATCATTTCCCCCTACCAGCGTGAGGATCGTACGCCCGCCACGTGTTTGGTCCAATTTTTCAATTTCACTTACTACGTTATTTATGCGGCCACCAGGAAAGCAAAATCGTTTTCGTTTTGACTGGTTACGCGCTATGAATTCCGGATCTTGGTTTCTAATTAAAGAATCCCCAATTAATACCGTTTCTTCTTTCCCCTAGATAGGAGTTAGCAGTGCGAAGGGGTTCGAACATGGTAATCTGAAATGCTGTTCCCTCGATGGTCTAGCCCAATTTCTAACGATCCTAAATTGCGAATCTTGGGGTCCAAACGAGTTTAAAATCCTTTGTTGATGGTCAACAATTGCCTGATGATTCGTACGAGTAGGTCGGCTGTCACGATTACTATTTTCCCTCCCACGCATATCATGAGGGGTAGAATTAAGACTCGAATTTAATTCGGCAACTTTACGGTTGGTCGAGATAACGTACCCCGCGACGGAATTCAGTTCCAATTTAATTTCGCTAATAGCGTTAGCAAACTTACGCTCCAATGCATCGTTTAAAATACAGAAACGGCAAATTCTAGTTGTTTCGATGTTAGAAGGAACGTAAATTTCCTTATTAAAAGAAGCCCCACATCTCGAACATTCAAACTTGATCACGGGCATTGTCGGATTTATAAAATACGGGTGACGATAAATTAAATTTACACAGCGAATAAGACGGCCAATCTTTTTTATACAGCGACTAATATTATATGAGCGCAGGAAGTATATAGAATTATTAAGTTACTCAGAAAACGAAATTTTGGGGCACAGATGAATTAAGCAGGAGCACAGAGATAACACGTCTTTTGAGTCAGGACTCGGAGGGCGGAATGAAAAAATGGTCCAAGTTAGTGAACGAAACATCGGTTGAGAATAAATCTCGATCTTTATCTGCTTATTGGTCTTATTATTTTATTATTATTATTATATATATATATATATATATATATATATATATATATATATATATATATATATATATATATATATATATATATAATGTTAGTGAAAAGTGAACGCATCGCTTTATGTACGACCGAAAACTATCAGCCACTTGTGGTTGGCGTGCCATGAGCAATCATCTATCAAGTTTAGGTTTATTCTACCTGATAGAGGAAAGGTGTGCCAAATGTTACACATAAACAGGAAAACAGAGATTTTACAGATGACCGCGAGAAAATTCACGAAGAAATAAAATACATCGCCCTGGAAAGGACTCGAACCTCAGACGAAGAGAAAGAAGAAGAACAATAAGAAGAAGAAAAAGAAGAAGAAGAATATGAAGAAGATGATGATGAAGAAGAAGAAGAAGAAGAAAAAGAACAAGAAGAAGAAAAAGAAGAAGGAGAAGAATATGAAGATGAAGATGCAGATGAAGATGAACAAGATGAAGATGATGAAGATAAAGAGGAAGAAGAAGAAGAAGAAGAAGAAGAAGAAGAAGAAGAAGAAGAAGAAGAAGAAGAAGAAGAAGGGTGTTCAGGATGTTAAAATAGAGTCTATAAAGGGGATTAAAAAAGGCGGTTAAGATTAGCAAATAAGGCCGTAGGGCACACCCCGCAGGGGTGCCTGTGTAACCAAAGCTCTTCCTGTTAAGGAAGAGAACAGCGGCTTGTATATAATCCTTAAATTTATATACTAATTTTTGAGTCAGTCATAAAGCAAATCTAACTGTTGCCAAGTCATATTTAATTTAACTTATAGTACTTTTTACTCATATTTTGTAATTGGTCACCTTTTAAAATAATGTTTTGTTGGCCTTTTCAAGTTTTCTTCATATATATTAACTTTATAAACTTATTCTAGCCTGAAAATGAAAACTTGTAGTTTTCGAAACGTAGTGAAAAATTAAAAGATGCTGCATCCGTTTCTCGTGGCTCTGGGATTTATCCTCAATATTATATATACTGTACCTGTACACACGTATATATATATATATATATATATATATATATATATATATATATATATATATATATATATATATATATTACAACAGAGGAGTTTATGATTTTTATTAGCCTAATTATCTAATTATACAAATTATAATCGATCCTGGCTAGGATGACGATACTTCAGTTCGAGCCCGTTGGGATGCCAATTCAATTCTTCAGGCGGGATATCATGGGAATACGATTCTTTAAGCGGCCATTCAGTCTTGACGATCCTTCAGGCAATCCGCATTTTCTTCCTTCCTCTCCAAGTAAACAAGTCTTCTTTTTGTGGATTTCATTCTGTAAATTCATTTTCTTGAATTCTAACTGAAGAATATCTTCTTAAAATCACTTTACTTTCATTAATAATTGCAGACAAAAAAAAACCGATGGCACATTTTCACTCAATTTGGAATTGCAAGGAGTTGTTTGGTCGAGCTCACTTTAACCCATTAACGCTTCGTTCTATATATATATATATATATATATATATATATATATATATATATATATATATATATTGGGGTTCACGCTTGTGTGATAGAGACCTTTTTTTCTCTTCAATGCATTTTATGGCATAAAATAAAAGAGGGTAGAGAAAATCTCACTTGACACAAGAATGATACTGAAAAATTGACCAAAATAGTTTAAGTTTTAGGCACGGAATTTATCTTCTGATACTATCTGATGGAACATTATTTGAATGTATTATCTAAGTCAGTATTATCTGAAGGATATTATCTGAACAATATTTTTCGATGCAAATCCAAAGTTTTCACAAGACTGCTCCTCATATTTTATTTTTAATCGATGGTTATTGGATATAGAGAACAGTTCTTCTCTACAAAACTTACACTCACATCACTGCAAGTTTTAATAAAATAGTATCGAATCTAATATATTATTTCTTGCGGAAAAATAAACATAAATGTTGAATTTGTCCTCTAACGTTGTGACTGGTTATGTAAATTAGAATTCAAGTGAATTTTACTTAATAAGAGAAACTTTATTATTACCATTCAACGAAATGCTGTTGCCATCCATCCATAATTGCACATGTGAGGATATTTTCATTATCATCTTGCATACTTATGCTTACTTATGCCTTTTAAGGAGCTGATGTGTGGTTAAACATTCCAGTGAAGAAATCCTCAAATTTACTTTAAAGTTATCTAGAGAAATGTTTTCGACATGGTAAGTTCGGTGTATCCCAATGGTTCCCAACCGATTTTGGCTTATGGCCCCCTTAGGAACCTTATTTTTTCCTGTGGCCCATAATCACTACTTTCAATAGGTAATATGCAGTTTAACTCTACTTTAAAGAATAAAAGATATTAAAACAGCTATTTGTATTCAGTTACAATTATATTTGTCACATATATAGGACTATAAACATAGCAAAAATTAAACAGTGGTTAACAAAAATGTAGTATTCTTTTAAAATAAATAACTAGTCTTACAAAAAATAAAATTCCTTAGCAAAATGAAATAAATATATCATCAACTCTTTATTCATTCAATGCGATCCTTGTGCTTCATGCAGTTTCACAAGTTTTTCAATATCAGGGTCTATAGTTGTTAGAGACAGACGAAGATTACCTCTTCTTACTATTTCTAAGCGGCTGCGAGCTTTTGATAGGAGGTGTGACACTTTACTAAAACCCGACTCAACCAGATAAGAAGTAGGAAAAGCAATAAAATATAATTTTACTTCGTCCCAAAGCAAAGGGTATTTCATAGCAATTTCATGACTTGTCCATAAGTTCCTGATACCAGGCTTAAATCTAGCCAGAGAAGTTTGATCACTCTGTAACTCAATGAGGCTTTTTTGTAATCTGATATCAATATCAGCTGCATTAATTCCAAATGGGTCTACCACCCAACCTAGAATGTCCAGTTGTAGAAGATTTTTGAACTTAACTTCCATATCACTATGCAATTTCTCCAAATGATCAATGTATACTAAAATATCATCTTCTTTCAGCTCACTCTCACTAGTGCGGCGGATTGGAAACTGTATCAACTCTTTTCGCCCCATATTTGTCTTGAACAGCTTAATTTTCCCCATAAATGCACAAATAGACTCTTTGAAAGTTAAAATATTTGCATTTTTACCTTGTAGCTGTTTTTTCAAGATATTTAGCTTTTTAAATATATCTGTAAGGTGTCAGACTGTCACATTTGGCAGCAATGATTCTTACTCCGAGCTGCTTACCATCCAGAAATAATACAACACTATCCCAAAGTGCAATGAAGCGATTCAGAGAATTGCCCTTAGAAAGCCACCGCACCTATTTATGCAAAAGTAGGCGCTCAAACCCTTCTTCATTGGTAGCACAGAGTTGTAAAATTACTACAACTTTGCAGTATTAGCGTAAACAAATAAAAGCTACTTACATACTATAACGCCGAACCACTTGATAAACAGACTGTAAGGATTTAAAGTTCCACCTGAAGTATTTTCATCAAGCCGACAACGGTGCCAGGCGCATAACGATCAAGCGCACAATGGAGTGCGCCGCAGAATAACCTGTTTTCTCTTGATAGTCAAATATGACTCCGAAGATAAATTAGGCGACCAAAGATAAGCGTCATATTAGAAGGATTAAAATATTCATATTCTTTTTGATCTTCAAATGAGATTTATAGTAGCCGTGGTACCAATTTAAATATAATCGTAAAGTCAATTGAGTTTCTTCCGACATCAACAGCGCCTTCTAGAATCACTTAAATGAGGTCTAATTCGCAGCAGCAGATTGTAAGTATAGACGTGGAAATATTTTGAAAAATAATTATCTATTTTCCTTGAATTTTTCATATCCATCTTATATCAAGGCATTGCCAGATGTCGCAACTCAAAAAATATGGCAGAAAATGATAAAGAATGGATAGGATTTGGCCAATATGATTTGAAAAGGTGAAAAAAGCGAAAAACAAAAGATACTTGATCAAAAGGTATCGATCACCTAAACTTGTTGCTTCCAAGGTTCAATGTGGGCAATATGTTAACGTGATATTTAGGATGGGAAGCAATGTTAAATGGTTAATTTTTCATATATCTACTATCGATATATACTGTTGGAAGGATTCACCTAGGGTACATGTTTCAGGTTATACGTTACATTTATGTAAATGGGAATAACATGTCCACTTATTGTAGTGGGAAGCACTAAGTCAGAGAGATTAAAATGTTCTTTTCACTTCTCATTCCACTCCACCTCGAAAGGAATTGGTTTCATTTGAAAGACTGAGCTGATATGTACCCCTTGGGGGGGATTCGAAAAGTTCTGGGGTTGTTATAGTCACTTGAAGTGACATCAGTCGAAATCGAAATTATTTTTACCTTTATTTTTATTATTACTTTCGTCTTTTCTGTTTTTTCTTCTCTTGTCCCTGTAAGTATAACCTACCAGGTGCTTTACTACCCCTTTGTAACTTACTACCTAGTTTACGCCACAGCGACTGGATCGCGGATCGACGAACTGAAAGCCGGTTGAATTTCGTCACGTAGGCGCTCATTGGTGAAGGCAGTTCATACAGCGAGGACCTACTGATACCTACGCCCCTGCTAGCATCTGTCGTTATTTCATCTGCCGCTGCGCCGATTGCAAGCTCCCGATTTTCTCGTCTCTCTCGCTCTCACCGGAAGGTCGGAATACGCTGGGGCTCGTACGACTCTCCCCGTTCCCAGGACAACGGTGTATTTGGAATATTTCTTTTCATCTTGCGCCCCATCCTTAGGTTCTCGTTATCGAGACCTACAGCTATTTATAAAGGACGTGTAAGACGGAGGGGGGGGGGTATATTCCGTTCCTGTACCGATTTTCCGGAGTATCAGTGCTTATTTTGTAACGACGTGTTGTCGTTGGTGGTTTAATCCTGTGACATATTTAATGCACCTGTTTGTGCACTGTATTTATTTGAAACGCTTACATTGTATTTAATACAATCCTTTTGTGCACTGTATTTATTTAATATATTTGAATCATTCATTGTATTATTATACCCTCGCAGATATCTAAGCACCTTCCTGTGGACCTATTTATTTCTTGTTTCTGTGCCGAGAGAACTTAGTTCCTCGTTTTTTTCTTCTATAGTCTGTCATTTCCCTTATTTCTCCCCTACTAAGGCCATTGAGCTCCCTAGTAATAGACCGAATTGGGTAGGAAGGTTGTGTTTTCATGTGTGGTCGTATGGTTGTTTCTGGGGAGTTTAATAAACCATTTCACTACCATTCGCAATAAAACCTGCCTTCATTACATAACTGGGCACATCTAAGAGAGTTGCGTGCCTCCTTGTTTCCCTCCTCCTTAGTTGTCTCCTCTTGTGACCACTCGGTCTATGCACGCTATTCACATTTCCACTTTCCTCAACTTCAACACCTTTCTGACCAACCTCTCCCCAATACTTTACTTTGTCCCTTTATGTAGTGTCGTTTTGCATGGCCTATATATTCCTTGTAACGTTCTGCAGGACCTATAAAGGCTTTGTAGTGTTGTTATGCAAGGCCCAGATAGGCCTTGCAGCGTTCTGAAGGGCCTATATAGGCTTTGTATTGTTGTTGTGCAGGGCCTATATAGGCCGTGTAGTGTCGGCCTGCAGGCCCATATAGGCCTTGAAGTGTCGTCCTGGAAGCCCATATAGGTCTTGTAGTTTCATTCCGCAGGGCCCAATAGGCCTTTTAGTGCCTTTCTCCAGGGCTCATATAGGCTTTGTAATGTTGTTCTGCAGCGCCTACATAGGTCTTGTTCCTCGGCGAATCAGTGTTTTGCTTGGTTTGTTCTGTAGAGCCCTCATCGGCTTTACTTCGGATAAAAGGGTTTTGTGTTTGTTTTCGGCATTTTTGCGCTTGTCATTTGTCTTCTTATCACTTGAGTATTACCCTTTAAGTTCAAATATATATTTAAGTTCGCTTTGGTTAATTCACTCTTTCTTTTCCTGTAAATAACATCATTTATTCTCACTTTTTCCTACTCAGGATTTTTGTTTTTCTCTTCCAAATTTCTACCCAATTTCCCCCATATCCCCCTTTTCCCCTCTGACCTCATTACCCCTTCCTATCACTCATCTCCTAATCACTGAGTCTTAGAATCTCTTCATCTTACTTAAACCAATTCATCAAACAAACTTACCCCATCTTCCTATTGCATAATAAAGCATCGCAATTTATTAAAAGCATCTATCAAGAGATTTAATGGTTTATCTCTTCCTACCTTTCTACGTCCCCCCTCTCCCACATGGCCTCTTTCCTTCCCCACTGGTTTACTAAACTGCCACTCTCTGAGATTAAACAAAGCAAACTTCATTTGTGACCTTATAATACATATTTGAGAAGGTTTCTTTTAGCCTCACGGAAACATGAGTCATGTGAAGTGGAAATGCAATTTCTACTGTCTTAACCCTTCATTACTACTTGCTCACACACCCTTATAGAGCCAAAATGCAGGGTTTTAAAGTTATTAATTATGCCCTCTTCTCTCTCTCTCTCTCTCCTTCATTCCGATCAACTCCCCAGACAATTTCGAAGTTATACACACCTTTCGTCTGAAATGTTTTCCTAAAATTATTTACTACCCTCCAGCTCACCCCCACAACAGCTTCTTTAATGAAAAGAATGAATTTCTTAAGCTGTTTCTCTAGCTTCTCTTCAACTTTGCTTATGCCAAGCGATTTTAACATCTCCAATTGTTTTCCCTTGTATCTTCAACTTTAGGATATTTTTAAACTTTACCGTATCTTTCAATATGTCAAATCTCCTCTAAAACACATGTAAATATAGTTCCCTTGTTGCTTTCTCATTTTCAATTCAGACTCTCTATAAAGGACCATGCCACGGAAACTTCTAACCACTTTTCTTAACTTTGGTAGTACACTGACAATATTTAATATCTGTGTATCACCCCTGATAGTTAACTATCTCTCAAAACCTATGTTGTTAATGTCTACAAATCCTCTTTCTACTTTCTGAGTAATTTTAGCCGCATCTGTTTTCCTTTTATTACGAGTTTTGAGTTTTCCATCCTCGCTTTCGGGATGTCGTGTAACTCCTTTCTCGCTTTGTCGCATGCTGCCATACTTCGACCTCTTCAACTTGTTCTAAACTTTGCAGCCGCCAGTGTTTCTCTCCGCCCGAAACATCTTTTTGCATAATCCCACTGCTCAATAATCTGCATTGGCTACTACTCATTCACTATAAAATCGCATTCAAGTTCCTCCTTGTTTCATATAAGATCTTAAACACCCCAGTACCCTACTACCTGATTTCCTCACGGAGTCTCTCCAGATCCCTAAGAACCCTTCGTTCTTCATCTATTTCATCACTACTTGTTATCTGTAGTCGTTTGTGCTGTTTGTGCTGTTTTCTTAATATTAAATCCTAGTATTTAGAATAATCTGCCCAGTAATATATGCTTCTCCACCTCTTTAATGCCTTTAAAAGTGCCTTGATGATGTACCTTTACTCTCAAGCCTTTCCTTGGTTGATAGGCGCTCTGTGAAACCCTTGGCGTTGCAAATCGTCCGATAAAAATTCCTATTATTATTATTGACCATACAGAAAAAAAAGTTAGATTTTGTGAGTAAAGCAACTCTATCTCTGCCCATTCAGATACGCTTATATATTACATGGCATTACAGAAATATCAAAAATGTATGACAGAAAAAAGTGCTCTATCCATTGGTGTAACTAACATCTCGGTGTATTGATTTCTAGCGATTCCCTATTTGGAAACACTTCTTCCAAATAACGAGACAATAAAATAAAACACTTGAATTTTCCTTCGAGAAATTTTGAATATAGGAGTAGAAAATATTAGTTCCATTGTTCAAATCAATCAAGGGTCCTCAGCTGGAATCTCCAACTCAATTCTTGTTTCCTTCCTTTCCACTCTAAAAGTCCTCTTAATACCTCTTTGCCTTATTCTTCTCACCTTTTCTACCAGGAGGCCTAGTTGTTGGTGATAGCTCCTCAGGAGCAGATGACCCCTTAAGGGATATAAGCTTTGATCCTACTCCCCGTGATGTAGGCCTCGCCACCATTACCACATTGAGGTGGGGCCGCGCCTTCTGTGAGGCTGTTCTGAGAGACCAGGTTAGAGTCGAGGCAGGTTCTTGCATTTGTGGGAATTTTATAACATCCCCTTCTGGAACGGCCCATGCAACAGCTAGGATGGAAGTTCAATTGCAACTTAAGCACACTCGGAATACATCCAAATGGGGTGGTCCAACTCTAGGCTTGTATCCAAATGGGGTTGTCGTATCATATCCACTTGGGAATGCCCCACCACTCTACGACTCTTTTTCTCTCGTCCTACAGGGGAGCTAGAGTTAAAAAAATACAGCCTTGCTGTTGTCGTCTAGCCTGTCAAAGCAGTATAGCCATAGGCATCCGAGAAGGGCGGCGGTGAGGTGGTCAACCCATTACACGCAGTGAAGTGGTCGTTGGGGCAAAGCAGATCTTTCCATTATTCTTTGCTCGTCTTGAATCTATAAATTATTATATCAGATAGTGCTTTCTTAATGGATGTGACGGCACTCTTATATCAAATAGTGCCTTCTGAGTGAATGTGATGGCACTCTTATATCAAATAGTGCCTTCTAAGTAGATATGATGGTACTATTATATCAAATAGTGCCTTCTGAGTGGATGTGATGGCACTATTGTATCAAATAGTGCCTTATGAGCAGTGGCTTGCGGTGACTTTTGAAGATGAGGAAGCAATTCAAGTTTTACAAAAATATATATGTTAATTGAAGTAAATATGTTGTTCATTAAAAATAACTATAAAATTGTAAGTTACTCACTTTATTTAAATGTTATTATTTAAATGTTATTATTTTAAAAATTTATTTAAATGTTAAAATATCTTTTGTAAGTATGCACAACCAGCTAGCCAAGCTGTTATCATATTGGCCTACATTGTATTTTCGAGTGCAACACTTTTAGATGACAGATATAGTGTTGGCGTAGGCCTACCTGTTTTAATAATAGTTTCTTTTTCAATTTAAGTCATCGCACTCAACTTCTTTTTTACTAATTTTTGAATAATGCAATAATATAATTTTCTCATAACTTTATTTGCATCCATTTTGTTTAAAAGGGGATTATCACTTTAAAAAAATGAATGAACAATACGTCACACTTATCTAAGCACTTACTCGCAGCTACTAACTGATCTAAAAGATACGAGGGGTGAATCCAGTAGGGCTGCCAGAATCCATGAAATATAAACAAAATCCTTAAGATACATGAACGTAACCATACAGAGTTTAGGCTATATAGCTGCTTTCATTTTCAGAATCAGTATTTAATTATAACCTAAAAATCGTTTAAGCTTCAGAGCATAATAATAGTTACGTCATTGTGTCTTAGACATTTTATTTCTTTCTCCTAGATTCTGGTAACCCGACAGAGTTGCCAGAGGCAAGCAGATGACTGCAAAGCTGAATTTGCTTCCTTTTTCGCATACAAATAGGTTATTATTTTCTTAATTCTAACACCGCATTGAAATATATAAATAATAATAATAAAACTCAAATAAATGTATATTATTGATAAAAAAACAAAATATCTTTTAAACTATTCATTCCAAAGCACCAAAAAGCAGAACTATTATTGAAATTTAGAGAAAAAAAGAGTAGAAATCTCGACGAAAAGGATGCATTTCTTGAATTGCAGTCGGGTTCATCAGGGTCTAACGCCAATACGATTGAAAGTGAACGGTACCGTATGGTGTATACAATTATATGTAGGCAAGCATAAATGTGAGAATAAAATTGATTCTACTGTCATGTTAATTGTTGGGATGAAATTTATTGGCCTTTTCTTCTTAAATTAGGGAAGCATTGCTTCCTTTGCTTCCATTGACTGCACTATTATATCAAATAGTGCCTTATGAGTGGATGCGGTGGCACTATTATATCAAATAGTGCCTTATGAGTGAATGTGATCGCATTATTATATCAAATAGCGCGTTATTTGAGTGCAACTGAAAAGGCTATTTGGGGAGATTCCATACGAGTTTCGTTAGTAAGCCATACACCTTCCGCAATACAGCCCTTTCTCACCCAATTGTACTTCTTTTTTTCCGCCAAATCAACGTTTATTTTAGATGTAATATCAGAAAGTGACTAACAGTTCTCTTTCGCACAACTCCACCATAAAGTTCATCACCAGTTTCTTTCCAAAGGGGCTTAACATTGGCCCTTTTGAAAACCTGGGCTCTTTGCATTTACTTCTTTTTGCGATATTTTTTCGTGTTTTTCCATAACAAAAAAAATTACACGCTACCACATGAGCTATATATATATATATATATATATATATATATATATATATATATATATATATATAAGAAGCAACTTCAAGTTCTGCGGGTGATAACAACCACCACAGGGCTTTCGCCATATTTACTTTCTGCCTTTCAAAACAATTTTGAAGACAGAAATAAAGGTGCAGAAACCTTGTATTGCAGACTATATAAAAATATAGTACAAGAGAAAGAGAATTTGGACGCAAATGAGCAATGAGAAAAGTTTTTGAGTACCTTTACTATGTACAATTTTGTTCTAGGAGACTTCAAATGTACCTCTTAACCTCAACGTTAATGGTTGATGAGGTCTGGTAAGAGTTGTTCTTATTCTCAATTCTTTTTACTAATACAATTTTAGTTGTTTTACTTTTTAATTTTCCTTGTTTTTCTTAGTTTTGTTCATGGAAGCAGTTTATTGTCAAATTTCAACTATATTATGGTGTTTGCTTCTAAACTAGGTCTCGAACAGGAATTAGCCTCCATTCAAATTTTCCGAGAAAACGAGAATAAATCTGCCGCGAGTGGAAAATAGAAGCCAATTCGGGTCTTTGATGCTGGAACACAAACATTTCGCTCCTTGATATTGGCCGTATGCGAGAACTGATTAAAACGCTCTCATTTTATTTAAAAAAGCACCTCCTGTATTTTAGCTTTGCTACCCTGTAAAATCCCGAATTTGGTGGCTATTCGCACAAATCTCGTGGCTTTGGGGGTGTTTTTCAGGCCCAAACTATCTTTTTTCCCCCCTCACTAAGAGGTTTTATTGGCTTATTGGAAAGGGGTCAGAAATCCTTTTGACAAACAGAACCTGAGGAAGGAGGAAAGAGGGATGGAAATTTAAAGAAGATGGAATAGTTTGTGTGAGTGAATGCGGATGGTAGAGTTAAAATGAATATAGGTTGTAAGAAGTATAAGAAATCTGCTCGAGAGTTGATGAATAGAGATAATGAAGGATTATAAACAGGGGTGACTCGTAAAGAATATAACTGAGGGAGCAAAATGAAATTAAGATATAAGCTCAAGATTATTTAGAAGCTACAAATGACTGAATGGTTGATACCATTCATAGCACTTTAACAAAATTCCTTACTTTTATTCTGCCAAAATATGTCTTCGGATGAGAAATTTAGTGACTTAAATTTCGTTTTTGGTATACCTCAGGGTAGTGGTTTCGGATCTCTTATATTTATAATGTATGATGGATGGTCAAAAGAATTGGTGGGTGAGTAGTACCTATTCCGTTCTGACCAAACCTTTTCAAGCGCACACGTGCTTAAAGATGTTTGGGGAATATGTGAAACCCTGCAGGTATTTTGAATCATTTATTTAGGTTTGTTACAAGGTGTCTTGTTACAAGGTGTCTTGTTACAAGGTGTCTTGCTACAAGGTGTCTTGATAGAAAAAGCACTTTTTTAAGCTATTTGTTTTAGTTAGGTGTTAACACCCAATTTTTTACAGTACTGAGTGTTCGAACATAATTGAAATTTTGCATTCTAGCAGTAATACCACTCTACCAGAAATACGGTTTTGAGGAGGATTAATCGCTTCAAGGAAGGCAGAGAAATTTGAAAGATGAGAACAGAGAAGAAAGACCATCCACGTCAACCAATGAAGAAAGTGAAGAAAGACCATCCACGTCAACCAATAAAGAAACTGAAGAAAGACCATCCACGTCGACTAATGAAGAAACTGATAAAAGACCATCTACGTCGACCAATGAAGAAACTGAAGAAAGACCATCCACGTTGACCAATGAAGAAAGTGAAGAAAGACCATCCACGTCAACCAATAAAGAAACTGAAGAAAGACCATCCACGTCGACTAATGAAGAAACTGAAGAAAGACCATCCACGCCAACCAATGGAGAAACTACAACTGCAATCCGGGAACTGTTGGGAAAAGACCAGAGAAAGAGCATTTAGTTTATAGGTAGTGAAATTGTAATTTCACATGGTTTAGCATATTCGATTTTTAGTGGCTATCTTGGTTCTCCTCATGTTATCAGCTCGATGGGCGCCATAAGCGCTGCCCGAAGATCAGTTTGCTCAACGGGTTGATCTTTCCTTGAGCCTTTGGACCAAAATTGAAACCGATCAAGATTTCATGAAACAGACTATTTTGTGTGGCTGACACTTGTGTTCATCAATTAGATCTTTAGAGATGGTTTTCAATATATCCTTCGTGACCAGTCAATTTAAGGAAGAGAAATCAATCAGCAAATGTGATGACGACAGTCTGGGGAAAAGCTGATGAACTAATCTTAATTGACTTTCTTGAACGAAAAAGAGCAATCAGTGCGGGTTGTTATGAAGGGTTCTTGAGACAATTGAAAACTATTTTGGCAAAAAAAAGAGAAGGAAATTTGCATAATAGCATTTGTTTCCATCATGATGATGGTTTGGCGAATTCCTCGAAGGTAGTAGCGAAGGCGACATTGCAGAAATTTTAGTGGCAAATGACACCCTCTCCCGCCCGATTACAGTCATAATCTTTTTCCTTCAACCTTCTTTTGTATCTCCCAAACTTAAGGTGTAGAGTAATTCGAAAAGGGCATAATTCTTCAGGCACCAATTATGAAGATGGAAACACCGCCTGCAAAAGGCTGTTAGAGAAGCAATGATGACTTCGAATTTATTTTTGCTTATTTTTCTTTTTAATTTTGGACTAAAACTTTATTTTAAGAATAGATTCAAATATATAATTTTATTTATTTAATAGAGGTGGTTTTCATCGTGCACCAAATTGGCGTGTCTATCTTAAACAGTTTGATTTCTTTTAGTTTTCCAATGCCTTGAACATTGCAGCAGATGACATCTGAAATTCTTGACATGAATACATTGACACGAACTTAGAACACGGGTATTTAAGTTCACCTTAAAATTATTTCCTGGCATAAACTTTTCATAACAATAATCACCAATTTAATTAATTTTTTTTCTAACTTCTAACATCCAGCGCTCAATACTAGGCAGACAGCATCTGCTGTCACACCTCCACACCAATTAGCTTGTAACCATAACTCAAGGTGTTGCATAGATGGTTCGATCAAGTGATAGAATAAACTTAACCATATAAATGAATAAGGCGAGGTAATTTAGGCTCTAATTCCTTTGTAGTTCGACTTTCCATATTTTAGACTTTGCGTTTTCTTTCTTTCATTTTGCTTTATACTTTTTGCTTTGCATAATTCGTGTTTTATAATCATATTCTTTACTGTTATCTTTTTTTTATCAGGTTACTTTCTTTTCGGGGGTCTTAGGGTTGATTGATTGTCATTTGATTTTGGCAACAGGGTGCACACTTGCCAGTCATTAACAATAATTATGGCAAAAAACATCCTGTAATAAGTAATTATGGCGATAGACAATTCTTCAGAAAAGTTTAATTTGCCCTTTGTCTGTCAAACATATTTTTTACTTAAGGACATCTTACAACAGATACTTTACATCTTCACCCATTAATTACACCATAAATGGAATCAATCCAACATGTGAAAGGTACGCTAACTCTGGAGAGTAGCAGGTAATCCCACTCGTCCATTGCGCCAAGTAGTCTCCTCTTGAAACTACTCTTTTTTTTATTCAATGTAGCTCAACTGGCGACCGCCGACGAGGGCGTGGTCGGTGAAAAAACATTTAGCCTAATTCTTAGGCTAGATTAAACACCAGGACTAATAGCAAAAACAACCTCAAAGTAAAAGAACAAGTAAAAAAAAAAGATACAAACAACTAGTCTACAAAAACAAAGCAAAATCATGCCCCGACCAACGCCAACCATATATACGACCAATTCCTTGGCGTCTCGATAAGAGATTAGGTCCCCATCCGGAACATTCAGGACCTTTTCTCTAACATATTCGAGCTACATTGCTCCCCGTTTCCTCCTCACACCCTCGAACTTGACCGCTCCCTGGTCGACCAGCTTTCAGTGATGTCCTCTACGGAGTAGTCCACGGTTTACCTCGAGTAAAATGCTCCTTTTACAATATTCATGGTAGAATGCGGCGTGACACTCACCGGCGAGGCATTAAGTATCTCAAGGACACTTATAATACCCGCTTGTGAACGAATAGCCGCATTCACCAGAAAGATCCCGTCCGATAAACGGAAGACCTTTGGTTCTATACCAAGTATTCTAACGAGAGCCTGTTTAAGGAACGTGTGTTCCTTGAGTAGCATGTCGCTATCTGTTGAAGTAAATGCCAAGAAATCGTTTGAAGCTGGCAGCCCTAGTGTCGCCGAAGCACCCGCTAACCTTACCTTTAGTCTTAGTCCTTTGGCACCTTCATTCCACAACCGAGAGCGTAGCGAGGTCAGACGCGCTATCCTTGGCCTGGTTCCCACCGATTCGGAAGGTGACCCGTATCTCCCCAGAGGGACACAAACCTCTATTTTTCTTTTAGAGAGAGGAAAGGGGGGGGGGAGTGAAGCCTCTTATCTCTTACCTCGGAAATGGGAAACGATTTAGTGTCATGGGGTTTCACCCGATGGAGTAGGTCCCTCCCCAATTTTTGAGTCCTCGGGGGGGCCTGTGACATCTAGTCGATGTCGAGGAACCAAGCAGGGGACTAAACAACCTAAGGTCTATTCGGGTAAAGGTTGACTTCTGGGGTAGGCGCCCCGTCCCAGCAAGGTCACCATTCTTGGGTCTAGAAAAAAGAGGGGAGGGGCATGGTCCAGTGGACCTCACCTCCCCTCGCCCCTCTAATGGAGTTTGTACAGTTGAGTGGCCCCTACTGGGAGTGCGACTCCAGGCGACGCTGTCGCCGCGAGGTTTTCTTTGTCTCGGGGGGGAAGGGGACTCCTGGGAAATAGAAGGGGTGGAGGGGGATCAGGGCGCACTGGGAGATGGTTTTCCTTTCTCTTTAAAAAGCTTTACTAGACTAATTGGGTTATGTATCTTCTATACATTTGTCACTTGCCCCATTTTTACGAACCCCAACCCTTCTGTCGGAGATGTCAATGATTAATTAGGGAAGTTTTGTCCCCGAATAAACAGCGGCTCATTTTTGAGATGTTTATTTTTCTTTCCTCGTCAATATTGACCTCTTTGGTCAAATTTCCTCGCAAGAGGAGTGAAAACCTCATCCTGTTTGGGTTCATTGCGGAAAGGTTTTCCAGGTTTTGTTAGTGCGTACCATCCCATTTCCAGTTCGTAATTTTGAGCTTTGATACATCAAAACTAGCCAACTGGTACTTGTTATTCTGGCTATACCTGTCGTTTCTATTTTCCTCTGTTCTCGTCGCTCTTCCTTTCCATAGCATAAATTGTGAATCGGTTGGGAAAACCTTATTTTGTTACCTTCAATATTCTATAATTAATCAGTGAAAATTTGCAAACTGATCGTCTTTGACGGCTACCAATTTTATCCCATTTTCTTAGCAGTTTAGCGACAACGTCATTGATTTTTCAGCTCTGGATCATTTTCAAGTTCATGCAATGCCCCTCTGTCCCCCCAAAGTCGGTATTTCAGAATTTTTATTAATTTAGAATTTCATCTTTGAGTTAGAAATAAAAGCTATTCCGAAATTTAAATCAATGTTAAGATTTTTACACAATATCTTGTAAATTCCGAAAACCTCAGAAAGGAGGATTAAATATAAAGCACCATTTAAAGAATATATATATAATATATATATGTATATATATACGAAATTTAATGGTTAAAGATTTTTAGCGAAATCGTCTTGAGAATTGGAATGTAAATCTGCCTCATTTTTCACTATTGGTTTGTTTAAAAAAAAATACCTTCTTTTAAAGACAAAGCTTTCTTCCCAACCTTGAGTGAGCTTTGATGTGCAAAATAAATGAGGAATAAATTCCAACGAGGACTAGGCAAAGCTTTCTCCAAGTAGTTTCCATTAATGAGGCTCCAAGCGCTTGATATGCCACTTTCATTTGTCCCATTCTACCAGGTCGTCTTATCGATCCTTTTATATACAGAAGTCTTCCATTTAGGTTTTGTGTCGTGACTCTTCCGCCCTTTGTTCTGACAATGTGTTCTGCCAACTAACGGAGGATACGGAAAGATCGTCAGGCGAAACATGAGACAATATCGAACAATTAGAGAAAATTAAATAGGATTATCTCAACAAGATTAATAAAAACGACGGGGGGAAACTCATAGAAGACATAATGCAAATATAGTGAAAATGAGTTTGCAAAATTAAAACTTAAAACAGTACAAGACAAACAATGAAATAAAAATAACAGAAAATATATTTTTCTTAAAGAAAAAAGAATTCTATCAATAAATTCACTTTATAATGGACTCTTAGACATTATATCAGTTAGACGTTAATTAGGAGGAAGTCCCCCCAGGAATAGAGTATACAACATTTTGCACGCCCTTAAGAGCAGGAAATTTATAAAGCAGCTGGTGAAGATGGTGTGACTTCAACATTTTAATGGTGGAGAAAGAACTCTTGCTAAACTCCTCTACTTTGCAAAATGATTAAAAGAGATTGCAGTGACATGGTGTAACTCTACATTCCTACTCTTCTTTTTTTTTAAGCGACAAAGAAGAAATTAATTTTTTTTCTAAAGGTTCTAGTCAAAACACTAACACAGACAGTCGCCTGCAATCATATCTCAGAAAAAGCCGTTTTAAGAAGCTGTCTCTATAGTATGTATATACAAGCCGAACCTGCGGTACTCCTCATTACCGGGGAGCTTGCGCTTCGCATGGCCTGCGCCCCACACGGCTCTGTAAACGGGGTTTTGGTCTAAGTTGTTTTAGAGGTTTCCAATACCAATGTCCTTGAACTATTCTTTATAGAATATAGAAAAAACTGCAATGAGAGTCCTTCTCTCCCTGGGATTGGAGGTGGACATGGGTCATTTCAATTACACTTCCCCCTATAAGCTCTGATGAGTTAGGTTAGGTTAGGTTAGAAAGTACTTCTCTAATTTTTACAAGTAAAAAATGCACTCATCATATTTAAAAAAAATAGGGAAATCATTCATCTAAATTTTGAAGGTATCGGTTTAGGTATCGGTTCCTATTTTCTCGGTTTAAAGGGAAAAGAAAACCTTTTAATGGGATTTTTTGTAAAATAGGGAAAAGACCATCGGCATGGATGTCGTGCCGAACTAGAGAAGCTCTAATAATTCGCTCACGTTCTCTGTTCACACAAACTTTGTTTAAAACGAAAAAATCTTTGGAAAAATCTTGAAAAAATACCCCAATTAAAATGTAATGTAATGGATGATCATATGCAGTGAATAGAGACAAAATGTTTCTCTCTATGAAATCTCTAAATAAAGTAAAGGTTTGGATTCAGCCAACATCGATTCGAAACTACGAATGTTACACAATGAAGGAGCAAGGAACACCTACATTGGCGCCCATTCTTCAGGGTGGTCGGAAAGTGTTGTCACCCCCCCGTTAATATTCTTTCAATTTTCTATTGCTACCAGCTCCTACACTTTAGTAAAGAGGCTGATTAAAGTGTATGGGTACTTGATCACGTACATTACTTTTTGTTGAGGGTGAGAAGACTTTCGGACCACTCTGTACATTTACAAGCCTGCAACTTTGCCATTTTGACGTCACTCAATTAATAGAAGAATAGTAATAAAAAAAAAGAGAAGACAGAGAGAACCCATCTCACTAAAACAGTTTACGGCACTGAGTTTCCACAGGACTTTTTGTGAGTCCTGAAAGCAGCATGGAAAAAGAAACCAAACCAAATTAGGTTGGTAGTAAAGCTAGATTACATAGTCAAAATAAACATTAGTTAATGTATTTTAATAGTTCCAATATACGGAAGTTAAAATTGGCTACCAAAGCACTCAGAAAATGGGGTAGTTTAAGAATAACATCGAGACCATAAAAGCAATACTGGCTAAAAACAGACGGAATAACGGATTTAGTAAACAAAATGAAAATTATAATTAACAAATACACAATGTGAAAAGAATTAATGGAAGATGATGATAGAAATCCTGAATTGAACAACCGCATATGTACAGGGACCTAGAAGACGTCCTAGTAGGAAGTAGGAAGAGGAAATTCTATCAATGGTTGTAGTGACGTGGTAAAGTACGGCACTGTCTACTGGCATTGGAAATTTTTATGAAGGCTTTTGCCCAACAATGGAACTATATATATATATATATATATATATATATATATATATATATATATATATATATATATATATATATATATATATATATCTACGAAGAACATTTTGTGCTAATGTACAAAGAGCTCTACATATTAATTGGGCAAAACTTCAATGGTGTCCTTATAAATCCGTTTACTAACTCTTCTTTCCAGTTTTGGGGGTATCTTAACCTGACTGTCTTTATTAGCATTATGACATGACAATTGATAATTATGTTTTGAAAATATTATGTTATGATCAAAATGATAATGCTCTTAGACATATTTTTGAAATCGCCAGAATCTAGTTGTCATTTAGTTCGAATGATCAACTATGACAAAATGGGGTTTAAGTAAGAGTCATGTAATTATAAGCTCAAACTTTATCTACATAAAAGAGAGAAGATGTGAGGTCGAACTCTTGACGCCGAGGGAAGAATCTCTCGAACATGATTCCAGTGTGACCTTTATGAGCGGTTGCTTTGGCTTCGAGTTTGAATTCGAGTCTTCATCGGCTGCCGAGCCACTTCTAAGAGGTTCGAACTCAGTTTTGACTTCACCGATAGGTTGAAGCCTCTTCCTAGCTCCATCTGGCAACCTTCGAAGTTCGATTTCCCTCCTCTGCTTCTTATTTTTCACCTTTGTTTTGTTTCTTTCGCGGTTTCGATACAGCTTCTTACGCTTGGCATGACAGTAATCTGGGCAGCCTAAATGGAAACCGAAGATTCCTCCTGCACAACCGCTGTTGAAACTTCTCTCTCCCTGGAAGAGGAGGAGGCTAAATCCGATAATGTACAGGGCGATCACGACGGTCACGTAGATGGCGCCTTGCATCCATACACCTTCATGGAGCTTGCTCAACCTCTCGTCAATGAGGACACCGCTTGAATTCCCTCCGCAAGCGCACCACAGCGCATGCCAACTCTGTGGAAGAGAGAAACGGAGACATTAAGCAAGGAATCATGGATGCCTGAAGGGCAAACATAAAAACTCTCTTACGAGCTCGTCTGCTGCCACCCTTACTACATGGTTACTCATTCTTTTCGTCACTTTTAGAGGCTAAATTCCACTCTAAAAATTAGGTATACAGAGCCACAAAGGAGGGAACCTTTTCCAGGCTCAGCCTCTGGTGGCTCCACCAACTTGTGGAAGCGTGGTCAAGCTGGTGGCGCCACCACATGTTTACAGATAAACTAACGGAGCTATCACACACAACTCGACTTTCCGCGCGGCCACGGTGTTGAGTGGAGCCTAGGGCAAATGGTGACGCCACCATGGTCGCCTCGTGTGATGGACCCTTTAAAATAAAAATAATGCATCATAAGAGCAACAAACTTTCGTGTTCTAACAGCAATAAACCTTATAAAAGTATCCAAATTAACCCCTAATTTTCATAGTTGTCAAAATGATGAATCTAAGTAATCGGATTTAGCCGAGATTTTGAATCGTTGCTAAACTTCCGAACTTCACTTTGATCCCATTTAGAACTTTTCACTGAGGGACTTTGAAAAATTATCCCTTATTTTGAATAAGTTGCTAACGGTTATTGCATTTACTTAAGATACTAGCAATTACCCTTAATAATTGGTAATTATTTAGAATTTCCATTTTATAACATTTTTCGTCCAGAATTTATATTTTACCATGAAGTTATTGATGTCTATAAAATTCTTCCATGTCTCAGAATAATTATTCTACTTAATTTGCTATGTATAAGTGTACCATACACGCTGATCAAAATAGTCAATAAAAGAATTGTGGTTTTTGGTAACAGAAAATGACCAGTGTTTTCAAAATAACCTCGACTCGCTGTGTACTATAAAAATACATGAGGCTTCCAGGCATTCTCACACTTGATTGCACAGATAAAATATGAGGCGAGAAATCTATTATTGCTTTCTATTGAGTCATACTTGGTTCATTTATTTTCGCGCCTCAATATGAAAAATAAGACTTCTGTGGCTATTGAGATAGTGACAAGATCTTTTGGGCCCTCTCCCGCTTTCCAAGTTTACTATCACTGGAAGTTTCATGTTGACATATGTACTGTCATGGCCATAAGTTTCGAAGCTTCTATATCTTTTCCTATATGAAAATTAATAGAACTAATCAAGCGTGACATTTTGTTTTAGTATGTTTGTATCGTTATTTGTAGGTGAAATATACAAAAATTTAGAGCCCAAACTTATTAATCAATACAGTCAATTGATGTTCGCAGTCAATATTTACAACGATGTCCTTTGTTCTTCAGGACTGCTTCAATTCGTATTGGCATTTTGGAGACCCAATTTGCGATGAGATCTTGACTGATTTTGCTCCATTGTTGTTCAATAACCTGCAATTGTTCACAATCTGTATTATCAACCGCCAGTTTGATTATCGCCCACACTTTCTCTATTTGGTTAAAATCTGGCGAATTCCTGGGCCAAGGTGCAAAGGTTCGATGTTATTGTGAGCCAGGAACTTTTTTATTGTTTTTCCTCTGCGCAAAGGTGTACCATCATACGGGAAAATCGAGCTATCATCCATTAATTTGTCCCGAATTGTTGGGGAAAGGGGCTGAAGAAACACATTTTTGTACCAATTTTAGTTTATGGCAGTGTTTTGGGGCAAAATTGTTAGCGTTCCAGTTCCCTGAGCTGAGAAGCAGACTCAAACATGGGGAGGTTCCGGATTTTTCACAGTGGGCACGACACAGGAAAGGTGAAAGCTCTCCCCTTTTCTCCTCATAGTGAGGGATCTTCCAAAAGCTCCAAGCAAGCGGAAGGGAGCTTCATCAGAAAATACCACTTTGCCTCATTCTTCAACACTGAATGCTTTATATTTCCTAGAAAAGTGGAGCCTCTCCGTAAAGTTCTTCTTGGTGAAATGAGGCTTCTTCGTAACCCATATCGACTTTAGTCCTTTGTCGAAAAGTCTCCACCTCAGAGTGCGCGCTGAAGCGTTCACGCCTGCTCCTTTCCAATCGTGAGCAAACTTGGCACTGGAGGCAACCCGATCCTTGAGCTGAGTGAGGAGACCTTCCCAGAAGGCGGTAATGAAGTTTACTCGAATCTCTTTTGCCTTCCACAAGAATTATTCGCGGGAGTTTAACTACTCTTTTTAAGGTTATCAAGGACCCTAAAGATAGCGCTTCTTGATGCAATGCCCTTAGCAATTTTCTCCTTGCATTTTTGGCTACTTTGGCTCAGAGCAACAATGGTTGGAAAGAACCGTTTCTGGAATTGAAAAAGACTAAAATAAGTTTTTTAACCCCTCCGAAATATTACGAAATAGATTATAATTGAAGAACATTATTCATTTAAGCCACAATTGTCATCATTTTACCCTTTTGATGGAATAGCAAAGCTCCAGGTCCTGAAATTCACCTCCTATACGGACAGGACCAGAGAGAGATTTTTGATTCAGCGAATAAATGCACTGATTTTTTTCTTTTTCTTTTTGAAATTCTAATTTTTTTAATAAACCTGAAATAATTTAAATATTAGAATAATTATTCATATCAGGTAAGTTAGAAAGAGAGTAAAAAAAGAATATATGTGTAGGTATATTAGTTTCAAAACTTTTGGCCATGACTTTACATCATCAGGTGAAACCTCTCCAGACTACTACAGTTATGTGCCTTTCTCACATTTTTTACTTCCTCCTACCTTACCAATTTCTTTCCGAGCCAATTTTCAGGGCCTACCAAAGGGAGGAACCCCCTGGTAGTTCATTCTTGTAATCTCCAAATGAGATAAAAGAGGGACTCAACAACCAACGGGGTACCAACACTACCCAACTCATACAGGGAGCTCCAACCATATCATACCACCACACATGACAGTAATAGCAACAATAAACATAAGCAAAGCCTTCGACACAGCATCCAGACACATTTTCATCAACCAAACAAACACCACACTCGATTCATGCTAATAAAATGGGCTTTTCATCTTCCTCACAGGTGGAGAAGCTCAAGTGATCCACTACGACAAGCTGCCACCAACACATGGAAGACAGTACCGTGAATCCATTTTCTCTTCCATCTTCTTGAACCTTTTCCTCCATCAACCCTCTGCCACAAAAATCACACTTCAACTCTGCAGGTGAAATCACTAACCTCTGCTACTAAACACTCTAATTACATCTACGGGGCGCGTGATCTAGAGCACTACAGCGCTACAGCACAAGATTCAAATGATGGCTGCAACAGGATCTAATGACCGTGTCACCTTCAAAAGCTTCCGTTTCCTTCTTCACAATCCGCAAAATAGAGTACAAAAAACACCCAGGCATCACCCAATCGAACACCCTAACTCCTCTTGAATTCAACACCTACAGTGCTCTGCGTTACATTGGGCACGGGACACAACACACAACACAACAAAGCCGACACCAAAATGAACACACTTCGAGCACTCACGGGAACCACAAATGCAATCCAAGGAGTCCATCGCTCATACTTACAAGTACTCTATCCTCCCATCACATCCACTCACCTGACACTACATAAGACAAAACAAAGGACTCCACCTACACGCAGGACTCACTAACACTCCAAAACAAAAGTACATGCACACAAAACACTTATCTAGACCTCCACAGAACGCAATTTCTCCCTAGTACCCAAATCACCATTACATGCCTTTCGAAACACTAGTAAAGCTACACAGAGATAACCCATGAGATCCCGCTGCCTCGTAACCAGACCACATCTACCCACCAAACCATCCAAGCACATATAACGCAGCATAGAATCCAATCTATGACGTCAAAACAACTTTTCGATGCTGTTCAACCAGCAATAGGGACTAAAGAGCCCTCACGGGTCGCCCTGGCAATTTTTGGGTGCGGTCACTCTCTAAAGTTAGACACATACAAATACGGCACCGGCATGACCTGTGCAGACATCTTGGCCTGCCGCAACCTGGAACAAAACACACTTCAACACATAAACACAACATACCTGACAAAAGCAAAACCCGAGACAAAACCTGCAGATACATGGAGTCCCGTATCTTTACCAGAACCACGTCCGCTCAATGAGTTCATCAAGGCTGTGGGCTTATTAGCTGGACTTTAGCCAGGCCTATTAGATGGACCTTAGCGGGACCTATTAGATGGAACTTTCCCCAGTAGGGAAAAGCAGTGAAGAAGAAGAAGTGTATATGTTTATCATTATGTGGATTTATTATCATATATATATATATATATATATATATATATATATATATATATATATATATAATTCACTTCCGTCTATGTACTTATGTTTTAGGATCATCATATGTTTTTTTCATATTTCTTGCTATATCTGTGTAGTGTCTTGCATTTGGGTTAATCATTAAAACGTTGGTTATGACATCGTTCCACGTCCATTTTGTTCGCTTATTGTTTCGCTCGCTCTCGTAATGTTATCGTGTTTTTCACTCGCTTTCGTTACGTTTTCGGTGTGTTTCGCTCGCTTTCGTAATGTTATCGATGTGTTTTGCCAAAGTGTCTTGCTCTTAGTTTCGATTCATTTATCTTTGACAATGGTGTAACTATGTAGATTGTGGACAATTCTACTGCGTTATTGTTGAGATGTTGCCTATTTGTAAATATTTATCGATTTCATAGGGAGGTTAATTGCATTAATAAGTGCATAAAGACTTTTAGAGTAAGCTTATGTACTCTTATACTCTTAAATATTCGTAGATATAATCGCTATACTTATAATGGCTCGCTTGTTTTAAGGAATAAAAGGCTAACGATAGTGTTTAGTGCCATACAACTCTGAATCTGTTTGCTACAGCTCTTCCATACAACTCTGAATCTGTTTGCTACAGCTTTTTCATACCTGCTCCGACAATGAATACTTTCTGCGGGGTATTTACGAAAACCATTAAAATCTAGTTTAGGGAATTGAAAGCAATTTTATTCTAATAATGAGTATTTTGAGGCGGGATTCAAGAGTCCTTTTCTCGAGTGAAAATAAAGAAGAAATTTGTGTATTCGATCGCGAAATGGCGATTAACAAGAAAATATAACATGAAAAACAAAGAAAAGATAAATTATATCTTAGACCAAGTAAAAAGGATAAAGAATGAAGAAAAGTTATAGCAAAAGAGCGTATCGACTCCTCCCTCCCTGCTTCCGTGAGCTTCGCGTTGCATAAGGGCGTCAATCATATCCGATAAATCTCCGATCCTTTGAAAAGGTCGAACGATTTAACCTCGTTTACTCTCCTATTTTCATATTCTAGCATAGAGAAGCATAAATTATATAAAATTTTAAATCCTTCCCTTTCTATTTCTCTACATTTAAATCTTTACTATTTCTTAAAATCTACTTTGTGTCGCATATTTATGGACACGCTAATTTGAGGAAGTGTTCTCAGCATAAATCCTAAGAATAGATAAGTTAAAAGAAGATAAAGATAAGGAAAAGGACAATTAATGATTAAGAATGTTAAAATGATGAGGATTTTCTGTTTTCTAAAATACGATTTCAGTAGAAGAAAAATTGTTACAAATATGGACATATTTTGAAATAAGGCGCATTGATTATAGCAGGACATCTCCTAAGTAGTTTGATATGTCAAGCCAACTCGTTAACATGTCGACATACGGGGGCATGGACACCAGGGTAAAATCACATAGACAGAATGTGTCCACAGAGTGGTTTAGTAACGCGCTCACAGAGCTCTTGTAAGACTCAAAACTCCGCATCAACTATGAAGCGGCAAGTGTGGTAGCGTAGTACATGCAACCACCAGCAGGAGGAAAAAGTCAATGGAAGCTGCATTCATAGCTATGTCAGAATGCCTCAACATTAACTGAGGCTTCTTCAAGCCTTTCCATCGCTTCCTTTATCTGAATAAATGCCGGGAAACCAGTTTCCAAATCTTAAAATTTACTACATAAAATGAATCAATGAGCGAGGAGGTTAAAGTTCGCAGTTAATGTCCACTGAATGGTATTTAAAGCGGCGTTTTTGTTCAATTCTTGGCATTCAATTATTCGGATGAACGCACATTTTCATGTCGAACAAAATTTTCTACCAGAGGTAAACTGCGTAAACTATGCTGATTTGGACAATCTCTGCTTCCTTCGACCTAAACTTTAAATTATCTTTATAGTCGAGTCGCATCATCGCATGAGCTAAAGCATCCTCCCAGTGTGAAAGGAATCGAACCCCGTAGGGAACTTCCCCACGCCGGATGAAGAGAAGCGCGCCCTCGACCAGGAAATAACATCGCAGCGGATCAGGGTCTTCAGCTCGCCTTCCATATCCTCGATCGCCATGACCACTGCCACTGATCGCCCACGCGGAGATACCAATTCTCCAAGGGCTGGAGGGCCCGTTTAGGGTGCACCCCGAGGCTCACATCTCGGAGGGACAAAGGTAAGCAGGACGGAATATGGGGCAACAATCAAGACCGTAAAGGCAACCGGCAAGGGATGGACGAGTGTGATCGGGACGGACGCAACGCGGAGAAAGAGGCGGAGCGAGAACGGGGCAGCATGTTCGATCCCCTCAGCTGTGAGCAACAAGTCCCCGCCTGCATTGAATGCTGAGTTTTCACGCCAGTCTCCTTCGCTTTCGACTACCTCCTCTTCCTTCTAACATCGCAAAGACGGATGCGGGCACAGATTTATGTGTAGGACTCTTCGCTTCACTTTCCTCAGCCCGCCATCATAAATATCATTGAGTATTTCCCCGCTAGTGACGTCGTTGAAGAATCCAACGCCATACGATGCGCTCATAGGCTCTTCGGGGTTCATAATGCTGAGGAAAAGCACTTCAAGCTGGAGAAAGGAGAAAGCGCCAGGCTGAGGAAATGCTCCGGAGTGGTTGGCAAAGTACTAATAGGGTTAGTTACTCGTAGGCAGGTAATACAATTCGCACTACTTTCTCCTTCCTTCCCTAATTATTTTTATCTACCTCATAATGAAAGAAACTACGCGGGTACCATTTTACACTGTTTTATTCTGTAAAACTGGAAAGACAATGTTTTCGCCATTATCTATAGCGAATTGATTATTGGTGCGGTTCGATTCCTCGACATCTCTGTATATGGGCATTACGTCATATCTGAGAGATGTGTAAGTGTAATGAAGACTATCGATTTAGCACATTCAAAACATATACCTACGTCTCTAAAATAGTCTTCGGCAGGAGGTCAATGACAAAAAAAGAACCAGAAAACAACAAATGGAGGGTAAATAAGAGAAACCATAAGTGGTATAAGGTTCTTTATTACTAACGTTTCGCTCCTTTGGAGCTTCTTCAGTGAAACGTCAGTAATAAAGAACTTTGTACTACTTGTGGTTTCTCATATTTTTCCTCTCTATATATCTAGGTGCTATAGTATAAAAGAGCATAATACTAAGGCCTGTCCTTAAGCTAATATGGAATACTGCTCGGAATGAGGAAACAAAGGACATATGTACCTATCCTAAGAGTACATCTTCCTAAAAAAAATGTTTGAACTACCGGGCAAGCCATCGCACTATGGACATACACTGCCCTACTAAACGGAACTACGCACCTAAGAGTAGGAAGAGATGCGTGACACTACCTAAGCTAAAGTTTTCAAAGCAGTTATTAGTGAATCAGACAGACAGAAAATTTTTATGAAAATTGAAAATGAAAATTCCACGAGGATAATTACATGAATTTACTATTCGCATATGGTTGTTTTTACTTCTCCAGGAACCTTTGTCGATGAGTTAAACACTATACTAGTGAAAATAAAATATGTAAGATATAGTTCACTAAAGATCCACTTTCTGGAGAAGTACTATGCATTCAGTTTGAACCGCCATACAAATTCCAAACCACACCAGCCTCTGCTCTCGCAAGTGTGAGAGACCTCGGGATTATTTCGAAAGAGACACCCAGGAAAATTTTAACAGCCAATAATTGACCTTCTTCTCATCTTGTAACTCAAACTGAAACCTAACCTAACCTAACCTGCATGGCCTCGATATGGAACACTTACAGATATCGAAGCAACCTATAGTCATTCAAGATACTGCTTATTCTCTTCATCTGTGGCTTTCAAACAAAATTAGTATATTGTTCGCTAGGCAAAACCTAACCCAAAAGTTCAGGTCTCCTGGAAATCACCCTTTCCCAAGAGATTTAATGAATGTTCAAATTCTTGAAACCATAAATGAGAATATTATGGCAATGTCCTTGCGCTTCGAGGTCGAAGAAACTATCCAATAAAGGATGTTACTTCTCTCTTCGGATTCATTCTATACATTAACTATGGCGGAGCGAATTCAATAAGAGGAAGATCCCTTGCTGCAATCTTTCGCCCAACTTCGACTGAATCGAGCAGAAAACACAGTCATTAATCCCTTCAATTCAATTCCCGCAAATACCTTAAAACTTAGTTCCACATTCTTTGAAAATTCTATATATGAACGTAAAGGTTGGAAAGGAAAATATACTACTTATGGAAAAATTATAAAAAAATAAATCGTGATTAATTCCTCATCACTGAGTACTGAATTGACATCCGAAATACAAATTTGAAAATACTCACTTATGAAGGTTTCTATAGTAATCACTCCAGCGAGCGCTTTGATTAATAAACATTGCCTCTTTAGCGAGATCTCTCCTATAAACCACTACCACAAAATGGACGAATCTTACGTTGCTGCGAAAATTTAAACGTCTATTGGACTTAGTGGTATTGAATTGTTACCAACCCCCAAGGCGTAACTAATTACTACGAAAACGTCAAGGACCTCATAACATTTTGAGTTTTTTCCTCCTATCCTCACAACGGCTCGTTTATATGAGTGGTAGGTTATAAATGCTTCCAATACATTACTTCGTGCCACCTTCCTCCATAAGTGTCAACTTCCACAACATAATTATCCACTACCTCATGTTCTCGCCCGTAACATTTCTTCTTTTACATCCCCATTTACTTGTCGAGATTGGATGTTTGGGTCACTTTTTATAGCAAGTCAAGTACCACTCAGGGAGTTATGGCAATTCCAGTAAAGGCAAGAGGCAATTGGATTAAAGGTTTGAGGGATATAAGCACATTCCCCATACAAAGAGAGAGCGGAGGCTGACGTATTGACGAAGCAGGAAAATAACTTTCATTTCAAGTATTTATTGACATTGCTGTAATTCAGCTTTTTTTTTCTTCTTCTGAACATCTCCCTTTTACTGTGTTTCTTTACAAACCTAATCTCACATTTTTTCTTAGCAGGTGTCTAATTTCGTAGGCTAGTCGCTGACCAACCTTTGCCCAGTCATATCTGGTCAGGGCCCGACGGAGGAGGATGCACCTACCTATTGGCTTTGGAAGACAGTTGGAGGGGGGGGGGCGGTAACACTTGCATTCTCCCCACACTTTTGACCTATTACCCCCCCATTCCCGCAAGGGGAGGTCAGGTGTGCCATGGGCAATCTTGCTGCGGCTGACATATGAAGGATTGTGTACCTTCTCATCTTCAACACCTGCATTTATGCCCTTCCAGCCCTAATGCCTGTAGGTGGATATGCGACTCTCTATCTTCCACACATTTCACTTCCCCCAACTTCACCACGTTACTTACAGCTCTCCCATTGTAACCCTTCTGTCGGAGATGCACTCGTTGGTTTTCGCTTTTAATTTGAGAGGAAAATTAAACCAAAGGAAACAAGGGAATTGTAACCTTATTCCAGAAAATCTGTTCATACATAAAACCTATTTTGATATCAAAAGCTACTCTTTATTTTTCCTATGGGTATTTTGCATCACATCTTCCATAGGAACCTTTGAGTCCTCTGAATTCAAATTGTATATCTGCCTCGCAGTCATTTCCATTACCATATACATAGCTATCATATATGGTGATCTGTACCACACGCAATACAGTGAGACTCATGGAAATTTACTAACGACACTCACGGTCGAAAATTGAATATAGGCTCGCCAACAAGCGCTAATTATATATATATATATATATATATATATATATAGTACAAGAAAGTGAAATTTGACGCGAATGAGCAATGAGACATGAAACAGGAATATTTAGAGGTAAGAGAAAGGGACATTAGAAGAAGACTAGAATCATAGAGAGCAGAGGGCGGCACAATGAAGGCAATCCTTTACCGAGAAGACAGAGACAACGCCAGGGGAAAAAAGTTTGAAATTCCTGGCCAGGACTCGAACCCGGGTCTGCTGATTGCCGGTCAGATGCTCTACCGCTGAGCTACCAGGCACAGTGACTCTACTTCGCCCAAAGCGTTAC
Source organism: Ceratothoa steindachneri (assembly GCA_963969495.1). Classification (NCBI taxonomy): domain Eukaryota; kingdom Metazoa; phylum Arthropoda; class Malacostraca; order Isopoda; family Cymothoidae; genus Ceratothoa; species Ceratothoa steindachneri. Next base: position 74,388,948 of record OZ018329.1, on the reverse strand, counting down.
CCCATCAAACCCAGTATCTCTCTAAGCTAGGAATCTCCAAGGAATTTTTATACCACATCTTCTTTCAAAATTGTTTTGAAAGGCAGAAAATAAATATGGCGAAAGCCCTGTGGTGGTTGTTATCACCCGCAGAACTTGCATTTGCTCCTTCTTCTTTGTATGTGACTTGGGGATGAGCCTTTAAATTGTGAGCGGGTAAGAAGATGTGGTGTAAAAATTCCTTGGAGATTCCTAGCTTAGAGAGATACTGGGTTTGAAGGGGTAACGCTTTGGGCGAAGTGGAGTCACTGTGCCTGGTAGCTCAGCGGTAGAGCATCTGACCGGCAATCAGCAGACCCGGGTTCGAGTCCTGGCCAGAAATTTCAAACTTTTTTCCCCTGGCGTTGTCTCTGTCTTCTCGGTAAAGGATTGCCTTCATTGTGCCGCCCTCTGCTCTATTTGATTCTAGACTTCTTCTAATGTCCCTTTCTCTTACCTCTAAAAAACTCCTGTTTCTTGTCTCATTGCTCATTCCGTCAAATTTCTCTTTCCTGTACTATATTGTAATATAGTCTGCAATGCAAGGTTTCTGCACCTTTATTTCTGTCTTCAAAATTGTTTTGAAAGGCAGAAAATAAATATGGCGAAAGCCCTGTGGTGGTTGTTATCACCCGCAGAACTTGCATTTGCTCCTTCTTCTATATATATATATATATATATATATATATATATATATATATATATATATATATATATATATATATATATATATATATATATATATATATAAGAGGAATAAGAATTCTATATATCCATAAGATGTTTGATGAATTCTGTATGTTCATTATATATGCATGGGAAATCATGTCTGATGAATTCATTCTTCATGTTCATAATACATAGGACAGATTCAACATGTTCATAACATGTTTGACAATTTTACATGTCAAAAACATGTCTGACGGATTCAACCTACCTATACAGTATTTACCGTATCTAACATATCCATAACATGTTTGGTATATTTCCCATCCCTTTCGTTACTTATAGCCTTTCAATACTTGCGCACCGCAAAGGAACCTGCCATAATCGTGGCAGAGTTGCCTGCCATCGGATTCCAAAAGTCTCAATGAACCTGCTGGTGGAACATATATGTGGAAAGAGAGAGGGGCCTCGATTAATTTGTCCACAGATCGATGGTCCAATTGATCAATAATTGGACAAAATTAATATAATATTCGTGATATTGATTTAGTACAGCAATTTTTATTTTTATAAATTGGGAGAAAAGCAGAAATGCTAGTTTTCAAATTGTCTATATTCAATTTATGGAAATTCCAGTATGTTTAATATGCAAAATATAAACAAATAAATATATATATATATATATATATATATATATATATATATATATATATATATATATATATATATATATATATGTATATATATATATATATATATATATATATATATATATATATATATGTACGTATATACCGAGTGTCCCCCCCAAAAGTTAACCGTACTTTGAATTAGTATCACTCAAAACATATTGGAGATTTCTGGGTCGTGCCAAAAGTGTTTTATTTAACAACTATTTACCTGTCGATTCTGTAAATTCCCTTTTATGATTTTGATACACTAATGGGTTTAGTGGAGTCTATCAAAAATATGTTTGCGCAAGGAAGTAAAATAATGAAACGAAGCTTAGGAAGGCCTGGCCACGGTGCACTTTCAAGAGAAGCGTAGGGAGCCTAGGTTGCCTAGGTCACTGTGCGATTCTTCAAGCAAAGCCTAGGCCATTTTACCGTGGTTTTCAGCCACGGTGTGGTTTGGTCTCGTCATTATTGCTTACTAAGCAAATCAAAGCGTTCCTGTGTAAAAGTTTACTCCCCTAGAACCTTTTTAATCATGCAGTTAACAAAAGATCAACGCGTATTTGTAGTCAAACTTTATTAAGAATAGCAGGATTAAACAAGTACAAGATTCATTTAAACAACGTTTTCCAGATACGCACCCACCAAGCAAGCCCACAATTTGGAAAAATGTTCGCAAATGCCAACATGAAAGAACATGCTTAAATCTAAATAAAGGTCGTTCGGGTCGTATGAGAACCATTAGAACAACAGAAAATATCGAAAATGTTCAGATGACACTTCTTCCATATCCACGTGTATCAGTCAGAAAGAATGGGTTACAATTGTCAAAGTCATTTAACCGCATTATTAAACATGACCTAAAATGGCATCTCTATAAGATGTTTGCAAGACACCAGCTTCTTGAAACTGATTTTCTTTGTTGTAGATAATTTGTCGAATGGCTTCTCCATAAACCTGCTCGTTTCTTGGAAAATATTGTGATTGGTGACGAGGCAGCCTTTTCCAAGAATGGAAAGGTAAATAGCCAGAACATTCTGCAATATGTGCTGCTGAACCACCCCCCAGCTTTAACTTTGACGCACGTATTTGTCAGCAGAAAGTGTCTCTGTGGATCGGAATATGCGAGAATGGCTATCTTGTTGGCTTATTATTTTACGAGAATAATTTGAATGGTGCTGCCTACTTGAGCATGATCCAAGAAAGAATCTTCCCGGAACTCCGCCAGATTTACGGCAATAAATTCAATAGAGTTTGGTGGATTCAAGACGGTGCACCAGCTCATGGCCAGCTTGCTATAAAAACAAAGTTAAGAGAAATGTTTGACAACTGCATTGTCTCGCTAAATTATGCAATTGAATGACCTCCAAGATCCCTTGACTTAACACCGTGCGATTATTTCTTATGGAGATATATAAAGAATAAAGTGTATTCTACTCCACCACAAAGCATCAAACAGTTAAGAGATAGTATCACATGTGAAGTCAAAAAAGTTGTTCAATCAATGCGATAAAAGGTGCAACTGTGCTTGGAGGACATGTGGAAGGAAACGATACTTAGAAAATTAAATAATGAATTTGTATTATTCATATGAAGAGGAGTTTTTGTTAAAAATGGATTTAAATATATTTGTTGATTTTAAACTTCGAAGTTTCATTATTTTACTTCCTTGCGCAAACATAATTTTGATAGCCTCCACTAAACCCATTAGTGTATCAATATCATAAAAGGGAATTTAATAAAATTTCCAGAATCGACAGATCAATAAGTTGTTAAATTTGTCTTGCTTTACAGGATTCAAAAAACTCCAATAGGTTTTAAGATATACAAATTCAAAGTACGGTTAACTTTTCTGGGACACCTTGTATATATATATATATATATATATATATATATATATATATATATATATATATATGTATATATATATATATGTATTTATATATAGATATGTATATATATATATATATATATATATATATGTATATATAAATATGTATATATATATTTATATATATATATATATATATATATAGATATATATATATATATATATATATATATATATATATATATATATATATATATATATATATATATTCTTTCTTTCAAACTTATGTCCATCATCGCGTTTTGGACACACGTAAATTTTTGCCTCGGTATAACTATAGTTCTCGCACGATTTTTGAGGGTGAACTTTATGTTTTGGCTTCCAATGACTGAAATCATTCACAAAATTCAAGTTTGTTATCAGAGTCATTTAGATTCATGGCGTGTAAGAGCTGTGGAATGTTGATTTTCGATTCTGATTTTAAAATTCGGGAAACACCTGATTTGTTCTTACGGACACAAAGTCTATCTGATTTCTGCGGTGATCGAGGAAATCGTTGCAACACTAAAATACAGGATTTGCCGTCACTCGCACAAGATTTTAGTCGTCCAGATCTTTGCTTGTGCACTCTAGAGTGGTACCCTCCGCCTCCGACTCGAAGTAGCCACGAATACATTTAACGACGAGACGTGTTGGTGGCTTTGTATCAAATTCACGGATTCATTTCGGTTGGAATTCTGTCACATTCTCAAATTCCCATTACCATTTTCAGTAAACCTTTCCGTTAAGCCAATGTCAAATGCTTACGCAGCATAGGTTCTTTTGCTGAACTAAATAAAATTGAATACTGTAGAATTTCTATCGCGGAATAAGTGCTTAGGTTAAGTCTTGAAACAAGCTAGTGGGTGACTAGACCTCGTTCGGTCCATTAGGCTAAGCCATTGCGGGTCTTTGTAAAAACAAAGCCAGGCTTAGCTGACGCATACAGAAGTGCATTAATGCCGCTGGAAAACATTTTGAGCACTTGGCGTAGTTAATTAATATTAGATACACACAATTCGATATAACATTTTAATCACTTAGATCACAAATTTACCTTTCATTGGCCACTGCTATAACAATATATAGTTTTTTTTTCAAATGATACTATATAAGCTTTTCTAGACACCACACACATACAATATATATATATATATATATATATATATATATATATATATATATATATTTAAAATGTGAAAAAACAATTAAGGCATCAATTCCATCTCAATTTGTATATTATTAATCAAATTTCACCTACGGAAATTTGCCAATTTAGTCTCGCAATCCAATTAGCAACAATTGAAAGGAAATCGGTGAAAACCAACATGAATAATAAAGATCAATTCTTACTGCTTTTAATTGGATGGTCTGGGTGTTTTAGGGCCTGGCTTCATTGCCATCTCCCCCCGAAGTAGTGGAGTTGATGCACGCCAACCTTCGTTCGTTGTTAAAAGGTGGGTAATGCTGATTATTATCATTCATTTTTGGTTTGCTGATGTTTGTACCGATATCTTTTGTCTATTAATGTTTGTTCTGTTTGGAAATAATTATAATCTACTTATTATTAATACATTTTTTTATATTTATGTTTGTTCATTTTTTATTAATATCTATTAAGAGTACTTTGCTTTCATTATTTGTAGCAATTTTCTTTCATAAGTGTGTAGCAATGACAGCACAGAAAGGAAAATATTCCTCCAGCTTAAACAGATTTGTAAAAGGAAAAATTCTGAAGTTGATAAGAAATGTTGAGTTAAGGTATGTGAAATTGTGCAAAAAGGACATAGGCCCAAAGAACGAAAGAATTGAGGATGGTTGGATTCTAGAAAGAGGGCGCACAACTCTCCTCATTGAACGAAAGCCAGCTATTTTGTGTGGAAAAGGGGTTATATTAGCCCTTATTAAATGAGTGTGATGAGGTCAAGAGGCTGTATTGCGGCACGACCGTCGGGAAGTTTGTAAAGCTGCAAGGAACCGAAATCTCTGAGATACCTTCTGATTTTTTCATAATTTTTATCTTAATAAATTTCTATTATGAAAAATAGTTTGGGAATTTCAATTTTTGCCTTTCTTTAATTCTGTTTTCAAATTACATTTGAATGTTTATATTTATATTAGGGAAGATTAATGATTTTAAAATTAAAAGACAACAGAACTCATATCTTGCTCTCCAGTTGTTTACTATGTATGATTCGTTAGTATATAAATCTGTGTATGTGTGGTAGTTCCTGTAAAAGAATTGGCATTGGCAGATTTAATGGCTATTAAAATATTAATGATAGGCTGCTATCGACTGGTAGTCTTTAGAATATATATATATATATATATATATATATATATATATATATATATATAGAGAGAGAGAGAGAGAGAGAGAGAGAGAGAGAGAGAGGGAGAGGGAGAGGGAATAAAATGCGAACGCAACAACAAAGTGCAGAACGACGTGGGAGAAAGAGGGAGGGAGAAAGATTGAAAGAGAGCGAAGTAGCAAAAAAGCGAGAAGAAAAGAAGAGAGAGAGAGAGAGAGGTCGCAAGGGTAATGAGTTATCTCCTCCTGTCTCTGAAGAGCAAAGGCGAAGTGTATTTCTCCTCGAGTCCCTGGCTCTTAATTATGTGGCACTGCCATTAGAGTCGCCTTGAGTCATTATTAATTGAGTCATTATGACTGCGTTATGTGGACGCGTGAGTTAGATGTTAAAAATAATTATATACGTTAATTTTTTCATGACCTTTATAATGCGTTTGATTTTTACTGGTATTTATGCGAATTGTCCAAACTGAAATACATTCAACGAGTCAAGGGTGAACGAAATCAACAGAATAATTTCTTTAGATTTATTTTCATAAAGCGAAAACCAGTGAGAGCATCTCCAAACATAGGACTCGTGTTAGGAATTGACGAGTATCAACATTAGCAACATTAGAGATAATAATATTAATCAAACGTGGTTATGAGTCTCTAATCTACCGTGGCCGAATGGTGCTGGATTAACCTCACTTAACCTCTTTACTTTAAGAGAAGATTCATTTTGATTTTAGGACTGTTTTTTTATAACTGCTTCTCCATGGCGCATTTGAAAATCTAAAGCGGAAGGTTGGACACAGTTCGTCGGAAAATAAAGACTCAGATCAAGCCGATCACCCAGAAACTTCCAATTTATCATCTTGCTGAAGATGCCCTAATATTCATACTTTAGCATAAACATACGTAACTAAAGAGAACCTAATTCACAACCTCTTTACTACCTAAAAAGTGATAAGTCCTACTCTACCCCGCCTTCCCACAATATTTATTCCTTTGGGCTCATCAAGGGAAAATAGTCCAACCGTCGAGCGAAGTTAAGACACATGGACTGTGGTTACTCGCCCGATGGGCAATGTTAATTGGATCGACTTTTCCTGCCCCGGTCCACCCGGCGAACCCTGTTCCGACTGTCGCGGAGAGAGGAATCAGATTTGCCGAACTATTTGTTTAAATTGAGATTCAAATGGAAACCCGTTTAACCAAACAGGGATTTCCGGAAAGAGAAAATAAGAAGGCGGACAAACGCATGAAGAAAAAGTAAATAAAGAGAAAAGGAATAAAATGAAAGGTCTAGGAAGACAAACATCAGAATACATGTGCTAAAATAACGCAATGCAAACATTAATACGTTCGTAAAACGAGTACAGGGACCGCAAAGTAGGTACTTCGATAGGCGTCTTCTCTGTCACTTTCGAGATCTCAATTCAAATCTACTCTACGGATTCTCCCATCCGCATTTCACTTCTCAACCTGTATTTATTTATTCAGAAATTAATTAAGATGCAGTGAATTGAATTTTCAATGCGTCTTTCCTTTAACAAAACTTTGGCTCAGAAATGAGGCGAAGCTTTACATATAACGAAGTTAAATGAGAAACGAACGTCAGAATCGAAATCAAATACATATATAAAAAATTAGAGACCGATCCCATTTTATTAATAAATACAGTTAACTGATGCGCGCAGTGATATTTACAATGGCGTTCCTCGTTCTTGAATTTGTTTTGACTGAATTTGCTCCATTTTTGTTCAATAAACTCCCACAACTGATCACAATTGACTGGCTTCTGTTTATCAATCCCCAGTTTGATTATCGCCCATAAATTCTCTCTTTAGGTTCAAATCTGACGAATTACAAAGCCAATGTACCAAAATTTCCAGGTTCATTCAACAATCCATTCTTTATATTTCCTACCCAAGTGAAGCCAGTTCTTCTTGGTGAGATGAGGCTTCTTTGCAGCCCTTCTCAACTCGAGACCTTTGTTGAAAATTCTCCACCTCAGAGTGCGCTCTGAAGCGTTCACACCTGATTCTTTCTAATTGTGAGCAAACTTGGGACTGGAGGCAACCCGTTCCTTGGGCTGGGAGACCATATTACGAGGCGATCTTGACTTTATCTGGAGGTCTTAGACGTCCAGAAGACATGTTCACAGGAGGGTAATGAGCATTTTTAAAGTCATTAGTGATCCTAAAGATGGTGCTCCTTGAAGTATTACCCTCAGCAACTATATTCTTGCATCTCAAGCCACTTTGGCGCAGAGCAACAATGGCTGCACGCTTTTCCTTAAAAAGAACCATTTCTGCAATTGAAAAACATTCAAATATTTATTTTTACCAAAAGAATATTACGAAATAGATTTAAATTATTCAGCATCATTCATTTAACAAAGATTTATATTTTATGATCGAATTGCAAAGTTCCAAAGACTGAAATTCACTTCATACAGGAACAGGACTTTCTAGAGTTATATAAGAAAATGCATTAGGATTAGTCATTTAAATTACTCGTTTGTATTCATTATTATTATATTAAGTATTTTTAAATTATCAAAATTCCAGGCAGTTCAATCATCTATTAAGCAGTTAGGCGCAATATAAGTAAGCTCTGAAAGGTCCAAATTGAGCGTTGGAAGATATTGCAGCAGACGTCAAATGTTTTCCAAATGGCATAAAACATTGCCTTAGGAAAAACAAGAGGGCAAAGTCCCTCCAATGACTTGCGGCGTTTTGTGATAAGATGATAATTGGTTCTTGCATTGATGGTTTCCCATGGTTCAAATCACTTGCAAGTGCCTTTGAATAGCTAAGTGAGGCTTCTGCCACTAGATGGCGTGAACTAGCGCCAAATCCAATGGCAGATTGGAAATCTCCAGGGTGAATAACCATATGTCCCATTTCATGGCTCTAAATGGGTACAATTGAACTTTACTCCTTTTGAAAAAAAGCGACGCTTAGACCTGGCGCTTCGCCGCAGGGAAAAAGAATGGTTATTATGATCTAGGAAACTTATATTACAGGGACCAAAAATTAAAGTCTACTCATCTAAGGGAGCAATTTGGACCCCTTTTCATCAAGGACTTTATTTTCTCTTAGAGATAACGATCACATACCTAAAATATCTGTTAAAATTATCTAAGTAAAAGCAAATGACATCATTGAAAACGCAGTTTGATCCCCAGAGAACCCAATTGACCACTGATGAGATCTTGTAAACTAAGAGGTTAAACAGATCCCAAATTCCAAGATCCATTTTGGGGTCGAATGAACCCTATCGACTCAAAGAACCGCTCGAGGGTTAAGACTTAGCGATATTAAAAAGGTCATCAATGGTTGTCTTCGCGCTGAATGGATTGATCGCTGAACACCCCCGGGGACTTCTTCACAAAGGCATTCTGCAGGGGCACCAGAGCATGGAAAGAAGTTTCGACACTAAACTCGACCTTATTCCTTTACTACTAACTAGTATATGTACCCGGCGTTACCATGGATAAAAAGTCTTGTTGCAAATAAATACAGATACATATTGTTTTTCGAGGTTTTTCAAGACTCTCGCAGCACCCCGTTGCGAAAGGGACATACATCGTCACATCAATCCTATGTACTGGCGCCAATGAGGTATTTTAAATATTCCGTAACAAATTCGTACAAACGAATAAAGTAGAAACACTACAGTGTGTCAAATCAGAACAGTCGAGAGGCTGAGAGTGGAGAGTTATGACGAGGAAAAAATAAGAGTCGAAATAATTCGACCTCTGCGGCATTTCAAAGCGACACGCTTTTGTCGGTCTGTTGATGAACAAAGAAGATGAACAGATCCAAATGGTAGTTATGACAATAATCGCAGAAAAACATGTTCAAATAGAAGTCGACGACGTACATTTACGCATACACAATCTAATTTATAAGCAGATGCTCGTCATAGTTGAACAGACATAAATAACTGGCGCCCTCCTTGAAAAATGAAAGAAGGAGTAGAACAGACACAAAACTATATTATAGAAAATGGTATAATGGTTGCCCTTGACGTGTGATCCATCCATGTCTCTGCATATTTCAAAGCTATCATGTAACCCAGGACATGAAACATACCAGTGTCCTCAGCTCACATAGGCATGAGACAAACCAGGCTCGTCAAGTGAGCAAGGACATGTGAAATAGACTTTCCTCCAGAGGGGAAAAATATGTCATGGTCCTGGTACCCACATGTCTGGACCGAGTGGGATGAAATTGGTCACCGAGGAACATCTCTGTAAGAAGATTATAGGTTGTGGTAGATTCCGTCGCCCACATATACATCCCCACAGAGCGCTGAGTCTGAAAATCTCATAGAGCGATAATTCCAGGTTCGTTATAAGGTCCCAAAGATGTACAGCAGCCCTGAAAATCAGGCACTGGTCCAGGTCAAATATGACCTCCGAGGACATTCGAGCCTAGCTGATTCGCTCGCTACGCTCTCCTGAGAGCTAAATTATCACCAGTGCAATGGCGGATAAATCAGCTACTAGAAATACGAGGGGCAGTGAATAAGTTTTGCAATTCAGATATAGGGAAACAAGATATGAGGAAAAGTGTTTTATTATTTTTCAATATAACTACCCTCGATGCACTTGCGCCACTTGTCCCTGAGGCTTCGAATTCCCGCCAACCAGAAATTTCCCGACTGCTGTTCAATCCACTCCTGGACGGCGAGCTGGACATCTTCATCGTCACCAAACCGGCGTCCACGCAGTGCAGCCTTGAGCTGGCGGAATAAAAAGTAGTCGCTAGGGGCCAGATCTGGACTGTAGGGGAGATGGTTGAGCTCCTTAAATCCGCACTCGCGCAGGGCAGCTTGTGCAACTCTGGCCTTGTGGACTTTGACAACGTTGAAGTCGATCATGGGGCGTGAGGTTTCGTGAGGTTTCTAGGGACCCAACGGGCAGAGACCTTGGTCATGGCCAAATTGTCGTGGATGAGGTTGATAACGCTTTCATGTGATATTCCAAGTTCTCACTCGATTTCTTCGACCTTCACCCGTCGATTTTCGAGGATCATCCTCTCCACACGGGCCACATTATCCTTGTTAGTGACGTCTGACGGGCGTCCTGGACGGGGATCATCTTCAAGGGACTCACGACTATGGCGGAACTCCCTATTCCAGCGAGCAATGGTCGCGTAGGAAGAGGCAGTGTTGGTGTACATTGCAACCATGCGTTCATGGATCTCCTTTGCATTCTTGCCTTCCTTGTTCAAAGATCTTATCACTGCGCGGTGCTCAACCTTCTCCATTGTTGAAAGGTTTGTGACTAACGATCTGCGATCAGCTACTGCTTCTTAAATAGATGAGGCAGGAGCGTGCAGCTTAGGTCCTGACTTGTCATAACTTGTCCTAACACCCCCACAAACAGCCATCCCCCTTCCTCTGTTTTGCCCTACCGATTCGCAAACATATTGACCGCCCCTCCTACATCTCAATGGACATGAAGGATAGTCATATCGAAATATAGAAGATGATTTTAATCTACGTCATCCTCGAAGGACCCCAACTAGCCTTTGCGACGTAGGGAAGGTGTTTAGTAAGTTTAAAGAGACAGGTGGTGTCATGAACAAGCCTCCTTCTGGACGACCAAGTGTATCCGGCGAAACGAAACAAACTATCATGGCTAAATTTTACCCTTAGCCCCCCCCCCCATCACTTCCTAGGACATCCATGAAGCTGGATGTTCCCCAAACAACCATCAGTCGTAAGTTAAAAAAAGAAAGGTTTCATTCATACAAATAACAAATCTTGCATCGTTTAACAGAGGACGAGCCTTATAGACGACTCGAGTTGTGTGAATGGTTTTCCCAAAATTGGATGAGGACAACCGTTTCACCAAAGACTGTCTCGATCAGCGACGTAGTTTTGTTCTATGTAAATGGTGAAGTTACCAGACAAAATGTTCGACACTTGTCGTCAAACAATCCACATTGGATGGAGCACTCCAAACAGCAACGAGTGCAAAAGATTATGGTGTGGTTTGTGGAAAGCTCACGTGTTGAACACGTTTTTATCCGATAATTATGTAACTGATGAGACTTAGCTCACCATGTCGAAAGACAACTTAATGCCCCAACGTGTAAAGCTACTTGTAGGAGCAGGTATAACAGGTTGGCACCCCCGCCCAATTCGTAGGTGCCAAGAAATTGGCTGAATGACAATTTCACTAATTGGATTGGAAAACGTGATTATGTGGAATTGTCTCGTCGTTCACAAGACCTTACCCCCCCTCCTTGACTTCTTTTTCTTGGGTCTGCTTAAGGCAAAGGTCGACCTCAATGAATATTTAAGATACAAACGCTTGAGAAAAAAGCGCATCATAAATGAATGTGTTCAAATTGACGGAAATTTGGACTTAATGCATCGGATTCATCGGGTGAATCCCGCCAAGCGCATCCAACTTTGCACCACAAATGGTGGAAATCACATTAAAGATGATGTTTATTAATATTTAAATTAAATAAAATGTATTTATTTTTTTTATTTAAACTATTCATTTTACCGATGTGTCCAGACTATTGGCAGACCCTGTACAGTGAAATAGAAAGGAATCAAAGAGAAAAGGAATGCGATGACTCTCTAACCTTTCACTGTAACAAAAATGATTTGCTAAGCTATATTTTCATATCCTCATTCTTTCTCATCCCTTTCATTCACTTCACTCTCGCTCTTTCACTACATACCTTTACACTATAGATCGAAATCGAGTGAGTTCGGGCTTCTACAAATAAGCAGCTGTTTTTCCCTGAACCTATTCCGAGAGCTTCAATAAAACCATTCTCGGGGGAGCTAAAGGTCATTAATATAATGATCATTAATTATTTTCCGGATAGTTAACAAGTTCTAAGAATGGGACTGAATTTAGGAAATGAGGGGAGTGAACGATTTTAAAGGGCGGGGAGGGGGGATTTTGTTGATCTACCTGATAGTAGATCTTCTTGTTGCAATGTAGGAAATTTCTGAGCGGCGTTTCGCACGAAAGAAATCAGACGGCAAACGGCGAACGGCGAACTGACTTCGGTTTTCAACTTGGAGGAGAATGACCAGTGCCATGTGAGTGCCATTAAATTATAAAATGACAAATAACATTGAAGAAAATTATTTTTTTAGGTGGAGTCTTTTAAAAAAAAGTTTTGGTGTCGAAAATTGTGTTATTAGACTTGGATATTGGATTGATATAAATGGAAGTAGATTGAATAAAATCAACCCCAATTATTTAAAAAAAAGTCGTCCGAAGTTGACAACATAACAAAGATCTCAACTAAAAGGCTTGGGTTTAGGAGTGTTTTATAATCACTAAAAAAGGTTTCTACTTCACAGCACATGATTCAGAAGACCGTACACACATTAATTTCCTCTCTCTCTTCCCTCCCAAGTTTTTTCTCCCTTTTGCCCTCGATGAGGCGCGCGGATGGTTGGCGCTAACCATGAGTCGATAAGAAGGGTTTCGTATTACATATTCTCGATGAGGCATAACAGACCACAAGGACCTAAAAATTATATATATATATATATATATATATATATATATATATATATATATATATATATATATCAAAGAAGGGGGGAAGAATATATATATATATATATATCAGCTTGGGGTCATTCTGTGATTAGCGAAACAAGAGCTCGAGCCTATCATTTAGATCAATGGTAAGATCAGGTTGGATCATTAAAAAATCTCTTAGGGATTTAAAAACTGGGAACAGAAGAAAGGTTTAGCTTTGCGTCATTCTGTTATTAGCAAAACAAGATTAGAGCGAAAGAAATAACCCCCGTTATTTCTTGGAATTCCTAAAGTATTTTATTAATGATACTCGACGTTTTCGCTTCAGACGACTGATATTTATAATCGATTCAAGTCTGAATTCAAGTTTTTTAATTCTTTCCCTTCGAATTTAAATTTCGATTCGAGTTTTAAAAAATATTTCCTTTCGAATTTTTTTTCGATTCGAGTTTGAAAATAGATAGATTTTAAAGGTTTATCGATTCGAATAAACTTCCCTTTATACGTCCTTTCGTTCATTCTTCAAATTAAATTGAAGCTCCATAGGAGAAGCCCTAACCAATATTTATATATATATATATATATATATATATATATATATATATATATATATATATATATATATATATGAGTTTTGTTGGATATAATATAAATGAAAAGTTACACATAAAAAAGAGCAGAGATCTAACAGGAGATGACCTCGAGAAAAGCTGCGAGAAAAAAAGTGGCCCCGGCAAAGATTGGAATCTCAGACCTCTGGTTATCTAGATCAGCGCTCTATCGACTGAACTAACGAAACCAATAACAGTAGAAACATATTTTGCCCAAGTAGAGTTTCCATTTGCCTTTCCAAAGACCACTGTCCAATGATAATGATCTTGCAGGATGAAACTACAAAGTGAACACCTCTCTTCTTTGTACGTCCGAAAAGTAAGTCTGAAGTACACCAACGATCATTTGGAGAAAAATTTTAATCGTTGGAACCAAAAATATGGTGAGATAAAACGAAGATTGATTTTTCTTTCGGCACAAATGATGTTAAAATATGTTAGGTGTAAAAGTGGTTTTCTAAAAACACTGTTCTCAAAGTAAAACAAGGAGGTGAGTCTATTATGTTCCGGGTCAAATTATGTGCAACAGGAGTCGGTATACTCTTTCGAATCATTGGAACGATGAATAAAGAATACTAAAGAAAGATTCTGGAAGAATATCTGAAGAGTGATGCCCGCAAACTTGGCCAAGAAAGAAGATGTATATTTTAACACGACAACCTCAAACATACATCGAAATAATTTTGGTTTCTTCCTGTTTGAAAGAAGATAAAATTTCGGTTTTGGAATTGCCATCATAGTTGCTCGACCTCAACCCGATCCCAAAATTGATGGCATGAACTGAAGGTTTGCCTCTATGCAAAACCTCTCCAAAACATCGATGGAGTGAAGAAATTTTACAAAAATGAGTGAGATAAAATTCCATCCCAAGTTTGTTTGATAACAAAAAACAATAAAAACAAACTATAATAATCGTTTGAGGAGGGTCATTAAGCAAAAGGATTATACTGTTGGCTATTAGCTATCAAAGTGTACTGAGTATTAGTACGTTTGTATTCCAAATTTCCTAAAAGGTTTGATTATTACTTTATTTGTGTATCAACTCTGATGAGATTTTGTGGGTGTCTATTAATACATTCCTCTTAATACCTTCAAATTTCGTTATTATGCAATAAACGGTTCATGAACTATGGAAAAATGTATGGCATTCCGTAGAGGTATGGTTACCCGCTGGAGCATATAACTATTGGAGCGAGAGCGTAAAATTGAATTCTGTGAAAATGCTCTGAGGTAAAGACGAGACGTCAAATGTCAATAAAATGGAATGCCAATCAGAATCCTGTTGTCTCTTCCTCTCATAAATAACATTGAGAAAACGGCAGCCCAAAGCGAGAGAGATAAGAAAAAAATGGATGAAAACCAGAAGCGAAAATCAGAACAAAATTAAATCTGATAAAAGTTTCCACTAATAATAATGATATCCTCTATATACACAATTTACTCTCTTATCTGTTTACTTTCTCGTTCTTTCTATAATTAATTATACCTATCAACATTTTGTATCATTCATTCCTAAACCACATATCACCCCGCTCTCCTTCCCTGACTACTGCAGTAATTAATGGTGTCGTATTCCTTTCTCTTTGGGAAAGTTTGTGAACATCTATCTCCTCTCGAGTCCGCATTCGTTTGAGGACTATTACGCGTTTCCTCTTACCCAATACAGGCTGTTCTTTAGTGGAGGATCCCCTTTTTTAACATTCCTTACCTCACCTTCAGATCCATCCTTCTTCTCCCTTTTTTTTGCCATTGTGCCGTCGTTCAGAGACAGCCGCGCTGCCATTCGCCGAGTGACACGTCTAGAAATGCCATCAGTGCCAACGGGTTGACTCGGACTAAAAAATTGGCAATTTCCAAAGAATGAAATTCTACTTAATGCGATCGCAGACAAAGGAAGGAATAAAAAAAAGAAAAGAAAAGTAAAGAAAAAAAACGAGAAAGGAATTGGAAGAAAGGGGAGTGACAAAGGGAAAAATAAAGCAAATGATAAATGAGAGTAAATGGGGTAAAAGCGAAAGGAAAAGTTCTCGCAACAAAGAAAAGAGAAGGTGATCGAACAATTTTTAGCGGCAAATAAATCTTTTGAAAAACTTTTGATATTTTCACTTCCGACATTCAAGTTTCTATTAAAGCGATACAGAAGTTTAATTCTTTTTAGTTTATCGTTAATACCCCATGCATATAAATTGGGGATATTTTATCGAATTATCGATGATATATATATATATATATATATATATATATATATATATATATATATATATATATATATATATATATATATATGTACATATATATATAATATATATATATATATATATATATATATATATATATATATATATATATATATATATATATATATATATACATATATACGAGGAGCGGTCAATAAGTTTTGCAATTTGGATATAAGGAAACGAGATATGAGGAGAACTGTTTTATTATTTTTCAATATAATTACCCTCGACTTCAATTCACTTGCACCACTTCTCCCTGAGGCTTCGAATTCCCGACAACCAGAAATCTCCTGACTGCTGTTCAATCTACTCCTGGACGGCGAGTGGGACATCTTCATCGTCCCCAAACCGGCGTCCACGCAGTGCAGCCTTGAGCTGGAGGAATAAAAAGTAGTCGCTAGGGGCCAGATCTGGACTGTAGAGGGGATGGCTGAGCTCCTCAAATCCGCACTCGCGCAGGGCAGCTTGTGCAAATCTGGCCTTGTGGACAGGGGCATTGTCGTGGAGGAGCAGGACACCGAGTGTCAACTTGCCGCGCCGCTTTTGACGGACGCACTTCTTCAACCCAGCCAGTTCCTTGGCGTAATATTGTCCTGTGATATTCTTTCCACGAGGCGCATAGTCCACCATCAACACTCCCTCAGAATCCCAGAAGATGGTGGCCATTATCTTTCCGGCTGAGGGTGGGGTTCGGAACTTGATGGGGGTCGAAGAGCTCCTGTGCTTCCAGGCCATGCTTTCGAGCTTGGTCTCAGGATCCCAGAGATGGACACACGTTTCATCACCTGTCACTATGCGTGACTCGAATCCCACCGGGTCTTGGTTGTATAGGAGCAGCAGCTCCTCCGAACTTTGGCGACGTTGAAGTCGATCATGAAGCGTGAGGTTTCGTGAGGTTTCTAGGGACTCAACGAGCAGAGACCTTGCTCATGGCCAAATTGTCGTGGATGATGTTCATAACACTGCCATGTGATATTCCAAGTTCTCGCTCGATTTATTGGACCTTCACCCGTCGATTTTCGAGGATTATCTTTTCCACACGGGCCACATTGTCCTCGTTGGTCACTTCTGACGGGCGTCCTGGACGGGGGTCATTTTTAAGGGACTCACAACCATGGCGGAACTCCCTATTCCAGCGAGCAATGGTTTCATAGGAAGGGGCGGTGTCAGTGTACACTGCAACCATTCGTTCATGGATCTCTTTTGCATTCTTGCCCTCCTTGGTCAAAAATTTGATCACTGCGCGGTGCTCAACCTTCTCCATTGTTGAAAAATTTGTGACTGACAATCTGCGATCAGCTACTGCTTCTTAAATAGACGAGGCAGGAGCGTGCGACTGCAGGTCCTGACTTTTAAAAACCTGTTCTAACACCCCCACAATCAGCCACCCCCCTTCCTCGTTTTTCCCTACCGATTCGCAAAACTTATTAACCGCCCCTTGTATATGCAATATCTCACAGGAAAAAAATGGAAAAGATGCATCCGATTATTTTCGAACTTTATTCAGTTCCTTATCAAAAATTTCTACAAAAGTATATGTCATATCGACGGCTATAACTGGAGATTTTAGGGTTGTATGTTATTAAAGGGCTTTGAAAGCTCGGAATAAAGCTGATCGATACCACTTACCGGATTTGTCAGATTTTAAATGTACTCTGTTCGGTTGTTCAATCTTTTCTTGTCTCAATCTTGTTCATGCTTTAAACCAGATCCTGGTGATCCTGGTGACGTTCATAGATGGGTATCATCACTCCTTTCGGCTCTTTCAAAATTATTCGTATCCCATATGTTCTTCGTAAGTGGTAAGTTTCTGTTATTTGGGATTTTCCTCAACCTTCTTTGCTCAAGTATCTTCGTCAGTTCTGTGATATGGTTAATTTCTACAGCAGATTCATTTCTGACGATGCTCGAATCACTTAATACTCTGCTGTCGAAGACTAAGAAAAACTCATCTAAGGCATGTGAATCATTTTCTCGCAACAACGAGGCAATTGCCTACGCTTTTTGCGTGGCTTTTCCTTAACTGCTGACCTTATCAGCGTTGCCTCGGAGGCGTCATCCATGCATATTAGAGGGACTCTGCAGTCAGCAAGACCATGGCTCTTGGCAACCTAAAGTTTTCTTTTTTCGTTCACTTTTTGAATCTCTAAAGGAGTATATCACGTTATATCTGGAACTGTTCGGAGTTTCTCTTACAGTCCACCAGTATTTCAAGAAGCCCCATTTACTGTCCTCACTGAGTATAAACCATTGACTGGTGCCCTCGACGTCCGATGCATATCTACAGGCACTCTGCAGTTAATACACATATCGATTTTATTCTGCAACTCACGAGTGAGATTCGTTGCCGTCCCTCGCCCATTGACATTGTGAAACTAGCGCTTGCTCGGGACCAGAATTTAGAATCAATCATTACATGATCCATCGCAACTCGTTCTGGAAATTTAAATCCAAGATAATCCGTCTAGGAACATCCTGCTCGATATTCTGTAGCTGACTGTCCTCATCCTTTCTTTCTTCTTTATTTCTGTCGCCATGGTTTCGTCCAAATTCTCATTCTAGTGTTCGATACTCTCGAAAACTAAATGCATGGACTCTCTTATGCTTATCGTATCAGGGTGCCAAGACACAACTTAAAAAGACTTTTCTGGTCTATTTTTCTCTGCCCTCGTCGCGTTCTGACGTCATTCCCCTCGACCTGATATGCCATCTTCATTTTTTGCATGGCTGTACCTATTTTATGACCATAGAAGATCGATTTACTATTTGGCAGGAGGCTTTGCCTACTTTATACATCCGAGCTTCCTGTTACTTGAGCTTTCATCCGGTTTGGGCTTCACGTTTGGTGTCCCTTTTACATTCATGATTGCTCAGGGTTGCTAATTCTTATCGCATCAATGGCAAATGTTTATGACAGCTATTGGTTGTTTGTTTGCGTACCACAAGCTACCATGAACAAATTAATAGTGATATTGAGCATGTTCACCGGCAGATCAAGGGTAGTCAACGCTCAACGAAGCCTAGTATTACGTGGGTGGAAAAGCTGCCTCTGAACCTGCGGTGGATCCGTTCATCTCCAAAGAAAGTTTTGTCTTGTTTTGCTTCAGTTATTTATGACACACATCTTAGTCTTACTGAGTAATTCTTTTTTCCTTGCTATGACCAACCTCTATCTTCTTCTTTTGACCACTCTTCCCACGTACATAATTTACCGGTGATGGCTGAAGTTCGTACAATCTCCCCTACAGTACCTTCTAATCGTGCTACTTTTGTGCCAAAGGAATTGACCCCTTGATCTCATTTATTATCCCTTGGCAGCACGTTCAAAGTCACAGCCGGTATATGACGGCCCATTCATCATCATTTCCAGAAAGCCAAATTCTTTGGCCTACAGCGTGGCATCAAGCAGGATATTGTCTCTTTAGCTTGCCTGAAACCTGTATTTATCTAGGCTGTTCAGCCCATTCATTCTTTCTCATTCCCTCAAAAAATATAATAACTAGGACAAGGCCAAATGTACTCCCTCATATATATATATATATATATATATATATATATATATATATATATATATATATATATAGATGAGGATTGCTTCTAGAGAGCCTAAATTTAATTTTTAACAGAAATCACGAGGCAAAGAAAATTACTGCTGACATTGTTTTTTATTTAGTGGCGACGTTTCGACCATAATACGGTCATCTTCTTAGGTCTATAAAATATATACTAAAACACAAAGGCCAATAAAAAACACATTAAGATACAAGAAAAATCTTTTATGAAGTACATTAAATACCATTTATTTTGTGTTTCAGTTAGAAAACCACCATGGCCTGGAGTGGAGAGCATCGTGCATTTGTTGTTGAAGTTCGTTAAGAAAGGTGAATCCGTCGTAACGACGCAACCTTCCTTCCGAAGACACTTTGCGCTTCGTCGTCATTATCCCGTACCGGATGCAAAAACAATTCGTCGGTGGGGTATAACATTGATAGTTTTAGCTTTGAATAGGAAAAATTACTTTAAATCATTTATAAAATATTTAAATTAGTTAGTGACTGCAAGAAATTACTTAAATTAAATAAGCAGGATTATGAGTTTGAATATTTATATTGAACTATTTGAAAAAATAATATTATTCAACGATATACTAAGCACTATTAACTTTCAAAAGCAACATTTTAATGAAAAATAAAAATATAAATTTTGCAGAAAACTGGTTCTCTACAAAAACACCACCATAGCATTAGATCGGGTTAAACGATGTTCCAGGTTTACCTGACAAATGCCAAGATGAGATCCGCAGCTCATATACAAAAACAATTTAGTTAAGTAGGAGGGAAACCGACGACAAATCCCTATTTAAGTCTCGGTTAAGCTGTTTTATATATAATGTTTCCAAGATTCGAAGTATAATCGGGAATTTATGATAATTTAAAATTTCAAAATCTTCTATATAGAGATATCATTTTGACATTTTATTGCGTCATCTCTGAATTTTCTTTAGTTTGGAGTATTTTGCCTTTTCGATTACTTATGCCCACATGAGACGAGAATCTTGCCTTCAGAATTCTCTCGGAGCTTCCAATGTATTTGCCATGGGAACACAAAAGGACATTTAAATAAGTATATTATTGAACTCCTAAGACTCTTTGGAACCGGATCCTTTATTTTGAAGAAAAATTTTATATTTGAAATTTTATTTGGCTAAGGACTTTATTATAAATACCCAGTTCTGGCATAATCAAGTAAAGTCTGTCTTTTGCCACCGTTATTTCCGGGTGACAAGGTTGGTAAACTCCCCTTAAAGATGTGCTGATTGACTTTTAAACAATATTTAAAGGAAAACCATTGCTTAAAAAAAATAATAATGAAAAAGATCAGCGGCAATTTTCCTTGCCTTGGGATTTCTGTTAAAAATTATATATATATATATATATATATATATATATATATATATACACACAAAACTAAAAGCCCTAGACATTGAAATTCTAAACGCTTTCCAACATATAAGTACCTAGTTTTAATTTAATATCGTCTCTTTTTAATGGAATTGGAAGAATAAACATAGCTAGTATACTTATATCGGTAATTGTTCAGTTAATGGCCGGATGATTTTGCGCGCGATTTTTGGGGCTATTATGCTATTTTTTTGTATTTATCAGCTATCTCACTGCCCAATCAGCGATCTGTATTAAACATCGTCACATAAAAAAGTAGAGGCCTAACCACATTTAGCAATCCCCCTGGCCAATCAGCGATCTGTATTAAACACCGTCAGATAGAAAAACTAAAGGTCTAACCATATTTAGCAATCGCCTTGCGCATTCAAATCTGATGTTAGGTTTTGAATTAGTAATATTACGAGGGTTTTTTTCTTAAGTTGCGGGGGTATAGGGGTGCAACCCCCACAATTAAGCGAAGCCCTTCCATTTCGAAAGTACTTAATAATGTTAATTATTTGGCGGAAATAGTCTAAAGTATTCGGCGCTATTGTCGTCTTTTGTGGTATTTTTTAAAATAAGGAAAAGTCCCCCATACATCCCACATCCCCGCAACTTAGAAAAAATCCCTCGTAATATTACTAAGTCCAAACCAAACATTAGATTTGAATGCACAAGGTGATTGCTAGATTGACCAGTGGGATAGCTGACAAACACAAAAAAATTAGCAAAAATGCCCAATAAATCACGCGCAAAATCATCCGGCCATAAACTGAACATTGAACAATTACCCTTATATCGTTAAATAGATGGCTCATAATCAACTTAGATTAGTTATATAGGGTGTTCGGGCTAAATTTGACAAACAGAAAAATACACCGCAATATTTCAGCTAAAAAATGTATTTTAAAAATTCAAAAATATCAACTCGATTATGGCTGGAAAATGACAGTTAACTCAAAATAGCAGCCCTAAGCTTTCAGCGCGGCCTCAAGTCGGCTTCGAATTTTGTCGCATGCGTTCATCACTGTCTCCCTGGATAGAACTTCAAACACTTCTTTGATCTTAGCCAACAGCTTGTTCTTAATGTTGCAGACACAGCGGTTGATCTCTTTCTTAGTAGCATCCCACACATAGTAATGTATGGGGTTAAAATCCGGGGAATTAAGAGACCAGAAAGTGGCGCTGGTCAAGTCGTAAAAATTCTGTGACAACCACTTCTCACTCTTTCCGGAGGTATAACCTTCCAGCAGTAAGCTTCTCCAGTCAGGGTTTGGCCACAATCCCCAGTAGCTCCATATAGCCGTCTGAATCGTGCCTAAGACCCCGCTCGAAGATTTGAGGCGGCATGACATAACCATGACTGGAGACACACGCACAGTTCGGGGAAACTTGGTCTTCATGAAACATGGAACGTAGCATGAATTGTAGGCAAACCACCTTTTGTTCTGAGTGTCGTGCAATTGGCCCTGGCAGAATTTCTTTTCATCTGAGAAGAATCAGATGGAAAGAGGAGCTTCTTAGCTTTCTTTAAGTGGTTCTCCTTAGCCTTGGCTGTAAAGGTGGCAACTTCAACACCAATCTATCTCGCCAAAGCCCGGATTCCCTTGCTTGAGTATCTATCACCTTGTCCTGCCGCTGCTGGATGAATTCTGGTGTGCGGACGCAGTCAAAACATCTGTTGTGTCCTTTTCTGCTGGCCACGGCTTCGTAGTATCCGTTGCAGCAGTCTTTGTAACCTCTTACAGTCTTTACATCGTTCACAGAGCATTGAACAAAAGTCTATGTCACGTCTTACAGCTTTTAAATTGTTCATAGAACATTGAACAAAAGTTTATGTCACGTCTTACAACCTTTACAGTGTTCACATAGTATTGAACAGAAGTTTATGGCACGTCTTATAGCCTTTACAGTGTTCACAGAGCATTGAACAGAAGGATGTGTCATGTCCTACAGCCTTTACAGTGTTTACAGAGCATTTAATAGAAGTTAATGTCACGTCTTACAGCCTTTAACGGGGTTCACAGAGCATTGAACAGAAATCTATGTCACGTCGTATAGCTTTTAGTGTTCAAGGAGCATTGAACAGAAGTCTATATTACGTATTACAGCCTTTATAGTGTTCATAGAGCATTGAAAAGAGGTGTATGGCACGTATTACAGCCTTTATAGTGTTCACAGAGCATTGAACAGAAGTCTATTTCAAGTCATACAGACTTTACTGTGTTCACAGAGCATTTGATAGAAATCTATGTCACGTCTTACAGCCTTTACAGTGTTCACAGAACATTGAACAGAAGTTTTTGTCACGTCTTACAGCCTTTAGAGTGTTCACAGAGCATTGGACAGTAGTCTATGTCACGTCTTACAGCTTTTATAGTGTTCACAGAGCATTAAATAGAAGTCTCTGTCACGTCTTAAAACCTTTAAAGTGTTTACAGAGCATTGAACAGGAATCTTTGTCATGTCTTACAGCCTTTACAGTGTTTACAGAGCATTGCACAGAAGTATATGTCACGTCCTACAGCCTATAAAGGGTTCACAGAGCATTGAACAGAAGTCTCTGTCACGTCTTACATCCTTTACAGTGTTCACGGAGCATTGATCAGTAGTCACAACGTCTATGTTTTAATACCTAGAACGAATCATCATTATGCAAGTAACTCCCAAAATTCAAATGGCGTTCATTCCTACATGGCAGCTAACTTTTTCTCAACTAGAACTTTATTCAATCTCTTCTCCAACGCATTTGACTATTCACCGATACATAAACTAATTCCTCACAAAAGGAGACATTTAAAATATTCAAATTTAGCCCTAACACCCTGTAGAAGTGTTGCATTCAAATTCCCTAAGACCAACCCTATCTTCTTTGGGGCAGGAGGGTTAGAGAACCCTTTTGTCCTCCACCGATGAGAGCACGGCATTCGAAAGAAGAAAACTTATTAATAGCCGAATTTATAAGAAACAAATATCAAACAATAACAATCGATAAAATAAAACAGGGAAGGCTCGCCTCCTTCAGGAACCCAAGGTGCAATAGTATGGAAGATGCCTGTCTCCTTTATGAACTCTATAACACCACACACTATTGAGCAAGAGCCCGTTCCTAGTACCAGATACACGGTTGCGACCACCGCCCCCCAACACTGAAAAGAGAAGCAAAATTTAAATTGTTTTACTAAATTTACACCTATTTTCAGAGTCCTGATGGTTTCTTTTATGTCTATCATCTGGCCTCTCCCTCCGGAGAGTACAACAGAAATCAGCTAACAACGCCGGGCTCCATATCCCCATATCCTAGTGAAATATTTCACCATCTTCATCGCTAACTTGTGCTGTATTCTCTGTAAGGAAGGAAATTCAATTTTATGGGTATATTGCAGCCTAATTTTTTTTAGCAACTGATCACTTTTTTGACAAGATTTTTGTATTTGTCATCCCTCTGCTTTCCGACAGTCCATTACACACGCCATTTCAACTTTGCCAAGCTTCTGATTCAGGGGCAGGCAACCTCCGGCCCACGAATGCCTAGCGTTTGGCCCGCCACCTTGCTCGCGACCTCATCCTCCCTTTTAGCAATTTTCAAAAATACATTGCGCATGTTCCACGCCTCGTAGCCATGTTTGGTAGCACCTACTGTTGCGAACAGCTCTTCTCCAAAATGAAGTACTCAAAGTCTCACC
Organism: Ceratothoa steindachneri; assembly: GCA_963969495.1. NCBI lineage: Eukaryota > Metazoa > Arthropoda > Malacostraca > Isopoda > Cymothoidae > Ceratothoa > Ceratothoa steindachneri. The sequence goes on along the minus strand of OZ018329.1, from coordinate 74,364,407 downwards.
TTCGCTCCCAACTCTCGGACCACCACCGCAATGACATTCTTCTGTTGTCTACCTCATCCATCGAGCATGACATTGAAACACTTCTTCGTGCAAGCAGCACCAGACGTCTCACTGATTTGTATTTTTTTCTATAAAATTCTTGTATAATATATCCTAGTATATATATGGTCACTTTGGGGATTTCGTTTGTTACTCCGGCCTGCGACCTGCTCTCAAAAGTCTCATCTGGCCTTCACACTGAAAAGGTTGCCCGCCCCTGCTCTAATTCTAACTCATTCATAGTAGTTTCAAATTCATTGTTTACAATCAGTAGACACATATGAGGGCAAACAAAGATCCCTTCCTTTATTTTAGCTTCACTGTTATGTAAATTTGCCTTTGAAATATGCGAAATATGATTAATCATGCTTCAAGGTTTTAACAAATTGTCTCATGAGTCCTAATTTTATATGGAGGGGGCAAAATGATTTTTTCTTTATGAATTAAAGATTCACGAATGACGTTCTGTGAGGCAAATGCCAATTATTGACTCGTTCTGAGCTAGACAATGAGAGCAAGTGGTTTTCGTATTGGTATTTCAGATGGGTGAGGTACTAAGCGGATGGTAGGGCGAAGATAGAGAGAGACCATAGATGACACACACTTTATAGTTTTACCTGGAATTAAAAGAAATATATTTATATGAATGTGGATTGTTAATTGCTTATATTCAATTGCTGTCTTTTTTTCTAAAATTAATTGTTATATAAATATATCTTTATTATTCAGTTTAACGAAACCAAATTAACACTAAACTATTGTGGTTCGCGTCAAACCATCGGTATTCCAAATTTTATATTATTAAATTTTCCTTAAGAACAATTGGAAAATGCATTACAAAATGGAGTACAATATATATGCGGTGCCCATTCCTTATATTGATCACTAATTTTGCACCCAAATTCTAAATTTTTTTGAGCAGAGAACTGATTTTTCTCTTATTTTTATTGTATAAACGACTGCAAATGTAAGAAGAAGAATCTGAAGGATTCTTGTATTGTCTTCTTGGTATATTTGATCATAATTCTAAGTAAATTTAGAAAATTTAGGTAATCAATTTAAATAATCTAAAATAAAAACGAAAGAAAACCAATTTTTACTATTTACAGTAAATTAATTTCGTAATGTACAGAAAACTGGAGCCATTTCTTGTAAAACGAATGCCATTTTCATGATCTACGCACAAAAAGACCATAAAGAATGACTTTCACGTTGCTGCAGCATTTTGAAGGCTGAAATTTGTTATCCATAGGTCAGAAAATGGCAGCCAATGTTTCTGTTAATTATTTTGCTGTTTTTATTCATATGTGTAAGGATAACAAACTTGCTCGATAGGATTAACAGCTCCACTCAAGTTAAGCCTCTTTTGTTCTAATTCTAAGCCATTGAAACATGGGGACCTCATATATGAGTTGCCAATCCGACACATTGTCACCTTTCATTGTCTCATCTCTCTCCTTAAAATGTTTGAGGGAGTTCCTTTTCCCCCATCTTTCAACCCCAGGGATTTTCGAACTTCATTAAATTAAAAAAACGATTTAATCGCTAATTAATATTATCTAATCGGACATTCATTAAAAAAATTAACTAAGATAAAATTAAGCACTTAATCATGCTCTTAGTTAAGACCTCGTGCCCAACCCGGGTTCTAACCATGTGGTAGAAGGCGAATTATACCTTGAGAAAGGCGCGGAAGTCTCATAAATTTACTGGTTTCTCTTTAATACTAAACTAGACACGACCTGCCTTCAGGTAGCCAACGATGTTCACCCATACATAGTAGCGGTCGACACAGCTCAATATGTCACCACACATACCTAGTACTCATCTCCACTCTTCACTATTTCACCTGCCAAACCAGCCACAATCGAACCCATTAGAATGATCCGAGCGGCATCTTCTGGTGCTTCTCTCACTTAGGAACTTCTGATTAACGTGGTATCCGAACCACATATTGCCATACTGTGGTAACTTCTCCAGCAAGGTCTACCTGAATTTGGCGAGTAACCGTACTCGATGTAACATAACTTCGGCAAGCCCGGATGCGGGCGCAGTGTCCACTCGGCTAAGCCGTAGTCGTCTGTAACCGTCCATCACATTTATGTACATCAGGAAGTCCCTTACTGCCAGTACAGTGAAGTGCTTATCAGCCTCCCCCCCCATCGTCCTCGCTACGAGCCCCTAATGGAAACCTTTAGCATGTAAAAGGGGATTTATTTTGTAGCTATAGCTATATCATTTTATTTAGTTAGTTTAAGGATTTATAGCCCTTTTGCTCTATAAGCTCATTTAGCATAAGTTGGTCATAAAAAGAAGAGATAAATATAAGAACTGGCGGCAAAAGAGGCAGTCAAATAATGTGGACATAAATATTATCAGTTCAATTAAAAGATTAAAACCAAAATAAAGGGCACTGACATGCGATTAGGTAAACACCTTTATGTAAATTACGCAAGTACAGGGTTCGTATAAACTATGACTAAATTATAGGGCAGTAAAGAAGTAACTAAGGTATTAAATTTGGGAGCAAAGGCCAGCATCTTACAGGAATCGTACTAAGTTGGGCATGACAAGGGGGGAATCTCCGAGAATAGAAACAAAGGGGGGGGGGGGAGGTGAGGACCAAGGTACTTCTTTCGATGGGCATAGTATTGCTGGCAGGTGAGTAAGATGTGTTGCACTGAGATGCGAGAATGACACGTCTGGCAAGATGGTGGTTCCTCGCTAGCTATGAAATGTCCGTGGGTGAGGCGACAGAGGCCGATTCGCAAGCGGCACAGCACAACTTCATGCCGTCTGGTGTGGGAGTAGGATGATGGCTACGGGGAAGCATTTTTCTTAAGTTAGAGCAGGTGAGGGTGTCCATATGAGTTCCAATATCTCTCCCATTCTTCTCTGACCAATTTACGGATGAGAGGGATGCAGTCTCGGTGAAAGATCAGCGGTTCAGGTATGGACGGCGTCCTTCTTAGCTTCTAGGTCTGCTGTTTCATTTCCCTGGATGTTCCCAGTATTTCCATGGCTACAAGGTGTTGAGGGAATAATTACTAAAGGGAAGTCAGCGCGCTCATAGAGTCCGAGAACATGGTATATAACCCTGGGGAACGGAGACCGAGGGCGCGCACGGCTATTTTGATAGCCACGAGCTCTGCTGAGAAGACAGATGTTGTAGAGTGTAGGGTGAAGCGTAAGGTATGAGAGGGAAAGACCGAGACACTTCTAGTCCCTGCATCAGTTTTTGACCCGTCTGTATACTCTTGGAACATGGCGCTTTGAGCTGCGGTCAGTATCTCATCCTTGGGGTTTCTCAGGAAAGGTTCGCAAAACTGAGCACTCATGAGAGTCCACGGGGGTAGCGTAGGTGGTCTTTCCAGAGCAACAGAAAGGTGCCTAAGCTCAAGTTTTTTCTAAAAGTTTTGCTATACGTAGGATGTATGAATAAAAGGTAAGAGGGGTCATGGAGCAGAGAATTCGAGTGAGTTTAGAGAGCATACAGAGGGATCTGATGTAGAATTGGGGGCAATATTCATCACGTTGAGACGAGACGGGGAGGAATCCTGTTTCAGCATAGAGAGAGAGAGAGCGAGATCACAGTGGAATACTTAAATGCTCTTGTAGCAAGGCGGAGGCCTTGATGATGTATCGAGTTCAGTTTATACAGCATGCTTTTAAGAAGCTACGTATAAACAATGCCAAAGGTCTACGAACACTCATGTCCTATAGCTGTTGTAGGATCAAGCACCGCCAGACGGTATCATATGCCTTTTCTAAGTCAAAGAAGATTGCGGTGACGAAGTGCGGAGGGGGATGGTGGTAAATGGTATATCCGTACGGACTAGGAGGAGGTTGCCATAAAATTGTAGTTCTAGAAGGCTGACCTGGCTGTAGCCGGCAGGAGAAAAGTAAGAGGGGTCTAGGAGCTTTGTTTCATTGACGCAACTCACTTCAGGGAAAAACTGTTTTAAGAGGCCCTGCAGCGAGCCATAATTGGCCCCGAGTCCACGGATATTTCATGTCAGGCAGAAGGTTGAAAAGTTAAAGTTTGAGTTAGGCAAAGGGGCGGGAGTATGGTTCATCCGTTTTGATCCAGGAGTGCCCAGGGAGGGAGCAGCACATTATATGTGGGTACATCAGGAGCGTGGGTTAAAGGGTTTGGTGGTCAGAGAAAAATCTGGAGAAGAGGATGTCGGGAGATAAAATGCTATATTGGCATCATCGTCGAGTCAGGTGCGTTCGTCGTTGCAGGGGCTCAAAGAGGAATCAAAGAAAGAAGGCAGAGAGCGCTTTCGACCTCCACCTCCCTCACGATTGGCCGGCGGGGGACTAAGGGATTCACTATTGGGGGCGACATTGGGTAGTGATAACCAGCGGTGAAGGGGACTGGGCAGCGGCTTATTCAGGATAAGAGCAGCTTCCACATCAATCGGGACCTTAGCAGAGGCAGGCACCTGGGTAGGTGGATGATCTATAAGTTCATCATCTTGCGGAATCGTTGAAGATTTAGTTGTAGGTGGTACATGGGTGGCTTTATGATTTGATACATATAGGAAGAACGGTGGTGAAAGAGTTCGGTCTCTGCCTCTTCGATGGCTCTTCCTGCAATTGGGGGCAGACTCGTATTTTGAAGATAGGTGAACCACATGTACTTCGGGCGAGAGTGGCACTCTTTGATGGGGGAGGGGAGGGGTTTTGTTCCATTAAGATCTAGAGGTGATATTGCTTTTTCTATTGTGTCACCTTGTTGCGAAGGCGTAGCTAGGTGTGTTCGCAAAGGCTCCTTGGTCCGCTGTTTCAAGGGAGGGGCGAGCGTTGTAGATAGAGTGGTTGGTGTCGGGAGGTCGGATGTGAGCGCCGATGTGCTAGACGTGGGTAGAGTGCCGAGAATGCGAGGAGCACCACTAGTGACATCGGAAAAGGTGGGTGTTGACAATGTGATGCCTTCTTTATGCATAGCTAGTTTTGCTTGGTATCTAGAGTTACCGCATCGTAGGGACCGAACGCGGATCTCTTGGTGATATAGAGGTAGTGAGGGCACTTCTTTTGTCGGGCATTATGTGGGCCGCCACAGCTGAGGTAGTGCGTCTCTTCTGTGCAATCTGGGGCATTGTGTTCCAATTGTCCACATCGAAAGCACGGATTCCCAGTGCTCTTATAATATTTTGCAGAGTGGGCGAATCTGCTGCAGTTACGGCACTGGAGTAGGGTAGCGAGTTCTTCTTAAACTCGTATACGTGTTCTTGCAAATTTTATAGACATTGGTACCGTTTGTTATTTTAGAGTTATCTTAGCAACCCTACAAGGAGTGGAAGAAAAAGAAGATGGCTTTTTAAAAGTACTGCCCGACTCAACTTTATGTTGTTGGTCAGTGAAAACTTCCTTGATGGCGGAAGCGACGAACTCGTCTGTGGTGTCATGTCCTGGGAAGAAGTTATCTACTAGGAGCGTGCAGGTCCTGACATTAAATTCGTTCTTGTCACAGGCCGAAATCTTTAGAAAGCCGAGGGATTGCAGGCTAAGCAGGCGTTGGGAAAAATGAGTCAGTGGTAGCGTGGACTATTATCTTCGCGCGAATCAGCAATTGAGAAGTCAGGGGCGGATTTAGACAAAATTTCTTTTAAGGCTTGGTACGTGTGTAAGTCACAGACCGTTTGTTCTTTTGGAACACGTAAATATATGTATCGAGACCAAGCGGAGCGAGCTAGGATGTTATGTAGGTTTGTCTTTGGTTTTCGGCGAAGGTTAAGGTGCTGTTAGCACTAGAAGGTTGGTTGATATTGCGAGGGGGTGACCTCTAAGTGGTTGCTGTGACGATTTCCGTTTGAGGGCGAGATAGAGGCCTAGAACTCACCTTGTCCAAAGAGACGTCTATGATCGTATCCAGTGAGGGAGCAAGGGTCGGGTAATCAAGAGTTCTTTGGAAGTTTTCATTGATGGGCATAGGGACCCTGTTATTATTGCGGAATCCAAACGCTTATCACCCCACGCAGTAGCCCGTTATGCGAGGGGTGAATACGAGGCCAGCGAAGCCAGATGCCGTCATTTGAGGCCACACCTTTCACCCAGTAACCAGGCAGCCCATCAGCATGGCGGCTCCACCTTGGACAGGCCGTGAAATTAATAGTCTGTGGAAATAAAGAGAGGGTATGCGACGAAGATGAGGGTGGAGATGAAGCAGGTTGTTAAAAACCCACCACCCCAGACCGGCGCTCAGGTGTGAGGGGGCGTTGTCCCCTCCCCCATCAGCCCCGATCAGGGAAGGTTGGGTGAGAAAAAGCTGGTCAGCATCTACCCTGTGAAGTTAGAGGCCGGCCAGAGAAAGTTGTGGGAGTGGTTGTAGGGAAAGTGAAAAAGTAGGGTAAGGAGACAAAGTGTGAAAAAGGAGAAGAGGCTAAGCTGGGGCCGGATGGTGCGTTGAGTCCCATCAGCACGGCGGCCAGGGAAGCAAATCTTCGTGCGGGGGTAGCTATATCGTAAATACTATACACAGCACAGCGTTCCATAAGGAACGAATTCCTGAAGCTCATTCCATTTGTGAGGAGCGTGACCGGAAAGTTTATCCCTCTTTCTTAGGCAGAATCGAAATGGAGATGGAAATCCAAAGATAAAGGACGAATTATTTCTCGTCGCCGTCCTTATCGATGGACCGAGCTCCTTGGATTCGGTTGTTCGGGGACGCAGTCCTTTAGCCCTCCACACGAAAGCCTACCCCATCTCCTTCCTTCCTTTCCCCTCACTCTCTCCCTTCCCCATATCACCCACTGTCTCCCATCACGACCTTCCTTCCCTCTCCCTCCCTCCCCCATCTCGAGTTCAGAGCGGCGGCGACCACGGACGACTTTCGGCATTTGTTATCAATCCATCGTCTTCTTAGTCGCCCCCAGAAAAGGGCGGGGGGGGATGCAAGTTTTCGATTACCTGTACAAATTTGTTTCTGGAACCTTCAAATGCGCCCCTCTGGCCACAACATTTAGGCTTCATAAAGTTTGTCGTGTCTATCTTTTTCATCCCCTCTTTTTTACTACTAAATTCTTCCAATTTATTTCTACTTTTTATTTCTTCCTCTGTCTGTCGCCCCCCTCATTATGTCCCTCGCCTGGATGGATCCGACATTAAGTAAAATAGGACGTTAAACCCCTTCAAAGAGGCCGTAATATCCTACCACTGCCCCCGACCACATCACTATTATTCAGGGTACCAAGATTGGGTGGTTGATGGTTATTTGGTACCGGTTTTGTTTATTGGTATTCCTTCCTTTACCCACAATTCCCAGAACTTGGCATGGGTAGAGTCACTGTCAAAAATAGGTCAACCCTAGCCAATCAGCCGAACTAATTCCAGTTTATTTGGAATTACTCATGGGATTATTACAAAGGATGCGGGCTGCTACTATCTTATCCTTCTACCCATTTCCCGACAGCGAACCAATGAAAAAGTCTTAAATATTTCTCAGAACTTAATAGTTAGAACTTCCTAACAATATTACGAGGATTTGGGATCCAAATTGACCTTTTCTCCAGAACTTTCTATTTATATTTTTTTTTAATCGAAATTTGGCCAATTTTGGATTCGTCTTTTATACTCCTTTTAGATCCGGTAAGCTGAGCACTTCCTAAATCGGAGCAAATAATAATGAGTACTATCTAAATATGACAAAGTAGAGAGAAACAGAGCCTAAATTTGACAGAGTAAAGATAAGTACTCCCCAAATTTGGCCGTGTAAAGATAAGATTTCCCAAAGTTTGATAAAGTAAAGAATTGGGTAGGTAAAGATAAGAAGCGAAATTGTCTGGTAAGATAAACAGTTCCTTATGTTTGACATAGCAAATATACACTCAAAATTGACCAATTAAAGATAAAGTGCCATTTAATCAGTGCCCAATTTTGATAATGTAAAAATAAGAACCCCTCCCTCCCTCCCCCCCCACAGACACAAAATTTGACAAAGCAAAAATAACTCTTTACACTCGACCAGGTAAATACAAAACGTCCTCAATTCTGACACAAAGAAGATAAAGTCTCCAAATTTGGCCAAATAAAGACAAATGCTTCATTTTCTTTTGGGGGTGATCAGCTTAACTACATCCCTCCGTTTGGGGGGGGGGGAGTGGTTAGCTTTTTCTAACACATTTAAGAATTTTAAAAAAATAAAACATAAATAATTTGGTAATTTAAGACAAAGCTAGCGCCGTCATTTCCAAGATTTTAGAGCCTTCTAATCAAATAAAGTTATAGAGGCAATGTTATTCAGCTCATCAAATTACATAGGAATAACTATTTATTTATGCAATTTTAAAGATTTTCTGGTAAACCTGAAGATCCGTGGTCCTGGTTGCATAATATTTCGTCCATGTTCCAATATGTTTCACCTTTTTTGAATAGGTTTGAGGGTCAACTCGTAAGGAGGATCGCCTTGCGATGGCCCTGAGATTTTAATCATTTGATGGTGTCTGGGAGGCATAGCCCCCGAGTATATAATCGGGATTTTTTATCAAATAACGTAATAACGTTAATTCTCAGGGTTTTTTTTTCAAAATCGCTTTTGCGACTCGTGGAGGAGGGCTGACGTCATCAATGAATGAATAATGAATTTTTATTATTTTATTCTATTTAAGATCACTTTAATCACTATATATTTATTTTTTCAGCCATTATTTTTTTGCACCTTTTGATTATTTTTATCACTTTTATATATTTTAAAATACTTAGCTAGATCTTTTAGGGGAACTAGTTTTTGAAGATGAGAGACGATCCTTTATAGATGAGTTTCAGTTTTAACATGGATTCCTTGTGTTCAACTCGACTTAAAAATAGTCTCGAACTTTCCGGGTTCTTTTGCGATCGATAAAAATTAATAACATTTTTAGCCGATCATAAATTAATTAAAGTTCAAATTAATTATGAAGAGTGTGGTCAAGAGTTAGTGATCCAAGATAGTTTTTCTTTTAAATGTGCTAAAACAAAACGTGATTTTGAGACTGGCGAGAGCAATGGCCATTATTTCAAGCGTTCGGCTCGAAATGGGACTCTTTTTTCAAAATCACTTCCTCGCCACTATTTCAGAGCTATACCCCCAAAATAAAGTAAGTGAAAAGAATTTTCCATTTTTCTTTTCATTTTAAAAGGTTTGTGATTAATTTCTTAGATTTGTTACAAAAATGGCGCCTTTAAGATTTGAACTAGGATTCAAACGCGCAAGGATATGTGCGTTTGAACGCAACAAACTTCGTCCCAAAAGATTTCGACTGAAAAACATAAAAATTGGCGGCTACAAAATGTTAAGGTAGGAGGCGCTATCATCGTCTTAAATTACCAATAATTTTTTCCCCAAATCGATAAAAGTCTTTGTTAATCCATGTTATGATGTTTTACGAAAGCCGAAGCTTTTTTTGACTTGGAGTGGGGGTAGAAAGAGAGAATAGTATTGGTATATAACTGCACCATTTTCATACTAGGATCAATCCCACAAAACTCTCATATAGAGCCTCGATTTACATAAATTCCAAAGACAATAAAAGCGAACGTGCTTATACAATGTGCATATATTTATACATGTGCCGGGAATGTGTAAGTGGCATTAATGTGGATTTATCTCGTTGTAAAACTGGAAAAATAAATGTTAATTTTTCTCGCAGAACTTCCAAAGGAAGAAATGAGGTACATAAATTAAGTTTCGAATCTGAAGCACTTTTTTTGAAATAACTTGATTATGATTCAGGGGTACGGATGGGGCTTGAAATAACTTAATTATGACGCATGAGAGCGCTTGAAGTAACATTTATGAACAATAGGGCTTAAAAATCCTATACTTCGGTATTTCTCGATTGGAAATTCATTATTGGTTAACATAAAATCGGCTTTTATTTATCGAGTGAAAAAAAGATGAAATTCACAATATTTAAGCTGATCAGAGGGGTATGGGGGAAAGGGGGATTCCTCCCTCACCCTCATGATGGAGAAGATAGCTACATATGGAGAAAAAATAATGGGGGAGATGTGTATTTACATTTTTATGGGGTAATTTTGACATTTAGTGGGGTTATTAAGATTATATTCTCTGTAGCAGGGATTTTTAATTTATTTGATGACTGGTAATATGCGATCAATTATTTAATAAGAATAAATTCTTTGAAAACTTCATTGACTGAAGGATCAACTACCGGAATATGGTTCAACTTTTAAAATATTTTCGATTTTGGTTAAATCCTTTCTCCAGTTTGGATGAGAAACAAAAATATTAATTCCTCGTAGAATATACAATTTATTCTTCCTTCTATTCTTAATAGTTCTAGCTATTTTTCTTAGTTATCTATAAGCACACTAAAAGATCAATAACTTGGTTTATATAAAAAAATATTGTTGGTCTTCGAAAGAAAGTGAAATAATCAATAAAAAAATAATCAAAATGAAATGAGTGTTTTAAAGAAAGTATTGATTAGTGTCCAACAAATATTCAGACCCATATGATGATGTGTCTCGGACCATCGCCCGCTGTTGCACTGAGAAACGGTACCAATGCCAAACCAGGCGCGCAGATTTTCACAGATCCCAACTTTACCTCTACAAACTTCCCAAATCTAGGGAACCCTGAAAACGAATTTTAGGTCATTCCCATACAACTTAGTACACTGTGGGAATCAAATTCCTGTCCTTCGGCAACTAACTCCAGCAGGGGTCACCCATCTCTCCTGCTGATGAGTACCTTCAGCACAGCGAACTCGCAAAGGAGCAAGAAACTCCGACCTCGTCGCGAGTCTTATTCACACCGGCATTCCAAGGTCTCAGAACACTCTGGCCGAGCCACCAGCTTTTCCCTAAGGACCTCTCAAACCAGGAGTAAATGCTTGTATCATTGTACCTTTCAACATAGAGCCAAAAATGTGCTCCTCACTACAAGTCTCGTACTGGGAGATCCATCCAGCCCATCTCCGTATCCAACGTGGAGGCAATAGTGTGTTCGAACCCACAGCCTTTTCGTCCTGGATCCCTTCACGAGATTGTTTTGGTTGAGAGAGGGTTGACCGTCTCAATCAACCTGGTCTTGTAAGATGGCAGAAGACATCCAATAACCTTAGCTTTACACAACGTAAGTTCAGCCAATTTCTGTCTACACTCCCCAAATGTCTCCCTCTCTTTATATCACGGCCGCAATCTTCGCTGGGTATTTTTATTTGCAGATTTCCGTCAAACCATCCTAGGGATGAATTTTATGCAGCATTTTTCAATAAACCTCGATTAAAATGAAGGTGCATTCAAAGACCCGGTGACCGGATGTCTAATTCACAGCACTCCCACTTCCAATGCCCTGTGGGTCACTCTGAGGGCGCCTGTTCGTTCCTGGACTTGGCTCACCGAGTCCCACAGTAAAATTGTAGGCTGGGGAGAGAGCTTAAGTCAATAAGGTTGTGCGTAGTTTTGCCTTTAGAAACAAAGAGACTGACATCCTTCCCTGACTTAACCACCATCCCATATGATCTGGCAACAAATTAAAAAAATTATCAAACACTATGTTCAACTCCAAGGCGTGACGCCTATAGCCTGCCAAAACTGAACGACACCAAGAAGGAGTTTGCGAAAATAGAGTAATAAGGTATTGTTAAGAAATCTCTATCTCTGCGAGCGTTACTCATCCACCTAATTTCTAAGAAAGATGGTACTTACATGCCGGTTTGTGACCTACTACAGTTACTTCATAAGTACCTGTAGAAGAATCAAGCGTGGAAGAAGACGGCAGTTTTCAACCCTTCCAGTAACTATGAAAGCCTTTTCATGCCACTTGCTCTGAGACTGAGATTGGAGGGATCTTAGGCGTTTGGGGTACGATTAATGGAGAAATGCTAGGTACCCCTTAGAAGCTTTCTCCTAACGTGTAATTGCCTGACCAGCTCCCTGTGACCGCTACTTGGTGAATAAAGGCTCAACTGATCTTTGGAGAGAGAGCTTTTGTGCCTTGCTGGTTGCCAGATCAGCTAAAGATCTCGGATGAAGTCGTGGGCACTTAGCTTTACTATTTGCCTCAAGTCTGGCCGTTTTTAGTTGATTAGTAGGGCTTAGTAGGAAGACAGTTACACCTCAAGCACCTCTGTCGAAAAATCAGAGAACCAGTTCACTGGGTCTCTCGTGCTGCTCAGTTGGGAGCTGCGGCACGATTGGCGACGTCCGGCCCAGGGGAGAACTTAGGGTTGGTGTGCTTGATCAAAGGGTTTCTGTTCGCCGAACGACCGAAAACCTCCTGGAAATAGGCGGATGTGATTAGTGCGAGAGAAAATCACAACCAAAAACCCCTTTTTTAATGCGTATGGTCCGAGATTTTTGTAACATGGCGAAGCTGAATGCTCCTCCGTTTTGAAAGCTAACCTGCAAAATATGCAAAGTCTACAGATGGAGTGAAGACTTCGGGGGAAGGAGTTGCAAGGAACTCACAGATGGCGTCAGTGTCTGTGACTTCTGCGAACTCGAGAAGCGCCTGGGCGAGAGCATCGCTCAACTGAGAGAGGAGAACTCCCTCCTTAAAAGGGAAGTTCAACTCTTAAAAACAGAGAGATGCAGATGCTCAGGCGAGAAGGCTCCGGACGTCCAACAGCCGATTTCTTCTGCTGAAGGGCTTCCTCAACGAGCCAAAAAGAAGAAAAGAAAGAAGAAAGAAGAGAAAGTAGAAATAGAAGAAGAGAAAGTAGAAAGAGAAGAAGAGAAAGTAAAAGGAGAAGAAGAGAAAGTAGAAAGAGAAGAAAAGAAACTGGAAACAGAAGAAGAGAAAGCAGAAGCAGAAGAAGAGAAACGGGAAACAAACGAAGAGATAACAAAGGAAGTCAAGAAGAAGAATAAGAGGAAGAATAAGAAGAAGAAGAAAAAAAAATTAGAGATACAAGAGGGAAGCGGCAAGTCGCCTCCGAAAGGAAAGACTAAGTCGTCCGCAGACAAATGTGCAAGAGTCACCCTTATTGGTGATTCTCAAGCACGGGGTCTGAAGCCCCTGCTAGCGGCCCGCCTTCGCACAAGCGTTAAGGTGAGCTGCATCCCAGGCTGTGGGAATAAGCAGGTAAGAGCTGAGGCCGAGAAGTCTCAGATTTCAGAGACTTCAGTCGTTGCCCTTATGGTAAGTGGCAACGACCTCTACCTCAGAGGAGGTAGGGTAGGCCCTACAGCTGAGATTATGAGGACAGTTATGGGCGCTGTCGACGACTGTGGATTGAAAACCCGCAGACGCGTCGTGGTGGGGATGCTCCCGAGGTGGAGTCCAAGCCGGACTGCCCACTTGAGGAACATGTCGCTAAACAGGCGCCTTGCAGACCTCTGTACGGCTGAGGGTGTCTTTTTTGTGGACCCGTACGCCGTATTCTATGGTAGAAAAGACCTCTACCAAAGGGACGGGGTGCACCTCTCCTTTAAGGGCAAGGCGTTCCTAGCCAACCTCATCCAGGATGTCGTGAGCGCAGCCAAAGGAGTGTCCAGCCCATTGGGAAGGCGGACGTACGCCAGTACGCCCGAGTCACTCCCCAAACAACCTTCTCGGAGGTTGTCAAAAATGGTGCCACCGCGACAAACAAGAAGCCGGGAAACGGAAGAGCGTAGGGAATCCTACAGTCGGGGACTCACTGAAAGTTCTTCTGTTCAATGCGAGGTCAATCAGGAACAAGTTTCAGGAGCTCCGTGGCCTCGTAGTGACGGAAGAACCCGAAATGGTAGCCATAACAGAATCGTGGATAAAAACCTCAACCCGAGACTTTGAAGGCGAATTCACGGTTCCTGGCAACCAACTCTTCCACAAAGATAGGCCAGACAGAGAGGGTGGCGGTGTAATGTTGTAGGGAGTCCTACATTAGGGGACTCCTTGAAAGTTCTTCTGTTCAATGCGAGGTCAATCAGGAACAAGTTTCCTGAGCTCCGTGGCCTCGTAGTGACGGAAGAACCCGAAATGGTAGCCATAACAGAATCGTGGATAAAAACCTCAACCCGAGACTTTGAAGGCGAATTCACGGTTCCTGGCAACCAACTCTTCCACAAAGATAGGCCAGACAGAGAGGGTGGCGGTGTAATGTTGTATGTCAAGGATACAATCAAATCTACGAACTCCAACGTTATATCCGACCACGAGCTCTTAGGCGTTGACCTAGAGATCGGTCCTGTCAGATACAGAACCCTGCTGCTTTACAGACCCCCTTCCCAACCCGTTGAGAAGGACAGGGAACTGTACCAGCTGCTGGGTGAGCTGGTTCAAGGCAGAGTGTGCATCGTTATGGGCGATTTCAACAGCCAAGTTGACTGGGAAACCAGAGCAGCCTGTGGCGAGAGCGCGCTACTCCTGGAGTTCGCCAACAATGAGTTCCTCACTCAATGGGTCAGAGAACCGACGAGAGGAGACAATATCCTCGACTTGGTCTTCACCTCTGAGGATGATATCGTTGAGGATATCTCTGTAGGCGAAGAGCTCGGTGGCAGTGATCACCAGCTAGTTAGATTTAGCGTCAAGATCCCGAAGGTAAGGTCTGTTGCCAGTCAATCAAAGAAACTTGACTTGAGAAGAGTAGACTTTGCAAGCCTTCGAGCTGGACTGACTGACGTGAGGCTAGAAGTGTGCGATGCCGTTGAAAACTCGTGGAATAGTTTCAAAACCACATTAATGAGTCTTCAATCGCGTTTCATCCCTCTGAAATGCCCCCGTCTGTCTTCTGTTCAACCAAAGTGGTTTAATCGAGAAATCGGCCAACTGCTTAGGGAGAAGAGAAATGTGTACCGGCAATCGAAGATCTCGGGTGACTTTGACGAATACCGGAGGCTAGCCAGGAGAGTGAAGTCCAGCATAAGGGCGGCTAAGCAGTCTGAGGAACTCCGAGTGGCGAGACTCTGTAAAGAGAATCCCAAGGAGTTTTTGGATATGTGAACAGCCGTTAACCAATCCGTCGAACGATTGGCCCTTTGAGGAATGAGGAGGGGACATTAAAGCATTCAGATGCAGAAAATGCTAACCTCCCCAACCACTACTTTTCTTAAGTGTTTACTGAAGAGTGTGGTCCCATTCCCCAGCCGACGGATTCCTACTCGGGGGAAAAGCTGGAGGCAATGGACTTCACCGAAGAAGAAATAAAGAAAAATATCGCTGACCTAAAGACGAATAAGTCCCCTGGACCGGACGGGTTTCTACCTAAAGTGTTGAAGGAAGTGTGCGATGAAGTATCACGACATCTGTGCGCTATCTTTAACATGTCAATCCGGACCGGATGCGTTCCTAGAGACTGGCGTGAGGCGGAGGTGACTCCTATCTTCAAGAAAGGAGACCGTAACCAACCGTCGAACTACCGACCTATCAGTCTGACTTTGATAGCCGGTAAACTCATGGAAAGCATCATGGTGGACAAAGTGACGTCGTATTTAGAGTCAAACCTGCTACTGAGGAGTTCCCAGCACGGCTTCCGAAGGCAACGGTCATGCCTGACGAACCTTGTGGAATTCTTCCAATCCGTTTTCAGTGAGCACGATCGGGACAAGGCGGTGGATGTGGTCTACCTAGACTTTCAGAAAGCCTTTGATAAGGTACCACACCGCCGCCTTCTCCGGAAAGTGCGAGCGCTTGGCATAGACGGAAAGGTAGCCGGCTGGATCGAGAACTGGCTAAGTGGCAGACGGCAACGGGCGGTGGTAAATACACAGTCTTCCGAGTGGGTGCCCGTTACTAGCGGGGTGCCTCAAGGTTCTGTCCTGGGACCACTACTATTCATCATCTACGTCAACGACATGGACGGTAACATGGTTGCCAAGATTTCCAAATTTGCTGATGATACCAAGCTTGGTATGAACGTTGCAAAGGATGGAAATACTGCCCGCCTGCAGGAAGATCTTGGGAAGATTGGGAAGTGGTCGGACACGTGGCAAATGCCTTTTAACGTGAAAAGATGCAAAGTGATGCATATCGGCCACAGAAAACCCCAATCTCAGTATATCCTTAAGGGCACTGCTCTTGAATCGAGTGACACTGAGAAGGACTTGGGTGTAACAATCACTAGTGACCTCAAGTTCTCAAAACAGTGCATTGAGGCAGAGAAAAAGGCCCAAAGGATGCTAGGCTATATTAAGCGCCAGTTTGGTTATCGGAACCAGGAGATTGTACTGTGCCTGTACAACTCACTTGTCCGACCGCACCTGGAGTATGCCGTACCATTTTGGAGTCCTTCATTGCGAAAGGACATCGCGAGATTGGAACGCGTACAAGCCAGGGCAACCAAGCTGATTCCCTCTATCCGACATAAAAGTTATGAGGATAGACTAAGGGAATTAGATCTGTTCTCGCTGGAAACCCGTAGACTGCGTGGTCAGCTCATCGAAGTTTTCAAAATACTTCGAGGGTTCGACAATGTTGACTACCGGGATATTTTCACACTGAGTGAGAACAGAACGCGCAATCACGGCTTCAAACTTGAACTGAAGCGTTACAACCGCAATCTGTGTGGAAATTTTTTCACCTACAGTATCTGCGGTAAGTGAAACGCACTTCCAGTGAAAGTTGTCAACAGTGAATCTGTTGACCAGTTCAAGTCAAGACTAGACAAGGTCTTGAAAAGTGGCCGTTTAAGGACGCAAAACAATTGAGCAGCCTTGTGCCCGCTCGATTGCAAGTCCAATGGTACCCTCTTTGAATGGACCGTAAGGTCTCCTAGGGTACCTTCTTTCCTTGTTGTTACTCCTTGTTGTTACTCAAACATTTGCGCGTTTTTTTAAACCAAGTCCTACATGTTTTCTCCTTCATAGATGAAATTTTAGTATATTCGCCTGATCATATAGCACACCAAAAGCAAGTGTTCGAACGCTTAATTGCTTATGGCTTAAAACTAACTCCCCTTAAATCCCCATTGGGAGTGGAAGGGCCCGGATTCCTCGGGCATCTTTTAACCGAAGAGGGCATCTCCCCGCTTCCTACTGACAGAGTGGAGGCAATAAAATTTTCCTCGCTCCGACGAGCTGTAAATCCCTCAGAGAATATTTAGCCACTTTTAACTTCTATCGTACAAGTCAGGATGCTGACACTATTTTAGGGCCGCTTAACTCTGTCTCCTCAAGAGTGCACACAAATGTATCGAATCCACTCTTATTTAATATCAGAGTGAGAACAACGCGTTGGTTGAGGCCAAACTCTGGATCACTAATGCAGTCTAGCCACACCACTCATTAGTAGACACTACCATTAGGGTTCTTACGAAGGCAAGTGCCGAAAATATGAGATGGTTCTATTGAACAGTAAAAAAAAATAAATGGGTTCCATAGCATTTTTATAAAGGGATCTGCGCAACATATTTAACTGTGAGAAGAATTTCCACCTAATTCATGGGTCAGTCGTAACCCTTGGTAACAGACTACGAGACACTCGAGCACGGCTTTTATTCTCCCACTCAGGCGTGTCATAAATTATTTGCTAGGCAGTTTAACTAAATTGCCCAATTTATAAACGAAGTAAAATGGACAAAAGCTACAAAAATCATGCCTGTTGATACTCTTCTTAT
Organism: Ceratothoa steindachneri; assembly: GCA_963969495.1. Taxonomy (NCBI): domain Eukaryota; kingdom Metazoa; phylum Arthropoda; class Malacostraca; order Isopoda; family Cymothoidae; genus Ceratothoa; species Ceratothoa steindachneri. The sequence goes on along the minus strand of OZ018329.1, from coordinate 74,346,879 downwards.
GATAGCACGGTAAAATAGTGGTTGAGTCCCTCCCTACAAAATCCTCTCACCCCTCAGAATAAAACGCCTCTAACCAAAAAAACTGTTACAAACAGCTCTAAGCGCTTTAGTAGCCACCCTTCGCCCGCTTTTCTAAGAGATTGATTACATCGCACTCGCAAAAGAACAAAAAATCACCACACTCAAAGTTTTATGGGGAGGGAGCGAACAAATTTAATTCTTCTAGTTAATCCCCTCTAGGTCGAGTTCAGGGTTTTTATTCTTGACTCATTTTAGGAATAAATTTTCAATTTTCTACATGGAATGGCGCGCTCGGAGGTCAGAGTTACTCTCTCACTTCTAAGTTAATGTTTTGTTTGGCCCTCAATGCATAAATATACGAAGTAAATTGTCTGTATTTGCATATTTTGGCAGCAAACACGCAGATAAAAACACCTCGCAAGCAATTCCAAATGCTAGCTGCTTGGTTTTCTATAAGACACATAAACACATCAGCAACTTACCCTAAATTTCATGGTTTTAACTATATATAAGGGATATATACAAGTAGTTAAAGTTTGTACACAGACATGCAAGAAATACAGCTTCGGCCACAAGTTTTCGGACAACTCGGAAATGTGGACTGGAAGTCCCAATGAGAACCCTCCTCGGTTAAAAGCTTCCTAAGTGACAGGTTCCAAATCAGCCCAAGTGCACCAGTAGATTACCCGCACTTTATGGGTAATTGGATATTATGGATGTAAAGCCAAGAAGAAGCCTCTTTTAACTATGACCAATATTAATAAGAGGAAAGAGTGTGCTGAAGAAATGGGCGCCAACCTTTGGAACTTTGGCACCGCATATTTTTTCTGACCAATCAAGGTTTGCTCAATTTTCAGAAAGTGAACGGTAATTAATGGGTTTGGAAATTAAACTTTCAGGAGTTTAAAATAAACAGATTGAAATTGATGGTAGAACATGGTGGCTTTTCTGTTATGGTGGGGAAAACAATTTGGAAGGCTGGAAAGTCATAGTTGGTTGAGTGTATTTGCAATATCAATGCAAGAAAATACATTTCCAATTTTAAAGGACTTCTACCGATGCTTTTAAATGGTCAGTTTAAAAGTTCAATAAAGAATTTGAGGGGTCTTAACACGCAATAATAAAGAGAAAAACTTTTCAACTGTCCAAGTTAGCCCAAATTTCCTCAGAACAGTTACTATTAGAAACCTCCAGCCAGCAAGACTCCGCTCTACTGCGAATAAAACTTTGCTCATTTCGATTTTGAGGAAGCGTTCAGCGATTGTAGCGAGGCGAAAGCAATTTCCTTTCTATTTAAAAATAGTAAGGTTCCTTTTTACGACATTAATGAGAATTGCGGAATTTACACAGAAATAGCCACACTGACATACATTCACTAAGATTGAGCTACATAAACCTACATTCACACAGATTCCTCTAAAACAGGCAAAGCGCTACTCGTAAAACGACTCGGATTAGACACAACGGATTTGGGTCATAACCGAAAACTTCCTCTATTCCGATTTTCGCAGCAATCGGCTCTCTGAAAAGGTTCATACTCGTAGTTATTTTAAGCTCGCCACTAAGAGGTGCAAGCTAGCACAACGCAGTACTTGTCCCAAACGCAGAGAAATGGAGAAGGTTGGCAGAAGGAAGAGCATCTGTCTGTAAAAAAACTCTTATGCCCAAAGTATAAGAGTGGCACGAAGACACTCAAGGCGTACCCCTTATAAGCGCCGCCCACGAGAGCCCCCTGATAGAAATACGCAAGGGCTACTGCGACAAAGGAGAGAGACGCGGCTTAAGGAGCATATCCAAACAGCAAGGATTGTGCCTTTAAACGAGGGAACCTTGATAGGAAGGTGCGCATAGAGAGGTGGCCTATATAAAGGGTAAGGAGCAGAGAGATACTCTTGTGCATGAAACAAAATGACGATGAAACAAGGCCTGAAGGTTTGGAAATGGATTTAAATTAATGTATAACAGCCGAGGAAAGATGAAGGAGTGGAGTTGGCATAGTTCTGAGCGCTGATATGAAGAAAAACCTGTGGATGTTTGGAAGTGTAGACTAATGAGAGTTACGGAGAATTTCGGAAAAGAAAAACTAAGTGACTGTGAATAAGAAGGATAAATTTAGGAGAGAAATGGGGGGAGAGTAGAAACCTCAGTACCAGAAAAAGAGAGACGGATCATACAGGGAATTTTGAGTGGACATATCGGTACAGATAGAAGAGTAATATACAGAATATATGAAAGAATAGAAATGGGAGAGACGAATGACGAGGGATAGAGTATTGCAAATTTCCCAATGGCTTTGGACATGGCAATTGTTAATATCCTTTTAAAATGGAAAACTATACAATGTAATAGGAGTGGAAAAAGCGAGTCAGATAAACCTGATGCTACTTATGAGTAAACATTTAAAAGTGAAAGAGCGTATGGTGTAGATGGGAAAGAGTAAGCATGCAACAAAGATTAGTAGGGGTGGAAAGATGTATCAGAGAAAAATTCCTTCCAAATCGATAATTATAAATAGCCCATTAAATTACCAGCTCACAACGGACTAAGCTGTGGCGTAATGGCTAGAGTGACTGGCGTTTAAATCAAGAGGTATCGCGTTCGAAACTCAAAGTCCACAACCTTTTATGAAGAATTCTCCAGAAGAAAACGGAAATCAAGGAAAACGCTTTAAGGCCAACTCAACTAGAATCCAGAAGACTCAATATAAAATGGAACCCGTCAAACATAAAAACGGAATAAAATGACTTCGAGAATGGAGTTAATAACTGTTGGGAAGAGAACAACAGGTTGGTGATCTTGAAAAATGAGTGAATATGCTGAGTAAGCCATGATGAAAGGGTTCGTTAAATGGAAAAGAGACGTGGTAAGGCAAAGCAGATGAAAAATTAAAAGTCAAGAAGAATAGAGAGTTGAGAAGGGCTCATCAAAAGGACAAGGCAGAGGAAAACAATTGGCTCTGTTAACACGTGAAAAGAGCAGTAGCGAAGGCTAAGACTGAGGTACTAAATTAAATGTAACAGAGAATGGAAACACCAGAGGGTCAGCAAAGTATCTACAGAATAAAAAAAGCAACAAATGATTTAACCCAATTAAAACAAAGAACGTAGAAGGCAAAATCCTAACAAAAGAGAACAAAAAAAATGGAAAGATGACTTTGGAAATTATTAACTTCACAAAATCCGAGAAAAGTAAGAGAGGATGGCACGAAGTAGAGGAGACCCTTGACAGAATGAAGGGGGGCGAAGAAGTTTGGTCAGATGGCATAGCAGGCGAAGTGCGGAAGAGCTTTGGCACAGAAGGGTAAGATATGTTATGGAATCAAGAGCAAAATATACAATTAAGATAGGATACCAAATGCCTGAAGAAATAATCTCTTGGTTCCAGTTTATAAGGAAAATGGAGACACATAAAAGTGGGAAGTTATCGAGGAATTAAATTGATGGCCCCCTACTAAGAAGACTTGAGAGAATAATAGAAGAAAAATTAAGAGGAAGTAGCAATTTGGATACACGTCGGGAATAGGAACAACATAGCGATTTTTTATTTGAGGCAAGTCCTAGAAAATTATGGTGAGAAACGAACGAGTTCCACATAGTGTTTGTTGATCTGAGAAAGCTTATGGTGGAAGATCCAGGCATGGAATTAGAGATGTATAAGAGAGAAAGGTATTTCAGGACAGTATGTAAAATTGATAGAGGGCGTGTATGAAGGAGTAATTCCTCATCAGGGTTCTGCTTTTAGCCTATATATTTTTGACCTTTTGATGGATGTGTTGGTGATGGACATCAAGGAGCAGGCCACAAAGAGACGCCAGTAGAGGATTGGAGAAGAAATTAAAGCCTCGGAAAGAGGCACTAAAGGATAGAGGAATAAGAAATAGTAGGGGGGCGAAAACTGTGTAGGTGTGGATCAGTGGAAAAGATAATTTAAAGAGAATAAAAACATTGCATAACTGTAATCGCTTGTGACGGAGAGTGGAGAGTTGAATACGGCAATAAACAACAGGGTTCAATTAGCCTGAAGTAGTTAAAGGAAAATGTCAGGAATTTTATGCAATAAAAAAATCGGTGCGAGAGCATAAGGTGAAGTGTGTGAAAATGTTTGGCTTTAATGATCTATAGGGCAGAGGCGTGGACTATGAATAGACCATATGAAGAGGGGAAAACTTACAGGAGAAGAACAGAATTGTTTTAATCTGACTTGTTTCTCTCTCGGTTGGGAGTCGACGACGCGAATCATTCTGAGTCGAGTGGCGACTCGTCGTAACTAGGCAGTTTCCAATCAAGAGTTAGTCAACGGAAGCAGAAGAATCACTTAACCACAAGACGTCTCCCTCCCCCATATCTCTCAAAATCTCTTTCATCTCTCACTCTCTCTCTCTCTTTACTATTTCTCTGAAGTGGACAAATTCATGGTTCTAAAGGCAGAGTTGCCAATCAGTAAAATGAATTGGTGTATGAAGACAAGCTACCAATGAAACGTGGCGTTTGAAAGATTTCACCTGAAGAATTATCACCAATTTGCAGTTTTTCAACGTAATTGAATTAAAAAAAAACTATCAAGGACTTTAATTCACTAAAGATTCCTTTTGGTCTGCCGATATAGGAAATATCCTTTGGATCGACCATTTTCGATGAATATTGGGGCCATTTCGGTGGATGAAAATGACCATTTGATCGTCAGATGGATTCAAATAGCCTCATTTTCTTCACTCCAGCCTTGGCACAAATGCAACTCTCACAGGCCATAAAAACACCCGTTTGGACTGTTTGTTTAGAATAGCAGCCACGCGCAACCTTATGAAGAGCAGTTGTCTTTCACAAACAGAAGAATTCATCATTTACAAATGACCGAGGATTCAAGAACGAGATGCTTTAAGGATAAATATTAGTTGCAAAATGTTGTTATTTTTAAGAAGGATTCTCTATTTTATAAAGGGGGATTCGAGGAAGGACTCAAAGATAAACAAAGACATTGTTTTTTTAAGGGGCTTCTGGATGAGATGCCTGAAAAATAAAATTGGGTCTCAAATAATGTTTTATTTTACGATAGCGATTCGTGGACGAGATGCTTGAAGGATAACATGGGTCCTAAAATTGTTGTTTTAAAGAGGGGTTCGACGGGGAGATGCTTGAAGCATAAACATTGGTCTCCAATGTGTTTTTAAGGGAAATAGAGAACGAGATGCCTCAAGGAAATTCCAATTTCTTTTAAGAGGCATTCAAAGCGAGATGCCTAAAGAATAAAGATGGGTCTCAATTTTTTTTTTTACATATGAGACGCAAACTGTTGCTTATTTTAAAGAGCGTTTCAATGGGGAGATCCTAAAGAATAAACATGGGTTGCAAATTTTGTTTTTAAGGGCAATTAGAGAATGAGATTCCTCAAGGATTCACATGGGTCCCAAATTGTTTTTTTAGGGGTGGGTTCTGAGCGAGATGAAATACGGATTCGATGATGAGATGGCTCACGGATAAACACAAGTCACAAATGTTTTTCTTACGGGGAATGATAATTTAGACTTGACTCAGTGAGTAGGAATCTTTACCGTGGCCAGTATTAGAGAAGATTAATGTCACATTATAACAAAGTCACTAAATCACCTTTCGGGCAATTTATTATAAATCGGACTCGAACCCATGGGTAGGAAGTGGGGTTGTACCACTTAACCCAGTGCTTTGCAACGACCCCTCTTTTCAATTGGAAAAAAAGAAACTAACGACACCATTTTGAGAAAGTGGAGAAATAATGGGGAAAGGGAGAGACAGATGGAGAAAAAGGTGGATAAAGACAAGGGATAATAAAGATGTTTGAAACCTCTCCAGTCCTTAATACTGGGACCAAGGGGGGTCATATTTTCCCTCCAGGAACAGGTTCGTCTCAAAAATTCTCAGGGCACCATAGTACGAACTTGCCCTTGGTATTGCACGTAAGTACAAACACTTCTTATTCTAACTTCACCACTTTCGTTACAGTGCTCTTATAAAAAAAAATGACAGAGATCTCCCCTGTTCTGTTAATTTCTTTTTATACTGAATAAAAAAATAATATATTTATGCATTGTGAAATGAGCGAATAAATCCGACTTGATTCCAATCCTTTTCCTTTATTTAATCAAACAAGCGATGAATTCTTTTTCCTAATGGCCTAAATTTGATCAAGTAAAGATAAATACTCCCTAAATTGGACAAAGTAAAGAGGGACACTCCCTAAATGTGAACAAGTAAAAATAAAAACTCCCAATTTTAACGATTAATAATAAACACTCCTAAATCTGACCAAGTAAACATGCCATACATTTTAGAACCATAGAATCGAGACTAACAAAGACCCTTTAATTCGCTCAATGGTTGTCATTGTTTTGTTTTTTTATTCGTCCATCTGGTGACTGCCTTTAAGGGCATAAGTCACGGTAATTAAATTTCTAACCTAGTACTAGGCTATTTTAAAATTCAAAAAACAACAAAAAAAAACAAAAGAAACAAGAAGAAAGCTGGTTGCGTCGTCTGGGGAAGGCCCGCCTCCCCCCTACGATTTTCTTCCACAAAGTTTCTGAAGGCAGCCTCCATTTCTTCGTCTCTTGAGGATGATGGTCTTCCTCCACTTGGATAATATTGCAGGTCTTCTCTGCCATCACGAAAACGTTTACTCCATTTTTAGTCAAGTGAGAGTCTATATCTCACTATGTCGGTCAGTCACCGTTTTGTTTTTTTGTTGAGTTAATAATATTCTAACTATTCGACCGATTCTAACGAAATTTGACACCTTTATGTTGTTTTAAATTCTCTTTCGAATGATATAATTGCCAAGGTCTTCCTAAGGTTAGCTCAAGAATTAGTTTGTTTTGGCTAAAACATCATAACTATTCGGTCGATTCTACCGAATTTGAAACCCTTATGTAGTTGTACATTCCCTTTCGAATGATATAATAATTGCCAAGGTCCTCCTAAGGTTAACCAGGCAATTATTGGCAATAATATCATAACTATTCGGTCTATTCTAATGAAATTTGAAATCCTTATGTTGTTTTGCATCTTCTTTCGAATGATATAATTGCCTAGGTCTTCACAACGTTAGTCCGGGAAATATTGAAAGGTCGTAAAGTCATAAATAAGGATAAGTAAGAGCACGCAACTTTTGATCAGCAGACCTTGTTAAGCTTGTGTTTTCTTTGGAGAAGTATCTCCATAAACCTTTTACAAAGCTACAATTATTTGCATTGCTTTGATGTTTGTTATTTCAAAGTTGCTGTTTACTAAGGCTTAAAAAAGGATATTTTGTTAAGTTAATCTCCACATCACAATGAAAAGTGAATGAATGAACACGCCTCTGATATCAAAGTAAGGTCTTAAAAGTACGTTTGAATTTGAGTTGATTATTGTTTTTTCAGAACTCAACAACTTAAAACAGTAGCAGTATCTCGTGAATTTTATCACTTGCTCTTGTATACTACAGCATTGTTGAGTTTATTTTTAGAGAAAGTTATACACGCTCCTAAAATAACTATTATCTAGGGTAACGCAATCAGAAACTAATGCATTTAAATTCTCTCTCGCATACAAGAGGACCCCCACTATTTATCTATCTATCTTTATTTAAAAATTTCTTTCCAATTAAATTAATTCTTCGTTGGTCTTTATCCTCTGATTTCCCACAGGACGTGGTTATAGTTATACTGTAAAACAAGGTCTGCTGACCAAAAGTCGCGTGCTCTCACTTATTCTGATTTATGACCTTACGACCTTCAAAACTTTCAATAATTCCCGGACTAACCTTATGAGATGCTTGGCAATTATATCATTCGAAAGAGAAAGTAAAACAACATTATGATTACATATTTCGTTAGAATCGGCCAAATAGTTATGATGTTATTGCCAAAACAAAATAATTCCCGGGCTAACCTTGGGAGGATTTTGGCAATTATATGATTCAAAAGTGAATGTCCAGCAACATAAGGGTTTCAAATTTTGCTAGAATCGGCCGAATAGTTATGATGTTATTGCCAAAAGAAATAATTCCTGGACTAACCTTAGGAGGACTTTGGCAATTATTTTATTCAAAAGAGAATGTGAAACAACATAAGGCTCTCAAAAGAAGGTCTGTAAAACAAGGTCTGCTGACCAAAAGTCGCGTGCTCTCACTTATTCTGATTTATGACCTTACGACCTTCAAAACTTTCAATAATTCCCGGACTAACCTTATGAGATCCTTGGCAATTATAACATTCGAAGAGAAAGTAAAACAACATAAGGATTACATATTTCGTTAGAATCGGCTGAATAGTTATGATGTTATTGCCAAAACAAAATAATTCCCGGGCTAACCTTGGGAGGATCTTGGCAATTATATGATTCAAAAGTGAATGTCCAGCAACATAAGGGTTTCAAATTTTGCTAGAATCGGCCGAATAGTTATGATGTTATTGGCAAAAGAAATTATTCCTGGACTAACCTTAGGAGGACTTTGGCAATTATTTTATTCAACAGAGAATGTAAAACAACATAAGGGTTTCAAATTTCGTTAGAATCGGTGGAATAGTTACAATGTTATTACCAAAACAAAAATTAATAAAACGGGGACCGACCGACCGATTGACATAGTGAGATATAGTATAGAGTCACACGCGACTCTAAAGATACTTAAATCTATTTCTATACTTCGTGCGTTAGAAGATAGAAACGTTATTTTTTCGCTTAAGTGAGGCTCGCGATAAACGTTATTAAAGCTGTTTTACCGGGTGCGCTAGATCTATAGTAAAAGGTTGTTTATTATTATCTAGCAAACACAACCACTCTCAACCGAACAATTCCCGTCGATGCGAGAAATCCACAAACCTGCGAAGTCAATCTTTCATGCCAGTCGCTTTCCCGAATAAACTATTCGATGCTCGGGTCCTTGGGAGAATGTACAAAAAATTATATTTGTTTTACCTTTTACTTTAATCATAAGCAGTTTATATTTGTTTATATGTTCCTCAAATCGGCAAATTTAATGATCATTTGTCTGTGATGAAATTCAATTCGACTGCCGAACTATCATGAAGACCTCTGTGTACTCTTCCATATCCTTCATCTTAGCAATTAGATAACATTTCGGCCTCCTCCTCTGTGCAAGGCATCGCTCAAAGAATTCATTTGGTTGTCCGCAACATGGCGCACCTTGATCCTCTGCTCTTATTCGAAGATTTATAAGATAGAAGTCTATTATTGGGGATTAGTTCGCAGGGTTCTTAATGGTGCCTCGATCAGTACCTGTCGGGACGGATCAGAGGTTGCAAAGGGTCGGTATGGGGTCCCGAGTCCGTTCGGAGAAGCAAAAACAGCATCGTTCATAACTCTGCGTTCTAACGATTCTTTTTTTCCATAGCGCTCACCTGGCGACTGCTTACAATGATGTAAGTCACCGTACTTAATTCCAATCCTTATACTAGGCAACATTAAAATCAAAATAAGTCATACACTCCTCCCCCTTAAAGACGCCGAAGCGTACTGCCAACACCAAAAAGACTCAAATGAGATGAAGGAGGCCAGCCTCCTCCAAAAAGTCAATTAGTCCACAATTCCGTGTTAACGAACTCGTCCCGTGTAGGCATTCTAACGACTCTTACCCTTAGATAAAATCAACACAATTTTTTTCCTCAATCTACCTATCTACCTCGACCTTCAACATCTGCTGAGTCGTACCACATCTGCACATGACAGAATCAACATTAAAGAGCTCTTTAAAAAACAGCCACTGCCCTGGTCGCAAGCCTTCCTTATCGCACTGTCCAAAAATAACTTTAAAAGCGGGTTCAGGTTTAGTACCCAAACCTGACCTGAGGTCATAAAGGAAGGTTTTCCGATCGCCAAATGGGATAGTTTATCTTTACATTTATGGCGTAGTTTTCGAACACAACTGGAATAAAAGAAGTTTAGTCACATGTAAGGAATTACTTTCCAGGAAAATTTTAAAACTTTAAAGTTCTTTTTTAAATTAAGAGGAGTTTACCACGAGCGGAAACAAATCAGTTCAGATAAACGAACTCGATGCAAGAATTTAGAAATAAGCGAGTTAAACAAGTATTTTGACACCCTCACTCAGGTAATACAGCACCTGAGTTGATATATATTAATAAATAAAACTTTAAAAATAGAATAAAATAGGATAAAACGTAGAAAAGTCAAGAGAAAAACGAAACTCATCTTGTGATGAAAAGAAATAATTCATAATGGAAATAAATAGGAGGAGTGTTTGAAAGCGCTTCCAGAACCAAGTATTTTTTTTTTTAAAACGGATTCGCACAATTTTACCAACAAATGATAAAAACTTGTAAATTTGACAGAATCAAGATAGCTTTCCCTAGAATTCAACAAGTAAAGATAAACACGACTTGAATATGATCGACTAATTATAAGCAATCGCCAATTGAATTGGCTGAGTAAAGAAAAACACTTCCTAAATTTGAACAAGATAAGTGCTTCCTTCCTATGTAAAGATAGTCACCATATATTTGACCAAGTAAAGAGCAACACTCACTTAATTCAACTAAGTAAAGATCAGCACTGCCTTTATTCGACCAAGTAAAGGGCAGCACTCCCTTCATTTGAACAAGTAAAGAGCAGCACTCCTTTTATTTATTCAAGTAAAGATCAGCACTCCCTTGATTTACCAAAGTAAAGGGCAGCACTCCCTTGATTTGAGCAAGTAAAGAGCAGCTCTTCTTTTATTTGACCAAATAAAGAGATGCACTCTCTATATTTGATGAAGTAAAGAGGAGCACTCCTTTTATTTGAACAAGCGAAGAGCAGCACTCCCTTTATTTGATCAAGTAAAGAACAGCACTCCCTTTATTTGATCAAGTAAAGAGCAGTACTCCCTTTATTTAATCAAGTAAAGAGCAGCACTTCCTTTATTTGATCAAGTAAAGAGCAGTACTCCCTTTATTTGATCAAGCGAAGATCAGCACTCCCTTTATTTGACCAAGTAACCAGCAGCATTCCCTTTATTTCATCAAGTAAAAAGCAGCACTCCCTTTATTCTAACAAGTAAAGAGCAGCACTCCCTTTATTTGTTCAAGTGATAGAGAATCACTCCCTTTATTTGCCCAAGCAAAGAGCAGTACTCCCTTTATTTGACCAAGTAAAGAACAGCACTCCCTTTATTTGATCAACTAAAGAGCAGCACTCCATTTATTTGACCAAATAAAGAGCAGAACCCCCTTTATTTGACCAAGTAAAGAGCAGCACTCCCTTTATTTCATCAAGTAAAGAGCAGCACTCCCTTTATTTGATCAAGTCAAGAGCAGTACTTCCTTTATTTGACCAAGTAAAGAGCAGCACTCCCTTTATTTGATCAACTAAAGAGCAGCACTCCATTTATTCGACCAAATAAATAACAGAACCCCATTTATTTGACCAAATAAAGAGCATTACTCCCTTATTTGATCAAGTAAAGATCAGCACTCCCTTTATTTAAGCAAGTAAAGATCAGCACTCCCTTTATTTGATCACGTAAAGAGCAGCACTCCCTTTATTTGACCAAGTATAGAGCAGCACTCCCTTTATTTGATCAACTAAAGAGCAGCACTCCATTTATTTAAGCAAGTAAAGATCAGCACCCCCTTTATTTGACCAACTAAAGAGCAGAACTCCCTTATTTGATCAGGTAAAGAGTAGCACTCCCTTTATTTGACCAAGTAAAGAGCAGCAATCCCTTTATTTGATCACGTAAAGAGCAGCACTCCCTCTATTTGACCAAGTAAAGAGCAGAACTCCATTTATTTGACCAAGAAAAGTGTAGGTACACACAGGGAAATATATACACAGACGCACTTAAATGCATCTAAGTGCAAGTCTTCTGGCGCATTGCACATAAACAAAAACCGAATTCGGTTCAGCCTCGGTCGATTCATAGTCTTTGGAGTTTTTGAAAAGAGACTTTGTCTGTCAAATCCATACCGCCCATCCGGCAACACCCAACGAGGGCGTAGACGGTGTGACTGTCAAATGGTTCTTTTTCATCCACAAACAGTAAACAATTCATCTAGGGCTGTAGTGTAAGGTAGCTTAGTACCACAGCAATACCTAGCGTAGTACTCTGACGTCACAATGAGCAGGGCCTTAACCCACCGTTATATGCGATGACACGAGCCTAGCTCGATGGCGGGGGGCTGTGGGCTTGTTTGGGGCCAGTCGCGAACTTCCCCCCCTCCCCCGAGGCGTAAATATTATTTTACCTAATGATCACCGTTTCTGTAAAACACTGAAAATAAGTAAATGCGCTGTAAATGACCTAATTATACATTTTATTCTCCCAGACTTTCCACATTTTCTCTTTCTCGTTTCTGTTAGGGAAGAAAAGAGCCGAAAAGGAATAGAAAAGACGAAAAGTTCGTAAATGAGAGCATACTAAGCTCAACTTACGAACTTTTACCCAACGTTCTTCCTTTGGGTATTATTACACCAGGAAGATGATACATAATGCAGTAATAGCAAAGTTTCAAAACGAATCAGCCATGACCGGGAACTAAAGTGTTCACTAACTTTCGCCTTTTCTCAAACTATTTCGCCTGATGTAATTCAATAAAAGTTTCGGGATAAAAAACAAAAAGTTTGGCTATTAATTAGGGCTAACTTATATATATATATATATATATATATATATATATATATATATATATATATATATATATATATTGCAAGACAGTATAAAAAAAGACGTCGAATCGCAATCGGATCCAACTATTTATTAGGTTTCTAGAGTTAGAGTGCAACTGTAAAGATTCGTTTTAACCCATATACAATTTTATACGTTTCAAATACATAAACATTTTTTATTTTAAAAATGATGCTCACCGATGCCATTTTTGACTTCCGAAACTTAATAATAACAGTTATTCCCTTTGCGAAAATATATTGCTATTTTGCTAACTTCGAATCTTTCTGCGTCATTTTCTACCTAGCTCCTTCAACTTTTGCCTTGATTCAATCACCTAGACCTGGGTGTCGTGGTGTGACATTATATTATATCAATACCATATTATATATATGGAGAAGGGACTAATAACTTAAAGGCGAACCGACAAAGGGGCGGAACGCTTTACGAGTTTCGACGCGCGGAGCAGCGAGAATAGAGTGCAAAACGAGGTCAGGTAAAATTTGGGCAACGGCACAGCTCAAGGTTATTTAAAGAGACATGTACAAAAATATAATTTTATTTGAATAAGATAAAAGAATCTATGGGCAAGATTATATTGATAAATTAGGGGGAGAATTGCAGAGTTATGCATCAGACTCTGAAGTTAGAAATTAATGCGTTACAGAAGGAGACTATTCCAATGGGAAGGATTAACTCAAATGGGTTGCTGAAGCGGGGGAGGGGTTGGCTTACGAGGGATTCCAGCTGAGACGTCAGAGTAAGGTTTCACGGATGTCTTCTGCAGGCAATAAACGTGAGGGCAAGGGCACTCAGAGCTTCTGAGCGGGAAGTTGACGTGATGACGGTTCTCCAAGAGGGGGGTGGGGGTAACGTCCGGTCCAGGGGAGAATATTTCGGCCACCCGAAGACGAGGAGGGAGCGAGGAGGACTTCTACAGGAGTTAATGAGTGGAGTCGGAAAAATCGCTCAGTGGCGATCGTCAAATGGAAATACCTCACTGGCTGGGCTAATTCCAACGACACGAAAAGTTCAGCCGTCACTTTGCTTCGTGGTTAAGCACCTGACTTGGAACTAGGGGAAATGCTTCTTGGATCCTGGCGGGACTCCCAACGACACGAAAAGTTCAGCCGTCACTTTGCTTCGTGGTTAAGCACCTGACTTGGAACTAGGGGAAATGCTTCTTGGATCCTGGCGGGACTCCTCAACTCTGTATCTCCCACCTGGAAGACGAGCCTTATATATCCGAGGCTCCCCCCGCAGGGGTGGGGAAAACATGGGGTGTTTGGCCAGTGCTACTCTCGAATGGCCTCGAACCTTCACGCCCAGGCGATTCTAACACGCGAAAAGCCGGTCCGGGGTGGACGTGGTTCGAGGCTACCACTTTTGGATAATTGGGGCGGGGAGGCTTACCAGTTTAAGCCTAACCAAATTCTAGAATTTTCTTTAACGTATGGACGTCACTTCCGTGCTGGAAAATAAATTCCACGTGGAATTCCCCCAAACTGGGCTTTTGAGATCTAGAGGCCATTTGCTCATGCGTCTTTTTGCGATATATTTAACGAATACCATGTTTTTTTTAGATCAGCAGCCGCTTTGCGCATGCGTCTTCTGTCTTCTTAACCAATGGCAAGTTTCGTTATATTTCGTTTATTCCGGGCGCCTCACGGATCTCCGTATTTTTAGTTTCTATGGTATAATGGCGTGTATTGGTTGTGCTAGATCGCAATACCAATTCATACGAGAAGTTTTTGATGACGATTGTCAGGCCTTAGATATAGGGTGAAGATTCGTTTTAATGAATCTTAACCCTTTTATTTATAAAAAGTTTTCTGCACAAAGCTTTGATTCAAACTAGAGGCCTAACGACATTTAGCAATCGACGTTTGGTAGGCTTTCGAATTAGGAATATTATGAGTTTTCCCCACAATTAAGTAGGGGGTATGGGGCGCGAAGCCCTCTATTTCGAAAGTACCTACAAAATTTTCATTTTTGGCGGAAATAGCTTAAAGTAGGCGGCGTCTTTAATTACCAGGTTAGTTATGTACCGATCTTTTAAATGAATTTAAAAATGTGTTTATTATTATGAGGTTTTATGTGTACTTTTCAGATCTGAAGCTTGTTTTTTGTTGGAAATACATACTTTTCCTAGTCTGGACTTCGGTCGATTATGGGAAGAGTAAATTCATTTGCGAAAATTTGTGAAAACGAATCTTTACTTAGGCAACTGACCTGAAATAAATTTAAGATAAGGCTCCAAAATTCGTTCAATTCAGAAAGACCTAACCTAACTAAACTTTAGCTAGCCTAACCTAACCCAACCAAATCTAGAATAGGCCATGTTATTTAGGTAAGGTTAAATTAGGGCTGAATAAAGCTTAGGATGACTTATCTTTACAAGATTCAAGAAAAATATACAAATATACAAAGAAAAGATTTATTTAATCAAAATTGTAAACAAATTGGAACAAATATAAAGAATGTCCACGTTATAAAGTCAAAAGAAATGCAAAATATTTGAATAGCACCTAAATATCATATTGTTCAGATATATGATTACATAAGCTCTGAAATGGGTTTGACGAAAACTTCTCTTAACACAATCAATTGAAGCAAATATGTACATATGTAAAAGATGGCGGGTTAGGTCAGGTTATGTTAAGTTATGTTAAATTGAGGATAAGTTTAAGTTAGGTTAATTATATCACAATCACTGCATTTTATTTCTTTCTTAATCAATTTCATTCTTTTACACCAAATTATGATCACCAAATTATAACTATTAAGCAATGGTAAAATCGTTGCTTGGAATCCTGATGCAGCCATTATGGCGTCTGAAGCGAACAAATTGACTCTAAAACCTCTGAAAACTAATTGGCAACTGACCTATTGACAATTCAAGAATAAACGCTTCATTTATGCTAAATTTAGGAATAACTAATTGGCAACTTACCTATTGAAAATTCAAGCATATCCACCTCATTTATGCTAAATTTAAGAATAACTAATTGGCAACTGACCTATTGACAATTCAAGAATAAGTACCTCATTATTCTAAAGTAAAAATAACTAATGGCAACTGACCTATTCACAATTCAAAAATAAGCGCGTCATTTATGCTAAATTTAAGAATAGATAATTCGCCACTGACCTATCGGCAATTCAATTCTAAGCGTCTCATATAGCTAAATTAAGAAAAACTACTTGGCAACGGACCTATTGATAATTCAAGAATCTGCACCTCATTTATGCTAAATTAAGAATAACTAATTGACAACAAACCTATTGATAATTCAAGAATATGCATCTCATTTATGCTAAATTTAATATTTATTAATTGGCCACTGACATATTGACAATTCAAGAATAAGCACCTCATTTATGCTAAATTAAGAATAACTAATTGACAACTGGCCTATTGACAATTCAAGAATAAGCGCCTCATTTATGCTAAATTAAAGAATAACCAATTGCCAACTGACCTATTGACAATTCAATTACAAGCGCATCATTTATGCTAAACTAAGAATAACTATTTGGCTTCCGGCCTATTGACAATTCAAGAATAAACGCCTCATTTATGCTAAATTTATGAATAGCTAATTGAAAACTGGCCTATTGACAATTAAAGAATAAGCGCCTCATTTATGCTAAATTAAAGAATAACCAATTGCCAACTGAGCTATTGACAATTCAATTACAAGCGCATCATTTATGCTAAACTAAGAATAACTATTTGGCTTCCGGCCTATTGACAATTCAAGAATAAACGCCTCATTTATGCTAAATTTATGAATAGCTAATTGAAAACTGGCCTATTGACAATTAAAGAATAAGCGCCTCATTTATGCTAAATTTAAGAATAACCAATTGCCAACTGACCTATTGACAATTCAATTACAAGCGCATCATTTATGCTAAACTAAGAATAACTATTTGGCTTCCGGCCTATTGACAATTCAAGAATAAACGCCTCATTTATGCTAAATTTATGAATAGCTAATTGAAAACTGGCCTATTGACAATTAAAGAATAAGCGCCTCATTTATGCTAAATTTAAGAATAACCAATTGCCAACTGACCTATTGACAATTCAATTATAAGCGCCTCATTTATGATAAATTTAACAATAACTAATTGGCAACTGACCTATTGACAATTAAAGCAAAAACGCCTCGTTTATATTAAATTTAAGAATAACTAATGACGTGACCCATTGAAAATTCAAGAATAAGCACCTCATTTATGCTAAATTTAAGAATGACTAATGAAAAATTACCTATTGACAATTCAAGCATAAGCGCTTCATTTATGCTTAATTTAAGAATAAACGCATCGACCAGGAAACCTAAAGGAATTCAATTCAAGAATAGACACCTCAATTCAAGAATAAACTCCTCATTCATGGACAATTCAAGAATTGGCACCTCAGGTGCCTCATCTTCAATCGATTCAAAGCGCAATAGCAACGAGGACAAAAATATGTAAGGAGAAATCTGTAAAAGAGTTTTGATCATAGAGGAAGTGGAAATGTCTGGCTAGGATATATGGTCGCTGATCCTCCTGAAGTCGATGGTGGTGGGAGGGCACACTCCGAGTGTTGGAGCAGGAAGGGCACGTAAACCTTCAGATCTCACTTGACACATACTTGCGGGGACGTAAAAGAAAAATGGTGGCAGCAGGAGATAAAGGCGGGGAAAAAACAGGCATTAAAACTCACCCCCCCAACTGGAGCCACGAGGGAGCTGCTTTACGACTAGCCTGCGATTTTAGCAACTGGCCGAGAAAATTCGACGAGACGTGGCTGGTAAAGTAGTCGCAAAAAAAAAGATTAAAGCCTTTTCTTTATTAAACCTGATTTATGTACGAATTGCAGTGTAGTTATAAGCTGAACGAGAGATTAAAGGCAACCTGGGCACATCACAAATGAATAATTCCAAGTTTGTGGAAAAAGTTTTTAGAAGATTTTGAAATTAAAAAAGGGAGGTTCTATGTAATGTGACAGCTGGTGCTTCGAACATTTTAGGTAAGATTACGAAAATTTATATATCTAACAAAGTTCACATATAAATGGAATACGAAATGACATTCTTGTAAGTTATCTGCAAACGAGAGAAGGCCCTGAAAATCAAGAAAATATTGTTGAAGAAGCGTCGAAGTTATTCTCGATTCTACTACTAGGAAGACATGGATTGAAAGGCCGTCCCACAGCTACTCTAATTGACAATTTGAGGCTAGAGACTGTTGCAGCCAGGATCCATAAATATGTGCTATGGTGAGGATATGTGCTCAAAATGGAGTCATTTGGGGATCAAGTAACATACTGGGAAATTCCTAAGTTGTGGATAATGAAAATGTTCCCCTAAATGAAAGGTATTGGGCACAAATCACGGACCTAGAAAGTTGGCCTTTTCGCCCCTTTGACTCACACTAAGAAGTTGGAAGATCGGGATTTAACGGCTTGTTCGGTTTGTTGAAGAGGAAAACCCTTGATATATCCCCTGTACAACAGTGGAGGCTTAGTTGCTGATGATACGAGTATTTATCCCGAATGAATAAAAACAAGCCTCTTGCTTGATAATTCAAGGCCCTTACTTACTACAACCTTCAAAACTAAATCAGTGCCGCATAAACTTAAAAAATAACCAGGACAAATAAAAATAAAGGAATTTTGGAAAAAAACATTCTTAATAGATTTAAAGAGTTTGAGGAGTACAACCACTCCTCCAAACTGACTAAAGAATTCAACAATAACTAAGAGTACAGCACCATCTAACCAAGTCTGTGTTGGAAGACTGTTTGCATTAATGAGCATAAACTAATCTAATGGTTACCATGAACAACGAATGGCAAAAGCAAGTGTGTTTTGCTAAGCAATTTAATTATCTGACTTCTAGTACTTTTTCAGTATATTTCTTCGATTTCTTTGGACAGGAATAAAAGTCTTATCTTTAGAGTTTTCTCAGATGTTTCCACTTTTATGGATTCGCCCATTGTAATTTCTTTAATAAATAAAAGAAACAATAACAGTTTCATTTTAACGCTACGTTGATTTACGTAGGAAATAATGAAAGGACTTGTAGGTTTTGAGACTAGTGATTAGTCTATTACAAGTGTCGGAGTCGGAGCCGGAGTCAGTGATATAATAACTTGAAGAGTCGGAGTCTGAAATTGTCTACAGACTCCACCCCTCCTAAATTTATGCTTCGATTAAGGAAGTTTGGGGGAGTGGCGAGAGGAGAGGGTTAATGGCGATGGGGAATATAGTGAAAATGTACGTAGAAATTGAGATAAGGACTCATACGTACGAACGCACCCCGCAATCCACGTTGCTGTATAGTGGGGTGGGCAAGAGCATCATTTACCCACGCTTTCCTCTCTCCATACCAATGCAAGTCCAAAACATGACCAGTAATTGTGACAGGGGCATAAGTGGCACTGATAATCTACTGCTTTAAGTTAAATATTATTTTATTATTAATAATAATAATAATCCACTTTGCCCCTTTCCACCTCCTAGTGACCCATTATTTATAGTTGTTTTTGTTTTTTTTTTATCATACCCGTGATCCCTTGTGTCGCCCATCGGCCAGGGCACAGACGATGACAGAAAATTTAAAAAATGACAATTTTAAATAAAAATCAAATTGTAAAGAATTAGAGGCACGTTTAGGCGCCCCAGACAGGGGGCGCGCCTCCCCCGAGAAGCCAATGTGCAGTTAACAATTTCCAAAAATAGACTGGAGGAGGTCCACCTTCATTTAATCAAAGAAGTCTAGCACATTGCAAGATCCCGCCCCCTCCCCCACCACCAGGGACAAGCGGTACTTATTATTTAATTACGAGAAAAAAGGCATTAACATAACCAACGAGGGAACTTAAGAGGGTGCGCCAATATCAAGGACTAGGAGGATTTCAAAGGATACCTCGAACAAGCTAAACGATAGGGCAGGGATGGCATATCATAAGCGCCAAGGAACAAGCTCGTACAAAGGGAACAAACACTAAAATATACGAACATGAAGCCCCTCGAGAGGGGGGGGGTGTAGTCCCCCTTCAGGGTCCAATTTATCAAAGCCTTTAAGGGTTAACCTTGGAATATCTCGTTCTTGGGTTTTTGGTTTTCAAGAAAATGACTTTTATGGACTTTCATCGGACGCCGATCATCTCGTAATGTGTCTTGGCGGCGCGGCATTCGCTTCCTTTAATTCTTGTAGGAAGCGGGCGGCACAATTCCACCGATAATAGGCTTTATTTATCTAATATGACTAATGCAAGCGATTTTAAGATTGATCTATCCAATATGAGTGTAATTCAAATGATTATATGGTAGATTTATCAAATGTGGCTAATGTAAGCGATATTGCGATTCATTTATCCAATATAACTGTAATTCAAGCGATTTTAACATTGATTTATCCAATAGGAATTTGCTGAAATGAATCTGAGGTGAAATAAAATACGACAAAACAAAACATTAAATTTACAGAAACCAAAACCTTTAGGGTCCGAGTAAAACGCAAATCAATGCAGGGGTTAAAATTAGTCGCAAGAGTACAATGGAAACAAATGAGAGGAATTAGCTAGCAATTAATACCAATGTCCCAGAATGTTTATGGAATTGGTAACACCTCTCCCAACCATTTACCATAACTGAGTGAATATTCCCACAATGGATTACATCAGTTTCTCTCTCATTTTTAATAACATAAACATTTTTCAGCGATGAATTATGAACAGGACTGCCACAAATCTCGCCTCCTTTCAACTATGCCATTCTATGTGAAAGATCCAATTGAAGGCGCCGTGGAAAGCAGGTTTGGGGATTAGCCCACTGTGGAACCCGGCAGCAGAGGCACGCGGACAAGGGACATATATACAACCTCTAAGGAGGAGAGGGTCCTGCCCCCCCTACTCCGGGGCTCCCGTCTCGCCCATAGAGGGAAGTAACACTCGTCTCTGTGTTCACGCCGAGAGCAGTTCTGATACCCAAAGTCTCGAGGGGGCGCTTTTCATAACTCGAGAGACTCCCTTCCCCCTGGTTTACCCCTTATCATTTAATCATCCAATTGGGCAGTTCACGTTCATGGAAGCTTTGTTAGAACGAAGATGGGTTTAAATTCAAGACAGCTTAAGGTTGCAGAAATTTAAAACACCAAAGAAAAGGGTTATAAATATGGCGCCAATAACCCAGGATCAGAATCATTTAAAGATACATCAGCCCCGAGGGGCCACTCTTAGGATGCCAAGAAGAGGACAGAAAAGACAAACATGGAGACTACGGACTCCTAAGACTCCTCGAACTCAGAGGTTTTAAAAAGAAAAGGAACGAAAGGAAAAGTTCCGGAGCCAAGAAACATCAGACCAAGAACAACATGGAGAATAAGAATAACAGGCCGAGAATTTCTCTTGGAGCTAAGGGAAACAAACCTCCAGATCAACTGGTGAACTGCAGTCTAATCTTTCCTTGAGTTCGTGGGCAAAGTCTACAAAAAGATCATGGCAAACCAGCTCAAAGACTAGTTAGCCCAGCTGGGAACCCACAACCATCAGCAGCACGGGTTCCGTAAGAAAAGAGGTATGTAAACTGCCCTCACCCTTCTAACGGAAAAACTTGCTCACTGCATAACTAAAGGAAAATTCGTATACGTGGTACTGCGAGATGTACAGAAAACCTTCTATAAGGTCTGGCTAAGAGGCCATCAATACAAGTTCTTGAACTTACAGCTAAATCCTCTGTGATTATATTATGCGAGGAAAGCCCAAATAATGTTCAGGCACTACAGAGGACCCGAATTCAAACTCGAAGCGGAAGTTATACAAGGTAGCTGCCTAGGTCCACTGTTGTACCTCGTGTACATACAGAACATGCCTACCCTAGTACAAAAATATGTCATGTGTCTGAAATCCGCAGATGACATCACACAAATCATCCCCAGTTACTATAGGAACGTAGGAGTACAAGCAAGGGAGACTACTACCGATATTGATACCACCAATATACGAGTAGTAGTGGCATATAAAACTAACTACCAGATATTCCAGGTATTCCCAGTAAACCGCCTGAAAATCGACGACGTCATCGTCAAAGACGAATACTACCCTTACTACAACGAGTGCAAAGTCCTGGGACTACGCATTACCGTGACAGAATACAAGGCCCACATCAACACCAGTCTCCCTAGCCAAAAGAGCTGAGGAAGCAATACAAGTTCCGAAGCCTGTGCGCGCAGATCTTTGAGAAAGATATACACTGCACTGGTACGCTCTACTTTGGTGTACCCGGCAGTAGTAACGCAGACAACTAACTGTACCTCCCTCAGGACAATGCAGATTACAGAATAAGCCCACCCTTCTAATAGCTGGCGCAAGAAGGATGGACCATATAAGGCAAATAGTCCTGCACGAAAGAGCTGGGCTGAGGCCCGCTCAATATGGAAGAAGTCAAGAGGCTAGGGAGAAACACGAAGGAAAGAGTGAAAGAATAAATTTTCCCAACAGTAGTCAACAACATCGACATCCCGCAACAGAGGCAACACATTATTACCAGGTGAGGTTTTTTCCAAGCGGAACGATTATGAGAAAAGAAAAAAATATATAGACAGACAAAAACAAGCTCAAAATAATTCCAGTAAACCAAAGGTAGACAGCTGAAATAAGAGCCGATGGAGAGGTATATCCATCCACCGCAGAACGGAGAGTTCTAGGAATCAAACTCACAACAAACGGGTACAACTTTCACTTAAACCAGAAAATAACGGAAGCGAGAAGCACCGTAACCACGTTGTACAGGTTCAGAAAATTAACAATTGGAAATAAAAAGGAGACTCTACATCGCCCTCTTCCGCCCCAAAATGGCATACCCCCAAATCCCTACACACAATTAAAACACCTTACAAAAAACCCCAGAGGATCGTAAACTGGACTATCAGATTAATCCCAAATAAGACCACGAACGACAGATTAACATCGGTGGACTACGCCAGAGAACCAACCTAAAACAGATAAAGCCGACACTGTATGAACGTGAGATGGGCAACGGGTGTACACTTTACGATATACATAATACCCAAAAATGAATTCAATCAAATAATCTTACATGACGACGAAATCCGTCAAGTTCGTTATAAACAACAATTTGATGGAAGCAAAAAAGGACACTGCAGGATGTGAAAGTCAATATTCCGCTTAAAACGATAATAAACGACAAAATTGTAAACTAAGAATAAATCTGAACAAGCACAGGGCTTTTTATGAAAACAAAATATGTAAAAAAAAGTACAAACGAATATACCGAATAAAATTGAAACAAAGATACAAACGCTCGAATAAGCAAATGAGAACAAAAATTCACAAATACAAACAGGAAGGAAACTGAAACAAAAGGGAAACGAAGGCGTTCGCCAGGCACCCTTATAGCAATGCCCACTGGGCATTCCTATAATAAAAACCTCCTGGGAAACTTAAATATATATATATATATATATATATATATATATATATATATATATATATATATATATATCAATTATTATGTAAAATTCATAATATGTAATACTTTAACTTTGTCAATTTAATCGTTCAATTAATTTACTTAACTTTTGTAAATCAAATCATATTTTATGTACAACTTAATAATTAATTAATTTATTTATTTTACTTGTCAATTCATTTGACGTACTACTGTTTCAAACATCATCTCTTAAATTTCACACGCAAACAAACAAACACACACTTTCAGCTCGACCAAATAGCCCCCTATTCTTTCCCAGTCGACTCTCGCCATTCTTCGTATAAAGGTCGGTAATCATTCCTTCTACAATTAGTCATTTACCTCCAAACAAATCGTACTTAGTTTAATTCCACTTTCTCTCACAATTCTTTGCAAACGACCATACGAGAGTAGGTCCTAATTATATTTACTTCTCATATTGCAGCCCCTAAATCACAGTCCATCATAGTCACCATATTATTCCACCATATTATTTCATATTTATTTCACATACTTCAATTGTCTTCGCATCTTGTTACTGTAAATCATATTTCACAGTATCTTACATTGTATACCTAATCTACTTATATGATTGTACATTCGTTGATTCTATAAATATCATTGTACATTCGTTGATTCTATAAATATATTTATATTTGGTTAATTGTTTTTCTTAAAACCAAGATCATTATTTCAAAATTTATTTCGCTGTTGTCCTAGGCCTAAAAACTAGCCGCCGACAATTTCGATCAAACAAATTTATGGTTATGGTTTTCGAAACGCTATTTAGGCTTATTAATTAACAGAAAATAAATCACATGAATAACCATACACTATAAAGTGGTGCCCAAAGTTTAATAATCTCCCGTCAATCAATAAATAAGTTAAACGTTAAAATAATTCTTAATTCCACGCGTCAAATTTTCCAAAGCCTCGCTTGAGCATTTTCGACTCACGTGTTAATTTTTTTTTATATCGCATGTTGTCTTTAACATCCTTCTTCTAATTATCATAATTCACGTCATTTTAATTTAATAATATCCCCTATATTCAACGAGTGGACAATTTCCTTTATTTCTCAATTATTTTTCATTTCTTCACATTCCTATGCTCATGAGTAATTCCACACACATACACGTGCACACAGCCACGGCAACTTCACTCACGTCAACACATTTATTCAACTAGCACAAGTATACATAAAACAGTGACTATGATGGACTAAACACACCAACTAAGGACATCAGTTAGCGGCCAGCCTCATTATGACCAACCGTCTCCCTCGAACCCACAGTCCGCGCATAGACAACCACATGCGTACCTCTCTCTTCCCGTGTATGATCCTGCAAACCCAATTGCATGGTTGGAAGTCTCATCCCTCCTCCTTAAACCACAGAACATCACCGAGGAGGAGAAAGTAGCAGCAATAATCCAACGGTTGCCCATAAGTACCTTTATTCAGTTCAGGGAAGTGCTAATTAACGGGGAACAGGCTGGTGTTATAGACCGCCTGAAGGAAGCTTTCCTCAATAAAGATGGTAGGTCCCAAATAGATGACCTGAGAGAGCTCCTGAATACTCAGGAAATGGGAGATAGGAGTCATATTTCTTTTTTAACTCATCTGAAGGACTTTATCAGGGTAAAAGGTGCTCAAATCGAACTTTTTAGTCCTTTCCTCACTGAAATTTTCATGAGAGGAGTCCCCGAGGAAATCAGGCCATTAATCCTAAGCTCGAACCCCACGAGCATTGATAAGGTTGCTGAAGCCGCAGATAAATTGTATAAAAGTCCATATGTGAATTAGGGCAACGGCCAAACTCACGGCCCATTTAACAATGCTTCAATTTTGCAGGTTTGAGGCACGTCGAGCTCCTCTGACGGGCCGAGCGTTCGAGGGTTCCACCTTCCCTATCGAGAGACCTTGAGGCTTCAATACGGAGGATGAAAGCCAACATCCAGCGGTTAAAGCTGCAGCGGGAACCACAGAGCGACCACAGACACGGGTTTGGCGATCGAAGGCGCAGTTCCCGCTCTGGTTCACGAAAGAGAAACCAACGAGGATATCCCGATGTAAGAGGTGAGAGACAGCAAAATTTTCAACCTCATTCTTCCAACTATTCTCACCATCTTTCACACCATCAGGGCCTATGCTGGTATCATCAAAGGTACGGGCACAACGCTGTACACTGTACACAAACTTGTAGCCACAGTTATGCTTCACATACTGCGCGAAGTAGTCTTCCGAAGCATAACTTTTCCTTTCCCTCTCATCCAACCCAATGGTGCTGGTACCACAACAAATATGGTGCGCAAGCTTTAAAATGCTTGCAACCGTGCACATATTTGGACCCAGTACCGTCTTCAAATCTCATCCCTCCAGTTTTCTCACTTCACCCAACTCAACCACTTTCTCCAGATCCTCAAATTTCAATTTCACAACCTTCAAATTCTTGCATTCCTCTCACTCTAGTCTCTCAATCACATCCTTTAAACTAATATATCAATGGATTAACAAAAAACATTAACAATTGACAATAAATGGGTCAACATCTACCACCTGCACCTCACTTTTGCACTGATCCACACTCAATCCTCACTTTTGCATTTTGACCCACACTCAATCCTCACTTTTGAATTTTGACCCACACTCAAACCTCATTTGATATCGCCATAAATTCATTCAGTACTCATAGAGTGCTCTGGCAACACGCCATAAATTCTCTCGCACTCAAATAGTGCTCTGACAACACGTCATCAATTCTCTAGCACTCACATAGTGCTCTGGCAACACGCCATTAATTCTCTCGCACTCAAATAGTGCTCTGACAACGCGTCATCAATTCTCTCGCACTCACAGAGTGCTCTGGCAACAGGCCATAAACCCATTCAGCATTCACATAGTGCTCTTGCAATACGTCATCAATTCACTCGCACTCACATAGTGCTCTTGCAATACGTCATCAATCCTTTCCCTCGCATAGTGCTCTGGCAACACGCCATAAATCCTCTCGCAATCACATAGTGCTCTAGCAACTCGCCATAAATTCGTTCGCACTCACATAGTGCTCTGGAAACACGCCATTAATTCGCTCGCACTCGCATAGTGCTCTGTCAACACGCCATTAATTTATTCGCACTCACATAGTACTCTAGCAACACGCCTGAAACCCGATTATACCGAAAATGTTCATCTAGAACCCCAATCACCTCATTGTCTGACAACCTTCTTGGCGAGTGGATCGATGCGCTTATCTGTGGCTCTTTCTACGGTTCAAGTTATCTTTTGTGCTTTTTTTCAAGCCGCCTCGTTGTTACCTCCGCTCTGTCTTCCCGCACCCACGTTTTTTTCAAGCTGCCTCGTTGTTACCTCTGCTCTGTCTTCCCGCCTACGCCCCCCCATCCTCACCGGCCGCTAATTCTGATTCGTCACTATTTTTTTCCCCCTCATTTCTTGTTTCTATCGTAATTTTATTTGTTCACACTATTCGATTACTCTTTATTTTGTCTCGATTGTTGTTTCTCCCGTTATTGTGTCACTTAAGCCACTCTACTTATATAGTTAATTTGCTTTTCTCCCATTATTGTGTCGCTTAGCCACTATGATTGATAGGTTAACTATTCTTGCCCTCAATGGAACTGCTACCAGTGTTTCTCAAAACACCCTTACTCACATTAGTGCATTGGGAATTTCTCGTTCCCGCTGCCACACTAAACGTGGTTTCCGTTTAGCTCCTGCTCTTAGAAAACATTTTTACTTGCCCCTGATTCTTCTTCACCTGCCCCTTCACCCGTTTTCTCAGCGTCTCTCCTCAATGTCAGAAGCCTCTCGAAGAAGGCTGACTACCTTCATGACCTGCTCGTTAACACTCGAGTCACTCTCCTTGGACTCACGGAAACTTGGCTTGCCCCTTCTGCTTGCTGTTTGAATCTCGCTACCCCTGATGGCTTCGTCCACTCCCATACCTCCCGTAACTCTCGCGGTGGTGGAGTTGCTCTCATTTACAGTACCTCCTTCCCTCTGAATTATCTGCCCTCTTCCCCTCTTCTTTTTTTTGAGGCGCTCATCAATGTCTTTGATTCCACCCCCTCTCTAACTATCTTACTCTTCTACCGCCCCCCCCATCGCCAGATCCTCCCTCGAGCTTTTTCTGGATTCAAAAGACCCAAGATCGAACCCCAAAGTCCACAATTTTTACAAAGAAAATTCTCGAAGAAAACGGAGACCACGAAAAACGCTTTAAGGACAACTCAAGAAATCAACTCAAGAAAAAACCACTGTCAAGGAAAACGGAAAGAAAACGACTATCAAGGGCTAACTCGTCTCAAGAAATCATCACGTCATCAGAATTGGAAGGAATCATCACATCGTCGTTAAAAAGGAAGATACATCAAGAAAACGAAGATCAACTACTAACCCAGCCAACTTAAGAAGAAAGAATCTCAGCCTACAAGAGGCAGATAAATGGAGTAAATGTTTGAAGGGGCATCTTCAGTCTAGAAATAATACATAAATACGAATACAGAAAAAATAAACAAGATGAATGATATTGATAAATAAATAAAGTTATTAGAAAGAGTACCCCCCCCCCCATAACTCCGTCAGCGGACAACGAGTCTCAAGACTCCCACATCCCGCTTGACGCCCTCTCGGAAGGAACCAACAAGCGGATCACCTTCGCTCCATCAACCTTCTCTCGTGCCGGTGCCTCGTTTAACGCTAATGGCACTGCCACTTCCACAGCAAATATGTGTCCCCGCAGTACCCGCAGCCAGACCAATGGCACTGCCACACGCTCCGGTCGCGTCGCCAGGAGGCCTCGTCGGTACTCGGACTTGTAAACTCAAAATAGAAAAAGGGGGGGGGGGTTATAGCAATGCCCTCTGGGCATTCCTATAATAAAAACCTCCTGAGAAACTTAAATATATATATACAAGAATTATATATAAAAGAATTATTAGAAATAACTTTGATAAAAAACCATCTCATAACCAAACTAAGATTAAATTATTATTCAAATACTCAAAATAATCCCCTTCTTAAATTATAGAGTTAGTGATATATATATATATATATATATATATATATATATATATATATATATATATATATATATATATATATTGTCATAATCGTTCCCGATTTCTAAAAGTTATTAAAATCGGTATTATAGAAACACATTTTTTGAAAAACATTGGTAATAAATACCCTTCTTAAATTTATCGTTTAAAAAACATATCTGGAACAACAACGAAACGAAAATCCTTAGACACAGTTGGGAGTTTTAGGAGGTAATACATATTATTAGGAAATCTGGCAATAAACAAAGACCACTGGGAATCCGTTACCTTGAAAGAATTATCACAGATAATCTCCCCCCCCCCCACTTTGTCAAAGTTAAAATAGAAGGAACAGATGTGGAAATCTCGAAAAACTAAAGTTTTACTTGAACGTAATTTATACGCTCACAATCTCAACCATTTAAGTCCCTGACCGGTAAACGTGGGGGTAACGAAAGATTTTTGGTTTGGTTTAACAAAAAAAACAAACCCTTTTTTAATTTAAAATTGATTGTTGCTGTTGTTGTTTTTAGCTCCAGGGGAGAAGATGGAATCTCTGCTCCCACCGACTGCTTGAGAGTTTAATTGATTTAATGCGAAAGCTGAGTAGGTAGCACATTCTGACTCATAACTGCTGCATCTTACTGGAATGTGAAATGGTCAGGTTGACTGGTCCTCTCTCTCTTCCCAACTCTCAATGCTGGCTCCGAGCGCCACACCCCGGTAACCCACTTCAGCAGGTGGCTAAACCATGTGAGGGGAACTCATCTATGGCAGCAGGTATATGAGAGGGTAAGGGCGAATATAAACAGACTTATACCTCGGTTGTCTCCTCTACTCGCCTCTTTTCATGGAGAGGGGGAACACGCTGAAGTTAGTAGAGCACTGCGCTTGGGAAGGCTTTGGCAAGTACCCAACTATACCCAGCTCAAATTATGTTTCATGTCTGCTAGAAATAACCAATGACCGCAGGCAGACGCAGAGCAAGGGGTCGTTATGAGCTACGCCCTTAAGTCAAGTCAATACTTTGCTAATTTATAAGATGGCGAATTGTAAGTGGTTAAATTTGGGAGAAGTGGAATGTATTCCTTCTTGTATTTATTTAAGGAAGCCCATAAAGAGAACCACCCTAAGAACTAGAAAGCTGCAAAAAACTACATGCGCAAATATAAAAAAAAATTCTTTAATTTGAACAAAAAACTAATAATTCTATCTTCAAGTCTGAAGACCACCGATAACCTTTTTTAAACTCAGTGTTAGCAGACAAAATAGTGTTTATTTTGACAAGGTCATCTGGTTTATTCAAAACAACCACACTTCTACTCTGATGAGGGCGGGGTATGACTAAATCTTCACTCTTTTCAAATTTCTGAAAATAGCAAAGGTCTTTTTTGCACGGCAAGAATCACCAAAATTTTAACTCCCTCGATTGATGGCGAAATTCTTGAAATTAACCGTCAATGGGAGAAAATCTTGAAATTGGCCCTCAATGGGGCAAAATCTTGAAATTGGCCGTCAATGGGAGAAAATCTGGAAATTGGCCGTTAATGGGGGAAGCTTTCAATTCGTTTATCAATTTTTCAAAAGCAAGGAAGTAATCAACTAATCAATATGGACCCCACTGAAGGGGTTAGAATTCGCTCATTTTCGAGCATCAGAGTTTGTCGTAGAATGGACTCTCGACGATATACCATATATAACTATTCGTTGAGGGAACTTCTTTAATTATCTTTAGAGTGCGTGAATGTCTGGCGGGCCGATATTATGTATCTTCGATATGCTTAAGAAGTGGAACTGAGCTCAAGGATAATAATATTGCTATCATTAATAAAATAGAGTTTTATTAATAATAACTATCAACAAACACAAAACGGAAAATATTGACATAAACAGAGAATGGAAAGCGTCGTGGGGGCTCGGGCTAATCCGAGGATTAAAGGATTTAAAAAGGTAAAAAAAATATAGAGTTAAAGAGATGGGATGGTTCGCTAAACCATTTAAAGCACAAGATAGAATTGACAAAAGGGTTAAGTACTCAAAGCTGACGTTTGGCTTACGTAACTTTATACTAGTGGTGCAGTGGAAGGCGACGTGAAGGAATTTCCAGTCCGCTGGCGAGTTTCAGCCGAAGGGGGGAATAAGATGATCCTAACGTGGCGTCTTGGGAATGAGAACCGTTTCTCGACGAACGGCTTGAAGAACAATGGCTGTTCTACGTTGTTCTCTTCTGAACAACAGGGGGGGTGAGAACCGTCTCTTGTCTACGGGCTCAAGAACAATGGCTGATCTAATGTTGTTCTCCTCTGAACAACAAAGGGGAAGGGTGAGAACCATTTCTTGGCGAACGGACTCAAAAGAACAATGGCTGTTCTACGTTGTTCTCTTCTGAACAACAGGGGAAGGGGTAAAAACCGTTTCTTGTCAACGGGGCTCGAACAAACAATGGCTGTTCTAAGGTTGTTCTCTTTCTGAACAACGAGGGGGAAGCCTTGAGGACTTGGCGTCACGAAAGGCTAGAACCTTGGCACTCAAGGGATATTGTCCTCCTTCTGGACAAGTGATGGTGAATCTCGAGGTCGAGGTCCCTTGGCGCACAAAGTGAGAGAGGGTCGTGGTGATGTTTCGCGACGAAAATCTGGATCTCCAATCTGATCTTAGTGGTAAAGTTTCCATCTAAATAGTCGAGACACTCCCTTGGCGCAGGGGGACAATGGAGTGGGAGCTTCGAGGGAATGCACAGCCGAGCCTGGAAACAATGCCTTATCTGCCCATAAGCCTAACTCAATCTGGCGAGGTCGGCGTATGGGGGCGAACGGGGGGGACGATAACCTCCTTGTTTAAACATTGACATCCGGTGGCTGCGTTAAGGCGCCAAGCTTCGAAGCGAAGATGCACGTGGGAGCATCGTGGTTTTAAATAATATGTGATAGGAGTTGAAACTAACACTGCCTCAACCCGTTCTATCACAGAGTTCTTTTACGAAATTGATCTGAAGGCTAATAAATCCCCCACCGAATAAAAATTTCCTCGTTGATTACAATAAATTCCTGTCTCAATTTATAAAAAAGATAAACAGGGAACTTGATATCTCTTATTAGAGAAACCAGAGGTTCCCACAATCGAAAAGAAGAGACAGATGAAGAAAAGGAATAAATAAAATTCCTCAATGGGGCGAAGCACTGTCCAGAGGTCCGCCCCACCACAAGACTACCCTCTCGCCATTTATGCTCCCGATTATATGGTCCCATTTATTCCGTTCGCGCCGAAGGCCATTCGCATTGAGGGGGAGGGGGAGGGGCTATGTGCTAGTACCATATCTCCCAGTTTCGGTTGATCCTTGGGCACACGCGATCATACACTCCCTCCTCTGTCAGGTTTTTCTCTTTCAAACGCTCGTACACATAATAGACTACGATTTTACGAGGTCTTTCATCTTTCCCACACCATCACTCTTATATTCTCTTTACGAGTCTACTCCCAACCATACCACGCCAGAACACTCTCAGTCACAACCTCATTCACATCCTTCTTCACAGCATAAAACATCTCTTAGCCAGTCGTTTCTTACTTTATCCACCTTTCGCACTCAACCATCCATCTCAAGTTGTCCATATATACTAAGCTTTCTCCTCCCCTTCCATAGTCTCTCCCCCATACACTAAAGTCGCCAAAAGCATTCGCTCATGCTAAACCTTCCTGACACAATCCACACTCAAACCCCTGCCATACACTAACGCTCCCATCGCAACCAAAGACTTTGCTACCATTTAAAGCCTTGTGATCGCAATCTGGATCTTCGCTCCCACTATCACTTACTGGTCATCCCTCGAAACCATCGCGCTTACTCGAGGGTGGCACCACGGACTCGGATATCACATCCCACCCATTCTCTTCCCAAACACTACTCTTTTCTGCACTACCTTTTAGCCCCCTACTCTCACACACCCCGTCAAAATCTTCGATCACCATATCCATAATATACCTCTTACTATCAGCCACCACAACCTGGTCATCATCATATTCCAACATAGATTAAACCTCTTCCTCACCATTCTTCATCAATCTCACCCCCCTTTCTCTCATTCCATATTTGAAACCAATTTTTAACCCTAATTTATTTTATATAATTAAGAGAATGGGTTATTTCATTGGGAGGCCAAGAAAAAGTAGACATTAAGTGCAATTTTACCTTGAAGATTGTCCCTTGTGTTTTAATATGAACTTAGACTTCCAAAATCCAATATAAATAGCTATTAATTGTACAGGAAGGAAGAAGAAATTGTGATTTTCCGCCACTTTTACACTCTTCGGCGAATTCATTTCCCTTTAAGTGATGATTCTACAATTTGTACTTGTTGCTGCGTCGCTGGCAACTTTCCGAAGCTCCTTATTGTTGAGAACGCACATGAACTCGTCCAGATGCACAATAGAGAAGAGACACATTTCTTAAAGATCTCGTCATAGCTACAACCAACGAATGTTGCTGATGTTGGAGGTCCCCGGGAGGAGACGGCGTCTCTGCTGCCCCCGACCGCTTGGGAGATTAAGGCTTTGTTTGATCCTACAGCCTGTGGCGTAGGCTCCGCCGTTACCACAATTTAGTGGCGCCGCGCTATCTGTGAGGCTGTCCTGAGGGGAGTAGGTTAGAGTGGAGGGAAGCTGTTGCATGCTGTGGGAATTTTATTGCATCACCCTATCATAGCGGTCCATGCAACAGCTCGTAAGTGGAAGTTCTATTGCAACTTGACCGATAAGGAAATAACTATCACAATGCACCACTCGGTCTTGTAGTATTTTTACAAAAAGGAGTTACTTTAAATACTACAGAAGGGTCGACTCAGCCACTTCAAAACGCCCCCCCCCCTCCATATATACACATCCGCAGCCGTGCACAAATGCACAATTCCTTCAATTTTTGAATACAAACATTTTTTGTTCCCAACCGAAAAGAATTTGACACTCGCGTCGTTGCCTCGAATTACTCCCCCACGACTGCACACAGAAGGGCACGCACACAAGCGGCCATATGTGCACGTCTCGGAGCGCATGCGCATCAGGAAGTCACGAATTCAGACGCACACGCGGTCGAGTAAGAAACGATGACTTTTAGAAAGAGATTTTCATCGGCACAAAGTTCTTTTTTTTCACCCATAAATAAGGTAATAAGCGTGACCAAACTCGACCAAAACATTTTAGCTCTTTCACAGCACTTACACATCCTTGTAAATCCAACTTTTATTGGTGGAAACTTCACTCTTTTTCTCACAGCCCGTCACTTCACTTTTTTGTAAACGATTTGTGTAATGAAAGGGTTAGAGAGAGGTCCTCTTCTTACCTTAAGACTAAGAAGGTGAAAACCAACGAAGGGGGGGGGGAGAGGAAAGCACAAAAGTTGCTACAAACAGATCACAAGAGAATGCGTTGAAGTTCGAAATGAAAATGTGTGTAAGAGACAGCCTAAGTAAACAACTTGCACCCGTAGTTATCGAGGGGCACGCAACTTTCCTAGCCTCGCATCCGTTTCCCAACGAAGGCCGGTCCTTGAGTACCAGTCGGAGGTTAACGACATCAATTTCATAAATACTCAACGTCATATCGGGAACTCTAGTCTAGTGGGACGAAGAGGTAGCCTGCACCCCCTGGAGATAAACTTGTAACTGATATTTTTAGACTGAAAAATATGCACTGAAAACGATTAGCCATGTTCCCATTACCAAAAAGGGGCCCACGTACCCTTTTTCGGCCCCCGAAACCCCGAGGTGGGACATTCGGAGCCTCAAAAAAAGTGATTTCCAACATCACTGATTTTGCCCAGTGACGCATTATTTTACGGGTTTTTGAAGGCGCCGAGTCCGAAAAATGGCTTATTTTTACGATTAGATCTTTATTTTACGTGACAATGGTAGCTGAAGGTCATTTTCAATAAATTCTGGTTAAAAAAATGAACAAAAATCCAATAATTTATTGAGAAATTTGGTTAACACAAAAGTTTTATTTACAATAACTTCAAAATTATTAAAAAACATGACAGAAGACATCCTATGTATATGATCAAGAAGCAGGAGGTAATTTTTTTCGAACAAGCAAGCACTAAAACTTTCTCGGAATTCATCATCGCTTTCAAAGTAGGGATCAAAGTCTACATACCTTTCTTCTTCCTCCTTCCACATCCTCCAATTCATGGTCATCTGCTGTCATAAGATCAATTAGTGACATTGGTAATACAGGACTGCATGACCACAGAGGTTCCAGCATACCATCAGCAGACATGATCCATCCTTGTCCATCGTCATATGGTTTGGTCCTCTCCAGAATGGCTTCATGGGCAGGCTTGTACAAGGCCACTCGGTGATTCACACGCTGGATATGTGGCTTCAGAGCAGAGTGACATGGAGGGAGGCGAGCCAAATCCACCTTTGACTTGGAAGTGAGATGCTTATCCTCTCCAACCATAGTGCGGAGCAGCTTGACACGAACCACATTAACTGATGATTCATGCCTTTGTTGGTCCATGAGACAAGTGAATTGTTCCAACTGCCTTAGCACCTCAGGTTTGACATTCCAGTCGTCTCCGAGTTGCTTAAAGATCACATGAAACCTGGGGTTCTTCTCCAGCTTCTCCAGAGGCCCGATCTTTCCCTTCCCCTTGAAAGCGCTGGTACAGTCCTCTCCGGTGAAGACGTAGAACCCAAGAAGAGTAGCACAGTAATCTTCACCAAGGGACTCTGCAAGCTCAGAGAGGTTCACAAGTTGTCGATGTTTTCCTGATCCCGTATCAAGGTATACAGTTAGTTATATTCCATGAGCGTCGTAGAGAAGAATCATGAATATATCTGTATCAGGGGTTCTAACCACGGCGTTCTTGTACCCAAGTGCTACAGCATGGTGTAGATACAGTACAACCCTAGTGTCCGTCTCTTGCTGGTTTCTGTAGATGGTGGGGAGATCTCGAACTTCAACCTGAAACACAACACCACTATAATAAAAAAAGAGAAAATAAGAAGAAATAGTAAGAATTCAGCCTTTAGTAACGAACATGTGTGACATTTTGATGGAGCAAGTATCATGTTCAATAAGGTTTGTGTGTGTGTATGTGCAATATCTGAAATACATTTATGCATTTATTTGAGATTCTTGTAATGTCTGTGTCATTATACAACATATTTATACAAATGTGTATATATTTTTTTCTGAATGTCTGTTGCTGTTTTTCCCTTTTACTCACCTGTCCATTTGGAGAGAGAAGTTGATGAGCCGTCCCTTCAACAATCAGCACTGCCATCTCGGTTTTCCCCAGCCTTGAAGCAGCCTGTTAACCACTCCACACTCGCAGGAGAAGGTTGCAAAACTGCTTCTTGTTATCATCGTTAGCCAGAAACAGCTTGAAATCACATGGTCTCCGAGTTGCTGGTCCATCCAGAATGATCTTCTCTGATCTGCCTCGTCTTAACCTCTCCTGGGCTTTAATAGACTATGGATGATAACTGTATGTCAAGAACAAGAAATGGTTCTTGGCTACCATTTGATCTAGCACCTGCAGACATATCTCACCAAATGTCGGAGGAAGGTTGGTAAGTGTATGAAGCAGCGCCATGCCGTCCTGAATGAACAGGGCTTCTTTGATGTATGGTAGATCTGTGGTGAAATCTTACAAAAGGTAGCGCAGCATTGTGGCTTTGTTAGTCTTTGAGAAAAAGCCGTCTGGGGTACCAAGACTGGGAGGCACCGGCATCAGGCTGAATGTCATCAGCTTGTCCAGATCCAACGGTTCATTTTGATTCTGTGACTTAACGAGAAGTGTGAACGCCAGGTTGCCTTGCGCCTGATACTGGATGACCTGTGAGAACATAATCATATGGTGTTAATATTGATGTAACCAAGTTATATGTCATAACATGCTAATTTTAAATGAAAATAAGAAATTGTGTTTCACTATGTTCATCCCCACTATAGCATCTTATGTTTGCAATCGCTCTTACAGTTAGAGAATTTGATTGCTTTGGCTACTTGTTTTGATATTAACTTTGTTGGCTATGGTAAAATGCAGGAAACATCAAATAACAAGGTATTGTAATGTCAGTTTACCTTTCCCTGTGATGATATGAGGGTGACCTTCTTGTTGCACGCCTCCATAGTCTTCAGCTTTTGCCGCTTGATAGGGTCAAAGAATCTTCCTGCCTCTCCACTCTGCAGGCGGCAGATGAAGTCAGACTTGGCGACTTTTCCAAAATCTTCTGCCTGGAGGACCTGTGCCTCAACGTCTGGTGAGACTTGGGCTCCAGATGCTAAGGAGTAGAGCCGGTCTTTGTCCGAGCTTTGAACCGGTTGGTAAAGATGTTGACAGCAGCAATGACTCTCTGAACTGCCTCCTCTCCTTTCTTGATTTCTGCCTTCTCCAGCTCACGATGTGTTCCCCTTTTTGGGGAGTCTAGATCGTCGATGATGCCCAACATCTCCAGTCTCCTCATAGAACTGAGCTCGTGCGGATGTTGTACGACACCATCTCTGGTATGCCCCAAACTTGCCATACAGTCAGTCCTATGAACCCACCTGCAAACATTGAAAAAATTTCTTTAAATTAGTTAAAGCAAAAATTGTCTCCCATCATTTTAGTAAAGGGATGTAAACTAGCTTTGTAAATAATATTGTACCTTATTCAGTTATTGCTACTGTTACATGCTAACACCGGTGTAAATAGATTATATGTACCTGACGATTCCGCGAAGCGCATGAACGTCTCTTCCATGGTCTTTTCCACAGCACTGAGTGCCCCAGGAAGCATCGAGCGGGCCACAGCAATTGCACCTTTGGTTAGAAGATCCTTTGCTCCTGGGTGACTCTTTTCCAGGTTTGTTAGGTGTACTTCCAGTCATGTCAAGTATCTGCAAATAGAGTTATGATATTTCATAAAGCACATATGAATTTAAAAAGTATATAATATTGTCATAATGATCAAGGTTGCTGCTTCTTGTTTATCAATATTACTACCTATTATATTTATTAGACACAATTGCAATCATTAGTGTGAATATGATCTAATTTATAATCAAATTTGACATTCAAATGTACAAACCTTGAGTAGTTGTGCCCATCAAAAGCAAAGAACAGGACTGCCATGTCTCCATTACATTTGTGGAACTGCGGCAGGTTGTTTGTCTTGATAGGAAGAAGCAACATAAAGACGAGATGACAATGATCCACAAAAGACATCCAGAAGGTAGCCGTTTTCCCCAGGTGACCCTTGCGCACCTTCTCCTCATAGTTGCAGTACCTCTCCATGAGGGTCAATATGGAGGGGTCGTCAATAGCTTCTTCCAGATGTTTTCGATCACATGACTGTATCAAGTTGAGGAGTGCAGCAGGATCAGCTATAGGTACATTCTCTTCTTCAATGAAATGTTCCATCAGCAGCCTCTCCATTGCCTCGCACACAGCTTTTAGACAAAAGAGGGACTTGGCATAGGCTTTCCCACTCAGAACACCTTTCAGTGAGCCTCTTGTCACCAGTTGAGCCTCAAACAGGATCTCTGTGTACCCAGAGCCACGCATTTTGTGATTTGTGATCATCCCTATATAATTCACTGACGTGTGAAAGGGCCCAATAGTGACCAAATGATAGGCAAACTCGTCTGGCCATCCCTAGATGATGGGCAGGGCTTTCATACATACACCCAAGTCGAATGTATTGAGGACCCACTTTTGCCCCACTTCAACTGTGGCTGCTTCGGAGCGCTTCAGTAGCTCATGTACGA
The DNA here is from genome assembly GCA_963969495.1 of Ceratothoa steindachneri. NCBI lineage: Eukaryota > Metazoa > Arthropoda > Malacostraca > Isopoda > Cymothoidae > Ceratothoa > Ceratothoa steindachneri. The sequence goes on along the minus strand of OZ018329.1, from coordinate 74,308,920 downwards.
CTGCATTGTCAGTGGTTGGTTGATGTATGGGAGTGAAGTAATCCACTGTTGATTTCCTGTAGGAACAGTTCCAATTGCTGAGACAAAGCCTCCAAGTCCTGACATGGACTGCGTGCCGCAACTTCCGATGTATCTGAGAGGCATAGATTGCATCATTTTCAGCAGGGGGTGTAAAGGATGCATTCTGTGGAAATGTCGGCCCAATGTGGATGAAGTAGAGGGGTGGGAGAGTTTCTGGTGTGTCAACGTGTATACTTCTATGCTTGGTCTTGTCGATAAGAGGCAGCGTTCGCATGTGTGTGCTTTCAAAATCAGGCTTGACCTCCTGCACCATTATGCCTCCAGCACTGTTGACAATGTTACTGCCGTGCACATTTGTTATAGTTTTATTCGAATTGTCCCGTTCACAGTGAAACACAACGTTTCCATCTCCAGTCAAGATCTGCGGTGTAAGATGGGTTGAGATGTCATCCAGAGCTTTGTTCAGGGCAGTTTCCAGCTCTGAGCCAAAATTCTAGGTCTCTGAATGGTAAGTCTGTTTAGAATGGTGGTCGAATGCTTGCTTCGAAACAAGTGCCTGACAGGGACACAGAGGAGTATGTGTTTAGGCAGCTTCCATTCTCCATCTGACACCACACGGCAGAGACCTTGACCGATGGAAACCACCAGCTGCTTAGTCTTCTCACTTGTCTCTGTGTCCTCTTTGCCAGTCATGACAATGCTAAGGAAGCGAACGAAGTCTGGAGGTAGAATTTCTTCAGAACTTAGCTCCCTGTCATTGGCTGTTGGCGGCCAGGGGATGTTCTTTGAATCTTTATATGCTCGTAGAATGAGGTCTCGAAGAAGAAATGCAACATCTTGATATCTATCTGTGCTTCTGAGAGCATAGGCCTGGGCAAGAGCGTGTGTAACAGTGATGTTTTAACTGTAGACCAACCAAAATGAAACAGAACCACCTTTATCTCTGTCGACTTTTGTGAAGCTGAGGTGGTTATTTATTGGATGTTTCCGAAAACGATTCAGCAATTTCTCCGACCTGTAGTTTGAGTCCTCATAACCACTCCGTCTCAGTTCGTCAACATATAGCAACCGCAGTGAAGACAATTGGAACACATCATTTTTCTCGACAACCTGAGACTTAACATGATCCACTATGGTGCCAAAGGCCTTCTCATGGGCAGCTGCAAAACGTATCTGCTCAAAATATTGGGGTTCTTCATCTCCGTGAATCCCGCGCTCGTAGTTGTAGATTTTAGACATGATGGATGATGTTTGGCCTCAACGGCAAATAGATCTTTGTCTTCCACTTGACGATAAACCCGAGTTTATCGATTTCTTCCCATGCATTTCCTATCTTTCTGTAGGAGGAGAAGGTTTCAGTTCTCTCAGTTTTCCGACCAACTTTGATTTCTAGCTTCTCACAAAAAAATACACTCTGGTGGAAATATGGGTCAATGGGAAGCTGCTAAAATCGATTTACGAAGGGAGTGATGTCGTTTTGATGTCGTTGCTGCGTGTTAATCATCTTGAAGGCGCTTTAGATGTCTAGTAAAATGCTGGTTTTTCCACGGTCATACCCAACATATTGCAGGTCAATGGGAAGAGTAGTAGGAATCTGGTCACACACAGATTGCATGCGATGAGGAGATTCATGTGAGTGCTGGAGGCGAAGGTCACGAATCTTGTTTAATTCTTGTAGTCTGTTACTTGCTTCACCTTTTACTGAGCTTAGTGGTGTAAAATTACCATAGTCTGAAATAGAACTGGTGTGAAGAATGCATTTTGGGGAACGGTTTTCAGGGGCTTCAGGATGAGCTTGTCACTATATTTTCTTTTTGGCATCATGGGTTACTTCATTCGTTCTCGTTTATCTGAAATTGAAAGAAATCCCAATTAAATGGTGAAATTGGCATCTGCACTGTAAGTATATGATAATAAAATATTTAGACATAAAAACATAGAAAAAATACACTTCATCCAATCAAGAAATCCAATAAATCCAAGCAGAAATATTTTTAGATTCTAATTAATCATAATTAGATATTTTGAGATTCTAATTTGATAATAATCTTACAGTGTAATCATAAAAGTAAGTCATTTTTTGGAATCAGCGCCTTCAAAAACCCCTAAAATGATGTGTCGTCACTGGGAAAAATCAGTGATGTTGGAAAATCACTTTCTTGAGGCTCCGAACGTTCCACATTGGGGTCTTCGGGGGCCGAAAAAGGGTGCGTGGGACACTTTTTCGTAATGGGAACATGGCTAATCGTTTTCAGTGCATATTTTTCAGTCTGGAAATGTCAATTAGAAGTTTATCTCTGGGGGGGGGGGGGTGCAGGCTATCTCTTCTGGCTACCCAACTACTCAGGGCACAATTGAACTTCTTCCCTTTTTGACGCACCAAACTCACGTACATTTGTAGCAGCGTGACAATGGTCATCATTTATGGAAAGAAATCAGAATTTATTTAGCCCCCAAATAGTCAGATTTCTTTCGTTTTCATCGCTCCATAAAATCAAGGCAGACTAATATTTCTTTATAATTAAATGATTTATTTTAATATCATTTTTATGGGCGATTCTGAAATAGCGGGAATATTTGTGAGTTCATCCAAAATAAACTCCTATTTTAAGTACAAAGGAAACTTATGAGTTCGTAGTCGCGTTTCCTCATAGTACCATGTACAAGCATATCGTAGATTGTCAGATGTCAGAGTCTCGTTACACATGCCTGCGTGTATACAAATGAGAAACACAAACGCAAGTAGAGCAGAACTAATTCTTAATCTGTGAGCAGATTTTTGGCTTCATTCTGTAAAATGTTCAAAAGAAACTAAATTATTGAAATACAAAAGGATCGGCTTGGCCACTCCTTACAGAAAGAGATTGCACTTCGCAGGCAGACCTTCGGTCTGTGGACTACAGATCATTTGGCTCTAGCAACTGGGGGAGGACAGACGTCAAAAGGAATGAGGGGGGGGGGGAGCCGAAATTAAAAGGAATGAGGGGGGGAGCAGAAATTAAAAGGAATGAGGGGAGGATAAACATTAAAAGGAATAAACGTAGAGCAGACATTAAATGGAATAAGGGGAGGACAGACATTAAAAGGAATAAGGGGAGGTGCGAAGTGGGCGACTCATAACCTCGGTTTGAACAGAGTTATTTGGGGCGAATGATGGCTGAGTGGATTGAGCTCCCCGACTTTCAATCTAATCGAGGCGGAATGGCTCGATTATCGCCACCTCTCCGACGCTTCCTTTTCTTACCTTCCGACGAAGGAGTACTAGAATCTCCCCCTGGGAGCACTCGTATCCACATACCCGGGCGTGGAGCACCAGTGTCCCATATTCACATATCCATGACGCAGAACCACAAAGGATTCCATGATCGATGGTTGTTAGGTAAACACAAAGCTACCTGACACATCCTCACTTCCCACCTCCAGCGAGAACAGGAGTTTGCTGATTCCGGGGATGCCAGTGATTGTCATTCTGATCTTTATGTGTATTTCATTATGCGGTTGGGGGACCTTCTCCACGACGGGAGGGACGGAGACTGCCTATGCATTTTTCTCTTTAAATCTTCAGCAGCAAAGATGTATTTTAATATATATATATATATATATATATATATATATATATATATATATATATATATATATATATATATATATATATGAATAAAATGCATAGTAAAATCATTCGAGGAGAGAGCGGGGGAGAGAGGGAGGGGGGGGGAGAAAAAGTCTTTAAGATGTAATTTTGGTAAGTATAAAATCTGGATCCAGGGTTGAGGATGGTTAGCTGGGTCGATGATCGTCGTGGTTCTAATAGCGATGAGCGTTCCACGACGACACAGGTTCGAAGCCAACTCATTTATTCACCTTCATATGGCGGTTAAAATAGTTTTCCCTTTTTTCCTCTATTTTAAAATCCCTCGTTTTCTTTCTTAAGCTTTTAATGGTTCACGTAATATCTTCCTCAACGTTTTCCCAGGTTGTGACACCACTTTTCTTTTCCTTGGGCTGTTAACTCCATCCATTCTACATCACGCGTCATGTGATTTTTACTTATTATATCTGTAAAATGAAATATCTGTGCTATTTTCTTTAATGTTGAAGTTAGGCAAGGAATTATCCATCGCCCCCTGTATATCCAATGTTTATAGGAACCCGCCAGGCCGCGAACACCAAAAGCAAAAGAGTTGTCCGATTTTGAAAGAGGGCGTTTGGGGGGTCAATCTGAGGCTGGCGCAATAGAAACCGTATAAAAACACAAAGCTTATTTTTTTTTATACTTCCACTGCAAAAAGTCACTTAAAAATAATAATAAAAATAAAATTACATCTCATTGCTAAAATTAAAGTTGATGTAAAATAAATCCCATTATAATTTATTTGTTGTTTTTTTACAGCAATGGATTTAATAGTAATTTATCATTAACAATAATTCAACTAATTGGTTATTTATCCAATTCTGTAACGGGACATGAAGTGTCTACTGGAAGGGGTGGGGGGCGGAAAGGTTAAAATGTCTAACGAATATGCAGGGTTGCCCAAATTAATTATGTCGCTTTGTCCAAAATATTTCGGACAAAGGTAAGTTAATTAAGATATAATTATTTATATGTTTTATAAACCCTCGAATAGTTTTGGGTGACTTACTCTAGGCTTTTCTGTGTTGTGTTTCCAAGAATTAATATTTTTCATAACACAAGTTTGAAAATGAATTATAGGGATGTAGGAGAATAGCATAATGCACCCACGTTTCCCCGACCTTCCTTCCGGGCGGGCCAGTTATCGAACCTTCCCGTTCCGGCTCGATATCTGATGGTCTCCCACCGGAAGAAACCGCCGGACATTTCAGCTAACCACTGAGATCCTTCCTCGACTGGTTATCGATAGATGGGAGCCCATCTTGGCTTCCAGTGGTTCCCATAAGTTTACAAAGGACGAAATGGAGGGGAGGGGGGGGGGGATAATCAAGCCTCTCTCACCCATAGAAGGTCGCTTGATATCAATTCCGAGTTTCGAGTATAAAAGATGAATTCTTTTAACCCTCGGGAGTAGAGCTTGCACAGCGTCTGGCGGGGCAGGAATTGTCATCTATCTCGGTGTAGTGGTAAATCGTCGAAGGACTAAGTCTTCAGAGAGGAGATCGGTCCCAATTAGGGAGGCTTCTTACCCCGTTGGTCTGCAAGTCAGTGCCGACCCAAGCTCGTACTCACGTGTCAGAGCCGAAGCAACAAACAGCCTCCCTCTGGTTCACTAAGTGAGAAAATTACATCTCGGCTTTTCTCCGTGACCCTACGCATCGATAGGTCACTTCGCCCATCCCCCCTCACTGAGCCACCCAAGATTCCCCGGAGTTCACGAGCGTGGGGCCTTCTTTAACAAGAAGCTCCCATCACTGCCTTCTTCCAGCAGAATCGTGACGAAATTGTGGGATCAGGTCGGTCCCTGGAGAACCTACTTCATCGTCTCCACCCCTTACCTCACCACCTTCACTCACCAGCGCCACCCGAACATCAGGCTCCAAGGTGACCCTTCCCTTTCACATTCAACCAACTTCACCGCTAAGCTTACTAACATTACAAGTGTATAGGGATTTACATAGTGAATAGTTATTTACAAGCCAAGTGAGATATCCGAGATTCACTTATTGATTTATCTCTCAAAGCACATTATTTGCATATATATATATATATATATATATATATATATATATATATATATATAATATATATATATATATATATATATATATATATATATATATATATATATTCTTGGTTAGTGTTTATTAAAACTTTATTTTCATATTGTTGTGTATCTAACTTCCTTTGGGTCGCTTGCTGGCAAAGTTTATTCCAATCCCTTCTTAGCCAACCTCTAAGCACTCTGAGTCAATAAACCCATTCAAGGCACGGGCCGAACGAAGTATAATGAGTAGTACGACGACTCCTCCGCATTCGGGATAATAGGAGATATATATATATATATATATATATATATATATATATATATATATATATAGGAGTCGGGGAAAACTACAACCACCCCTCGGCCTATTCCTCGACAAGGGATAAAAATTAAAATTATCTAAATGTTATTGCGAATATTTTGTGATATCGATGATTAAAAATTAAATAATTATATAAATTTAATTAAGCTGGAAAAGGAAAGGTTGAAAGAAATTGGCCACTCTGTTTGGAATGAACACCTTTTTAAAATGTTTCAACCTTATCACTTGAAATACCGCAATAACCTAAACTATTAACTAAATTTAATTTATATAATTGGTACATATCCTATCTAGTTTATTTATAACTAAATATATATATTATATTTTAATATAATATTAATATATTAAATTAACATTCCCTGAACGAAATTGAGCGTAAAGTGGGATATCTCTAATTGGTGCAACTACATATGGTTGAGATATGAGGTTGTTAGAGACCTGTTGATTCATTCTTTAAATTTAATAACTCAAGACGGAAGGTGTTGTCAAATTAACATAGCTTAAAACCTGTTTAATCATTGAAATCGCTTGCCTGGAAATATAATGTACACTGATACGATGAACATGTTGAACAGTTACTTAGATAGGTTGCACCACTGGTTGTGACAGGTCTTTATAAACTTGAACCCTCTTTATCATTGAGTTAACCTTATTTCTCTCTGTGTGCCAAGTTCCCTTCAAAACTCAAATCAAAACCCTCTTGAGCAAGATCATTTTGTTATCGACCTGCTTATCTTTTCCCCGTTTAGTTATCCACATTTTATGTTCGCTGTTTCTTCTCGTTATTCAAAACTAATGACCCAACTGATTGGCACTTTTGTGCACAGCCAGAAGTATTTTTGCTATTAACAACTATAGTGGCCTCGTTGGAAATATTCAAAAAGGGTGGTTCTCTAATTTCTGCCTGGGCGTCACAGAGCAAGAGAGGAGTTCTTAAAACCCTCCGTTAAAGGTTTTCGGAGGTAAATACCCTGGGGTTTGAACGTGGTTAATATTACCCAGGTTTACCAAAATTCCTTCATCGCCACACTGTAAGGGTCTAAATTCGACTTGACAAAAATAACAGATGACGTGCCTGCTTGTATAACCATAGCGACACGAGTGGTAAAAAAATTATACCCCGCTACGATACAGTAATCTGGATTAATTACTTTGGGTTTAGATTATTATTATTATTATTACAGTGTAGACAAAGTCTATGGGTAACTCACTTTACATGTCAATTATTAGTACAGAAACGATTTTTTCCCACATTCTTTGACATATTTTCTTATGGCTGCAAAATATGGGCCAATAATATAATTTCCATAAATTGTTGCCCATATCATCAAGTATGGAGGGTGTTGTTTGATTTCTAAATAATAATAATGTTGGCTTTCCTTACACGAGAAATGAACATTCCTGCTTCAACTGCTCATATAAATGGCGCACTCATCTGAAAACAATAAGTGCTTTCTTAACTCAACAGGTGTCATATCTATATAGGACAGCTCGTTCACACATGAAAGTTTTAAATGGTTTTACTCGACCGGGAAATAACCAGCGCAGATCTTTTTCGGGGAGAATTTATTAGGCGAAACAAAATACATAGTTACAGCTTTATGGACTAATATAGACTAGGCCTTCAAGATAAAAACAAAACAAAGGCGTTACATGAAAATTATAGACTAGGCCTTCGAAATAATTTCATGGACCAGCTTTGTTTTATAAACGAGCAATATTATAAACATGGAAGTTATTTTTAAAAGACATATTTGATAATAAACTTGTAACTACTCTTTCGAATGATATATTAGGCGACGGAATCAGTAAAAGTTAAATGATTCCATCTCTGATTGAATGGGGGAAACAGGTTAGAGGAATAGCCCACAACGTATCCCAGTGGCAGAGGTACCCGGATAAGGGCCTAGCTGCAACTCATGCTGGTGACCCGTTGCACTGCGCAGGTAGAAGCCCACAGAGGGATATCAAACCCGTCTCTGTGATAGTGGACGCAGGCGCGATATCCAAACCCACGAGGGGGCGGCACAAACAGGACTGATAGTTGATTCTATCACTATCTATCATAAAGTCCGTCCTGATTCAACCCGCGAGAGGAGCCCACATGGATGCATCCAACATTTTCCTCCATTCACCCTAGACAGCCATAATTCGTTAGGGTCGGGTCGGTGGGAAGAGGAACAATGGAAACAGGAAATAAACACACTAGCACAATGGGAGACGAAATATAAGACAGAAGCCAGAAAGGAAAGTAGGGACTAATGAGCACCCTGTACGCAGAACTCAAGGTTGTAGTAGCCAAACTAAGATGCCTCAAACGGTTATATTGCTCAATGTCACAAGCGAGAGTAACAAGGAGTAACAAAGAGTAACAAGGAAAGAAGGTACCCTAGAAGACCTTACGGTACATTCAATGAGGGTACCTTTGGACTAGCAGTCGAGCGGGCACATCTCTGCTCAAATGCTTTACGTCCTTTCACGGCTATTTTTCAAGACCCTGTCTAGTCTTGACTTGAACTGGTAAACAGATTTACTGTTCATAACTTCCACTGGAAGTGCGTTCCAACTACCGCAGATACTGTAGGTGAAAATTTTTCCACACAGATCGCGGTTGTAACGCTTCAGTTCAAGTTTTAAGCCGTGATTTCTTGTTCTGCTTTCAACAAGTGTGAAGATATCGCTGTAGTCAACATTGTCAAACCCTCGAAGTATTTTGAAAACTTCGATGAGCTAACCACGCAGTCTACGGGTTTCCAACGAGAACAGATCTAATCCCCTTAATCTATCTTCATAACTTTTATGTCTGATAGAGGGAATCAGTTTGATTGCCCTACCTTGCACGCGTTCCAATCTCACAATGTCTTTTCGAAATGAAGGACTCCAAAATTGTACGGCATACTCCAGGTGCGGTCGGACAAGTGAGCTGTACAAACACAGTACAATCTCCTTGTTCCGATATCCAAACTGGCGCTTTATGTAGCCTAGCATCCTTTGGGCCTTTTTTCTCCGCCTCAATGCACTGTTTAGAGAACTTGAGGTCGCTAGTGATTGTTACACCCAAGTCCTGAGTGTCGGTGGATTCAAGAGCAGTGCCCTTAAGGATATACTGAGATTTGGGGTTTCGGTGTCCGATATGCATCACTTTGCATTTGCTCACGTTAAAAGGCATTTGCCACGTTTCCGACCACTCGCCAATCTTCCCCAGATCTTCCTGCAGGCTTGCAGTATTTCCATCATTTGCAACGTTCATACCAAGCTTGGTATCGTCGGCAAATTGGGAAATCTTGGCAACCATGTCACCGTCCATATCATTGACGTAGATGATGAATAGTAGTGGTCCCAGGACAGAACCTTGATGCACCCCGCTAGTAACGGGCACCCACTCAGAAGCCTGTCCATTCACCACCACCCGTTGCCGTCTGCCACTTAGCCAGTTCTGTATCCAACCGGCTACTTTTCCGTATATGCCCAGCGCTAACACTTTCCGGAGAAGGTGGCGGTGTGGTACCTTATCAAAGGCTTTCTGAAAATCTAAGTAGACCATATCCACCGCCTTGTCCGATCGTGCTCACTAAAGACGAAGTGGAAGAATTCCACAAGGTTCGTCAGGCATGACCGTTGCCTTCGTTTATAGTTAGGGAAATTGATCTGCACGTGAGATCCCACGAGAAAGACGATTTGAAAGAGGAACTAGAAATGCAGAACAAACACGTAACGATATGTGCAATAATAAAATTCATCTACAACACCCACGAATTTAGTGTTGTGTGCCACCTCAGAAATGGTAAACAGAGGACTAAGCAACGCTCTACTGCGTTCACGCTGAGAATCCCACCAGAGAACCTTGATAAGGAAAAATTCATAAACGTTCAAACTTGTTTTCAGTGCTTTGTATTTGAAAAGCATATACAGCTTTGGCCAAAAGTATTAGGCCCCCCTAGTGTTTCTGGGTTCTGCTATCTCAATGTTAATGAAAGGATGTCGGGCTTTTACAACTGTATATTATATATATATATATATATATATATATATATATATATATATATATATATATATATATATATATATATATATATATATATATATATATGTGTGTGTGTGTGTGTAAATGGGTAGAAATCTTACTTGGCATTGTAATTGATCAAAAAAGTCATTTCGCCCAAAATAAACTCTATGAGAATTCCGGGTTCTGCGCGCTGACGAAAAAATCTGGTTTATGTCCTTGAAATAAAGAATAAACGTAAAAATAACGAAATACTAAAAAAAAAGGCAAAAATAATAGATATTAACAAAAAACAACACCAGTATGGTAGTAAAGACTGCACCATATGTATAATCATCGCTAAATCATGTTTAGAAGGCTTTGATAAAGTATACATTTGAAAAATGGAATAATTATGACAGCATCTTGCACTTCACACACACACCTACATGAATCAGTTCTGCACTAAATAATTGGCTGTAGTTATCTATTTTTACTTGATAAAGTACAAAATATAGATGCACCGCCGATTTCCCTGCGACGGAAGGTCCAGCATTTTTGATTTGACCCCCCAAAATTGAGTGGGAAATTGAAATCAAGGTTTCAATCAGACGAGTTTATTGGGCGTCCAATCTTTCCTTTATTTTTTATTATAGTAGTATTTATTAGGCAAAAACTAAAGATGGAATCTCTAAACGCTAGAAAAAATCAAGGCCGGTTCCCTAAAATTAGCAAATGTTTGTCGAAATTTTCGAATTCTCCGCGTGAATTGTGCTCACGATTTCGGCGAGGTAGCCAGTAAGATGGTGTTTCAGTCCTGCAGAAGATGGCAATGGTCGTATGAGGTTCTAGCAGAGGCTCCCAATCCTGTTAGAGAGGGCAGCGGTATTTAGAGTTCAAGCTAGACTTCACTGTGAGATTTGGAAGCCTTGTGACTCCATTCTTTATAAGCCTTCCAAGGGTCAAAAACGAGCGTAGCGCTGGCGAGACTTATATTTAAAATAATACTGCGAAGTGTTTCGAAATCTCAACTTCCAAAGGGAACCAAAAGATTATTTGCCACCATTATCACACTCCACCACACCGAAAACCCACTACTCTTGTACGACCCCATTTTGGTAGTACTTTCTTTTCCCTAATTTTGCCTCTACAATCTCTACTTATTCCCACGAACCCACTGATTTCTACGTATGTTCAAGGCAATCTAGTTCGCACCCTCCTCGGTAAAAGCTATACCCATCTCCAAGTTTTTTTAATACCTCGATAAATGTAGTGCCCTTCATTTATTTTGAATATTAATGGTACGCTCAAGTTTAAGCCTGAATCAATATCTTTAGTTATGGACACGATAAAATTACATCGATCCTTCCAAAAGCCCCAGCGACAACGAAAACCTAGTTTTCCAAAACGTTCACATGTTTAAGTGACAAGGTTATAATCACTTTTCGCACTGGTTTTCTCGATTAATTATTGCGAGTAATTCCCCTGTGTCGCCACAAATTACCTGCTACAAGTCGTTAAGTTCCGAACAATTCATCTTTATAAAAGAACGTCTATACACTGAATCCCCCAACACGTAACTCCAGTGATATTTTTTCCAAAATAATACCCAGCTTTTCACCGTCTGCGCGGGAGAGAATGTGCAAAATTTCACTGCGAAACAGAATAGTTATCAATCAAGAGCAGTGTCCGAAAGACTGACAAATTATAGCGCATGTAAGCGCGACACGACGTGTCCAAATCTGCCAGTGGGTAAGCTGTGGAAGAATATATTATTGGTTCATCAAGTGGTTATAATATAAAGAGACAAATGGAAAACTTCTGCGAATTTTGCTGTGGGATGAATGACTTGAATTTCCTTCTAAAAAATATCTTAATTAATACAGTTTCAGTGATAAGGTACACACACTACCGTGCCATTTAGAGATTTGATAAACTTTTATAATTTATCTAATGTGCAAGTATCTGTTTTTCATTTAATATTTATTTAATTTAGTTTTAGAAAAGGGTGACTATCGTTGTTTTGGCAAAGTGTTTTATCTGGCGAGGCTTTGGAATGAGGAGTTCTGGATTTCTTCTTCTTTTTTCCTCATAAAGTTTGTAAGGAGAGATTATATGCAATAACTCTTTAAGGTCGTAATAACTTTCGAGAAAAGTTTATTAAACTTTTATTTTATTTCAGATACATTTACGAATGTGATAATCACAACACACTTGAGTTTTATTACAACGACTCTCCAGACATCTTTTCAAGAATCATTTTCTGATAAAATGGCCAAGAAAAAAACACTTTTTACAAGTAGAGAAAAAGTTATATCTTGAAGGAATTGGGTTAAGGAAAGTCTTTTCTGTAAAAAACAAAGAAAATGAGGAGTGATAACTGTGGAGAAAAGTTTAGAGAATGGTATTCAGCCAAGAAAAAGGGTTTAACCAAAATTTCGAACTCTTATCCCTAGACACCCTAGTTAAATCAAAAGAAAGGTGGTTAAAGACCCTTATGCCCTCAGTGAAGTCTTTTTTCGATCTGCTTGGCTCCTTCCGTCTCGAGAAAAACAAAATTTAAGTCCCCCAACAAATTTTCTATCGTTAATAATAAAACAAAAAGAAAAATTTCTAACCAAAACCATGAAAACTTCTGTTGTGGACCGAGACATAGATAAAAACTAACTTTAGCAAAATTATCTTCACTGACGAATTAGGAGTCACTCTAAAAGTACCGTATAGTTGAGCGAGAGGCTGAGTTGCAAATGGATGTCAATAAACGAGGAGGAAGTTTATTGATGATTTTGGTTACAATTGTTTGAGACAAGTTAGTATGACCTTTCGAAGTGGAATTTTTTAAGCGTTTTGCGCCCGCTTCCAACCGTTATTGGGTCTATCCAGGCAGGCGTCAAAATATATTCGGAGGAGTAGTGCCAATTCCATGAGAAAAACTTCCAACCATGGTTGAAGAGGTAACCAGTGAAAATAAGGAATTCCGTTTGTTTTCACGCAGGTTCTTCCTAATCAAGGACAATCAATCATAGATCAAAATCCCAACAGTTGCAACCTAAATCCAACAAAAAACTTGTGGTCTCCGGATGAGAGACGATTACGCAAATGTCAGACAATTTACCAACAAAATAGATCATTGGAAAGACATCCTGGACGCTGTAACGAATGTTTCTACTGATTGTAATAGAACGTTGACTTAATAGGTAGACAACAGACTGTTTAAAGTTAATAGAAAAAATTTCATTTGTCAGTAGCTCATGAACAGTTCTTATATAAAATTATGTTTCATCTAATTTTCCTTTATTATATTTCTCGCAATTACTTCATATATGTAGCTAAGACTCTTTAGCCACTAGAACCTTTTTTATATATCCTAAATTTGAAAAGAATATGAAGTCACGATTTTCCACAACAGAATAATAAAAAGAGAAATAAATAAAAAGTAGGGAAATTCTTTAAGTAAAACTGATTGGATAAATGGGATGATGTTAGAAACGATGCAACAATTGATTGTTCTTCACAGTAAGAAATTGTCTACAAGCGAAAGGAGGAATATTTCATTTCACACAGCTACAAAAACAAAACAAAAGTGAAGAAATTAAGCGTTTTTCTTTTTCCTCTAATCAATCTATAAGTGTTGTAGCTCTGCGCGGTAAATAACAGATACAAATGGACTTAAATTTTCTGCATTCGATACGAGTTCCAAATAACATTAAATTTGTACATTCCACTTACATTAATTTAATTTAATTTACCATGTTTTAAACCATTATAAAATCTTACAATTGTTATTTAATTATAGTTACACAATTAATAGATAAGATAGTTTTCTTTAATATTTCTTCGATAAAATGGGTTCATACTTACATCATTTAATAGATTCAAATATGTTTTTTTAGTTTAGTTTATTGTACATGTATATAGTTTGGTTTTAGTAAAGATATATTAATTTTAGCAGAAATAAAATAAAGCTATTATATTAATCGTTTTCTTTAAGATTAAAGTTATTTAAGGGTTGAGTTCCGATAGTTAATTATTTAGCGGACATAGTAACGTATGGGAACCATCCATTCAATAGTTGCCAAATGCCACCATCTCTCATTTTAGGGCTCAAAGCACAAATTCTCCTTTGAATCCTCGATTAATTTTATTTCAATTAAATATATAGAAGCTAAAGAATTTTAATTATTACCTAGCAGATAATATTGGACGGAGAGGTAATCCTACCTTGTGAGTTTTTGGTAAACCAAAGATAATACCTGGCGATCTACCTGAAGCAAACAGTTGGTTGTAAAAATCACAGAGAATATTTTTCTTTTTTAGAGGCCAAACAAGTCTACAATTAAGATGTAGGATCGCTAAGCATATCGGAGTATCATGCAGAACCAACATTCCCATCTCTAAACCCGAACACTCCTCTATACGAGAACATTCACTAAAACATAAACACCCGCTTGACCCTGATTCCTTTAGTATACTCTCTTCTGCCTCCTCTTCTCTGGATTTAAAAATTCTCGAATCACTTTACATTAAACAAATAAACCCGGAACTCAATGATTATTCATCATCCCTCAAATTATTCACTATATAGACAAACGTACAACCAACCACATCCCCCTTAATAGTTTTCTTTCTGCCTAATTATGTCCATAATATTAATTGATACTCCCAGCTACACCGAAATAAGGTTAGTGCTCGTACAGATAATTTTTTATTTTTATTTTAGTTTGTCCCATTTATATCCAAATGATCTAGTTTACAAATGATTTTTCCTTAATTTAATGTTTTAGTCGTCCTCTTTGGCCCCTCCATTATTGATTATTTAATATTTAAACTTTCGTGCCTTAGTCTACTCGTATTCATTTAAGGTTCAATCACTTAAATTTTAACTTTATTGAAGGCAGAAGAATTCGGTTGAAAATCAACGCTGAAACTACATCTCTTACTCGATAAAGGAGGAAAAGGTTAAGGTGAGGCAGCCTTAAAACGCCAAAATTTACCTCGCTATCCCCACGGGGACTATACGGAAGACACTTTTAACCGGCTCCTAGGCGACTTAATGTCGACCTAACTTCCCTCTCCCTCCCTCGACGGAGTTGCGAAGCCGAAATGAACTGAACTGCTATTCATCTAGTCTCGCTTCAACTTTGTCGGTCCACTTTGATAAAAATAATTGGGGACGTAAAGGAAAGCAAGTTTGAGGATTAGCCCACTGTGGAACTCTACGGAAGATACCACCCGGTCACGAGGCGATGCTAAAAGCTTTGGGGACGAGTTCGCTCTAATCTCTAAGGGTAGCTTCCGGCCAAGACCACAGGGGGACATGCAACCGTTCCTGTGTAAGTTGGAAACAGCAGCGATATCCAAACCCTAGATGGGGCAGCACTACCGGATGGTGGTAGTTGATTCTATCACAAACCATCATTAAGTCTGCCACACGTCACCCATCTGATGGGCCTCCCCGCGTCCACCCACCATTATTCATCCCCCAATCTGGCATTTCACGTTCACGAAAGCTTAGCGACGAAGTAGAGGGAATCATAAAGAAATCTAAAAAGAAACAGCAGCATAAGAAGAAAAGGAGCGAGAAATTGACTTAAATCAAGTCACCCATAATAAGAGTTTTGGGAGGTAAAGCAAACCCAGGGCTGAGGGGCCGCTCTCTTGAAGAGATGGCCCAAGACCACACAACTAGAATACCTCTGCGGGTTGTCGACGGGCAGCCCAAGCCTGGTAGAGAGAGTGTATTCGAGGCTGTGCATGGCAAGTTGGGCATTGTCATGGTGAGGCTGCTAGACATAGTGTCAGGTTACATCGCAATATGCGAGGAGAAAGACAGAGAGGATATTACTAAGGAAAACACAGTTGGGGTCCTACGAGGCATTGGGCTGCAGCCAGCAATACCACCACAGATACTGGCCCACAGGAGCGTGGTGTGCCGACGAATCGACCCGTGGATTGGTCAACACTCGGCGGACGAAATCAGTGATGAAATCCAGTTTCGGCAAACCTAGGCAAAGATAGCCGAGGTAATAAAATTTAAAAACAGAAGGGATGGAAGCGATTACACCTATGTATTCAAGGTGATCTTCGCGGAAACGACCATGGCTCAAAACGCAAAGGAACAAGGCCTTCTGATGTTCAATGCCAAAATTAGCGGGGAGCAGATTGAGAAGGGAGAATACACTCCTGTCCAATTCTGCTTCAGATGCTACAAGATAGAAACGCACGCCACCAAGGACTGCAAAGAGCCTCAAGAAACGTGCTCTAAATGCAGCAAAAAGGGACTCAATTGCGGACATGCAACAGCAACACCGAACAATGCGTAAACTGCGGCAAGGGACATAGAACTATAGCCATATCATGTCCCGCTAAAAAAGAGATCATGCGTAACAAGCTGGAAGCTAAGAAAAGTAAAGAAACGCGTAGAGCGAACACGTCCTACGCCCAGGCGGAAAAGGCAGCTCTCTCGGAGGTAGATAACAAAAAGACCTACCTCAAACTACAAAACGAGATCTCGACATAGATCATGACGTGCATCCTTCACGCGCACGTTCGCGACAGAGCTAAATCAGATGTTAGCCAAAAATGGGATGAAACAAATGTGGTTTCCGGACAACCCCCCTTCCGGGGATGTACTGCATCTATAGATGGTTCCAAACCAACAACCAACAGGGCAAGACAACACCGATAAAGTGACTAATAAAAAAGAAAACCTCAATATTTACTTCACCATGCCCCCGGGGACTCTCCGGGAGACATTTTTAACCAGCTCTTAGGCGACTTAATGTAGACCTAACTCCCCCCCCTCCCTCCCTTGACGGAGTTGCGGAAGAGTTCGCTCTAATCTCTAAGGGTAGCTTCCGGCCAAGACCACAGTGGGACATGCAACCGTCCCTGTGTAAGTTGGAAACAACATCGATAACCAAACCCCAGGATGGTGGTAGTTGATTCTATCACCACCCATCATTAAGTCCCCACACTTCACCCGTCTGAGGGGCCTCCCCGGGTTCACTCATCATTCATCCACTCATTTGGAAGTTCACGTTCACGAAAGCTTAGCGACGAAGTAGAGGGAGTCTTCAACAAATAAACAAGGAAATATCATAAGAAGAAAGGTAGCACGAAATTATACTAGAATCAAGTCACCACTAATAAGAGACTTTGGAGGAAAAGTAAACCTAGTACAGAGGGGCCGCTCTCTCGAAGAGATAGCCCAAGACCATACAACAAGAATACCTCTGCGGGTAGTCGACGGACAGCTCAAGCCTAGCAGAGAGAGCGTATGCGAAGCTGTGTATGGCAAGTTAGGCATTGCCATGGTGAGGCTGCTGGACATAACCTCGGGTTACATCGCAATCTGTGAAAAAGAAAAAGATATAGAAGACATTACCGAGGAGAAGGCAGTTGGGGTCCTTTGGGGCATTGGGCTTCAACCAGCAGTACCACCACAAATCCTGGCCCATATGAGCGTGGTATGCCGGCGAATCGATCCGTGGATTGGACAACACTCCAAGGACGAAATCATGGAGGAGATCCAGCTTTGGCAAACCTGGGCCAAGGTAGCCGAAGTGATAGTTTAAAAATAGAAGGGATGGCAGCGAATACACCCATGTCTTTAAGGTGGTCTTCGCTGAAACAACTATGGACCAAAAGGCAAAGGAACAAGGCCTATTAATGTTTAATGCCAAAATTAGTGGGGAACAGATTAAAAAGGGAGAATACACTTCAGTCCAATTCTGTTTCAGATGTCATAAGATGGAAGCACACGCCACTAAAGACTGCAAAGAGCCTCAAGAAACTTGCTCTAAATGCAGCGATAAAGAGCACAATTGGAGGTCATGCACTAGTAACCTTGAGAAGTGCGTAAACTGCGGCCAGGGAAACATAACAATGTCTATGTGATGTCCCGTTAAAAAAGAAATCATGAAAAACAAACAAGAAGCAAAGAAGAAGAAACACGTAGAACGAACACGTCCTACGCCCAAGCGGCAAAGGTGGCCCTCTCGGAAGTAGACAATAAGAAGACATATCTTAAACTACAAAACGAGAATTCGATGAAGATTATGACGTGCATCCTTCACGCGCACGTCATAAACCTTACTCGCCCTGGCACGTTCGCAACTGAGCTAAACCAAATGTTAGCCAAAAACGGGATGGAACAAATGTGGTTCCAAGACAACCCCCCTTCCGGGGATGTACTGCATCTATAGATGGTTCCAAACCAACAAACAAAGTGGAAAGACACCACCAAAAAAGTAACCACCATAAAGAAAAGAAACAAGCAGTCGATGTGAAAACTCCTGCATCTTAAACAGAATCAAGTAATCACTACACATAAAGAAAACACCGACACCAATAGTTCCTCGGAATCCTCAGATTCCTCGGACACCAAAGTCCCACAAACCCAGAAAGCCAAGGGAAAGAAAAGGAAAAACAAAAGATTGTGGGCGGATAGCATCAATCTAAAAATCTACGCTTGCGATCAGTCTCCCTTTCCCGAGGAAATGGAGGCCAGGGATATTTTCCACGGAATAAAAAACAAAATATACAAATGGGAATCCGAATACGAAGTCAACCCCGAATCGGTGGAAGGAGCTCTGCTCAGCCAGAATGTGACCCTACATCACAGCACCTGCGAGCAGATTTCAAACGTTGAGTTCAGGAAGAAGAGAAGTGGGAGGAAGAAAAACATCACCCCAAAACACTAAAGAAACTACCTGGAGACAGTAAGCAATAGAATTAAGATTCTGACACTCAACGTAAATAGATGGGAGGGAAAAGCTATGGCATATGGAAACATATTCAGAGTGCTTGTCCTCATCATTCTTATAACTGAGCGCGGTATCGATACTACAGCTGGTCGAATTAAAATACCGGGCTACATAGTCATGAAAAATTATTCTCAGGAAAGGTTCAATGGTGTTGCAATAGCTGTCAAGGGGAACATCTCGTTCAAACAATTACCAGAACTTGATGAATCCTTTGTGGCGATCGACTCCACACAGTGGTATGAGACCTCGTGATAGCTGCAGCCTATCTCCCGTTAAATAACTTCTACACACTGTTCGGGCACCGCAGAATGGCAATCTTAGGGGGAGACCTCAATGCCAGATGCCGTGCAGCGGGCTATGGTAGTACCAACGAAAGAGGCCGAAACTTGGAACTGATTATGGGAAGAAAAAACATGGAGAATAGGGCCGGATTTTCTGACCTATATCACTTCCAGATCAGCAACCAAACCTGACATAATCTTAACAAGTGAAGGCTTCCCATTTAACAACCATAGTGAGCCACGCCCAACAGTCCCAAGTGATCACATAGCGATACTCACCACAGTATCTCTCGCTCCGATCCAGCTTCCAGTCTCTCTCCGGAAAAAAACTACGCTTTGGCCAACTGGGATCGTTACAATAGACGACTTAGTCAATACGCGCCAGCTGACTTAAGCGAGGCGGCATTGAAGGATATAGACGGGGAGTTGGAGAGGATAACTACGTCCATACTAGGAGCAGACCGCGAGAGCATACACAAAACTGGGTATGAAACACCTCTTCAGTCCAGATGGACAGAGGAGATGAGAGATATCGCTTGCGTTCACAGGAAAGTGTACGAAGGGATAAGACAGGAAGGTCCTAACCGGGAAAGAAGCTCGCTCTTTCGACGCCTAACCACAGAGCTTAGAGAGGCTATCGACCTCCAACAGGAGGAAATTTGGGTGAACCTGATAGCCAAAGTCGATAGCGAACTCAACCCGGCTGAGTTCTGCCGTCAAGTCAAGAACTTAAAATGACTAACAGCAAGACCAAAGGCTCGAATAAAAGAGAACGGAGACTATATAGAGGACCCGACTGTTCTAGAAGACGGGTTCAGAATTTTTTTGAAAAACGTCTTCACGATCACCCCTGAAGAAAACGACGAGTTCGACTAGGAATTTGAAGGCCAACTGATCGAAAAACTGAATAAGGTAATGCACCGCACGCACCCACAACATCGAGTCAACGAAGGCAGGGAGATGGCGGACCACGGCCGACCCATAACACCAGAGGTCATGGCCACTGTAAGAGCCTTCCAACAAAAGGCACCAGGCTGGACGGGCATCATCAGAAACATCGTAAATATCCCACAGCAGATCATTCAGGGAATTGCAAACATTTACAACGCTGCCCTGAATAGGGATTACTTCCCTTAAAGGTTTTAAGATTGCTAAGTAATCTTCATACCCAAGGGAGGTAAACCTCCTGATCAACTGGTAAATTACATGCCAATCGCCCTGCTGGAAATCGTTGCGAAAGCCTACGAGAAGCTCCTAGCTGACAGGCTTCAAGAACAACTAGCCGAGCTAGGAGCTCACAACCCTCAGCAGCACGGGTTTTGCAAAGGACGAGGAACGGAAACAGCTCTCGCCCCCCTAACGGAAAAACTCGCTTGCAGTAAAGCTAAGAGAAGGTACGCAGACGTGGTGCTGCGGGATGTAAAGAAGGCCTTTGATAAGGTATGGCTGCGAGGGCTACAATTCAAGATCCTCAACCTCCAGCTAAACCCATTTCTGGAAAAGGTCCTTTGTAACTATGTTACGGATAGGAGAGCTCAAATCACGATCGAGGGCTCCAAGGGACCCGAATTCGAACTCGAAGCGGGAGTTCCACAAGGCAGCTGTCTCAGTCCTTTGCTGTACCTCGTGTACACAATTGACCTACCTGCTCCAGTGAGGTACGATTCGATGTATCTGCAATACGCAGATGATATCACCCAAATCGTCCTGAGTCCATCCAGGAACTCTGGAAGCCAGGTAAGAACGACAGCTGCCGAGATTGACATCAATCGCTATGAAAAAAAGGAAAGATTAAGACCAACCGCCAGAAGTTCACCATAATTTCAATGAACCGCCGGAAAGTTGACATAATCGTCGAAAGTGAACACTATCCGTACTCTAACGAGGGAAAAATCCTGGGCTTACGACTCTACAAATCTGGTTACAAGGTTCAAGTAAATACCAGAGTCTCCCTAGCCAAAAGAGAGCTGAAGAAACTTTACCGTTTCCGAAGCCTCAGCGTGCCAAACAAGAAAAAACTGTTCGTTGCCTTGGTACGCTCAGTCCTAGTGTACACGGCTGTGATCACGCAGATGGCAAGCTGTACATCTCTCAGAATGATGCAGTGGGTGCAGAATAAAGCCATACTGCTGATAACTGGCACACAAAGGATCGGCCGTATTCGGCAATCGGTTCTACATCAAAGAATCGGACTAAAACCGATCAATATGGAGATCCAAAGGCTAGGGAGAAAGACTTGGGACAAAATCGATCAGGAAATACTCCCGACAACAAACATCGATTTGAACGTACGTGGAAACAGAAGACGCGCAATTGGTAGACCAGCTCTGTTCCCAAGTGGTAGAACCTGCGCGAAAGAAAAGGTACTACCGATATATACTTAGTAGTATTCAAAGGAAAATGACCTAAATGAACTCGATTCAGATTAAAACACTAATTCACCTTAACAAAAGAGGCGAATTGCCCAAATTAAAAATTAAAATAAAAAAGGTGAAGTGCCCAAACTCATTAAATACAAATTAACTAATTTTAAAAGAGGCAAAGTGCCCATATTAAAAATTTAAAATAAAAAGAGGCGAAGTGCCCAATTCAAATTTAAGTTTAACAAGCACAGATCATCAAAACTAACCAACTAAAACAAGAAGTGAAAGACAGAACAAATTAACGAAAAGAGGCGAAGTGCCCAAACTATTACTCAAATTGAAAATAGTAAATGAAAAACTGAATAAAATTTAACTAGAGATATTTAGCATAACAAAAAACATTGTAAGGCTTGAATGCTACGACGGTGGAATATATTAAACTAAACAAATAAAAAAAAATACGTATATATATATATATAACAATGGAGGAACCTGGCTGTCAACGACAGTCAGCGCCATTACTGACGGAGGAAGAATACATTATGAAATATAATAATAAGAAGCATGCTGGTGATGCCCTAACACCAGGGCAAACTAGAAACCATTTTCACACCTTTATCAACCTACCACACAATTCATCACTTGCATTATTAATTAAAATTTAACTTTATTGAATTGCTTGCTTCGCTCCATCTATTAATATCCGCTTTGATTACATACCCCCTGATCTAAATTATTTTGGATTGTTCGCTCTGCCCTTATAATTCTTTCTTGCTGTGGTTTATAGTGAATTACTTGTATTCCGCTTAATGCTTGATTCATGTTTATTATTCAAATTTGCTGCTCATGGGATTAGTTAATCATTTTTTTTGTTAGTTTTATTAATCGATTTCTTATCCCTTGCTTTCGACTTTATTGCTATAGTTTATAATTTTTGCATTTCGATAGGAATTTAATTCATGTTTATTATGCACACTTTAAACTCATGAGATTATTATTTAATTTAGTAATTTTTTACGATATTAATCAAATTCTTATTAATAGATTTTCACCCATTTGCTTTCGACGGTTTAGGATTATATATTTCATTTTAACTTCTTGCTTTCGGTTATCATTTTTGACTCCTGTCATGTTTTTTTTATTGCTGTGTTTAGTTATTCTTATAAAAATAATTCTTTGTATTTAGAATTCGCTGATGATTGTCATCGTTAATGACCGAAACGTTCGGAAAATTAAATGATCGTAACCATCGCATATGTCTTCATATTCCAACTATATATATATATATATATATATATATATATATATATATATATATATATATATATATATATATATATATATATATATTTATTGGAAGGAGGCCATTTTTTAGGCAGCACTCATTGAAATCGACAGCAACAGTTGCAGCTTTCTTATAGCTTTGACTCTAGTCTCAACAGATGGCTTTAGGCGAGGAAAATTGCTCGGAAGAGGCATAACTTAATTTTCCTAGACGTCTTTCGACCTAACAGTGGATCATCTTCAGGGCAGAATGGTGAACGTGATATTACAGGAAAATATATTGAATATGTTTGAACATTACCGTAAGAAAACGGATGAATCAACTAATTCGAAAAATACATGGCTAGATTTATGTTTAAAAATATTTTGAACATTATTGTAAGGAAACGGACTAATCAACTAACATGAAAATACATGGATATGTTCAAAAATATGTTTGAGAACAAAAAATTGATGTTGGGTATAGAAAAAAAAGAGGAAAAGGTTTAGGGAAATTCTGGTTCCATGCGGGAGCGTTGCAGATATTGGCGGCGAGTCGTTGGGAGAATAGCATCTGGCTGGAATTGTATATTAATTGAAGGTCTGCGTTGGGAGATCATATCTGCTTCGGCCATTCGGAGTCTTAGGCGGTCAGGATCACCGAAGATGATTGAGGTGTTTTGGGTGAGTGTTTGTCTTGTAATTGACGCATGATGCGTTGCATCGTCAACCAACGCGACAAAGTTGTAGAAGTCATCCCGATATATTTAGAGTTGAGGTGAACGCAGTCACCAACATTGCACGAGTGAGTGTGTGTGTGTATATATATATATATATATATATATATATATATATATACACTTGTAATTGATTTGTTCTAAAAATTCTGACTAAGAAAAAGCTAACCTAACTATGAAACCTCATCAATTACTACAAATTAACCGATGAAGAACGAAATTTACCGAAGACATCCACGAAAAAAACAAAAAACACAAATTACACACACTACAAGATATACCAAAAATCAAAGACTCTAAGCAAAACAATAAAGTAATTAATAAAGCAAATATTACCACAACAGCAAATACGCATTATCACATCCAAAGACATTAATTGATTTTGAAAACAAATGGCTTGAATATATATATATATATATATATATATATATATATATATATATATATATATATATATATATATATATATATATATATATATATATATATATATATATATATATATATATATATATATATATATATATATATATATATATATATATATATATATATATATATGTATATATATATATATATAAACAAACTCCAAGACAACAAAGGAACTACAAAACCAAAAATACTTAAAAGCGATAGGCCTGGTCACCAGGCTCTAGCATCTCTTTGCACCCTTGCACACTTCTTTCTCTTTTCACCACTGGTCTACTTTCCCCTATCTTTCCACACACCCTTACTCTATCCCCTACCTACATCTACTCTTACAACACATAACATGACATGTCTGACTATTTGTCGCTCCGATCTACTTCTCTGGCAAAGGAGGCAAAGGAAAATCAAGTTTGAAAACGGGCTTCTTTTAACGGCGGTCAACTCGGGGACACCGAGATGTCGGGAGTAGGGTTTCCGGCTGAAGTTGCACCTTAATTGCCGGTTTGTTCATTTGAATATATATAATCAACACATGTGGTGTCGATTAACTTTACCACATCACTGAATAAGATGTTATTTAGTAGGTTTTCATTTTCAATTTGATCCACAAATTCTGCGACCTTTCTGCTCGTGCAGTAATTGAATGTGATAGGCTTTTTCATAAGTGTTGAACGCAAGATTGTGCACTGATGTCTTGGGCATTCTAAGCCTCTTGACTGGCCTTTCTCACTTTTGTTGGTTCAATTTTTTCCCGTCTTCTTTCTCACCATGTACGGATCAATTTTTTCCCGTCTTCTTTCTCATCATGTACAGATCAGGTTCTTTTAAATTCATACACAAGTGAACAGATCGCGTTGTCTTTTTCTCGTACTTCAATTAATTTCGCTCCTATGAGGGAAAAGTTCGAAAGAAAGTTTAGAAAACCTGGACCTACAGACAATGCGATCCGTTCACTTATGTATAAATTAAAAAGAACCTGATCTGTACATGATGAGAAAGAAGACGGGAAAAAATTGAACCAACAAAAGTGAACAAATGCGACAATTGTTTGAAAATAAACCAAGAACTTCTGTGAGAAAGGCCAGTCAAGAGGCTTAGAATGCCCAAGACATCAGTGCACAATCTTGCGTTCAACACTTATGAAAAAGCCTATCACATTCAATTACTGCACGAGCAGAAAGGTCGCAGAATTTGTGGATCAAATTGAAAATGAAAACCTATTAGATAACATCTTATTCAGTGATGAAACGACTTTCCACACATGTGGTAAAGTTAATCTACACAATTGTCGCATCTGGGCAAAGAAAGACCAAGTGGTTTCATGGAATGGAAAAGAGACTCCAAAAGTTAACGTGTGGCTTAGAATAGCCAAATTTAAAATTTTTGGCCCATTCTTTTTTCATAAAGCATCTGTGACAGGCAACATCTACCTTGGTATGCTCCAATATCTTCTATAACCACAGCTGGTTGATGATAGCATTGTTGATAGTGTCGTGTTTCAACAAGATGGTGCACCATGTCATTATGATCTAATAGCCTGAGATTACCTGAACAGTCGCTTTCCAAATCGATGGAATGGACGTAGAGGATTTGAACCTTGGCCCAAAAGTCATAAAGTCCACAAGACAGTGTGTACGAACTCGTCCCAAGTACAAGGCACAAGCGGTAACGACTCCGCTCATCCCGGTACTGGCAGAGGTAGCGTGCGCAAAGATCACCCAGACTGGAACATTCAACAAGAATGTGCCTAACAGTCAAGTGGACAACGCAGTCATCACAATATGGTGCAGGCGAGCGCTCCATCAAATGGCGGTGCGTCCCGCTAGTGTCCAATTGGGAGACGACAGAAAGTAACCTGAAGCCAACGCGGCATTGTGGTGTAGGTCCATGGGAACAGTCACGGCGCAATGGAATGCCACTTTAGGTTCCTCTCGACCGTCTCACATCTTCTTTGCCAAGCAGCCCGGAGAGCTCCGCGTATTCCGGTCATGTGAGGAAAAGCAAAACTCTAGTCTGGTCGCCCAGACCTCGCGGACTCGTTGGCGCCCTCATTCCCCGCAATTACTACATGTCCAGAAACCCAGCAGAAGATATTCTCGACATGAGCCCGGCTCGCCAAAACCATGACGTTACGGATATCGCGTGCACTGTGCACGGCGCAGAGCGAGTAGCATCTCCCCAGCATCGACAAGTAGGCTCTCAATGGTGGAAGTGCGGAAGTCACCGGTTGCCAGGCAAAGGGCGGTGTGGTGGATCGATTCCACCTTCCGCAAAACACACTCGGCTGCGGATGCAGCATCCGTAGTCAAACTTCGAACTAAAAAAGGATCGATAAAAAGTAAGACAGTAGCTCTATCATGGGACGCTGAACGTTACAGAGCAAAGAATATCAATGGCGCGGATGAGAGACCCTAAGGATGCGAATATAAGCCTCCCAGGTGAAGCGTTGGTCAAATACAAGACCAACGAAACGGTGCCAGTCCACAACTTCCAGGCGAACCACATTTAGAAACAAGTCTGGGTCAGGGTCGAGAGATAGATGGCGGCAGAAGTGCACCACCTTAGTCTTGGACAAAGAAAACCGAAGCCTGTGCGCTTCTGCATAGCGAGAGACGCAGTTCAATGTTTGTTGGAGTCGTTGCTCCAGAGTTGGCATCTGGACCGCGCCAAAAGAGATCGAAAGGTCGTCCACGGAGAAGGTAGAAAGAACATCTTCTGGCAGCACCGAAGTGATGCCGTTGATGCTCAGGGCAAAGAGTGTAAGACTGAGGACACTTCCCTGCGGGACACCCTCTTCCTGCTACATTGGGCCGGGAAAGGCTCTTTCACCCCAAAACGGAATCGATGATCTCGCAAAAATTCAGATATAAAGATTGGGAGGCGTCCTTTCGCCCCCATCGGGTGAAGAGTCTCAATGAAATCGTATCGCAGTGCGGTATCATAGGCCTTCTCCAGATCGAAAAACACCATGGCGTAGTGATGTTTACGAAGGAAGGCCTCGCAGACGGCATTTTCCTGTCGGAAAGAGCATCCGACGTAGAGGGGAAATTGCGGAAGCAGCACTGTGATGAAGACAGATGGCGTCCGCTATCCAGAAAAAATTCTAATGTAACATTTACCAAATTCTCCATCAACTTGCACACGCAGGAGGTCAGAGAGATTGGGCGGAAACGGGTCGGGGTAGAGTGATCTCTCCCCGGTTTGCGAAAAGCGAGCATAGGAGCGATTTGCCAGGAATCTTGGAGGGTACCCTTTACCCGGATTCTGTTTAACAAATCTGACAGAAACGCCATGCCACGCTCACCCAGGTATCAAAGCATGGCGTACGGGACATCGTCTGGACCAGAGGCGGTGTCAGCGCAGGAAGCGAGAGTGGAACGCACCTCACTGAGATTAAACCTATTGTTGAAGGGTTCTCCGCCTCTGGGGGTAAAGTCCAGTCGGCGGCTTTCCGTTATATCACGACGCGCATTGAAAGCTGGTGGAACAGCATTTCGACTAAAGAATGCGGATAAAGCGGTTGCGAAGGATTCCGCTACGGACGCGAGGTCCGAGATTGCGGTTCCATTATCCTGAAGAACGGGAACGGGGTCCTGCGAGAACTTGCCCCGAATCCTTTTGACTCGCTTCCACACCTTTGCTAAAGGGGTCTTTCCCGTTAAGTGAAGACACGTATGCCCGCCAAGAAGACCAGCGGGCGTGCTTCGAAATACACTGGAACCTAGCCCTAGCCTGACGGAATCATTTGGGCGGCACTTATAGCGTATGTAGGCATAACGCTTTTGTTTGAGGGCCGTCTCATACTCCGCTGACTGTCAAGGGATTGGTCGGCGTTTAAAACGGCCAGACTTTCTAGGAATAGTATTTAGGTCCCCGGCGATGAAGTTGCCGGAAAACTCAACGGCCTGAACCGACCTAAACTCCTCGGCTGGGATAGAGGAAAATCATTCAAGCTCCACAGGGGCCGCGGAGCGGGCTCTCGAGTAGAAGCGGCCCAGAAAATTATATTTGAATGGGAAAGTAATCACCACCATGAAGGTCATCATCTACTTCCCACATAAAATCAGGCTGTGCATCCGGAGAGCACGAAGATATATCAAGGCAGGAAAATGAAGCGGTTCTCGGTCAGCGATGCGTAAACTCATCCACATTCAGGACACCTATCTCTAGCTTGTCGATCAGGTCAGCAATGACATTTCCCCGGGGATTAATCGGATCTCCGAGCAAAAGAAAGGGCCTCGTAAACCGTGCCACGACGCGGCAGAAATCCCCGGCGTCAAAGTCGGCTGACAGTGGAATGTAAGCGGAAATAACAGTATACCTCCTATCCAGGTGCAGCTGCACAGTTACTGCCTGAAAGGAGGTATCTAAAGCAAATATAAGAACGGAGACATCATTCAGGGTGCAAATAGCGCATCCTCCTGCCCGGCCCCCATCTCGCAGTGGTGGGATCGCAAAACCCTAAAACCCGGGAGGGTGGGCAGGAGCATGCGCCCAGCATTGTAACCCCTACAAAAATATATCTAACGGGAAACCGGACGAGACGAGCATCCGCAACTCCCCCCCAGTTGGTCCGGATTTAGCGGCAATTACATTGAAGGAATATGCCCTACAGGCCTAGCGCGGAGAAGATGCAGGGGGCCTCTTCGAAGAGAAGACCCTCACGGGAATGACCGTAAGCTTCCCCGAGGCAGAACTCCTGGCGCTGTCGCCTTCGATGACTTATTGGGGGATGTTGGGCTCGCCATGCCAGTATTTCTCTCTCTCTGCCTCGAAACCTTACGTGAGCGGGAGGGCTTCGGGGCAGGGTTGACAAAAAAAAAAATTTGAAAAAGCCCAATAAAGCCCGGGTTTTATTCAGGGTTTTTTCAAATTTCAGGTTTTTTCAAAAAACAAATGCTACAAGCATTAGTAGAATAGCATAGAAAAAGAATACCTATCTCTATTTTTATAATAATAATTAATTAGTTTAATAATTATATTAAGGTAAGACCAAATCACTTATTGTGAATTATGGGTACCCATGATAGCCATAACCTGTAGAAGGAGATGAATTATTATGAGTCAGTATCAGAGAAATACACCTTAATTTGATACATATTTGTTGAAATTACAAACAAATATGAATTTTGAATAAAATAATGATAAGTAGCATTCATTTCTTGAAAAAAAAGTAATTTTGAAAAAAAAACCCAAATCAGGGTTATTTAATTGCCCACCCTGCTTCGGAGGCGGGGGCCTTATTTTGGAGGAGCTGGAACTCCTTTAGTGCTCTCCTCCTTTCGTGGAGCATCTTTAGGAACCCCGGAAGATGGCCTCACAACCAACTTCAGGGGTGTTTCATCCTGTGAGTATAGCGACTCGGTGAAGGCGCGCGGCCGTTTCGTCTTACAGGAAACGGTCACGTTGGAGAAAGGGAGGAACGATTCTGAATGGGCGCGGAAACAATCGTGCTCGTAGGCCTGGAAGGGCCAGGAGTAGGTGTCTTTCTTAATATTAAGGTATAGGATATAGGGCAGCGCCGGGCGAGCCAGGACCAAGTCCTTAGCCTTGCGAAATGAGAGACGATCCTGGGCTTGAACGGCCAGGATTTAATTCTCAAGGAGATACGCAACACATTGCTTCGAAGAAGCAGGGTGCGGTTCTCCGCAATTGACACACTTGGCCGCACACGATTTGGATTTATCATTGTGCTGCCTTGGAGTAACTTACATAGACTTCGGGTAACCCCGAGTTTGCACGTCTACACGAGCGATTAAAATGGCCGAATCGGTGACAGTAGTAGCACCTCCGCGGCAGTGGCACGAATGCCTTCACGCGATAGCGATACCAACAGACACGCACCGACTAAGGGAGCTTGTCACAGTCGAACGTAACGAAGAGTGTAGAGGTCAGTCCCGAGGGCCCTCCCTGTTTTTTCATTACACACCGGACTGTACAGCCGCATGGTCGGCCAACTCTAAGGTGATGTCATCTATAGAGTAGTCCACGAGTTCCCTCGCATAAACTACTCCTTTCACGAAGTTCATGGTAAAGTGCGTCGTCATACTCACAGGCGACCCTCACAGATGGAGAAGAGCCTCGAGTATTTTAGGTCTTTTCTAAATTTTGTTCTTTTAAGGAGAGGGCGGAGGATGAACCGATTTCTCTCCTTCACCGGCAGGAGCCCCCAGGACCGATGTACCGGTCTCAGCAAGATCCTCCTCCGAGATGGAGGTCTTGGCTGCCACAGGGGCACCAGCTAGAGTAGGAGATTCTTCCTCTCCTTGTAAAGTCTTGGAAACCCGAGCCGTCTGAGGACCTTGCACAGGGGCGAACTCGGTTTCGGTGCTTGGCACCGTGCCCAAGTCCGTCCCAAAGGAAGGTCCTACCGTCTGGGGCTGGGTCGCCTCAGAGACCATGTCCATCTCAATGGGGGCCTCCCTGTGGCCATACCCCACCCCCCGACCCATGACATCACAAGTTACATTGGTCATGGGAGAGGGGGGCGGGCCAAATTTCTTTTCCATGATTTATCAGCGGGTCAGAATAGGAAAATAAAAACGAGCAATTCTCACATTACTTTATATTTATAAACTCATCGTTCGAATTGCATTTTAAAACGTATTTTCTTTTGCCGCAAATACATTCTTTTGAAGCCGTTGTTGTTCCACCAATTTCCCAACGTTTGCTTCTAATGGAGATATTGCAAGTATATGTGGACCCAAACTGCATTTGTAAACAGCTTTTGATATAATTTTGTATTGAGACGCCGATAAAACCCGATGAAAGAGTACTCTTCAAAGAAGGTATTCAAATTTGAATCAGCTTGCAGATCTTGGAGTTCAAGTTGGGTCGCTGGATCCACGAGCTCTTCGGCATCTACTCTGAATGGGTGCTGAAAGAGTGTAAGCTCTTTTTTCCTCCCAGATTTTTCTTGGAATCGTTTCACGAAATTATTTTTAAGAACTTTA
Source organism: Ceratothoa steindachneri (assembly GCA_963969495.1). Taxonomy (NCBI): domain Eukaryota; kingdom Metazoa; phylum Arthropoda; class Malacostraca; order Isopoda; family Cymothoidae; genus Ceratothoa; species Ceratothoa steindachneri. The sequence goes on along the minus strand of OZ018329.1, from coordinate 74,278,123 downwards.
CAATGTTTGGTGTGTTTCTCTAAATCTGGAAAAAAATCCATATTATCAAGGATAGAACTCATGGTCTTAAACTGTAATACATTGCCTTTAGACAACTACTTCTTGGAAAGAACAAGTTGCTTCGGAAAGCTTGGACATCACGAAGTAAATCTGTAATGAGCTGATTACGACATTGCATTTTGAGATTCAAATTATTGAGATGCTGGGTAATATCGACCAAAAATGCAAGATCAAGCACCCAAGTAGAATCAGAGAGAACATCTACCACCATTACTCCATTTTTAGTCTTCAATGTGGGTTTCTTCTCTTGCAAGAACACTCTCACTTCTTGACGGAGATAGAAGAAGCGTTCCAAAACTTTTCATCTACAAAGCCATCGGTCATCACAATGAAAAATTAGATCCATGTGCTGTGCCTCAACTTCTTCCAAAAAGGATCGGAATTTGCGATGCGTTAATCCTGTCTTCCGAATCTCTGACGCATGTTGTCACGACGTGCATCACATGGTCAGGTTTCAAGGCCTTTCTACAAAGACTTCCTGGTGTATGATGCAGTGAATAGTGAGAACATCTTGTCGGGATTCTTGTTGCGAACGTGGTTCTTCAGGAGAGCTACAGCCCCGTTTTCACTCCCAGTCATAGACGGAGCACCATCTGTCGTGAACCCTGATAACTTGGACCTCTCTCTGTAATCCGGGAACCTTCAACTGAACCAACTGAAGTATGGCCGTTTGTATGTCAATGCCACATTTACGATCGTGAAGACCAATAAAACCAAGAAAATCCTCATGACTATTAAAATTCGCTGAAATACCACGAATGAACACGAATAGTTGGGCAGTGTCGATCATATCATTGCTCTTGTCAAAAGAAAGGGAAAGGAAAATGAACTCATTAGATTTTGAGGACAATTGTTCGGTGATGTTCTTTCGTATTTCTTCAATTTTTCGCACAAAGGTTATTCTTAATAAATTGATTTAGTCAAAGAGGTGTGCTTTTTCACGGACGATGAGCTTCGCTACGTCTCTCATGCAATTTCTGATGAATTCTACATCTGTAAATGGTCTCGAGGATCAAGTAATCTTCTGCGCAACAATGTGGCTTGCAGTAACCACGGTATCTTTCTGTTGAGCAGGTTTCCTGAAGAAGTTTTGCGTAGCAGATAACGATTTCTGAACTTTGCTGACCAAATCTTCTCTTAGATTTCCTGTAGTATTAGAATACTTATCACTGTGCATCGTATGGTAATGCCTTTTCACGTTGTAAGTTTTTGATACAGCAAGACTCTTTGCACACGAGACACAATGGCTTCCCTTTGAACTCAACAATTCATATTTTAGGGTCCACTCTTCTTGGAACAGCCGATCATCATTACGCTTTCTTTTAGTATTCATCTTTGAACACATCAAATTCTGCAAAAACAAAAAAAGGAAATAAACCATCATTAAATGATATGCAAAAATTAATTTATAGTAAAATGATAACTATGAAAGTAAATTCATACAGGCTGACACTGAATCGGTCAAACAATATTAGAATCGATTTTCTAACAAACATCACTGAGAAGGAATATGAGCTAAATATTGCTCAACTATCTCTCACTTGCTAAAAAGAACCTTTTTAAATTTCCTCAGTAGTACTTGCTTAAAAAAAAAAAATAGAAAGCACAATTATAGAAAATATAAATGTTATGAATAACTAAATTAAAAGAAAACAATAACTAATAGAAAAATCGATCCAGAATCTATGATTTAATCCGGATCATTCGCATAATCTAATCAATTATTCCTAGTGCCATTTTGGACGTTTTCTGAAAATTTCAACATAATCCGTCCATAGTTTTTTGAGTTATTTTTCTAACAGACAGACAAACAAACGCTACCGAAAACATAACCTCATTGTCGGAGGTAATAATACATCATACCTCTCTCTATGCCTCCAAAAGTTAGACCAAAGATTCAATTGGCTCGAAATTCTGACAGGAATTCTGAAATCAGGTTAGAAGTAAATCGCCTTTGTCAATGTATCAACAATGAAATCCAGCTCAAAAAATGTAAACAAACAAATTGGTAGTGTTGCCGAAATCGCGGTTCAATTAAAAAAAATCACGAAAAAGAAAAATAGAATGATCTGGGCTTCGCGGGCCACACCCAACCTTCACGCGGGCCTAGAGTTGTGCACCACTGCCTAAGAAAGTAAAGGGGGGACTGTCGCTGGAGAAAGGGAGTCGCCCAAGGGCGGCTCCAGAGAAAGGGGTGAGGGGGATTCCCCTACACACGTAGGGAAAGGAGAAGAGTAAGCCTCCTCTTGGTTCGAAGTTTTGGAGTCTCCTGCGAGAGCACAAGGGAGTGACTTCCATTTTTTCGTTGGAGCTGCCCAAAGGCGGCTCCGTCGATGGTGAAGGGGAAATGGAGAGTTATATTTTTGAAATTCTCATCACCGGGCATAGAGAGCCTATTAGTTATACGGGAATCAAACGCTAATCACCCCCACGCAATAGTCCGATCTGTAAGGGGTGAACACGGGCCAGCACAACCAGATGCCGCAATTTAGTACCACACCTTTCGGCCCAGTGGCCAGGCAGCCCTTCGGCATGACAGCTCCACCTAGGGCTGGGCGTAAAATCGATAGAGATTGAAAGGGGTATGTGAAGAAGGTGCGGATGGGGATGAAGCAAGTTTTTAAAAGCCCACTACCCCAAACCGGAGCTGAGGGGTATGAGGGCATTGTCCCCTCCACCCTCAGCCCCGATCCGGGATAATTGAGTGAGAGGAAGCTGGTCGACCAGATAAAGTAGTGGGAGAAGTTGTTAGGAGAGTGAGGAAGTAGGGTAAAAACGCAGGCTATCAGAAAGAAGAGGCTAAGCTCGGGACAGACGGCTCACTGAGTCTTGTCAGCACGGCGGCCAGGAATGCAAATCATCGCGCCCCTTACGGGGTCCACCTTCACCAGGTGTGCGATGCTGATCCGAGTCTGCGTTGAGTAGCCGCTTGCAGCTTCGAATGAATGATATTCTACAATGATATGAAAAGGAAAGTCGGCGACAGGGGAAGGGGGGAGGCTAGGGTCCAGATTTTTAATGGAACAGGTGGGGAATAATGTCTGAGCTTGTACGGTGTGTGTTGAGTACAGGTTTTAACTCCTTGATGAGAAGGGCTTCAAGAATTCTTAGGCGAAAGGTATTGGATTTGCTAAGGAGGATGTTGTTATTGTCAACAAGGATTTTTCTTGTTATTTGCTGGCCGTGTTCTCTGGCTTTGTGAAAGTTAATGGCACCGTCTTCGACTGAAGGTTGTTGTTGTCATGCAAATGTAGAAATAGTGGGGATGAGGCTTACAGTCCTCATGGGGGCATACTAGTTTGTATAACACATTCGTTGATTTACCTTATATTGTTCACCTGTGATGTTCTTCCTTAATAAGTAGATAGTTTTTAGTTTTTTATAGTATATTTTAATAAGATTCTTTTGTCCTTGCTTTGAGTTAAGTTGTACTACACGATTTCGTTGAGCACCATTTCTTAAGTTCTGTATGCGTCCGTCATCTGATTTTTTTTTAGAAAAAGAGTTGTAGTTTCTCAACCTGCTTTTTCTACTTTACCTTGAACTGATAGTCGAGAATTTTTTTGTATGTTGTCAAAGTCTGTTTCAATAGCGGTTGTTAATTAAAATGTTTTGTTCTTGTTATTTCCCATGTTTAACAATTATTTATGGTCAGGCGTATTTAAGAGTTCATAAACGATTTCTTGTAATTTTCGGTGCATTCACTTTTGGCAGGAGCTCCAATGCGAGGATCTCCGAGTGCTTGAGTGCCAATCCGATGACAGTGCAAAAATCAAGAACGAGTTGAATGAGTCTGACAGTGATTACCAGGATATGGCGCCTCACAAACCTCATAATAAGCGTTTTGATACGAAAAGAACCACCGAATTTGTCGAGAAGATCTAGGCCATCATTGACAACGATTTCTGCCAATATGGTCCATAGCTAGGGACAAGAGATTGTTAGAGTCTCTTATCAGAGAGTTATTGCATGAGGACATCCGCTATTTATCATTCAAGATGAGAAAGGACCAGCTTCTGTAGCAGAAGAGGAGGGACACGCGGAAGAAAATTGCTGAAAAGCTTGTGAAGAAACTCAAGCATCCCATGAAGCCAGGCATGCCAGGAACAAGTCGTCTACTTGCAAAACAACAACAGCTGACTTACTGTGTCCCCACATCATGGTGTTTGGGGTGGTCAGTAGCGAGGACCACGGTATACCACAGTTTATCTTCTCAGAGCGCAAGATCAAGTACTGGAGGAGTTGGTGTTGCCCTGAATCCAGGATGCAACCGTTGGATGGCCGTACGTGTGGGAGCAGGACTCTTTGCCACACAAGAAAGAACTCCCTCATGGCTGTCAACAATTTTTTTTACCACATCACTCTGAACATCTGGCTTCCTACTAGAAATAGGACGATTACAAAAAAAATTGCGATTCCAGTTATCAGTTACGATTCCGATTCCTTCACGAAATAGAATATTGATTCATAATTCCTTCCGTGTAATAATAATACTCAATACTTCAATAATAATTAATAAAGTTAGTTGTTACATAAACTAAATAGAATATAGTAAACAAATAAATGTAAGATGAACATTGTGCCTAAATTTACATAATATCCGCTAACAACTAATCTTCTGATATAGTGCCTTATGTTTCAAGTTTGGTAACGTCAGTCGTCACAACCAAGTGAATTTAGATCTTTGATAGCCAATAATGTACAGTCTATGTAGGAATTGTGATTCAAATCAGACTAATTCCATAATGTCAACTTATAACGACTAACGTATTAAATATTATCCTTATTTAGATATTATGATATTGTTACTCAACATTTAATATAGGCTGGGAGTAGGAAGCAAGCGTAGCATAACATAGATCTACGGTGGCTGTTAGTCAACTGAACAACAGGGCTGCCCGCTACTGAAAGAATTTTAGGAATAGTACCAAAACTTATTCTGAAAACGTAACAAAATTGGTAAAACAAAAGTAAAATGATATCAAAACGTGTTTCTTTGCGGCAAAAAGGTACCAAATTTGTACGAATCATGATATCAGAAGTGTTTCTCTACGGCAAAAAGGTATCAAATTTGTACGAACGCGCCAACTTCGGCAGCGGTGCTGAACAAAGCTCAACACATCTTAGAATTGCATCAGCTGTTCTAAATGACGCCTGAGCCCTGAGCAGGTCTTCATTTCACGCATATAAACAACTAAACATACAATACATTTCTTATACAGTCACATCTTCAATATTAATTGATATTAAATAGTGATGCATTCTTGTCGACTAATTTAAATCTATTAGTAAATTATAATTTCAAGGAATAATAGGCCAGATGAGTAGATAAATAACCTGATTGACACTAACGAGAAATAAACGGTATCAAATTTTGATTCAGCTATTTGGCCATTAGGAAAGAAAGTTAAAACAAAACGGTTGAAAGAGTCTCGGTAATGAAATTTTGAAGGAGTCGTTCGTTTTTGGAATCGGAAAACTGGGATTATTTTTAGCGATTCCCCCCAAATGAACGATTCTTACTATTCCCATTAATCGCCCCATCTCTACTTCCTACCTCTCCAGACTGAAATCACGTGGACTATTATGTGTAGCGCCTGGTTGAGAGAGAGTCTACCAAGTCCCACGTACATCACCAAGGTTGAATTTAGCTCCAGTTTTCACCCAGTTAAGCAATGGGACCGTCGAGACCGACTGCAATTTCATTGAATAAAATGAACAGTACAGCAATCCTTCAAGTCTTGAAGTTGTAACTTTGGTAAACATATCTTTATAAATACACGATCTGTGTTATTTTCTTTTATATTGACGTTCGGCGGCAAATTACCCACTGCACCATAATTACCGAAGTCCTCCCACTAGTTTAATCCGGGAATTATTTTAAAGTTTTGAAGGTCGTAAGGTCATAAATCCTACTAAGTGAGAGCACGCGACTTTTGGTCAGCAGACCTTGTTTAAAGGCAACAGAAAGGGACATTGGCAGACAAAGATCAAGGGGAGCAAATGACAACTCATTGAAGACAATCAATAATGAGAAGAGCCGGGAACGAACTCGGGTCTCACGATTTTTGGTAAGATGCTCTACCACTGAGCTACCAGGCACATCAAACTCAATATCTCCTATTGTAGTAGGTACTTCTAACAAATTATCTCGAAAGGCTCACGATCCATATCGCAAATAAAGAATGACCAAATATAAGGATTGAGGTTCGTAACAACCACCACAGGACTTTCGCCATATTTAAATTTTCCTTTCAAAAATCTTTTGAAGACAAAAAGATGCAGAAACCATCCATTGCAGACTATAAAACCCGCGGACGGGGTGGCACAAGGCCAAAGACACTTCCACTCTACCATTTGCACACATTATCCGCTGATTAACCAAGGTGATCCACCTAATCCATATTCCCTCCCATCATCAGAGTCCGGCTATTCGGTTTCCCCTGAAAACTTCATTACCTGCGTTTGTGTGTGATCCTATACAGCTCGTCCTTCCCTAACCATTCGTCTCCATTCACTCCTATCCCTAGCACGCCTTTATGCCCCCTGGATGCTCAGGCCCCGTCCAGCAAGGGCATCTCTCCTACACTCTATCCACCCCCTTCTCGGACGCTCAAGCTGTCTCCTTCCTATCACCCGAAATCTATACACTCGCTTCACCAGCCTAACATCCTTCATTCTCTCTTGGTGGCCATACCTCTTATCACACTTCTATTAGCTCTTTCAAGCAAATTCACTTTAATTCCACATCTCTCTCGCACTGTTTCGTTTTTGACCCTGTCAATCACCTTCACACCACAAATACTTCTCAGACTCATTTCCATAACTTCAACTTTCTGCTTTCGTTCGCACTCAACGCCCATGTTTCACATTCATATAAAGAGCAGTGGGAACCACCACCCCCTCATACAATCCCATGTTCGCCTGCCTGATCATTCGCCTACCTTTCGCGAGACTCCTTATCGCACCATATGCTTGCACTTCCTTTTCCATTCGCTGTAATATTTCAATTTAACCTCTTCCATCAGCCGTCAGATCCACACCCAGATACTTCAAACTCTGCACTTCTTCCAGCCTCCTCCCATTTGGATTCACTTGTAGCCCACTAAGTCCTTCCCTATTTCACCACATTACCTTGATTTTTCCTTCATTCACACTGAACTTCCTTCTGTCACACAGAATCCCAAATGCATTGACCAGTTCCTGTAGTATCTCTTTAGAGCCAGCCACCAGCATGTTGGATTCGTAGATTCTTTCTTATGTCTAAGTGCTATAAAATGACGCACTAATGTGGCAAGTTGTCCATCTGCAGTAATGTCATAAATAAGATTTTTTTTCAAAACTCTATGAGTAGTATACTGTGTAAATCGCGTCTCTGGGGCTCACTAAGGGATGCCAAATATTTGAGAAACCCGCCAAAACCCGCGGACAAACGGCACGGCTGAAACTTCCAAAGTATTTAAGAGCACCTGTGCTCCTCTGATGATGCGGGACGCCCCTTTATCCCTCTTCCTGAAAAAGCAGCACTGATTTTATCAAGAAATAACCAAATATAGCCTATTTTACACAGAAAGCAGCATGGCCAAAACCCGCGGACAGCTTTTTCTTTGCCCGCGGCAAGGCCTAAACAAACACTTCAGCATTGAGCACACCCTAAATGATAATATAACAGGCTGATATTTTGCATATATTAATTACTACCAATGAGAGGGGGAGAGGTTGATATTTCCTATAAGAAAAAATTAACATACAAATAAGAACCACCGGAATGTGATCCGCCGACCTTCCGGGCGATTCGTCGTCAGATGAAACTCTCTTCTGGAAGAATGTGTATTAATACGAAGCACGAGGATTAATAGGATGGCTTAAACTTCATCAGATAACTGATATCTATTATCCAGATCGCCGATTCTGATTACTAATGAGTTTCTAATTACCAATGATGAAATTAATCTGCTTGTCTATTTGCCATTTTATTTCACCTTATAACGTTTTTTTGTTTTATTTTATTTCCTAATGCACCAAGTTATGAACTCTTGTTCCATTTGTAGAATTTGGTATGGTGGCCTTTCTCACCTGATGTGTCCTGGTGTCAGTTTATTTAATTACTTGCAATTTGTTTATTTTTATCTTTTCTTTTTTTGCTCCTCAGTTGTCGACAATTCATTAACAACTTGTAAAGTTCCTAGGACCACCGCAGTGTGTGTTCTCTAAGTGTACCTTAACCAGTTTTGCGAGATAATGAATCCGATATGGTTGTCCTCAAAGTAGATCGTCAAGATGTGATTTGAGTTACCGGTACCATTCTGATTTGATAGATTGCGAGGCCGCTTTATTTTGACATATTTGGGATCTTTTCAGTTTTTAACTTGTCATTGATGGTCCTGGTTGATGAAGAATCTGATTCTGTCAGTGATGACATACGAGTTGTTGCATACTTGAAAGCAAAGATATTTGAGTCGCGAGGTTGGTGAAAATTAACCAGCTTTTACACACGAATTCAACCAACCAGGTGTTTCCAAACTTCTTTTTAAACTACACCACTACCCGTTTTCACTGATGTACTGTATCGTATTTTAGCAGGAGTCTGATCGCAATCAAGTGAAATTTCGTGATGTGTAAACTCAATTTGCAAACCAAAATAAATCGAATCTAAATCCTCATGATCAATTAAATTAGGGATCATAGGTGGGCGCGAAAACGGAAAAAATGTATCAGGATAACCGATAAATCGATAACGATAACCTTATCGGAGATGACCGATAATCGATAACTGGCCATAAATTTATCGCTCGATAAAAGGTGATAACCGATAAATCGATGAATCCAAAATTATAATACAATATTGATTATTGACTATATATAGCGTTATTTTATATTACAATAGTAGGAATATTTGAATAGTGTTTTATAGATTCTTACCTGATGAGGCTCTCCTTCATCTCCTCATAGGTTTTAAGGATCCTCCTCCCCAGCTCGGACCTACCTATTTCTGCCTCCAACTGTGCTAAACTGGAACCAAAAACTGAAATTATCGATTATCGCTAGTTTGGAACCAAAGGTATCGGCGATACCGATGAATCGATTTAGCGGGGGGAGAAATATTGAATAACCGATACCCTGATATCGTTAGGGATCTCTGTATGCAATAATTTGAAAGCCTTCTTCCATTAGCTCGCACGAAGTTCGGCGGGAAAGATACGCTGTCAATGGCTGTAAACTTTAATAGCAAGAAATTGCGAGACTTAATTTTAAGATGACTTTATAGTTTCAAGATGCCATGGGGCATTTTTATACGATATTCGTTTATGCCATTAGGGCCCATTCTTTGTTTTTTTTTTAGCTAAATTCTTCCTATAGGGAGGCTTGGAAGGGTAGCTGGGTTGGGATCTATAATGAGGTACTCGTAGTTTTTAAAATGTGCATTCATATACGTCGTGGTGTTGGAGTTTTGAATAAATATGATTTCTTGCATGTTATAGGTTGGAAAATCTTTGAGAATTTTTTGTTTATGTCAAGTTGAGGAAGCTTTGGTGGAATATCCGTTTTCCTACGTCAGATTCTATAAGGTGTGAGAAAAAACGCGCTTTTTGAAGAGGTCATGTGATTCCAGCACTGGAAACGAGGCACTTGAGTATTAACAATCCAGAGTAAAATTATTGAGTATTAAACTTTTCAACTTATTCGTATTAAGGAATAGCCTTTGCAGGGTATTAGTAGTAAGTATTGCATTCTCATAGGATTAATGTTCAACAGAAGCCGTTATAGAGTAAAGGTATTGAGAATCATACTTTATTAAGTATTAGCTTTCAGTATTAGAATTAAATAGTAGCCTTAACAGTGTTATTATTGGGTATTAGCCAGTCTATAGTAACAGTTTTGAGTATTAGCCTCTTGTTACTAATGTATGGAGGTTTTTCCACAGTATCTAGCAACTTTAAATATTGCTACCAAAAATTAACTTTATTCCCAATGAATATTTGCTTTTCTAGAGAATAAGTATTTAGCCAAATTGGTCTACCAAAAGAGTAGGGAGGCTATGGGGGCCCCGTTATTTCCAGGGGTGCCCAAGGAGCGTATACAACAAATCGTAGCTGCAACAGGAATTAAATATAAAGATGACACCGTCAGCGGAAATAATTTTATTATAATGAAGTGTTTGGCATCTTAAAAACGGGGTTGGCATGGCAATGAGAAATGCTCTAGTACTATTAAGGCCATAAACCGAAGTCTTGGTGGGAGAAAATGAAGGTTGGATTATATTAAGTTGGTTTCGGTTATTTTAATTTAGGCTACCCTCGGCTAGTTTGGCTAGACTAGGCTACTTTGGATAAACTAGGCTACTCTGGCTTAAGATAAGCTGGATAGGTCAGGTTAGAATATGTAACTATAGGTTAAACTAGGCTAAATTAAATTAGGTTAATTTTTCACTGCATTACGAAGAATCGATTTATAATAAGAGAGTAATTCAATTAACTCCATTACGAGCATAGCAGCGGTTTAAAAAAGATGATGAAATTTGGACACTAATCAACTCCTCTTAGAACTTTGATCACTCCGAGGGGTGATGCCTAAATTCCTAATTCTCGGTGCTTGCGTTCCACCCCTCGTGCCCCAACACTGGAATAGTGAGGTCTGCTATTGGACTATTTTTCATCTCGGATCACTTTTACACCTCGATTTATATTCTTTTTTTCTTTTTTATTTATTCTCTCTTTAATGTACGGACATGGAAGAAATTAAAGAAACAGAAAGTAGAAAGCGACAGAGACCTTGATACATTTGAGGCCTGATTACGGTAATATTTACATAATAATTCTAATTCTTATTAGTAAAATGGATTAATGACCTATCTCATCCTAAATCAGCCGTGTCCAGGTATGGAAAAGACTTAAAATCGACAAGAAAAAAAAAAGAAAAAGATTTCCGTAGCCAAAGTGCAGGAGCAAGTGCAGAGGATGTTAGGACTAAAGGGAAGAAAATTAAGCCATAGAGGGGGTATTAATACCAGAACCCATTTGTGATTTAAAAAATAGCCCCAGGTTGATGAGTCAGGGCCTCACTGGGCTTTACCCCGTCCATGAAGCTAAAACCCTGATGGAATCGAGCGCGTTTTCATCACACGGGGCAAACTAGACTCAAATCTCATCTCATTTCGGTCGTGAGAGTAAAAAAAATTTGTGTTCTAAATTCCAAGACTTTCCACCTTAAATCCCCCCCCCCTCCGCAAGGGAGGAGGGTGGGGGGGGGGGTGTAACCAGGGTGTCTACTTGTTTGGTGATTTGAATTCAAGAACTTTTCAAGGTTTTCAAGGACTTTTTAAAAAAATATTCAACGACGGGTTTTAGCTATTGTTTTTTTTTTCTTTAAATTAAAAAAGTGCAATAAACATTATGGGACATTGATGAAGGTGAGGTATTTAATGGAAAAATGGGTTATAAGCAAAGCATAACCAAAATCAACTCACCAAAGCAAAAAAAAACAAAAACAAGAACAAGGTATCCAAGCGACAGTCACAGAACTATAGCGAGCATCCATCATAAAATACAATGCATCCAAAGCATACATATGTTCACTCACACCAGTGAGTAGATTAACTTAAATATTACTATTTTCCTAATAGACATTAAAAAGTATATAGATAGCGAATTTGAAAAATCATTTGAACAATCACTCAATCATGTATTTTTTAAATTCAATGACCATATACCTTTTTCATCAAATTCAAGGACTTTTTAAGGATTTCAAGGGCAAAAAATACATTTAAGGGCTTTTCAAGGGCAGTAGACACCCTGGTAACAAGGGACAAGACGCTCCCCTCCACAACTAATAATTGGAAGAGTATTATACCCTCTTAACCCCATGACCCCGAGAGAAATGGTGCTGTATCTGGGGTCATCTTTTGGGGTTATTTTATATCTCTAACTTTTCGCTCCTGCTTAGATCCAGCAACGAGTGAAAGAAGGCGTTAAACGTTCTTTATAGAAGCATTCAAAAATAGGCCCATAGTTTTTCTTTTAGATTAAATTATAACGGTTGGGGATTCGATCCTGTGAGTGAAACGTTGCCTCGTTCTTCGAACCAATGTTTAAAATCACTCGACAAGCCTACAATGCTCGACTTTAGGCTTCCTTGAAGCATTTGCCTTTGTGGTAATGCGGATGGTAGCAGTATTGCTTAAAGTTTGGCTAAAAGAGGACCATTTGACAACACAGGTTCGGTTCCCCACTATTTTTAACTTGAGTCTCCTGGTCTTTCAATATTTTTATCTTGTCTGATGTGCTTAAGCGCGAAAACCTCCATTTATAGGGTTTATTTTGTTTGTTTGTTTTTTACATATTCCACTGTCAATTTTAAAATTGACTAAGTAGAAACAGGCCCTAACCTTTGATAGGCTTTATTTCTGAATTCGACAAAACATTAAGAAATGAAAACTATCAAAAGTGTGGGTTCATTTTTTTTTTTTTGGGGGGGGGCCTTGTACTTACTATGGGTTCATTTGCCTAAGCTGATTTGGTTATTTTTCGGTTTATGCCCACCCTCGAATTTCATGGGCACTTTGTTATAAATATCTTCTTTCTTTTTTTAAATACGCAAATGCTATATAGCAGTTTCAGTACTTATTAATGTGTGCAAATCTCGGATTATCATGTTATGACGAAAGATAGAGTGGCCACCATCTTCAAATTGAAAGAACCTAATTAGTTTATATTTTTTTACTTTTGTTAAGTCTTTGCCTCAAAAGAATCGGTTACGTAGGGGTTTATATAGTCTCGTTTTTTATTTTTGTAAAACACTAAATATTTCTTTTTTAATTAAGATTCTATCATTGTGTACATATGGGAGGGAATGTTTACGTAACACGCTATAAACAAATATAGGCCTAACGAGATTTGGCAATCGCGCCTTTGAATTCGAAATTAAGGATAGGCGTTTTCGAATTAGGAATATTGACGAGTTTTTTTTTAATTTGCGGGGGAGTGGGGGGTGCAACCATCCAACAATGGTGGGAGTATGGGGGGCGAAGACCCTCATTTCTAACTTGTTAAAAATGATATATAATACAATATGATGAAATTGCAATAGCCTCCCCCCCCCCCCTCCAAACAAAAGCACTTTTTTTAATTTGCCCAAGAAAAACCATTGACTACATTAGAAAACAATCGTTTTTAATTACCCCTGATTTTTTTAGTGCTGATATTTTTTCGTCTAATTAAGTGTGGCAAAGAAACGTAGCCATTTTTCACAATAAAAAAGTTAAATTGATAATTATGGAACTGCCCCAAATAGTGTTCACTTGTCCCCTCCTGTCCTGCCACATCGCACCCACACAGTGTACCATAAATGATCCCTTGTAATTCATCCAGCCTGATCATCTTTACACCCAGGTATCACTATAAGGTACAGTGATACCAGGGTGCAAAAATAAGGCTGGATGAGTATAGTATATACCTAAGGGTTGGGCTTAATAAAGCAGCGTAAGGGTGTAAATCAATAATGATATATTAATTAATGAATCGCTAATTTGATCAAAGCTTACTTTTATTGAATAATTAGTCTGCATCTTCAAATTTTTGAAGCCATGTTATCTGGGCGAAGGAAAGCAGCGTCGAACTTGAAAGAACGCACTCAAAATGAGAGATTTCGCCTCCTTTACGAAGCGATGTTTTTTAGCGGAGAAAAAACACAACATCACAACTTGGTCTTTGCATTGACACTGATCTGTGATGCTCAGGGCCAGTGCCACTGCTGCCGAAATTTTGGGGGCAATTGTAACAACAAAAAATAGAAATGTAACCACTATTAATGCCATAAAAAATTAATGTATTTACCTTATTTTTTGATTAAAAAGTAATATCTTCATCCTTTTTTTTTGCAAAGATCTTGTGCTGGGCTCCATCCACTTCGTGCAATTGATTTCGAGAAGCAATGACTTGGAATGCATCAATGCATTTACTGTGCTTATCTTTAAACTTGAGCGATTTTTTACTTTGATTTTATTGAAAAGAGAAAATATTCTTTCTGCAGCTGCTGAAGAGTGGGATAAAGCGAACATGTGAAACATAAATTTACTCAAAAAAGGACAGCGGGGTTGATCTCCGCATTTTTCCAAAGAAATAAGATGCCAAAATTTTTCAGGTTCAATTTCTTTGAAATAAGATTTATCCTCATGAGTCACTTCTCTCCATTCACTATTGATGGCTTCATATTGATCTGTACTAAAAGATTTGGAAACTTCATTGCCAAAGGGATGATTGATGTAGGTTTCCCTTCGGAAACATTGGTTAGATCTAATGCTTCTAACTTATTTAAATTAGAAAGCAAATTCGAAAATAGGAAGCGATTCATCATTTCTTTCGAAACACGCACATAAATGTTGAATGTATTAATTCGAAATTCTTGAAGGTCTTCCTGACTAACGGTTTCTGAGTTTTGCATGTAAATGCTTTCAGGAATGGCACCACAATAAACATTTTCTAGTTTAATGTAATTTGCAGAATTGCTAATATCAATGTCCTCAATTTCTTGCATTATAAAATAGCCCAAAATAGCTTTCATGCCTTTAGTTATAGAATATCTCAATTTGTGCAGTCTAAATGATTCAGCCTGAAACTCCAAATTAATCTTATTAACACATGGCAATATATAGGCTAAAAAGGCAAAATACATTTTTGTTATTGGCTTCTGCAATTCCTCAAATATTTTCGTAACCATTGGAATCTCATCCTCAAAACTAGCTGTGGTGAAAAATAACAAAAGTGCTAACCATTGATCCAATATTCGTTTAACTACATTTTCCAAAGATAGCCATCTAGTAGAGCTAAGATGAAGAATCTTATTCTGGCTAATTTTTGCAAAACTTTGAAATTCTTGATATTCCGATAAGCGCTTTGGGCTATTGCTAATGTATGAAGAAATATTTCTTACTTCGTAACTCCTCTAGTTGGCGAGGCAATTCAAGACAGGCTTTGGAAGCACACAGTTGTATAGAATGACACACACATGGTTGCACAAATAAATCAGGATTTTTCTCTTTAAGTAGTTTTTGAACCCCACCCTTGTTCTCCATCATCACACTCGCATTATCACTAGCAAAACCGATTAGGTTTTCAAAAGGAATTTCATGTTCTTCAAAAAACTTTATTATAACACTATAAATGCCAATAGCACTTGCATCTTTGATTTCTATTAGGGTCAGACATTTGTCCACAGTTTTCTTAATTTCTTCATCATAAAACATGGCAACCAAAACAAGTTATTTCAGTGTAGATAAATCGGTTGTTTCATCAATTATAGTGAAAATTTTATATCTTTAGCAATATTCGAATCTGGGCATACATTGGTAATAAGACCTGCCAAATGGTCTAAAAGACCAATAGACAAATTGTGTTCACCAATGAATGCACAAAGTTTAGGCTGAGCAGCTACAACAACCTTCTGATTCTGAGAAGAATGCTGTGAAGTTCTAAAAGCAGTTAGCTTTGCGGAAGTTTTTATTACTCTTATGTTCTTTTTATGCTTTTCCGAGGTTTCGTGTCTTTCTATGTGTGTAAGGGCACCTGAAATTTCAACACTGCACAATTTACAGAATCCTTTGTTACCGTCATATTTACTCACTTGCAGCCATGAAGAAAATCTTTTGTCATTGAATATATGTGATGCTATTTTCCTTTCACGTTTTATTCTAGTCCTTTTTTGTTTCTTCTTAATGGGTACTGCATTAAACTCTATTATAAGTATCGTCATCACTGTCACTCATATTGAGATGGGGTGATAATTTAAATCTTGAAAAAAATCAAGATCACTCGGCACATAGGAATAAGAAATTTTTAGATTGATGCCGAAAGGCGAAGAGGAATGTACTGTTACGCAATACTCAATGCATTATGGAAGTTGGAATCTATAAATGAATTGACCAATAAGAGACGAGTTTACAAATCGCTTATCGTAGCTAGACGTTCAAGATTCTTTATATGCATGCCTATTGGTCAATCAACTCCCTTGTTTGAAAAGAGACTGATTAATTATCAGCCAATTATAATTCACGATAAGCAATTTTATTATTAAATATAATATATGATTGGTTTTTGAAACCAAAACAAAAGAAAATTGATAATAATTTATGTTTTTTTAATTTAAGTTAAATTTTAAAAATATTATGATGAAATGTTACAAATGTAACCAAAAATACCCGAGTTGTAACCATTGTAACCTTTTGAAAGAAAATTAGCAAAATGTACTTACATGAGTTGAAATAAAGATAAAAATATAGGCTTTATTACATTTCCTCTTCCGAATTTACTTCTGCAGAGCAAACATTTACTTCAAGAAGATTTTTCTGATGTTTGAGACGTTTTTCATAACGCTGGTGACAAGCGCCCTCCACTTTATCTCTTACTAATTCTGGTTTAGGTGTCCACGTGTAACAGTTTTGCTGACCCCTTGACAATGCTTGTTTTGCCAACAGCCTTTCCTTGGGTGTCCGTTTTTAGCGAGTTTGTTTTTTTTTTGTCTTGAAATGATTAATAAGTGAGAATATCCTTTCGACACATGCTGAAGAATGTGGTAAAACAGTAAGGTGGGTCATGAAATCAGAAAGAATTCCGAACTTTGAATTGTTTAAGCCGTCTTTGTTACGCAGAGAATGCCAGAAATCAGGAATAGATTTATAGAACAATCTTTGAACTGTCGAAATCGCCTCCATTCATCATCCAAACTATCTAATTGATCTTCAGGAACAAGGTGGGGGAAAATGCAGTGCTACGTTCATTATTGAACTAGGAGATTTTGTCAGATCTTTTGCTGCAGC
The DNA here is from genome assembly GCA_963969495.1 of Ceratothoa steindachneri. Classification (NCBI taxonomy): domain Eukaryota; kingdom Metazoa; phylum Arthropoda; class Malacostraca; order Isopoda; family Cymothoidae; genus Ceratothoa; species Ceratothoa steindachneri. Next base: position 74,261,253 of record OZ018329.1, on the reverse strand, counting down.
AGGATCTAAAACTCCTAATCTGTCAACAATTCCTTCTTCCTCTAATGGAAATCGTTTTTTTTAATTTGCATGCATAGGGCAACCAAGAAATTAAATCTGCAATTCGTTTGCTGCTGCGTGAGAAATAAGAAGAAATATCCTTTATGAAAGTTTCAAGATAGGACGGTAACACCTTGACTGCATGACTAGCTCCACAATGCGAAAGAATGAGAATGCCAGAAATCAGGAATAGATTTATAGAACAATCTAAGCTGAACTGTCTAAATAGCCTCCATTCATCATCTAAACTATCTAGTTGATCTTCGGGAACAAGGTGGGGAAAATGCACTGATACGTTCATTATTGAACTAGGAGATTTTGTCAGATCTTTTGCTGCAGCAGGATCTAAGACTCCTAAACTGGCAGCAATTCCTTCTTCCACTAGTGGAAATCGTTTTTTAATTTGAATGCATAGGGAAAACAAGGAATTTAAACAATCAGTCCTAAACCTTGTTTCACCACTTTCTCTAATTGGCGCCAAAGACAATAGCCTTGTGCAACGTCCACCCAAATATAAATTCTCCAATTGTTTATGTAACTGTTTGTGACTTGGGTCAATTTCAGATATTCTTGCGGAATTACTGACTTCTTCCTTAGTGAAACAACTTAGAATGTTTTTGTATTCAGAATACACCATTGAATGCAGCACATGGAGTCTGAAGTGTTCAGATTGAAATTCAATATTCAAGGAGTTAACTTTTTCTAATATATAGTTTAAAAAGAGAAGCAAGTGCTTTGTTCCCCTATTTTTCATAGTTTCGTAAAGAGCATTTGCCCCATCAATCTTGTCAACCTTAGATTCAGATTGAAAATAAAGCAGTAATGCATCCCATCGCTCAAGCACAAGTTTTATTACATTTCCGCGAGATAATCAACGAGTCTGAGCTAACTTAGGTATTTTGTGATTTTCTGTCTTTGTAACATCTTGCATAGCAGTAAAGTCTGCAATTCGCTTGCTGCTGCGTGAGAAATAAGAAGAAATATCCTCTATGAAAGTTTCAAGATAGGACGGTAACACCTTGAATGTATGACTAGCAAACAATGCGAAAGAATGACAAACGCAACCCATTATAAAAAGTTATGGAATATCTTTTTTTAATAATGCTTGAAATCCGCTCTTATTTCCCATCATTGTTGAACAATTATCGCTATTAAAACCTATGATATTGCACATATAGCCGTTCCATCTTCAACCGAAACTCTGTCAAGTAAAATATCAATTGCATAACCAATTTGAACACCAAAATATCTAATAACGACAGCTAATACCCGAGATACTGATATGTGAGTACTCTCATCGAGGATTTAATGAGAATTTTACTTTTTACATATATCAGCAATTTCCATTTTTTCATGGTAAGCAATTCCTTCTTGGATAAGATAAGAAGCTTTTGTTGCTCGCATAGTTACTGCTTTTGCAATATTGCTGTCGTGAAATGCTTTCTTCCACACTTCTATGAGATGATCTGATTGAGCAAATGGCATATGATGTTCGACAATCAAAGCGGATATCATTAGTTCTGCCTTCGCTACCTCTTCATTTTCTGTAGGCTTTTTTTTTTTAACAAATATATCTAAGTTTTTTGCTGACTTCGCAGTTTTCATGTTGTTCTCATGTTTAACCGTTTTACTGTGCGATAATAACATCGATTTATTAACATTCCTTATTTTTGTATTACAGCACATGCAGTAACTACATCCCTTTTCAGTCGGATCATCTTTTAGCCACTCTTTCAGATTTTCATCTTTTAACCATTCTTCTTTAAAAGATTGTTTATACCACTTTTTAGACACTTTTTTAGGATGACTTGCCATTTTGTTATAAGTATTTCTAAAATATGAAGAAAAATTGAATATATATTACATAAATGACAAAAATGCAAGGTTATTGAATGCACAACCACAACTTTACCAAAAAGAAACGCATCACAGCACTGTCACTGTCAACTTTGGGCTGAGGGTATGGGTATGGGGCCATATATATTTGTGATTTAAAACAAGTTTTTGTTTTTTTTAATTTAGTGTTTTTTCTTAGGCAAATTACCAAAAAAAGTGGTTTGTGTTTGTTTGTTTGCGTTTATTGGAATCCCATCATATTGTATTATAGATTTTGAAGGGAATTAGGAAATGGGGTGGCTTCGCCCCCATACCACCCTTTAATTGTAAGGGTTGCACTCCCCACTCCCCGCTATTTTTAATAATCTAGTAATATCCCCAATGCAAAAGCCTAGCATTAGAGTGGATTTCAAAGGCGATTGCCAGACGTCGTTATAGGCAAGCCTACAAAGAGTTAAGGGAATGGAGGGAAAGTACTAGAAAGGTAGCCAACAAAAATCTCTAAAAAATCTTGCGCCACTAATCTTAACAAATACCGGGTCCAGAATACCACTACACCCCCCCTACCCATATAATCATCCAATCTGTGCTTGAAAACATATTGGTGAAAACATATTTTCTAACATCTAACCTGCACCTCTGTTTTTTAATTTTCAAGTGGTGACCCCTAGTCCTATTACTACCTTCCAACTCAAATAACTTGCTGAAATCTAATTTATCCATCCCAGAAAAGATTTTAAAAAGCTCAATCATATCTCCCCTCACACACCTTCTTTCAAATTAGAACATATTTATTACCCTCAGTCTATCTTCATATTCAAGATGCTTTAGGGAACTATTATTTTTGTGGCCTTCTTTTGTAGACTCCAGCAGGTTCATATCATGTCTAATATGTGGTGACCACATATTAGACCTGACATACGAGTTGTAGAGTGGTAAGAATAACCTCTTTACTTTTATACTATTAACTACATCGCCTGCAATGAATTCCAAAATTCACAACCCTATGACTAAAGAAGTACTTTTGCTCTCCTTGAAAATAACTGCACTTTAAGTACTTAAAGCACACAAATTTAGTACTTGCAAAAATCGGTCCTACGGGCATTTTTTGCTACACCTGCGTAGCTAGTTCGTTTTGCTCACAAAATTAAGAGTGTGCCAAATAAAAAGGTTTATTATTTCACAACACATTCAAAATTGATGTGCAAAAAAAAATTCACAATTTTTTTTAAAAAATGTAAACGGACACACACACGCTAGATTCATTATGATAATGACTAAGCATATCAGTCTGATACAAGAGTTTCTGATATTTATCTCGACGCTGTTTTCACACATATGAAGAAACACACAATATTTCTTTACAAATGATAATTAAATTCAGCGAACAATCTTGTGACTAAAACTTCATACTGCAATATTTACGCCAGTACTGAAAGCCTGAAACACTGTGTTTGTCACCCAGGCTGTGCTACTAGCTAGCAAGACTGCAACGACACAGCGTTGTCAGATTGTGACTCGCCAGCGCGGCGTTTGAACGGTCTACAGGTAATGAACATGTTCACAACTCACTCAAATGGGAGTGTGGCAATGGTGCAACGCCGCTGCCTGTATAAACCTGTTCAATACTTGTTTGATGCGGCTAACACCAATTGAATACGTTCTGTTTCATCTGGTTTGAAGCATTTTTAGCCACAGGCTTGGGAAAAATTAGGCAAATGATTTAGTACATCAGTATTGTTACGATAAAAGGTGAAATTAAAAAAATAATTATAAATACATGACACCTACCTTTATTTAATTAAAATTTAAGTATTGTGAAACAATGTTATCAAACTCCTCAGCTTCCACTTCCGTTTCAATAGTTCTGCCGCTTCCTGGTTCCTCATCTATACTTTGGGTTTGGATTTGGCTGCAACTTTGCAAATACATCTCACTTGTAAAAAGATTTAGCATTTTTTCTGTAACATTAAAGTTTTTACAGCATTTATTATTTAATGCTACGTGAGATTCTCGAGCCTTGGAATAAATTGTGAGATGGATTTAGAGGACTTAAACATTTTTCCATACTCTTATGCGCTGTTGACTTTTCATGCATCACTAAATTATGTTTTTTTTTAACTGATATTGTACAAAGACATAATTTGAAAAAAACATATATTTTCTTTAAGCATCAACCATGGATGCTCAGCTTCCCATGTTTTATTGTATTTTCTATGGCTACTCATTATGGCCAAAAATTCACTGTTTTTTTATTTAGAAAAATACGACGCAAAGTTTATTGCATTGCAACGAACCGCACAAATGAATTAATAATCAGAGTGAGTCAGAATTGATCACGTAACACGTATATAAGAAATGCAGTGGTGCCATTCTGAATAACTAGGATTCAAATGTTAACAGTATTAACTCAAAAACCATCAATAGAAATGGCAACTCTGCAGCTGGATTGAATTGTTGTGAACATGTAAAGAACACTATTTCTTAATTTACCAATGGGCGAAAAAAATTTCTCACGTTGAGACTTGCGAGTACGTACGTAACAAACGCAACATGTAAGCTACATGAAAAACTTGTTCAATCTGTATCGGAGGGGCGATTATATGTAAATTCTTATTGCAATTTTTAAGTGATTTTGAAATTAATTTAAAAACTAACAAAAATTAGCTACAATTAACCAAATAACTAGTGGCTAAATGATTGATTTTATTTAGCCAGCAACTTATGAAATTCGCCACAATGGCTAAAATTAGCCTCATCTGGCAACATCTGGCAACCCTGTGTTGCTAGAAACTTTTGTGCTTAAGTAGCATGGATCAAAATAAAAAGTAGTAAAAAGTAGAATAACAATTCTCCCCATCCCCCCCTCCCACCCACACACACATACAAGAAAAAAAGATTACTTTTAATATTATTTGAAAATTTCTTTTAAAAAATTATTAATTAAATACTGAATTTAATATCTCTTTAGGTTTTCCTTCTTCTTGAACATCTTGCTCGTTCTTTCCGTCTTCTGATAAATATCTGATTTATAATTAAGCATCTCTGGCGAAGGATTGAATTTAGCGCAACAAATTACTCTTACTTCCAAAATCATCTTAATTTTAAGAATAGATTCTAAAGGTTCAAGGCACATTCTATTCCTAAGTTTAGTCTTTGTTGATGTCACTCTTGAAACTACCCTTTCTACATTTGCATTGCTTAATGATGAACTGTATAGCTTTAAAACAAATGGTGCTAAATTTCTTAATGCTTGGTTTCCAATTGAATCTTTAGTGTTAAAACGGTGACACCAAAATAATGCTCCATCCCTTGGAAGCTCAGATCCAGAGCTGAAAACATCTTTCCATTGAATGTTAAGCATTTGTCGCCACTGATTTTCAAGAATATTTAATTTTGACTGGCCTGAGGGTTCTAAAGGCGGAGCAGAAAAAGGGAGCCGAATTGGATTAAGGCAAATGTTGGTTGAAAAGTTATTAATCTTTTTCAAAGCTGCAAGTCTTGAGAAGGTTATGACACCTTTGATAGATATCCTTTAGGATTTCTGATGAGATTATTTTACTTTTATTTGTAAGTTTATTTAAAAATACATAACCAAAATCAAGCCTTTTCCATAAGCAAGTAAATATTTGTAGAATCCATATCAGCTTTGAGATTCGCATTTTGTGGATAAATTCTTCTCAGGATAGTAAGGATCTTCAAGTTCTTTTAGTAATTTACCATTATCAGCTCGTTCACTTTGAAATAAACAAATTGATAGTGAGATACAACTCATTTACTCGATCCGAATACATTCTGTGGGAGCTCTTTTGCAGATTGAGGAAACAAGCTGAAAATTAAGGTTTAAAGAATCCCGATTATTAAGGATTCTCTTCATGCAGTTGCTTCTGCAGTTGCTCTCCATCATTTATTGTCTTATATAAATCCATATAATATTTTCTTCTTAAGGCAGACCGATAAAACCAATTAGATGACTCTCTAATCATATAATTTAAGCTAGATAGTAGATGCTCATAGTCGTGTGAACCCACTAAGCGAAGCGAATGACAGATGCATTTGATTAAAATTAGGTTCGGATTGTCTTCCTTCATTAGAGGAAAAGGTGAACGATTTTTTTCTGCAAAGATTAGAAGCTTCATCCGTCCCAATAGCGAAGCAATGGCCTACTTTGTTGAAAAAGTCTCTCACATGATTATACAATCGGCAGCAGTAGTTTCTGCAACTTCAATTAGCCCTAAATATAGTGATGATATTTTGTTCTCTTTTTCATCGTAATAACGGACATACAAACAGATGTTTACAGTATGCAATATCTGTAGATTCATCAAGTATTAAAGAAAATGAAGACTTGTTTATTTCCGCTACGTTGTTCTTTGAGCATTTCAGATCAAATCACCATTTTTATTAATGCCAAAGCAAAGTCTCTGAAGCTGATGAATTCGTTATCGCATTTGTCTTCTTAAAAATGTCACTCAAGTGATCAATAGATTGTATCGCTGTCTGACAATCGACAAACACGATAAGTTTTATTTCTAATACACTTATTCTATAACGATTTTCAAAGAACTTCTTTATATTTCTTTTTCCCGAGGATGAAATTAGTTCAGAATTATTTTGTGTTTCACAGATTATCTTCCAGCCATGTTTCAAACATGGGATTCAAAAGCCACGATCTTTGGAAATGTAATTGATTCGCTTCGTCATGATGGTCACTTAACATAATAGAACTTTAATTGAAAATAAATTGCACTATATCAAATCACAGAAAAAATAAAAATAAATTTAAGTAGGCCTATGCAAGGTAAATAATTTTAAATTCAAATCAACGCCTGCGGGTACTTCCACAGTTCTACATGTGAAAACATGATCTGCATGAATCAGCATAATTCGTATTAAGGAGGCATAATAGTCCGCGCTTTGAAATAATTGAAACCATCGGGTATAAAATTTAAATTGTAAAACTTAAATAACATTAATAGAATTCTTGCATTTGAGCTAAATTCAATTTTTCTAAAAATAATTTAAAAAATTAAAGAGGATCTAAAGAGACTACTTTATCTACAGAGTAAACTAAATGCATTTTTAATAAGCCCCCTCCCCAAAATTTAGGTATGGTTGAAAATCGCAAAAAGTATCCCGATTAATAAATGGAGTACTATAAAATTCGCAAAGTAGCAGAGGCATAAAAAAGTAGCGCACGATTTTAAAAAGTAGCAAAAATTGCGAAAAATCGCAAGATTTGGCAGCTCCACTCAGGGCAGGGCTGCCACTGAGAAATTTAGGAAATCCCAAGAACTTAATCCGAAAAATCCCAAGATTTATAAAAATATCCCAAGCCGTAAATTAAACATAATACACAGAAATTACCTTTACCTTAATTACATTTCCTCATCAACATCGTCGTCTTCGTCCCCTTGAGAAAGACGAAGGGTTTCGAGATCATCTTTTTGCTCTTTAAGTCTGTTTTCATATCTTTTACGTACTGTACCACTTTCAAGATCACTTATTAATGGTTTCACAGGCTGCCAGGTAATACAGGTTGCCTCCTTTCTAGTTATTTACTGTTTTGCCAAAAGCCTATCTTTTACAGTTTCTGTTTTTAAGGAATTTGTTATTTTTGTTTTTATGTAGTTCGCGTTTGAGAAAATTCTCTCCACACATGCAGATGAAAGTGGCAAAATAGTCAAGTTTGTCATAAAATTGGATAAGAGAGAGAATTTACTATTATTCAAGTCATCCTTGATATTACTTAATGACTGCCAGTACTTAGGGAAAACCTCTTTTGGAAGAGTCAATGTAGCTGCAGAAAGTCGTAAGGCCCTCCATTGATTGTCTAGCTCATTTAGCTTATGCTCTGGTACTAGTGGAGGAAAACTCACAGCTAAAGGTATGAGGCTTGATGGCGATTGATGAATGTCACTTGCTACGTTTGGATCCAGCACTCTTAATTTTGAAATAATGCCATCTTCAATGAATGGAAATCTTTTCTTTATCTAAAAACCAAGTTCTGAAAGAACTTTCAAGCAATCACTTTCAAATCTATATTTCAAGGAATCATTGTCAAATGGTTCTTTGATCATATGAGACATGGCTCTCCCACCGAGGTAAATATCTTCTATATTTTATAGTTGCTTTTGTTACAAGGATCAATGGCTGATAATTTCTCTGCTTACAAGATTTCTTCTTTAATAAAGAAACTAAGTATATTTTTATACTCAAATGATACTGTCACATACAGTTGATGCAGTCTGAAATGTTCAAACTGAAATTCTAAATTAAGTACATTAACTTTCTGTAGGATGTATTGGAGAAAGAGAAGTATGTGTTGGTTACACGATTAATTAGAGCTTTGTAGATATTGTGGGCATTATCAATTCTGTCTGTCTTTGACTCAGTCTGAAAGTACAGTACTAAAGCATCATATTGCTCTAAAATAACTGATATTACATTTTCTCTTGAAAGCCATCTGGTCTGAGCAAGCTTGGGGATTCTATGTTTTATTGTGTTGGCAGCTTCTTGAATAAGCAAAAAATCTCTTTGCCATTTAGCGCTTCTGGAAAAGTAAGAAGTCAAATTTTTAAGGAAAGCGTCTAAGTATGATGGTGAAACACTAACTGCGTGACTAGCACAAAGTGCAAACGCATCCCATGACAAACACTGATGGGACATTATCTTTCAAAAGCTTTTGAAAACCACCATTTACTCCCATCATGGAGGAACAGTTATCACTCCCAAACCCGATGATATTGTCGAGAGAAATATTTATTTCTAGCAAAAGATCTTTGACGGCAGTTCCATTTTCTACAGAAACTGTATCTAACAGGGCATCAACTATATCCAGCTTATTAGTATCAAAATAGCGAATTACAATGGCCAAAATCTGAGTGACAGAAATGTCTGTGCTATCGCGTATGATAATTGAGGATTTTGTTTCTTGCAAATATCAGACTTCCTAATTTTTCATAAAATGCTATTCCATCCTGAATAACATAAGACATTTTAGTTTTCTTCATTGCTATCTTGGCAGCAATTTTGCTGTCTGGAAATGCATACAGCTACAAAGTTATTAACAGGGAAAGGGATAATAGGGAATTTAGCTATGAAATGGATGGGCATTAACTGAATTCAGTTGAGGATGAGAAGGACTTAGGCATAGTAGTAGATAGGGCAATGAGGTTTTTGAAGAAGTCCATTGAGCAAAAAATACAGCAAATAGGGTGCTAGGATACATTAAGGGAAATGTTAGCTACAAGAGTAAGGAGGTTATTTTTAAACTCTACAACTCGTATATTAGGCCACATTTAGAGTACTGTATACAAGCATGGTCACCACATTTTAGACATGACATCAACCTGCTAGAGTCAGTACAAAGGAGGACAACAAAAATAATACATTCCCTGAAGCACCTTGAATATAAAGATAGCCTGAGGGTACTAAATATGTTCTCATTTGAGAGAAGATGTGTGAGGAGAGATATAATTGAGCTTTTTAAAATCTGTTCTGGGATGGATAAGTTTGATTTTAGCAAGTTATTTGAGTTGGAAGGTAGTAATAGGACTAAGAGTTACCACTTAAAAATGAAACAAACAGAGGTGTATGCTGTATGTTAGAAAATATTTTTTCACCAACAGAGAGGTACTGGAATAGTTTGCAACCTGAGAGAGTGGACAGTCCAAACTTGAATGTTTTCAAACGCAGATTAGATGATTATATTCGGAAGGAGGGTTAGCTTTTTGCGGGGGTTGGGGGTATTCTGGACTCATTCCTGTGGATGCAGTTTTTATATGGTATATTATGGGTGGTTTTGATTTTGATGAACCTTGATGATGATGTTTATGGTTTTGACGCATTCCGGTAGATGGTTAAAATTGTATATAGTAGATGCATGATCTGACATAATCCTATGGATGCATTTTGTGGCTGGGTTTTGACAGATGCGGATTACCTCTGATATGCCCTTGTGGCTTTTCTCATCCGTGAAATTATGTTATGTTATGTTATGAAACTAATACAACTGTGAACTGACTGACTCCGACTGAGTTGGTGGCGGGCCGGTAGACCCTGGCGCCTTACAATTAACACAGGTGCCAAATTAGAGGAGTTTTAGGAATTTCTGAGAAATTTGCTCATTTTCTAGCTCTAGTTTTATCAATCCCAAGATATCCTGAAGAAATCCTCATGTACCAAAGTCAAAGCCGAAATCCCAAGATCTTGGGAAAAATCCCAAGGAGTGGCAGCCACGCTGAGCTGGGACGCTTTTTTTCCGAGAATGAGATTAGGTCTAATCGTTTCGGTGCTGAACTTCTTTGGGTTCTATTTTTTGCCATTAGCAAAAAAAATCTTGGTAGAATTGAGGCAATAAATAGCATTTATCAAAGGGAAAAAAGTGAAGTTTATACTAAAAAAGCACAAATGTTAAAACTTAAAACGAAAGGAAAAATAGACGAAGGAGTAAAAAAAAGGCTGCTGACCAAAGTCGTGTGCTCTCACTTATTCTGATTAATGATCCTACGATCTTCAAAACTTTCAATAATTCCAGGACTAACCTTGGAAGGACATTGACAATTACATCATTCCAAAGAGAATGTAAAACAAGATAAGGGTTTTAAATTTCGTTAGAATCAGCAGAATAGTTACAAGGTTATTGCCAAATAATTACCCGGCTAACCTTGGAATGACTTTGGCAATCATATCATTCGAAAAGGAATATAAAACGCCATAAAATTTTAAAATATTTTTAAAATCAGCCCAATAGTTATGATGTTATTGCCAAAACAAAAAGGAAAAGCAAAACGGAGACCAACTGACCGATAATATTTCGTCCATTTCCCAATATGTTTCACCTAACTGCCTCATTAACTGTCGTTTTGTTACTTGTTCCTGAGGGCGAGCGTAGCGAGCGGGCGGGTATGGGGGGCATAGCGCCCCCCCATCCCATATAGCAACCCATAGTACGGCTAGAAATCGGCTTCCAGTAACCAAACACAATAAAACATTAGGTAAAAGTTAAGTAATAAAACGACAGTTAATGAGACAGTTAGGTGAAGCATATTGGGAAATGGACGAAATATTATGGGAACGCGAGCAGGGAAGCTCGCTAGGTATGGATCTTCAGATTTACCATGATTGGTAGTTAAATAATCAGAAGCAATAAATCTTAGTAACTGCAAAATTTGCCTCTTTCAAAATTTGGGTTATTAGTGTCTGTACATATGTGCGTGTGCGCTTGTCTGTGTGTACGTGTACGTGTGCTCGAAAATACGTTTCCTATTCTCCTCAATGCACCCTGTACTTTTCTTCGTTAATGCATACTGTCCTTTTTCTCGTTTAAGCATATGTTCTTTTCTCGCTAATACATTATGTCCTTTTCTCGTGAATACACCCTTTCATTTGAATTGTTGCGAACACGTAAAGGACACTATTTCGAATCATACTAATTCATCCTGTCCTTTTTCTTGCTAATACATCCTGTGCTTTTTCTTGCTAATACATCCTGTTTTTTTTCTTGCTAATGCACCCTGTCTTTTTTCTCACTAATACATCTTTCAATTTTCACCAAACGTCTTCACAATAAGGTCCCGTAATCTGCTTTACTCTTTGGAGAAAATCTATTAAGATTGCTCCTTTTGAACGACCACTCGTATTTTTTATAGGAATACATCAAGCAAACTATTCATGAATATTCAAAGCGAAAATAGCGAAATTTAGGAGTAAAAAATGCAAATGAATACAACAAAAAGGATAAAAATAGAAAGCAATATCACAATATCCGAACCGCAGTTACACTGTGGGCCTAAATTGTATTTACCGTGGCTGGGTTCCACAAACCCTCTAAATTGGAATCGGACGCATATATGAATCCGAAAGGAAGGGCCTCCTTCCTCTCTAATTCATCTTCATTTACAGCTATCTCTAAATTAAATCTTTTGGATAGACCTGTTTGAAATCCTGTTGACCGACGCACCTGAAATCCTGTTGATAGCTCGCCTGTTATCCTCTGGAAAGACTCACTCGAAATCCTTCAATAGGCTCGCCTGATCCTCTGTGCATAAATGTTTTCATTTGCATTTCATGTTGCGACCTCGAAGCCACATAAAGATGCCTATTGGACCAGAATTGCTTTAATATTCAAATCAAGTGTTTGTACTCCATGTTTTGAGGAGAGAGGAAGATTATTTGGCGCTTTTTCGTTTGGGGGATACAAAGCAAAAATGGCTGGTGACGTCACCAGCCATAAAGGTCGACTGGCCACTGTGACTCCATAATAATATTCTGCGAAGCTGCTTCGCTTGGACTTGGTTCAGCAAATTTATAAAGACAAGAAATTTCTATCCTTTAAAATAATAAATTTTTGCTGCTACTTTACTTTTAATTTTCTCTAAATCAGCTTCAATCGGTCCATTACATTTATTTTTTAGGTTAAGGTTAGCTTAGGTTAGGTTAGGTTATATAACCAAAAAAGTACCAAAATCTGGAGTTTTGTCTTTATAAGAAAACCGGGTTTTTAAGCTATTCGTTCACACTCGTGGAACACATGGCTGCCTCACAGGCAGCCACCCTGGTGACGTCACCAGCCATTTTTTGGTTTGTGTCCCCTAAACAAAAAAGCGCCGGTTATTTTTATAGGAAATATCATGTACATATGAGCACAGGAACTTAAATATTTAGAATTAGGGAACAGCGAAGAGCCTAGTCTAGGAAGGGGAAGGAAGGAAGGAAGGGGCGAAGATCAGAGAGGGAGAAATGCGAAAAGGACCTGGGATATAAAACGATCCAAAGATAAATGCAGGAGTCTTTTAATCATAATTTTATGTTTAAATAATATCAATTCCCTTTTTCAACGCTGACTAGGCTATTTTCATCGACCTGCAAGGCTAAATTTTCCCAAATCGCAGTAATTTTTTAGGATCAAAATTCTGTGTCTATCGCAGCGTAAAATCATTTGTAACATGCTTGAAGGCAATATTTCGAGTGGCCGCTCGGTTATCAAACTCAAATAGCAACTTACACTTTACATTAGTGTAATAGTTCAGTATTTTAAAAACCTATGAACACGAAAAACAATCCATTTTTGAAGGGGTGTTTACAATCCGTAAGGGTCAGAGGGTCAGCTGTAAAGAGGGGGCTTGCTGCAATGACGCGGAAGATCCGCTCTTGGTTAACTTAAATCCAGGCGGGTTCCAATTCCTCGGCCAACAGGTGGATTCAAAGTTCGCATTTCTGGGCCCCTGTTCCTTCTTGTACGGATTTCTTCTATATTGAATGCTTAAACTACACGCATGTATCCATTTTAGGCGTCATTCCGTTTTCTTTTCTTTTGTTTAATTTACCTATTATTATTCGTGTTCTTTCCTCGTACTCGTATACATTTCCTTCACATCTTTGAGGCATATTATTTGGTATTTTAAGACCGAGATTTCTTCATTAACCGCTTATACCCTCGTTAGTGGGCGTGGGGATTTTCTTTTTCTTAAGAAGTCATCTCGAGGGAACTCATGTTTAACGTCCTCTTTCACTCACTGTTTCGTCTAATCCGTGAAAAAGAATGATAAAAAAATTTGACAGAAACAAAATATAAAGAAACGAAGCGAAAAATAAAATTGTCCGAAATGAAGAGAATTTTAATACCAAGTCTCTTCATTCTTACATCCTGGGGTCTATGGGGCACATTCGAAGCAGAGTAGAACAAATTTGTTCTGAGAGCAACCACAAATCGGAACCCCCTTCGCGGCACCCGAGCATTAAAAGGTGGGTCCCATCTCGGGAATCCAAGGAGTCTCCTCTTTTGCCACTCATGATGTCCACCTTCCATGCATTATCACATCACTGTGGCCAGGTTTAATTTTCAACTAAATAAAAAAAAAATGTGGCAACGATACTAAGGTATCCTATAAGAAAAGACCTTACCAGGTCAAAGTAGTCCTAAAACGGAAGAAAAGGCCGGTAGGAAAAGAAAGAAGGACTGAGATCAGTGGACGGAGGTTTATCCCACTCGGGTTAATCAGATAAGTAAAGAAAATAAGTAACATTTGAGATCTTTTATTGCATTTTTCATGATCCTGTGTCATCGATCGAGGTCAGCGCTCCTTCGTGTCGCCGCTTCCTCGGATTACTTGGGATTCTGTCTTCATCTTTTCGTTTGAGCTCTTCGGAGTCGTCATGTGTCGCCGTTATCTGGCCTTTCCTTGTCTTTGCTATCATCATGTCTTCGTCGTCATTATCTCTTCACTTTCGTCGCATCTTGGCCATTGTCACATAGAAAATCAAAGAGGTCACATCGCTGCAAGACAACCTAAATCAAGTTATTGCCATCGTCAAGCTTTCGCCATCATCAGGACTTTGCCATCGTTTCTTTGTTCGTTCGAAGCTAGAATAGTGATGTGAGTTTTATGTATCCAGAGCCGAACGTAAATTGCTGAAGGTGGAATCAATCTACTACGACGATCTTCGTTTGTCGACTGGTGCCTTTCGCATTTCCACTCTAAAGAGCATCCTTCTCGATGCTGAGATTATGCTGCTCGATCAGCACAGTGTACAGTGCATTAAAACATTTGTACACGCTGGCCCCGCGCCTCCTTCAGTCGCCAACCGTTCTCATTGCATCCGCAGCCGATCTCGACGGTACCTCTGCCGCCCTGAGATCCTACTCATATCATAAGTCTTTCGGGTTTAGGGCAAAGCAACTTCTTCGAGGGCTTGATTTAGCTCTCGGACGGATGGCGCCTCTTGTTCTTCCCATGAGACGCCCCTGATGAGACCCACGATTGTCGCAATGACTCTGCTCCCATAGCTTCTACTTCGCCGGGAGTAGTGTGTTCGAACTTCTTGGCATGCACGCACTGCCACGCTGGAACCGTGCCAATGTACACGGATGAGCAGATTCGAAGAGGGGGTATGTCCTAACGGCCCAATTGGTAACAATAACTCCTTGATACTGGAGATTACGCGTCTTACGCGGTTCGGAGATCAAATTGTGATTTATAGTGAGTCAAAGAGTGCTTTAAGAGCTCTCGATGCTTTGAAGACTTCGTACTCCTCTGTTTCGAAGTATCCAAGACACCCCGGTTGCTGCGACTTGGGTGGATGTCTAGGTTCTCTTCTATTGAGTTCCTGGACTTATAGAGAATGGGAGAAATAAGGGCTGTGATTATGACGCCAAAGAATCTGCTAAAAATTGACGACCGGGCTATAGTTTTTATCTTCCCTCACTGAATAGATGTTAGAAATCAGGTCAGACCTTCGGGCTGCATGACAAAGAAGGTGAGAGACATCGACGGAACCTAAAGTTGCGCGCCATTGCACTGCAACTTTTCCCGTGCTCCTACCTCCCCCCCCCCCTCCCAATGCCTCGAAGGCTTCAGGTCGTTTTCAGTCATCTCCGAATCAGACACACTCTTGCAGGACACATCACCGCCTGATGGAGCGCTCCCCTTCACCTTAATGAGTGGCGCTCCAGATTGTCCTGCACATTCTTTTCAAATCTCAGTCTGGGAGGTTTTCGTGCACGTTACCTATACCGGTACCAGGAGGAACTAGGCCTTTACCACCGGTCCCTTATATTTCAGGGACGGGTTGGTGACACCAACTTGTGGCGTTATTCAATTTCCGAAGGAAGCAGACGTCCTCTATTGTATACAGACCTAGTCTACTGTATACAACAAAGTTATTGGGTGTCAGAAAATGAGGGAGATAAAGCGAGCGTGTGTGATCGAGTCACGAGAATAGGATTTCGAGAGAAGGAGCCCTGCTTCCAGACCAGCGGTAAACTTCCAGAGCGATAACGTGCCAGAACCACGCCCCGTTTATGGTGTTACGACCCTCACCGCTGATTCCAGCCATCGAGGCTGTTGGACCGAACAGATAACGCTTCCGTCGGCAAACATTTGAACTTATGGCGTAGTAATATATATCCTCCACCCCGAATAATCTTTCGGGTCGCAAGCTGTCCCAACGTTGCTCCCAAGTAAGCAAGCCCACGCAATACAGAAGGTATTCACGTGGCATCATAAGAAGTCTTTGGAATCATTCATCAACGACGCGCAATCCTCGAGCGACAAACCCCGGTGCTATTTGGTCTCGCAGCAGGAAACCATATTTGGAACGACGAAGACTACGTCTGGAATATCGCGCTCAATCCTCCTCCTCGAAGAAATACCTTCCCCCGGGTACCCGTACTCGTGGTCTTCTCGAGAAAATCGTAAGACTTACATTTTCTTTCATCGTCGAAGAGGCGTGACGCTCTCAGGCGGAGCTACTTCCCTCTTGGTCGCCTCCCGGTCCCTCTCGGGTATTTATTGTAATAATTATTAAGCCTCGTACGGCTAAGACTCGCCTGGTAGTCTCCTCCTGCTTTTCCTCAAGTAATTAGTGTACTTATTGAGCCTAGTACGGGTAAGACGAGTCCTACATGTCATTTCAATTTCATTCATTTAGTAACGGTGTTAGTTAAATCGCCTGTATATTATTCTGTAAATATCTATTGTTGTTTGTATAAGATTTAAATATTATTTTTGTTTTTATTCTTTAAATCCTCCAACCACCAAAGCCTAATTAAATAGTAGCAATACCTGCCAACGATTAATTCATTCTTGATATTTAAAATCCAATCGCACTCAAGGAAATCTTTTCCTAATTTAGGGCAGTCGTCTTCCATCCCTTGCATCTTTGGAGGGGAAGCACAAAGGGCTCATGCTCGGGCTACCTGAATTCTACGACATTGGTTGTTGGCTGCATGGTCAGGCGCCAGAGGGAGGCCCGACGCCATATCCTAAAAAATAGTCTAAATAATAATTTCGTCATTTTATCCCCCTGCAGGCAGTCACCAGGAGAGACCTCTTACAATTAAAAATAAGCCTACAACTTTTTTCTGTACGCAAAATTCAGACTCACTTTAAAAAAATCCAAATTCATCTGAATATTTTGGATTTTAACTTAATAGAATACAATTTTATTAAAAATTCTACAAAAAATGCAATAAAGAAACAACAGAGCACAAAGTACTAATAAAAAGTGATACAAAAGAAACTAAAAATGCTATTCAAAGCCATCCAACTCCACTATTAAAATGCAGGTATATTGATGCTATTTGGGGTAGTATTGCTGGGTTAGGTCTCAGTCTCCCCCCCCCCCACACAAACTACCCCACCCCCTTTCCCCCTACCACGTATTGCTGGGTGAGATTCGAGTTTCCTCCCCCCACTCCCACCCTACTGGGTATTGCTGGGCGAGGTCCGAGTCTCTCCAACCCCAAGCCTTGGTCAGCGACCTTTTCCTTGGAATCTCAGTCTGCACACACACACAAACTACACATGGGAGTAAATCGGTAGGGCGCTTTTGAATTATCAGGCATTTTCTTGTACCCGCATAACAGTAGAGTTGCCGCTTAACCTTTTACAATCAATCCTTTAATTGGTCCATTTAGATGACATCTTTTAAATTATTTGTCGCTAAACCTCTCTGTGTGCCTCACATTCTAAGATGATCCTCCATCTACACCGTATCTCACCCAGACTTAGTAGATATTTTGAAAATGAAGATGTGTGTGGATCAGATTATAAATTTAGCCCAGAATATTCATCTCCGGTTGATTTCTTCGACTACCTGCGTCGACTTATTCATGGACACTCAATTGGTCAGATTGAATTTCTGTATAGTGGGTCATTCCAACCGCCTTTCAACTACAATAACGGAAAAGAAGTACTTGAACATCTCCAGTTTATCGATTTAGAAGATTTAATCATCGGTGAAAAATTCAAAATGAGTTTATGGGTGGATAAATTTTTCTGCATATTACATTCTAACCTGGTGAATGATGGCGAGAAAGTAGTGAGCATCGCTATATATGATGAAAACCAAGATTGAAGAGGCAAGAATAAAATAATTCTCCTTCTCGCAAGATCAAGAAAATGTGATGAGTTATTTTGTAGACAAAATAAAAGATTGGTAGTATAACGCGTATTATTTCATCTTAATTTTATTGATATTAATCAGAGAATATTATTAATGATTAAAAAAATTCTATACATTTACAGCTAATAATAGCGCGCAGAGATTCAATGTATAGTGACTTTTTAAATTTCATGTAAGATCCCTTTGAAACCCAAGGATATGGTTCGATAACTCCTTGGAAGTTGAATGCGTTTACGAAAGGTTTTTCTCAAAATCTTTTGTCCTCACACCTATTTCACTCCACCGTGTTCCTCGGCTCTAAAACCATAAATGGTACAGGGATGTGACTATTATCAACGGCTTCAACTAGGCGTTTCATAGCATCGTAGGTTATTATGTCCTTCGTCTGAGTGTTGATGGTTAATCCTTTAGTACGAAGTATATACTTCACCCGACTCGTCGTTTGGATACGTACCGAATAGGATTTGGGACCCGTTGAGCAAAATAAATCTCCACACGCCTCTGCACCGTACACATCTGTGATCTCACCGGCGAGATCACCTAGGAATTATCCTAAGTCCAGGTTGTGGGTCATCTTTCCTAGCGATTAAGATGGCACTGTCTGTGTCACAGTACAACAACCGTTCACCCAACGAGTCTAAGATGCCATAAATCTTGCATCGAGCATAGGCGGTTGTGAATGCTGCAATTGGAAGATTCGTTACGTGGGACTCAACTTCTACATGTTCAACATTCTCCTCTTTCGCTATGTACACATTGCCAACCGCATCCAAAGGGTGCACAATGAAGCCATCGTTTCTGATCAGGTCGATTACATCATGATCCGAACCAGAGATGACCGTTTTCATACCGCGAATCCTCTGAGCGAATTATCCCCATAGACTGTAAAAGGAAGAAAATATGATTAGGTTTAATGGTTGTTATTTTTGTATTATTATTATCGACTTCAATTTTTTATTATCATCATTATCGCCTTCAAGTTTTAGATATCATTGACTTCATATTCGATGTACAATGTGATAATATTTATAAACATTACAATATGAATGTAATATATTAATTCAGAAAAAAATAATCGCAGAAAGAAATCTTTACCTGTTTAGACAGAGTTTTGCTCTAAAACGCGTTCCAAGGAAGCTCGGCGCAGTTCGAGCCCCAAGATTATTGCGTATCAATCTACCCAGCTTGAGGATCCCAAATCTTACTCTATCTGAGTTGGACAAACCCCAACTAGATAAAAAAAAAGAAGACAACTATTTCATCTCGTCCGGAAGAAAACGAGGTCAAGGTCACCCCGACCGAAAAAAATCGAAGGAAAAAGCTTTCGCTTGAAGCCGCCTAGATCCCTCGTGACGTCACCCGTCAAATCGTCAGGCTGGTCGACGAACACCATCTGTTGAGAAAACAACCAGCTACTCGAGTTACGCATCTCAGGGACAAAATCCAAGAAGATATTCTTACTGGAATCGGGTATTAATCTCCATTACCTTATGTAAGTAAAGAATAATCCTGTTGTTTATGTCCGCGTGCATTAAAAATAGTTTATTGGGTGTCTGGTTAATGACAAAGATATTCACTTAAATTGTTCGCCCGTAAAATTCTATCTAGAATTGAGCCTCGAGAGCTCGTCAAGTAATCCACTTTCTTTTTATACGTGTATTAGATCCGTATGTTTTAATGTTATTTAGTAAGAGGGTTTATGTTCATTAAAGTCTATTTTTTTAGTAGAAGCTCTGTTTTAATTATCCTCGAACGAGTTGAAGTGGCAATATTTGAGAAAGTCAAGAAAGAAACCCTTGTGATTCATTTCCCTAGAAAAAAATATTAGTATCGCACTCTCAGAGAAGAATCCACGAGCGATCAACAAGATACGAACCTATGCTTCAAGGCCCCAAATTTTAGTTGTTTTATTGAATATAATAAAAAAAATAAATATATATATAAAATATGATCTCGGCCAACCTAGGACATAATAAAAGTGGTGTCAGGTTATTGCGGTTAAAACAGAGGACCCAAATTTAAGATTAGAGTAAAAAGCCATACCCATAACAAATATTTGCCAACCCGTTTGAGGAAAATTTAAATAAGGAGACTTTAAACAAGTCTTAAAGATTCAGTGAAGTTTAGTTACGAAGGTAGGAATTATAACTTAACGAAGAGTGTTGTGAAGTGTGCTGTCTTGTTTTTGGATAGGAATAATCCAATCAAAAGGTTTAGAAAAAGGTAAGGTTAGAGTAGGAAAGGCTAAGGGACTCCAAGTTGCACACGTAACGTTCGTTACATCGGTGAGGTTTCGACGGACATATCCAATATGTCTTCGTTTGAAATATTTTATAAACAAGGTCAAACTCTAGAACTAACGGGCAAAGAACTCAATACCTACGTCAAGGAAAAAAAAGGAGGGAAGTCGAAATACAAGAGAGAAAGTTAAGATGGAAGTAGAAGAGAGGAAGTTACAGAGGAAAGAGAGGGAAAATATACGAGAACACGAGAGAGCATTGAGCAAGGACCAAGTGGAAGTGCAGTCCGTGGGATCCAGGACTAGGACATCGCAGGTCCCAACTATGAAGCTGCCAGCGTACAAGGGCGAAGACGACCTATATGCGTACCTCTCACATTTCGAAAAGATTTTTGAATAAATCGCTGGGATATCGAAACAGACGGTATAGCCAGACTACTCCCTCTACTCAGTACCCGAGTAAGAGACATATTCGTGTCTCTACTATCTGAAGCGAAGATAGACCATTCTACATTCAAAACAGAACTACTGGGATCCATTAACCTAAATCCTGAAGATTATAGGATAAAATTTAGGTAGGCTAGGATTCAACCAGGACAAACCTACCGACAATTTGGTTTTATTCTCAGGAGACACCTTCAATTTTGGTTGGATTCAACCAGAGTGAGAAATGATTTCGACTCACTCATCGACTTCATACTGAAGGACCAGCTATTATGCATGCTGCTTCAAGAATTAAGAGCCTTTGGCAAGGACAGGAGAGCAAAGTCCTTCGATGAGTGTTTGTCCGAAGCCGATTTACATTCGTCAAACCATAGGTTATATCCGAGAGAGGGTAATAAAAACAAACACCTGTCCCCAAAGAAAAATGGGTACTCTCTGAAGCCCCAAATAAAGAAGCGCCTTAAGTTTGGTAGAAGTACAGAATCTCCCAAACCCAGGATTTTCTCACAGTGGGAGAACTATGGAAAACCAACCCAGGGAAGTACCCCTCCTTCGCCAGGAACATATTCCAGTAAAAATATTACTTGTTATAATTGCGGGTCGCCGTGACATTTGAGTTATCACTGCAAGCAGAATTCCCAGCCTAGAAATACCTCGGTACAACAAGTACACAATGTCACAACCACGGTTCCCTAAGGACAAACCCCTGCCTACACTCCACCTTCGGCCTCAACAAACCTCCCGGAACAAGTGAACTTCTTATTTAACAAAAGCTCTCTAGGAGGATTAAGGTTCAAAACAGGCGCCGTAAATGGGTGCAGAGTCTTAACGCTGGTAAGAGATACAGGGTGTACCTGTATGGTGGTGAGCGACAAATTACTTCCCCCGTCAGCCCAAATCATAAGAGATTTGCCATCGTTCAAGACTTCCTGGATAGAGCAGATAAATTTCCCATCAAGACAGTGTTGAGAAAGCTCTGTCAGTCTCAACCTCGGGAATGGCATAGATACCTCCCCGTCGCCCTTTGTGCATGCCGCGAAATTCCTCACCGGACGCTAGGCTTCTCGCCTTTTGAACTGGTGTACGGACGTAATATACGGGGACCTATGAGTGTCATTAAAGAACTACTCACCAAACCCCAATTAGATCAGGTAATCAAATCCTCCTATGCGTACGTCTTCGAACTCCGAGAGCGATTAGAAAAATCCGCGAAGTTGGCTCCAGAAAATTCGGAATGTAATTGAGAAAAATATCGGACATATTTTGATTTGAAAACCAATGGAAGGGTCCTTTTCCGGCTATAGAAGCACGAGGACCTGTGGATCACATCATTGAAACCCCTTCGGGTCCCAAAATGTACTACATCAATATGCTAAAAAAAATACCACCGACGAACCTGCGTCAAAAACATTGTTACTCTGGATGAGGAAGGACCAGTGGACGCCTTGTACCCCTAGGAGCCTCTACAAGTGGTGAATACGGTATGTGTAAAGGCGGATAATGAATATCCGTTACCTTCTTTACCTTTGCTCTGTTTTAATTATCCTCGAACGAGTTGAAGTGGCAATATTTGAGAAAGTCAAGAAAGAAACCCTTGTGATTCATTTCCCTA
The DNA here is from genome assembly GCA_963969495.1 of Ceratothoa steindachneri. Taxonomy (NCBI): domain Eukaryota; kingdom Metazoa; phylum Arthropoda; class Malacostraca; order Isopoda; family Cymothoidae; genus Ceratothoa; species Ceratothoa steindachneri. The sequence continues at coordinate 74,239,174 of OZ018329.1, read as the reverse complement.
AAGAAAAAATATTAGTATCGCACTCTCAGAGAAGAATCCACGAGCGATCAACAATATACGAACCTATGCTTCAAGGCCCTAAATTTTAGTTGTTTTATTGAATATAATAAAAAAAATAAATATATATATATAAAATATGATCTCGGCCAACCTAGGACATAATAAAAGTGGTGTCAGGTTATCGCGGTTAAAACAGAGGACCCAAATTTAAGATTAGAGTAAAAAGCCATACCCATAACAAATATTTGCCAACCCGTTCGAGGAAAATTTAAATAAGGAGACTTCAAACAAGTTTTAAAGATTCAGTGAAGTTTAGTTACAAAGGTAGGAATTATAACTTAACGAAGAGTGTGTGAAGTGTGCTGTCTTGTTTTTGGATAGGAATAATCCAATCAAAAGGTTTATAAAAAGGTAAGGTTAGAGTAGGAAAGGCTAAGGGACTCCAAGTTGCATACGTAACGTTCGTTACATCGGTGAGGTTTCGACGGACATATCCAATATGTCTTCGTTTGAAATATTTTATAAACAAGGTCAAACTCTAGAACTAACGGGCAAAGAACTCAATGCCTACGTCAAAGAAAAAAAAAGGAGGGAAGTCGAAATAAAAGAGAGAAAGTTAAGAAAGTTAGTGGTGAGCGACAAATTACTTCCCCCGTCAGCCCAAATCATAAGAGATTTGCCATCGTTCAAGACTTCCTGGATAGAGCAGATAAATTTCCCATCAAGACAGTGTTGAGAAAGCTCTGTCAGTCTCAACCTCGGGAATGGCATAGATACCTCCCCGTCGCCCTTTGTGCATGCCGCGAAATTCCTCACCGGACGCTAGGTTTCTCGCCTTTTGAACTGGTGTACGGACGTAACATACGGGGACCTATGAGTGTCATTAAAGAACTACTCACCAAACCCCAATTAGATCAGGTAATCAAATCCTCCTATGCGTACGTCTTCGAACTCCGAGAGCGATTAGAAAAATCCGCGGAGTTGGCTCCAGAAAATTCGGAATGTAATTGAGAAAAATATCGGACATATTTTGATTTGAAAACCAATGGAAGGGTCCTTTTCCGGCTATAGAAGCACGAGGACCTGTGGATTACATCATTGAAACCCCTTCGGGTCCCAAAATGTACCACATCAATATGCTAAAAAAAATACCACCGACGAACCTGCGTCAAAAACATTGTCACTCTGGATGAGGAAGGACCAGTGGACGCCTTGTACCCCTAGGAGCCTCTACAAGTGGTGAATACGGTATGTGTAAAGGCAGATAATGAATATCCGTTACCTTCTTTACCTTTGCTCTGTTTTAATTATCCTCGAACGAGTTGAAGTGGCAATATTTGAGAAAGTCAAGAAAGAAACCCTTGTGATTCATTTCCCTAGAAAAAAATATTCGTATCGCACTCTCAGAGAAGAATCCACGAGCGATCAACGAGATACGAACCTATGCTGCAAGGCCCCAAATTTTAGTTGTTTTATTATATACCCCGAGCTTCGCCCGTGCGATAGCACTCAATTGGCCGCCCTATTACGGGAATTTCCCGACGTAATTTCGGAGAAACCGGGATGCTCCAACCAGTCTATTCACGAGATCAAGTTAAAAACTCAAGAACCAATCAGGTCAAAGCCGTACCGGCTCCCCCTTCATCTACGAACGGCCTTGAACAAAGAGGTAGAAAACCTTCTCAAAATGGGGATTATCGAACCATCAACTTCGGAATATTGTTCACCGATTGTTATGGTCCGAAAACCAGACATGACTTTTAGAATGTGTGTGGATTTCAGGAAGCTAAACTCCGTCTCCGTTTTTGATGCCGAGCCTATCCCCTCAATTGATCAGAATTTACACCTGTTCGATAATGCTAAATTCATATCGGAGCTGGATTTATGCAAGGCTTACCATCAAATACCACTAGCTAGCGCCTCTAAGCGGTTAACAGCGTTTGCTACCGATAAAGGCCTTATGGAATTCACTAAGCTTCCCTTTGGGTTAGTAACGGCGGGGAGTAACTGCAATAGAATGATGAAAAGAATTGTAGATGGTTCGAAGAACGCATCCTTCTATTTTGACAACGTGTATGTGGCTACTCAGAAATGGGACGAACACATACATGCTCTCCGCGCTATCATAAATCGACTGCGAGAGCACGGCCTAACGCTGGGGCCTTCAAAATTCCACTTCGCTTACGAGGCCATCTCTTACCTAGGATTCAAAATCGATAAAAATGAACTATCCACCCAACAGGATAAGATAGATGCCATAACTAAGATGCCTCTACCTCAAACCAAGAAACAACTGCGTTCATTTTTGGGTACCACCTCATTCTACCGAAGGTTCGTTCCCAAGTTTGCGGTGATAGCTTCGCCTGTTAATGATCTGTTAAAAAAAATTCTCCCGACCCAGTCAAGTGGAATTCTAAAGCTATCTCTCAGTTTAATTTGTTAAAAGAAAACTAGTAAAAGCCCCTATCCTCCGTCTAATCAACCCCAAAAAGAAATGTGGGATACGCACCGAACGCGTATAGGGAAGGCATAGGTTGTGTCTTGCTACAATACGAAGAGGATGACACCCCATTCCCCATAGCTTATGCCAGACGAAAACTCACGATGCGGGAAAGAACGTATGCGACTGTGAAAGAGAAAGCGTTAGCCAAAATTGAGGGGGGATACAGAACTTCCAATTATAGTTAATAGGTCAGGAGTTCAACGTGGAATCGGATCACCGCCCCTTGATGTACCTAAGGTAAAATAAGAGCAAAAATGGGCGACTCGTGCGATGGAGTTTGTTATTAATGCAATATCAATTTGATATAACTTTCATAAAAAGCTCGGAGAATTGTATCGCTGATTGCTTGAGCCAAAACCCCGTATAGAACTAATTAAGCCACTATTAGTCTCGATACCAACATTGCTCGGTATTTTTTTGTGTGGAGATAGAATTTTTTTGTGCATTTTGTACGTATAAGTGTATTTCTAATGTTGTAGTTGTTTTGTGTATTTCGTAAAATCGTTTACGATAAGTATTAATTAGGCGAACGGTGGACATAATTCACTTAATAAGAGTGATGTGAATAGAGCGTTCACACTATCGGTCGAGTAGCTTTTGTAAAGATGTTTTAGTAGGGCTCTTTACGTAGAGCACAGGCGATCCCCCTTCCCCTAGGGTCATCTTAAGGGTGGAGGAATATAGAGATATAAGGGGTTAACGAAAGTTGGGGTGAAATAGCGACCGTATATATGTATCGAGGCTGCCCTCCCGGCGAAGAGAACTAAAGTTATAATAACAAAATGACATCTGGTTTTAACTTTTTATGTTCGATAGTTCGCCGGTTACATACGAAAACGGTAAAATTTATAAACACTAAAAGCAAAAGTGCAAACGGGCGACCTCGTATTACATCCTCCCCTGGGATTCAAAATTCCGATTAGGCAAACGAGCCTCCAAAAAGGGAAACTCAAGTTACGTACCATCTGGGAGTCTCCCCCACCTCCATTTACCCTGTGGGGTTAATTAAGGTATAAAACGGTTGACACGAGGAAACCGGGCTTTTTGTCCGTTCTAACAGAAGAGACAAGAAAATCACCGGTTGAGAGAAGATTTTTCGAGTTCGAGAAGGAAACAGAAAAATCACCGGTAGAAAGTTTTCTGCAAGTTAAGGAGAACTTGGAGTGCTTAGACAATACCAGATTGTTCCAAGGAAGCTCGGCGCAGTTCGAGCCCCAAGATTATTGAGTATCAATCTACCCAGCTTGAGGACTCCAAATCTTACTCTATCTGAGTTGAACAAACCCCAACTAGATAAAAAAAAGAAGACAACGATTTCATTTCGTCCGGAAGAAAACTAGGTCAAGGTCACCCCGACCGAAAAAAATAGAAGGACTAAGCTTTCGCTTATATATATATATATATATATATATATATATATATATATATATATATATATATATATATAATATAATCTCATTTGTCTATTTGTATGTTTAGCCCCTCAGCCTGATTCATCCTCTTCACATATTCTATTTTCTCCTTCTCTCCAACCGGTTACTCCTCGTGGGAATCCAAGGGCTTCTATTTTTTTCTTCTAGAAATGTTTTTATATACTGTGTGAACAAACCATCTTTTCAAACTCCCAAAACTCGTAAATTTTCTTGATCTTATACTTTTTTTCCAGGGCAAGTTTCAGTTACGGGGTTGTGTACACTACGCAAATCATACGTTGCTTTTCAGAGTGATGACAGTCGTGTGAGTTTTGCTGAGCGCATGTGGTGCAGAGTGTGAAAGTAAGTTTATCATCTATGGATTGAGGAAGAACTGGAATATACAGATCATTAGGAAGGAGAACATCAACTTTCACGATACCGAAATATGTCTCATTCATACCATGGGTGAATTCTTGAATAGACCGAATTTCTCACACAGATACGCAACGCCGAGGTTATCCTACGGGATAACATAAGAACATAAGAAAAGAAGGAGACTGCAAAAGACCATTCATGGCCTACACTTGGCAGCTCCTGTGCAGGGATGGTTTTTCATGCAGTACGGATATAATGAGCAAAAATAGTCATAATGTATATTCACACCTTCGGTTGGTGGGTAGTATAATATAAATGGGTTACATCTGCAGCCAAAAAGTGTACTTCCCACATTCAATACACCATTCACTACATATCCGGAAATTCTAGTAACTGTTTCACGTCGTCCTGGAATGGTTTGTCTCATGGTTTCAAATTCACACTCCCTGAGAATGATAACTTTGTATTTACTACCGAGAATTCGATCACTCTATTGTGTGGTAGTAGCGGTCCAACGACCCACGTCCACCAATGAAACTATCTTGTTTGAGATTACAGTCTTCTTTCTAACACCAATGCCAATAGCATCCATGAAAGAGAAACAGGGTTCTTTCTCCTGATGGTGAAAACCCGCCATGGAAAAGGACTCTCCCACAAACAGAAAGACTTCGCTCATCACCGTTTCTTGCATGGAAAATCGGATTTCTCTAATATGTTCTTCAAACATAAGCCAACGTAGAGCCTTATAAGAAAAAGCTTTTGATTTCTTCCTCTCGATAATTACACTTGAATTTTCTGGTAAAAGAACATCTTTATACACCTGTAACACAAGGAGGCTATTGTGATGCAAAAAAGCATAGGATCGATGTAAAATCTCCTGATGAAGGAACACCTGAACTTCTTAAAACACAGGCGGAGGATGAAACATCTTGAATGCAATACTTAATACACCCTGTACGAATAATGAACTCTCCATCCTGGAAATTCGGGTCAAAATTACTGTCAAAATATAATTTTTCCTCATTGTTCATTTTATCATAGTTAAAATACCTTTTTTCAGGAACCGGGCCAATATAATTCAACGCTTCCTCTGAAAGAAAATCGTAAGGAAAATAACCTTTCTCCAATTCGTGGATTCCTATTGTTTTGTCCTGAACGAGCTCTATATTAAAGATTTTTCGTCCCCGCTTCATTGGATTTGAAGTAAACAGATTAAGATTAAAATATTGAAGCATCTCGTCATAGATGAATTGAACATCGAATTTGGCATTATTATGTGCCATCACATATGTTTTCACATTTTCTCTCGATCCTCTTATTCACATTAACTCTTCTATAAAGGGTCTACAAGGGAAGTTTTCACCATCTTTTTTAAAAGATTTTGTTCGTGAACCACAGTTCTTACATTTATCATAAGCTTCATTCTCCCTATCAAAACAGAGTTCTCAGATTATCTGTATAACCAATATATAAGAATAAAGTATGAATGATCCAACTTTTTTATAGGTTTTAATGTCATAATACACTGCATTCCATTTCTTAACCACCGACTTCGACCTCTGAATCCAACACGTATGCTCTGCTCCATTGACTTTATAGTGTGTATAACATTTTGAACAGAACAACTTCTCACACTCGTGTCGTCTCGTCCAGTTTGCACCATGCATGATTATACGATTACATCTACGACAACTCCAAATTTTCACACAAGTATGTAGCTTATTGTGCGTGGTAAAACATGATTGGTTGTAGAATGTCCGATTGCACTCACTACATAAAATATATCGATTTCTTTCTCCATCGCAATGCCCAAGACACTGACTGCACACCCCTTCACAATCTTTTAGATGGGCCGTTGCGTTGTCATGGAACGTGGAGCAAGAAAAACACATACCGTGATTAAAAGGAAGTATCTTGTAAGTATGAAAAATTACCAATGAAAAACTTTATCATCCCCAACATCATCATAATTATCATCATTGTCGTCTTCATTAGATACACTAGTTGGAGCAGAATTAAATATGGGTATATTTTCACCGCTGACACCTTCACTCGATGAGGAGTTGGGTAAAGAGGAAGAGATTGGCTTGTTTCGGTGGATCCGCTTTCATTTTGCAGGACGAATAAACACCATTTTTGATGAACTAAAAAGAGAGAAAAAAGATTTTGTATATAATTATCGGAAAGAAGTTGGCTCATTCATTATACAAAAGGAGAGCATGAGTAAAGGAAGTATGAAAAAATTAATTTGTAGAGAAAAGATTTCCTATATGGTTCTCTGAAAAAAGTTGGCTCATTCATTATACAAAAGGAAAGTATGAAAAATTCAAATTTCATCCATCATTGGGCTGAAGTCTAGCGAAAAAAATCCACTTTCTATTTCGTATACTCAGGAATAGAGATAAGACGTTCAGTCAACACGTTGATAGAATCATCTGGCGTTACACTGTATGGCAGACAGACGATGAAGAATATAAAAAGGAAGTAATGCTTTCCGAAAGTGTGTATGATATGTCATCTTTGGTTGAAAGAAGTCATAGACTCCTTATTTTAGATGGCTTAATGCAGAAGATAGATGCGAATATATCAGAGATATTTACAGTGACCTCACACCATAAGAATATCTCTATATTCCTAGTGGCCCCAAATCTATTTTATAAAAATTCTTATATGCGCGATATTGCCCTGAATTACCACAATCTAGTCTTATTTAACCAGAATAAAGACATCTCCCGGATAAATATATTCGCTGGCCAAATAATGCCTGAGGAAAGGAACAGCTTCATGAGAATATATAAAGAAGCCATCTCAAAGCCTTATGGTAATTTGCTCTGCGACTTTAGTCCGAGAAACACTGTAGGATTTACATTACCAACAAGAATATTTCGAAACTAAATCGAAAGCGTAAATCTTTTAGAATGAGGCATAGAATGAAAAGATACGCATATCTATTTCATACGTTCTCCACACTCTCTAAAAGGATGAAAAAATCAATCATAGGAAGCATGGGATAGCGATTTTGTCAAATGTGTATATGAAATATGTCTTAATCTAATAAAAGGTAATGTTCCGATGACAACATCGCAGAAACAAAAGATATCACGATTCAAACGGTTGATACGTATGGTAGCTCAGAAGCCAGCTCATATACGTATAAAGAAAAGAACTAATAAATCAGCGTGGAAGATCGTTTCTACCGATCTTATTCTCTGTTCTAGTACCTTTCCTCTCCAACCCAATACGATGAAAAAAATTATTATTTATCCCCAAAAAGAGATTGAAGTACCCCCAAACTTAATCCCACCACAAGGAAGACTTTTATCTTTTTAGAGAGAGTTGACTACTATACTAAATAATTCACACATCCCACCAGATAGACGTGTTATCATTTACCAGATCACGCTGAAACGCTATTTGAAACAGTAAGATAAGGTTGTGAACACATCTACCTTTAAAGTCGATGAGAGTAACACGGATAAAATAAACGGTTATACAGATAAAGTACTGCAAACACTGGAGTTTAGTGTTCGTGAAAGAGGTAGATTAATTTATCAGACACTAAAAGATACACATGGATTCAGTTGGGGTAATGATGGGGTGATTACCATCGATGGTAAAAGACTTCCACAATCTAACATTATCGACCTACTCAAGGATTTAGCCATAATGTGGAAAAGATCACCACCCACCTACTGAAAGGAAGTAAAAGTAAAATTAATATTTTCTAATTTCCCTAAATCTATCATAAAAAACTTCTAACGTCGCAAAGAGTTATAAAATATTCCTTACACGTCAACTTTCTCTACATCAAGTTCAGTAGATCACGCAAACACACGTAGTACTTCTCTTTACCATCAACAGGTAAAACTAAGGAACTGGTTGAATTATTAATCAATTTAACCGCTGAAAGATGGTAACTAGACAGACCAATCAAGGGATTGTAAAAAGTTAAGTGGCAAATGCACACAAGGCAATTCATGAACATTCAAATTGTGTCAAAGAAACCCTATCCTATCGTACTTTATATCAGCGCCTGTCTAGATCTCTTCGAATACTCACACGTAAGAAGCTATGTCTCGATTCCAGGTAAAGCAAATTATACAACAAGGATTTAAAATTAATATATTCAGCCTTTTGATGATTACTAGAACAAAATCCTCTTATGTTAGAGTGATCTTTGAAAACACCTACGGAAGAACTGGTTATAACGATAAACTATTCCTTAGTGAGGATGAGTTTTGGCTTGTGTTCGGGGTAATGCACAGGTTAAAACAGGAAAATTGCCCCTATGTAGATCGACTGGTGAAGGAGTACGGTGTAAAACAGCTAAGGTGTGTAGTGATGGCAAATATAAACAGTCTATTTCCAAGTATATATTTCGGTATTTACTGGAAAAGAGATGAAGAGTTCATTCCTACACGATTTAAAAACGCGCTGTACAATGAGTATGAAGTCAATACTTTATTTAAACTTGAAGATGAATTCTATCAAAGTTTACGTCAGATGAAGTGTTTACATAATGCGGCTGATTCTTGTTATCTTCCATTCAACGATGGACTCGATGAATGTCGAAAACATCAACCTACCATCACAGAAGATGAGCATAGAAAAATATATCGTTTGATAAGTTCCATTGTTTTCTCAACAAGAGAGGGAGCACTATCGAACTTGTGAAAAAATTTGTCCTCGAGGATCTTTATGACTACGTCACCATTAAGTGTAGAGAAAATTTAATAGAATAGCTATCTATCAATCAGTCTCTCCATGGAAGTCCAAAGGAGGGAGTGTCCCCAGCCTACGTCATCAAGACTTGCAAGAAGAAAGTTTAAGTTCACCGCAGATAAAAATATTTATTTATTAGAACATAATTCCTTAAAAAAAATGTTTATTAAAATTCTATATTATATCAAGAAAATTCTAATATTAATTTTCAAAAATATAAAGTTGGATTAAAAATACATATTGATCACTTTTATCCGTTGCATATCGAATACCGTTTTCCTGACCGGATTAACCCAGCTCTTTTGATTCAAAGAATCAGAAATGTATTCAAAGTAATAAATTTGCGGACATCCATGAAATTCTAATTGAAATTATGTATTTTAAACGAGATGTAAAATAAAATTGAGAGTTTTGTTTTAAAGTTAAGCGGTCTTTTATTGGGTAGTTATATAAGAGTGTTAAACTGATTAGATATTCAATTAAAAATGAACCGCCGATTGTTACGCTTATATCCATCCCGAGTCAGCCAACATCTTTTGGTGGGGTAAATGGACTATTGCAATCTGCAAAAAGGATCGCTAAAAGATCTGATGAGGAAAGCTTTCTGTCAGGTTTGGATAGCTATCCACTACACAAACCTGTGCGAAAAAGATTCAAGACAAAACATGTAAGAGCACAAGGTCTAAACGAGATTTGACAGCTAGATCTTACTGTGATGTCTAAGTTTGAAAGTTTTAATAATGGTATACGTTACATACTCTTTGTAATTGACGTATATTCTAGATATCTCTGGCTAATTCCTTTAAAAGAGAAGACGGATCAGATGGCGTCAAATGCTATACGAAATCCATGTTATATATGTTCTGATGATGAAGGATAGTTTAAAGGAAAGAAGATGACAGGATTATTGAGCAAATATAATATCGGCGTATATCATGTTCACTCACTAAACAAAGCTAGTCTTGTGAAGCGTGTACAAAGAACAATACAGGGAAAGAATTTTCAGATATTTTACTTTTAATAACACATGTAAATACATCGACGTGTTAGATGATTTTGCAAGGGTTTATAATAATTCTAGACATAGAATGATTGGGAACACACCGTTTAAAGTTTTACATTATGTTGCTATACCGAATCGAAGAGCTGAAGTTAAAAAAACAGGTTTCTATATAAGATCGGCAATTATGTTCGAATCTCACGTGTTTCCAGTAATTCTAAAAAAGGATTCGAGGCAGGATGGAATGAGGAAATCTACAAGATATATAGGATCTCAAATTTATTAGACCTGTATTATATTGAAGATTTAAATAGAGAACATATTAAAGGTGGGGTTTATGAAGAAGAACTACAGAAAGTAAAGTTTGATTCCCGTAAGAAATATGTAATGGATAAAACAGGCATTATTTAGTAAAATGGTGAGGGTACCCAAATTGATTTAATTCATACCTCATGGCATGTGATATCACCTACCAACCTTTAGCACATGCATTCGTGATCTATATAAAGTTGGGAGATGAGGAAGATTTTTATCAGTTGTGAAGATGGAGTCAGAGAGTTTTTATGTTACCCTTCCTTCCTCATCCTCCCTGGATGTTTACCCTCAAAATATCATGTCTGACCATAGAATTGAATTGCATGAACCCATTATAACAGAACATAGTCAGTATGAAGTAGAACTTTGTGAGTTTCAATTTACAGGGAATATCTATAATATTAATAAACCTACACATGCATTCACAGTCTATCAGAAAATGATGGAAGTAAATAATTATGCATCGAATACTATATTTCCAAGAGGAAAGGAAACAAAAATAAAAGGTATTGACTATGCTTATGATGAGATATGGATAGACGCAGGGTATTATAAAAATGAAAAAGCACCCATAGAGAAAATGAATCTGAAAATGAGACAAATTATCATCTCAAGATTTACTGTTTCGATCTGACCAAACGCAACGGAAAATGTTTACAGACTATGTGTTAATGCTCACTTCACGTTCATTGTTCAGGGCGAAAAGGAAAGAAAATCTATTATTTCATCTGTCAGAAGAATTTTCCAGTATAATGAAAAGATCCATCAGAGATGATATCCCCCAATTAAATAATTGGATAGCGTTTAATATAGATGTTCCGGCTTTTGTATCACATCCGGAATCATGTTACATTTATTCTAAACTTGTAGACTATCAGTTAGCAAGTGGGACCCATCTGAGGTTGCTCAGAATTATTCACCTTCCCTTCAATGATGGTTCATTCAGTATAACTTTTGATAATCCACCCTATCTGAATCTAAGCTCTGGGGACTTGAAATCAATCTGTATCTATATAAGAACGGTTGAAGAGGAAAAATTTTTATTCTATCTTTGTCATTTGATGATAAAACTACACATTAGAAGAAAACATTAAAAATGTTGAATGGCCCACGCGTGTTTAAAGGGTTACGAGCTCAGAGAAGACATGGTCTTGGATCCCTATTCTCCTTCCTATTCCGAAATGCGGCGCCCTATCTAAAGAGTGGTGCTCGCTATCTAGGAAAGAAGGCCATTTCCGCCGGTTTCGATACCGTTCAGGATATTATGCATTGAAAGACCGCAAAGCAAACTTTGAAAGATCAACTGGGAAGGACGAGAAATACTACTACTAAAGATACTCGACGATAATTATATTAGAAGAAAGTTAAAATCTGAGAGTGATAATCAGAGGAGCTCCGAAAAAAATGGGTGTAATAAATAAGCGAAAATGGATGAAGAAGTTGAACAGAAAAAAGTTGAATGTAGATGATGAAGAGAAAGGGGATGTTTTCTTCTCATAATATAAACAAGCACACATTTCATAGATGTTCTCATAAAGTTATGATCGGTTCTAATTCATACACGTGTAAAAATGAATGCTCTTAATCCAACAAGTTATATCTGTTTGAAGACAGAACTTGATCTGTTTACCGTTCCACCGACCCAAACTCCCATCATTGAGAGTAATTATCAGTCTTATTCTCTACTTAGCAATATCTCTTCAGATCTAACCCCCGTTGAATATTATAGATCTGGTAGCGAGTGAGGTTTATCTTTATATTAAAGCAAGAATGGTGAAGGCAGACGGAAGCGAACTTAAAGATGGTAAGTATATTTTTCCGGAAAATAATATTCTTCACAATTTGTTCAGCAATGTTAATATTTATTTAAATGAAATATCTGTAAATTCCATTCGAAGTAATTTACCCCATCGTGATATTTTGAGACCTTGTTGAACTATACTGAAGAATAAAAATCTACATTTCTTTCCACTGCAGGATATTACTCTAGTAAAGAACATATAAAAAAGAAATATAGCAGATCGAAGAAAAAAATAATCGACGTATATGGAAACCTACAGACCGATTTCTTCTCGCAACATTCGCTGTTGATTAATGGAGTCTCACTAAAGATAAAGTTATCCAGAGCACTACATTCATTTACACTATTTCGAAACCAGACCGGTTTAGAAGCTAAAATAGAATTATTATAGAGTTACTTTAACTAAGAAAAGTTGGCCTTTCAGCATCAATTCATCTGGAGATGGAAAATAGGTTGCTTACATCAAACGCTAAGTACCCTATAACTCAAGTTCGTATGAGAAGTTTTACAATTGTGAGTGGAATATCAATAAAGAGTGGGGATAATATCTTCATGGGGAGAATACCTACGAGGGTAGTAATTAGTATGGTTGGCCATTCGGCATTTTCTGGTAGCTATGATGCATCACCTTTTGAATTTAAACCTTATAGTGTGAATCGCGTCACTATCTATATATCAACGGGAATGAAGTTGAAAGACCATTTGAATTAGACTATTCAGACGATGGAAATCCAGTTACTTCAAGTGCTTTTTACTCGTTATATACCGTGATAGGGTGTATTGGAGGTGGGAAGAGTAATGGACTTACGTATGAACAATTTCTAAAAAATAAAAATATTTATTGTATTAACTTAAATCAGGACAAGAGTACTACTTGTCTTGGAGAATGCTCCAATCCTATACAACACGGAACATTGTCAATACAATTACAGTTTATTTGATTCAGCAGATGGCAATCGGTAAATCATATCGAACTTTTATTGAACAATTTGATTCAAATAATGATCAAAGAAATGAAGAAATCGTAGTACGGAATACTTGTAGTACAATGAAAAGAAAATTGATATTGTTAGTTAAGAAATATGTAATTATGTAGCTTATCTACAAAATTGTATATATTATATGTTATTATGTAAGCTGGTTAGTATAAAATAAATGTTATTTTTCGATTTATTAATCTGTATAAAAATGCATGCATATTTGAATTTCAATGTAAAATAAATGATTATAAGAACCCTGAATTTGTTAACTGGTATGTATGTGAGAGTATGCAGGTGAGGGGATAGAAAGGGTGTGTGGATAGACAGCGGAAAGTAGACCAGTGGTGAAAAGAGAAAGAAGTGTGGTAGGGTGCAAAGTGATGCTAGAGCCTGGTGATCAGGCTTATCGCTTTCAAATTTTTATGTTTTGTAGTTCCGTTGTTGTTTATCATTTTGCTTATACATATATATATATATATATATATATATATATATATATATATATATATATATATATATATATATATATATATATATATATACATGTATATATAATATATATAATTTGGCGTTCAAGCCATTTGTCTTCATATTGCTAATGTATTTGGTTATGCTGTGCGCGTTTGCTGTTGTTCTGGTAAGTCGTTAATTATAACTTACTATGTTTGTTTTAGTGTCTTTGTTTCTTCGTAAATTTGTAGTGTGTGTATTTCGTGTATTATGTTTCTTCTTTGTAGTCTTGTTCGGTGATTTTCATCTTCTTGTGTGGGTTTCCTTCTTCGGTAGTTTTTTCTTAGTTGATTGGTTTTGTCGATATCAGGGAATTTTTGTCAAAATCGGTTGGTTTCATGGTTGGTATTTTTGTCTTGATTTGGGGTAAAATCAACTCATCTTGCGTAGAACGGCACTTCTGCTCCGTCAGCTAAGATCCCAGCGGAGCTTGGAAATCTGACGTGACATACTGCTCTTCTATTATGGTCAATCATTTGTACGATTTCCTCGTCCAACACTCGATTGACCTTTTTCAGCATATTCCTTGTCCGTTCTTCGATGACAACGTTAATGGGGGTTAACCCCGCCTCCCGGTGCAGTTCTTCTTGAGTTCTTCTTTCCATTCTGCGTGTACCTGTAATTAGGTACGCGCATTTGTTCTTTACCACTTGTAGTCTCCTCTTCTGTGTCTTTGAACACAAGAGAGGGCGGAGGCGGGGTATAGCAACGTCGATCTTACTAGTGCAGTATAGATTTTCTTTTTGTTGCTTTGACGAAGATTTCTGAACCTATACAGAGTCTTGACTGCAGCAGTGGCCTTGGTGATACGTTCTTGGACGTGCTTTGTGTACCCGGTTGAGGTGATCTTCATGCCGAGTACATTGCATTCATTGGTGTATGGATATCGTCTATCCCCACCCTGACGTCATCAAGTAGTCTCCTGCCTATGGCGACTACTTTGAACTTATCCTGGTTGGTTCTGATTTTCCACCGGGCCTCGTAGGCGTTAAGGTTTTCAATTTCTGCTGCTGTCATTCGAGCTTGCAAAGGCGCATTCCTCCATGGACACGTGATTATCTGGGTGAAATCATCGGCGAATTGTAAGTTAAGGCAAGTGGGGCTTACAGGGACTGGGACATCCGTGGTGTAAATCAAGTACACAGTGGGAGACAGCCCCCCTTCCCTGCGGGAGGCCCGCATTGAGCGGAAACTTTGGCCCGTCCGTGCACCCTAAACTAATGTACCTCGCTCTCTCCATGACATAGTCACAGAGAGTTCTCTCTAAGTTTTCACTTAGTCCCAGTCGTAAGATCTTGTACTGCATTCCCCGTTGCCACATCTTATTGAACGCCTTTGATACATCCCGACAAACAATGTCCACGTAACTCTTTTCCCGTTTTGATTGGGCTAGCTTTTCCGTGATGACATTAATCGCCATTTCCGTACTTTGCTTACTCCTAAACCCGAATTGGTGTGGGTTGTAGAGCGAGTTTTCTTCCAGGTGAGACACCAGTCTTTTGTTGAGGATCTTCTCGAAGAGCTTCCAACTAAATTCCAGAAGTGAAATTGGCCGGTAGCTCTCCTGCAACTTGGGGTTCTTTCCGTGC
Organism: Ceratothoa steindachneri; assembly: GCA_963969495.1. Taxonomy (NCBI): domain Eukaryota; kingdom Metazoa; phylum Arthropoda; class Malacostraca; order Isopoda; family Cymothoidae; genus Ceratothoa; species Ceratothoa steindachneri. The sequence goes on along the minus strand of OZ018329.1, from coordinate 74,223,964 downwards.
TTAGGCAAGAAAATCATTTTCGCCGTTTTATAAGCGTCTGGAAAGTACCCCGTATTGAGACAGGCGTTAAATATTCTTCTCATTCCTTCGATGACATAGGCAGGTGCCTTTTCAAAGTTAAGCTTGGTAAGCCCTTATTGTCCTGGGGCTTTTTGTTTGAATGAGCGAAGCGCGCCGAGTAGTTCTTCTTCTGTAATCTCAGCGTCTCCGTCGCGCTGTCTATCCACCTGGTGATGAGGGTGCGTCTTGTCTATTTCTTCGTTAAGCTCGTCGATGATGTTACTTTCGAACTCTAGGTCATAGTCTTCGTTTTCTTCTTCAGTTATACTGAAGATCTTTTCCCAATAACTTCGGAATATCTCTTCTACTTTTTCTTTTTCTTCTTCGATGTCTCCGTTTTCTTTCCGTAGCTCGATCTTATCCTTCTTTCCAGTTGATCCTTTAAGAATTCGGATCTTCTTCCAAAATTCTTTCGGAGTTGCTTCGTGATCGAGGCTCTCGATCGCGTCCTCCCATCTTCTGTTCTGTTGTTCAAGGATCAACTGGTCCAATTCTTCTTTGATTTCTTTACTTCTTTGCATCAGGTGAACTGATGCATTCACGATGTTGTATTCATACATTATCTTCAGTTCACGGTATAGTTTCCTTCATATATTCGGTCCACTCGTAAGTCGAGATGGTCCTATATGCGGAACGAGGAACACAAGCCCTATCTGCGTCGATAATTTGGTTATTGAGGTCATCGAGTGCCTCGTCAATCTCCTCGAGAATTGCCTCGTCCAGGTTGGGCGGATCGTAGGACTCGAGAAGGTGTGCGTATCGTGCCCAGTCTGCTCGTCTGTAGTTCTTCCTGATTACTGCTGGGACTTGTATAGGGTTCCTATTGATAGTGAGTAGGATCCCTATGTGATCACTACATGGCACCTGGACTGGTTCAATGTAGTAATTAAACGGTAGCTGACGATTAACCAGACAAATGCCTGGCTTTTTGGTACATCGTTCTCTGACATAGGTGGGGAAGTCGGGGCCTATCCGCTGGGCAATATTTCTGCCCAGCAACAGGTCCAGGCTTCTCCCTATACCGTTGAAGGTCCTGTAACCGGATTCTCGGCATCTGGCGTTTAGATCCCCCATTAGTATGGTGAGGGCTCTTCTGCCAAATAGGCCAGTGAGAGTGTGAATAGGCAACACATCTCTCCTTGGCGGTTGATATCCGGTTGCAATGATCAACTTTCCTAAGTCGAGCTCGACCTCAATCGCGAGGTAGGATTCTTCTAAGTTCCTTATCTGCTTGTATTTGATCCCTTTCTTTATTGCAATAGCGGCGCCATCGTACCGCTCTTGCGAAAAGTTGGTGATCAACACATCGTAGTTCCAGATTTTTATTTTTGTATTACGCGTGTCAATCCCGTGTTCTGAAATCAGTATGATGTCTGCATCAATTTATCTGAATACATTTCCGTCAAGAATTCCTTTCGTCGTCCAGCCGTTTGTGTTGATTTCCATTATTTTCAGTCCGTTACGTAACATGGTGAGTTGCTTTACCTATGTTTTTTCTTCCCTTTTTTTAGTCTGGGGGCTGGTTGGGCGATTTTACTCGGCCCAGGGTTTTCCTTTTTCGGAGGGGGGCTCGGGGTCTTTGACCTGCTCTTGGTGGCTCGTGTGCGAGTGCAGGGTCCCTCTTCGCTGTCAGATGAGGAGGATCCATCCTCACTTTCAGCCTTTTCCTCTTCTTCTTCTTGTTCTTCTTTTTCTGTTTCTTCCGATGATGGTGCTTCAATCATCTCCTCCAAACCGGATTTGATGTTTTTATTTTTTATGACAGATTCTTTGAAAGCCTTGGAGCACTCGGGGTCATCGGGCATGACTACTGTCAGGAGGTTATTCGCCTTCAGGAGCGCGTTGAGCACTTGGTTATAACAACCAGGCTTCACTGCATTCGCCACATTTGCATGGGTTATGCAGATCAGTATTTTTGTGCTCAGATCTCCTGTTACGTTGAAATGTGCAGGTGCTGGTGCAGTCTTCGCCTCTGCACTCTTCTTAGCGGCGCTCGCGTAAGTTGTCTCCTTTGCTTTTCTTTCCTCTTCCTCCTTCCTCCTAATGATTTCGCGGCGCTTGGGGCAATTAAGGGCCATCGTCCGATGCTTCCCTTTGCAATTCAGGCATTTCTTCGAGGTGCTTTTGCACCTGTCAAATCTGTGCCCTTCTGTGGCACACTCACTGCACCACAGCTTGTTTTTCTTCGGGTAGGTGGTAGATGTATGTTCTTCGAGTTTGTAGCATACAAAGCACATTTGTATGCTACTGAATTTTTCTTGCTGTATATTTTCTCCTTATATTCTCATGTTGAAGACGAGAATACCATTTTAGGTGGTCTTCCTTGCTATGTCCGTGGTCGAGAACGTTATCTTAAATATGGGGGTGTGTTCGCGGAATTTAATAATCTCACAAACTTGTGCCCACGGGTTGCTTCTGGTGATTTCCTCTTGAGCTCTTCGGTTTTGTGCTCTCCTACCCAGCTCTCCACTTTGCGGCAGATGACGCTTCTATTCGCGGCCACTTGTTGGGAGGTTTTGGCTTCTAGACTGGTGTTCTTCAGGACTCTCGCTCCCCCTTTTGATAGGAGCTGGTCTACATCCTTCGTCTCGGCACACATGGCGATGAATCCGGATGAAACTTCGATGAGTTTCACCAGTGCCACCTTTAGCTCGATGTACAGGGTTTCACATAAGTTCTTCTTGGTTGGGGTCTTCATTCCGGCGATGGACCTTAATGGGACCCTCTTAGTGAGGGCCTCCATGGTCTTCGTGTTCCTCTTCTGATTTCTTCTTTTCCTGTAACTAAAGTGTAATTAATATGTTTTTTATGTGTGAAAAGAAAGTTAGGGTGTGGTAAAGGAGGTAAAGGATGGTGTGAGTAGGGCCGGTAATGGGTTCAAATAAATTTGAGAAAAACGCCCCCGTCCATTTCTCCTGTTGCTCTCCCGCTCGTATGCTGCCAGTATGATGGATGATAGAGTGATGGGGTGGGTCTCGGGTGGGGACCTCAGAGGGTTGAGCTCTGTGGACTCAATGCATAGCGACCGAATCAACGACCGCTAAGTTTTTGCCACCCCCTCACGGGTACATACGCCATAACTGCATCCAACTACATAAAGACGGGTGTACTCTCCTCTATGATTCTGGCCGAGTCCCCCGGGCGATGAGGATTTCTCCTCCGTCCGGGACTCGCAGTTATGCGCCAGTATCGAGACAATTTCTGACTTATGCTTCTGCTGTGGGCTAGGCCTCAAACCAGTGTTCACATAAGCCCTTAATTATGCCAAACCAAGTGGCCGGCATAGTTAAGACGAAATCAATGAATGGCAGAAATCCGAGTGGGTTCACACGCAGAGCGATGGACGGGAGCAGTGAGGTGCTTAAGCCCTCATTGATTTATGAGTCTTCAACGTAAAAAAATGGCTCTCTCTTTTGAAGGATGAAACTGGGTTCACCTTAAGACTTCCAGAATAGGCTCGTTTCTGTAGGCAACGCTCAAAAGTCGATCAGAGACTAAAACAAGTAAAAAGTGCTGTATCCGTAGGTGCTTCAGCAGAACAAGTTACAAAAAGAAAATGAATTACTTTGTGAACGAAGATGTCAACTGACAAACGGTGAAATGTTGAAGAAAGTCACATATCTCACCACATAAAACCCATTCATCTTCTGTTAATGGCGCCATATTCTTACACTTAGTTAAAAACTTTAAGTTTCGGTCAGCTGAACAAAGAAAAAGGCTTCTTCCCAGCAAGTTATGAATTATAAAAAATAAAGTTGTCCAGAGCACCACATTCATTTACTCTATTTAGAAACCCGACCGGTTTAGAAGCTAAAATAGAACACCTGCACCCTACTGATTTACTCTCATGTGTGTGGTGTGTGATGAGATCAAAGATGTGTACGGTGCCGAGGCGTATGGAGATTCACTTTGCTCAACGGCTCCCAAATCCTATTCGGTACGTATCCAAACGACGAGTCGGGTGAAGTATGAAAAAGGTTATTTTCCTTACGATTTTCTTTCATAAGAAACGTCGAATTATATTGGTCCGGTTCCTAATAAAAGGCATTTTAACTATGAGAAAATGAATAATGAGAAAAAATTATATTTTGACCCGAATTTCCAGGATGAAGTATACAATATTCGTACAGAGTGTATTAAGTATTGCATTCAAGATGTTTCTATCCTCCGTCTGTGTTTTGAGAAGTTCAGGTGTTCCTCCATCAGGAGATTTTACATTGATCCTATGCAGTCTTGCATCACAATGGTAGTAGTAGTATAGCTGGGTATGATCCGAGTCTCCCCCCACTACTTCCCCCTCTTACCGGGTATTGCTAGGTGAGGTCCGAGTCCCCCCACCTTCGTTTACCGGGTATTGCTGGGTGAGGTTCAAGTCTTCCCCCCAACCCCAAGCTTTGGTCAGTGACCTTTTCATAGGAATCTCAGTATGTACACACCCTCACACACAAACAATCACACACACACACACACACACCACATATGGGAGTAAATCAGTAGGGCGCATGTGGGCTGCATAATAATTAAAAAAACGCCCTACAAATTCACTCCCATGTGGTGTGTGTGGGGGGGGGGGTATGTGTGTACATACTGAGATTCCTATTAAAAGGTCACTGACCAACGCTTGGGGTTGGGGGGGGAGACTTGAACCTCACCCAGCAATACCCGGTAAAGGGGAAGTAGTGGAGTGGAGACTCGGATCTCACCCAGCAATACTACTACTATTTGGTCTATTTAATATGGCTTTTTAAATTTTTCTAAACTGAATGATGCCAACATCGGGACGAAAATTATTGTGTACGCTTTCACTGATGTTAAAAACAATGCAAACTTGTGTGGACGTATAGCACAAAGAAAAGCCTATTTTCAGGCTAATTGAAAAACAATAAGAACAAGACTAACAACAACAACAAGAAGATCAATAACAACAAAAAGAGACAATTTAAAGAAGATCAGAGAACAAATAAGCGTAACGCATAAACTGCTCTTGGGGCGGCCCGCCTCTTCCGGTGTCAAATATAGCAGTGACAACTATGCTACCACTTACTCCATAGTATTTTGCACCCTACTGGCCTCAACGCCTGAAGGAAAATCTTCGGCTGTCTATCTTTCACACAGTCACTTCCTCTTTCTTCACCAACTTCTTTAGAAACCTCTTCTTACAAACTTTCGGCTTTCGTTTATTTTCGCTCTAAATTTAATTAAAATCCTCCCCAAACGAGCGGTAGCGACTCCGCTCGTCAAAATTCCTAGAGGGTTACCAGTCTAGAAGCTCACCCAGAGTAGGACATTCAACCAAATAGGTGGCGAGAGTGTTCCGATTCGGAGATGACAGAAAATGATTTGATACCTTCGATTCCATTAGACCAAGGGAATCATCGGGACGCGATGACACGCAAATTTAAATTACAGCTGTCTGGGCAGACAACCTCCCCCCCCCCTCCCTCTCATCAGACGTTCGTTCCTAGCAACCCCTAAATACCCAGAAGCCTAGCATATATAATCCCAACGTTCCCGCCCCACCCTCTAACCTGACACAGCCATGGTTCACAGATTCTGAGAACAGGAGATATGCAGATTTCAAAACCTCAAGAGCCCTTGCCGTCTCTTGAAATAGTTAGATATCGTTGTTCAAGAAAGTTCAAAATTCGTAACAATGGTGTGTTTGTACATGATGAGGTCGTACCATTCCCTTCAATTTCTAATTTTCGTGTTTACCTACACGGTCAATAAATGAGTACCGTAAAATTAAAATGATTAGCGGTATGGCTCTAAGTATAATTAACCTTGTATACTGTTAGTTGACCTCATTAGTTTATCGAGCCGTGCGAGATTTATGGCGCAAACCGACCCTAAAGTTGTAGGTTAGAGGAGGGAGTAATGGAATCCTGTAAGAAAAAATTCGTTCCCCAAGGATTATAGTCTAGGTAGATATCTCCTAATTCGTCATATACAATGACAATGGCAAGTGATAAGCAAAGACGCACATAGGTATAAGAGATAACGCGATAAAAATCATCGATTTACTTTTCTTACCGGCCTCTACGTATCAATCGATCTATCTCCACGTCATTACATAGCTCGACATCTTGAGAGACAATATCATAATAAATTTGTAAAATCGACTTTCTCCGAAGCGCTGAAATTCAGAAATATTTTACAGACGTCAAAAAGAAGATTCCTTTGGGGAGAAGCTAAAAATCACCTCGAATTTTAATAACGAGTTTAGAAACATTTCTGGTTCGCTTTGAGATGACAGAAGGAGGGGAACACGATGCAAGATAAACAGGATAAACAAAATATATAAATCTGAAGAAGGAAGAAGACCTAGAAGCGGTAGGGAGGGTTTCCCCAAGGGAAAGAAGGGCGAGCGACTTTTGAATTGAATTTATTCGGAGTTGAAAGAAATGGGTCATAAATATTGAAGACCATTAACTAGAAAATATAGAAGAGCAAAGACGTGTTGCAATTATTATTATGAAGACGCTTACGTTTAAAAGAATAGATACTTGAAAGACATATGGCCGCTATGACTTTCAGCATACAGTCGTGGCCAGAAGTTTTGAGACTAATATAATCCTCATCATCACTTCACTAACTCTATAATTTAAGAAGGGGATTTTTTTGAGTATTCTAATAATAATTTCATCTTAGTTTGGTGATGACTTTTGTTTTTTTATCAAAGTTATTTCTAATAATTCTTTTATAATATCAAAAACAAAATGGTGAATTTTAGAAATAAATATAAGTATCGAAATTTTGTGATTTTTTTTAAAACCCAAAGAATTACAAATGGTGAAGTTCAGAAAATTTAGTTTAGAGTTCCTTTTTAAAATTATTATAAATGGCGAAGTTCAGAAAATTGATAAAAATTTAACCATGGCTGCTTTTTTTTAGAATTTAAATTATAATCTTAGTAGCGATGCGCAAGCTCCCGCTCGTAGAGGGGAGTGGCGAAGCCATTGCCTGGTTTTTCATATAAGAAAATTAATAGAACTAGTGAAACGCTGCATTTTATTTTAGTATGTTTGTACAATAATTGAAGGTGAAATATACAAAATTTAGAGCCCAAACTTATTAATCAATACAGTTAATTGATGCGCACAGTCAATATTTACAACGATGTCCCTTGTTCTTCAGCAATGCTTCAATTCGTTTTGGCAAGATGGAGACCAAGTTTGGGATCATATTTTGATTGATTTTGCTCCATTGTTGTTTAATAAAGACTCTCAACTGCTCACAATTAGATGGCTTTTGTTTATCAACCGCCAATTTGATTATCGCCCACAAATTCTCGATTGGGCTAAAATCTGGCGAATTCCCGGACAAAGATCACAAAAGTTCTATTATTTTCAGCCAAGAATTTTGCTATTGTTTTCGCTTTGTGACAATTACCGTGCCAAAATTGGTCCTGAACTGTTGGGAATATGTGCTAATGAAGCATTTTTAGTACCATTTTGAGTTCATGACAGTGTTCTTGGAGAAAAAATGGTAATGCTCCAGTTCCCTTAGTTGAGAAGCAGCCCCACACATGGAGAGTACCCAGATGTTTCACCGTAGACACGAGGTATCTTCCAGAAGTTCCAAACAAGCGGAAGGAAGCTTCATCAGAGAATATACCTTTGCCCAAGTGTTCAACAATCCATTGTCTATATTTCCTACATAAGTGGAGCCTGTCCATAAGTCTCTTCTTGGTGAGATGTGGCTTCTACGCATCTCTTCTCGGCTTGAAACCTTGGTCAAAAATTCTCCTCCTCATTGTGCGCACTGAAGCGTTCACACTTGCTTCTTTCCAATCGTAAGCAAACTTGGCATTGAAGGCAACCTTATCCTTGAGTTGGAGCCTTACCAGGAGGCGATCTTGGCCTTCATTTGAAGCTCTTGGGCGTCTAGAAGACTTCTTCACAAGTGTAATGAGTCTTTTTAAAGTCAGTTATGATCCTAAAGATAGCTCTCATTGATGCAATGCCCTTAGCAACTACATATCTCCTTATATTTCAGGACACTTTGGTGCAGACAACATTGGTTGCACGCTTTGCTTTGGAAAGAACCATTTTTAGAATTGAAAAGGATTTAAAATTTTCTTTTTTTTAATATTGCGAAATAGATTATAACTACACATCATTTATTTAACCCATATTTATCATCATTTTACCCTTTTAATCGAATAGCAAAGCCCCAGTGACGAAAGAGGAACAGGGCCAGAGCGCGAATTGGGTTTAGCGAAGGAAGGCATTTTTCCTATTATTTTTGAAATGCTGACTTTTTAATGAACATACGACCTATCTGGCTCTAGCAACGGGCTTTTGGTTTCCAAAAATTTAAATGGTTTCCATTATATATCTACTAATAATTTACTCTTGTTCTATAATTTTCAGATCCATACTTATTTTCTATGCTTAGAGGCAAGAAAAACCTTTTATGGGAATTCTTTTGATATACGGAAAAAACAATCCTTTAGAGCTTTTTTATTCATCTAAATTTACTTATAAATACGAAAAAATACATAAAAAAGCCATGCCTTAATTTTAATGCATTTTCTGAATTTAAGGATTTGTAATTATTTCCTTTTTGTAAATACCAAAATATTCGATAATCATATTTATTTTTTTTGAACTCTTAGAAAGAACTTTGATAAAAGCTTCAAATATACGAAAAACCAGCCTTAATTTATATAATTTGGGAAAATGTCTCTGAATCTCTTTTTTTTATAATCCTTTTTCTTTTGATAAACTTCCAAACATTGAATAATAGTCTTTAATTTCAAAAAGTTTCATTGTTAATTTTTTTTAATAGAATAACGATAACATACAAAGTCACACTTCAACTAAGAGAAAAATAAATTTAAAAAAACATTCAAACTGTTAAAAAAATTGTCTTCCTAAAATACAAATTAGTTTCAAAATTTGGGGGCATGACTACACCCCAGGTATATAAGTGGTACACATGGTGACATGACAAGGACACTTATGGTAACTATCATTCAATAGTTCTCGGTTATAAAGAGGTTTAGATAGTCCACCCAGTAGAGACATGAGAGGCAAAGATGCAGACTAGGATGTACTGTTCTCCCCAAACGGTAAAGGGTGTAGGGATCAGTACAAGGAGGGAGATTTTAAAAAAGTTAGGGGAAACAAAAACTTAACCATTAATGGCTCAACTCTACTTTTAGTCCACCTCAATGCAGAAACGTGTTGACCGCTAAACTTTCTTTCATATGCCGAGGTAAACAATTTTGGACACCTCAATAATGTAATTTGAATCGTTACTGAATTGCCAATTCGTATTTTCAATTATTTGAGTAGTGAGCATTTACAAATGCTCTAACCTGAGAGGTAGTTAGCGTGCCGTAAATGTTTAAATGTCCACTCAAGGCTAGCCAATGCCTTCGATGCGGAGTAATTGAATCAGCTGTGTTTAAAGACGGAACTTCCGCTTCAAGGTCTGAATAAATTTCAGTCAGCTTTAAGGGTTTCATGACCTTCCACGCCGTGTCCTCACGTCTGAAATATTAGTTTCCGTTTTCTTACCTCGGATGCCTTGAGCCATAGCCATCAGCAGGCGAAATTTTCCCCAATGGATTCCAAGACAAAAATAGAAACTGCGAAAGCTTTGTTGCTAGCTTGGATAATCTCTGAAAAAGTTAAAGGATATCAGGTCAGAGGGAAAACAGTTACTTGAAAGCAAACTCTGAGTAACCAACTTCTAAGTATGTTAGTACCAAGTTTGGTAAAGGATTTGCTGAATTTTTCTAGTTTACATAGACAGTTGGCCCTTGTTCCCAGAGACTTGTATTTTGCGATAACCAGCTGGTGCTCTACATATGGATGACAAGTTTGTCATGGCCCTAACGATATTCGAGACGCTTTATGCGTGCGTGTGTCTTTTGTTGACACAACTATCACTTCAGTGTTTGCTCTTCTTTCAGATAAGATTCGATATACTTATGAAGAACTCTTTTAGGGTACAGCTATATTAGATTACTTGAAACATGAGATTAATAGGCAAACAGTCGTGCCTCAGAACTTTGAACATAATGTGGTAAGAGCTATCTTTGTAGCAATTTTCTGCAGCGATGCTAAAAAAGTTGGAAGAACCGAGAACTGGTTAAGAAAGGTTTGCTGACCATAAAGTCGCGTCCCCTCACTTATTCTGATTTATGTCCTTACGACTTTGAAAACTTTGAATAACTCCCAGAGTTACCTTGGATTCCGCTTTACGCGGAATCCAAAAGGGAAAGGGAATCAAAAACATTTATAGAGAGGCTAAATGGTAAGATTGATTCTAAAAGTAGTGTTGTCCAAAGCGTAAAATGGGTACAATAACGTTGACCCCAATTTTTGCCCTTTCGAGCGCTGGAAAAGATAACCACTCAACTCTTCTTCGACGATGTGACATTGTTTTTCTTTTGCGTTCAAGATATTTGGTTGAGTTACTTTTTTTTATTTAACTCTGTAACTTAAAGCTTAGTCATTCGTCATTCATAATAACATAAACTTAAGATATTTCATCGTGAATTAGATTTATGGCGAAGTTTTTTTCGTGAGCCTCCTTGAGCATAAGAGCCATTGTGTTTATCGTTATTTTAGTAATAGCAATATTTATGTATGTTCAAAATCATTGAGATGAAAATAGTTTCCTGTCTTATCTTTTCTCTCTGTTCTTTCCATTTTCATCCTTTACTGTGTTCTGAGAGCGTAAAGCGAGATCCAAAACTTACTGTGATGTTAAGAGCGTAGAGTGGGGTCCAAAGCGTGGTGCGAGGTCGACAGCGCAAACCAGGGCCAAAATCTTCGTGCGAAGTCAACAGCGTTAAGCGCATTCAAAGGCGTAGTGCGAGGTCAACAGCATAAATAAAATTCCAAGGCGTATTGCGAAGTCAACAGCGTAAAGCAGGCTCCAAAATGTAGTACGAGGTCAATAGCATAAAGTGTGCTCCAAAGCAGAGTACGAGGTGAGCAGCGTAAAGTGGAAGTTTAAAGCGTAGTGCGATGTCAACAGCGTAGTGGGTTCCCAAGCATTGCGTAGAGATAGAAAACTTTTCTTTGGTAGCACTTGGCCACCACCAAATTTATTTTTTAAGGTTTTTTAGCTGAGTTAGGGGAATTTTGATGTGCTGAATCCAAAAATCCCATTTGTTTTGCACAATCAGGTCATTATTTTGATTTATCGCCACATAATGTTTCGTTACTGGGTTATTTTTTTACATCTATGCCAATTTTCTATTTATATGATTCAAAAATCTTTCTTATTTAAAAGTTAAAGTTCGCTGGTTTCAGTCCTTCTATCAAGCTGCTATGTTGCTGCTTATTAGGCGGACGTCAGCCAGGGCAAGCCCTAACTTCCCCCCGTGAAGCTCAGTCACAATGGTAACCTCCCTAGTAAATCGTGTCAGCTTAAAAAGAATCCGGACGGAAATTCGAACTGACGACCAGCGATTGCCGGGCAAACGCGCTAACTGGTATATTTCTTTTGCACGTAAATGAAATGGAGTCGGCTAGACGATCTTGCCAAAACTAGCCTGATGTTTTCTGCTACATCTGCGGCAAATTCATCGTTGTTCCTACCAAGAATCCAGTCACAATTTCATGAAATTTGCTTACCATTCTTATTTTGGTATGAAACTGGGTGACCAGGATAAAGATTGGGTGCCACACATGGTATGCAAGACATGCACCCAGTATCTGCGTCTTTGGATCAATGGTAAAAGAGTTGTCTGAAGTTTTGAATTCCCATGGTCTTGAGGGTACCGACAAACCATATCACTGACTGCTACTTCTGCACTATTTATATGACTGGAGTCAACTGAAAGAACTAGCGCAGCCTCAAGTAGCCTGATCTTCAATCAGCACGTCATCATGTAGCTCATTGTGATGAACTTATAGTACCTATCTTTGGAGAACATCCTGACATTTGTGACAAGGTTTCGTCCAGTGTTGAAGAAAACGTCTTTTTTGATGATGATAATCCACATTCTTTTCCCTCAAAGGAGATGAATGACTAAGTTCGCGATCCCATCTTGTCAAAGTCTTCTCCCGAACTTTTGGCATCAATATTGAAGGTAAAAAAACCCTCTCTGACAGCAGTGCTCGCGTCACCTTCCTCCGCAACATACTTCCAAAGTACCTCCGTTTTTTCTAGGAAGAGAAGGACTTGGCGTACTGTACAGATATTGTGCAGCTTCTGCACAAGCTAGGCGTGCCACAGCACCAACCCGTAGGTTGGTGATTGTTCATTTCAGCAAAAGTTTAATTGTATTCTGTTGCATAATGGCAACCATTTTCCGTCAATACCCATTACACACTCGACTCCACTGAAGGAGAAGTATGAAGCGCTGAAGTACATGCTAGGGAAAATTTTTTCTGATCATCATGAGTAGTTGATGTGTATTGACCTTAAGATGGTGAACTTTTTGTTAGGACGACAGTCCAGGTTCACCAAGTTCCCGTGTTTTCCCTGAATGTGGGATAGTAGGGACCGAGCACAGACTCACACAAAGGAGGAATGGCCTGTATGGGAGGAGTAACAAGGCTAAAAAGTACCCTAGAAGACCTTACGGTCCATTCAAAGAGGGTACCTTTGGACTAGCAGTCGAGTGAGCACATCTATGCTCAATTGTTTTGCGTCCCTAAACGGCTACTTTTCAAGACTTTGTCTAGTCTTGACTTGAACTGGTCAACAGATTCACTGTTGACAACTTCCACTGGAAGTGCGTTCCACTTACCGCAGATACTGTACGTGAAAAATTTCCACACAGATTGCGGTTATAACGCTTCAGTTCAAGTTTGAAGCCGTGATTGCGCGTTCTGTTCTCAGCAAGTGTGAAAATATCCTGCTAGTTAACATTGTCGAACCCTCGAAGTATTTTGAAAACTTCGATGAGCTGACCACGCAGTCTACGGGTTTCCAGCGAGAACAGATCTAATTCCCTTAGTCTATCCTCATAACTTTTATGTCAGATAGAGGAAACCAGCTTGGTTGCCCTAGCTTGTACGCGTTCCAACCTTGCGATGTCCTTTCGAAACGATGGACTCCAAAATTGTACGGCATACTCCAGGTGCGGCCGAACGAAGGAGTTGTACAGACTTAGTACTATCTCCTTGTTACGGTATCCAAACTGGCGCTTTACGTAGCCTAACATCCTTTGGGGTTTCTTCTCTGCCTCGATGCACTGTTTCGAGAACTTGAGGTCGCTAGTGATAGTCACACCCAAGTCCTTCTCAGTGTCACTCGATTCAAGAGCAGTGCCCTTAAGGATGTACTGAGATTTCGGGTTTCGGTGGCCGATATGGATGACTTTGCATTTGTTCACGTTAAAAGGCATTTGCCACGTGTTCGACCACTCCTCAATCTTCCCAAGATCTTCCTGCAGGCGGGCAGTATTTCCATCCTTTGCAACGTTCATACCAAGCTTGTTATCGTCGGCAAATTTGGAAATCTTGGCAACCATGTCACCGCCCATGTCGTTGACGTAGATGATGAATAGTAGTAGGCCCAGGATAGAACCTTGAGGCACCCCGCTAGTAACGGGCACCCACTCAGAAGACTGTCCATTCACCACCACCCGTTGCCGTCTGCCACTTAGCCAGTTCTCGATCCAGCCGGCTACTTTTCCGTCTATGCCCAGCGCTCGCACTTTCCGGAGAAGGCGGCGGTGTGGTACCTTATCATAGGCTTTCTGAAAGTCTAAGTACACCACATCCACCACCTTGTCCCGATCGTGCTCACTGAAGACGAAGTGGAAGAATTTCACAAGGTTCGTCAGGCATGACCGTTGCCTTCGGAAGCCGTGCTGGTAACTCTTCAGTAGCAGGTTTGACTCTAAATAAGACGTTATCTTGTCCACTATCATGCTTTCCATGAGTTTACCGACTATCGGAGTTAGACTGATAGGTCGGTAGTTTGACGGATGGCTGGGGTCTCCTTTCTTGAAGATCGGAGTCACCTCCGCCTCACGCCAGTCTCTAGGAACGCATCCGGTCCGGATTGACATGCTAAAGATAGCGCACAGATGTCGCGGTACTTCATCGCACACTTCCTTCAATACCTTGGATAGAAACCCGCCCGGTCCAGGGGACTTATTCGTCTTTAGGTCAGCAATCTTTTTCTTTATTTCTCCTTCGGTGAAGTCCAATGCCTCCAGCTTTTCCACCGAGTAGGAATACGTGGGCTGGGGGATAGGACCACACTCTTCAATAAACACTGAAGAGAAGTAATCATTGATCAGGTTAGCATTTTTTGCATCTGAGTTAATGCACCCTCCTCGTCCACTAAGGGCCCAATCCTACGATGGATTGATTTACGGCTATTTATATAGCCGAAGAACTCCTTGGGATTCTCCTTGCAGAGTCTCGCCACTCGGAGTTCCTCAGTACGCTTAGCCGCCCTTATGCTGGACTTCACTCTTCTGGCTAGTCTCCGGTACTCGTCAAAGGCACCCGAGATCTTCGATCGCCAGTACGCATTTCTCTTCTCCCTAAGCAGTTAGCCGATTTCTCGATTAAACCACTTTGGTTGAACAGAAGACCGACGAAGGCATTTCAGAGGGATGCAACTTGATTGAAGACTCATGAACTTATTTTTGAAATTGTTCCACGAATCCTCAACATCTTCGCATACCGCTAGCCTTACATCAGTCAGCCAAGCACAAAGGCTTGCAAAGTCTGCTCTTCTCAAGTCAAGTTTCCTTGATTGACCTGCAACAGACCTTACCTTTGGGATCTTGATGGTAAATCTAACTAGCAGGTGATCACTGCCACCGAGCTCTTCGCCTACAGAGAGATGCTCAACGATATCATCCTCAGAGGTGAAGACAAAGTCGGAGATATTGTCTCCTCTCGTTGGCTCTCTCACCCATTGAGTCAGGAACTCGTTGTTCGCGAACTCCAGGAGTAGTGCGTTCTCTACACAGGGTTCTCTGGTTTCCCAGTCAACTTGTGTGTTGAAATTCCCCATGAATATACACACTCTGTCTCAAACAAGTTCTACTACTAGCTGGTACAGATCTCTGTCCTTCTCAACAAGTTAGGTAGGAGGTCTATAAAGCACCAGGGTCCTGTATTTGACAGGAACTATAACTGGGTCAACACCTAGTAGTTCATGGTCGGATACGATGTTGCAATCCGTCGAGTTGAGAGTATCCTTGACATACAACATCACACCGCCACCCTCTCTGTCTGGCCTATCTTTCAGGAAGAGCTGGTAACCGAGAATTGTGAATTCACCTTCAAAATCTCGGCTTGAGGTTTTTATCCACGACTCCGTTATGGCCACCATCTCAGGTACTTCTGTTGCTACGAGGCCACGAAGTTCTAGAAACTTGTTTCTGATAGACCTCGCATTAAACAGAAGAACTTTGAGGGAGTCCCCGACTGTAGGACTGTAGGACGCTCTTCCGTTTCCCGCTTTCTTTCTCTGTGGTGGGTCACTCCCCTATTTGTAACTTCAGAAAAGGTCGGTCCTGGAGTAACACGGGTGTACTGACGTACGTCTTCCTTTACTCGGGGTCTGACACTTCTTTGGGTCTGCTCCACAACATCCTGGATCATGTTCGCGAGTACAGCTTTCCCTTTAAAGGAAAGATGCACTCTGTCCCTTTTGTACGGGTCATTTCTTTCGTAAAAGGTGCGGTAGGGGTCTACAAAAAAGACTCCTTCCGCCGTACAAAGATCTCCCAGGCGTTGGTTTATGGAAACGTTCCTCGCGTGAGCATTGTGGGATGGACCTCGTCTTGGAAGTATCCCAAGCACGACACGTCTGCGGGTTTTCAGCCCACAGTCGTCAACTCCTCGTAGGTAGAGATCGTTGCCACTTGTCATGAGAGCAACTACTGAGTTCTCAGAGATCTGAGATTTCTCAGCTTCCACCCTTATTTCTCCGTTCCCCTTTCCTGGAAGGCAGCTTACCTTCACACTGGTGCGAAGGCGGGCCGCTAGCAAGGGTTGTAGATCCCGCGCTCGGGAGTCACCGATCACGATGACCCTTGCGCTTCTGGGTTCAGAGGACAAAGGCTTCTCTTTCAGTAGGGGCTCTTTCGATTCCTATTTCTTCCCCACTTTTTTGTTTTTCTTCTTCTTCTTTTTCTTTTTCGTTTTTTTCCGTTTCTACTTTATCTTCTGTTTCATCTACTGTTTTTCCTTTCTTACTCTTCCTTTTCTTCTTTTTTACGCCCTGAGTAACCCCAGCAGCAGCTGGCTCTGGGACGTCGGATGGATGGCCTATCTCTATCGATGCGGTGCTTGAGGGCTCAACAGAGGAGCCATCCGCGTCGTTGGGAGTTTCTTGTTGCTATTGCTCTACCTTGTTGGCTGTCATCTCTGCAATGATGGCTTCGAGGCGACGGATTTGAGTCACATGCTCAGATTTGAGGATTTTTACCTTTTCTTCCAGCCGTCCTGATTTCTCCTCAGACAATTTAAAAAGTTCCTTTAGCTCCTGAAGTTCTGCCCTTAGGACGCAGTCCGTGCAGATACTTCCAGGGTGGCATTTTGAGAAACACCCCTCCAGAAAATTTACGCACCACTTGTCCTTTTGGCATGTCGAGCAGGTATACTTTAACGCACCAGGTCCTTTCTTTCCAGTCATGCTGAACACTTTATATCTCTGAATACTTTGTGACTATTCAATAAAAAAGAAAAGGGGTGGTGAGTTCGCCCCGCGTGAGTCGCTCCCGCCTATCCATCGGAGAGGTTTCGGATCTTTCAGAAGGCACGCTCCATGTGCTGCTGTTCGTCCGACCGAGTCGTCAAACCTCGGCGTGCCGTGGCGCTCAACCAAGGAGCACTGACGGTCCCCGAAGGGGCCATCGATTTCTCACCAGGTGAACAACGGAGCACGCCCCGTACTAAACTCCTACTAGTTCCCTTCACGACGGCCAGGATCTTGGAGCAGCGTTTAATGGATATCCCGCCACACCAAGAGACTCGACCCAAGGCTTTTTATTGGCCTGGCAACCAACATGGGAACAAAGGGCCGTCACCTCGGACCGATGCTACCAGAGGCACCCGTCAACGGGCACTGGGAATGGTCAATAATTACGCGCCAGGGAAGGGGTTAACGGGGCACTACCCTCATCCCATTCATCGTGCCCCAACGCCTAGGACACCTCTAGTCCTAGTCTCTCGCAACCAGTGAGAGTCGATTGGCGTTGTTTATAGAGGTTCCAAAGCCTCTCTTCTGACGCATGAGGTAGCTGCCAGGTTTTTATATGTAGATAGAGGGAAAAAAAGGCAAAGAGCGACATGATAGGAGTAGGCTTCTTTTTGTAGAAATGGGAGAGATAGGATAAAAGTAAAAAAGGAGAAGGATAGAGTAGAAAAGGAAGGAATAACGCACTTAGTCCGGAACCTCGTTTCCGGCCAAATAGACAAGGGAAGCCTTATCAGGGGTACCCAGAAGAGGTACCCCCGCCGACATAGCTCGAAAAGTCAAGGGTACACACAAGCTCTCTTCCCGCGACAAGGGTGCGTCACCTCTTCCTCTACTTTCTTTATGAGAGAGAGAGTGAGAGTGCCTTGGTGTCTTGCAGAGAAAGGAACGTCATAAACAATCCTCCAGTGGACAGAGACGGGATACTCTTCCTACCACTTTACATCATGCTCGGCTTGATGAAACACTTCACCAAAACTCTGGACAAGGATGGTGGCCGCATCACTTATGTATGCCCCTTTTTTTAGAATTGACCATGGAGTAGTTGAAAGCTATCATCTTTGATGGTTCTCCACTCCATCAGCTCATCAGAGATCTAAAGTTTGAAAACTCAATGAACGAAGTGGAGCTGGAAGTGTGGAAGACTTTTTTCTGGTCGTGAAGAACTTTCTTAGCACCAAGAAGGCCACGAACTACACCGAACTTGTCACCAATATGCTAACTGCTTTCAGAAACCTCAGGTGTAACATGAGCATAAAATGCATCACTTATCCTCCATAACCCTATATTTTAAGAACGAGATTTTATGAAGATTTGAATAGATTTTTTCTTTTAGTTCGGTTGTCACCGAAGTAGATTTAATTTTTCAGCAAAGTTATTTCTAATAATTCCTTTATAATATAAAGTAGGAAATGGCTTCGCGACTCCCCCTTACAGGAGAGCTTGCGCTTCGCTACTAAGATTAAAATGTAAAATCTAAAACAGAGCAGCCATGGCTAAATTTTTATAAATTTTCTGAACTTCGCCAATTATAATAATTTTAAAAAGGAAATCTAAACTAAATTTCCCGTCTTTCAAAATATCACGTTGCTAAAATATAGTTAGAGAAGAAGATATATAAAATAAATTTTCTGAACTTCACAATTTGTAATTCTTTGGGTTTTAAAAAGTGCACAAAATTTTGATACTTATATTGATTTCTGAACTTCACCATTTTGTTTTTGGATATTATAAAAGAATTATTATAAATAACTTTGATTAAAATACATAAGTCATAACCAAACTAAGATTAAATTATTATTCAAATACTCAAAAATATCCCCTTCTAAATTCTAGAGTTAGTGAAAAATGTAAAATAGTGAAGTTGAGAAAATTTGTTAAAATTTTGGCATGGAAATTATTAGAGCAAATTTAGATGGAGAAAAAAAAGAATCATGATAAGTCGTAGGCCACAGACCGAAAGTCTGCCAGCGAAGCACAAGCTCCTTCTGTAAGGATGAGTGGCGAAGCCCTCCTCTTGTTCTCACATATGTATCAGTTTCCTGAGAATCTGGGATCAATGAGCGACGAGCAAGGGGAGGGATTCAGTCAGGACATGGAAGAGATAGAGACCAGGTATCAAGGATGCTACCACGAAGTCATGATGGTTGATTGCTGTTGTACTCTGAAGAGAGATTCCTATCACTAAAAAAAGGGAAGTTCATCCCCTGAATTCTGAACAATGATGACCAATTTGCATGTGTTTTTTCTTTATAAATGTCTACCATTCAATGTACACGAATCAATCTTTGTAACATTTAATTAATAAATTGTGTTAGATAACGATGTTTATTATCCTAAAAAACTATTTAGGATGAGAAATCTTAACAAAAATAAACTGAAAATGTCTCAAAAATGGAATCAATTATGTTATAAGATCAGATTTTTTTTTAAAAAATCGACCTAGAACAAAAACCTGACCTGATCTGAGGAAACGGATGTCCTTTTCGGAATCAGAGGTGTAAAATTGTCCTAAATTAGTTGAAAATAATTATAAGACTTACAAGGATATTTATTTATAGAACTTAGTGACAATAGTTAATAAATCTTGTGTACCCACTAGGCGTTCGAGTGACTGTGCCCCTGGGACGAACTTATTCTAGGATGTTTGTTTGATCCTGTCTCAAACCCAGTACAAAAGGTTGAGGAATTTCGGTATTTTAGTCTTGTCCTTCCTAAACCTCTTTTCACATTCCATCTTTTCTATTCTTCTATTTATTTTTGTTTCTCTCTTTCGTTTATTTTTTTTCCACTGAGCGAAAATCCTCTTGTCGGTTGCTACTAAATGAAACGGATTAACAAGACCCTGTTTAGTGAGGTTTGAAGAACCCCCCAAATAGAAGTCCAGGAGAGAAGGGCCTAGTGCGTAGCGAGGGCTCATCGGGTGACTTATAACACTGATTCGAACCGAGTCTTTTTAGGTCGAGGTATGGCCGAGTGGGTTGAGCGTCCGTGCTGTGATCTCATTGATTCTTTCTTTTCCTCTCTGATCTTCGCCCCTTCCTTCCTTCCTTCCTTCCTTCCCCTTCCTAGACTAGGCTCAATGAAATTTTAGGCTCTTCGCTGGTCCCTAATCATCATCATAACTTCATCATCATCATCATCATCATCACTAACTCTATAATTTAAGAAGGGGATTTGTTTGAGTATTTCAATAATAATTTAATCTTAGTTTGGTTATGATTTATGTTTTTTTATCAAAGTTATTTCTAATAATTCTTTTATAATATCAAAAAACAAAATGGTGAAGTTTATAAATAAATATATGCATCGAAATTTTGTAAATTAAAAAAAAAAAAATTATATATCTTCTATAACTATATTTTAGCAACGTGATATTTTGAAAGGGAAGAAATTTAGTTTAGAGTTCCTTTTTAAAATTATTATAATTGGCGAAGTTCAGAAAATTTATAAAAATTTAACCATGGCTGCTTTTTTTTAGATTTTAAATTTTAATCTTACTAGCGAAGCGCAAGCTCCCCCTGTAGGGGTGAGTGGCGAAGTCATTGCCTGGTTCTAAAAATTTTAGTTCCTGTGCTCATATGTACATGATATTTCTTGTAAAAATGACCTTCCTCTATCCTCAAAACATGAATTCCAAATACTCTATTTGAATATTAACGCAATTCTGGTCTAATTGGCACCTTTATGTGACTTCGAGGTCGCAACATGAAATGCAAATGAAGGCATTTATGCACAGAGGATCAGGTGGGCCTATTGAAGGATTTCGAGTGAGTCTATCCAGAGGATAACAGACGAGCTTCTCAAGAGGATAGCAAGCGAGCCTTATCAACAGGATTTCAGGTGCGCCAGTCAACAGGATTTCAAACAGGTCTATCCAAAAGATTTAATTTAGAGATAGATCCAAATGAAGATGGAATAAGAGAGGAAGGAGGCCCTTCCTTTCGGATTCATATATGCGTCCGATTCCAATTTAGAGGGGTTTAGGAACCCAGCCACGGTAAATACAATTTAGGCCCACAGCCTACTTACTACATTTGCGTAAATGCGGCTCGGATATTGTGATTATTGCCTTTTTTTATCCTTTTTGTTGTTTTCATTTGCATTTTTACTCCTAAATTCCCGCTATTTTCGCTTTGAATATGCATGAATAGTTTGCTCGATGTATCCCTATAAAAAATTCGAGTGGTCGCTCAAAAGGAGCAATCTTGATGCATTCACGAGAAAAGGAAATAATGTATTAGCGAGAAATGAACATTTTCATATACGAGAAAAAGGACAGGATGCATTAGCAAGAAAAAGGACAGGATGCATTAGCAAGAAAAAGGACAGGATGCATTAGCAAGAAAAAGGACAGGATGCATTAACGAAGAAAAGTACAGGGTGCATTGAGGAGAATAGGAAACGTATTTTCGAGCACACGTACACGTACACACAAACAAGTGCACACGCACATATGTACACACACTAATGAGCCAAGTTTTGGCAGAGGCAAATTTTGCAGTTATTAAGATTTATTGCTTCTGATTATTTAACGCTACCGATCATATGTGCGTATTGTCGACAGGGCGATAGAATTTTTAGTCGCGTGCGACTCTATACCTCACTATGTCGATCGATCAGTCCCCATTTCTCTTTTTTATTCTTTTTGTAATACATTGTAACTATTCGGCCGATTCTAACGAAATTTAAACCCTTATGGTGTTTTACATTCTTTTCCAAAGGATATAATTGCCATGGTCCTCCCAAGGTTAGTCCAGAAATTATCAGATTAGGTGAGAGCACGCGACTTTGGTTAAAGGACCTTTTTTTTCTACTTTCTTCCTTTGTCTATTTTCGCTTTCGTTTTCAGTTCTGACAGTTGTGCCTTTTAAGTATAAACTTCACTTTTTTCCTTCTGATAAATGCTATTTATTGCCTCAATTCTACAAAGCTTTCTTTGCTAATGGCAAAAAACAGCACCCAAAGAAGTTGAGCACTGAAGCGGCTAGATCTACTCTCCTTCTCAGTTGCCAATTTAGATATTTTACATCTAAATTTATATGTTTTTTTGTTGCATTTTGATTTAAAAATTTTTTTTAGATGTTAGATGTTAATTGAATGATTTTGTTAATGTTTTAGATGTTTTTTCCCCAAAGAATTTATACAGGCTACAACTAACCTCCGAAACAGCAACTAGCCAACTATCCTTTTAGTAGAGTTGGCATTCCTCTTATAGAGTGAGTTTTATTATTTATCACCTACAAATAGTGCAAAGCACTTATTTTGTAAAGTCCCCCGACCCTTAAAAATGTCCCAAAAATATAGCCAAAATTTAGAAAAGAATTGTTTCAAGATCAAATTCTCAAAGATTGGATAATGGCTGTTCCGGGAGATGACCTAGGGCATGCTGCAAGTATTGCTTCTCACAAATGAAAACTGAGTTTCAAGATTTAAAAAGTCATACCCAGAGTAAGAAGCATCTCAGTGCAAGTCCTTGACAGGATTATATACCTCTTTCTTGTGTATTTACACCTTTTTCAGCTAAAAATAGAATTTTCAAGTTAGAAGGAGCAATTGACATGCACTTATGTTGCCATTCTACTCTAAGAAACTGTGACCATCTTGTAGACATTTGCCTAAATAATATGGATGACACTAAAATTGTAGCTAATGTAAGGATGCATTATTCAAAGTGTCGTAATATTATAAAATATGTTTTAGGCCACCATTTTGAACAAGAACTGATTAAGGATATTATAGGTAATAGTCAATACAGTTTGTTGCTTGATGAGTCCAATGATATTTCAGTCCATACGTTATTAGGTGTATCTAAAGTTTACTACAGTAAAAAATTATACAAAGTGGTGTCAACTTATCTTAGGCTGGTTCAGCTTGAAAAAATATGATGCCAAAAGTATTGTGGAGGCAATTAAGTCATTAATATCAGAAAGAAAACTGGATTTGAAAAACCTTGTTGGGGTAGGAACAGATAATGCCAGTGTTATGACTGTAATTAATAGTAGGGTGTATGCATTATAAAAACAAGAACTTCCATCACTCATTTTGATAAGGTGTGTATGTCATTCAATACAGTTAGCAGTTTCCCATGCATCATCAGAATGCTTACCTAGAAAAATGGACTTTCTTGTTGCTGAAACACACAAATGGTTCTCAAATTCGTCTTTTAGACAATGTGAATATAAATTATTGTATGAATTTCTCAATGATGGTACAAGTCCCCTGAAAATACCAGCTACTTGTCAGACAAGATGGCTTTCTATTCAGCCTGCTGTAGAACGTATAATTGACCAATGGTCAGAACTGAAAGCTTAATTTAATATAGCAAGAAATAAAGATAGGGGCTACTCTGCTGAACTTCCTTTTGAGATGAACTCGGACCAAAAGAATCTTGCATATATACTTTTCTTGCTACCTTTGCTTACTGAAGTACTTAGAGTCAACAAATTATTTGAATCTAAAACTTGTGATAAAGTTAAACTTCTTGATGACCTCTCTCTTCTAGTTAAATCTATTGGTAAAAAAATAGCGTGTCCAACTAGTAAAATTGACTTACTCACCTGTTATATTAATTAGTATTTGATCCCAAATCCATACTTGGGCTATCTATTTAAATAAAAAAATAATGAATTAAAATCTAATAAACTTATAACAATAGCTGATGAAAAAAGTTTGCGGCAACGATGTAAAAATTATATAATATCTCTTTTTCAAAAACTGAGACAGAGACTTCCAGATAATAGTAAAGTTTTACAAAATCTTTCACTTTTCTCTGTGAACAACATGCTTTAGCCAATCAAAGATAGCGTTTCAATTTGTGAAGTCCTGAACTGCCTCGGTGTAACTCAAGAAACAATTGCTAAAGCTGAGTTTCAATTGACAAAATATAATTTAGTTGATTGGAAAAATAAAACTAATACAAATGCTTTGTGGAAAGAAGTTCTTCAGTATCATAACATAACATAATTTCACAGATGACAAAAGCCACAAGGGCCTATCAAAGGTGATCCGCATCTGTCAAAACCCCCCCACAAAATGCATCCTTAGGATTATGTCAGATCATGCATCTACAATATGCAATTTAAACAATCCATAAGATTGTGTCAGATCATGCATCTACAATGTACAATTCGAACCATTCACAAGAATGTGTCAAAAACAAAAAGCATCATCATCAAGACTCGTCAAAATCCAAATCAATCATAATATACAATAATAAAAAACTGCATCCCCAAGAATGAGTCCAGAATATCCCCCAAAGTTAACCCTTCCTCCCTATAAAATCATCTAATCTGCGTTTGAAAACATTCAAGTTTGTACTGTCTACCGTCTCAGATGGCAAACTATTGGTGAACATATATTCTTTAACATCCAACCTGCACCTCTGTTTTTCAATTTTTAAGTGGTGACTCCTAGTCCTATATCTGCATTAGAGACTGAAGAAGATGATGAGGTGGATGATTTTTTATTGCAAAGCTTGAATTAATAGTATAATAGTCTCTATAATTCATAATTCCATTGATTGAGGGAGAGTAAAAAAATAAATACAGATTTAGATATGTTTTAGATGTTTTTAGATGTATTTTATATTGGTTTATATGCAAAACTGAAAAGTGAGTAGGCAACACTAGTCAAGACCTCAATTCCTCAACTACTCGGGTCTCGGACACAGATCAGTGTCAATGCAAAGTCCAAGTTGTGATGTTGTGTTTTCTCCGCTGAAAAACAGATCGCTTCGTAAAGGAGGCGAAATCTCTCATTTTGAGTGCGTTCTTTCAAGTTCGACGCTGCTTTCCTTCGCCCAGATAACATGGCTTCAAAAATTTGAAGATGCAGACTAATTATTCAATAAAAGTAAGCTTTGATCAAATTAGCGATTCATTAATTAATATATCATTATTGATTTACACCCTTACGCTGCTTTATTAAGCCCAACCCTTAGGTATATACTATACTCATCCAGCCTTATCTTTGCACCCTGGTATCACTGTACCTTATAGTGATACCTGGGTGCAAAGATGATCAGGCTGGATGAATTACAAGGGATCATTTATGGTACACTGTGTGGGTGCGATGTGGCAGGATAGGAGGGGACAAGTGAACACTATTTGGGGCAGTTCCATAATTATCAATTTAACTTTTCTATTGTTTCTTTGCCACACTTAAAAAGACGAAAAAATAAAAGCACTAAAAAAATCAGCGGTAATTTTTCGGTTTATGCACGCCTTCGAATTTATATATATATATATATATATATATATATATATATATATATATATATATATATATATATATATATATATATATATATATATATATATATATATATATATATATATATATATATATATTACCGGATGGAAAACTTTGACGTAAACTCTTTGTTTACCAAAGTTCCGGTTGACCAAACCATGGGCCTTCTGCGGGAAATCATGCCTAGACTTAATTTGGATCTTCCCATTTCTACGAGTAAATTTATCGATTTAGTTGAATTATGTCTCTCTGACAATGTGTTTCGAGTAAATAATGAGTTTTATAGACAAATATTTGGCCTTAGCATGGGAAATAGTTTATCTCCGCTATTGGCATGTCTCTTCATGGAATATTTTGAGACTGAACTCCTTCCCACAAGTTCTGCCCCTAACTTTATATGGTTAAGGTACATTGACGATGTATTTTCTGTATGGCCTAATGGCCATGATTTTGATCCCTCCTTTAATAATTTGAATAATTTGAATGTCTCCATCAAATTTAAATATGAATGGGAATATGATAATAGATTACCCTTTTTAGATGTCCTCATTAATAAAGATCACCATGAATTAAAACTTGACGTGTATAGGAAACCAACCCACTCGAATGCGTATATACATTATTTTTCGTTTCACGATAATACTGTTAAAAAATCGGTAATTTCTAACCTTTTCCTTAGAGTATACAAAATATGTCATCCTTCCTATTTAGATGAAGAAATTGTCATTATCAGGACCATTTTTTCTAATTTGTATTACCCCGATTGGTTCATATCGTCTGCCCATTTTGCAGCTAGGAAAACATTCTATGGTAATAAGCCTTCCTGCACTAATGACTTCAACAAATGTATAACATTGCCATTTAATAATAAATTAAATAGTTTAAAGGACATATTTGAAAAAGCGGGTATTAATCTAGCCTTTAAATATAATAATTCCTTAAACCAATTGATGATTGACAGGAAACCCAAAGAACATATTAACATAGGAGTATATGCAATACCATGCAACGATTGCCATAAAGTTTATATAGGGGAAACGGGGAGAAATCTAGACAAGAGATTGTATGAACACAAAAGAGATATTAGAGTGGGCAGCCAAAGCAGTAGAATATTTTGCCATGTTAGAGACTTGAATCATTCGATCGATTTCAATGGAAGTAAAATGGTATTTAAATCGGCTAACTATGTTAAGAGAAGAATCGTAGAATTTAGCTTGATATCGTCAGTTCCTAATTTAAATCTATCTGAGGGTCAATTTTCTTTTAATCCTGTAATAAGAAAGCAAATAAACAAAATAGTAAAATGTCAGCCCTTCAATATGTTTAGGCCTACCCCCCTCCTTCCCCTGATTAGCCACAAGTAGGGGATTTGGGGAAAAGAAGAGAGGATCTTTCACGACCTGCGCCCGTGATATGTTTGTAAGCACTTTTCTAATATTTTCTATCCAGTGTCAGTTGAAAAAGAGTGTGAGATTACACCGAAACTGTTCTGAATTAAATTGTCTTTGGAGAATGTGGTTTAATTCCTCATCTTTTCTTGCGTTATTGCATTAATTTTCCATATATATATATATATATATATATATATATATATATATATATATATATATATATATATTTAAAAACGATTGTTTTTTAATGTAGACAATGTTTTTCCCTGGGCAAATTAAAAAAGGGGCTTTTTTGGGGGGGGGGGGGGATTAGGCTATTGCAATTTCATCATATTGTATTATATATCATTTTTAACAAGGAAGAAAGGAGGGTCTCCGCCCCCCATGCTCCCACCATTCCTAATTCGAAAACGCCTATCCTTAATTTCGAAATCAAAGGCGCGATTGCCAAATCTCGTTAGGCCTATATTTGTTTATAGCGTGTTACGTAAACATTCCCTCCCATATGTACACAATGATAGAATCTTAATTAAAAAAAAAAAATTAGTGTTTTACAAAAATAAAAAAATGAGACTATATAAACCCCTACGTAACAGATTCCGTAACACTTCAGTTTCGGGGCGCACGGTAGGTGGCGCTCTTTATAGGCTACAATTTTGGGCTACAATATATGTCTTATGATGCCAGACGGTAGCGTCAGATGCGAACAATTACAGCGTTATATTTTTTTGGTATATGAGTATATACTGGGGGGCGCAACCCCCAAAGACCCCCTCCCCAATTGATTGAAACTCAGGATCATCGCAGGGTGGTGTCACCGCAGTGATATCTCCCCCACGAGCAGTCCCCTTGAATTTACTGTTTTTTTCCTCTCCAACAGCTTTTTACTGGCAGAAAAACCTAA
This sequence comes from Ceratothoa steindachneri, assembly GCA_963969495.1. Lineage (NCBI taxonomy): Eukaryota > Metazoa > Arthropoda > Malacostraca > Isopoda > Cymothoidae > Ceratothoa > Ceratothoa steindachneri. Next base: position 74,196,712 of record OZ018329.1, on the reverse strand, counting down.
CCTAATAACAAACAATACTTACTTTTATAGGTTTCTTGATTAGTTTATGCGCCTCTAGAAACAAAAACATTTGCAAAACGGGTCCTATTTATAAGCTACGACGTAGCCATTAAGAAGCTTTTATCGTTCGCAGCAAACAGAAAATACGAAAACAAAACAAAAAACAATAAAAGACATCAAGAAACCTTACCTAACTTAGAAAAAACTATAAACGAGCAGAGTCACAAATATTTAGTAAATAATACAGACAAAAAGTTACAAATCCACAAAACAACAAAAAAATATAACGCCGTGATTGGTCACATCTGAAGCTACCGTCTGACGTCATAAGAGATATATTGTAGCCCAAAATTGTAGCCTACTAACAGCGCCACCTACCGTGCGCCCCGAATCTGAAGTATTACCACCGATTCTTTTGAGGCGGAGACTTTACAAAAATAAATAATTTAAACTCACTAGATTCTTTCAATTTGAAGATGGCGGCCCATCTATTTTCGTCATAACATGATAATTTGAGATTTGCCCACATTAAGTACTAAAACTGCTATATAACATTTGCGTATTTTTTTTAAATAGAGATATTCATAACAAAGCACGGTAAACCTGAAGATCGGTGGCGCGCCCGAAAAAAGTGTATTTTTTTCACCTGAAACGACACTAAGTTGCGTTTATGATAAAAACGTTAGAACATTATTCTATAAACAATTATGATTATAAAAAAAATTGATTGAAACTCAGGATCTTCGTGGAGGGAAGCGGGGGAGCGCAGTGATATCTCCCCACGAATAGTCCCCTTGAATTTACTCAAAATGGTGAAACATATTGTGAAAAATATTTTGCGTCCCATCGGTCGCGCCGCCGATCTTTAGGTTTACCCAAAGCACCCACGAAATTCGAGGGCGGGCATAAACCGAAAAATAACCAAATCAGCTTAGGGAAATAAACCCATAGTACAAGGTGACCCTCCCCCCTCCCCATGGGCCCAAACTTTTGATAGGCTTCATTTCTTAGTATTTTGTCGAATTCAGAAGTTAGGGCCTGTTTCTACTTAGTCTATTTTAAAATTGTCAGTAGAATATGTAAAAACAAAAACCAAAGACCAGGAGACTCAAGTTAAAAATAGTGGGGAACCGAACCTGCGTTGTCAAATGGTCCTCTTCTAGACAAAATTTTAAGCAACACTGCTACCATCCGCATTACCACAAAGGAAAAAATGCTTCAAGGAAGCCTAAAGTCAAGCATTGTAGGCTAGTCGAGTTATTTTAAACATTGGTTCGAAGAACGAGGCAACGTTTCACTCACAGGATCGAATCCCCAACCGTTATAATTTAATCTAAAAGAAAAACTATGGGCCTATTTTTGAATGCTTCTATAAAGAACGTTTAACGCCCTCTTTCACTCGTTGCTGGATCTAAGCAGGAGCGAAAAGTTAGAGATATAAAATACCCCAAAAAGATGACCCCAGATACAGCACCCTTTCTCTCGGAGTCATGGGGTTAAGAGGGTATAATACTCTTCCAGGTATTAGTTGTGGAGAGGAGCGTCTTGCCCCTTGTTACCAGGGTGTCTACTGCCCTTGAAATCCTTGAAAAGTCCTTGAATGTATGTTTTGCCCTTGAAATCCTTGAAAAGTCCTTGAATTTGATTAAAAAGGTATATGGTCCTTGAATTAAAAAAATAAATCATTGAGTGATTGTTCAAATGATTTTTCAAATTCACTTTATATACTTTTTAATGTCTATTAGGAAAATAGTAATATTTAAGTTAATCTACTCACTGGTGTGAGTGAACATATGTATGCTTTGGATGCATTGTAGCTTAGGATGGATGCTCGCTATACTTCTGTGACTGTCGCTTGGATACCTTGTTCCTGTTTTCTTGCAGTTGATTTTGGTTATGCTTTGCTTATAACCCATTTTTCCCTTAAATACCTCACCTTCATCAATGTCCCATAATGTTTATTGCACTTTTTTAATTTAAAGGAAAAAAACAATGGCTAAAACCCGTCGTTGAATATTTTTTAAAAAGTCCTTGAAAACCTGGAAAAGTTCTTGAATTCAAATCACCAAACAAGTAGACACCCTGGTTATACCCCCACCCTCCTCCCTTGCGGGGGGCGGGGGACTTAAGGTGGAAAGTCTTGGAATTTAGACACGAATAAGTTTTACTCTCACGACCGAAATGAGATGAGATTTGGGTCTAGTTTGCCCCGTGTGATGAAAACGCGCTCGATTCCATCAGGGTTTTAGCTTCATGGACGGGGTAAAGCCCAGTGGGGCCCTGACTCATCAACCTGGGGCTATTTTTTAAATCACAAATGGGTTCTGGTATTAATACCCCCTCTATGGCTTAATTTTCTTCCCTTTAGTCCTAATATCCTCTGCACTTGCTCCTGGAAGCCCTTTTACGGCATTATCCCCCCCTCCTAAGCATTTCGGATTGATTGATGACTTTAGCTACGGAAATCTTTTTCTTTTTTTTCTCTTGTCGATTTTAAGTCTTTTCCATACCTGGACACGGCTGATTTAGGATGAGATAGGTCATTAATCCATTTTACTAATAAGAATTAGAATTATTATGTAAATATTACCGTAATCAGGCCTCAAATGTATCAAGGTCTTTGTCGCTTTCTACTTTCTGTTTCTTTAATTTCTTCCATGTCCGTACATTACAGAGAGAATAAATAAAAAAGAAAAATGAATATAAATTGAGGTGTAAAAGTGATCCGAGATGAAAAATAGTCCAATAGCAGACCTCACTATTCCAGTGTTGGGGCACGAGGGGTGGAACGCAAGCACCGAGAATTAGGAATTTAGGCATCACCACTCGGAGTGATCAAAGTTCTAAGAGGAGTTGATTAGTGTCCAAATTTCATCATCTTTTTTAAACCACTGGTATGCTCGTAATGGAGTTAATTGAATTACTCTCTTATTATAAATCGATTCTTCGTAATGCAGTGAAAAATTAACCTAATTTAATTTAGCCTAGTTTAACCTATAGTTACATATTCTAACCTGACCTATCCAGCTTATCTTAAGCCAGAGTAGCCTAGTTTATCCAAAGTAGCCTAGTCTAGCCAAACTAGACGAGGGTAGCCTAAATTAAAATAACCGAAACCAACTTAATATAATCCAACCTCCATTTTCTCCCACCAAGACTTCGGTTTATGGCCTTAATAGTACTAGAGCATTTCTCGTTGCCATGCCAACCCCATTTCGAAGATGCCAAACACTTCATTATAATAAAATTATTTCCGCTGACGGTGTCCTCTTTATATTTAATTCCTGTTGCAGCTACGATTTGTTGTCTACGCTCCTTGGGCACCCCTGGAAATAACGGGGCCCCCATAGCCTCCCTACTCTTTTGGTAGACCAATTTGGCTAAATACTTATTCTCTAGAAAAGCAAATATTCATTGGGAATAAAGTTAATTTTTGGTAGCAATATTTCTGAAAAACCTAATAGTTAAAGTTGCTAGATACTGTGGAAAAACCTCCATACATTAGTAACAAGAGGCTAATACTCAAAACTGTTACTATAGACTGGCTAATACCCAATAATAACACTGTTAAGGCTACTATTTAATTCTAATACTGAAAGCTAATATAAAATAATGCTATATATAGTCAATAATCAATATTGTATTATAATTTTGGATTTATCGATTTATCGTTATCACCTTTTATCGAGCGATAAATTTATGGACAGTTATCGATTATCGGTCATCTCCGATAAGGTTATCGTTATCGATTTATCGGTTATCCTGATACATTTTTTTCGTTATCGCGCCCACCTATGATCCCTAATTTAATTGATCATGATGATTTAGATTCGATTTATTTTGGTTTGCAAATTGAGTTTTCACATCACAAAATTTCACTTGATTGCGATCAGACTCCTGCTAAAATACGATACAGTACATCAGTGAAAACGCGTAGTGGTGTAGTTTAAAAAGAAGTTTGGAAACACCTGGTTGGTTGAATTCGTGTGTAAAAGCTGGTTAATTTTCACCAACCTCGCGACTCAAATATTTTTGCCTTCAAGTATGCAACAACTCGTATGTCATCACTGACAGAATCAGATTCCTTATCAACAAGGACCACCAATTACAAGTTAAAAACTGACAAGATCCCAAATATGTCAAAATAAAGCGGCCTCGCAAACTATCAAATCAGAATGGTACCGGTAACTCAAATCACCTCTTAACGACCTTGTTTGAGGACAACCATATCGGATTCATTATCCCGCAAAACTGGTTAAGGTACACTTAGAGAACACACACTGCGGTGGTCCTAAGAACTTTACAAGTTGTTAATGAATTGTCGACAACTGAGGAGCAAAAAAAGAAAAGATAAAAATAAACAAATTGCAAGTAATTAAATAAACTGACACCTGGACACATCAAGTGAGAAAGGCCACCATACCAAATTCTACAAATGGAACGAGAGTTCATAACTTGGTGCATTAGGAAATAAAATAAAACAAAAAAACGTTATAAGGTGAAATAAAATGGCAAATAGACAAGCAGATTAATTTCATCATTGGTAATTAGAAACTCATTAGTAATCAGAATCGGCGATCTGGATAATAGATATCAGTTATCTGATGAAGTTTAAGCCATCATATTAATCCTCGTGCTTCGTATTAATACACATTCTTCCAGAAGAGAGTTTCATCTGACGACGAATCGCCCGGAAGGTCGGCGGATCACATTCCGGTGGTTCTTATTTGTATGTTAATTTTTTCTTATAGGAAATATCAACCTCTCCCCCTCTCATTGGTAGTAATTAATATATGCAAAATATCAGCCTGTTATATTATCATTTAGGGTGTGCTCAATGCTGAAGTGTTTGTTTAGGCCTTGCCGCGGGCAAAGAAAAAGCTGTCCGCGGGTTTTGGCCATGCTGCTTTCTATGTAAAATAGGCTATATTTGGTTATTTCTTGATAAAATCAGTGTTTATTTTTCAGGAAGAGGGATAAAGGGGCGTCCCGCATCCTCAGAGGAGCACAGGTGCTCTTAACTACTTTGGAAGTTTCAGCCGTGCCGTTTGTCCGCGGGTTTTGGCGGGATTCTCAAATATTTGGCATCCCTTAGTGAGCTCCAGAGACGCGATTTACACAGTATACTACTCATAGAGTTTTGAAAAAAAAATCTTATTTATGACATTACTGCAGATGGACAACTTGCCACATTAGTGCGACATTTTATAGCACTTAGACATAAGAAAGAATCTACTAATCCAACATGCTTCAACATAAAGCTTAATGCTTACACATATTTAGTTAGCCTGTTGGGCAATTACTGTAGTGGGTGGGAAGTGTCTGCTGTGAAGTATATGTATATCGTCAGGTAGGCCATATTTATTCAGCTGTAACTTTTGGTATAAAAAAGTAATATTTTTATGGATTTATGATATAGAAAATATTTGACATGGCTCACATTTGCTCACAATGTCCTCCTAGATATAACCAGAAATATTTTTTAACTCTTTCTAAAGTTGTATCACATAAGTAGTTGGACAAAATATGCTGTTTTAATGGACTTTTTAATTATGAGAGGTTAAAAGGCAAATTTTGCCAGGCGAGAGTGGTTCAAAATAGATGGTTGCTCTCAAGTTAAATCATAAACACTTGTCTTTTTCAGATATAAAATGACTACTTTGCGGAAACAGAACGACGTATATTTGGTGGGAAACAAGAAAGAGTCTCTGTCGAGCTGCGAGCTTCCATCCAAAGGCGACGTATTCCGAGTATAATTACATCCATGGGCTAAAAAGGAATGGTGAAGCATGAAGCAGCCGTGCAGACTATCAAGGAGGTCGAAAGCTTTTGGGGAAAGGCGAGCATTCCCATTCGGCTTTTTCACCATGCAATGAAGAAGTTCGAAGGCCTTGTGTCAGAATGGGAAGCCTTGAAGAAGATTAATGGGCGAAGGAGTGAAACACAGGAAAAGAACGAAGCTAAATTTTTCGACGCTTTGAATGATCTTTTCGACATAGCCCACCAAGATACACTAAAGATGATAAATATCACAGAGGATAAAGCATTTCTGAAGGTACAGCGGGAGAAGGGGAGGCGAGACAGCATGGCAGGAGTTGGCATTGAGCTGGCAAAGAAGGAAAAGGAGAAATCAAAACAAGAAGAGAGGAATCTACGGAGGATTGCAAAGCAGCAGGATGAAGCTTTTCAGTATGAGAAAAGTGTCTCCCTGGAGGACTCTTCTTGTAGCTCTTCGGCCGGAGAAAGTGAGATAGAAGGAACCACTGCAGAAGTAGAGCCAAGCACAGAGGTAACGCGCAAAAGAGTAAAGGAGAGCATTCTAAGTCAATACGTCCTTTTAGCCCTGGATCGAATCAAGACCAGTGATCGTCACACGGTACACACACACACACGCGCGCACACACATACACACCCGCGCGCACACATGAGAAAGAGCTGGTGGCACTGGCCTTCTTTGATACAGCTGTCACTGTAGCTGAGAAGAAGGCGATGGTTGCTGCCATGGATAACGGGGAAGACCAGGAGCTACTGAAAAGGGTGAATATGGATCTGCTAACCATTGGAATGAAGAATTTGAGTGATTTCGTCACAAAGAATATTCGGAAGTTCTTCGATATTCTAGATCTCAGTCAGCAGTTCTTAACTGAAGATCCCAGTACCTGGGCCCACAGCAGAACATACATCGCCGCAAAGGAGATTGCGAAGAGCCTGACTGACTAATGACGCTGCCTAGAGAGGCATAGCGCTTATCCAGGAGTATAATGGACTCTTGTCAAAGACTGAAGAACAGACACAGTTCATTATGTAAGTCGTTAAAGAGCACCAGAAGCTGTTTCGGGACAGCCGCAAGAGTACTGTTGTTGAAGGACTCGTCGGACTGTAGTGAAGATCTGCCACATCAGACCTTATTTTGTTGTTACAATTTCACATTTGGACCACAGTGCCCTAGTTTGGTATAATCAGTATTATAACTTTATAGTGTTCTATGATCTGCTATTTTCAGTGTCCACTGTCCTGTACTGTAACTGGTGAAATGTAATGTTGATAATGTTGTGAGTTTAAGTTATCAATAATCAGCCCTGTATTTCATCGCATTATGGCAGTTAAGAACAAAATTCAGTTTGATTGAGGACACTCTAAGCGTAATCCAATCTCACTTAAATTTGTCCTACTTCGTTTTTTCATAAAATGGAATAGATTAAAAGTGTGAGAGGTAAAGATTTCGAAAGTCAAAAAATAAGATTTTTAAAAAAAAACTTTAGGAACCCATCTGGTGACTACCTACTTGGTAAAAAAATAAAAACCACCCTAATATATATATATATATATATATATATATATATATATATATATATATATATATATATTCAGTGCTGGTGGCTGGCTCTAAAGAGATACTACAGGAACTGCGATTCTGTGTGACAGAAGGAAGTTCAGTGTGAATGAAGGCAAAATCAAGGTAATGTGGTGAAATAGGGAAGGACTTAGTGGGCTACAAGTGAATCTAAATGGGAGGAGGCTGGAAGAAGTGCAGAGTTTTTAGTATCTGGGTGTGGATCTGGCAGCTGATGGAAGGGGTGAAATTAAAATATTACAGCGAATGGAAAAGGAAGTGCAAGCATATGGTGCGATAAGGAGTCTCGCGAAAGGGAAGCGAATGATCTGGCAGGTGAACATGGGATTGTATGAGGGGGTGGTGATTCCCACTGCTCTTTATATGAATGTGAAACAAGGGCGTTGAGTGCGAACGAAAGCAGAAGGGTTGAAGTTTTGGAAATGATATGTCTGAGAAGTATTTGTGGTGCGAAGGTGATTGACAGAGTGAGAAACGAAACAGTGCGAGAGAGATATGGAATTAAAGTGAATTTGCTTGAAATTGCTGATAGAGGTGTGATAAGAGGTATGGCCACCAAGAGAGAATGGAGGGTGTTAGGCTGACAAAGAGAGTGTATAGATTTCGAGTGATAGGCAGGAGACAGCTTGGGCCTCCGAGAAGGGGGCGGATGGAGTGTAGGAGAGATGCCCTTGCTGGACCGGGCCTGAGCATCCAGGAGGCATAAAGGCGTGCTAGGGATAGGAGTGAATGGAGACGAATGGTTAGGGAAGGACGAGCTGTATAGGATCACACACAAACGCAGGTAATGAAGTTTTCAGGGAAAACCGAATAGCCGAACTCTGATGATGGTAGAGAATATGGAGTAGGTGGGTCACCTCGGTTAATCAGCGGATAATGTGTGCAAATGGTAGAGTGGAAGTGTCTTTGGCCTTGTGCCACCCCGTCCGCGGGTTTTATAGTCTGCAATGGATGGTTTCTGCATCTTTTTGTCTTCAAAAGATTTTTGAAAGGAAAATTTAAATATGGCGAAAGTCCTGTGGTGGTTGTTACGAACCTCAATCCTTATATTTGCTCATTCTTTATTTGCGATATGGATCGTGAGCCTTTAAATTATGCGCGGGTTCGAGATAATATGTTAGAAGTACCTACTACAATAGGAGATATTGAGTTTGATGTGCCTGGTAGCTCAGTGGTAGAGCATCTGGCCGAAAATCGTGAGACCCGAGTTCGTTCCCGCCTCTTCTTAGTATTGATTGTCTTCAATGAGTTGTCATTTTCTCCCCTTGATCTTTGTCTTCCAATGTCCCTTTCTGTTACCTTTAAACAAGGTCTGCTGACCAAAAGTCGCGTGCTCTCACTTAGTAGGATTTATGACCTTACGACCTTCAAAACTTTAAAATAATTCCCGGATTAAACTAGTGGGAGGACTTCGGTAATTATGGTGCAGTGGGTAATTTGCCGCCGAACGTCAATATAAAAGAAAATAACACAGATCGTGTATTTATAAAGATATGTTTACCAAAGTTACAACTTCAAGACTTGAAGGATTGCTGTACTGTTCATTGTATTCAATGAAATTGCAGTCGGTCTCGACGGTCCCATTACTTAACTGGGTGAAAACTGGAGCTAAATTCAACCTTGGTGATGTACGTGGGACTTGGTAGACTCTCTCTCAACCAGGCGCTACACATAATAGTCCACGTGATTTCAGTCTGGAGAGGTAGGAAGTAGAGATGGGGCGATTAATGGGAATAGTAAGAATCGTTCATTTGGGGGGAATCGCTAAAAATAATCCCAGTTTTCCGATTCCAAAAACGAACGACTCCTTCAAAATTTCATTACCGAGACTCTTTCAACCGTTTTGTTTTAACTTTCTTTCCTAATGGCCAAATAGCTGAATCAAAATTTGATACCGTTTATTTCTCGTTAGTGTCAATCAGGTTATTTATCTACTCATCTGGCCTATTATTCCTTGAAATTATAATTTACTAATAGATTTAAATTAGTCGACAAGAATGCATCACTATTTAGTATCAATTAATATTGAAGATCTGACTGTATAAGAAATGTATTGTATGTTTAGTTGTTTATATGCGTGAAATGAAGACCTGCTCAGGGCTCAGGCGTCATTTAGAACAGCTGATGCAATTCTAAGATGTGTTGAGCTTTGTTCAGCACCGCTGCCGAAGTTGGTGAGTTCGTACAAATTTGATACCTTTTTGCCGTAGAGAAACACTTCTGATATCATGATTCGTACAAATTTGGTACCTTTTTGCCGCAAAGAAACACGTTTTGATATCATTTTACTTTTGTTTTACCAATTTTGTTACGTTTTCAGAATAAGTTTTGGTACTATTCCTAAAATTCTCTCAGTAGCGGGCAGCCCTGTTGTTCAGTTGACTAACAGCCACCGTAGATCTATGTTATGCTACGCTTGCTTCCTACTCCCAGCCTATATTAAATGTTGAGTAACAATATCATAATATCTAAATAATGATAATATTTAATACGTTAGTCGTTATAAGTTGACATTATGGAATTAGTCTGATTTGAATCACAATTCCTACATAGACTGTACATTATTGGCTATCAAAGATCTAAATTCACTTGGTTGTGACGACTGACGTTACCAAACTTGAAACATAAGGCACTATATCAGAAGATTAGTTGTTAGCGGATATTATGTAAATTTAGGCACAATGTTCATCTTACATTTATTTGTTTACTATATTCTATTTAGTTTATGTAACAACTAACTTTATTAATTATTATTGAAGTATCGAGTATTATTATTATACGGAAGGAATTATGAATCAATATTCTATTTCGTGAAGGAATCGGAATCGTAACTTATAACTGGAATCGAACTCGGAATCGGAATCGCAAAATATTTTGTAATCGACCCATTTCTAGTAGGAAGCCAGATGTTCAGACTGATGTGGTCAAAATAATTTTGGACAGCCATGAGGGAGTTCTCTTTCTTGTGTGGCACAGAGTCCTGCTCCCACACGTATGGCCATCCAACGGTTGCATCCTGGATTCAGGGCAACACCAACTCCTCCAGGACTTGTTCTTGCGCTCTGAGAAGATAAACTGGGGTATACCGTGGTCCTCGCTACTGACCACCCCAAACACCATGATGTGGGGACACAGTAAGTCAGCTGTTGTTGTTTTGCAAGTAGACGACTTGTTCCTGGCAGGACTTCTCCTCTGAGAAGAACTAAAGCATGCCTGGCTTCATGGGATGCTTGAGTTTCTTCACAAGCTTTTCAGCACGTTTCTTCCGCGTGTCCTTCATCTTCTGCTACAGAAGCTGGTTCTTTCTCATCTTGAATGATGAATAGCGGATGTCATCATGCAATAACTCTCTGATGAGGGACTCTAACAATCTCTTGTCCATAGCTATGGACCTCATTGACTGGAATCGTTGTCAATGACGGCCTAGATCTCCTCGACAAATTCAGTGGTTCTTTTCGTATCAAAACGCTTATGATGAGGTTTGTGAGGCGCCATATCCTGGTAATCACTGCCAGACTCATTCAACTCGATCTCGATCTTCTGCACTGTCATCAGATTGGCACTCAAGCACTCGGAGATCTTCGCATTGGAGCTCCTGCCAAAAGTGAATGCACCGAAAATTACAAGAAATCGTTTATGAACTCTTAAATACGCCTGACCCTAAATAATTGTTCAACTTGGGAAATAACAAGAATAAAACATTTTAATTCACAACCGCTATTGAAACAGAATTGGACAACATACAAAAAAATCTCGACTCTCAGTTCAAGGTAAAGTAGAAAAAGCAGGTTGAGAAACTACAACTCATTTTCTAAAAAAAATCAGATGACGCACGCATACATAACTTAAGAAATGGTGCTCAACGAAATTGTGTAGTACAACTTAACTCAAAGCAAGGACAAAAGAATCTCATTAAAATATACTACAAAAAAACTAAAAACTATCAACTTATAAAGGAAGAACATCACAGGTGAACAATATAAGGTAAATCAACAAATATGTTATACAAACTAGTATGCTCCCATGAGGACTGTAAGCCTCATCCCCACTATTTCTTTATTTGCATGGCAACAACAACCTTCAGTCGAAGACGGTGCCATTAACTTTCACAAAGCCAGAGAACACGGCCAGCAAATAACAAGAAAAATCCTTGTTGACAATAACAACATCCTCCGTAGGAAATCCGATACCCTTTGCCTAAGAATTCTTGAAGCCCTTCTTATCAAGGAGTTAAAGCCTGTGCTCAACACACACCGTACAAGCTCAGACATTATTCCCCACCTGTTCCATTAAAAATCTGGACCCTAGCCCCCCTTTCCTTCCCCTGCCACCGTCTTTCCTTTTCATATCATTGTAGAATATCATTCATTCGAAGCTGCATGCGGCTACTCAACGCAGACTCAGGACCAGCATCGCACACCTTGTAAAGGAGGACCCCGTAAGGGGCGCGATGATTTGCATTCCTGGCCGCCGTGCTGACGAGACTCAGTGAGCCGTCTGTCCCGAGCTTAGCCTCTTTCTGATAGCCTGCGTTTTTACCCTACTTCCTCACTCTCCCTACAACCTCTCCCACAACTTTATCTGGTCGACCTTTAATTTCACAGGGTAGGTGCCGACCAGCTTCCTCTCACTCAATTATCCCAGATCCGGGCTGAGGGTGGAGGGAACAATGCCTCCATACCCCTCAGCTCCGGTTTGGGGTGGTGGGCTTTTAACAACTTGCTTAATCTCCACCCGCACCTTCCTCACATACCCCTTTCAATCTCTATTGATTTTCCGCCCAGCCCAAGGTGAAGCTGTTATGCCGAAGGGCTGCCTGGCCACTGGGCCAAAATGTGTGATCCTAAATTGCGGCAGCTGGTTCTGCCGGTCCCGTGTTCACCCCTCGCAGAGTGAGCTACTACGGGGGTTGATTAGCGTTTGCTTCCCGCATAACTAATAGGGTCCTCATCTCCGATGATGAGAATTTAAAAAATAAAACTCTCCATTTTCCCTTCACCATCGAGGGAGCCGCCTTTGGTCATCTCCACCGAAAGAATGGATGTTCCCTCCTGTGCTCTCGCAGGAGACCCTCTAAAACTCTTCAACTGGAGAGGAGGTTTACTCATCTCCTTCACCTACGTGTGTAGGGGACTCCCCCTCACCCCTTTTTTTGGAGCCGCCCTTAGGCCTCTCCCTTTCCCAAGCGGGAGTCCCCCTTATAATTTCTAAGGCAGTGGTGCACAACTTCAGGCCCGCGAAGCCCAGATCATTCTACCAATTTGTTTGTTTACATTTTTTTAGCTGGATTTCATTGTTGATACATTGACGAAGGCGATTTCCTTCTTAAGCTGATTTCGGGATTCCTGTTAAAAATTCGAGCCCATTGCTGTTATTTCAATCATTGACTCTTTTGTCTAACTTTTGGAGGCATAGAGGTATGATGTATTATTACCTCGGCCAATGAGGTTATGTTTCTGTAGCGTTTGTTTGTCTGACTGTTATCAAAATAACTCAAAAAGTTATGGACGGATTATGTTGAAATTTTCAGAAAACGTCCGAAATGGCACTAGGAATAATTGATTAGATTATGAGAATGATCAGGATTAAATCATAGATTCTGGATCGATTTTTTAATTCATTATTGTTTTCTTTTAATTTAGTTATTCTTAACATTTATATTTTCTATAATTGTGCTTTCTGAGTGCTTTCTAGTTTGTTTGTTTTTAAGCAAGTACTACTGAGGAAATTTAAATAGGTTCTTTTTAGCAAGTGAGAGATAGTTGAAGCAATATTTAGCTCATATTCCTTCTCAGTGATGTTTGTTAGAAAATTAATTCTAATATTGTTTGACCGATTCAGTGTCAGCCTGTATGAATTTACTTTCATAGTTATCATTTTACTATAAATTAATTTTTGCATATCATTTAATGATGGTTTATTTCCTTTTTTTGTTTTTGCAGAATTTGATGTGTTCAAAGATGAATACTAAAAGAAAGCGTAATGATGATCGGCTGTTCCAAGAAGAGCGGACCCTAAAATATGAATTGTTGAGTTCAAGGGGAAGCCATTGTGTCTCGTGTTTAAGAGTCTTGCTGTATCAAAAACTTACAAAGTGAAAAGGCATTACCATACGATGCACAGTGATAAGTATTCTAATACTACAGGAAAGCTAAGAGAAGATTTGGTCAGCAAAGTTCAGAAATCGTTATCTGCTACGCAAAACTTCTTCAGGAAACCTGCTCAACAGAAAGATGCCGTGGTTACTGCAAGCTACATTGTTGCGAAGAAGATTACTTGATCCTCGAGACCATTTAAAGATGTAGAATTCATCAGAAATTGCATGAGAGACCAGCGAAGCTCATCGTCCGTGAAAAAGCACACCTCTTTGACTAAATCAATTTATTAAGAATAACCTTTGTGCGAAAAATTGAAGAAATACGAAAGAACATCACCGAACAATTGTCCTCAAAATCTAATGAGTTCATTTTCCTTTCCCTTTCTTTTGATGAGAGCAATGATATGATCGACACTGCCAAACTATCCGTGTTCATTCGTGGTATTTCAGAGGATTTTAATATTCATGAAGATTTTCTTGGTTTTATTGGTCTTCACGATCGTATAGGTGGCATTGGCATACAGACGGCCATACTGCAGTTGGTTCAGCTGAAGGTTTTCGGATTACAGAGGTCCAAGTTAGCAGGGCTCAAGACAGATGGTGCTCCGTCTATGACAGGGAGTGAGAAGGGGGCTGTAGCTCTCCTGAAGAACCACGTTCGCAACGAGAATCCCGAACAAGATGTTCTCACTATTCACTGCATCATACACAAGGAAGTCGTTTGTGGAAAGGCCTTGAAACCTGATCATGTGATTTACCTCGTGACAAAATGCGTCAGAGATTCGGAAGACAAGATTAACGAATCGCCAATTCCGATCCTTTTGGGAAGAAGTTGAGGAACAGTACATGGATCAAATTTTTCATTGTGATGTTCGATGGCTTAGTAGATGAAAAGTTTTGGAACGCTTCTTCTATCTCCTTTAAGAAGTGATAATGTTCTTGCAAGAGAAGAAACCCACATTGAAGACTAAAAATGGAGTAATGGTGGTAGATGTTCTTTCTGATTCTACTTGGGTGCTTGATCTTGCATTTTTGGTCGATATTACCCAGCACCTCAATAATTTGAATCCAAATGCAAGGTCGTAATTTGCTCATTACAGATTTACTTCGTGATGTCCAAGCTTTCCGAAGCAACTTGTTCTTTTCCAGAAGCAATTGTCTAAAGGCAATGTATTACAGTTTAAGACCATGAGTTCTATCCTTGATAATATGGATTTTTTTTTTCAGATTTAGAGAAACACACCAAACATTGTAAAGTTCTTAAAAAGAATTTCGTGAAACGATTCCAAGAAAAATCTGGGAGGGAAAAAGAGCTTGCACTCTTTCAGCACCCATTCAGAGTAGATGCCCAAGAGCTCGTGGATCCAGCGACCCAACTTGAACTCCAAGATCTGCAAGCTGATTCAAATTTGAATACCTTCTTTGAAGAGTACTCTTTCATCGGGTTTTATCGGCGTCTCAATACAAAATTATATCCAAAGCTGCTTACAAATGCAGTTTGGGTCCACATATACGTGCAATATCTCTATTGGAAGCAAACGTTGGGAAATTGGTGGAACAACAACGGCTTCAAAACAATGTATTTGCGGCAAAAGAAAATACGTTTTAAAATGCAATTCGAACGATGAGTTTATAAATATAAAGTAATGTGAGAATTGCTCGTTTTTATTTTCCTATTTGGACCCGCTGATAAATCATGGAAAAGAAATTTGGCCCGCCACCCATTTTGAGTTGTGCACTACTGTTCTAAAGGGACTGCCAAGAAATGCAGGCGGCCCATAATTGACCGCTCCCGGTTGGAGTGGCACAATAGGGCCAACCCCCTTAGGGAGCGGAGGGAAGACAGAACCCGCAGGCACCTTCCCTCTAAAGACCTGTGCGCTCGTATATTGAGTTTAGAGGAGGGGGTCACCGTACCTGCCCCCGTCTTCCATGACCAATGGGACTTGTGATGTCCTGGGCGAAGGCGGGGGGGGGGATGGCCACATGGAGGCCATCCTTGAGATGGACATGGTCCCTGAGGCGACCCAGCCCCAGACGGTAGGACCTTCCTTGGGGACGGACTTGGGCACGGTGCCAAGCACCGAAACCGGGTCGTCCCTGTGAAAGGTCCTCAGACGGCTCGGGTCTCCCCGACTTTACAAGGAGAAGAGGAATCTCCTACTCTAACTGGTGCCCCTGTGGCAGCCAAGAACTCCATCTCGGAGAAGGATCTTGCTGAGACCGGTCCATCTGTCCTGGGGGCTCCTACCGGTGAAGGAGAGAAATGGGTTCATCCCTCGCCCACTCCTAAAAAGAAAAAGAATAGAAAAGACCTAAAAGACTCGAGGCATCTCTCCATCCGTGGGGACCGCGGGAACGGTTCGGTCTCCTGTGAGTATGACGATGCACTCTACCATGAACTTCGTGAAAGGAGTAGTTTATGCGAGAGAACTCGTGGACTACTCTATAGATGATATCACCTTAGAGCTGGCCGACCATGCGGCTGTACGGTCGGGTGTGTAATGAAAAAGGGAGGGCACTCGAGACCCACCCCTACACTCTTCGTCACGTTCGACTGTGACACGCTCCCTTATCCGTGCGTGTCTGTTGGTATCGCTATCGCGTGAAGGCATTCGTGCCACTGCTGCGGAGGTGTTACTATAACCAATTCGGCCATTTTAATCGCTCGTGTAGACGTGCAAACTTGGGGTTACCCGAAGTCTATGTAAGTAGTTCCAAGGCCGCACATGATAAGTCCAAATCATGTGCGGCCTTGGAACAAATCATGATCGTCTCTCATTTCGCAAGGCTAAGGACTTGGTCCTGGCTCGCCCGGCGCTGCCTGGTACATCCTATGCCTTAATATTAAGAAAGACACCTACTCTTGGCCCCTCCAGGCCTACGAGCACGGTCGTTTCCGAGCCCATTCAGAATCGTTCCTCCCTTCTCCTAACGTGACCGTTTCCTGTAAGACGAAACGGCCGCGCGCCTTTACTGAATCACCAGACTCACAGGATGCATCACCCCTGAAGTTGGTCGTGAAGCCATCTTCCGGGGTTACTAAAGCTGCTCCGTGAAAGGAGGAGAGCCACCCGCGAGCCCGCTCTGCGGCATCTTTGGTGCTTGTCTGATTTCTCTCTATCTCAGCCGAGGTTTAGGTTGGATAATGAGGCCGTTGAGTTCTCCGGCAGCCGTGGACCTAAATACTATTCCTAGAACGTCTGGCCGTTTTACACGCCAACCAATCCCTTGACAGTCAGCGAAGTGTGAGATGGCCCTCAAACAAAAGCGTTATGCCTACACGCTATAAGTTCCGCCCGAACGATTCCGTCGGGCTAGGGCTAGGTTCCAGTGTATTTCGAAGCACGCCCGCTGGTCTTCTTGGCGGGCATACGTGTTTTCACTTATAGGGAAGACCCCTTTAGCAAAGGTGCGGAAGCGAGTCAAAAGGATTTGGGGCAAGTTCAGGCAGGACCTTCTTCCCGTTTTCAGGAGAATGGAACCGCAATCTTGGACCCGGCGTCCGTAGCGGAATCCTTCGCGACCGCTTTATCCGCATCATTTAGTCGGGGTGCTGTTCCGCCAGCATTCAATGCGCGACGTGATATCAAGGTTTCCGCCGACTAGACTTTACCTCCAGAGGCGGAGAACCCTTCAACGATATGTTTACTCATAGGGAGGTGCGTTCCGCTCTCGCTTCCTGCGCTGCCATGTTGTTAAAGCGACATCTTGCAACCTCACTGTGAACTATTCAATAGTACTTGGCAAGTCATAATGGAAGGTTATTGTTTTGAACAGCGTGTGTAAATCAACAAATGTTATTATCAAAATCAGTGCTCCGTTCGACAAACATTCCGCGCATTACGTGATTTCTATCCTCGCAACAATCCTCTTGCCGAGTAGACTGTTCGATGTTTGGTGGCCAAATTCAAGGCAAAAGGGTTGATCAACAATCAGTCAACACCCGTATGTCGTCGAAAAGCAAAGTCTGCTGAAAACATCACTGCCGTAAATGAGAGTGTACGGGAAAATCCGAGGCAGTCAATTTCTCGTCGTTCACAAGAACTTGGCCTCTCTGTGACTTCAGTTTGGCGAATTATGCGTAGAGACTTGGGTCTGCACCCGTACAAAATCCAACTTACCCAGGAACTTAAGGTAAATGACCATAGACAACGCCTTGTGTTCGCTGATTGGGCTCTTGAGCAGTTGGAAGTTGCCCCAAATTTTACCCCCAAAATCATCTTCAGCGACGAGGCCCATTTTTGGATGAATGGATTTGTGAACAAGCAAAATTGTCGTGTTGGGAAGAAAACAATCCACATGAGATACATCAGCGCCAATTGGATCCCAACAAAGTCACTGTTTGGTACAGATTTTCGACTAACGGAATCATCGGTCCGTATTTTTTTGAGAACGAAGATGGGATTGCCATAACCGTCAACGGCGAGAACTACAGATCGATGATAAGCAACTTATTGTGGCCTCAACTGGATTATATGCCTGATATGGATACTGACGACATGTGGTTCCAACAGGACGATGCTACGTGCCACACTGCGCACGCTACGATAGACATTTTGCACCAGCGATTTCAGGACAGGGTCATCTCGCGCGGCGGCGACGTCAACTGGCCACCAAGATTATGCGATTTAGCGCCATTAGACTACTTTCTTTGGGGCTATCTTAAAACGCAGGTCTATGCAAATAATTTCAATGAATCCTGCATAAAGAATGGCCTTCCAATATATATATATATATATATATATATATATATATATATATATATATATATATATATATATACATATATTTACTTTCGTTTAATATAATTATTTCTTAGCCTATTTATGAGTAGAAAAAAATACATTGACTAAGAAATAATTACACTAAACGAACGTAAATAAATTATTAGCCGGATAATGTTGACTTAGCTCAGAGTCTGAAAGTAAAATAAAATTCACAAGTTTAATATTCTCGAGTTTCCTAACTTTCGGTTGAACTTTTCTTGAGTTTCGTCCCTCTCTGTACACTAAGTTGTGCGTAGAGATATACGTCTGAACTTATTACCGAAATTAGGACATTTAATGCTAAACGGTAAATAGTCAGAATTGTTGGCATCGCTTTATTTATTTGCTAATTTAGGATGTTTAAATCGGTCGGTTTTGTTTGTGTTCTTTGCACAAATTTGATATTGGAGATTTTGACTGAAGCCTTCCGCTCCCTGTGTTATCGGTAAAAGTACATTAATCCTTTTCGCAATTTACACGCCTGGATAGCCCTGACGGAATATAAAAGATGGCGTTAAAATTTTTCAGATTGTCTTCATAGAGAACACCATTCTCTCTACTATTTTTATTTAATTCTCTTTATTTCCTTTTGGCTCGTAATCATACTGCTCGCAGATTCGACTACCACTCCTTCATTTCCAGGATCACCCATGAGCTGGAAATTAAATGATAGAATTGTAGGGACTACTTTGTAATATGGAATAAGAGACCCAAAGAAACCTCAAAAAATGAGCACTTTAAAGGGTTTTATGAAATCTTATCTTATAATGCTTTCACGTCGAACAAAAATAAAATTTAATGTAAGGAAATACAAATGGATAAGTACTCTGGAAAGAGCACTGTTTCCGTAGAGTAATAACTTTTGCAAGCGATGCAAACTACAATTACTAAATATACAAAATAATAAAGAGCGTCTAAAGATACTGCCGGGCCACTTGACGGTATTTACTGTTAAAAATTTACTAATTGCTTTTCGGGGCGAAAGTTTTTTTTTGGGAGAGCGGTGATTTTAGTCTCGAGTTTCAAAGCACCAAAAAAGGTGCTTTGAAACTCGAGACTAAAATCACCGCTCTCCCAAAAAAAGACTTTCGCCCCGAAAAGCAATTAGTAAATTTTTAACAGTAAATACCGTCAAAATTACAATCTATATATCTCATAACGTAAAAAAACAAACAACTTAGTCATCCTTTTCCAAATTACTGACATTTTTGTAATCTAACTCAATCATTTTTTCTTTCTGAGAACTCGAAGAACTTATTACCGTTTTAAAAAGAAACAAAAGATAGGAATATTATATTTTTGGTTGAATAATTATGAAAAAATGTGTAAAAGACTAGGTAATAATTAAAATCATTTAGCTTCTATATATTTAATTTAAATAAAATTAATCGAGTATTCAAAAGAGAATTTATGCTTTGAGCCCTAAAATGAGATGGATGGTTCCCAGACGTTACCATGTCCGCTAAATAATTAATTATCAGAACTCAACTCTTAAATAACTTTAATCTTAAAGAAAACAATTAATATAATGGCTTTATTTTATTTCTGCTAAAATTAATATATCTTTACTAAAACCAAACTATATACATGTACAATAAACTAAACTAAAAAAACATATTTGAATCTATTAAATGATGTAAGTATGAACCCATTTTATCGAAGAAATATTAAAGAAAACTATCTTATCTATTAATTGTGTAACTATAATTAAATAACAATTGTAAGATTTTATAATGGTGTAAAACATGGTAAATTAAATTAAATTAATGTAAGTGGAATGTACAAATTTAATGTTATTTGGAACTCGTATCGAATGCAGAAAATTTAAGTCCATTTGTATCTGTTATTTACCGCGCAGAGCTACAACACTTATAGATTGATTAGAGGAAAAAGAAAAACGCTTAATTTCTTCACTTTTGTTTTGTTTTTGTAGCTGTGTGAAATGAAATATTCCTCCTTTCGCTTGTAGACAATTTCTTGCTGTGAAGAACAATCAATTGTTGCATCGTTTCTAACATCATCCCATTTATCCAATCAGTTTTACTTAAAGAATTTCCCTACTTTTTATTTATTTCTCTTTTTATTATTCCGTTGTGGAAAATCGTGACTTTATATTCTTTTCAAATTTAGGATATATAAAAAAGGTTCTAGTGGCTAAAGAGTCTTAGCTACATATATGAAGTAATTGCGAGAAATATAATAAATGGAAATTAGATGAAACATAATTTTATATAAGAACTGTTCATGAGCTACTGACAAATGAAATTTTTTCTATTAACTTTAAACAGTCTGTTGTCTACCTATTAAGTCAACGTTCTATTACAATCAGTAGAAACATTCGTTACAGCGTCCAGGATGTCTTTCCAATGATCTATTTTGTTGGTAAATTGCCTGACATTTGCGTAATCGTCTCTCATCCGGAGACCACAAGTTTTTTGTTGGATTTAGGTTGCAACTGTTGGGATTTTGGTCTATGATTGATTGTCCTTGATTAGAAAGTACCCGGCGTTAAAACAAACAGAATTCCTCATTTTCACTGGTTACCTCTTCAACCATGGTTGGAAGTTTTTCTCATGGAATTGGCACTACGCCTTCGAATATATTTTGACGCCTGCCTGGATAGACCCAATAACGGTTGGAAGCGGGCGCAAAACGCTTAAAAATTTTCACTTCGAAAGGTCATACTAACTTGTCTCAAACAATTGTAACCAAAATAACCAATCAACTTCCTCCTCGTCGCTTTGTGGACTAATTCCCTTGACATCCATTTGCAACTCAGCCTCTCGCTCAACTATACGGTACTTTTAGAGTGACTCCTAATTCGTCAGTGAAGATAATTTTGCTAAAGTTAATTTTTATCTATGTCTCGGTCCACAACAGAAGTTTTCATGGTTTTGGTTAGAAATTTTTCTTTTTGTTTTATTATTAACGATAGAAAATTTGTTGGGGGACTTAAATTTTGTTTTTCTCGAGACGGAAGGAGCCAAGCAGATCGAAAAAAGACTTCACTGAGGGCATAAGGGTCTTTAACCACCTTTTTTTTTATTTAACTAGGGTGTCTAGGGATAAGAGTTCGAAATTTTGGTTAAACCCTTTTCCTTGGCTGAATACCATTCTCTAAACTTTTCTCCACAGTTATCACTCGTCATTTTCTTTGTTTTTTACAGAAAAGACTTTCCTTAACCCAATTCCTTCAAGATATAACTTTTTCTCTACTCGTAAAAAGTGTTTTTTTCTTGGCCATTTTATCAGAAAATGATTCTTGAAAAGATGTCTGGAGAGTCTTTGTAATAAAACTCAAGTGTGTTGTGATTATCACATTCGTAAATGTATCTGAAATAAAATAAAAGTTTAATAAACTTTTCTCGAAAGTTATTACGACCTTAAAGAGTTATTGCATATAATCTCTCCTTACAAACTTTATGAGGAAAAAAGAAGAAGAAATCCAGAACTCCTCATTCCAAAGCCTCGCCAGATAAAACACTTTGCCCAAACAACGATAGTCACCCTTTTCTAAAACTAAATTAAATAAATATTAAATGAAAAACAGATACTTGCACATTAGATAAATTATAAAAGTTTATCAAATCTCTAAATGGCACAGGAGTGTGTGTACCTTATCACTAAAACTGTATTAATTAAGATATTTTTTAGAAGGAAATTCAAGTCATTCATCCCACAGCAAAATTCGCAGTAGTTTTCCATTTGTCTCTTTATATTATAACCACTTGATGAACCAATAATATATTCTCCCACAGCTTACCCACTGGCAGATTTGGACACGTCGTGTCGCGCTTACATGCGCTATAATTGGTCAGTCTTTCGGACACTGCTCTTGATTGATAACTATTCTGTTTCGCAGTGAAATTTTGCACATTCTCTCCCGCGCAGACGGTGAAAAGCTGGGTATTATTTTGGAAAAAATATCACTGGAGTTACGTGTTGGTGGATTCAGTGTATAGATGTTCTTTTATAAAGATGAATTGTTCGGAACTTAACGACTTGTAGCAGGTAATTTGTGGCCACACAGAGGAATTACTTGCAATAATTAATCGAGAAAACCAGTGCGAAAAGTGATTATAACCTTGTCACTTAAACATGCGAACGTTTTGGAAAACTAGGTTTTCGTTGTCGCCGGGGCTTTTGGAAGGATCGATGTAATTTTATCGTGTCCATAACTAAAGATATTGATTCAGGCTTAAACTTGAGCGTACCATTAATATTCAAAATAAATGAAGGGCACTACATTTATCGAGGTATTAAAAAAAACTTGAAGATGGGTATAGCTTTTACCGAGGAGGGTGTGAACTAGATTGCCTTGAACATACGTAGAAATCAGTGGGTTTGTGGGAATAAGTAGAGATTGTAGAGGCAAAATTAGGGAAAAGAAAGTACACCTAAAATGTGGTCGTACAAGTGTAGTGGGTTTTCGGTGTGGTGGAGTGTGATAATGGTGTCAAATAATCTTTTGGTTTCCTTTGGAATTTGAGATTTCGAAACACTTCGCAGTATTATTTGAAATATAAGTCTCGCCAGCGCTACGCTCGTTTTTGACCCTTGGAAGGCTTATAAAGAATGGAGTCACAAGGCTTCCAAATCTCACAGTGAAGTCTAGCTTGAACTCTAAATACCGCTGCCCTCTCTAACATGATTGGGAGCCTCTGCTAGAACCTCATACGACCATTGCCATCTTCTGCAGGACTGAAACACCATCTTACTGGTTACCTCGCCGAAATCGTGAGCACAATTCACGCGGCGAATTCGAAAATTTCGACAAACATTTGCTAATTTTAGGGAACCGGCCTCGATTTTTTCTAGCGTTTAGAGATTCCCTCTTTAGTTTTTGCCTAATAAATACTACTATAATAATAAATAAAGGAAAGATTGGACGCCCAATAAACTCGTCTGATTGAAACCTTAATTTCAATTTCCCACTCAATTTTGGGGGGTCAAATAAAAAATGCTGGACCTTCCGTCGCAGGGAAATCGGCGGTGCATCTATATTTCGTACTTTGTCAAGTAAAAATAGATAACTACAGCCAATTATTTAGTGCAGAACTGATTCATGTAGGTGTGTGTGAAGTGCAAGATGCTGTCATAATTATTCCATTTTTCAAATGTTTACTTTATCAAAGCCTTCTAAACATGATTTAGCGATGATTATACATAGGGTGCAGTCTTTACTACCATACTGGTGTTGTTTTTTGTCAATATCTATTATTTTTGCCTTTTTTTTAGTATTTCTTAATTTTTACGTTTATTTTTTTATTTCAAGGACATAGACCATATTTTTTCGTCAGCGCGCAGGACCCGGAATTCTCAAGGAGTTTATTTTGGGCGAAATCACTTTTTTGATCAATTACAATACCTCGAAATTCGTCACAGTACCATTCCTTGACTCTTCCAATGGAGAACCTACTTGCTGAAGCAGATGTACCCCCTTGCTTCAAAGAGGTACACCTTTTCTTACTATTAATTAATGTAATTTAAGCATATTCCATTTTTGACGTGTCGATTTATTTTTAAATGTTTCCCACAATTGCTACTTAGATGGTATTTTTTTCTCCTCAGTTATGTTTAACAAAATGATAATTATGTTTGTCACTATTTTCCCCAATGCTTAACTGCAGCTATATTATAAATATATTTTATATTAGCTATAAAAATGTAAAATAATATGTCGAGTAGTTCTTTAAAATTCTGTAGCAGTAAATTGTCGGAAACCGTCCATAAAAGTTTAATACCTGTGGCGTTCCTCCGTTTCACAATTAAGATCAAGTAAAGATAAGCCATCTTAAAAAGAAAGAGATGGCTCTTCTTTACTAGATTTACTTAGAAGTGGCGTATCTTTACTAGTGGTTAAAGGAACTAGGTTGTGTTTTATGACTCTTTGTGCTCCAGTGATCCTAATTACTTATACTAACTTAGTGGACCTTTGAAAATTAGGTTTGGTTGATAAAAGTAACTGCTCTAATCTACATAAATTTCAAAATGAATAACTTTTTCTTTTGTAGTTCTACGATCAAATTTTTTAGCGTGCATGCAACACACCTAGTTCCTACCATTAAAAGACACATAATCACAAACAACCCGAGTTCATACACTCTATCTCACTCATCACTTATGAGGCCTAACATAGCAGACGCGGATAAAGCCTTCGAGATCGACGACGAAAGTTAATCCAAAATAAAACGACGTGAAGCGATGAAAATAAAGGCAACTTTTTTCGTCAGGTAGAATAATTAAAAGAAGGTTATTATATTATATAGCGGTAAATTAACTGTAACCTTTTGAAACAGAACAGAAACAAACAGGTCCGCTCGGGTCCTAATTCTATTCAAGATAATAATCTTGAATTCAGCAATGACTCTTTTGATTCGCTTCTTCGCCAATTCCAGTAGAGATTGAATCTCTTAGGTAGGGTAATGAAACTTCTATGACTTCGTTTAAAGGACGCTCCAAAAGATTTCAAGTTACTAGTAGACTGGTAAAATGGATAAAATTCAACTCATCATATATTATAAAACAACAAAAGCCAGCAATCTCCTGTTGGAAAACAACACCTGCCTAAACTCCTCGAATCTCAAGTCAACCAACATAGTTTACAAGTTCATCTGCCCCGATAAATATTATAAGCTTTATAAAAACTCAAAACATATTGGCATGAGAACTACTACACTTTCGAGACGTTTAACCATGCATCTTCAAAGCGGAGGGCCTAAAAATTTTATGGAGAGTGCACATAACAGTAACCTAACGAGAGATGCTAGTTGACAACACCGTTATTAAAAGAAAAGAGGTTAATAACGCTAGGCTGAACATCTTAGAAGCCATATTAATAAACAAAGATAAGCCGGCCATCAACAGCCAAGCGACAAGCTGAAATCGAACATTATTTTACTGTATATCAGTAAAATAAATCCAAACCTAAATAATTACTCCTCCTCAATTAAACTATTCACAATATAACCAACCAACAATTCAATAGATTAATTAGCCAGCCGACCAACCGAACAAATTTCGTTAGCAGTTTTATATGTTTAGTTAGTTGATTTCTCAACTCCCACGATAAAGGTTAGTCACTTTGTTCATTCTGATTTGTTTCCGGGTTTTTCTTTGTTTTTTACAATTTAATATAATAGGTTATTTTTGATTTACTTCCGTAACTTTTAATATGTGATATTCAAGTCAGTTTATGGAATAATTTCACCTTCTATTATTTTTTTTTAATCACACTGGGTAGTATTATTTAATTCTATATATTGTTATTAGTGTTTTTACTTTAATTTTAATAATTGTCAATTTTATTATTTTAACTTACCTTCATCCGCTTTTTTAGCCATTTTTTAATGCATCATTCTTTTAACTGTTATCAATTAATGTTCCTTCCCCTTCTCATTAGTCGACAAAGTCACTGGAGATGGTTCTAGTAAAGGTCCGAAACGTCCGGCCAATAAATGATTAGTGTAATCACCTGGGTCTTCATATTCCTGCTATATATATATATATATATATATATATATATATATATATATATATATACACAGATTTTGTTAAAGACCATAGTATATTTCGCCTTGATTAATTTTCTTTGGAAACTTAGCATTTTTCTTATTGTCTTCTCTAGTCCATCTTGTAGATGGTAGATAACTTCTCCTACAATCAGCTCTCTTTAATTAGTAAATGCGTTTGGTAAAAACTAAACTTTAATAAAGAGAGCTGAACGTAAGAGAAGTTATCTACCATCTACAAGATTTACGAGAAAAGACAATAAGAAAAATGCTAAATTTCAAAAGAAAATGAATCAAAATCTGCATCCAAGGAAGACTGCTACCCATTTACATACAGACACAAACACATACGCACATATTATATATATATATATATATATATATATATATATATATATATATATATATATATATATATATATAGAGAGAGAGAGAGAGAGAGAGAGAGAGAGAGAGAGAGAGAGAAAGAGAGAGAGTGTGTTGTAAAAGCCGACATCCCTTCTTTGAGCGACCGAAAGCTATCGGCCGGTGTGGTTGGCGCGCAAACTAGCACGCATCCCCCCCGAAGCTTAAACACTTAATAACAATATGTGTGGAGAAGTGATAGACAGAAACAAGAGATCCTACTGGAGGTGACCCCGAGAAAAATCAAAGAGAAAACACCTTTGCACGGCAAGGACTCGAAGAAGTTAAATTGATAAATTGCGTTGTCATGGCTTACGTGTCGCGTTAGCTCATTTGGTATAGCACTGGTCTAGATAACCAGAGGTCTGAGGGTCGAGTCCTTGTCGGGCAATGGTTTTTTCTATTAAAACTTTCTCGGGGTCACCTCAAGTAGGATCTCTTGTTTCTGTCTATCACTTCTCTCTCTCTCTCTCATATATATATATATATATATATATATATATATATATATATATATATATATATATATATATATATATATATATATATATGAGAGCAAAATAATAGAACGTTTTCCTTTATTAAAATATTTGCAAAAATATGAGTAGGAAAAGGAAATTTCAATTGTACATTAAGGCACTGATTTATTATATTTTATAAATATTTTATTTGATACAATCGTATATTCAACAAATTGGAATGGCTCAACGAAGTGGATGAGGACATCCAGTTCAGCGTGGAAGAAGAAGAAAACAATAAAATTTCTTTCCTAGACACATTGGCCCATAAGGAGGACGATAGGGCTAAATTCTCCGTGTACAGGAAAGCCACGAATAAGCAAGATGTTATTCATTTTCTCTCTAGACATTGTAAGAAAACGAAGACGGGTAGTCATTGGGTACTATTCGCCTTTGTAGCGAAAGCCTTTTGAATGATAAATTTGAGTATGTTAAGAAAGCCCTCATGAAACTAAAATATTTAGAGGGTCTTTAATAAAATTATGTCAGAAAGCATTAAAAATAGCGGAGAGAAGTAGAAAGTCGAGGCTCACAGAGGCGGAGGAAGTTAATGAGCCCGCCGGAAAAGGATTAAAAGGTTCAGGTACCTCTCTGCCCCTTACTCTATGGCAGCAGAGAGATTAAACACGTCTCTTAGGAAGGCAAGTATTTTGATAGCTAACTCTGCGGGAACCAGAGTTTGGGAGTTAGTGAAGCAGAGGAATTCGACAGCTAAAAACGACAAATACCCTGTGACGGATGCGACTGCACTAATTATGGTGAGTCAAGAAAGAGATATTAATACTAGGATTAATGAGCATAAGAGGGACATTAGAGCTCATACGACATCAAACGCATTGGCAGTATATGTCGACGAATACGGTCATTTGCCTAATTGGGGCGTTATCAAAGTAATTCATAAGGGTTTAGCATAACCAAAGAGAAGAATAATTGAAGTGGTGCATATTATCTCTGACAGGTCAAGCAATCACCGGGACCGGTTCTTCTGGCTGGCTAATGGAGCGGAAAAGTCGGAGTCCGATAATATCAACCGACCAACTCGAAAAAGCCGACTGAGGACGAGCAGCCGTGACGGAGGAAGACATCTACCTACATACGAGGGGTGGTCAATAAGTTTTGCAATTCGGATATAAGGAAACGAGATACGAGGAAAAGTGTTTTATTATTTCTCAATATAACTATTCTCGACTTCAATGCACTTGCGCCACTTGTCCCTGAGGCTTCGAATTTCCGACAACCAGAAATCTGCCGACTTCTGTTCAATCCACTCCTGGACGACGAGCTGGACATCTTCATCGTCCCCAAACCGGCGTCCACGCAGTGCAGCCTTGAGCTGGCGGAATAAAAAGTAGTCGCTAGTCGCTAGGGGCCAGATCTTGACTGTAGGGGGGATGGTTAAGCTCCTCGAATCCGCTCTCGCGCAGGGCAGCTTGTGCAACTCTGGCCTTGTGGACTTTGGTGACGTTAAAGTCGATCATGGGGCGTGAGGTTTCGTGAGGATTCTAGGGACCCAACGGGCAGAGACCTTAGTCATGGCCAAATTGTCTTGGATGATGTTCATAACACTTCCATGTGATATTCCAAGTTCTTGTTCGATTTCTTCGACCTTCACCCATCGATTTTCGAGGATCATCCTCTCCACACGGGTCACATTGCCCTCATTGTTAACGTCTGACGGGCGTCCTTCCTGGACGGGGGTCATCTTCAAGGGACTCACGACCATAGCGGAACTCCCTATTCCAGCGAGCAATGGTTGCATAGGAAGGGGCGGTGTCGGTGTACACTGCAACCATGCGTTCATGGATCTCCTTTGCATTCTTGCCTTCCTTGGTCAAAAATTTGATCACTGCGCGGTGCTCAACCTTCTCCATTGTTCAAAAATTTGTGACTGACGATCTGCGATCAGCTACTGCTTCTTAAATAGACGAGGCAGGAGCGTGCGGCTGCAGGTCCTGACTTGTCATAACTTGTCCTAACACCCCCACAAACAGCCATCCCCCTTCCTCTGTTTGGTCTACCGATTCGCAAAACTTATTGCCGCCCCTCGGATATAGAGACCGATCTCCTTTCTTCTTTAGTTCTATTCTTAAGAATCTAAAAAGGCGAAACGTCAATAAAGAACTCCAGAGTGTTTCCAGATTTTTACTTCCTCACTCCCTTCTCGCCCATATATATATATATATATATATATATATATATATATATATATATATATATATATATATATATATATATATATATACTCTTCAAACAAATACGTAGCACTGAAAACAAGTTTGAACGTTTATGAATTTTTCCTTATCAAGGTTCTCTGGTGGGATTTTCAATTTTCAGCGTGAACGCAGTAGAGCGTTGTTTCGTCCTCTGTTCGCCATTTCTGAGGTGGCACACAACACTAAATGCGTGGGTGTTGTAGATGAATTTTATTATTGCACGTACCGTTAGGTGTTTGTTCTGCATTTCTAGTTCCTCTTTCAAATCGTCTTTCTCTTGGGATCTCACGTGCAGATCAATTTCCCTAACTATAAACGATCTATTCGCTAATAGTTTGGGTGTAAGGCCAATTTTTGGTAAAGTTTGCCATCTATCTGGTGAGGCGAGCGTCTCCATATCCTCTTGCTTGTGACATTGAGCAATATATCCGTTTGAGGCATCTATTATTTTGGCTACTGCACCCTCGAGTTCTGCGTACAGGGTGCTCATTAGTCCCTACTTTCCTTTCTTGCTTCTGTCTTATATTTCGTCTCCTATTGTGCTAGTGTGTTTATTTCCTGTTTCCATTGTGCCTCTTTCCACCGACCCGGCCCTAACGAATTATGTCTGTCTAGGTTGAATGGAGGAAAATGTTGGATGCATCCATGTGAGCTCTTGTCGCGGTTTGAATCATGACTGACTTTATGGTGGATAGTAATAGAATCAACTATCAGTCCTGTTTGTGCCTCCCCCTCACGGGTTTGGATATCGCGCCTGCGTCCACCATCACAGAGACGGGTGTGATATCCCTCTGAGGGCTTCTACCTGCGCAGTGCAACGGGTCACCAGCATGAGTTGCAGCTAGGCCCTTATCCGGGTACCTCTGCCGCTGGGATACGTTGTGGGCTATTCCTTAAAACTGTTTCTCCCATTATGCAATTACAAGTAAACTGACTAGTTGTGACATGGGTATGGATGACAGCCCCCAATTCACAACAGCATTATGTCAGGAGGTTAGGCAGTGGGAAAGAGATGCTGAGGCAGTCATGGTGTGATGTATACTAGCACCCCAAACCTTTGGTACATCGCAATAGGGAGGATTTAGGTGAGGATGAAGGAGGGAGAAGGTTAGTGATGAGAGTGAAGAAGATTCTGGCGACTGGTGAGCGCTTAGTGTATTACGGTGTCTTCTATGGTGTCTGCTGATTTTGTGTTGGTTAGGATGAACCTGTATGGATGTCCTCTCCAAATCAAAATAGTTCTTAAGCGTCTTGTTTTGACGTTGAATAACGTAGAGAGAATTTACAGTTTGACTTTCTTCCTTTACCAAACTGAATAGCGTTTGTGAAGCAATCGATCGGCGAACTGCTACTCCATTTATATCTGCTATGCGGCTGGAGCAGGTGAATCTGGTAAAGGCTGCAAAGGATATACACACGCACACACACACACACACACACACACACACACACACACATATATATATATATATATATATATATATATATATATATATATATATATATATATATATATATATATATACAATTGGTTTCGTCTTTTTATAAAACCAAACAATGATTCTACATACATTAAGAAAGAAATAGAGGAAGAGAGTAAACGTAATAAAATAATATAAACTCTCCCATTAAAGAAAGTGAAATAATAGGTGGGGTTCGAACCTCTGCCGTCTATCAGTCTTTGCTTTTCCCATCACCACGGTAACCACTCGGATACCATCCAAATGGGGCTTTCCCTCATCATTCCACTTCGGGTTTATTATAATGTAAATCCTTTTTGCAAATGCTGAAGTACCAGTCACAGGACCTCCCCTCCCCCAATAAGAAATCGCCTTTAAAATGGATAAAAACTCGAAATCTCAGACTCAAGATCAAATGCCAACGACTCGAAGAGGTCGAAATGTTTGGAAAGTTTTCAGAGGCAAATTGACTTTCATATTTAATTTTAATTTTTGAATCAGTTTTAAATTTTCTTTTCCCCTCATAAAGAGGATTATAATGAGGCCAAGACTCGTTAAATCATAATTTCCTGAGTTTTCTAAAAGTTGAAACGGCTAAAATAGAAATGCTGTTCTAATCTTTTAATGCAGCAATTTTGAAATCTTTTAATACTGTGTTTTTAACAGCTGGATCTAATGCGCGAAAATTATGATGATCTCGATAATCAAAAAATCTTGTTTAGGACTCTTCTTACGTGAATTTTTTAGATCATCTATTATCAAAATCATCACTGGCCCAAGTTTCATCTCGATGTAATTTGTTTTATTGGTTGTAAAATATTTCCATGCCCCCCTCCCCCACTCCCCCAATATAATTTTATAATTATAGGCACTTTTTTGAGTTTAAATGATTCTGAAAAGCTATTTGGAAACGTTTTGGGAATTAGTTTGGAAAAAAATAGCTCAAGGCATTCCGTGAAAGTAGAAGTATTTTTGTACATGGTTGTAAAAACCTATCTAGTCGCTACATGCTTCGAAAGGATTTAATGTTTCACTAAATTTATGAAATTCTTTAAAGGTTTTTCCATCTTTTAGATTAAACAGAAAAATGCCCATGAATTTCAAAAGACAATTTTCAATATCAATTTCCAAATTACTCAAAACTTATTTAACAAAATTAAGAAATAGGTGAACATGGTACTTTGATTTAATGAAATTATTTTTTTTTCTATATTTTGGAATAAATATTCCAACCCAAATCGCAAAAGACATTATCTGCATGGAAACGAAATATATTTGCCAATACTAATCCTAAATTCCTATTTATTTGTAAGGCACTCAGCCATTCCATCTGCCCTTTCAAAGGAATTTTCATAAAAATTAATCAATTAGTTTATAAGATATCATATTCTTTGTAAAAGACATTAAATCGATAAAGGAAATATTTTCCTTTTTTTCTACCCGCAGGACTACTTTAAAAAAGGTGGATCGTGTTTTAATTCACCCAACAGAATCTGCAATGATTTTTTCCCCACAACTTTGCAAACAATGGCAGCTGATTTGGTTCATCCAGATCACAGCTTTTCTGCGAATTTTCAATCTTTGTAAAATTTAGAGTTAAATTTCATGCTATAATCTAATGAATTATAAGAATAACCAGGCGATGGCTTGCGCTTCGCTACTAACATTAAAATTTAAAATCTAAAAAAAGCAGCGATGGTTAAATTTTTATAAATTTTCTGAACTTCGCCAACTATAATAATTTTAAAAAGGAACTCTAAACTAAATTTTCCCCTTTTCAAAATACGACGTTGCTAAAATATAGTTATAGAAGATATATAAAAATAAATTTTCTGAACTTCACCATTTGTAATTCTTTGGGTTTTAAAAAATTAACAAAATTTCGATACTTATATTCATTTCTGAACTTCACCATTTTGTTTTTTGATATTATAAAAGAATTATTATAAATAACTTTGATAAAAAAACATAAGTCATAACCAAACTAAGATGAAATTATTATTCAAATACTCCTATCTTAAATTATAGAGTTAGTGATCATGATAATGATGAAGATAATGATAATGCTTAATTGCATGACAAATATAAGCTACTTCCGGCCCCGATAACTAAATCCTCTTCATGTATTCATTTTTACCAAAAGAACTTGTTGAGCTTGGAAAAAATTCCCCGACTTTCAGCCATTATAGTATTTTTTATGCTGAGTTACTGCTAAATGCCCTTAAACCAACTTTAAATATATTTTGTTACGTGAGAGATTTTGACTTGATATATCTCTGTGCTCTCCTGATGCACAGCCTGATTTTGATTGGAGGGTGGTCGATGACCTCCTTTGTAGTGATCACTTTGCCATTCAAATATCATTTTCTGGGTGGCTGCCGCCTGAGAGCCCACCTCGGTAGTGCTTGGCACGGGCGCAGAGGCCTGCATTTCAAGAAATGACTTAATTTTCTATCTCAGTCGAGGAGTTTAGGTCGGTAGATAAGGCCGTTGAGTTCTTCTCCGGCAACTTCATTGCTGCAGGCCTGACTACTATTTCCAGAACGTCTGGCCATTTTGCACGCTGGAACCGTGCTAGTGTATACGGATAGCCTCAAGTCCCAAGAGGGGGTCGGCTTCCACGCCGTATCCCCTCTGTTTGAAGTCAGCGGGGCTCTGTCAGGCGTTGCGTCTGTCTTGACGGCTGAGCTGGTGGCAATACACCACTCGGTACGTGAGATTACGCGACGTGCCCGGTTCGGAGACCGGATTGGGATCTATAGCGACTCACAAAGCACCCTGAGTGCTCTCGGGGCATTGGAATCTCCGCATCCCCTGGTTCGCGATATCCGTGACGCCACGGTTTTGGCGAGCCGGGCAGATGTCGAGATTATCTTCTGCTGGGTTCCTGGACATGTAGGAATTGCGGGGAATGAGGGCGCCAAAGAGTCCGCGAGGACTCTGCGACCGGACTAGCGTTTCGCTCTTCCTCACACAGACTACATGACAGGAATACGGGCAGCTCTTCGGACTGCTTGGCAAAGAAGATGGGAGACGGTCGGAGGGAACTTAAAGTTGCGTGCCATTGCGCCGCGACTGTTCCCATGGACCTATCCACCAATGCCGCGACGGCTTTAGGTCGCTTTCTGTCGTCTCCGAATCGGACACACTCGTGTGACGCATCGCTATTTGATGGAGCGCTTGCCTGCGCCCTATTGTGACGACTGCGTCGTCCCCCAGAATGTTCGGCACATTCTTGTCGAATGTCCCAGTCTGGGTGATCTTCGCGCACGTTACTTATCCCGGTACCGAGATGGGCGGGGTCGCTACCGCCTGTCATTTGTACTCGGGACGACTACAATGGTGGACTTGTTGACTTTTGGGGGGAGATCGGCCTTCTCCCTTTGAATTAATTAGGTTTTGTTGTTTTTTGTTTTTTTTATTGTTTTCTTTGTAGGCCGCACGCTCAGGGGGACCTCCCCCTGACGCCGGAGCTTGCTTCCTAATTGTTGTCATCTTTCAATTTTATCATTGTTTTGTTTTCAAACTTTTATTTCAAAGTAGCCTAGAGCTAGGCTGTTTGATTGCGGCGACTTATGCCCAAGTGGGTAGTCGCCAGATAGCCCCTTAAAAAAAAAAAGTGGTTACAGCGGAGCCTACGCCATAGGCTGAAGGATCAAACAAAGCCTTAATCTTCCAAGCAGTCGAGGGCAGTGGGGCCGAAATTTTGGGGGCACTGTAAGCAAAAAAAATTCAAATTGTAACGACTATTGTAATATTTATATTAAAGACAAATATAATTAATGTAATAAAAAAAATCATGTATTTACCTTATTTTTTTGTTTAAAAAGTAATATCTTCATCCTTTTCTTCCTCCTTTTTTTTTGCACATACCAAAGCTTTTCGCTTAATTTGTTGCAAAGATCTTGTGCTGGGCTCCATCCACTTCGTGCAATTGATTTCGTGAAGCAATGACTTGGAATGCATCAATGCATTTACTGTGCTTATCTTTAAACTTGAGCGATTTTTTACTTTGATTTTATTGAAAAGAGAAAATATTCTTTCTGCAGCTGCTGAATAGTGGGATAAAGCGAACATGTGAAACATAAATTTACTCAAAAAAGGACAGCGGGGTTGATTTCCGCATTTTTCCAAGGAAATAAGATGCCAAAATTTTTCTGGTTCAATTTCTTTGAAATAAGATTTATCCTCATGAGTCACTTCTCTCCATTCACTATTGATGGCTTCATATTGATCTGTACTCAAAAGATTTGGAAACTTTATTACCAAAGGGATGATTGACGTAGGTTTCCCTTCGGAAACATTGGTTAGATCTAATGCTTCTAACTTATTTAAATTAGAAAGCAAATTCGAAAATAGGAAGCGATTCATCATTTCTTTCGAAACACGCACATAAATGTTGAATGTATTAATTCGAAATTCTTGAAGGTCTTCCTGACTAACGGTTTCTGAGTTTTGCATGTAAATGCTTTCAGGAATGGCACCACAATAAACATTTTCTAGTTTAATGTAATTTGCAGAATTGCTAATATCAATGTCCTCAATTTCTTGCATTATAAAATAGCCCAAAATAGCTTTCATGCCTTTAGTTATAGAATATCTCAATTTGTGCAGTCTAAATGATTCAGCCTGAAACTCCAAATTAATCTTATTAACACATGGCAATATATAGGCTAAAAAGGCAAAATACATTTTTGTTATTGGCTTCTGCAATTCCTCAAATATTTTCGTAACCATTGGAATCTCATCCTCAAAACTAGCTGTGGTGAAAAATAACAAAAGTGCTAACCATTGATCCAATATTTGTTTAACTACATTTTCCAAAGATAGCCATCTAGTAGAGCTAAGATGAAGAATCTTATGCTGGCTAATTTTTGCAAAACTTTGAAATTCTTGATATTCCGATAAGCGCTTTGGGCTATTGCTAATGTATGAAGAAATATTTCTTACTTCGTAACTCCTCTAGTTGGCGAGGCAATTCAAGACAGGCTTTGGAAGCACATAGTTGTATAGAATGACACACACATGGTTGCACAAATAAATCAGGATTTTTCTCTTTATGTAGTTTTTGAACCCCACCCTTGTTCCCCATCATCACACTGGCATTATCACTAGCAAAACCTATTAGGTTTTCAAAAGGAATTTCCTGTTCATCAAAAAACTTTATTATAACACTATAAATGCCAATAGCACTTGCATCTTTGATTTCTATTAGGGTCAGAAATTTGTCCACAGTTTTCTTAATTTCTTCATCATAAAACCTGGCAACCAGAATGTTGTGAAGTTATAAAATCAGTTAAGCTTTGCGGAATTTTTTATTACTCTTATGTTCTTTTTATGCTTTTCCGAGGTTTCGTGTCTTTCTATGTGTGTAAGGGCACCTGAAATTTCAACACTGCACAATTTACAGAATCCTTTGTTACCGTCATATTTACTCACTTACAGCCATGAAGAAAATCTTTTGTCATTGAATATATGTGATGCTATTTTTCTTTCACGTTTTATTCCAGTCCTTTTTGTTTCTTCTTAGGGGTACTGCATTCAACTCTATTATAAGTATCGTCATCACTGTCACTCATATTAAGATGGGGTGATAATTTAGATCTTTAAAAAAATCAAGATCACTCGGCACATAAGAATAATAATTTTTTACATTGATGCCGGAAGGCGAAGGGGAATGTACTGTTACGCAATACTTAATGCATTATGGAAGTTGGAACCTATAAATGAATTGACCAATAAGAGACGAGTTTACAAATCGCTTATCGTAGCTAGACGTTCAAGATTCTTTATATGCATGCCTATTGGTCAATCAACTCCCTTGTTTGAAAAGAGACTGATTAATTATCAACCAATTATAATTCACGATAAGCAATTTTATTTTTAAATATAATATATGATTGGTTTTTGAAACCAAAACAAAAGAAAATTGATAATAATTTATGTTTTTTTTAATTTAAGTTAAATTTTAAAAATATTAAGATGAAATGTTACAAATGTAACCAAAAATACCCGAATTGTAACCATTTCGATAGCCCTGGTCGGGGAAAGCAGAGACGCCGTCTCCTCCCGGGGAGCTCCAACATCAGCAACATTCGTTGGTTGTAGCTATGACGAGATCTTTAAGAAATGTGTCTCTTCTCTATTGTGCATCTGGACGAGTTCACGTGCGTTCTCAACAATAAGGAGCCTTGGAAAGTTGCCAGCGACGCAGCAACAAGTACAAATTGTAGGATCATCACTTAAAGGGAAATGAACTCGCCGAAGAGTGTAAAAGTGGCGGAAAATCACAATTTCTTCTTCCTTCCTGTACAATTAATAGCTATTTATATTGGATTTTAGAAGTCTAAGTTCATATTAAAACACAAGGAACAATCTTCAAGGTAAAATTGCATTTAATGTCTACTTTTTCTTGGCCTCCCCATGAAATAACCCATTCTCTTAATTATATAAAATAAATTAGGGTTAAAAATTGCTTTTAAATATGGAACTAGTATGTTCACCCTCGGGTTTGAGTTGCAATGAAGCTGACAACTTGTAATTATTTTTTTCTAAAGTTAGATGAATGAAGATCCCGATGGGATGGGAACAGGAAGATGAATGAGGATCCTAATGGGAGCAGGAAGATGACCGAGGATCCCGATGGGAATAAGAAGCTATTCTAACAGGAAGTAAGAAGGGCGAGAAACCAGGGGAAGGAGAGCTGGGTGTAAATCGGGTGGTGTATCAACTTATGGAAGAAATAGTGCGTCAGAGGTTGTAAGTGCTCAGAGAGGCCTGAAAAAAAAAATGAAAAGTCATCTCAGATGCTAAAACTGGTGGTGATTGTGTTATGCAATGGGTCTGGGAACTGTAGCATTTGAAAGTGGAATGGACGAACGTAATAAGAGTACCATTGTATAACGGTATAGGTTAGAAGAGTGAATGCAAGAACTGCAAGGAGATTAGTCAGTTGAGCGTTGTAGATAAAGTGCATGGGAAATTATGATTGGGTGCATAAGACGGATAAGTAAGGGATTAAGCGGGGCTAAACAAGGGGCGTTTAGAAAGGGCAGGGCGTGGGCGGATCAAGTATTTGCCCTGAGAGAGCAAGTTGGAAAATCAAGGGATAAGAGGTGTATGTTGGTTTCATGGAGCTGGAAAAAACCATGAGGAGGCAGATAGAGAAGTATTATGCCAGGTGCTAAGAATGTATGGATGCAGTGGAGAGTATTTATGTTGGAAGTCAGGCGTGCGTTAGGGTCAAAGATAGCCGGAGTGAGTGATTTGATATAGAAAGGGTGTATGTGTAAGATAAGGTTGTGCGATGTCGCCATAAGTGTTTAATATCTCTATAAATTAAGAATTTAAAGAAGTTCGTACAGGAATGAGAGGAAGGGGGGTGAGATTGATGAAGACTGGTGAGGAAGAGGTTTTATCTATGTTGGAATATGATGATGACCAGGTTGTGGTGGCTGATAGTAAGAGGTATATTATGGATATGGTGATCGAAGATTTTGACCGGGTGTGTGAGAGTAGGGGACTAAAAGGGAATGCAGAAAAGAGTAGTGTTTGGGGAGAGAATGGGTTGGGGTGTGATATCCGACTCCGTGGTGCCACCCTTGAGTAAGCGCGATGGTTTCGAGGGATGACCAGTAAGTGATAGTGGTAGCGAAGACATAGATTGCGATCACAAGGTTTTAAATGATAGCAAAGTCTTTGGTTGCGATGGGAGCGTTAATGTATGGTAGGGGTTTGAGTGTGGATTGTGCCAGGAAGTTTAGCATGAGCGTATGCTTTTGGCGACTTTAGTGTATGGGAGAGAGACATATGGACAACTTTAGATAGATGGTTGAGTGCGAAAGATGAATAAAGTAAGAAACGACTGGCTAAGAGATGTTTTATGCTGCGAAGAAGGATGTGAATGAGGTTGTGACTGAAAGTGTTCTGGCGTGGTATGTGGATCTAAGGAGAATGGTTGGGAGTAGACTCGTAAAGAGAATATAAGAGTGATGGTGTGGGAAAGATGAAAGACCTCGTAAAATCGTAGTTGATTATGTGTACGAGTGTACAGAGGAGGGAGTGTATGATCGCGTGTGCCCAAGGATAAACCGAAACTGGGAGATACGGTACTAGCACATAGCCTCTCCTCCTCCCCCTCAATGCGAACGGCCTTCGGCGCGAACGGAATAAATGGGGCCTTATAATCGGGAGCATAAATGGGGAGAGGGTAGTCTTGTGGTGGGGCGGACCTCTGGACAGTGCTTCGCCCCATTGAGGAATTTTATTTATTCCTTTTCTTCATCTCTCTCTTCTTTTCGATTGTGGGAACCTCTGGTTTCTCTAATAAGAGATATCGAGTTCCCTGTTTATCTCTTTTTTTTAAATTGAGACAGGAATTTATTGTAATCAACGAGGGAATATTTATTCGGTGGGGGATTTATTAGCCCTCGGATCAATTTCGTAAAAGAACTCTGATGCTCGAAAATGGGCGAATTCTAACCCCTTCAGTGGGGTCCATATTGATTAGTTGATTACTTCCTTGCTTTTGAAAAATTGATAAACAAATTGAAAGCTTCCCCCATTAACGGCCAATTTCCATATTTTCCCTCATTGACGGCCAATTTCAAGATTTTGCCCCATTGAGGGCCAATTTCCAGATTTTCTCCCTTTGACGGTTAATTTCAAGAATTTCGCCATCAATCGAGGGAGTGAAAATTTTTGTGATTCTTGCCGCGCAAAAAAGACCTTTGCTATTTTCAGAAATTTGAAAAGAGCGAAGATTTAGTCATACCCCGCCCTCATCAGAGTAGAAGTGTGGTTGTTTTGAATAAACCAGATGACCTTGTCAAAATAAAAGGTTATCGGTGGTCTTGAGACTTGAAGATTGAATTATTAGTTTTTTGTTCAAATTAAAGATTTCTTTTATATTTACGCATGTAGTTCTTTGCAGGTTTCTAGTTCTTAGGGTGGTTCTCTTTATGGGCTTCCTAAAATAAATACAAGAAGGAATACATTCCACTTCTCCCAAATTTAACCACTTAAAATTTGCCATCTTATAAATTGGCAAAATACTGACTTAACTTAAGGGCGTAGCTCATAACGACCCCTTGCTCTGCGTCTGCCTGCTGTCATTGGTTATTTCTAGCAGACATGAAACATAATTTGAGCTGGGTATAGTTGGGCACTTGCCAAAGCCTTCCCAAGCGCAGTACTCTACTAACTTGAGCGTGTCCCCCTTCTCCATGAAAAGAGGCGGAGTAGAGGAGACAACCGAGGTATACGTCTGTTTATACTCGCCCTTCCCCTCTCATCTACCTGCTGCCATAGATGAGTTTCCCTCACATGGTTTAGCCTACTTGCTGAAGTGAGTTACCGGAGTGTAGCGCTTAGAACCAGCATGTGAGAGTTGGGAAGGGAATAAGGACCAGTCGACCTGAACATCTCACACTCCAGTGAGATAGATGCAGCGTTCAGGAGTCAAAGGGTGCTACCTACTCAGCTTTCGCATTAAACCAAACCAAAAATCTTTCGTTACCCCCACGTTTACCGGTCTGGGACTTAAATCATTGAGAT
Source organism: Ceratothoa steindachneri (assembly GCA_963969495.1). Lineage (NCBI taxonomy): Eukaryota > Metazoa > Arthropoda > Malacostraca > Isopoda > Cymothoidae > Ceratothoa > Ceratothoa steindachneri. The sequence goes on along the minus strand of OZ018329.1, from coordinate 74,156,830 downwards.
TGTGAGCGTATAAATTACGTTCAATTAAAACTTTAGTTTTTCGAGATTTCCACATCTGTTCTTCCTATTTTTACTTTCACAAAGGGGGCGGGGAGATTATCTGTGTAAATCCTTTCAAGGTAACGGGTCCACAGTGGTTTTCGTTTTTGCCAAATTTCCTAATAATATTTATTACCTCCTAAAACTCCCAATTGTGTCTAAGGATTTACGTTTCGTTGTTGTTCCAGATATGTTTTTTGAACGATAAATTTAAGAAGGAAATCTTGGCTTTGGCGAAAGATGGGTATTGGAATGGTCACCATGAAGCTGGCCCTGAATAAACGATTCGTGCAAAAGGAGCAAGGGACAAATTCTGACACTTAAGGCCAAGAAGAAGCACTTGACGAAAGCAAAAAAAGCTCCTGACCAAGCTGAAGCATCCTATTGAGCCGAGAACGATCTGGTTCTTCTCAGATGAAAAGAACCTATGCCAGAACCAGCTGTTTAAGCATGCCGCCCCACATGTTTGAACAGAACCTTAGTGTCAATCCAGATGGCTATGTGGAGCTGCTGGAGATTGTGATCAAACTCTGACTGTAGAGGGTTGCTGCTGGAAGGCCATACTTTGGATAGTCAGAAGTGAATGTCGGAAAAATTCTACGAGTTCACCATCTTCAATTTTTAGCCTCCTACATATATCTCTCGATTGTAATCCAGTGGATTACTATGTGTGGGGCGCAGATGAAAAGAGATCATCAACCTATCTGCCTGCAACTCCATGGCCGATCTGGTGGCCGAGATCAAGGAGGTGTTCGAAGATCTTCCAAGGGACATAGTAAGAAACGCATGCGCCAGGTTCCCGAGCCGTCTTGGGGCCATGGTGGAAGCTGAAGGACGCTACTTTGAGTAAACTGTTATCTCCCAGCTATAATATAGTTCTCTTTAAACAAAAATATTGCGTCTTTTTTTTTATGCAAATCGTCTAATTTAGCCGGAACATCTTCTATATGGGACGATCTTTACGAGCGCTGTGAGCTATTCTGAAAGGATGGGCTTCTCCGAAACGGGGAAGACTGCGAGAATGGGAAAACTTTTAAATAATTTTTTAATAGATATTCCACGCAGAAGGTATTAGGAGACGAGAGTAAATGGGAGAATGTTGTTCGCAAGTGTAATAATTATGTACACAATTAAAGCTCTAAAAACCTAACACGAATTTGTCATGTTTTTACACAAACGCTGAATTGAAAGGCTTAGTTGCGACAGCTAATGTTTATATTATCGCACTTAGGAGATATGGATAGAAAGGTCTAAAAGGGACCTTATTAAAAAAATGTAACCACCTGGCTATAATTTTTTTTAATAAGGATAGGTCTCGAGGAAAAGGTGGAAGCGTAATTTTATCCATAAAAAATAACGTCGCTATTATAAGAGGCTTTCGACCTTAATTTACAAAGTTTTAATATATAGACCTATCATAACTTGCTTTCCTAAGGTTATTTTAAGATATATTAAATTTTGTGAATCAAAGTCTAAGTTCATAAAAAATATCCGTTTAAAATTATGACTGAAAAATATGAAGAGGAAGAACAGCAGACGATATTTTCGAAATTTTGACCTTCATTGTGAACAGATCTTGTATTTTTACAGCTATCAGAAGACTTGAAGAGCCATGCAGTTATCTTCTAAAATGAGGACCCTCCGCGTGGATCGGAGAAGTCCCCAACCCTCATCGAGAACACGATGAAAAAGGTCTAGTGAAATCTAAGGAGTGCTGACACCTTGCTTTGGAGGGCAAAGTGAGCCATGAGACCATGTCACAATAACTGAAAGATCATCCGAAACTTTATCCATTCAAAACGGCTAAAAGACATTGCTTTCCCACCCAACAAAAAGAAGATAGCCGAAAGAACAAGTCCGCTCTTCCCACCGCTTTATGGAGTCCACCACATCGTAGTGATGTAATTTATAGCCAAGGAAGGTTTGCTAAGATAATCCTAAAAGACTAACCTTGGGATGATAGCGAACATAGCCCTTTAAAGGATAACGAAGATAGGCCTAAAACAATAGAAAATTGGACATACGAGTAGTAATATAACTTCGTGTTTCCCTAAGACAGGTCTAAAACGATATCAAAGATAGCCCTCGTAAGGTAGCTTCGTATTTCCCTAAGTCCAAAAGCAGCGACTTAATATCTCACTATGTCGGTCGGTCCCCGTTTTGCTTTTGTTTTTGTAATAACATTAAAACTATTCAGCAAATTCTACGAAGTTTTAAATCCGTATGTTCTTTTACATTCTCTTACGAATGATATAATTGCCAATGTCCTCCTAAGGTTAGTCCAGGAATTATTGAAAGTCTATTAGGTCGTAAGATCATAAATCAGAATAAGTAAGAGCACGCGACCTTTGGTCCGCAGACCTTGTTCTAAGGCTATGTCTTCCTTATTCTTCCTATCTAGGTTTATGCACCTGACCAGTTGCCCATTGCCGCAACAAAAGAGAGGCTTTGGAATGTTGATAAATAACGCCCTTTAACGCAAGTAAGTCCCATGAGACCAGGCTTGAAAGTTCCTTAGAGTTGGGCGCGATTAATTTTGAAGATCGGATTTTTCCCATTTATTCCTTTTCGGGTGCATAAGACTGTACTGCTTTTGAGTGCGGGCTTCCCTGCCTTGTTGGATTCCAGGCTGACTAAAAGTCTAGGGTATCGTCTCTGGTTGTGTTACATGACATCTTCAGATCTAGACCAACATGCTGACGACTAGTTCGACTAGTAATGTTTCACATGCCTCTCTGGCTGCTCGTTTATGAGCTGCATTCTTTCGGGAGTGACCTTCCGCTGGGCAACTTCTGGTTCGTGTGTGTGTGTGACATATAAGCGCGAAACCACCCTCTAATTTGTCTAGAGTTGGAGCCTCTGCAAGTTCCAAAAATCTGAGAGGAGAGGCGGGAGCGGCTGGACTCGTGAAATACCCTCCCTTTTCATTCATTGATTAGTAGTTACTCTCTTGGGGGAAAATACACGATCAATCTCAGAGGGAAAGGTCCTGGTAGACCCGATCGAAGAGCCAGAGAGCGATATTCTAAATGTGGATTAATTCAATTATCATAGTCAAAGAACCGCTTCATTTTCTTCATCAAATTATCCATCTGTTCTCTAGAAGCCCCCCTTGATTTATGGAGGTAGGTGGACAATGATCTTCAAAGTAGTAATAACTTTCCCATCTAAATATCTTTTGCTGGACCGCTGCCGACTGAGAAATCACATTGGTGATGCTTGGAGTGGGCGTGGTAGCACGAATTTTAGGAAATGACTAATTTCTCTATCTCATTCGAGTTGGAGTTCGGTTGATGAAGCAGTTGAGTTCTCCTTTGGCACCCTCACGGTCTTGAACTTTATTCCCATTCCTAGAATATCTAGGCGTTTTGCATGTCGTCCGCTTCCTTGGTAGTCGGCCCATAGAGAGAAGCAATATGCCTATATGCAATAGAACTTGCGCCCGAACGAATGGAACCTGGGTGAAATCTGTCTAACTATGGCCATGTTCCGGTATGTTTCGTAAGACGCCAGGTGTGTTTCTTGGCAGACATACGTGACTTCACCGAACTAAAAGACCCTTCATGAAGAGGTATGGAAGCGCGTCTAATAGATTCGGGGTAAGTTTTCGCAGGATCCATCTCCCGTCCTCCAAGACAACGGGACCGAAATCTGAGACCGCTAATCTGTGTCGGAGTCTTCGCGACCGCTCTCGGCATTGTCCGTATTGTTATGCCGGGATGCTACTCTGCTAGCATTTAAAGCATCTCGTAGGCACGCTAAGGGCAGCAAACTGCACCTCACCTCCAAAGTGGGAACCCTTCAACGACTTGTTCACAATAAGCAAGCTACGTTGTTTTCGTCCACGCTTCGTGCGGGGATACCGCCCCTAGTACAGACGATATCCCGCACGCCACGATTCGAAACCTGGGCAAGTGAGGCTTGGCTTTTTCTTAGTATTTTTCAACAGGTTCTGCAAGAAGGGTATCCTCACATATTCCTCGCTAGTGACTACCGTGCTTGCTTTTCGCATGCTGGAGAGAGATTACTCTACCCAGGATGGCTTCCACCGAATTTTTCTATCTTTCGTGTGCACGTTAATAGAAAAATCGATTAATATTCTAATATTAATCGATTTCTCTATTAACGTGCACACGCAAGGTTATCTTATTTTTCCGACATTGGAGGCCACCTTCTATAAATTGCAGCTTTTTCAAGTTGAATTCCACGTGGGATGCTCTGCTTTGGCTTGAAAATGCTCTCTGCGAGGCCTTCTTTCGTGAACGGCACTTTACCAGAGTTTTTATTTATCTGGAGAAGGCCTACGATACCACATGTCAAACTGGATCGTTGAGACCCTACGCAACTTCTAGGCGAGGTGACGTCTTACATTTTCGTGTCCAATTATCTGCGAGATCGTCGATTCGGTGTACGGGTGGAGGAATATCTTTCAGATGCAATATTGTCGGATACACTTTAAACCACGCTAATAGCTCGATAGGGAAAGTTAGTATTTCTCGGTTCTCTCTTAATCAATTTTGATTAAACTTTTCCCAGCTGGTCTTCACAATATGGCAACACAAATTTTATGTTTTCATTATGGTGTGTTACGTCCTTCAGTTTTGAGTTCAGATTCGTCGATATTGGGGTGAAATACGCTAATTACTTTTGGATGAAAGTAGCCCATCTAGACATATTTTGGAAAACAAGAAGGATAATTGCGCACATTAAGCATACCTGACGTATATATTTAACAGAAAACCATAAATATAATGCACGATTGATTTAAATTTGCCGACATGTGCGCCATTTCGACGGATGACTTCAATAACCCTATGATGCATGGAATTGTCAATATCTTAGTAGCAGCAGAAGGTTGAACTGTCTCTGCTGCAGCTTAGATGATAGCTCATAAAACTTTGTGGAACAAAACTGACGTCCATCGGGATAAACATCTTAGTTAATGATTCACTACAAAGTTTCGATTGGGTTAAGATCCGGGGAGGCTGGCGGCCACACCATAAACTTGCCACCTTGTATGCCTAGAAACGCCTGGGTGAACCTGGCAGAGTGGGATGGAGTGTTATTATGCATGAAAAACTAGTCCTTAGAAGTGTCAAGGGTATGTCGTCTAACCAGATATTCAAGACCTTCAAGAGATTGCAGTATGCGGTCACTTTAACCCCATCAAGCACCCTGACTGGCCCAACACGTCTGTGTCCAATTATACCCGCCCACAAAAGGACTCCGCCTTGTAACGTGCAAACGTTGTTGACACTCATCTCCGAAATAAACCCAACCATAGAATGCGGGAAAGGTCGCCCTGTTCTCTTGAGTGAAAAGAAAGAACCTTATGTCTAACATCATGTATTTCCGGGTCCACTGAAGCCTCAAAGTCTTGTGACGGGGCGTTTAAGGAGACAGTTTCAGAGGAACTCGCACGGAAGCCATGTCCCTAGGATATGGTTCCTGGTGGTCTTCGGGATATGAGGACGATCAGCTGCGGTGAAAATGACTGTTTGTTGGTCCGGGTTTCCCACATAACTGGTGACCAATATTACTCAAATTCCTAGCTGTCTGTCACAGTCTTGCAGGTCCCCCATTCAGATCGCTTCTTATTGAAGGGTTCTTTAGCAACGTCTACTCCGTGTCCTTATGGCGACCTAACTTTCCCGCAATAACATAAACAGAGGTGCCTTCAGCCCTTTCCTTGATGATGAAAGACTTCCTCTCGACCCAGACTTGCTCCTAAATATGGCTTGGATGTGGTAGTCTCTCACCGTTTCCTTTGTCTTGTTTTTGACCGATGCTTCAAGTAGGAGGATGGTATTCGCTGTTTTAAGGTATCATGCACCCGAAGCATAAACATTGTTCATTCCTAAGCATTCATCACCTTGTGTGCTGATAGGGTTACCTTTTTAACATTCCTTTGTTTGTTCCAAACTATCTCACTGATGCGAGTTCTACACTTCCGTGGTCGAGCACGATTTGTGGAAGGTGAACTCGATCCACTACACTAGTCTCCGTTTTGCGACCGGTGCCTTTCGCACATCCTATGAAGAGAGCCCATCGTCGATGGTGGGAAAGTACCGTTTGCTTTACGACGTCCTCTTGAATTGTATGCTCAAGCCCAGACTTTCCCTAAGTCGTCATAGGCTGACATTTCATCCGCGACCGATCTCGACGGTGCCTATGCTTCTGTCAGAGGCCCTAAGCCTTCTAGGTTTATGGCAAGGCAACTCCTCCGTGAATTCAATGTAGCTTTCCGGCCGGTGGTGCCTCTGGTTCTGCCTAGGAGGCTCCTCTTCCTGGAAGGTACCACCTCTGAACATTTGTCACCACACATCCACTCCCAAAGCTTCCTCAGCATCTAGAATATTGTCTTCGAATTTCGTGGAGCACACACCGTTTCACACTGGAGCTGTGCAGGTGTATACTGATGGCTTTAAATCGAAAGAGGGGGTCTGCTTTCACGCCTTCTTCCCATTGTTTGAAGCCAGTGGGGCTCCTCCGTGAGTGGCGTCTCTCTTCACGGCAAAGCTGGTTGCAATAGACCGATCGATACGGGAGATTACGCGCCGTGCCCAGTTCGGAGCCCGGATTGTGGTCTATAGCGACCTGAAGCGCACTGGATGTTCTCGAGGCAATGGGATCTCCGTCCTTGCATCACAGCATCTGTGAAATCATAGATACTCTATGTCGAGGAGGATTGCCTTATTCAGGGTTATTGAATTACAGGAAATGAGGGCGCAAAATAGTCAGCGAAGACCGGGTGAACGGACCAGTATTTCGCCCATTCTTATTACATGACGAGAATCAAGTCAGCCCTTCGTTCTGCATGGCACGGCTATCTAAAGTCTTGTCAAATCTCATCGTCTGGGCATCTTCACGCAACCTCCCGGTACCAGGACGAGCGGGGAAAACCGCTTCTCCCTTGTACTTGCGATGGGTTCATGCACACCAGTCTGTGAGAGAATTTGGAGTTGCTTGGTCTCTTTTGTTGTATATATTAACTTGAATGTTGGTTATATGTTCGGACTCCTAAGGGAGGCGGAGCGCCCCCGGCCTCAGAGCATTACTTTCTACATAGTTTTGTTTTTCTTTGATTTGTTGTAGATTTGTTTCGTTTTCAATTTGGATTAGCCTAAAAAATGGGCTGAATAATTATTTTGATGGCTATGCCCCTGCTAACAGGCGCTAGGTGAGCCATTTAAATTTTAAAGAACCCCTTAAAACCCAGTTTGTCACGGTAAATATCAATCGACTAGTTGTTAAAATAAACAGTGAGGCGTCCTGGTTTTGGTCTGAGTTGTTCCACGGAACCTTTTCTAATATATTAGGATTCGAAAAATTCCCCTAGTTTGCGAGATCTATGGGGATATATTCTATCTAACACGAACCTCCTTTTCTGAGGGGTGCAGGAGCAGGTAGATATTGGTTCTCTCTTCTAAGTTAATCACCTAACTCTTTTAAGGTAGATTTAGTTCATTATAAAACTAGAGTTCAACACATTGATGCTGTTCCTTCCTCCTTCAGGAAGTGAAGCCATAAAATGGCTTATTTCCATTTAAAACCTTTTACACGCACTTTTAAATTAGGTGATCATTTAGCTCATCTCCACCAGGTTTTAGTTCGTATCGTGTGAACCACTTTTTTTGCGTTTGATCCGAGCTTCAATTTTTAGATGACATGCCATCGCGACAGACCTTTGTGTGACCATGACGCCCTCTCCAGGTTTCATGTTGAAGGAAATAATAAACATAGTGATTATATATATATATATATATATATATATATATATATACTTATATATATGGGTAGCAGTTTTTCTTTTAAACATGCTTGATTAAAGACGGTATATCTTGCTTTTATTAATTTCTTTTTTTCAACTCTTCATCCTTCTTATCACTTTCTTACCTTCTTCAGGTGTTAAAAATTAGTGGATCCAACATTAAAAAGCGTTAAAACACTAAAATTCTATGCCGAGCTTTCGGTCCCATTCACTACCTTCGGGGCGGTTCTTCTCACTATGTGAAGTGCAGACTGAAGGAGGGATTGGGACAGTAAACGTGTTTAAAGTGCATGGGTTAGGGAGAGAGAGAGAGAGTATGGACAAATAATGTGTAAGTAAATGTGAATGAGAATAATTATGGGAGAGGAGTGGAAGTGAATCTGATTTAGATCATGGTGTTTAGGAATTTGATGTGCTAGAGTGCCTGGCGAATGCTTTCCTTTGTCCTTTTGTTTCAGTTTCCTTCCTGTTTGTATTCGTGAACCTTTGTTCTCATTTGCTCATTTGAGCGTTTGTATCTTTGTTTCAATTATATTTGGTATATTCGTTTGTACTTTTTTTTACATATTTTGCTTTCATAAAAAGCCCTGTGTTTGTTCAGATTTATTCTTGGTTTACAATTTTGTCGTTTATTATCGTTTTAAGCGGGATATTGAGTTTCATATCCTGCAGTGTCCTTTTTTTGCTTCCATCAAATTGTTGTTTATAACGAAGTTGACGGATTTCGTCGCCATGTAAGATTATTTGATTGAATTCATTTTCGGTAATTATGTACATCGTAGAGTGTACACCCGTTGCCCATTTAAAGTTCATACAGTGGCGGCTTTATCTACTTAAAGTTGGTTCTCTGGCGTAGTCCACCGATGTTAATCTGTCGTTCGTGGTCTTATTTGGGATTAATCTGATAGTCCAGTTTACGATCCTCTGGGTTTTTTTGTAAGATGCTTTAGTTGTTTGTAGGGATTTGGGGGTATGCCATTTTGGGGCCGAAGAGGGCGATGTAGAGTCTCCTTTTTATTTCTAATTGCTAATTTTCTGAACCTGTACAACGTGGTTACAGTGCTTCTCGCTTCCATTATTTTCTGGTTTAAGTGAGAGTTGTACCCGTTTATTGTGAGTTTGAGTCTTAGAACTCTCCGTTCCGCGGTGGATGGATATACCTCTCCATCGGCTCTTATTTCAGCTGTCTTCCTTCGGTTTACTGGAATTATTTTGAGCTTGTTTTTCTTTGCCTATGTCAAGGAATAGGTCACCTCCCTAGACAATACGTATATATATATATAAATATATATATATATATATATATATGTATATATATATATATATATATATATATATATATATATATATATATATATATATATAAATATATATATATATATATATATATATGTATATATATATATATATATATATATATATATAATATATATATATATATATATATATATATATATATATATATATATATATATATATATATATATATATATATATATGTCGAGGAATAGGCGGAGGGGTGGTTGGAGTTTTCCCCGACTTTTATATATATACATATATCCTATTATCCCGAATGTGAAGTCTTCGTCGTACTACTCCTTATACTTCGTTTGTCCCGTGCCCTGAATGGGTTTATTGACTCAGAGTGCTTAGAGGTTGGCTACGGAGGGATTGGAATGAACTTTGCCAGCAAGCAACGCAAAGGAAGTTAGATACACAACAATATGAAAATAAAGTTTTAATGAACACTAAACAAGAAAAAAAAAAATATATATATATATATATATATATATATATATATATATATATATATATATATAATGTGCTTTGAGAGATAAATCAATAAGTGAATCTCGGATATCTCACTTGGATTGTAAATAACTATTCACTATGTAAATCCCTAGACACTTGTAATGTTGGTAAGCTTCGCGGTGAAGTTGGGGAATGTGAAAGGGAAGGGTTACCTTGGAACCTGATGTTCGGGTGGTGTTGGTAAGTGAAGGTGGTGAGATAAGGGGTGGAGACGATGAGGTAGGTTCTCCAGAGCCCGACCTGATCCCACAATTCCGTCACGATTCTGCTAGAAGAAGGCGCTGAAGGGAGCTTCTTGTTAAAGATGGCCCCACGCTCGTGAACTCTGAGGAATCTTGGGTGCCTTTGTGAAGGGGTGTGGGGCGAAGTGACCTATCGACGCGTTGGGTCACGGAGAAAAGCCAATATGTAGATCTCTCGCTTAGGGAACCAGAGTGAGGCTGTTTGTAGCTTCGGCTCTGACACGTGAGTACGAGCTTGGGTCCGCACTGACTTGCAGACCAACGGGTTAAGGAGCCTCCCTAACTGGGACCGATCTCCTCTCTGAAGACTTGGTGCTTCGATAATTTACCACTACACCGATATATGTCAATTCCTGCCCCGCCAGACGCTGTGCAAGCTCTACTCCCGAGGGTTAAAAGAATTCATCTTTTATACTCGAAACTCGGGAGAGGTTCACATGGCTCCGGAAATTGAATTGATATCAAGCTCCTCTATTTCGTCCTTTGTAAACTTCCGGGAATCACTGGAAGCCAAGATGTGCTCCCATCTATCAAAAACCAGTCGAGGAAGGAACTCGGTGGTTTCTTCCGGCAGGAGACCATCAGAAATCCGGCCGGAAGGGAGGTGGGGGAAACGTGAGTCCATTATGCTATTCTCCTATAATATATACATATATATATATATATATATATAAATATATATATATATATATATATATATATATATATATATATCCCCTCTAATGTACGTACGCGTCCTTCACTATGAACAAGTATGTTCACTTCGTAAAAGTAATCCGTTGATTACGAGATATAAGATTGCGATTTTAATACAGGAGCCGATAGGGTTTAATGAGTTTACCAAGTTGCAGTTCAAGCATATATTTAAAGAGTGAAAACCAAAATATAATTTTAATAAGTCACTAGTTAAGATATATATACATACGAGAAATACAGGTAATGTAAATAAGAACAATTCTGACAAAATATAGATTTAATTGGTAATCGGGTAACGTTAATTACTCGTTAATCATCTTTTTAATGGGATACTATAAATCAGTTATACAGAGGGAAGCTTTTATATGTCGGAAAGTGGGTCGATTAACGGAAGATACAATCAAGGGTCGTTTTACCTTAACGTGGTCACCTCGAGGAAGGGGAATCCTTTAGCGAGTCGGCGCGGGGAAATGGAGATGGAAAATGGACGTGATTCTTGGCAGAATATCATGACGGTGACGAGGATGAGTTCACAATCCTCCTCGAAGACGGACGATGGCACTTCTGCTCCAGAGAAGTGCAACCTCCAAAAATCGAGACTCTGACGCGGCTTGGCGCGAAGTCTCACACGGGAAACTGGAGATCCTAGAGGGATGGGGGGATAGGGCAGATAAGACGAGAGGAATCCCGTCCAATACTTCGGTGACGAAACGATTCGAGGCTTGCTCTGAACAGAGTAAGCCTTCACAAAAGAGAGGGATCTGCCTGGTGGGATCTAACCTCCATGGTATACGCGAATACCAGGGACTTGGGGAAACAGACTCACGATCTGAATCGAAGGCAATGGGTTCTCAAACTCAATCAGCCGATATTCGAAATTCACGGGTATTTATATGCCGGCCATTTTTTTTCTTTCTCCTCGTTGGCAGACTCAGACGACTGGCTGACCACTTCCGGCGGCCAGATGGACTAACGTTTCTCGCCTGACACAAGTCTTAATGGCCTTTACGATGTGGGTCGGAAACTTTCGGCTAGTAGTTTCCCGACTACGGAGATTAGCGCTTCCTCGGCGAAGTAAAAGCTTTTAACACGCCCAACTTAATTAACTGCGCCTGTGAGGCGGCTGACGGATATTCAAATTCTTTCTTCATTTATTTCTCTTTATGCTCAGAGATTACTTCACGTGGAGTTATACTTAGGAGACAGAGAGAGGGAAGGAATTCATGAAACAAATGAAGGGGTATTCTTCTTGGCGTCTATAGTTGAATTGTCAATAGGTCATTTGCCAATTAGTTATTCTTAAATTTAGAAAAATGAGTTGCTTATTCTTGAATTGCCAATAGGTCACTTGCCAATTCGTTATTCTCAATTTGGCATATATGAGGCGCATATAATTGAATTGTCAATAAGTCAGTTGCCAATTAGTTATTCTTAAATTTAGCATAAGTGAAACTCTTATTCTTAATTGTCAATAGCTCAGTTGCGATTAGTTATTCTTACTATTAATGAGGTGCACATTCTTGAATTGTCAATAGGTCAGTTGTCAATTGGTTATTCTTAAATTTAGCATAAATGAGGTGCTTATTCTTGAATTATCGATACGTGTGTTGCCTTTGATTATGGTCGCCCCTAGTCGAAGACAAGTCGACAGGAGGGGATGGGGCGGGGGGCGTGACCCGGCGTTGAAAGCCTTTCTTCTTCATTAAGCGGCGGGACCTTTTAAAACTCGAAGCGTTTCTCGGGATGGAAGTAAATTATGACGCATTCGGACAGGGCAGAAATATCTTTTCCCCCTCCCCCGTCTTAATTTAAATATAATTTCAAATTATTTAGTTCATCTTTAATATTTCATGGCCTAGATGTCTTTGATTTTGCCTCATTCCTCGCAGAACGGATTTTTTTTTACTCGTTTTTAAAGCGCAATAACAACTAGGCCGTTTTATTCAGAGGCGCAAGACTCTCCGCAGGCACAGGAGTCGAGAGGATGTGCCGTTGCTCCTGATTTGAGTTGTAGCGGGAGTGCAGCACCTGCTACAACATCCACCCCATTACGGGCTCGCAGAACGGGGTTCGTGCTGAGTTCGTGTTCTTGACTATCGGTGTTCGTGGATAGGAATTTGTTTGAGGAAAGTTTAAGTGGCGAATAATTTGCATCCTCTAATTATTATTATCATCAGTATCTGTATCTATAAGACGATCACTCTGTTGTTCCTGGGGTCACAACGTTGTTCGCGTGCGCGAACAACTATATTATATGATAGGGAGAGTGCGCAACTCTCCTGACTCTGCCTTTACTCCACAAATAGTAATAATAAATAAAGATATTTTTGTGCCACAGTACAAGAATTTCAAACAATATGTATCTGTATTTATTTGCAACAAGACTTTTCATCCCTGGTAACGCCGGGTACATATACTAGTTAGTAGTAAACGAAGAAGGTCGAGTTTAGTGTCGAAACTTCTGTCCATGCTCTGGTGCCCCTGCAGGATGCCTTTGTGAAGAAGGCCCCGGGGGTGTTCAGCGATCAATCCATTCAGCGCGAAGACAACCATTGATGACCTTTTTAATATCGCTAAGTCTTAACCCTCGAGCGGTTCTTTGACTCGATAGGGTTCATTCGACCCCAAAATGGATCTTGGAATTTGGGATCGGTTTAACCTCTTGGTTTACAAGATCTCGTCAGTGGTCAATTGGGTTCTCTGGGGACCCAACGGCGTTTTCAATGATGTCATTCGCTTTTACTTAGATAATTTTAACAGATATTTTAGGTATGGGGTCGTTATCTCTAAGAGAAAATAAAGTCCTTGATGAAAAGGGGTCCCAATTGCTCCCTTAGATGAGTAGACTTTATTTTTTGGTTCCTGTGATATAAAAAAATATTTCCTTTGATAAGTTTCCTAGATCATAATAACCATTCTTTTTACATGCGGCGAAGCGCCAGGTCTAAGCGTCGCTTTTTTTTCAAAAGGAGTAAAGTTCAATTGTACCCATTTACAGCCATGAAATGACCAATATGACCATGGGACATATGGTTATTCACCCTGGAGATTTCAAATCTGCCATCGGATTTGGCGCTAGTTCGTGCCATCTAGTGGCAGAAGCCTCATTTAGCCATTCAAAGGCACTTTCAAGGGATTTGAACCACGGGAAACCATCAATGCAATAACCAATTATCATCTTATCACAAAACGCCGCAGGTCATTGGAAGGACTTTACCCTCTTGTTCTCCCTAAGGCAATGTTTTAGGCCATTTGGTGAACATTTGACGTCTGCTACAATATCTTCCAACGCTCAACTTGAACCTTTCAGAGCTTACTTATATTGCGCCTAACTGCTTAATAGATGTTAAACTGCCTGGAATTTTGATAATTTAAAAATACTTAATATAATAATACTGAATACAAAAGAGTAATTTAAATGACTACTCCTAATGCATTTTCTTATATAACTCTAAATATTTATAAATAGGTAAAATGAAAGCAATGCAGTACTCTCTTGAATATTACGAAATCTTATCAAATACAGGTATAGAGAATCAATGCTTAAATATTTCTGATCATTTTATAAATCTCCTCAACTTTTAAGCTTTTTGATAAAGTTTCTTACCTTTATTTATCGAATTAATGACTACAAGTCTCAGTTTTGGCTTTGACCTAAATAGTTTGTTTATATCTATAATTAGAAGCGAAGTTATAGCCATTTATTCTTTCAGCACTGGCAATAATTGGAAGAGGAAAGAAAGGCTTGAATTATATATCGGGTGTCCCAAAATTAAGTGCATATTTTGATGCAATTAAAACTTTTATGAAAAATTCTTTTTAAATCATGTTCATCATGTTCAAATTGTGCTCTGCACAAAATTGTAGTGTTCCATGTACAGGGTGTCCAAAAGTTTTAATTTGTTTTTTACTCCTTTTCCTAATCTCTTCTTAATGGATATTAAAAAGAAAAAAAAATAATGTATATTTTTCCGGCTCAATTATGATTACAAAAATAAAACAAAAAATTCATCAAAAACAAAAGAAAAGTAAAACTTTATTTAAATTATTCAAATTCTGCAAATTTCAAATCGATCTTTAGCATTTGCGTAGTTATATCCAGCACTGCTGAAAGTATGGTTCTTTAAGTACATTTAAAATACTAAGTTTTTCTGATACACTTTTGTTTTGATAAAACCCCACGCAAAAAAACCAGGGGAGTTAAATCTGGAGAAGGCGGAGGCCAAGGTATAGCCCCTCCACGTCTAATCCATTGATTTGGAAAGCGACTGCTCAGGTAATCTCGGACAATTAGAGCATAATCACATGGTACACCGTCTTGTTAAAGCACGACACTATCAACAATGCTATCATCAACCAGCTGTGGTTCTAAAAACTGTTGGAGCATATCAAAGTAGATGTTGCCTGTCACAGAGGCTTCATGAAAAAAGAATGGGCCATAAATTTTATATTTGGTTATTCCAAGCCACACGTTAACTTTTGGAGTCTCTTTTCCATTCCATGAAACTACTTAGTCTTTCATTTGCCCAGATACGACATTTGTGTCGATTAACGTTACCACATGTGTGGAAAGTCGTTTCATCACTGAATAAGATGTTATCTAATAGGTTTTCATTTTCAATTTGACACACAAATTCTGCGCACCTTTTTTCTGCTCGATTTGGACAATCTTCTTCATTAATGGAGTGCAGTAATTGAATGTGATAAGGCTTTTTCATAAGTGTTGAACGCAAGATTGTGTACTGTTGTCTTGGTCATATCAAATCTCTGACAATTGTCGAATTTGTTCAGTTTTGTTGGTTCCACTTTTTCCCGTCGTCTTCCTTTCCAATCATGTACAGATCCGGTTCTTTTAAATTTATTCACAAGTGAACGGATCGCGTTGTCTGTAGGACCAGGTTTTCTAAACTTTCTTTGGAATTTTTCTCGTACTTCCTTAAATTTCGCTCCTCTGATACGAGCTATCACAACAAAAATCCGCTCTTCTGTATTCATTATAAAAGGGTTCTGAAAAGGATTTAAAAACAAATTAAAATTTTGGGACACCCTGTACATGGAACACTACAATTTTGTGCAGAGCACAATTTGAACATAATGAACATAATTCAATAAGAATTTTTTATAAAAGTTTTTAATTTCATCAAAATACGCACTCAATTTTGGGAGACCCAGTCTAAGGGGCTGCGAAATGAAAGCCTCTTGATTCATATCCCCAAATATATTGATTTTTTGTTGTATTTGTTGTACTTTTCATTGTTACTATTCAGAACAACAGAGAAAAACTCAGAAGGGGAACTCCAAAAATCCTTACGGAGAGTGTTGTATAAAAGGCCACTGTCATTCAAAAGTACGAACATCGAACTCCGTTGATATGTTTGCAATGGAGGGTTAAAAATAATAACCCTTGAATGAACTTACGAGTAAGTACTTGGAAAAATAAAATCTCTCTAAAGCTCGAACTCACATTTTGCGATCATTTTGGGGGAGCGAAACGTGGCAACCGTTCAAAGTGTTTCTCTTCGGATGAGGGACGGATATAGTTACTTGCTTTAGATAGGCGCAAAATGACTTGTGACTTGTTACACATAAAATAACCATCCTGAAATCGTAATTATTGGACCCAATACAAAAGTTGTCTCCAGTAAACTTCCCTAGGGCAAAGGAGGAAGCCAATGGGTTTTTCTTTTACCTCTCGGGAGCGGGGAGCGGCTAACTTCGAAGAAACCAAACATGCAGAACGAAAACGAATTTAATGTTTATGTTCGAGTCAGAATTCGTCTATAAGAACCAGGGAAAAACTTCAATATTTCATTTTATTTGACTTTCCTATTTTCGAATTTAAAATATTTCCTTCTGGAATCCTTTGAAATTGTGATTGGCTGTCTTATAATATTACTTGTTTCTCAGAACTTTAATGAATCCTTTGAAAATATGAAAACTTTCATACGAAGTTAAAAATAATAAGATTCAAGAGGTAAAGACCATAATTTATTTTGAGAAACTCAGACATATTTGATGTTAAATTAGTTTTCTACGGACTTAAAATATCATTAATAAGTTTTATGGAAAATTTAATTATTTTAAATGTGATAAAAGCAAAAAGAATAACGATGATTAACATGAAAGTATATTAAAATCTAATGACTATCTCTAAAACTATCCACACCTCCATTAGCATAGGGATAAACCGTCGAAAAAATGAAAAATAAATAATAAATGTATAGAAGGGACAAAAAATCAAAATAATAATAATAATGTACCTTATAAGTACATTGACATCCATCACTGGTCTGCCAACCACACGTTTTGAAGCAAAATAAAGCTTGTTACCAATATCTCAAAGTAACAAATCCTCCAAGAGGATCTTTCGGCCTTCCTTCAACAATCATCCTTGCACTACTCGAAGAGGCGAAGAAATATACTCTCTTCATTCTCAAGATGTTAGTTGTAGACTAACAAAACGGATGTATCATTAATCAATTTGTACTGAAAGCTGTCTGAAATTGCTTGCATCAAGTGAAGGAAGAAAATAAAATTCAACACATAAACAAATTTCGCAAATTGCAGATAACATCTAGGGAGACGTCAAATAAATAGCTGCTCTTTACTTGGTCAATGCATAATAAAAACTGCCTTGCATTAACGGATAATCGGATTCACACCAATTTAGTTAATTAATAAGCAATGATAGAAGAACACATGCCCCACTAAGAAGCTGTCGATTGAAGAGAGATAGAGAGAAAAAAATAAAAGGATGAGATTGAAAGGAATAGAAAAAAATAAGGGTTTGTGTGATAAACTGGATGAATGCGCCAACCTATTGTAAGATAAGACGCCTTTAAAAACTTCAAGAAGAGGCCTCTTAATTATGAATGAAGGAATTTAGATATAAAAGTGCAGGTGGATACTGGAGTGTGAAAAATGTATCGAACACCATTTGAAATCCACGTTTTAATGTTTTTAGATCGTTATTATTATTATTTTTCAAATAATAACCACCGCCAAGAGCCACATTAAAACATGGGTCCATCTTGATTTGTGTGAAGGAACTCAAGTGAGAGTCAGTTGTGATGAAGGTATAAAAATCTCTCCCAAACACAACACCGCTCGCCAACAAATACATCACACATACACTCACCAAAAGAATCCCCCCTCACATATACTCTCCATTAGACGCTGCTCACACACTCCCCATCGAGCGCATCTTGCCTCCACTAACCATCAAAGACCATTGCTACACTCAAAATCAAACATAACCTTCACATACACAATATCAAATAAAACCACATCACAACCCAACTAAGTTTTTTCTTTGCTTTTTAAGTGCAATATGAAAGAGACCGCATCAAGAAGATAGTTTTAAGGATAGATTTATAAAGAAAGTGCAGGAGTTGGAAGAATGTAAAATGTGTGCTAGATACACGGTGACAAATCCTTCTAAACCCATTGGGGCCGAGAATAGACAAACATCCAGATGTAAGCTACATCCCCTTGCGGGTATACCCACACTCATAATCAAACGTAACAAGTACATTCACCGATAAAAACGCAATGCCACACAATCAATTATCAATTTACAACAATACACATCAGTAATACACATCGAACCAACCAGAAGACACATTCACCATCATATCCATCACTCTCACAAACATCCTGTTATCAAACACATCATACATACACTCATCATCACACATCTCACCCATCTACATCACACTTATTAAACACATCACGCCTATACAGTCAGCATCGTGCACATTACGTTCACACTAACTATCAAACACAAACCATTTACTTGACATCAAGTATGTAGGAGTACATCTTACCTACACACACACGTACACCAGCATATTGAACATTTCTCGCGCCACCTCGAAAATTCAATCTCATTTGCCGCGGGAAAATCACCCGCTCAAGTTTCGTCTTCGAAGGAAGGCAAATGAGACGAAACTTTTGGGGATAAAACTCTGTTTATTGGGAGAGATGAGGTTGGTTGCGTGCAAGAAGTGAGTATCGAAAAAGAAAGGTTACATCTTTAGACCAGTGAGAGATGCGAACCAACAAACGCCGCGCCCCTGAGAAAAGTGAACAGCCGCTTCAGATGCCGTGGCCACTCCTAAGGTCAATAAAGATTCAGATCAACTGGGCTTATTAGCCCAGAGTTTATTAGTCAAGAAAAAGTGGCTTATTTACACTAACAATGGCATTGTTTACTGAATGTGTAAACATATCGAAAGAATGAAAAACAAGAAAAAGACTTAAATGCAAACTAAATGTTTGGGAAGGTCTTTTAAGGATGAAGGGAGGGGGTTACGAAGACCTCTAGGGCAATCTTTCACTTATTTGCGGTCTTTATGTTTAGATATGGCTTATTTATAGCAGGTAGAGAGACAGCCTACTTTTGGTGACCCTGAGTCACTCCAGGGTGACGAGGTCATGAGTCAGATTTTGTTTTAGGGCGAAAATAAGTATGAGAATTACTGAATTATTAAACAGGTGATAAAATGAATTAAGGCAATCGACGAGTAGGCGTCGTTAGGCGAAAATTGCAGTTTTATATGAGTCAACATTTGGATTTATAAGTCAAATGATTTTGAAGGAGCGATTAAAGAGTAGGGCGAAGAAGAAAATTAGGGATTACAATCACCATCAACCACTTTGGCAAGCCAAAGTCCACGAGAGCCCCATATTCTCCGTGAGGGAATAGAACCTTAGGGTGCGCGGCTTTCCCGACTAGCGGCTCATAAGTATGAGTGATGTCATTCACGCTAAGAAAAAAAGAGGTTTATGTTGGAAGACGCCCTGACGCTTATCATTTCTCTATCGGAAATTGTGGATAGTTTGAGCCAAGCACCAAATCTTACCAGGTTGAAATCCTAAGCTGGTAGGCAACGCAAAAGCAAAGCAACATTGAGTTTGTTTCTTTGAATTAAAATAATACGCTTGCCTTCTCTAGTAGAAATGATACAGTGTGTGTGTTTATTTTAAATGGAGTGGATGATAAACATTTAGATTGATCTACACAATTGTCTAAGTGGAATATTCTTGAATCGCTCAAGGACAAAATAGGAACTAAGTCAAAAAGAGCTTTGATCCTTCAACCAGATTCAGGAAAATAGAGGTAGCGTTGACCGAGGATTAGTTCAGGATATCTATTTGCCCTAGCTCTTAAGAAAAGGGTGGCTTTCTTGTTTCTGTTGTTGAAAACAAAAGCATTGAGGTGAATGGTTAGTTTTGTCTTAGTTTTGTTTTCCTGTTATTAAACTGAGCCCCTTTTATTTTAAATCTTTTGTGCTTGTCACACCCCTCAATGATCTGGATTCATTTAGTGGTTGTGATCTTTTAGGATTCCTTCCTCTTTTTTCTAAGAAAATTGGCACTGCTTCGGCTCCCGAATTGACTGTTGTTTTTAGGTTCATTTCCAATATTCTGGCATATTGAAAATGTTATTCCGATTTCTAAGGTGTCTCCTCTTTATAAGAGTATTCATGCTGATAGTTACAAACCTATCTCTGTAACCACTGTTTTATCTAAGATCTTTGCACGCTTGCTGGCCAAGCGTGTCACTCGTTTTATATATGATAATAACCTGTTACTACCTAAATAGTTTGGTTCTTGAAAAGGTGCGAGTACTTCATATGTCCCCTTTCTCAAGCAAAACAGGCGTCTCTTGATGTTGGTCATGAGTTAAGACTCGGCTCTCTTTATTTTAATTTAGCCTCCGATAGAGTTATAAGGTACTGTTGTACACAATTAAATCTCTTGGTATTGGTGGCCACTTCCATGAAGTGTTGTCCGAATTCTTGACTAAAAAAGACAGATAAGTGTCATGTGATGGTTGTTTTAGCCTGTTTAATGTAATTTTATCTTGTGTTCCCCAAGGCTGTGTCCTCGGATCCATATTTTTTATCATTTATACATTCGACATGTGATCCGAGATTGAGTCTGAAGGATTGCTTATGCTGATAACACCGCGTTGTCTGCAGTTATTCCTTCCCCACAGGATATACAAAGGAACGTCGGTGCCATCAGCAGTGATCACCTGAGGATCTGGTGTGATCATTTAGGAATGAAGTTGAATCCGAGAAAATATCACAACATGGTTATTATTTGATCAAGGACGTAAAATTCTTCTCACTCAGATTTCATTATCACTGGTATTACAAATTCAAATATTTTGCTCACTAAGGTTACCTGTCATTACTTTTGATTACAAGCTTGCATTCGAGTCTCATTTGCGCACAGCTGCATTCTTATTTTCTCATCGAATTAGTTTGATGCGAAAGTGTGGCCAAATATACTCCACTGATGACGTTAACAATTGCTTTTAATCTTTAATATCGCATCATTTCGAGCATCGTCACCGTGTCTGGCTGTCTGCATCAATATCTAATTTAGAGCTTTCAGATCGATTACATTTTGGTTTCTTGATATTAAAATCAATGTTCGACATCGTCGTTTGGTGGTATAGCTCACCTATCTCGTTAAAATTGCCTCTAATGTCAATCGCCCGATGAACCGTCTACCGTCTACACCTGCACAAACAGCACATACCACTCGATCCTCGAATGGGTTCAATGAGCGTACCCTTTTTTTTATCGGTTTACCGCATCTCAGTTTTTTCCATGTTTCCTGGTTTCATTTTTCAGAGTGTGGTAAACTCTCCCCAATAATCCCATCAACTCTCCGAATTGTGTGATTTTTAAAACGGGAATACTTTTTATTTCTATCTTTCTTACACTTTCAATGCAATGCCGCTCTCTGGATCTTTTGGGACTTAAAGCCTTTGTGGTCAATAGAAAGTTAAGTTAATGTGGAAATGAATTGAGATCATCACATATTACATACATCAAA
Organism: Ceratothoa steindachneri; assembly: GCA_963969495.1. Taxonomy (NCBI): domain Eukaryota; kingdom Metazoa; phylum Arthropoda; class Malacostraca; order Isopoda; family Cymothoidae; genus Ceratothoa; species Ceratothoa steindachneri. The sequence goes on along the minus strand of OZ018329.1, from coordinate 74,135,416 downwards.
CATCCCACCACACAGAAGTGATTTACAGGCTACAGCAAAAGCCGCCTTTTCAGTTTCATATATTTTTTCTCCAGTTTACAAAATTTGTATTTTAAGATGATTGTGGTACGCAATTTATTTTTGGAACTTTGAATTTCAATTATAATAATCCCCAAAAGATATCAAAACCTTCTCTCTTTTAGCATATGGAAATAACATCAAATACAAGAAAAGACAAACTTCATTAACGAGAACTTTGTATTTTTTTATCAAGCCCAAACAATTCTGCTAAATGATAAAATATTTAGTGGATAATTATTTAGAATCATGACTGGAGGAGAGGCTACAACTCATTTTACCCTAACGATGATGAGGATAAAAGTTTACGTTTCATTTTTGGGAAAATCTCCTATTTTACTAATGTACTTACATTGCCCCCACTGCTCCAATTTTCAATTAAAATAATTGATTCGAACCAACCACTTACGGACCGATACGACTTAAGCTGATAAAAAAAGAGAATCGACCATCGAGGCCTCAATATTTGAATATTTATGACACCATAAGCTGATATAAGATAGTGAATATGGTATTTTGAATTAAAGAAAATGTTTAGCCCTGGTTCTGACTCACACTTGTGCGAGAGCAGCTTGCGCTTCTGACTATGCACCCATATATTTGACTACATTGCAAAAGATTTAAAAAGTATAATATCTCGTCACTTGATGAATCAAAAGCACCTCAATAAATCATTTCTAGTCTGAAAGAAATAATAAAACAGCTCGACTCCATGCAACTCAGTTCTTAAAACCAGGAAAGACTCGAGACACCTTTCCCATTATATGCTAGAGCGTGTACTATCCCCTGAGAAATATCACAGGACTTGAAGAATTTCCATCAATGATGTAATTCAAATACCCTACAACCACGAAATTATGAGTCAATTACGTACAAAACAATGTTCGCTAATGTAACACAACTGGACCTCCATTTTAAGGGGTCTGAACTCTCTCCTTGGAGCCATAACACCAGATCATACCTCTAAGATAAATCCGTGCCACGAAACACATATGTTGACCTAACAAGACTCCGATTTTGCCTCCAAAAACTTAATCACTTACAAACAACTCATTTTCCAGACTCTTACATACTTCTGCATACACTGGCAACCACACAAGAACTATACACAGATTAACACTTATTATCCACATGCGCAGCACTTGCAAATCTGAGACAAAGTAGGCAGATTCATGGAGTGTGGGGCAACTCTGAGCATCCTAACCAGTTGGTGGAGTTCAATAAGACAACCAACCTTAAGGAAGAACCATATAACAACTACAAGAATATCAACCGCATAAGTAAATCATTAAGAAAAATTCCCCCATTGCATCCGTTCAAAGTTAGTGAAAGCAATTATAAAGGTTTGTTGAAAAAACTAAAGAGCGTTGCATTAACATAGCAACGCGGAATGAGCGATGTCCAAAAATACTCCTTACAAACTGTCTCTCTCTCTCTCTCTCTCTCTCTCTCTATATATATATATATATATATATATATATATATATATATATATATATATATATATATATATATATATATATATATATATATATATATAAATATATATATATATATATATATATATATATATATATATATATATATATATCCAGCATACCGCAAGGAAACTAAAAAAAACAGGATAATTTTATTTTCGGAAAAAGTTATTTCCTAATTCGAAAAATTTCATGCTGAAGTGGGATTCGAACCAAGCACACTGAAGCAGCGAGCAACCGCTTCGATCTCAATTAAACCGAGCCTTTAGCCACTGTTGTGCGAAAGAACAAAAAATCTTCTGAATAGACAAACTTTTCAGGAACACTTCGCAAGGTCTATCGGAACCTTGCGTAGCCAAGTGGTCTAAGCTTCGGTTTAATTGAGATTAAAGCGGTTGCTCGTTGCTTAGGGTGTTTAGTTCGAATCCCAGTATTGAATTTTTCGAATAAGGAAATAACTTTTTTCGAAGAAAAAACTATCCTGTTTTCCTGTTTCTTGCGGTATGCTGGATTAATTTTATCATTCTTTCGCGCTCATGAAAGATATGCATTATATATATATATATATATATATATATATATATATATATATATATATATATATATATATATTCGGGGTTTTTATTTACGTTATAGGTATAATTATTTTAATATTTAATATATTTCAGGTTATTAGAAAGTCCTGTTCCTGTATGAAGTGAATTTCAGTCTTTGGAACTTTGCAATTCGATCATAAAATTATAAATCTGGGTTAAATGAATGATGTTGAATAATTTAAATCTATTTCGTAATATTTTTTTTGTTAAAATAAATGTTTGAATGTTTTTCAATTGCAGAAATGGTTCTTTTTAAGGAAAAGTTGCTTGAGATGCAAGAATATAGTTGCTAAGGGTAATACATCAAGGAGCACCATCTTTAGTATCACTAATAACTTTAAAAATGCTCATTACCCTCCTGTGAACATGTCTTCTGGACGCCTAAGACCTCCAGATAAAGTCAAGATCGCCTCGTAATATGGTCTCCCAGCCCAAGGAACGGGTTGCCTCCAGTCCCAAGTTTGCTCAAAATTAGAAAGAATCAGGTGTGAACGCTTCAGAGCGCACTCTGAGGTGGAGAATTTTCAACAAAGGTCTCGAGTTGAGAAGGGCTGCAAAGAAGCCTCATCTCACCAAGAAGAACTGGCTTCACTTGGGTAGGAAATATAAAGAATGGATTGTTGAATGAACCTGGAAATTTTGGTACATTGGCTTTGTAATTCGTCAGATTTGAACCTAAAGAGAGAATTTATGGGCGATAATCAAACTGGGGATTGATAAACAGAAGCCAGTCAATTGTGATCAGTTGTGGGAGTTTATTGAACAAAAATGGAGCAAATTCAGTCAAAACAAATTCAAGAACGAGGAACGCCATTGTAAATATCACTGCGCGCATCAGTTAACTGTATTTATTAATAAAATGGGATCGGTCTCTAATTTTTTATATATGTATTTGATTTCGATTCTGACGTTCGTTTCTCATTTAACTTCGTTATATGTAAAGCTTCGCCTCATTTCTGAGCCAAAGTTTTGTTAAAGGAAAGACGCATTGAAAATTCAATTCACTGCATCTTAATTAATTTCTGAATAAATAAATACAGGTTGAGAAGTGAAATGCGGATGGGAGAATCCGTAGAGTAGATTTGAATTGAGATCTCGAAAGTGACAGAGAAGACGCCTATCGAAGTACCTACTTTGCGGTCCCTGTACTCGTTTTACGAACGTATTAATGTTTGCATTGCGTTATTTTAGCACATGTATTCTGATGTTTGTCTTCCTAGACCTTTCATTTTATTCCTTTTCTCTTTATTTACTTTTTCTTCATGCGTTTGTCCGCCTTCTTATTTTCTCTTTCCGGAAATCCCTGTTTGGTTAAACGGGTTTCCATTTGAATCTCAATTTAAACAAATAGTTCGGCAAATCTGATTCCTCTCTCCGCGACAGTCGGAACAGGGTTCGCCGGGTGGACCGGGGCAGGAAAAGTCGATCCAATTAACATTGCCCATCGGGCGAGTAACCACAGTCCATGTGTCTTAACTTCGCTCGACGGTTGGACTATTTTCCCTTGATGAGCCCAAAGGAATAAATATTGTGGGAAGGCGGGGTAGAGTAGGACTTATCACTTTTTAGGTAGTAAAGAGGTTGTGAATTAGGTTCTCTTTAGTTACGTATGTTTATGCTAAAGTATGAATATTAGGGCATCTTCAGCAAGATGATAAATTGGAAGTTTCTGGGTGATCGGCTTGATCTGAGTCTTTATTTTCCGACGAACTGTGTCCAACCTTCCGCTTTAGATTTTCAAATGCGCCATGGAGAAGCAGTTATAAAAAAACAGTCCTAAAATCAAAATGAATCTTCTCTTAAAGTAAAGAGGTTAAGTGAGGTTAATCCAGCACCATTCGGCCACGGTAGATTAGAGACTCATAACCACGTTTGATTAATATTATTATCTCTAATGTTGCTAATGTTGATACTCGTCAATTCCTAACACGAGTCCTATGTTTGGAGATGCTCTCACTGGTTTTCGCTTTATGAAAATAAATCTAAAGAAATTATTCTGTTGATTTCGTTCACCCTTGACTCGTTGAATGTATTTCAGTTTGGACAATTCGCATAAATACCAGTAAAAATCAAACGCATTATAAAGGTCATGAAAAAATTAACGTATATAATTATTTTTAACATCTAACTCACGCGTCCACATAACGCAGTCATAATGACTCAATTAATAATGACTCAAGGCGACTCTAATGGCAGTGCCACATAATTAAGAGCCAGGGACTCGAGGAGAAATACACTTCGCCTTTGTTCTTTGTTCGTCAGCGAAAGGAGGATGTAACTCTTTACTCCTGCGACCCCCCCCCCTCTCTCTCGAGAGAGAGAGAGAAAGTAGAGGGAGAGGTGACGCCCCCTTGTCGCGGGAAGAGAGTTTGTGTGTACCTTTGACTTTTCGAGCTATGTCGGCGGGAGTACCTCTCTTCTAGATACCCCTGGTAGGGATTCCCTTGTCGATTTAGTCGGAAACGAGGTTCCGGACTAAGTGCGCCCTTTTTTCCTTTTTCTACTCTATCCTTCTTTTTTTCACTTTTATCCTATATCTTTGACCTATACAAAAAGAAAAACAACCCCCCCAAAAAATCATACTCCTATCGTCTCACCCTTACCCTTTTTACCCTCTATCTACATATGAGGACCTGGCAGCTACATCATGCGTCAGAAGAGAGGCTTTGGAACCTCTATAAACAACGCCAATCGACGCTCACTGGTTGCGAGAGACTAGGACTAGAGGTGTCCTAGGCGTTGGGGCACGATGAATGGGATGAGGGTAGTGCCCCATTAACCCCTTCCCTGGAGCATAATTATTGACCATATCCAGTGATCGTTGACGGGTGCCTCTGGTAGAATCGGTCCGAGGTGACGGCACTTTGTTCGCAGGTTGGTTGCCAGGCCAATAAAAAGCCTTGGGTCGAGTCTCTTGGTGTGGCAGGATATCCATTGAACGCTACTCCGAGGTCCTGGCCGTCGTGAAGGGAACTATTAGGAGTTTAGTACGGGGCGTACTCCGTTGTTCACCTGCTGTGAAATCAATGGCCCCTTCGGGGACCGTCAGTGCTGCTTGGTTGGAAGCCACGACACGCCCAGGTTTGACGACTCGGTCGGACGAACAGCAGCACATGGAGCGTGTCTTCTGAAAGATCCGAAACCTCTCCGATGGATAGGCGGGAGCGACTCACGCGGGGCGAACTCACCACCCCCTTTCTTTTTTATTGAATAGTCACAAAGTACTCAGAGATATAAAGTGTTCAGCATGACTGGAAAGAAAGTACCTGGTGCGTTAAAGTATACCTGCTCGACATGCCAAAAGGACAAGTGGTGCGTAAATTTTCTGGAGGGGTGTTTCTCAAAATGCCACCCTGGAAGTATCTGCACGGACTGCGTCCTAAGGGCAGAACTTCAGGAGCTAAAGGAACTTTTTAAATTGTCTGAGGAGAAATCAAGACGGCTGGAAGAAAAGGTGAAAATCCTCGAATCTGAGCATGTGACTCAAATCCGTCGCCTCGTAGCCATCATTGCAGAGATGACAGCCAACAAGGTAGAGCAATAGCAACAAGAAACTCCCAACGACGCGGATGGCTCCTCTGTGAGCCCTCAAGCACCGCGTCGATAGAGACAGGCCATCCATCCGACGTCCCAGAGCCAGCTGCTGCTGGAGTTACTCAGGGTATCAAAAAGAAGAAAAGGAAGAGTAAGAAAGGAAAAACAGTAGATAAAACAGAAGAGAAAGTTTAAACGGAAGAAAAAACGAAGAAGAAAAAGAAGAAGAAAAACAAAAAAGTGGGGAAGAAAGAGGAATCGAAAGAGCCCATACTGAAAGGGAAGCCTCTGTCCTCTGAACCCAAATGCACGAGAGTCATCGTGATCGGTGACTCCCGAGCGCGGGATCTACAGCCCTTGCTAGTGGCCCGCCTTCGCACCAGTGTGAAGGTAAGCTGCCTTCCAGGAAAGGGGAACGGAGAAATAAGGGTAGAGGCTGAGAAATCTCAGATCTCTGAGAACTCAGTAGTTGCTCTCATGGCAAGGGGCAACGATCTCTACCTACGAGGAGGTAAAGTAGGCGCCAGCGGGAAGATCCTGACCACGGTTATGGGAGGATTTGACGACTGTGGGCTAAAAACCCGCAGACGTGTCGTGGTCGGGTTACTCCCAAGACGAGGTCCATCCCGCAATGCTCACGCGAGGAACGTCTCCATAAATCAACGCCTGGGAGATCTTTGTACGGCGGAAGAAGTCTTTTTTGTAGACCCCTACCGCACCTTTTACGGAAGAAATGACCTGTACAAAAGGGACGGAGTGCATCTTTCCTTTAAAAGGGAAAGCTGTACTCGCGAACATGATCCAGGATGTTGTGGAGCGGACCCAAAGAAGTGTCAGGCTCCGAGTAAAGGAGGACGTACGCCAGTACACCCATGTTACTCCAGGAACAACCTTTTCTAAGGGCACAAAGAGGAAAGTGACCCCGCCACAGAGAAAGAAAGCGGGAAACGGAAGAGCGTTGTGAGTCCTACAGTCGGGGACTCCCAGAAAGTTCTTCTGTTTAATGCGAGGTCTATCAGAAACAAATTTCTTGAACCTCGTGGCATCGTAGCAACAAAAGAACCTAAGATGGTGGCCATAACGGAGTCGTGGATAAAACCTCAAGTCGAGATTTTAAATGTGAATTCACGATTCCCGGTTACCAGATCTTCCTGAAAGATAGGCCAGACAGAGAGGGTGGCGATGTGATGTTGTATGTCAAGGATACTCTAAACTAGACGCATTGAAACATCATATCTGACCATGAACTACTAGGTGTTGATTTAGAGATAGGTCTTTCCAGATACAGGACCAGGGTGCTTTACAGACCCCCTGCCCAACTCTTAGAACAGAAAAGGAGTCTGTACCAGCTGTTGGGCGAACTTGTAAAAGACAGAGTGTGTATCGTCATGGGGGATTTCAACATGGGGGAGTTCGCGGAAGAGTTTTGGACTCAATGGGTGAGAGAGCCGACGAGAGGAGACAATATCCTCGACTTAGTTTTCACCTCTGAGGATGACATCGTTGAGGACCTCTTTGTTGGTGAAGAGCTCGGTGGCAATGGCAGTGACCACCGACTAATTAGGTTTGTAGTCAAAGTCCCGAAGGCAAAGCCTGCACATAGTAAATCGAGGAAACTTGATTTGAGAAGAGCAGACTTTGCAGGTCTACGCGCTGGACTGACTGACGCGAGGCTAGAAATGTGCGATGCTGTTGAAGACTCGTGGAACAGTTTCAAAGCCACATTCATGAGTCTTCAATCGCGTTTCATCCCTCTGAAATGCCCCCGTCGGTCTTCGATTCAACCAAAGTGGTTTAATCAAGAAATCGGCTAACTGCTTAGGGAGAAGAGAAATATGTACCGGCAATCGAAGATCTCGGGTGACTTTGACGAATACCGGAGGCTAGCCAGGGGAGTGAAGTTCAGCATAAGGGCGGCTAAGCGGTCTGAGGAACTCCCAGTAAACAGCCGTAAACCAATCCGTCGAACGATTGGCCCTTTGAGGAATGAGGAGGGGACATTAAAGCAATCAGCTGCAGAAAATGCTAACCTCCTCAACGACTACTTCTCTTCAGTGTTTATTGAAGAGTTTGGTCCCATCACCCAGCCAACGAGTTCTTGCTCGGGGGAAAAGCCAGAGGATATGGATTTCACCGAAGGAGAAATAGAAAAGAAGATCAGTGACCTAATGACGAATAAGTCACCTGGCCCGGATGGCTTTCTACCTAAAGTGTTGAAAGGAGTGCGCGATCAAGTATCACGACACCTGAGTGCGATCTTCAAAATGTCAATCCGGACCGAATGCATTCCTACAGACTGGCGTGAAGCGGAGGTGACTCCTATCTTCAAGAAAGGAGACCGTAGCCAACCGTAGAACTACTGACCTATCAGTCTGACTTCGATAGTAAGTAAACTCATGGAGAGCATCATGGTGGACAAAATGACGTCGTATTTAGAGTCAAACTTGCTACTGAGGAGTTCCCAGCACGGCTTTCGAAGGCAAAGGTCATGCGTGACGAACCTTGTGGAATTCTTCCACTTCGTCTTCAGTGAGCACGATCTGGACAAGGCGGTGGATGTGGTCTACTTAGACTTTCAGAAAGCCTCTGATAAGGTACCACACCGCCGCCTTCTCCGGAAATTGCGAACGCTGGGCATAGACGGAAAAGTAGCCGGCTGGATACAGAACTGGCTAATTGGCAGACGGAAACGGGTGGTGGTGAATGGACAGGCTTCTGAGTGGGTGCCCGTTACTAGCGGGGTGCCTCAAGGTTCTGTCCTGGCTCCACTACTATTCATCATCTACGTCAACGACATGGACGGTGACATGGTTGCCAAGATTTCCAAATTTTCCGACGATACCAAGCTTGGTATGAACGTTGCAAAGGATGGAAATACTGCCCGCCTGCAGGAAGATCTTGGGAAGATTGGGGAGTGGTCGGAAACGTGGCAAATGCAAAGTGATGCATATCGGCCACCGAAATCTCCAATCTCAGTATATCCTTAAGGGCACTGCTCTTGAATGGAATGACACTGAGAAGGACTTGGGTGTAACAATCACTAGTGATCTCAAGTTCTTGAAACAGTGCATTGAGGCGGAGAAAAAGGCCCAAAGGATGCTAGGCTACATAAAACGCCAGTTTGGATATCGGAACAAGGAGATTGTACGGTATTTGTACAACTCACTTGTCCGACCGCCCCTAGAGTATGCCATACAATTCTGGAGTCCTTCATTTCGAAAGAACATCGCGAGATTGAAACGCGTGCAAGCCAGGGCAACCAAACTGATTCCCTCTATCAGACATAAAAGTTATGAAGATATATTAAGGGAAATAGATCTTTTCTCGTTGGAAACCCGTAGACTGCGTGGTCAGCTCATCGAAGTTTTCAAAATACTTCGAGGGTTCGACAATGTTTAATAAAGGGATATTTCCACACTTGTTGAGAGCGAACAAGAAATCACGGCTTAAAACTTGAACTGAAGCGTTACAATTGCGATCTGTGTGGAAAAATTTTCACGTACAGTATCTGCGGTAGTTGGAACGCACTTCCAGTGGAAGTCGTCAACAGTGAATCTGTTGACCAGTTCAAGTCAAGACTAGACAGGGTCTTGAAAAATGGCCGTTTAAGGACGTAAAGCATTTGAGCAGAGATGTGCCCGCTCGACTGCTAGTCCAAAGGTACCCTCTTTGAATGGACCGTAATGACTTCTAGGGTACTTTCTTTCCTTGGTACTCTCTCTCTTTCCTTTTCTTTTCTCGCTTTTTTGCTACCTCGTTCTCTTTCAATCTTTCTCCCTCCCTCTCTCTCCCACGACGTTCTGCACCTTTGTTGGTGCGTTTGCATTTTATTTCCTCTCCCCCTTTCTCTCTCTCTTGCTGAGATTTGCCTCTCTCTCCCCCCCCCCTCTCTCTCTATCTATCTATTCTCGAGACTACCGATCGAGAGCAGCTTAGCAGTCTTTCATTAAAAGTCCAAAGGCCATTATCTTTTACAGGCTAATTCTTTTACAGGAACTGCCACACATATACAGATTAATATACTAACGAATCATACATAGTAAACAACTGGAGAGCAAGATATGAGTTCTGTTGTCTTTTAATTTTAAAATCATTAATCTTCCCTAATATAAATATAAACATTCAAATGTAATTTGAAAACAGAATTAAAGAAAGGCAAAAATTGAAATTCCCAAACTATTTTTCATAATAGAAATTTATTAAGATAAAAATTATGAAAAAATCAGAAGGTATCTCAGAGATTTCGGTTCCTTGCAGCTTTACAAACTTCCCGACGGTCGTGCCGCAATACAGCCTCTTGACCTCATCACACTCATTTAATAAGGGCTAATATAACCCCTTTTCCACACAAAAAAGCTGGCTTTCGTTCAATGAGGAGAGTTGTGCGCCCTCTTTCTAGAATCCAACCATCCTCAATTCTTTCGTTCTTTGGGCCTATGTCCTTTTTGCACAATTTCACATACCTTAACTCAACATTTCTTATCAACTTCAGAAATTTTTCCTTTTACAAATCTGTTTAAGCTGGAGGAATATTTTCCTTTCTGTGCTGTCATTGCTACACACTTATGAAAGAAAATTGCTACAAATAATGAAAGCAAATTACTCTTAATAGATATTAATAAAAAATGAACAAACATAAATATAAAAAAATGTATTAATAATAAGTAGATTATAATTATTTCCAAACAGAACAAACATTAATAGACAAAAGATATCGGTACAAACATCAGCAAACCAAAAATGAATGATAATAATCAGCATTACCCACCTTTTAACAACGAACGAGGGTTGGCGTACATCAACTCCACTACCTCGGGGGGAGGGTGCAATGAAGCCAGGCTCTAAAACACTCAGACCATCCAATTAAAAGCAGTAAGAATTAATCTTTATTATTCGTGTTGGTTTTCACCGATTTCCTTTCAATTGTTGCTAATTGGATTGCGAGACTAAATTGGCAAATTTCCGTAGCTGAAATTTGATTAAAAATATACCAATTAAGATGGAATTGATGCCTTAATTGTTTCTCCACATTTTATATATATATATATATATATATATATATATATATATATATATATATATATATATATTGTATGTGTGTGGTGTCTAGAAAAGCTTATATAGTATCATTTGAAAAAAAATATATATATATTGTTATAGCAGTGGCCAATGAAAGGTAAATTTGTGATCTAAGTGATTAAAATGTTATATCGAATTGTGTGTATCTAATATTAATTAACTATGCTAAGTGCTCAAAATCTTTTCCAGCGGCATTAATGTACTTATGTATGCGTCAGCTAAGCCTGGCTTTGTTTTTGCAAAGGCCCGCAATGGCTTAGCCTAATGGACCGAACGAGGTCTAGTCACCCACTAGCTTGTTTCAAGACTTAACCTAAGCACTTATTCCACGATAGAAATTCTACAGTATTCGATTTTATTTAGTTCAGCAAAAGAACCTATGCTGCGTAAGCATTTGACATTGGCTTAACGGAAAGGTTTACTGAAAATGGTAATGGGAATTTGAGAATGTGACAGAATTCCAACCGAAATCAATCCGGGAATTTGATACAAAGCCACCGACACGTCTCGCCGTTAAATGTATTCGTGGCTACTTCGAGGCGGAGGCGGAGGGTACCACTCTAGAGTGCACAGGCAAAGATCTGGAAGACTAAAATCTTGTGCGAGTGACGGCAAATCCTGTATTTTAGTGTTGCAACGATTTCCTCGATCACCGCAGAAATCAGATAGACTTTGTGTCCGTATGAACAAATCAGGTGTTTCCCGAATTTTAAAATCAGAATCGAAAATCAACATTCCACAGCTCTTACACGCCATGAATCTAAATAACTCTGATAACAAACTTGAATTTTGTGAATGATTTCAGTCATTGGAAGCCAAAACGTAAAGTTTACCCTCAAAAATCGTGCGAGAACTATAATTATACCGAGACAAAAATAAATTATTTATTAAATTTAAATCTAACGAAGATTACGTGTGTCCAAAATCGCGATGATGGACATAAGTTTGAGAGAAAGAATATACATATATAAATTTATTTATACTTATATTTTGCCTATTAAACTTACTGGAATTTCCATAAATTTAATATCGATAATTTGAAAACTAGCATTTCTGCTTTTCTCCCAATTTATAAAAATAGAAATTGGTGTAATGAATAAATATCACGAATATTATATTCATTTTGTCCAATTAAATGATTAATTGGACCACCGACCTGTGAACTAATTAATCGGAGCCTCTCTTTCCACATATATGTTCCGCCAGCAGGTTCATTAAGACTTTTGGAATCCGATGGCAGGCAACTCTGCCACGATTATGGCAGGTTCCTTTGTGGTGCGCAAGTATTGAAAGGCAATAAGTAACGAAAGGGATGGGAAATATATCAAACATGTTATGGATATGCTAGATACGGTATACACTGTATAGGTATGTTGAATCCGTCAGACATGTCTTTGACATGTAAAATTGTCAAACATGTTATGGACATGTTGAATCCGTCCTACTTATTATGAACATGAGAAATTAATTCATCAGACATGATTTCCCATGCATATATAATGAACATGCAGCATTCATCAAACATGTTATGGATATATAGAATTCGTAAGACATGTTAGACAGGCTATTAACAGGTAGAATACATTAAACATGTTTCGGACATGGTGAATTTATAACGCATTTTATGGGAATGATGGATTTGTCAAACATGTTATGGACACGTTGAATTTCCTAGAGATATTATAGACCTGTTGAATTCGTCCAAAATGTTGTAGATTTGTTAAATTCGTCAGAATATTTATTAAATGCATAAGATACGTCATGGACATGTGGAATTTGTCAGACATGTTATGGAGATCATAAATTTGTCAGACATGTTTTGAACATTATGAGTACATTAGACATTAAATGATGAATTCGTCAGACATGTTGAGTTTGTCAGACGATATGCACATATTGAATTCGTCTGACATGTTATCTATATGTTGAATTCCTCATACATTTTATGGAAATGTTGATTCGGCAAACATGTTATGGAGATGTTTAATTTGTGTTAGATGTTGAATTCGTTAGGCATCTTTTGCGCATGTTGAATTCGTCATACACTTGATGATCATATTGAATTCAACAGACATGTTATAAGCATGTTGTCAGTGCAACTTTTCAGGCTTGTTTTTGTTCAAAGTAATCAATCACTGCGCTGCTTCACTTTAGGCACTGTCTTCACTCTAAGTTCCTATTTCCAAGTGAATTTGCGGCAATGCGACCTTTCCTAATCTATCGTATATACTTGATAAAATAGACGATCATATATATATATATATATATATATATATATATATATATATATATGATTAGCGCTTGTTGGCGAGCCTATATTCAATTTTCGACCGTGAGTGTCGTTAGTAAATTTCCCTGAGTCTCACTGTATTGCGTGTGGTACAGATCACCATATATGATAGCTATGTATATGGTAATGGAAATGACTGCGAGGCAGATATACAATTTGAATTCAGAGGACTCAAAGGTTCCTATGGAAGATGTGATGCAAAATACCCATAGGAAAAATAAAGAGTAGCTTTTGATATCAAAATAGGTTTTATGTATGAACAGATTTTCTGGAATAAGGTTACAATTCCCTTGTTTCATTTTGGGTAATTTTCCTCTCAAATTAAAAGCGAAAACCAAAGAGGGCATCTCCCGCAGGAGGCTTACAAGGGGAGCTCTGTAAGGAACGTGGTGAAGTTGAGGGAAGTGAAATGTGCGGAAGATAAAGAGTCGCATATCCACCTACAGGCATTAGGGCTGAAAGGGCATAAATGCAGGTGTTGAGGATGAGAAGGCACCACACAATCCTTCAGATGTCAGCCGCAGCAAGATTGCCCATGGTACACCTGACCTTCCCTTGCGGGAATGGGGGGGAGAATAGGTGAAAAGTGTGGGGAGAATGTAAGTGTTACTCCCCCCCCCCTCCAACTGTCCTCCAAAGCATCCTCCTTCGTCGTCTGGCCCTGACCAGAGATTACTGGGCAAAAGTTGGTCGGCGACTAGCCTACGAAATTAGACACCTGCTAAGAAAAAATGTGAGATTAGGTTTGTAAAGAAACACAGTAAAAAGGAAATGTTTAGAAGAAGAAAAAAAAAGCTGAATTACAGCAATGTCAATAAATACTTGAAATGAAAGTTATTTTTCTGTTTCGTCAATACGTCAGCCTCCGCTCTCGCTTTGTATGGGGAATGTGCCCATATCCCTCAAACCAATTGCCTCTTGCCTTTACTGAAATTGCCATAACTTCCCGAGTGGTACTTGACTTTTCATAAAAAGTGACCCAAAACATCCAATCTCGAGGAGGAAATCGGGATGTAAAATGTAAAAGAAGAAAAGTTACGGGCGAGAAAATGAGGTATTGGATAATTATGTTGTGGAAGTTGACACTTATTGCAAGAAGGTGGCACGAAGTAATGTTTTGGAAGCATTCATAACCTACCCGTTGTGGGCATTATTTAAGAGGAGAGGAGGAAAAACTCAAAATGGTATGAGGTCCTTGACGTTTTCGTGGTAGATAGTTACGCCTTGGGGATTGGTAACAAGTCAATAGCATTAAGTCCAATAGACGTTTCAATTTGCGCAGCAATGTAAGATTCGTCCATTTTGTGGTAGTGGTTTATAGGAGAGATCTCGCTGAAGAGGCAATGTTTATTCATCAAAGCGCTCGCTGGAGTGATTACTATAGAAACCTTCATAAGTGAGTATTTTCAAATTTGTATTTCGGATGTCAATTCAGTACTCAGTGATGAGGAATTAATCACGATTTATTTTTTTATCATTTTTCCATAAGTAGTGTATTTTCCTTTCCAACCATTTACGTTCATATATAGAATTTTCAAAGAATGTGGAACTATGTTTTAAGGTATTTGCGGGAATTGAACTGGAGGGATTAATGACTGTGTTTTCTGCTCGATTCAGTCGAAGTTGGGCGAAAGATTGCAGCAAGGGATCTTCCTCTTATTGAATCCGCTCCGCCATAGTTAATGTATAGAATGAATCCGAAGAGAGAAGTAACATTCTTTATTGGATAGTTTCTTCGACCTCGAAGCGCAAGGACATTGCCATAATATTCTCATTTATGGTTTCCAGAATTTGAACATTCATTAAATCTCTTGGGAAAAGGGGATTTCCAGGAGACCTGAACTTTTGGGTTAAGTTTGGCCTAGCGAACAATATACTAATTTTGTTTGAAAGCCACAGATGAAGAGAATAAGCAGTATCTTGAATGACTATAGGTTGCTTCGATATCTGTAAGTGTTCCATATCGAGGCCATGCAGGTTAGGTTAGGTTAGGTTTCACTTTGAGTTACAAGATGAGAAGAACGTCAATTATTGGCTGTTAAAATTTTCCTGGGTGTCTCTTTCGAAATAATCCCGAGGTCTCTCACACTTGCGAGAGCAGGGGCTGGTGTGGTTTGAAATTTGTATGGTGGTTCAAACTGAATGCATAGTACTTCTCCAGAAAGTGGATCTTTAGTGAACTATATCTTACATATTTTATTTTCACTAATATAGTGTTTAACTCATCGACAAAGGTTCCTGGAGAAGTAAGAACAACCATATGCGAATAGTAAATTCATGTAATTATCCTCGTGGAATTTTCATTTTCAATTTTCATACAAATTTTCTGTCTGTCTGATTCACTAATAACTGCTTTGAAAACTTTAGCTTAGGTAGTGTCACGCATCTCTTCCTACTCTTAGGCGCGTAGCTCCGTTGATTAGAAGCTGCGCTCCCGGTAGTTTAAACATTTTTTTTTAGGAAGATGTACTCTTAGGATAGGTACATATGTCCTTTGTTTCCTCATTCCGAGCAGTATTCCATATTAGCTTAAGGACAGGCCTTAGTATTATGCTCTTTTATATTATAACACCTAGATATATGGAGAGGGAAAATAAGAGAAACCACAAGTAGTACAAAGTTCTTTATTACTGACGTTTCACTGAAGAAGCTCCAGAGGAGCGAAACGTTAGTAATAAAGAACCTTATACCACTTATGGTTTCTCTTATTTACCCTCCATTTGTTGTTTTCTGGTCCTTTTTCTGTCATTGACCTCCTGCCGAAGACTACTTTAGAGACGTAGGTATATGTTTTGAATGTGCTAAATCGATAGTCTTCATTACACTTACGCATCTCTCAGATATGACGTAATGCCCATATACAGAGATGTCGAGGAATCGAACCGCACCAATAATCAATTCACCATAGATAATGGCGAAAACATTGTCTTTCCAGTTTTACGGAATAAAACAGTGTGAAATAGTACCCGCGTAGTTTCTTTCATTAGGAGGTAGAAAAAAATAATTAGGGAAGGAAGGAGAAAGTAGCGCGAATCGTATTACCTGCCTACGAGTAACTAACACTATTAGTACTTTGCCAACCACCCGGAGCATTTCCTCAGCCTGGCGCTTTCTCCTTTCTCCAGCTTGAAGTGCTTTTCCTCAGCATTATGAACCCCGAAGAGCCTATGAGCGCATCGTATGACGTTAGATTCTTCAACGACGTCACTAGCGGGGAAATACTCAATGATATTTATGATGGCGGGCTGAGGAAAGTGAAGCGAAGAGTCCTACACATAAATCTGTGCCCGCATCCGTCTTTGCGATGTTAGAAGGAAGAGGAGGTAGTCGAAAGCGAAGGAGACTGGCGTGAAAACTCAGCATTCAATGCAGGCGGGGACTTGTTGCTCACAGCTGAGGGGATCGAACATGCTGCCCCGTTCTCGCTCCGCCTCTTTCTCCGCGTTGCGTCCGTCCCGATCACACTCGTCCATCCCTTGCCGGTTGCCTTTACGGTCTTGATTGTTGCCCCATATTCCGTCCTGCTTACCTTTGTCCCTCCGAGATGTGAGCCTCGGGGTGCACCCTAAACGGGCCCTCCAGCCCTTGGAGAATTGGTATCTCCGCGTGGGCGATCAGTGGCAGTGGTCATGGCGATCGAGGATATGGAAGGCGAGCTGAAGACCCTGATCCGCTGCGATGTTATTTCCTGGTCGAGGGCGCGCTTCTCTTCATCCGGCGTGGGGAAGTTCCCTACGGGGTTCGATTCCTTTCACACTGGGAGGATGCTTTAGCTCATGCGATGATGCGACTCGACTATAAAGATAATTTAAAGTTTAGGTCGAAGGAAGCAGAGATTGTCCAAATCAGCATAGTTTACGCAGTTTACCTCTGGTAGAAAATTTTGTTCGACATGAAAATGTGCGTTCATCCGAATAATTGAATGCCAAGAATTGAACAAAAACGCCGCTTTAAATACCATTCAGTGGACATTAACTGCGAACTTTAACCTCCTCGCTCATTGATTCATTTTATGTAGTAAATTTTAAGATTTGGAAACTGGTTTCCCGGCATTTATTCAGATAAAGGAAGCGATGGAAAGGCTTGAAGAAGCCTCAGTTAATGTTGAGGCATTCTGACATAGCTATGAATGCAGCTTCCATTGACTTTTTCCTCCTGCTGGTGGTTGCATGTACTACGCTACCACACTTGCCGCTTCATAGTTGATGCGGAGTTTTGAGTCTTACAAGAGCTCTGTGAGCGCGTTACTAAACCACTCTGTGGACACATTCTGTCTATGTGATTTTACCCTGGTGTCCATGCCCCCGTATGTCGACATGTTAACGAGTTGGCTTGACATATCAAACTACTTAGGAGATGTCCTGCTATAATCAATACGCCTTATTTCAAAATATGTCCATATTTGTAACAATTTTTCTTCTACTGAAATTGTATTTAAGAAAACAGAAAATCCTCATCATTTTAACATTCTTAATCATTAATTGTCCTTTTCCTTATCTTTATCTTCTTTTAACTTATCTATTCTTATGATTTATTCTGAGAACACTTCCTCAAATTAGCGTGTCCATAAATATGCGATACAAAGTAGATTTTAAGAAATTGTAAAGATTTAAATGTAGAGAAATAGAAAGGGAAGGATTTAAAATTTTATATAATTTATGTTTCTCTATGCTAGAATATGAAAATAGGAGAGTAAACGAGGTTAAATCGTTCGACCTTTTCAAAGGATCGGACATTTATAGGATCTGATTGACGCCCTTATGCAACGCGAAGCTCACGAAAGCAGGGAGGGAGGAGTCGATACGCTCTTTTGCTATAACTTTTCTTCAGTCTTTATTCTTTTTACTTGATCTAAGATATAATTTATCTTTTCTTTGTTTTTCATGTTATATTTTCTTGTTAATCACCATTTCGCGATCGAATACACAAATTTCTTCTTTATTTTCACTCGAGAAAAGGACTCTTGAATCCCGCCTCAAAATACTCATTATTAGAATAAAATTGCTTTCAATTCCCTAAACTAGATTTTAATGGTTTTCGTAAATACCCCGCAGAAAGTATTCATTGTCGAAGCAGGTATGAAAAAGCTGTAGCAAACAGATTCAGAGTTGTATGGAAGAGCTGTAGCAAACAGATTCAGAGTTGTATGGCACTAAACACTATCGTTAGCCTTTTATTCCTTAAAACAAGCGAGCCATTATAAGTATAGCGGTTATATCTAGGAATATTTAAGAGTATAAGAGTACATAAAGTTACTCTAAAAGTCTTTATGCACTTATTAATGCAATTAACCTCCCTATGAAATCGATAAATATTTACAAATAGGCAACATCTCAACAATAACGCAGTAGAATTGTCCACAATCTACATAGTTACACCATTGTCAAAGATAAATGAATCGAAACTAAGAGCAAGACACTTTGGCAAAACACATCGATAACATTACGAAAGCGAGCGAAACACACCGAAAACGTAACGAAAGCGAGTGAAAAACACGATAACATTACGAGAGCGAGCGAAACAATAAGCGAACAAAATGGACGTGGAACGATGTCATAACCAACGTTTTAATGATTAACCCAAATGCAAGACACTACACAGATATAGCAAGAAATATGAAAAAACATATGATGATCCTAAAACATAACTACATAGACGGAAGTGAATTAATATATATATATATATATATATATATATATATATATATATGATAATAAATCCACATAATGATAAACATATAGACTTCTTCTTCTTCTCTGCTTTTCCCTACTCGGGATCGCCGTTCTTGATGAGTCGTTTTACTCTCATTCGGTAAAAGACTCCTCCATTCAGGTTTTGGCAGAGACTTTACGGACGGAACCCCTTCCTGACTTTAACCCTCCCTATTTATCCGGACTTGGGAGCGGCGCTGAGTTTGGCTGGATCCCCCCCCCCCCTCCCCAGTGGCTAGGTCGATAAACATACAGTGTATGGTCATTTAACAACAGAACTCCGCGCCGTCTCAGTCCCAAGGGGCTTAATTAGTCTTCTATTTCGACTTAATTATGTTTCACCCAGCTAAGGTCCATCTAATAGGTCAGGCTAAGGTCCATCTAATAGGCCTGGCTAAAATCAAGCTAATAGGCTCGCACCCTTGGTGAACTCAATGAAAGGACGTGGTTCTTCCAAAGATACAGGACTCCATGTATCTGCAAGTTTTGTCTCGGGTTTTGCTTTTGTCAGATATGTTGTGTTTATGTGTTGAAGTGTGTTTTGTCCCAGGTCATGCCGGTGCCGTATTTGTATGTGTCTAACTTTAGGGAGTGACCGCACCCAAGCCTTGCCAGGGCGACCCTTGAGGGCTCTTTTGTCCCTATTGCTGGTTGAACAGCATCGAAAAGTTGTTTTGACGTCATAGATTTGATTCTATGCCACGTTATATGTGCCTGGATGGTTTGGTGGGTAGATGTGGTCTGGTTACGAGGCAGCGGGATCTCATGGGATATCTCTGTGTAGCTTTACTAGTGTTTCGAAAGGCATGTAATGGTGATTTGGGTACTAGGGAGAAATTGCGTTCTGTGGAGGTCTGTGGAGTGTTTTGTGTGCATGTGCCTTTGTTCGGAGTGTAAGTGACTCCTGCGTGTAGGTGGAGTGCTTTGTTTTGTTTTCTGGTGCCAGGTGAGTGGATGTGATGGGAGGATAGAGTACTTGTAAGTATGAGCGATGGACTCCTTGGATTGCATTTGTGGTTCCCGTGAGTGCTTGAAGTGTGTTCATTTTGGTGTCGGCTTTGTTGTGTTATGTATTGTGGGAAAGATAGTCCCGTGTCCAATGTGACGCCGATCACTGTAGATGTTGAATTCAAGAGGAGTTAGGGTGTTCGATTGCCTGATGCCTGGGTGTTTGTTGTACTCCATTTTGCGGGTTGTGAAGAAGAAAACGGAAGCTTTTGAAGGTGACACGGTCATTAGATCCTGTTGCAGCCATCATTCGAATCTTGTGCTGTAGCGCGGTAGTGCTGTAGATCACGCGCTCCGTAGATGTAATTAGAGTGTTTAGTAGCAGAGGCTGTGATTTCACCTGCATAGCTGAAGAGTGTGATTTTTGTGACAGAGAGTTGATGGAGGAAAACGTTCAAGAGGATGGAAGATAAAATGGATTCACGGTACAGTGTCTTCCATTTGTTGGTGGCAGCTTGTCGTAGTGGATCACTTGAGCTTCTCCACCTGTGAGGAAGATGGAAAGCCTATTTTATTAGCATGAATCGAGTGTGGTGTTTGTTTGGTTGATGAGAATGTGTCTGGATGCTGTGTCGAAGGCTTTGCTTATGTCTATTGTCGCCATTACTGTCATGTGTGGTGGTATGATATGGTTGGAGCTTCCTGTATGAGTTGGGTAGTGTTGGTATCCCGTTGGTTGTTGAGTCCCTCTTTTATCTCATTTGGAGATTACAAGAATAAACTACCAGGGGGTTCCTCCCTTTGGTAGGCCCTGAAAATTGGCTCGGAAAGAAATTGGTAAGGTAGGAGGAAGTAAAAAATGTGAGAAAGGCACATAACTGTAGTAGTCTGGAGAGGTTTCACCTGATGATGTAAAGTCATGGCCAAAAGTTTTGAAACTAATATACCTACACATATATTCTTTTTTTACTCTCTTTTTAACTTACCTGATATAAATAATTATTCTAATATTTAAATTATTACAGGTTTATTAAAAAAATTAGAATTTCAAAAAGAAAAAGAAAAAAATGAGTGCATTTATTCGCTGAATCAAAAATCGCTCTCTGGTCCTGTCCGTATAGGAGGTGAATTTCAGGACCTGGAGCTTTGCTATTCCATCAAAAGGGTAAAATGATGACAATTGTGGCTTAAATGAATAATGTTCTTCAATTATAATCTATTTCGTAATATTTCGGAGGGGTTAAAAAACTTATTTTAGTCTTTTTCAATTCCAGAAACGGTTCTTTCCAACTATTGTTGCTCTGAGCCAAAGTAACCAAAAATGCAAGGAGATAATTGCTAAGGGCATTGCATCAAGAAGCGCTATCTTTAGGGTCCTTGATAACCTTAAAAAGAGTAGTTAAACTCCCGCGAATAATTCTTGTGGAAGGCAAAAGAGATTCGAGTAAACTTCATTACCGCCTTCTGGGAAGGTCTCCTCACTCAGCTCAAGGATCGGGTTGCCTCCAGTGCCAAGTTTGCTCACGATTGGAAAGGAGCAGGCGTGAACGCTTCAGCGCGCACTCTGAGGTGGAGACTTTTCTACAAAGGACTAAAGTCGATATGGGTTACGAAGAAGCCTCATTTCACCAAGAAGAACTTTACGGAGAGGCTCCACTTTTCTAGGAAATATAAAGCATTCAGTGTTGAAGAATGAGGCAAAGTGGTATTCTCTGATGAAACTCCCTTGCGCTTGCTTGGAGCTTTTGGAAGATCCCTCACTATGAGGAGAAAAGGGTAGAGCTTTCACCTTTCCTGTGTCGTGCCCACTGTGGAGAATCCAGACCCTCCCCATGTTTGAGTCTGCTTCTCAGCTCAGGGAACTGGAACGCTAACAATTTTGCCCCAAAACACTGCCATGAACTAAAATTGGTACAAAAATGTGTTTCTTCAACCCCTTTCCCCAACAATTCAGGACAAATTAATGGATAATAGCTCGATTTTCCCGTATGATGGTACACCTTTGCACAAAGGAAAAATAATAAAAAAGTTCCTGGCTCGCAATAACAACGAACCTTTGCACCTTGGCCCAGGAATTGGCCAGATTTTAACCAAATAGAGAAAGTGTGGGCGATAATCAAACTGGCGGTTGATAATACAGATTGTGAACAGTTGCAGGTTATTGAACAACAATGGAGCAAAATCAGTCAAGATCTCATCGTAAATTGGGTCTCCAGAATGCCAATACGAATAGAAGCAGTCCTGAAGAACAAGGGACATCGTTGTAAATATTGACTGCGAACATCAATTAACTGTATTGATTAATAAGTTTGGGCTCTAAATTTTTGTATATTTCACCTACAAATAACGATACAAACATACTAAAACAAAATGTCACGCTTGATTAGTTCTATTAATTTTTATATAGGAAAAGATATAGAAGCTTCGAAACGTATGGCCATGAAAGTACATATGTGTGTTCCTTAACCACAACGTCCTGGCATTTTGGCGGCGTAGCCCGATAACTTAAACTCCCTCCTCTCTCCCCTCGCCTCTAGGATAACCAGCAGGGCCGCCCAAAACCACTTAATGAACTAATCATCAGATACTTGACCCCGGTGAGCCTAACATTGGTTAAACCAGCAAGATTTCCCCTAAGAGTTGATATTTAATTTCACTTCATAAACGAAATTAGAGGAGCGTCGGCATAAAGCTAGAAAGTGCCCTTTAGGGTTAGCTGAAAGACGCTCTGATAAAAACCGTTAGAGGAGGATACTTAAGTCCGCCGCCCTCATCACCTTCCCCCCTCCTTCCCCTACCCCCAGTGGGGGTGAAGAAGTATATATGCCGATTACGGCAGAAGAATGAAGAAGTTTGAGAGAGTCATCGAGACAGCGAAGTCCGGCATAAGTGCCCGGCAAACCAATGAAAGAGACACAGAAGAAGCTCATCATGAGCCAGTTCCTGGTGGTCACACCGTAAATTAAGCATCTTGTCTAAAAAATATCGTGTTAGTCATCGAAACAACGAAGTCCGGCTCAGTGCCCGGCAACCCTACGAAAGGAACACAGAAGAAGCTCATGCTGAGCCGGTTCCTGGTAGTCACACCGAACTTTAAGTTAACTTATATTTAAAAAACAAGTTTAACTAGTTCTCGTCAGAGAAATCCCCTATCCTGGTGTACAACAAAACTCAGAGATAGTCCTCGCCATGGAAGAATACCCCAAAGTGAACTCCCTCAAGCACCCCCTTTCGTCAAAGGATTCACTTGTTTGCTCATCGCTTGTCAGTGCCAATTATTCCCAGATTAACCCGAAGAGTGGAAGAAACATACTTTCCCCGTCCCGTTGGTGAAATCATTTCACCAAGGCAATGTGCTTAACGCCATCCGTAGCACGCACCGAATTCCTCTGTAGCTTTAAAGCTATTCCCCGTCATACAACATCTGGAACGGCAGTTGACGCGCCTGCCCGAAAACAACATTCTTGAGGCGACATAAAAATTGAGGCCAAGGTCAGTCTCAAACCCGATTCCCATGTGTTTTTTTAAAGGTAAATGAATTCCATCATCTCTCTTTTTGGAAGGTCAATTAGCGTTCAATATCAAAGTGAGCTATGGGTCAACCATTACTGTATATTCAATTGTGTAATTTAGTAGGCCTCACTTAAACTTGTTTAATTCAAAACTGTGTAGTTTATTTGTTAGAGTTCAATTTTTGTTCATGTTGCAATTAAAGTTCTATTTTTCTTAGAAGCATTTAATTCAATCCTCGAAACGCTGAGCATGGCACTAGAAACCCCCAAAGATTAAAAATAACGTAATAATAATAATAATAGAAAGAAAACTTAATCACGGAGTTTTGAAGTACGTACCGAACCTATACGTACATACACCATCCCTCGGTCCTTGCTATACCATGACAATATGTAAACATGAAACTTTATTGATAGTAAACTTGGAAAGCGGGAGAGGGCCCAAAAGATCTTGTCACTATCTCAATGGCCACAGAAGTCTTATTTTTTCCATTGAGGCGCGAAAATAAATAAACCGAGTATGACTCAATAGAAAGCAATAAGAGATTTCTCGCCTCATATTTTATCTGTGCAATGAAGTGTGAGAATGCCTGGAAGCCTCATGTATTTTTATATTACACAGCGAGTCGAGGTTATTTTGAAAACACTGGTCATTTTCTGTTACCAAAAACCACAATTCTTTTATTGACTATTTTGATCAGCGTGTATGGTACACTTATACATAGCAAATTAAGTAAAATAATTATTCTAAGACATGGAAGAATTTAATAGACATCAATAATTTCATGGTAAAATATAAGTGCTGGACGAAAATTTTTATAAAATGAACTTATTCAAAATAAGGGTTAATTTTTCAAAGTCCCTCGGTGAAAAGTTCTAAATGGGATCAAGGTGAAGTTAGGAAGTTTAGCAACGATTCAAAATCTCGGCAAAATCCGATTACTTAGATTTATTATTTTGACAACTATGAAAATTAGGGGTTAATTTGGATACTTTGATAAGGTTTATTGCTGTTAGAACACGAACGTTTGTTGCTCTTATGATGCATTATTTTTATTTTATAGGGACCATCACACGAGGCGACCATGGTGGCGTCACCATTTGCCCTAGCCTCCACTCACCACCGTGGCCGCGCGGAAAGTCGAGTTGTGTGTGAATAGATCGGTTAGTTTATCTGTAAACATGTGGTGGCGCCACCAGCTTTACCACGCCTCCACAAGTTGGTGGAGCCACCAGAGGCTGAGCCTGGAAAAGGTTCCCTCCTTTGTGGCTCTGTATACCTAATTTTTAGAGTAGAATTTAGCCTCTAAAAGTGACGAAAAGAATGAGTAACCATGTAGCAAGGTTGGCAGCAGACGAGCTCGTAAGAGATTTTTTTATGTTTGCCCTTCAGGCATCCATGATTCCTTGCTTAATGTCTCCGTTTCTCTCTTCCACAGAGTTGGCAGGCGCTGTGGTGCGCTTGCGGAGGGAATTCAAGCGGTGTCCTCATTGACGAGAGGTTGAGCAAGCTCCATGAAGGTGTATGGATGCAAGGCGCCATCTACGTGACCGTCGTGATCGCCCTGTACATTATCGGATTCAGCCTCCTCCTCTTCCAGGGAGAGAGAAGTTTCAACAGCGGTTGTGCAGGAGGAATCTTCGGTTTCCATTTAGGCTGCCCAGATTACTGTCACGCCAAGCGTAAAAAACTGTATCGAAACCGCGAAAGAAACAAAACAAAGGTGAAAAATAAGAAGCAGATGAGGGAAATCGAACTTCGAAGGTTGCCAGATGGAGCTAGGAAGAGGCTTCAACCTATCGGTGAAGTCAAAACTGAGTTCGAACCTCTTAGAAGTGGCTCGGCAGCCGATGAAGACTTGAATTCAAACTCGAAGCCAAAGCAACCGCTCATAAAGGTCACACTGGAATCATGTTCGAGAGATTCTTCCCTCGGCGGCAAGAGTTCGACCTCACATCTTCTCTCTTTTATGTAGATAAAGTTTGAGCTTATAATTACATGACTCTTACTTAAAACCCATTTTGTCATAGTTGATCATTCGAACTAAATGACAACTAGATTCTGGCGATTTCAAAAATATGTCTAAGAGCATTATCATTTCGATCATAACATAATATTTTCAAAACATAATTATCAATTGTCATTTCATAATGCTAATAAAGACAGTCAGGTTAAGATACCCCCAAAACTGGAAAGAAGAGTTAGTAAACGGATTTATAAGGACACCATTGAAGTTTTACCCAATTAATATGTAGAGCTCTTCGTACATTAGCAGTAAATGTTCTTCGTAGATATATATATATATATATATATATATATATATATATATATATATATATATATATATATATATATATAGTTCCATTGTTGGGCAAAAGCCTTCATAAAAATTTCCAGTGCCAGTAGACAGTGCCGGACTTTACCTCGTCACTACAACCATTGATAGAATTTCATCTTCCTACTTCCTACTAGGACGTCTTCTAGGTCCCTGTATATATGCGGTTGTTCACTTCAGGATTTCTATCATCATCTTCCATTAATTCTTTTAACATTGTGCATTTGTTAATTATAATTTTCATTTTGTTTACTAAATCCGTTATTCCGTCTGTTTTTAGCCAGTATTGCTTTTATGGTCTCGATGTTATTCTTAAACTACCCCATTTTCTGAGTGCTTTGGTAGCCAATTTTAACTTCCGTATATTGGAACTATTAAAATACATTAACTAATGTTTATTTTGACTATGTAATCTAGCTTTACTACCAACCTAATTTGGTTTGATTTCTTTTTCCAGGCTGCTTTCAGGACTCACAAAAAGTCCTGGGAAACTCAGTGCCGTAAACTGTTTTAGTGAGATGGGTTCCCTCAGTCTTCTCTTTTTTATTACTATTCTTCTATTGATTGAGTGACGTCGAAATGGCAAAGTTACAGGCTTGTAAGTGTACAGAGTGGTCCGAAAGTCTTCTCACACTCAACGAAAAGTAATGTACGTGATCAAGTGCCCATACACTTTAATCAGCCTCTTTTCTAAAGTGTAGGAGCTGGTAGCAATAGAAAATTGAAAGAATATTTACGGGGGGGTGACAACACTTTCCGACCACCCTGAAGAATGGGCGCCAATGTAGGTGTTCCTTGCTCCTTCATTGCGTAACATTCGTAGTTTCGAATCGATGTTGGCTGAATTGAAACCTTTACTTTATTTAGAGATTTCATAGAGAGAGAAACATTTTGTCTCTTATTCACTGCATATGATCATCCATTACATTACATTTTAATTTGGATATTTTTTCAAGATTTTTCCAAAGATTCTTTCGTTTTAAACAAAGTTTGTGTGAAAAGAGAACGTGAGCGAATTATTAGAGCTTCTCTAGTTCGGACACGACATCCATGCCGATGGTCTTTTCCCTATTTTACAAAAAATCCCATTAAAAGGTTTTCTTTTCCCTTTAAACCGAGAAAATAGGAACCGATACCTTCAAAATTTAGATGAATGATTTCCCCATTTTTTTTAAAATATGATGAGTGCATTTTTTACTTGTAAAAATTAGAGGAGTACTTTCTAACCTAACCTAACCTAACTCATCAGAGCTTATAGGGGGAATGTAATTGAAATGACCCATGTCCACCTCCAGCCCCAGGGAGAGGAGGACTCTCAATGCAGTTTTTTCTATATTCTAAAAAGAATAGTTCAAGGACATTGGTATTGGAAACCTCTAAAACAACTTAGACCAAAACCCCGTTTACATAGCCGTGTGGGGCGCAGGCCATGCGAAGCGCAAGCTCCCCAGTAATGAGGAGTACCGCAGGTTCGGCTTGTATATACATACTATAGATACTTCTTAAACCGGCTTTTTCTGAGATATGATTGCAGGCGACTGTCTGTGTTAGTGTTTTGACTAGAACCTTTAGAAAAAGAAATTAATTTCTTTTTTGTCGCTTAAAAAAAAGAAGTGTAGGAATGTAGAGTTACACCATGTCACTGCAATCTCTTTTAATCATTTTTCAAAGTAGAGGAGTTTATCAAGAGTTCTTCTTCCACCATTAAAATGCTGATGTCACACCATCTTCACCAGCTGCTTTACCATTTTTCCTGCTCTTAAGGGCGTGCAAAATGTTGTATACTCTATTCCTGGGTGGACATCCTCCTAAATTAATGTCTAGCTGATATAATGTCTAAGAGTCCATTATAAAGTGAATTTATTGATAGAATTCTTTTTTCTTTAAGAAAAATATATTTTTTGCTATATTTATTACATTGTTTGTCTTGTACTGTTTTAAGTTTGAATTTTGCAAACTCATTTTCACTATATTTGCATTATGTCTTCTATGAGTTTCCCCCCGTCGTTTTTATTTTTCTTGTTGAGATAATCCTATTTAATTTTCTCTAATTGTTCGATATTGTCTCATGTTTCATCTGACGATCTTTCAGTATCTTCCGTTAGTTGGCAAAACACATTGTCAGAACAAAGGGCGGAAGAGTCACGACACAAAACCTAAATGGAAGACTTCTGTATATAAAAGGATCGATAAGACGACCTGGTAGAATGGGACAAATGAAAGTGGCATATCAAGCGCTTGGAGCCTCATTAATGGAAACTACTTGGAGAAACCTTTGCCTAGTCCTCGTTGGAATTTATTCATCATTTATTTTGCACATTAAAGCTCACTCAAGGTTAAGAAGAAAGATTTGTCTTTGAAAGAAGGTTTTTTTTTAAACAAACCAATACTGAAAAATGAGGCAGATTTACATTCCAATTCTCAAGACGATTTCGCTAAAAATCTGTAACCATTAAATTTCGTATATATATATACATATATATATATATATATATATATATATATATATATATATATATATATATATATATATATATATATATATATATATATATATATATATATATTCTTTGAATGGTGCTTTATATTTAATCCTCCTTTCTGAGGTTTTCGAAATTTACAAGATATTGTGTAAAAATCTTAACATTGATTTAAATTTCGGAATAGCTTTTATTTCTAACTCAAAGATGAAATTCTAAATTAATAAAAATTCTGAAATACCGACTTTGGGGGGACAGAGGGGCATTGCATAAACTTGAAAATGATCCAGAGCTGAAAAATCAATGACGTTGTCGCTAAACTGCTAAGAAAATGGGATAAAATTGGTAGCCGTCAAAGACGATCAGTTTGCAAATTTTCACTGATTAATTATAGAATATTGAAGGTAACAAAATAAGGTTTTCCCAACCGATTCACAATTTATGCTATGGAAAGGAAGAGTGACGAGAACAGAGGAAAATAGAAACGACAGGTATAGCCAGAATAACAAGTACCAGTTGGCTAGTTTTGATGTATCAAAGCTCAAAATTACGAACTGGAAATGGGATGGTACGCACTAACAAAACCTGGAAAACCTTTCCGCAATGAACCCAAACAGGATGAGGTTTTCACTCCTGTTGCGAGGAAATTCGACCAATGAGGTCAATATTGACGAGGAAAGAAAAATAAACATCTCAAAAATGAGCCGCTGTTTATTCGGGGACAAAACTTCCCTAATTAATCATTGACATCTCCGACAGAAGGGTTGGGGTTCGTAAAAATGGGGCAAGTGACAAATGTATGGAAGATACATAACCCAATTAGTCTAGTAAAGCTTTTTAAAGAGAAAGGAAAACCATCTCCCAGCGCGCCCTGATTTCCCTCCACCCCTTCTATTTCCCAGGAGTCCCCTTCCCCCCGAGACAAAGAAAACCTCGCGGCGACAGCGTCGCCTGGAGTCGCACTTAAACTGTACGAACTCTAACATTTGAGGGGCGAGGTGAGGCGGGGGCCACTGGACCATGCACCTTCCCCCTTTTCTCTAGACCCAAGAATGGTGACCTTGCTGGGGGACGGTGCGCCTACCCCAGAAGTCAAACTTCACCCGAATAGACCTTAGGTTGTTTAGTCCCCTGCTGGGATCCTCTACATCGACTAGATATCACAGGCCCCCGAGGACTCAAAAGGAGGGGAGGGACCTCCTCCATCAGGTGAAACCCCATGACAGCTAAATCCTTCCCCATTTCCAAGGTAAGAGATAAGAGGCTTCACCCCTATCCCTTTCCTCTCTCTAAAAGAAAAATAGAGGTTTGTGTCCCTCTCCTTCCGAAAGGACTCTGGGGACATACGGGTCACCTTCCGAATCGGTGGGAACCAGGCCAAGGATAGCGCGTCCGACCACCTCGCGACGCTCTCGGTTGTGGAATGAAGGTGCCAAAGGACTACGACTAAAGGTAAGGTTAGCGTGTGCTTCGTAGACACTAGGGCTGCCAGCTTCAAACGATTTCTTGGCATTTACTTCAACAGATAGCGACATGCTACTCAAGGAACACACGTTCCTTAAACAGGCTCTCGTTAGAATACTTGGTATAGAACCAAAGGTCTTCCGTTTATCGGACGGGATCTTTCTGGTGAATGCGGCTATTCGTTCACAAGCGGGTATTATAAGTGTCCTTGAGATACTTAATACCTCGCCGGTGAGTGTCACGCCGCATTCTACCATGAATATTGTAAAAGGAGCATTTTACTCGAGGTAAACCGTGGACTACTCCGTAGAGGACATCACTGAAAGACCACGGAGCGGTCAAGTTCGAGGGTGTGAGGAGGAAACGGGGAGCAATGTAGCTCGAATATGTTAGAGAAAAGGTCCTGAATGTTCCGGATGGGGACCTAATCTCTTATCGAGACGCCAAAGAATTGGTCGTATATATGGTTGGCGTTGGTCGGGGCATGATTTTGCTTTGTTTTTGTAGACTAGTTGTTTGTATCTTTTTTTTACTTGTTCTTTTACTTTGTTGTTGTTTTTGCTGTTGGTCCTGGTTTTTAATCTAGCCTAAGAATTAGGCTAAATGCTTTTTCACCGACCACGCCCTCGTCGGCGGTCGCCAGTTGAGCTACATTGAATAAAAAGAAAAGAGTAGTTTCAAGAGGAGACTACTTGGCGCAATGGACGAGTGGGATTACCTGCTACTCTCCAGAGATAGCGTACTTTCCACATGTTGGACTGATTCCATTTATGGTGTAATTAATGGGTGAAGATGTAAAGTATCTGTTGTAAGATGTCCTTAAGTAAAAAATATGTATGACAGACAAAGGGCAAATTAAACTTTTCTGAACAATTGTCTATCGCCATAATTACATATTACAGGATGTTTTTTGCCATAATTATTGTTAATGACTGGCAAGTGTGCACCTTGTTGCCAAAATCAAATGACAATCAATCCTAAGACCCCCGAAAAGAAAGTAACCTGATAAAAAAAAGATAACAGTAAAGAATATGATTATAAAATACGATTTATGCAAAGCAAAAAGTATAAAGCAAAATGAAAGAAATAAAACGCAAAGTCTAAAATATGGAAAGTCGAACTACAAAGGAATTAGAGCCTAAATTACCTCGCCTTATTCATTTATATGGTTAAGTTTCATTTGATCGAACCATCTATGCAACACCTTGAGTTATGGTTACAAGCTAATTGGTGTGGAGGTGTGACAGCAGATGCTTTCTGCCTAGTATTGAGCGCTGGATGTTAGAAGTTAGAAAAAAAATGAATGAAATTGGTGATTATTGTTATGAAAAGTTTATGCCAGGAAATAATTTTACGGCGAACTTAAATACCCGTGTTCTAAGTTCGTGTCAATGTATTCATGTCAAGAATTTCAGATGTCATCTGCTGCAATGTTCAAGGCATTTGAAAACTAAAAGAAATCAAACTGTTTAAGATAGACACGCCAATTTGGTGCACAATGAAAAACACCTCTATTAAATAAATAAAATTATATATTTATTTCTATTCTTAAAATAAAGTTTTAGTCCAAAATTAAAAAGAAAAATAAGCAAAAATAAATTCGAAGTCATCATTGCTTCTCTAACAGCCTTTTGCAGGCGGTGTTTCCATCTTCTTAGTTGGTGCCTGAAGAATTATGCCTTTTTCGAATTACTCTACATCTTAAGTTTGGAAGATACAAAAGAAGGTTGAAGGAAAAAGATTATGACTGTAATCGGGCGGGAGAGGGTGTCATTTGCCACTTAAATTTCTGCAATGTCGCCTTCGCTACTACCTTCGAGGAATTCGCCAAACCATCATCATGATGGAAACAAATGCTATTATGCAAATTTCCTTCTCTTTTTTGGGGCCAAAATAGGTTTCAATTGTCTCAAGAACCCTTCATAACAACCCGCACTGATTGCTCTTTTTCGTTCAAGAAAGTCAATTAAGACTAATCCATAAGCTTTTCCCCAGACTGTCGTCATCACATTTGCTGATTGATTTCTCTTCCTTAAATTGACTGGTCACGAAGAATATGTTGAAAACCATCTCTAAAGATCGAATTTATGAACACAAGTGTCAGCCACACAAAATAGTCTGTCTCATGAAATCTTGATCGGTTTCAATTTTGGTCCAAAGGCTCAAGGAAAGATCAACCCGTTGAGCAAACTGATCTTCGGGCAGCGCTTATGGCGCCCATCGAGCTGATAACATGAGGAGAACCAAGATGGCCACTGAAAATCGAATATGCTGAACCATGTGAAATTACAATTTCACTACCTATAAACTAAATGCTTTTTTCTGGTCTTTTCCCAAGAGTTCCCGGATTGCAGTTGCAGTTTCTTCATTGGTTGGCGTGGATGGTCTTACTTCAGTTTCTTCATTGGTCGACGTAGATGGTCTTTCATCAGTTTCTTCATTAGTCGACGTGGATGGTCTTTCTTCAGTTTCTTTATTGGCTAAGGTGGATGGTCTTTCTTCAGTTTCTTTATTGGTTGACGTGGATGGTCTTTCTTCAGTTTCTTTATTGGTTGACGTGGATGGTCTTTCTTCTCTGTCGTCATCTTTTAAATTTTCTCTGCCTTCCTTGAAGCGATTAATCCTCCTCAAAACCGTATTTCTGGTAGAGTGGTATTACTGGTAGAATGCAAAATTTCAATTATGTTCGAACACTCAGTACTGTAAAAAATTGGGTGTTAACACCTAACTAAAACAAATGGCTTAAAAAAGTGCTTTTTCTATCAAGACACCTTGTAGCAAGACACCATGTAACAGGACACCTTGTAACAAGACACCTTGTAACAAACCTAAATAAATGATACGAAATACCTGCAGGGTTTCACATATCCCCCAAACATCTTTAAGCACGTGTGCACTTGAAAAGGTTTGGTCAGAACGGAATAGGTGCTACTCACCCACCAATTCTTTTGACCATCCATCATACATTATAAATATAAGAGATCCGAAACCACTACCTTGAGGTATACCAAAAACGAAATTTAAGTAACTAAATTTCTCATCCGAAGACATATTTTGGTAGAATAAATGTAAGGAATTTTGTTAAAGTGCTATGAATGGGATCAACCATTCAGTCATTTGTAGCTTCTAAATAATCTTGAGCTTATATCTGAATTTCATTTTGCTCCCTCAGTTATATTCTTTACGAGTCACCCCTGTTTATAATCCTTCATTATCTCTATTCATCAACTCTCGAGCAGATTTATCATACTTCTTACAACCTATATTCATTTTAACTCTACAATTCGCATTCACGCACACAAACTATTTCATCTCCCTTAAATTCCCATCCCTCTTTCCATCTTCCTCAGGTTCCGTTTGGCAAAAGGATTTCCAACCCCTTTCCAATAAGCCAATAAAACCTCTTAGGTAGGGGGGAAAAAAGATAGTTTGGGCCTGAAAAACACCCCCAAAGCCACGAGATTTGTGCAAATAGCCACCAAATTCGGTATTTTATGGGGTAGCAAAGCTAAAATATAGGAGGTGCTTTTTTTTAAATAGAATGAGAGCGTTTTAATCAGTTCTCGCATACGGCCAATATCAAGGAGCGAAATGTTTGTGTTCCAGCATCAAAGACCCGAATTGGCTTCTATTTTCCACTCGCGGCAGATTTATTCTCGTTTTCTCGGAAAATTTGAATGGAGGCTAATTCCTGGTCGAGACCTAGTTTAGAAGCAAACACCTTAATATAGTTGAAATTTGACAATAAACTGCTTCCATGAACAAATTAGTACATAGTACAAGTACTCAGAAATATTAATTTGGATTCCTTTTTAGAGTGAGAAGATATATATATATATATATATATATATATATATATATAGATCATGTGGTAGCGTGTAAATTTTTTTATATGAAGCTTAAAAAAAGTGATGGAAGAACACGAAAAAATATCCCCAAAAGAAATATATTCAAAGAGCCAAGGTATTCAAAAGTACCAATGTAAACTCCCTTTGGAGAGAAAGGGGTGATTAACCTTATGGTGGGGTTGTGCGTCACTTTCTGCTATTACATCTAAAATTAACGTTGATTTTGAGAAAAAAAGAAGTATAATGGGCGAGAAAGGGCTGTATTGTGGATGGTGTAAGGTTTACCAACGAAACTATCTTAAGACATCCATTTCTGCCCTAGAAGATTGGGTTGGTCAATGGTCGTGATGGAATAAAATTCTTCTGCGCAAATAATTTTTTGATTCTTTTCATCTCGCTAACCATTTTTTTTAAACCTCTTCTTGATAAACCCGTAATTATCTTTCGTCCTTAAAAATTTATCAAGATCACTCGTATGGAATCTCTCCAAACAGCCTTTCGAGTTGCCCTCTTTGCCTTGAAATCCATTGAGCTATCATATCCACTCAGAAGGCACTATTTAATATAAGAGCGCCATCATATCCACTCAGAAGGCACTATTTGATATAATAATTTATAGATTCAAGACGAGCAAAGAATAATGGAAAGATCTGCTTTGCCCCAACGACCCCTTGCGTAACGCCCTTTTCGGATACCTATGGCTATACTGCTTTGACAGGCAAGGCGACAGCAGCAAGGCTAGAGTATTTTTTAAACTCTAGTTCCCCTGTCGGACTAGAGAATAGGAGTTGTAGAGTGGTGGGGCATTTCCAAGAGGATATTTCACGACAACCCCACTTGGATGCAAGACTGGAGTTGGACCACCCCATTTGGATGTATTCCGAGTGTGGTTAAGTTGCAATTGAACTTCCATCCTAGCTGTTGCATGGGCCGTTCCAGAAGGGGATGTTATAAAATTCCCACAGAATGCAAGAACCTGCCTCGACTCTAACCTGGTCTCTCAGAACAGCCTCACAGAAGGCGCGGCCCCACCTCAATGTGGTAACGGTGGCAAGGCCTACATCACGGGGAGTAGGATCAAAGCTTTTATCCCTTAAGGGGTCATCTGCTCCTGAGGAGCCATCAACAAAAACTAGGCCTCCTGGTATAAAAGGTGAGGAGAGTAAGGCAAAGAGGTATTAAAAGGACTTTTAGAGTGGAAAGGAAGGAGACAAGAATTGAGTTGGAGATTCCAGCTGAGGACGCTTGATTGATTTAAATAATGGAACTAATATTTTCTACTCCTATATTCAAAATTTTTCCAAGGAAAATTCGAGTGTTTTATTTTCTTGTCTCGCTATTTGGAAGAAGTGTTTCGAAAATAGGGAATCGCTAGAAATTAATACACCGAGATGTTAGTTACACCAATGTATAGAGCACTTTTTTCTGTCATAAATTTGCGATATTTCTGTAATGGCATGCTGTTTATAAGCGTTTCTGAATGGGCAGATATAGGGTTGCTTTACTCACAAAATCCAACCGTCTTGTTTTTACCTGCAGCTAAGCGCCAAATCTAGGCGTCACTTTTTTTTTCAAAAGGAGTAAAGTTCAATTGTACCCATTTAGAGCTATGAAATGACCCATATGACCTTGGGACATATGGTTATTCACCCTAGAGATTTCAAATCTGCTATCGGATATGGATCTGGGTGGCGCCATCTAGTGGCAGAAGCCTCATTTAGCCATTTAAAGGCACTTGTAAGTGATTTGAACCATGGGAAACCAATAACCATTTATCATCTTATCACAAAACGCCGCAGGTCATGGGAGGGACTTTCCCTCTTGTTTCTGTATGAACAATAATAATAATAGGAATTTTTATAGGACGCTGTTCAATGCCATGGTTTCACAGAGCGCCTCTCTATCAACTAAGTAAAGGCTTGAGAGTAAAAATGCATCATCAAGGAACTACTTTTAAAGGCATTAAAAGAGGCGGAGAAGACTATAGTACCAGGAAGTTATTTCTAAATACTAGGATAAACTATTGAGAACTTTCCATCACGCATACAGCACAAACGACTACAGGTAATAGGTAGTGATGAGACAGATGAAGAAAGAAGGGTTTTTAGGGATCGGCAGAGAGACTGTGAGGAAATCAGGTAGTAGGGTACTGGGGTGTTTAAGATCTTATATGGAACAAGGAGGAACTTGAATGTGATTTTCTAGTGAATGAGTAGTAGCCAATGCAGATTATTGAGCAGTGGGATTATGCAAAAAGATGTTTCGGGCGGAGAGAAACACTGGCGGCTGCAAAGTTTTGAACAAGTTGAAGGGGTCGATGCATGGCAGCATTCGACTTAGTGAGAAAGGAGTTACAACGATTTATACGCGAGGTCATGAAAGCGAGGATGGATAAACTCAAAACTCGTGATAAAAAGGAAAACATATGTCGCTAAAATTACTCAGAAGGCAGAAAGAGGATTTGTAAACATTAACAACATACGAGTAGGTTTTGAGAGATAATTAACTATCAAAGGTGACTCACAGATTTCCAATAGGGTCGGAAAAAGGACCAGTGTACTACCAAGGTTAAGAAAAGTGGTCAGTCAGAAGTTTCCGTGGTAGGTTCGGTTATTGTCATTCCATGAATTAAAAGGGAAAAAGCAAGAATGGAAACTATATTTACATGTGTATTGGAGGAATTTGATAAATTGAGAGATAGAGTAAAGTTTAAAAATATCTTGAAGTCGAGTTACAAGGGGAATCGTGAGGATAAATGATGTAATTTACAGGGAAATAAAGAGTGGATTAATCAAAGCGAACTTAAATATAGATTCGAACTTAACAGTTATTACTCAAGTGAAAAGAAGACAAATGACAAGCTAAAAAACGCCCAACATATTTAAGCAATACTAAAGCACAAACGCAAAACAATGCTATTCAAAACAAAACCGAGGAGAGCCACTACAGGGCCTATATGGGCCCTGCAGATCAATACTACAAGGCCTATATGGGCCCTGCAGAACAAAATTAAAGGGCCTATATAGGCCCTGTAGAACAACGCTACAAGGCCTATCTGGGTTCTACAGAAAGACACTACAAATCCGATATGGACCTGCAGACGACATAACACGGCCTATATAGGCCCTGCACAACAATAATACAAAGCCTATATAGACTCTACACAACAACAATACAAAGCCTATATAGGTCCTGCACAACAACAATACAAAGCCTATATAGGCCCTTCAGAACGCTATAAAGCCTATCTGGTTCCTGCAGAACAACACTACAAAACCTCTATAGGTCCTGCAGAACGTTACAAGAAATATATAGGCCATGCAAAACGACACTACATAAAGGGACAAAGTAAAGTATTGGAAAGAGGTTGGTCAGAAAGGTGTTGAAGTTGAGGAAAGTGGAAGTGTGAATAGCGTGCATAGACCGAGTGGTTACAAGAGGAGACAACTAAGGGGGAGGGGGACAAGGAGGCACGCAACTCTCCTAGATGTGCCCAGTTATGTAATGAAGGCAGGTTTTATTGCGAATGGTAGTGAAAGGGTTATTAAACTCCTCAGAAACAACCATATGACCACACGTGAAAACACAACCTTCCTACCCAATTCAGTCTATTACTAGGGAGCTCAATGGCCTTAGTAGGGAAGAAATAAGGGAAATGACAGACTATAGAAGAAAAAACTCGGAAAAGACTAAAGTAATAATGAAAAAAGGTAAAAAGTGTTGCTATTTCGACTTCTGTCGCTCTTAGGTATTATCGCAACCCCGGGACATCTTGAATATCCCCCCCCCCCTTCAAAAGGGGGTACAGACCAGCTCACACTTTCAAATGTAACCAATTCCCTTCAAGGTGGAGTGGAATGAGAGTTGGAAAGAATATTTCGATCACTTTAACTTAGTGCTTCCCAATACTATAATTGGGCATATTTTTTTCCTATTTTATGTACATACTCGTATATGTAACATAACCTGCAACATGTACCCTAGGCAATGTAATTTGAATGCTTCCAACAGTATCTATCGATAGTATGTAGATATATGAAAAATTAACCATTTAACATTGCTTCTCATCCTAAATATCACGTTAACATATTGCCCACATTGAACCTTGGAAGCAACAAGTTTAGGTGATCGATACCTTTTGATCAAGTATCTTTTGTTTTTCGCTTTTTTCACCTTTTCAAATCATATTGGCCAGATCCTATCCATTCTTTATCATTTTCTGCCATACTTTTTCTCCACGTCTATACTTACAATCTGCTGCTGCGAATTAGACCTCATTCGAGTGATTCTAGAAGGCGCTGTTGATGTCGGAAGAAACTCAATTGACTTCACGATTATATTCAAATTGGTACCACGGCTACTATAAATCTCATTTGAAGATCGAAATGAATATGAATATTTTAATCCTTCTAATATGACGCTTATCTTTGGTCAAAAAATATTTTATATTCGGAGTCATATTCGATTATTAAGAGAAAAAAAAGGTTCTTGCCCATGTTATTCAAATAAACAGTTCTCAAATGGAGTAATAAAAGATTTAAAGTTGGGACCGCCGAAAACTTTTAAAAATCTAGACCATTTTTCATCTAATCGTCAGACTTCTCAGCTTCGCCAGATTTGCCAAAAATGGCCGAAGGATGGCAGTCATGGAGTGACTCATTTGGATACACCGATCTAACCACGAGGAAAACATTTCTCTAGATAACTTCAATGAAAATTTGAGGATTTCTTCACCGGAATTTTTTTTCAACCACACATCAGTTCCTTGATAGGCGTAAGTAAGCATAAGTATAAAAGATAATAATGAAGATATCACCACATCTTCATATATGGCAACATCATTTCGTTGAATCGTAATTTTGAAGTTTTCTTTAATTAATAAGTAAAACTCAGTTGAATTCTAATTTACATAACCACTCACAACTTTAGATGAAAAATCAAACTTTTAATAATATATTAGATTCGATACCATTTGGGGAAAACTTACAATGATGTGGGTTTAAGTAATGTGAAGAAGAACTGCTCTCTTTATCCAATAGCTATCGATTAAAAATAAAATAGGAGGAGCAGTCTTGTGAAAAACTTTGGATTTCCATCGAAAAATATCGTTCAGGTAATATCCTTCAGATAATATTCCATCAGTTAATATCCTTTAGATAATATTCCATCAGATAATGTTCCATCAGAAGATAGGCTTCAGTGCCTAAGACTTAATCTATTTTGATAAATTTTTCAGCATCATTCTAGTGTGAAATGAGATTTTCTTTAATATCTGATATTGTATGCCCCAAAATGCATTAAAGAAGAAATAGGTCTCTAGGAAACAAATGTTCGAACATTTTAAATGAAGCCCAATTTATTTATAGGACGGGGAGCGTTAACGGGTTGAAGGATGCTCGACCAAAGAGGCCTATGTAACTCTAAAGTGAGTGTAAAAATGCATTCGATTATTTTTGTCTGCAATCCATAATTAAAGTAAAGTGACTTTAAGAAGATTTTCTTTAGTTGGAATTCAAGAAAATGAATTTACAGCATGAAATCCACAAAATAACATTTGTTCACGTAGAGAGCGAAGAAGAAAATTCGGATCGCCTGAAGGATTGTCAAGTCCAAATGGCCGCTATAAAAATTGTCACCCTATGAGATTCTCCCCTAAGAATTGGCACCCCAACGTAGTCGAACTGAAGAATCGTCATCTGACCCACATCTATTCTAATTTGTATAAATAGGGCAACAAAAATAAACTCCTTTGTTCACTTTGTGTTCACTTTTCATTTCAATATTTACTCTCCTACAAGCACAGATTCGGGTTGGCGTAATGTTTGGAGATGCGAACGGAATAAGTTTATTTCGAAAAAGATATGTCGTCTTGCGTGTTGGTCCCGTTAGCTCAGTGGTAGAGCACTGGTCTAGATAACCAGAGGTCTGAGGTCCGAGTCTTTGCTAGGGCGATGTGTGTTTTTCTCGTGGCTTTTTCGGGCTTATTTCTTGTAAGATCTATGTAACCTTTGCACACACACGCACAGATTCCCACAGGGAAGATGAAAAGCGGAATCCAAATACTTTTGAACTTTATACTTTATTCAGTTTATTCTCAAGGAATACATAAAGAATTACTTTACAAGAATGGTATTTATATAGGAGAAAAGTAAGCGACGCTCCGCCTACGTACAACGAAAGAATACAAAATAGGGTGAGCGTAGAAATAAATTATCAGATATGAGGGAAAAAATTAGGTACAGAAAGGGTAAAGAGATAAATCTCTTCCAAAATACCAAAGTGTGAGAGAGTGTGTGTGAAATGTAGAAATTTAAGTCACATAACTATTAATACATACGCAAATATAAATACATTATTCAATAAACAAATGAAATATAACAAGGTAAGCAAATCAAAGGGCTAAGAATTAACGTGGAGAATTCTGTTTAAAATAAGCTTTTGAATGACAAGATCAAGTTTATAGCGACCAGGGGATAAATTAAAGCTAAGAGAGGAGTTAATGAAGGAACATTCAACAATACTTCTTTTAATAGTCTTCTGAGTGGTAAAGAAACAGCATAATTCTAATTAATAGGGTGACTATGTTCAGATAAATAAAGAAAGAAAGCACCTCTTCTAATATTATATTTGTGTTGGGACAAACGAACATTTAATGATTTTCAAGTTTGCTCAAAGTAAGGCTTAGGTCAAACTTCACAGTCGACAGAATACATTCCGACTATATTCTTGGTATTATTGTGAACTAACATTTTGAAATGTTTAAATATTTCAGTCGTGTTTAAGTCTGAGTTTACTATGTTATGCCAGTGGTTTTCAACATTTTATGATAGTAGCCCCTTAATTGCTATCTAGAAGGAGCCGTAGCGCTCGAATATAAAATAATTTACGTACAATTACTTAAGTGGAAAGCACTTCAAAATTAACCACGATTGACATTTAACCTTCAATTAATCGAAATAAGACAAAAAATTTGAAAATATATAATTCTTACCTTTAAAAGGTTAATAGGAAATTGGAGCTTGATGAGTATCACATAATTCTTTAATATTGGAACATATATTTGACAAGACAACTCTCATTTAATGTCTGCAATCTCTCCTCTTCGTTTTTTTTATGTTGCACAATGGTGAGAAGGCTGCTTCGCATAAATAGGTAGTTGAAAATAGCAACAAATGTCTAAGAGCTTTTTTGGCTACATTACGCAAAATTAATTCAAGGCTATTCCAGAAACAAACGAGCTCCATTTCAGAATGCTTTAAATTTAGGCAAAACTTATTTCTCAATTCAAGAAGCTCCTCTACTTTGTTTTGAGATAACTCGCATGTTAATTCTGATCTAATAAATGGATTTTTAATCTAGTCATACTTTTGGAGGGTATTCCTCAATATGCTTACATTTTAATAAATTTGTAATAATTTAAATATTAGTGTAGGAGATTGCCCCTTTTGATCACTTCACACCTGACACCACTTTTGTCGCGGTATACGTTGTGGTACGTGATGTACTTCTTTGATGAAGTAGGCTTTGATCTAAGAGTGCTAATTTTTTTGTTTTTTTAATGGAGTCGCTTCATAACGTAAGGATAAAAAGGAAACACACAGGAATTCCCAAAATAAACTTATATTTTAAATTTAACAATTTACTACACAAAAACTAAACATGAACCACAGAAATAATCCGAATATTAAATTGAACAATTATGACTCCAATTAACTTGACCATCTAATATTGGCTAATTAGCTACTCACTTTAATATACACGAAATAGGCTAATTGTCTCTACTGGAGTTTAAATACCTTGGTTGTTATGGCGGCGGGTTTGAGTTTGATCTTGAACTTAATGAGCCCCAGACACCACAGGAATCTATCTGGTAGGTCCTTTGACGCGTGCTTCGACCAGATTGTTGGAGGTGGTCGAGATCACGAGGTACTTTGGCGAGTGTAGCAGATGGGGTTCCACACGGTATTCAAGGGGATAGGGGGTTTTCAAGGGCGAGAACAACCACGGTGCTTTAGGAGGCACCAGGGTAGGCGGGGTCTCTCTGGCGAGAGTAAGTTGAACTTGGTTCTTAAGCCAAGTTAACTTAGAGTTCAGTGTGACCACCGGGTAACGGGCTGGAGGGAAAGCTTTTCTCCTTCGTTACGTAATTCCTCATGGGCGAGGACTGTACTCGGAGGGGTTTTCTTCAAGGGCGAGGATCGAGGAGGGGGGGTTTCTCTGACGAGAATAAGTTGAACTTGAACAAGTTAACTCAAAGGTCGGTTTGGTAACCAGGAACTAGCTCGAGGATGATCTTCTTCTTAGTTTCAGTCTTCCTCAAGGGCGAGAAAAACAGAGGGGGGTTTCTCTGACGAGAATAAGTTGAACTTGGTTCCTCAACCAAGTTAACTTATGAGTTTGGTGTGGCCACCAGGTAACGGACTCGAGGTGG
This sequence comes from Ceratothoa steindachneri, assembly GCA_963969495.1. Lineage (NCBI taxonomy): Eukaryota > Metazoa > Arthropoda > Malacostraca > Isopoda > Cymothoidae > Ceratothoa > Ceratothoa steindachneri. The sequence goes on along the minus strand of OZ018329.1, from coordinate 74,093,652 downwards.
AGCCTTTTTCCTCTTCTTTTCGTAATTCCTCAAGGGCGAGGAATTTCCCTGGCTTTTACAATGCACCAGGATAAGAGGAGTCTCTCTGACGAGACTAAGTTGAACTTGAACAAGTTAACTTAACGTTCGGTTTGATAACCAGGGATTAGCTCGAGGATGAGCTGCTTCTTAGCCCCCCCCCCCAGCTAGTCTGGCGACTCAAGTAATTTAACTGTCCAGTCTAGGTAGCCCGGCTTCTATCCGGGGACTTCGCAGCCTGGAGACTGACGTATTATACCACGTTTTTCCCAAGTGTTTGTTATTTATACCTCGTCACCCCACTGGGGTAGGGGTAGGAGGAGGAGGGGGGCTTGTGGACGGGCCCAGGAGGGTTCTTATTCCAACGGTTTTTCTCACCAAGTCTTACCTCGGCTCACGCTGGCCTTCGAGCTTGAGAGAAACGCGTCTCCAATTTATTACTTGAGGTGAAATTGAATATACTCTCGTAGGGGAGATGTTGCAGTTTAAAACCGTTCGGCTTTTCATAGCGACGAGTGGCGAGGCGCTGTGGTTACGAGCTTGACCCCACGGTGCCGGGGCCGGATGTCTTTTCGGTTACCTTCCCGTGTCTCACCTGAGAGAGAACGGGTGAGTGACGATTCCCCTACAATTAGAATAATTATTAGTATCACGCAAAATGTTAAAAACGAATGGAAAAATAAAAATATATATTAGTCTCAAAACATTTGGCCACGAATGTATCTAAAATATATTTCCGAAAGTCTGTTTGTATATATATATATATATATATATATATATATATATGACCGCTATAGAAGGCCACTTAGAGCGACCCTGAAGGCCAACAAAGGTCATCGTTAGAGGTAAATTGACCCAGGGGGTAACATAAGTTACTCGTATTTGGCAAAAGTGGCGCGACCTGGTTGTTAAAATGCAAACTAATACTTGATAATGCTTATAAATATTTATGCATGAATCTGTTACACCGTAGAGTCATCAATAGGGTTCTTCTCTGCATACATATAAAAGGAAATGAGAAGGAAAGTCAGAGACGATGAGCAAATGGTCCGAACCTTCCCAATTCCCCCTGGCCCTTTTAAGGATGGCCAAGGCGAGGGAGGGGGAGGCTCAGTGCCCATTTTTAGTTCTCCGCACACCCATTGTGCAGAGCCTCAGTAGGATCCGGGCATTGAGGATACAGTCGGTAGAAGTGAAAGGGGGTAGAAGAGGGAGGTTTCAGGATAGAAGAGCGAAGACAACAAAGTAGATTTAGATAGTCATGGGACCTAGGTTTAATCTGAAATCCGAACCAGAATGTGTAGTATTTTAACTATTCTACTTAATTGCTTTTTCCGTACCCCTGTTCACCTTTTCCGTTGTGTGTTCCGTGTGGGAGTTTCATAGGCGAGAATAAAAGTGCTGAAATTTGATGAAAGTAAAGATTTTTAAGGAGATGAATCTCTGTGTTTGCGACAGGTATTTTTAGCCCGGTCAACGCCGAGTACCTATGCTAGTTATTTAAGCAACCCTGGTTTATAACTGGTCAGGTTCTTTATCTCTAATAGATTCTGAGAGTTTACCAACGAATGATGTCAAACTAAGAAGTCTATAGTTTGCTAAGTCTGCTTTGCTTCTTCTGTTGAAAGTTTTCGTAACATTTGCAGGTTTAAAATCATCTGGAACGACAATTTGATTTGGGATGTAGTTTCAATTCCTTTCAGTGTCGAGGATGAACGTTTGCGCTATTTTTAAAATTTAAAGAAAATTATATTAATTTTGGAAATATTATTGTCTCATTAATTCAGGACAGACCCCTTTAATGATTCTGCTAGCTTGTAGTCTTCGCGACGTCCTTATTTTCAGAAACATAAAATAATGCGCATCATTTTATCATATGTACATCGCGAATGTATATTTAATAACTAATCAGCCCGTATTAATTTAGAATGATACTAATATTATCGGTAATAATAAGAGAAGAAAAGGTAGAGGAGGAGAAAGAAGAAAAAGAAGAATAGAAAATCCAAAAGAGAGGCGGGATTCCTGTCTTGGGGGAAACGATGCGAAGACGACCAAATTTGGTCATTGGTCTTAATGTTTTGATCGTTGTAAAGATGAGTCTCGCTCATTTGATCCAGACAAGTGGAGACGGAGACTCGTTTCCGGGGAGATTCAAGACAGATGACGAAACCGGGAGATAAGCGTCCAACGAAGATCACAGGACGTCATTTGGCTTCGACGTTTTTTTGTTTATCGTAAAAAAGAGAGATTTCCAACAGAAATGGGCGAGATGTTTCAGCTTATCCTTTATTTTTATTGTGTATGATTCCATTTCATTGTTGCGTTGAAGTTCGTACTTCTGGGTACTTTTGCCCTTTTAAGCGTTCTCTTTGATGGAGGTTTTGAAACAAGGTCTTAAACCGAGGATTTCTCATTCTCGTTCCTTTTCTAGTAATTCTTTATTCTTCCGGTGCCTTCGGTTTCACCGTAGGTCTTTTACCTCTCAACTCACTTCCCCGTTGGACCTTGTCTTTGTTTAAATATTCCATTCCTAAGATCACTTTCCCATCCCTCTTTTTCTTCCACACACAAAATACACACGTTGTTTTTATTAAAAGTCCCCCCTCCTCTTCTGATGTCATTCCATGACCTTGATGAAGATGGAATAAATTAAAATAAAAATTAATTAATTTTATTTGTTTCAACAGAATCCAATGTAAAATTAATTATTTATTTTAAAAATAGTGCACTTTTCCTTTAAATGCACGACTGAATTCATTGTATAGGAATTAGTATGATTATTATACAATACACACGACTACAGAAACGTATACACACATCGAATCAACCAGGCAGATAAATTAACAGGTATTAAATGGAAAAATTTGGTTTTTAAATTATTGCAAACCATATGAGACGATGGCTTCGAATTTCTTAATTTCAAAATAAATGATTACTTTGTAAACCGAAGATTGAAAATTACACTTCTCTGAGTGTCTACAATACCTGTCAATTCTTTTATATTAATTAATTGAATACTATGACAATAAACAGGAAAACCTCGAATTGGAGTCTAGAGTTGGACTTATACCATTGGGATATCCCTTATGAGGAAGGAGGTGTAGAAAGAGTTTGTACTAACATTTATCAAGGTAGAAATTCAAGGACCTCGTTGGGTTTTTTTATGTAACAGATGACTATACAGTTTCGGTTTCTATCAGACAACAAGCGATTTTTGTATAGCAGCATAATATTTAATCACGAGACTAGTTTCGGTATGAAGTTCATCATACCCTCGTCAGTCGAATCCTCAGAATGGAATGGGTATAAACATCACTACACACAGAGCCTTAAAAGAAAAAAAGCAACTATTCAGTGTGTGTGGTTCTGAGATCATTTTAAAAAAAAATTACCACCAGGTTTTGGACAGAGGGGCTACATTTAAATGGCCCACCTGAGAAGTGGAAATGGGGGACTTCTGTAATTAATATCGATTCAACAATCTTTATTTCGCGAAAATCATTGCAATGTTGAATTCTTTGAGACTTGGGATAATCGCTTTCATTGTTATACTTATTGAGGTGATTATAAATACTGAATGTATTAATGCCTTGCCTGACATCATCTTTATGTTTATAACCATTTTTTATAACGATCTCCCAGTCCCTCGTCGTATTGTAGAAGGGGGGCATTTGGAGTATTTATAAGGAATTAAATATACCCTTGCTTCATTTGGTTGTTCTTGGGCTTGATCGAAGGGAAAAATTTGAGGATGGAAAAATGGTATTTAAAAGTGGTTCGGTTGGGAGAAGTGACGCTGCTTAACCGTTTGAGGAGGGGAGAAAATGACAGGGATAAACAATTCATATTACTCTTCGGCTTTGAATTAGTTCTCTTTAATGATGTGGGGTGGATAATTTAACTCGATGAATGTGGAGATCGTATATATAAGTGCTCTTAAAAACATTCCTATATTACGGCTATTTTAAATGTGTACATCACAATGTGAAAGTAAATGGATGTACGAATTTGAATGAGTTTGTTTACGATAAACAGTGACGCGAGTTTGATTGATGACTCTTACAATTTTGACATCGAGGAAGGGTAAACAATTTTCATTTTAACTTTCTACCTTGAAATTGATGGAGGGATGAAGGTTATTGAGATTTATCAGGGAATAATGGAATGAAGTTAAACTGTATGTAGGCCAAATGGATATAACATCGTCTACATACCTAAACCATGCCAAATTTGGTTGTGGAATAAGAGAAAGGACTAAGGAAGCTTCCAAAATTTCAAACAAATAATTACATAGAATAGACATTAAGGGACTTCCTATGGTCTTCATATTTTTGACGAAGGAAACTCATGTCAGTAAGGAATACCTTGTTGGTAACAAATATTTTCTAAGGTTAACAATTTTATTTCTGCTTCGAGTGGGGTTTAATTTAATATTATCTAATACATTAAATAAAACTTCAGGGGTTCGTTAATTAGCACATTGGTGAATGGGCTATCTAAACCAAAGCTAACAAGGCGGCTAGAAGTTTGATTAGTGCACACAAATCAAAATTGAGATTCAAACTTTGCCGGACTGCTTAGAAGATAAATTGATGGTTCACATATTTTACAAGACGAAATTTTCGATTGTTAAACCTGCACGTTTACTGAATTAAAATATCTATCATATTTTATTGATGAAAGCTTATCTAAAGCTGGGCCAATATTCTATCGTCCCCAACACAAAATCTTAGATGCAAAAAAGAAGGGTTTATCCCCTCCATATTCTTCCTTATTTAAAGGATTAAACTCGATTGTGTATCCCAACCTGACAACATACAAATACCATTAAACCATAAGGAAATCTGTCCCTTGCAAAAAAAACCCAAGAACAAAACAAAGTTACTGGTGTATACTTAATCCCGTGTAAATGCTGCAACTGTCTTTTATTCTCCATTGGAGAAGCGGTGAGGTCATTAGATAAGCGGAGATGTTAGAAGAGCAAGGAATGCCTCAAGTATTTTTAATCAGGTTAAAAATGCTGACCATGTTATAGATTTCTCTCGTGCTCAAATAATTCACAATTGTAACTATTTTAATAAAAGTAAAATGATTTAATCATCATTAATTAAAGAAATCCAGAATTTCAATCTTGCAGAAGGGCAGTTTAAATGTAACCGCATTGTTTTAAACTAATCCTAAAATATATTGTTAATTAACTTAAATTAAAGTCCCCAGATTAATGTCGTTGGTCCTTTGCTCGATATTCGTATGATTTGAGAGTTTTTGCCAAATTTACTCAGTTTACGGCTGAAGTTAGGAAAGAAAACTTCATATCGAAACTAGTCGCGTCCTAATAAACTTTATGCTTTGATACAGTGGTTTATATATATATTAGAAGATATCACATTAACGAGATATATATTCGGTGCAGGAAATAATAAACCTTAATATTTCAATCCGATTTATTTACGAACGGAACTAGTTTCGACTTTCGTCATTATCAACTGTATAATATAAAGTAAGATGTGCAATTCCAGTATATAAGGCGAAAATCAGACTAAACAAAATGAAAACAATAAAAATAAAATGAAAAGTAACCGTTAATCCTGGGTATTACTCGATTCTGGCGGTTTATAGATTTTCCTTAAAATCGGATACTAACAAAAATAGCATAAATATAACATTCAAATATACACATACCACTCAATAGTCTTTGACCAAACTGCATCTCATCAACTAAGACCCAGGTGTATATTTAATCTCCTGCAAAGATTGTGACAAATCCTACATTGGTGAGTCAGGTCACTTTAGTAAGAAGATCAAAGAACACCGCGCAGATATCAGGAGAGGCTCACTTTCCTCCAGCCTCTTCGTCCATATGCAAAATTATGACCATAGAATCGAATTTAACCAAGCCAAAATTATTTATAAATCCAACAATTATGTAGAAAGGACGATTGATGAATCAATCATTATTAGGAAGGTCGATAACTTTAATATTTCTGAAGGACAATATAAATTTAACAAATATATCTCAAATACTGTTGCTCAATCCATATTTATATTTTTAATTATATTTCCATTGTTTTCATTTTGTTTAGTCTGATTTTTAACCTTTATATACTGGAGTCGCACATCATACCTTTCAATATACAGTTGATGATGGTGAAAGCTGAAGAAGCTAGTTCTGTTCGTAAATAAATCGAATACAAATATTGTGGTTTATTATTTCTTGCACCATATACATATATATATATATATATATATATATATATATATATATATATATATATATATATATATATATATATATATATATATACACATATATATATATATATATATATATATATATATATATATATATATATATATATATATATATATATATATATATATATATGCTTGAAATATCCCCCCAAAAAATAATACACAGAATAAGCACAAGCGCTTTCGTGTGTACATCATCAGGGGAAGAAGAACAATGAAATAGAGAAACTGTTGATAAACAGAGAAATGTAACGTTCTTCAAACGTACAGTCAAACAAAGACAATCGTTTAGGGGGAAAAAAAACAACTGACGAACAAATGAATAGCCCATCCGCGGTACTACAATATACAAATCAATTCAACAAATTAAAGTTATATTCATGATTTAATTATCTAATTTAAATAGACCCTCACTTAGATTGAAATTAATGTTATGGGAGAATTTGATCATAGCTGATTCCATTAAATTTATTTCAATAAAATTGGGCACAAAATAATGGATTTCGCATTAGAACAATCTATTTGATGGTTCAAAGTAGATTGATGAATAAACAGTGCATTTGAAGTTTGCCCCGTTAGACAACAGTACTTATGTTGTTTAATTCTCACATCTAGGCTTTTTGTGGACTGACCCATGTAAAAACCAAGACAAGATTTGCACAAAATTTTATAAATGCAGGCCATTTTATTAGGGAAGAATTTTTAATTACTAAGTTTTTTAACATGGAATTATTAAGCGTTCTCTCAGATAGCCAAAAAACTATCTTTCGATTAGCCTTTTCAAATGTCACCCCTGCTTATCGAAGGTGATGGAAAATTTATTATTTCCCATTTTCGCCAAGTGTTACCTTCTCGTGTATGTGAGAAGAGCTCCTTACGAGGGCTTTGAGGAAGACTGTGTTTGCAAAAAATAGCCTTTTAACCTAAAAATACGTATACGCCTGGTTTCGCATATAAAATTAGTCCTATTACTGTGGTTTTATCCATATATATATATATATATATATATATATATATATATATATATATATATATATATATATTATATGGTGTTCGGGCTAAAATCAACGAGTTTTAATGTCTCAAGGAACATGTTGACTTATCGGTGTAGACTCAACCGCGTTGGATAGGATACAGAGGAAAGTTTTAGTTGAGAAAAGTTAGCTGTCATGGAAGAGTGGAATGTATCTGAATATTGGAAAAGAGTTGATGATTCACGCCAAGTATGCAAATGCCGACACCATGACTGGTGTTCAATGCTCTGTTAACACTATAAATGTTATAGGACGTAACATGGGAAGCTGCACGAAGCCAAGGCTAGCATAAAAGAACACAATAGGCCTTCTGAAAGCGCCATCCCTCCCGAGAATTAATCCAATAACTGCAGGAGAAGGTGATGGAAGGCTCGAGCGAGGGAATCCAAGGTTCGGTGAGAGAGATGGGTGTCGGAGTCACCACTCTAAAACTTGTCCTAAATGTGGACGTTCGCTACGACTCATACAAGAGGGCCAAGGGACAAATTCTACCAGCCATGACTAAGGAAAACCACTTAGCGTAGGCAAAGAAGCTCTTGAACAATCTGTAGTATCTTATTGAGCTGAGAACGATCTGGTTATTCTCAGATGAAAGGAACGTCTGCCAGGACCAGTGGAACAACCCTGGGAATGACAGGTGGCTTGTCTATAATCCCTTCGACGTTCCACGTATCATGAAGACCAAGTTCCGCCAAACTGTGATGATCTGTGTGTGTCTCCAGTGAAGATTACGCCATGCCTCCCCACATCTTTGGAGCAAGGTCTTAGGCTCAATTCAGACAGCTATGTGGAACTACTCGAAACTGTGGTCGAACCTTGGGTAAAGAGGGTTGCTGCTGGAAGACCATACACCAGGAAAGAGTCATAAGCGGGAGCGGAGAATTTCTACGACTTTATCAGACCCACTTTATGGCCTCCTAATTCCCCCGATTGTAATCCAACGTATTACTATGGTTGGAGCGCGGTTGAGAAAGAAACCAACCACACTGCTTGCAACACCAAGGCCGAGTTGATGGCGGAAATCAAGGATATGTTAGAAGATACCCTTAGGGGCACAGTAAGGAAAGCATGCGCCAGGTGGCGGAGCCATCTTGAGGCCGTGGTAGAAGCTAAGGGCGGCACCTTTGCGCAAACTGTTATGTCGGAGTCATAATCGAGTATATGTATATATTGCGAAGGGGGGCGAGGTTCTTAGATGCAAAACGTCAAATTTAACCCGAACCCCCTCTATATTTATAATAGAATGGCATTATTTAGTAAACTATTAATATGTTTCAACTAATAGAAAATAAAATGATCAAGATTAGAAAGAAATAATAATATTAATCGATTTCCCATAAATTATAAAGTGATGAATCACAAAAGTAAAAAAGGATTGAAAGAGGAATTTGAAGAGAAGCAGAAACGGATTCTAAAGAAAGCTGACTTGAACTTAGATTGTGGCGTCTATATAGAGGGAGGTCCCAAAGCCTCGCCTTCCCTACCGAATAGTAATACGAAGAGGAGAGGAACAATATAATAATACCAAACACATGTACAGGTTTTAGTGTAATGACTTTCATTGACCCTGTCACATATCGAGAAGGTCCGTATGAACACCAGAATGCACACGATCATGTGCACATACACTCGCAATCAGCTTTTCTTCCACACAGTAGGAGCTCGTGTCACCTATCGGAAATAGAAAATCAAAACGATATTTATAGGGGGTGACAAGACATCAGAAACACCCAGTAGATGTGAAACAGAATTGAAGGTTGGCTTCCTTTGTTGTTGTTTTAGACAATGTGAGGCGGGGGGTGGAGTGGGGGTAGAGGAGTCAGGCGGATTAAGTGATGTGAGAGAGGAAAGAAGGAGGGAGAAGTGCAGTTCTCTCTTTCTTCCTGGTTACACCCATACACTCCATTTCTATCAATCGGGTTGGTGTCAACATATGCTATGCCCGTTGTATACAGTCTCACTTCCCCTAACTTTACCAATCTAGGAACAATTCTTGCGGATTTTCTCTCTTTAGTTTTTGCTGTAATATTCAACCTCACTTCCATGCTGAAGTGTTCAGGAGTAATACCTACTAAATATTTAAAGGTGGTAGAAGGGTGGGGGCTGAGAGAGAAACACCAGATTCAGTCACGCGAGACATAATCCAATTTCATCTCTGAAGAAATTTTAATTTCATCCAAATGAAATTCAAATATTTTCATTTTCAGGAGTTTAAATGACGTTTAAAATTACGGTGTCACCCAAGATGCTGCACATAGCCCCAGTCTTTCTCTCAAGGAGGGGCGGGGCGATTTGCCCCAAGATCTCCTCGAGTCGCTCTTCACGAATGCTGACGTTATTGTTGACCTCGAAAATTTCCATCGTGATAATCCTCACTGAGTGAAGACATCACGTCCTCGAACCAGTGCTGCCAAAATTTGGGGGGCAATTGTACCCAAAATAAATTCAAAATGTAACCTAAATCGTGAAAATGTAACCACTATTGTAATATTTATATTAAAGACAAATATAATTAATGCCATAAAAATTAATGTATTCACCTTATTTTTTTGCTTATAAAGTAATATCTTCATCCTTTTCTTCCTCCTTCTTTTGCACATACCAAAGCTTTTCGCTTAATTTGTTGCAAAGATCTTGTGCTGGGCTCCATCCACTTCGTGCAATTGATTTCGTGAAGCAATGACTTGGAATGCATCAATGCATTTACTGTGCTTATCTTTAAACTTGCGCGATTTTTTACTTTGATATTATTCAAAAGAGAAAATATTCTTTCTGCAGCTGCTGAAGAGTGGGATAAAGCGAACATGTGAAACATAAATTTACTTAAAAAAGGACAGCGGGGTTGATCTCCGCATTTTTCCAAAGAAATAAGATGCCAAAATTTTTCAGGTTCAATTTCTTTGAAATAAGATTTATCCTGATGAGTCACTTCTCTCCATTCACTATTGATGGCTTCATATTGATCTGTACTCAAAAGATTTGGAAACTTCATTGCCAAAGGGATGATTGATGTAGGTTTCCCTTCGGAAACATTGGTTAGATCTAATGCTTCTAACTTATTTAAATTAGAAAGCAAATTCGAAAATAGGAAGCGATTCATCATTTCTTTCGAAACTCGCACATAAAAGTTGAATGTATTAATTCGAAATTCTTGAAGGTCTTCCTGACTAATGGTTTCTGAGTTTTGCATGTAAATGCTTTCAGGAATGGCACCACAATAAACATTTTCTAGTTTAATGTAATTTGCAGAATTGCTAATATCAATGTCTTCAATTTCATTGGCTTTTACAATTTCTTGCTATATAAAATTGCCCCAAATGGCTTCCATGCTTCTAGTTATAGAATATCTCAATTTGTGCAGTCTAAATGATTCAGCCTGAAACTCCAAATTAATCTTATTAACACATGGCAATATATAGGCTAAAAATGCAAAATACATTTTTGTTATTGGCTTCTGCAATTCCTCAAATATTTTCGTAGCCATTGGAATCTCATCCTCAAAACTAGCTGTGGTGAAAAATAACAAAAGTTCTGGCAATTGATCCAATATTCGTCTAACTACATTTTTGACAAATAAATATTCGTCAATAATGCACTTCAGGCTTGGACTATAATACCTCACATAGGCCATGAAAATATTTGAATTGCCAAAAGTTGATTCATCAAGTTGAATTGAAAATTACAATGCTGAAGCTCAGAGATTAAAGTTCTCTCCACATCATCGGCCATTTCTTCATCTTGTCTACAAGATGAAGAATCTTATGCTGGCTAAATTTGCAAAACTTTAAAATTCTTGATATTCCAATAAGCACTTTGGGCTATTGCTAATGTATGAAGAAATATTTCTTACTTCGTAACTCCTCTAGTGGGCGAGGCGATTCAAGACAGGCTTTGGAAGCACACAGTTGTATAGAATGACACACACATGGTTGCACAAATAAATCAGGATTTTTCTCTTTAAGTAGTTTTTGAACCCCACCCTTGTTCCCCATCATCACACTGGCATCATCACTAGCAAAACCGATTAGGTTTTCGAAAGGAATTTCCTGTTCATCAAAAAACTTTATTATAACACTATAAATGCCAATAGAACTTGCATCTTTGATTTCTATTAGGGTCATGAAATTTGTCCACAGTTTTCTTAATTTCTTCATCATAAAACCTGGCAACCAGAATGCTGTGAAGTTATAAAATCAGTTATTTTTGCGGAAGTTTTTATTATTCTTATGTTCTTTTTATGCTTTTCCGAGGTTTCGTGTCTTTCTATGTGTGTAAGGGCACTTGAAATTTCAACACTGCACAATTTACAGAATCCTTTGTTACCGTCATATTTACTCACTTGCAGCCATGAAGAAAATCTTTTGTCATCGAATATATATGATGCTATTTACCTTTCACGTTTTATTCCAGTCCTTTTTTGTTTCTTCTTATGGGTACTGCATTCAAATCTATTATAAGTATCGTCATCACTGTCACTCATATTGAGATGGGGTGATAATTTAGATCTTTAAAAAAATCAAGATCACTCGGCACATAAGAATAAGAATTTTTTACATTGATGCCAGAAGGCGAAGGGAAATGTACTGTTACGCAATACTCAATGCATTATAGAAGTTGGAATCTATAAATGAATTGACCAATAAGAGACGAGTTTACAAATCGCTTATCGTAGCTAGAGGTTCAAGATTCCTTATATGCATGCCTATTGGTCAATCAACTCACTTGTTTGAAAAGAAACTGATTAATTATCAGCCAATTATAATTCACGATAAGCAATTTTAGTTTTAAATATAATATATGATTGGTTTTTGAAACCAAAACAAAATAAAATTGATAATAATTTATGTTTTTTTTAATTTAAGTTAAATTTTTAAAATATTATGATGAAATGTTACAAATGTAACCAAAAATACCCGAATTGTAACCCTTGTAACCTTTTGAAAGAAAATTAGCAAAATGTAACCAAGGGTTACAATTGTAACCATTTCGGCAGCCCTGCTTCAAACTTTCCGAGGAGAACTCAATCTTCATGTTTTTTATACACAGGTAGCAAAAAATCAGGGACTCACACCCATTTGGAGCTACACCCATTTTCTAATCCTTTATTACTACCCTCCTTTCGCCACACTCTTTCCCTCGAAATACTTCCTTCCCCTCAGCCACCCACACCAGCCCATAAATCAGTCGGTTTTCGTCGGTTTTCAAAGATAAATAGACGACTGCTCCACTCGGAGAGGCCCAAAGGAGAGCGGGAAATGACGAGCCTCTGAATCGGTCTCGGATTTTTTGCTCTCGACGGTGACGTGGATCTTAGTAGAGGAGTCCCTCCACATCACCTTTGCTTCCAACCAGGGGTGATTTTTGCCATCACTTCTACGCCGTTCTTCGTTAGAGTGTGGTGGGATCACTCTGCAATACTCGGAATTTATTTTAATACTGCACTCTCTGCTGTTAGTAAAATTAGCATGCACCAGCTTCATCCCACTCTAATCTAGTGCCTCAGGACAGTATCACAGAGGGCGCGGCCCCACTTAATTGTGGTAATGTTGACTGGAGCCTTCAACACAGGCGGTAGGGACAAAGCTTTCTTCCTTAATCTCCCTTAAAGGGTCGAAGGGAGCAGAGGTCATCCGTTCCCAAGGAGATAAACGACTCCAACAACAACAGTCCATAAGAATCAACTGCGTTTATTTCATTCTTAATTGAGGGTCTTACATTCAACTGAGTATCTCAAGTTCTAGAACTTATTTCCTATTGCAATACCCACTTCTTTTGTTAATCATTTCCTGATGAGATTCCGCGGCTCAAATGCATTTTGGCTCCCCTATAAATAACCGTAAAAAGAAGGCGAGGTCTGAAATTCCCAGACCCGATTCGAGGCTGCTCCCATCATTTTTCGCCTGGACACTAAAATATGAGGCTACGCGAGAGATACCTAAATAGGGTACTAGTATCTAGTACACAAGGGCAGACATACATGCTGGCAGTATACATGGGCGCAATTTAAATGAGTACATGGTAGTGACACATCTGATAAAGAATTAAGGACCCTTTGGTAGGGTTAAGCTCATAATTTCCAGAGGATAGGTTGAAGGTGGGAATGGAATCAATTAGGGCTCATTGATCATCTTGCAAGTTGATATTTTCATTAGGGGGGTGTTTACAACTTTCACTTTTCCCCATTTCATTTGATGGTTTCAGGAAGACCAAAGATTGACTAGAGCATTAGACGTATTTCTAGTGCGTTCGTCGCAATTTACATTCGTTTATTTGTTTGCTTAACCTTTTCAGGTCGTTTGCCCCATAAAGGATTTGGCGAATATTTTCAGATGGTCTGCGATATACGTCTGCGCAGATTCGGGAGGGGGATGTTTTTTAATTAACTCCGTTTTTTAGTGCACCTTTAGAGCTAAAAGTTATTTAATAATCATTAGTACTTTTAATAAGGTTATTTAACTCCTCAACGAAATATTTACCTAAAAGTTGCTTCGAACTGATTTTTTTTACTGTAAATTGAAGTGCTATTAGAAAACCGCACAAAAATTAATTTGAATCCAAAATTAATGGATTATAATTATGTAACTTTTTTATAAATCTTTTTTATCGTTCATTTTAAGGCAATTACGTTAATAAAGGATGTTGATTATAAAGTAATTTTGAAGCAGACACTTGATCGTCAAGTTAGGAAACCACGCCCGGAGCTGTGACGTATGTTAAACATTCAATCAGAGCAGAGAAACGTTAAAAAACGGGTTGTTGCGGGGAAAATAAACGTTCCGATTTAAACGTAAATTTACGACTTGGTTTTTCTTCACACCTAACCTCTGCCCATTAAATATGCGGGATAACTCCGTTAAGGGTTAAGCCGTAATGACCACCTCAGAATCCCTTCACTGCATTTTCGACAGCTCGAATGACATGTTCGCTGTTTCACACAGGCGTCTTTCTACAACAGTGCTCCTCAACCTTCCACCCATACACCCCTTGCAAAGTAATTCTCCCACCTCATACTTCCCATAGCCATAAAAGAACAATTCATTTTAGTTTTAAATTTGAGTTTATATTTTAATTTGTAAACTTATTTATATCGTTGTCTTTATATGTATGGGGTGTTGACCCTGCCTTGAACCCTGCATCTTATGTAAACACCCTCACATCGATGACCAACTCATGCTTCCTTATGGCACTGAAGGGCCTCCCTTCATCGAGGAAGAGGAGCCTCTTTAGGCCCATTTAGGTCTCTTTAGGAGTGTTTAAGTTTCGTCACAACATTCGGACTGTTAATGAGAGTTTAGGTAATTACATTTGAACATATGGGGTAGGGTCTTATAGGGGTCAGATTAATTGTCAGACACAAAAAAGTAGTATGGTGGCACTACTGCAATGGGTTTGTGCGGGTTATAGTCCCCTATTATTCCCTCCCTTAACATCAACGCTCTCGGCACCAACCTCTCTTCAAAACCATACAGATATAAAACCCCTACGAACAAAAGATAATCGGGGATAAAACCATAACTAAAAGACAAGAGCAAATCAGGGGTAAAAACCCTACGAACCAATGAAAGAGGTGGTAAAATTCTGCCCTAAAACAAATCGGTGATAAACCCTTTCACCAAATAAGTACAAAACAGTGGTAAAAAGCCAACGGAGAGGTGAAAATCGGGGTAAAACTCGTGGCGAAGTAGAGGACAAAACGTAGCAAAAATGTCTCTTGCGAGCTCTCAATACATTGCATTTTGCTACTTATCTTTGCTACTACCAATCATCGATTTGGATCCTATTTATTCATTTGATTTTTTATATAAAATAGAGGAAACACCAACGAGAGCCTACCCACGAGAAAGTTATTAAAAGAGGCTTGCAAAGAGAGCGATGAAATTAGGAAAAGTAATGGTGGACCATCAATAACCTGGGAAATCTCCTTTGGCCGAGGGGTGCGCAATTCTCCCTGACTAGCGTCCGTTTTTTGCACGTGTGGAAATGCCTTCGTTTGTTCCATTTTATCTCCCTCTTATGGCAGTTTCTCTTATCAGCTGAGTGCGCATGGCAGAAAAAAGAGTAAGGGGTGTGGCAGGTTGAGAAGTGGGCGGCATGAGGAACGGAAAATGTTGACGCTGGTGAAATGAACCCCGATTAACTCCGCGTCACTACGATATAATGGACGGTTCCCTCAGTCCACTCGGCTATCCCAAGCCCCCTCCAAAGACTATTATCAAAACGAGCTTCTAAGCCTCCCATTTCGCACTCGCCACGCTGCAGAGGATAGGATTCTGATGTGGTGCTGGCATGTTTTGAATGACTTATTTATTAGAGTGTATGCAATGGCAGAACAAAAGTGGATTGGTCGAGCAAAAGATGGATTGGATGTGTGTGAGTGTGTGTGGGTGTGTGCGATAGAGGAATGTCTCGTGAGCATCAGGTAGATTCGTGTGTGGAAACGATTTGTAAAGAGTATGTATATTTGGAGCCCTATAGCTGGCAGGGTGAATCCTTGTCATGCAAAGACACCTAGTTCTTGGTTTCCATGGCAATGAAGTGATTTATAATAGAATAACGGACCAAAGAAGACCTTAAGATCCACTTGAAGCCAGTTCAAGAAAGGAAAAGGAGGAAAAAAGGAAAAAGAAAAAGAAAGATTTATAAATTGTGGTGGAGTTATACGCAGTACGGTTATTTAATACTAACTTATATAAGCCAAAATAATATTAAGAAAATCTATTCATGAGCGTATTGACAAAGGTGCTTTGAACGAATTTGCGAAGGTAAAGTATTCCATACCCGAGTAATTTTACACGAGAAAGATCATGTGTTATGGTAGCGTAAAATCCTTTTATTGGCTAGCTTGAAGGCATTATTTCTAATGTCTTGTTATCAAGCTTAAATAGTAACTCGAATTCCAGATTAGTGAAACGCTTTATTATTTGAATTGATGTTGATCTATCAATTGTGATTTTATTAACAGGAAATTAAAAACATATATATAACTTACTAATATTTTACAGTAGTTACTTTGCCATTTTGCGAAAAAAAGAACGATTGGAAATAATTGAGCTTTCTATAATCAAATGGAAATCTGGTTAGAGACCAACGGCAGAGAGAATAAGAATGAATTAAATTTGAAAAGCGAATTAATTAAGCTATTCAAGATCATGAAAGGCTTCTCTGAAATTAAAATGGAATCCTTAATTCCATGAAAATCAAGAATACCCATTTCATGGACATTTATTCTGAAAATATCTGAATTGCGTGGCGTTAATAATTTTGTTTAAACATTTTATAAATTATAAAATGGAATTAACTTAAGATATATTAATATTATATCATCTAATAAGTAATGCGGCACTCTCTCTTTCCATGTTTATCATGGTTTTATGGATAGAAATAATCGAAAGTAGGTTTGCTTTTATATAGGCCTATTCTACCAAACTAGAAGCCTAAGGTCCCCAAACATTTAAGCCCATTGACCCCTTCATGCAATCTTTGACTCCTCTTCGAGCCCCGGCATGGATTTGAAAATGAATAAATAGAAATTAAGTTCATGTGGCAATTCCGAAGTACATCAATGAGAAAAACTGTATACCAAACCCCATGAAACTGTTGTTCTGTGTCCCCCTCCTTTGTATATTCATATCTCCCATTAAATATGAGGGAAAAAGAAAAACTGTTTATTGTGATTGTGGAAATGATGGAAAATTAGCAAAATTATGAACATAATGTTGAAATTTATCCATAGAGATGTTCAGACGTATCAAAATACTTGGAAATACAGTATGATAAATGAATATGTCGTATAAAATATTATAATGGGTAATAAAAAAAGGGAGAAGATGTTTGCTATCATTTGGCGCATAATATTAAATACATTAAAAATACATTAACATATCTTTTTATTGAAGTAGTTGTCATCATTAATGGGAAGGATGTGATTGATGAGCAGCAGAAAGATTATTGATATTCAGTAGAAAATTGGTGAGTTTTAGCCGTAAATCACCACATGCTTCCATGTTCAGCATGTTTCTCTGTTTTGATAAAACTGCATTAGCGTGGCTGCAACCAGCTTCAACCATGAACTTGAGAATGCAAGTGAAAAAGGTTCAGTCGCTGCTCTAAGCTTGGGGTATTTAGTAGCAGTATTTACATTGCTCCAATGATCACTGAGGCTTTTACATTTGAATAGCGATTTAGCTTCGAGATCCACACAGATTTCAACAAGTTCATCTTCTAAGTAAGATTCACTATCTTCATTTTCTATTTTCATATCAAACGGTGTAACAATCCAGTCGGGTACATGCATTTTCTCCAGATCCTCGAAACGTACTCTAAAGTCCTCCCTTAATTTTTCAAGGTGGCCTATATGTATCTCCAAATCACAGTCTGAAATGTTTTCATTTTCTTCCAATTTTCGAAAGTCTGAAAAATATTTAAAATCTCTACGTACCAGTGAAGATTTAAATAGCTCAATTTTGACTTGAAAGCCTATAATTGTAGTATCTTTACCTTGCAAACGTTTCCGTACTTCATTAAATTTTGAAGAGAGGTCTGCCAAATAGCAAAAATGGTTCTTGCACATTTTTAGCTCATCACATAGTGATGGTTCTACATTCGTAAGAAACTCTACAGTTGAGCCATACAAGTCAACAAGTCTTTGCAACCTATCACCTAAGGACAACCACCTTACCTCAGTGTTCAAAAGCAATTGGTTAAAACTTTCATCATTTTCTTCACATAACATTGCAAAGAGTCGCGAATTGAGAGGATGAGCTTTAATTTCATTTATAGACCTGATACATATTCTTAAGGCATTATGCAGTTCACCACTGAGTTTCTTGTCTACAAGATGATTTTTATGTAAAACGCAATGAACATTACGTACATTAATTAGAAACCTGTCCCCTCAGAAAGACGGTAAATCCTATGTAACGGCCAACCATTTCTGGTACACAATCAGTTCCCCATGCAGTAATATTCTCGAGGGGAACATTGTGTTTCTTCAAATAATCTTCCCAACATAGAAAAATTATTTCACTTTTTGCATCACCTTTAAGGTATTTAGCAAATAAAAATTCGTCAACAATGCACTTCAGGCTTGGACTATAATACCTCACATAGGCCATGAAAATATTTGAATTGCCAAAAGTTGATTCATCGAGTTGAATAGATAACTTGCCGTGCTGAAGCTGAGAGATTAAAGTTCTCTCCACATCATCGGCCATTTCCTCAATGCGTCGTTGCACTTTACTTGCACTTAATGGTATACATTTTAAAACAGGTTGAGTCTTTCTTCATAACATTTTCAACCACATCTTGTATTGCTGGTGTTTTTATATCTTCACCAATAGTATACAGTTTTCCTTTCTTTGCTATATTAAGAGAGATGCTGTATGATGTCTTCAGTCTTCCTTCACTATCAGCACTAGTAGATGCTCTACAAAATTTCTTTAAATTTTTCTTTTAGCATTTTAAAATAATCAAGATCTTTGTTTTTCTTATCAGAATGAATCCTTTCAAGGTGGTCTTTCATTGTCGCGCGTTTCATATCATCATTACTGAAAGTCTTTTCGCATAACAAACACATAGGCCTTGTTTCATTATTAAACGAAGGTACGAAACCAAATTTCAAATACTCCTGTGAATATTGTCTTCACTTCTTCTTAGCATTAGTGGCCGCCTTTGTGCCCATTAGAAATGGCCAAATTTATATACTAAATGCACAGGTATAAGTTCGCAGCACCACACCGATAGCTAAGAACGTTAAGTATAACTGGTTATACTCACTCGTCTCACTCCCAAGTCTCAACATGCCAGCAAACCAAAACAGAACAGAATGAAAACGAAACACGCTCACTACAGAAAATTTTAGAATAACTGCCAGTCGATAGGCATTATAATTTACAAATTTGCTTAATTACCGGTTTATGTTCTACCATTAATATTATGATAATGAAAAAAAACATGATTAAATATCTTTAAAAGGAGAGCTCGCCTGGAATTTCCAAATAAATCAAAATTGAGTTTAATGCATTTTCTACTCTCAATATGTAAGACGTAAGTTATCTGATAGCGGTGTGGTTTTTAGTCTCGTGCGAGTCTAGTCGTGAGCGACTCTACATACGAGTATCACTATGTCGGTCGGTCGGTCCCCGTTTTGTTTTGTTTTTTTTGTTTTTGTAATAACATTGTAACTATTCGGCCGATTCTAACGAAATTTGAAACCATTAATGTTATTTTACATTCTCTTTCGAATGATAGAATTGACAAGGTCCTCCCAAAGTTACTCGTACTGCGGGAATTTTTGAAAGTTTTGAAGGTCGTAAGGTCATAAATCAGAATAAGTGAGAGCACGCGGCATTTTGGTCAGCAGACCTTGTTTTCTAACTTTCCGCAAATTTAAATACCCATAGGGGCAAAATTTTTCAAAAGGACAGTAGCCACGCTTTTCATATTGCGGAGGATAGAGTTTGTGTTTTTGTACGTATTTTTGATTATTTTTATATGTTTATAAATTAAATAACGCCATATCGTACGTCTAGAAGCTGTGGGAACATTGTTATGCAATGATGGGCAGATTGCGTACACATACGTACATCAGCAAGGGTCAAACACAAGTTACAAGTAGGACGGCACTGACGGGCGGCAGAGCCACAGTGCTTTGTAGAGCTTCACAAATAGAGTTTGTTTGCTCTGCTTGATCTTCCGTGTCTTCCAGGCCCATCCCCCTCCCGCAATCACTACAAGCCTAAGCTCTTGACAGTTTTAGTCAGAATTTCGGGAATTTCATTTAAAAATTTACACAGCTTAGGGTGGTCAGTAATTGATTCTATCAGTATTTTAAATTCATATACGAATGTCTTTTTTTGACCCCCAAAAGTTCAATTGACCCTCTGTAGCATTAATAGCGCCCCCTTCAACCTCCATGCACTCATCGACCCCGAAGGGTCGATATCAACCACTTTGGAGGCCCCTGCCAAGGCTTACATTTCGTACACAGAAGAGATTTTCTTGTGCTTTTGGTGGAAGATGGATGGCACAATCAAGTTTAAACTTCTTAACGCAAATCATACTATCGCTAAAGATGTTTACTGTGTTCAGTTGGACCGTGTACACAGGGGGGAAAACCCCTCGCTTGTAGGCGAAATTTCGCCCGCAGCCGCCTAACAAAGTTACTTAAAAACTAATAGGAAAGAAACAGTAAGCCTACGCAGTACATGTGTTTGTAAGCTTTTGCTATGCTATGACTGATGACGTAATAGCCACGCCCTTATTAGAGCTAATCAGGATTTAAGATTCGCCCATCTTGATGACTAATGAATATTCGCTGTTCGTCACTTATCATCGGGCAGACAACCAGTTGGTCAATGGGATTTCAAATTTATCGTTGAAATGATGTGGGTTTCAGGAATATAATTTAAGTTGTTTTCTACCATGTACCGATGCAACCAATTGTTATCCTAGGTAAATATGTTTAGCCAAAACCAACCCTCTCATTAAAATGCAAGATAAGAAAATTCAATTAAATTTAGAACATGGTGTCTTTGATGTCTTTGTAATTATAACTGTTATAAATATTAGGTTAGTTAACTCTATTAAATTATACTTTAATTAGAGTTACTTAGTTTGAAGGAGTATATATATATTTAAAAAATTGTAAAAGTGAAGCTTTATTAGTTATGTCCACAGAGGTTTTTAATGCACTTCGCCCTTGCTAGTGAAAGGTTCCCTATCCCTGGTTTAATGGTGACATTGAAAAAAAAGCCAGCATTAATTAATAAAAGAAGACCGTTCTTTCACCACTTGAGACAACGTGCGACCTCATATCGCAAGAGATACATAACAAGAACTTTTCGATTTTGAAGTAATAGTCATTGAATTGTTCCTCCATATTTACTCGAGTTAGCCCCATCAGATTACTATTGTTTTAGGAGTTTAGCGAATCATCTGAAGAGAATGAAGATATCAAACAACGGAAGAGATCGAAATAATTTTATAAAACTTTTAAATCTAAAATTAAATGATTTTTACAAACATGGTATTGAGAGGTTAGTAGAAAGATGGTGATTAGTGGTGACTGGTGGAAATTATATTACTTTACACATTAATAAATAAATACCTAAATATAAATAATTTCGAAGTGTTGCTTGATTTCTATCATTAAAATAATAATAAACATGAAAAATCTCTCAGTACCTATAAGATGACCTTATATTAAGTTCCATAAGCTTTTAATTATAGATCTCACTTACAGATGGATTTTCATTGACATTATCACTAAAAAATTGTCATTTTGTTTCCACGACCGGTTTCAACTTTTTCTATCTCGTCTGTAATGACTAAAAACGCCATTTTGCTAACCTACCTTCAACTTTAAAAGCAAAACCTTCCACACAAATTACAACTATACCTATATTTTATATCTTTACTCTGCTTTACAATTTTCATCAGAAATTTTATTATAGGAAAGAAATTTTGCTCATGTAACGACGCCAATAAAAGTTGCCAAAATATTGGTTTTGGACCCAGTTTGGGTTATAATAAAAGAAGTATTTTACATTTGTTGAAACTTAATGGCACAAAAAATAGTTTTTTAAGAGTTTACGTAAAGAGCAGGGGTAAAAGATTCTCGAAAGAAAGAAAGAAAAAAGGAGTTAAGATAAAAACTAAACGAAGTTTTCTTATTTCTTTTGTTGGAAAAACTGAAAAAAATATCCTTGAAATATATAGATTCTGAGGGGTTTTTTTCCTTGGCTTTTCTTCCCCATTTATGAGCTGAATCATTTCAGTTTCAGTAACTGAGGAGTAAATGATAATTAGGTTTATTACATAGTTAACGAAACTTGTCAACATTTATTATTCATTTTACAAAATTGATTTTAGGTGTACTCCCACGGAACCGTTAGTTAGTTGTCAGGTTGGAACGAAAGTAATGTCCGCTTTTAAGGTATATTTTAAAGATGAAAATCCTATGACTATGGATATATTTAATCACTTCCTAGAACCTCAGACCATCTGTCAACAAGCTTATGGATGCCACTCTTGTAAAACCCTTTAGGTCCTGATGCAAAATATGAATCGAACTCGTTTTCAACCTCTTCTCTTGATATCGACCTAAGACCATTCAAATGGTTCTGTAATCCCCTAAACAAGGGATAGTCGGAAGGAGCAAGTTCAGGAGAATATGGAGGATAAGGCATTCTTTCCCAGGCAGGTTCCTCCAAGAGATCCCTTTGGTCATTCGAGCTGTGTGAAGACGGGTATTATTGTGACGGAGGCTGAGAGCCCTTCTGTTGAGCCTTTGGCCTAAAGGGGCTTTTTGTCGTGGTATTGTATGAGCCGAGTTGGTGTGTACGTAGGTTAGTTACGTACTTGAATAACTCCTTGATTACGTTTTCTCTAAGAGTGCTATATTATTTTACGTTATTTAATCTTTGAGGATTTATAGTGCCATGTGAAGCGTTTCGAGGATTTAATTAAATATTTTAAAATAATAAATCTTTAATTACAACATAAAAATGTGAAATCTAAAAAAAAAAAAACTATACAGCTATGAATACGCGAGTCTATGTTAGAATTACTCATTTAAACCAAATGAATATAAAGTAATTAATGGTTGACCCCCAAGCTCACTTTAATATTGGACACTTAAAGACACATAAAAATAATTGAATTTCTTTACCGATAAAAAAACACACGTGAGTCCGTAATGACCTTGGCCTTGGATCTTATGTGGACGGGAAAATGGTTTGCGGTTAGACGCGTGGGCGTGTTCTTAGACGCCAAGCCGTTTGACTGGTGAAGAGATGAGCTTGAAGAAACATGTGATTTCGGTGAGGGCGCCGGATGGCGTTCAGCACGTTGTCTTAGTCAGATGATTTAAGCAACGGGACCGTGAAGGTATGCTTTTTCGAATCTTCGCGTAAATCTAGGGATGCTTCGCACTGACGAGCGATGAGCAAACAGTGAATCCTTTGACGAATGGGGGGGAAGGGGGAGTGAGGGAGTTCACTTTGGGTATTCCTCAATGGCGAGGACTATCTTTGGGTTTTTGTTACGAACCGAGATAGGAGTTTCTCTGACGAGAGATATATGAGAGTGATCCTCAATACAAAAGCTAATTTTCGGTGTGACCACCATGAACTGGCTCAGCATGAGCTGCTTCTTTGTTCCTTTCTTTGATTGCCGGGCACTGCCGCCATACATCGTCGTGTCGATCTCTAACTCAATCTTCCTTGTTCTTCTCTAGTTATCCGCCTATATACTTCACCAACCCCGTGGGGCTAGGGGAAGGGGGGATGAGGGGTTATGTATTACCATTCTCCTCTAACGAGGCTTCTCCGAGCGTCTTTCACTTCGCCCTAAAGTCATCTTCTGGCTTTTGGTTGCAGTTCCTATCATTTCGTTTATGACTCGAAATTAGATCCCAAATCTTAGGGGAAATAGGGCCTGTTTAACCATTGTTATTTCACCTCGTCTCCTCCCTTTCGTATTGTTATGCTCGCTGGCACATATATCTGTTGATTCGTACTTGATATGTATTCTTCTTTATTTGTCTTCTATTTTATCTGTATTCTTCTTTCTTCTATTTTTATGTCCATCAGTATTCTCCTTTCTTCGGTTTCCTTTTCATTTTTCGCTGCCTTCCCATCTAGGGGTGGGAGGGTCAGACCTACTTTCGGGGCAGTATCGAAGGATTGGGTACTAAGCTTTTCGTTTACGTGGTTCTCACGAGGAGATAAAGGGGTCAAGCTCGTGGACATCTTAGTTGCGGGCATCCTGGTAACTACGAGCTGAGCCACCGGATTTGGGGAGAGCTGTGCGCTCTGGCTTATTAAAATTGAGCAGAATCTAATAGGCGCTGCCACTACCTCGGTCCAGCCATGAAATATTGCGACTGAATGCGGCAACTGACGATGGGGAACTTGTTTGGTTTATCCAGGAAATCCTGGACGACCACGAACTTCTGGTGTTGGGGCTGACAGGAGGGAGCAATTTATTTGATACCACGATACAGGTGCACCCCGTATCGCGCAACAATGTTGAGACTTGGCGACCACTTACATACCCAGTTTCAAACTTTAGTTCTTTGGGAGAACTCTAATTGAACACAAAGTTCACCTGTTGGCCAGGAGGATTCAATGTGGTCCAAGGAGGTGCGGGATTAGGAGGTTGTTCTTGGTTAAGCGTTGCAGTGAGGTTATGTACCTGCTGAATCGAGAACAACCTAAGCCTCGAATTTGGGGCGCACTTATAGCTAATGTGACCTAGGGTGACACAATTAAAACAGGTTATGGGGTTTCTGGGGTGTCCAGAGTTCTTGACAAACTTAGGGGGGTTATTTTGTAGGGGTTTCTGGGGATACCTCCCTTTCATGGAGAAAATGGTTTCTGGGGATACCCACCTTTCTTCAGAGACAAGGGTTGGTTCTTTATGAAGTCTCGAGGGTATAATCTATGGTTAGAAGCATGCGGATCAGCTTGCTCCACGCAGTTCTCGAAGGTAACGGCTCGCCTGTCCTTGATGAATGCGCGTTTCTTTTCGGGGAGGATACATAGGAATTGGTCCTTCAGCATGAAGTCAGCGAGGGAGTCGAACTCATTCCCCACTTGTTCTGACTCTAGCCAGAATTGGAGATGCCTTCTGAGGATAAATCCAAATTGCCTGTATGTTTCACCTGGCTGAATTCTAGCTTGTCTAAACTTCATCCGATACTCCTAGGGGTTCAGATTGACGGCGGCCAGTAGCTCGTGTTTGCAAGTAGTGAAATCCAAGAAAGCCTCGGATGGTAACGAGATGAATATGTCACGGAGCCGGGTATTAAGCAGAGGTACTAATCTGGCGATATCCTCTGTTTCTATGCCCTAGTGATTCAACTCGAATATCTTCTCGAAGTGTGTCAGGTACGAACACAGGTCTTGGTTGTCTTTATAACCTGGGAGTTTCATCGCAGCTATCTGTGTAGCCCCAGCTCGGGATCCAACGGAATTGATGGCACCTGATCCTTGCTCTTTTTCCTTCCATGAGCACATACTTGTTCTCTCTCTTATGCTTCCATTTGTAATTTTCTTTCTTCTACTTTTCTTTCCGCTTGCATCGGTAATTTTTTTTTCTTCTGTATCCCTTTCTAGCTTTCTTTCTTTTACTTCCCTTTGTAATTTTCTTTCTTCTGCTTCCCTTTCTGCTTTTGCATTTTCTCTTTCCGCTTGCATCTGTAATTTTCTTTCTTTTGCTTCTCTTTATGCTTGCGACTATTCTCTTGCGGCTTGCATCTGTAATTTTCTTTCTTCTGCTTTCTGGACATAGGCAACTAGTTCCTTGCCTCTTAGTCCCAAAGCTTAGGCTTGTTGGTGGGATCTGTCAAACGATTCCATTTTACCTTTGTCTGTTCGTCCAAAACCTCACCGATATGCTAAGGTACTTATGCAACCTCTAACAAGTAGCGCACTGCCTAACTCACGCTTATCACAACACTTTCTGCTAATTAGAATACCACTCCCCAAAAAATAATTAATAACATTAACGGACTAATCACCGACAATTAACCACAAATTTATAGACGGACCTGATCCTCCTATTATGCTTGACTTTTCCTCGAACGCTAGGCACAACTTTAATATTACTGAAAGGAAAGCAAGAAAAACAACTATACTGAGTTCTTCCAATACCCATAAAACCTGACACCAAATATTTATGTCGTGGTATTGTAAGGGCCGAGTTTAGGTGTATGTAGGTTAATCACGTACTTGAATAACTCCTTGATTACGTTTTCTCTAAGAGTGCTATATTATTTTACGTTATTTAATCTTTGAGGATTTATAGTGCCATGTGAAGCGTTTCGAGGATTTAATTAAATATTTTAAAATAATAAATCTTTAATTACAACATAAAAATGTGAAATCTAAAAAAAAAAAACTATACAGCTATGAATACGCGAGTCTATGTTAGAATTACTAATTTAAACCAAATGAATATAAAGTAATTAATGGTTGACCCCCAAGCTCACTTTAATATTGGACACTTAAAGACACATAAAAATAATTGAATTTCTTTACCGATAAAAAAACACACGTGAGTCCGTAATGACCTTGGCCTTGGATCTTATGTGGACGGGAAAATGGTTTGCGGTTAGACGCGTGGGCGTGTTCTCAGACGCCAAGCCGTTTGACTGGTGAAGAGATGAGCTTGAAGAAACATGTGATTTCGGTGAGGGCGCCGGATGGCGTTCAGCACGTTGTCTTAGTCAGATGATTTAAGCAACGGGACCGTGAAGGTATGCTTTTTCGAATCTTCGCGTAAATCTAGGGATGCTTCGCACTGACGAGCGATGAGCAAACAGTGAATCCTTTGACGAATGGGGGGGAAGGGGGAGTGAGGGAGTTCACTTTGGGTATTCCTCAATGGCGAGGACTATCTTTGGGTTTTTGTTACGAACCGAGATAGGAGTTTCTCTGACGAGAGATATATGAGAGTGATCCTCAATACAAAAGCTAATTTTCGGTGTGACCACCATGAACTGGCTCAGCATGAGCTGCTTCTTTGTTCCTTTCTTTGATTGCCGGGCACTGCCGCCATACATCGTCGTGTCGATCTCTAACTCAATCTTCCTTGTTCTTCTCTAGTTATCCGCCTATATACTTCACCAACCCCGTGGGGCTAGGGGAAGGGGGGATGAGGGGTTATGTATTACCATTCTCCTCTAACGAGGCTTCTCCGAGCGTCTTTCACTTCGCCCTAAAGTCATCTTCTGGCTTTTAGGCGTAGCTCCTATCATTTCGTTTATGACGCGAAATTAGATCCCAAATCTTAGGGTAAATAGTGCCTGTTTAACCATTGTTATTGCACCTTGTATCCTCCCCTTCGTATTGTTATGCTTGCTGGCACATAAATCTGTTGATTCGTACTTCTCGTGGCTTGAGGAGGCGTCTGGCGGCCAGCGAGTCGAAGGAAAAGAGGGGGGAGGTAAGTAATCGGGTTACACTGCCCAGCGCCATGACGTTGTGGTGACCGAACACGGCCGCTGTTTTGGGGGTGGGATATTGATTTCCCTACACTTTTAAAAGACGAAATTGATTGCAGTAGAGATTAAAATTGAGTGTTTAATTGTTGAACAGCTCAAAATGGACAATACCTTCAATATCCCACCATAGACTCAACATGATTTTTTTATGGATGAAGACCTCCTCTCGGCTTTTGAGAGATTCTGCTTCCTCGACTGAAGAGGGAAAAGACATTTCGATGGAATTTAAGAATAAACAATACAAAAACATCTGAAAAATCACATTGAAATTTATCTACATCATAATTAGTCTGACAATTCCTGTACACGGTTTTAACTTATTTTTATATTAAATTCCATTGTTTTGTCACACAGAAAAGATACGTTGATATGTTTAAGAAACTTGGACGTATTATGAGTAACAAATTTGCAGGTACCGTGTTTATCACCATTAAAATTACCATATTTTGTATAACATTATTATTGTTCTAAGCCCTCGCTGGTTATCATTTTTCTATACCCTCGTTAAAAAATAAATTTTGTCTATGGCACAATTGCATTATTATTTTTAATTTCATTATTTTTTTCAATTATTTTATTTAACAACATAGCACCTTTGATGTACATTCAGGTTATATCACAATTAAGAATAATAAGGTATATTATTTGTCTTCATCTGTCCATAGCATATTAATTTTGTTCTAATCACTGTTAAGATTAGTTTTAAATGTGCATTCAGTTTAAAGATAATTGATTCGGCAATTGTAGGAGACTCATGATTTCATCCATTCCACTACCCTCTAACATTCTCTCTAGCATTCTCGAGTCTCCCTCTCCTCAAAAGATCTCTGGTACTCTCCGGCACTGTGATGCTTAGGCAATCGCCGGAAGTTCTTTCTTCCGGAGAAAATATCTGTGACAGATCCTTCTTGCAAAGTGTGCTTAATTAAAGTTCAGAAACATTTTCTTTAAAATGCTCGAAAAGATACAACAATATGAAGTGCTTAATGCAACTTTAGGCACACATACACAAAGATAAACTTACGTAGGAAGTGTTTATACAAGCGTTATCTCGTATCGTGACGTCACTAAACCACGCCCATCAATTCATCGGAGTAATTCTAACTCCGCCTCCTGGTTTTGAATTGCAAAAACCAGAACTTGGCTATTTAAAAATACTTTTTGATAGTTATTCATTACTATCCTCGGACTAACCTCGTGTGTGAAATACGTGTCAGTCTGAGTCTCGAGCGGATTCACAAAATCCTTTTAAACCTTTTCAATTTTTAAGTTCTAACTACACCAAGTTGTGTCAAGAATTCTCGATGTTCGCACAGATTTAAAATGTATTTAGCAAAGATAACAGTGGAGGTGAGTTATAACATTTCCATTTTCTGTGACGGTAAACTAGGCGATTATAAGGGAATCTATTAAAATGCATCTTTTTAGGTGTATTAGAGCGATTCCCAGAAAGTCATCTACCTTGCGAGGAACGATGCCCGGCCCAGGACCTGAGGCAGTGTTGGTTATCAACGTTTGCTGTCTAGTAACAACAGACTGATATACACACACATATATATATATATATATATATATATATATATATATATATATATATATATATATATATAAGGGAAAGGGGACGCCAAGATGAATACCTCCTCCTTTTGTTTCTTGAATTCCTTCCCTTCCTATGTCTCCTAACTATAACTCCCCGTGGATTAAAGCTCTGTATCCAAGGAGAAAAATAAAAGAAGAAATAATTTGAATATCAGTTAAGCTGGCCGCTAAAAGCTTTCATCTCGCCGATGAAATGATAATCTCTTTAGTCGGGAAAAGGATAGCGGAAAGTTCCCACCCACATCGTTGGAAACGAGTAAAACCGGTGGTGTCGGGCGACAAAAGCGAATCCCTCTAGGCGCCGGAAGCTTTCTCTCAGACGTCTGTGCCTTCCAGCGATTGAGCATCAAAAAAATGGCCGTCATTTAAATACCCTTGAGTTTTCAAAGATTGGCATATTAAGTTTAAGATCTCGTCGCCTTCGGTTCAGATCATGTGTCTGTTTCCCCAAGTCCGTGGTATTCGCGTATACCATCGAGGTTGAATCTCACCAGGCGGATCCATCTCTTTTGTGAAGGGTTATTCTGTCCAGAGCAAGCCTCGAATCGTTTTGTCTCCGAATGACTGGTGGGGATTCTTCTCGTCTCATCATACCCCCCCCCCCCCCTGCTCTCAAGGATCTCCAGTTTCCCGTGTGAGATTTCGCGCCGAGCCGCGTCAGTCTCGATTTTTGGAGGTAGCACTTCTCTGGAGCAGAGGAGCCTTCGTCCATCTTCAAGGAGGATCGTGGGCTCGTCTTCTGGTGCACCCCTCCTTCATCCTCGTCACCATCAGGATATTCGGCCGAGAATCACGACCATTTTCCGTCTCCATTCCCCCGCGCCGACTCGCTAAAAGAGTCCCCTTCCTCGAGGACTCCCTTGAACGAATGCATCTCCCGTTAATCGACCCGCTTTCGTACTTTTAAATATTCCTTCTGTAAAATTGATTTATATTATCCCAATTAAAAGCTAATTAACAAGTAATTAACGTTACCCGAATGCCAAATTTTTATAGTCTGTCAATATTATCCTTATTTAAATTTCTTATATTTCACTTATGTATATATAGGTTAACTAGTGACTTATTAAAATTATATTTTGGGGTTTTCACTCTTTAAATATATCCTTGAACTGCAACTTGGTAAACTCATTAAACGCTATCGGTCCCTGTATTAAAATCGCACTCTTATATCTCGTAATCAACGGATTACTTTTACGAAGTGAACGTACTTGTACGTAGCGAAGGACGGGCACGTACATTAGAGGATCTATGTGTATGTAACTGTATATATACATATTCTCGTGGCTTTTATCTCTTTCCTCCCAACCAATAGATACATATATGTATATATAGACGTATTGCCTGGAGAGGTGACCTATTCCTCGACCATATATATATATATATATATATATATATATATATATATACGAGGGTGTACCGCGAAGTCACCGGAATCATTCTTTGAAGGACAGTACCCTTTTAGTTCGGGCTTCCGCTTTTTCGTCTGTTTTTGCGATGGCTGAAGCAAAGGAACAGCGCGCCTCCGTAAAATTATGTTTTCTACTGGGAAAAACGGCAGCTGATACATTTTTCATGCTTCATACAGTCTACAAGGATGCTACCATGAACAAAACACAATTTTATGAGTGGTTCTCACGACTTAAGAATGGTCACTTTTCGCTTGGAAACAAATCTCTTTCGGGGCAACTGTCAACCACCAGAACGGACGAAAACATCATGAAAATTCATGAACTCATCTTGGAAGACCGTCGCCGAACAATTGACGAACTTGTTGATTTATCTGGTGTGTCCTGGAGTTCCTGCCAAAGAATTTGGAGCGAGGAATTGGGAGTGAACCAATTTGCAGCAAAATTTGTGCCCCGCTTGCTTACGGAAGATCAGAAGCAGTCACGAATGAATGCGTGTCACGAACTGAAAGAACAGTTGGAAGATGATCCAGATCTGTTTACCAATGTTAAAGGCAAATCGCCGCGTGCGTTATATTTTATTGTATATGAGGGAAAAGAATGATTGGATTTCAGAACCGTTATTCGTTCGATTTATCAACTTCACCACTGGTGACGAGAACTGGTGCTACGGCTACGACCCGGAAACAAAGAAGCAATCAAATCAATGAAAACATTCCACCTCACCACGTGGCAAAAAAAACGTTTCGCAGCCGTGAAAGAGGTGAAGAAAAAAACGACAGAGGCGTTGCAAGGCATCATTCTGCAAGAGTTCCAGGAGCGCTTCGAATGCTGGAAAATGTGCGACTGAACGGGTAGCATTGATTCAATTGGATAGTACTTTGAAGGTGACAAAGGCTTGATATGTAAAAACCAATGAATAAAATTATATACTAAAATTCCGGTTTCTTTTGGGTACCCCCTCGTATATATATATATATATATATATATATATATATATATATATATATATATATATATATATATATATATATATTAAGCTCCATGTTTCACGATTAGTTTTTTTAGCCTGTCAAAGCACTGATGATAGACTTGTTTTAATCCTGAAACCTATGCAATAAATGTTACGAAGCGTCTTCATTTCTGTTTTGGTTATTCTGTTTATACTTGGTCTGAGGTTTTCATTAATCAATTCGTTCACAACTTGTATATATATATATATATATATATATATATATATATATATATATATATATATAACTATCTTTCGTGAAAATTGCAAGTGAATGGAATAAATATTTCCCAAGTTATGAGGAAATAAACAAACTATCTTCCAAATTACAGCGGCCAAAAGTTAAGGGTCACTTCGAAAAACAATGTAAAATGGAACAAGAAAAAAGGAACCGCTGCTATTACTATTTTGTGAACATCCCTTTACTAGCAATGCCCTCCCGACATTTGTTACCACAGGACCGAATTAATTTCTTCCAAAATGATGGGGTAATATTATTCCATTCGTTTTTCAATAATTTCCAGAGTTCATTTAATATTTTGTTTGTGCGCCAACTAATCCCCATATGAGCAGAGAACCTAGCTCCAAGAGACCTAACAGTACAACTGGGACATTTAAATAAATAGACATTATCACTGCGGAACTCCAAAGAGATAGGATCTTTACTGTTAAAGAAACTTCATATTGATAGTTTGTTTATAAAAACTATTTGTGGGTTGATTTGGGGAAAATATCTTTCAAAAATAAATAGGATTTTTCTTTTAAAAGTATCGTTTAAAAAACCCATCTCTGAAATTAGTAAATATATGGGCATTTTAGGAACTTCTATGCAGGGTTGAGGGGGGTCAATGAAATTATCAAATAGCTTTTTTAAAACTCTATCATATAGGTCAGAAGGAAATAAATTATTTATAAAATACTTCTGTGATAGAACGGGTTGAGGCAGCGTTAGTTTCAACTCATATCACATATTATTTTAAACCACGATGCTTCCACGTGCATCTTCGCTTCGAAGCTTGGCGCCTTATCGCAGCCACCGGATGTCAATGTTTAAACAAGGAGGTTATCGTCCCCCCGTTAGCCCCCATACGCCGACCTCACCAGATTGAGTTAGGCTTATGGGCAGATAAGGCATTGTTCCCAGGCTCGGCTGTGCATTCCCTCGAAGCTCCCACTCCATTGTCCCCCACGCCAAGGGAGTGTCTCGACTATTTAG
This sequence comes from Ceratothoa steindachneri, assembly GCA_963969495.1. Taxonomy (NCBI): domain Eukaryota; kingdom Metazoa; phylum Arthropoda; class Malacostraca; order Isopoda; family Cymothoidae; genus Ceratothoa; species Ceratothoa steindachneri. The sequence goes on along the minus strand of OZ018329.1, from coordinate 74,061,101 downwards.
ATGGAAACTTTACCACTAAGATCAGATTGGAGATCTAGATTTTCGTCGCGAAACATCACCACGACCCTCTCTCACTTTGTGCGCCAAGGGACCTAGACCTCGAGATTCACCATCACTTGTCCAGAAGGAGGACAATATCCCTTGAGTGCCAAAGGTTCGAGCCTTTCGTGACGCCAAGTCATCAAGGCTTCCTCCTCGTTGTTCAGATAGAGAACAACGTTAGAACAGCCATTGTTCTTTTGAGCTCTTCGCCAAGAAACGGTTCTCACCCTTCCCCCTCGTTGTTAAGAGGAGAACAACGTTAGAACAGCCATTGTTCTTTAGCCCGTAGACAAGAGACGGTTCTCACCCCCTCCCCCCCCTGTTGTTTAGAGGAGAACAACGTAGAACAGCCATTGTTCTTTTGAATCCGTTCGCCAAGAAACGGTTCTCACCCTTCCCCCTTGTTGTTCAAGAAGATAACAACATTAGAACAGCCATTGTTCTTGAGCGCGTAGACAAGAGACGGTTCTGTCCCTTTCCCCCTGTTGTTCGGAAGAGAACAACGTAGAACAGCCATTGTTCTTCAAGCCGTTCGTCGAGAAACGGTTCTCATTCTCAAGACGCCACGTGAGGATCCTTTTATTCTCCCCCCATCCTTCGGCTGGAACTCGCCAGCGGACCTAAAATTCCTTCACGTCGCCTTCCACTGCACCACTCGTATAAAGTTACGTAAGCCAAACGTAACCTTTGAGTATTGAACCCTTTTGTCAATTCTATCCTGTGCTTTAAATGGTTTAGCGAACCATCCCATCCCTTTAATTCTATATTTGTTTTACCTTTTTAAATCCTTTAATCCTCGGATCAGCCCGAGCCCCCACGATCCTTTCCATTTGTTGATAGTTATTATTAATAAAACTCTATTTTATTAATGATAGCAATATTATTATCCTTGAGCTCAGTTCCACTTCTTAAGCATATCGAAGATAAATAATATCGGCCCGCCAGACAATCACGCACTCTAAAAGATAATTAAAGAAGTTCCCTCAACGAATAGTTATATATGGTATATCGTCGAGAGTCCATTCTACGACAACTTCCTAAGAAAAATAAATTCATTATGGATTGATTGGTAAGTGGATGATAGCGAGAAACTTCTATGTATTAAAGTTTTTACTGTGGATATTTTATATCCGAAATCACAAAAACTAAAGTAGTTCAAACCTAGTCCTGTGAAAGTTTTTTTTCGGTAAATGGTTGTTTGAATTTTTCGTTGGTCATTATCTCGGTTGATTAAAAGGTCAAGAAAGGGCATCTTATCATTTGACTCTACTTCCATGGTGAATTTGATGTTGGGGTGTAGTGTTCAAAAAATTAAAGAAAAGTTGGCTATGTGCAGGATTATTAAAAATTGCCCAGTAATCATCAACAAAACGGCGGTAGAAGGAGGGTTTGTAATCTAAATTAGTAGAAAACATTTGATCTTCGAGATGTGTCATAAAAAAGTCAGCTGCAAGTGGTCCCATTGGAGAACCCATTGCAACACCATCGATCTGGCAGTAAACTTTATTATTAAACGTGAACCAAGATTCAGAAAGACTTAATTTCAGCGCCTTTTTTAATTGGCTTCATGAAAATCCATGAAAAGTATTTTGGGAATGGAATACCTTATTTAATATTAAACTGATTGTATAGTTTAGGGGAATGTTAGTAAATAAAGATTCAACATCATAACTCACAATACATCCATCGTTAACTTTGCTGAGTAATTCCTCTTTAAACTTATAGGAGTTTTGTATGGAGAACTGAATTTTAGATAAAGGTGAAAGTATTTTAACTATTAGTTTAAAGAGGAATTAGTGGAAAACATTTGATCTTCGAGATGTGTCATAAAAAAGTCAGCTGCAAGTGGTCCCATTGGATGGATCCGCTTTAGTAAGTACCCAAATTTTCCGTTTTTATATTAAATATTTTTAACTCTTACAGTCTTTACAAAATTAAAAACAAAGTTTAAATTTATTATCTTTAAATAATGCCAGGTCAATTTCTCTTATAGTTTGTAATTAATTTCTGCAATAATCCTTAAATTTATTAACTAATTTTTGAGTCAGTCTTAAAGCAAATTTAACTGTTGCCAAGTCATATTTAATTTAACTTGTAGTACTTTTTACTGATATTTTGTAATTGGTCACCTTTTAAAATAATGTCTTGTTGGCCTTTTCAAGTTTTCTTCATATATATTAACTTTGTAAACTTATTCTAGCCTGAAGATGAAAACTTGTAGTTTTCGAAACGTAGTGAAAAATTAAAAGATGCTACATCGGTTTCTCGTGGCTCTGGGATTTATCCTCAATATTAAATGCAGGCTTCACGGCCGAGTTCCATATGGATATATATATATATATATATATATATATATATATATATATATATATATATATATATATATATATATATATATATATATTTATTTATTGAAAGATGAATCTGAAAAGTAAGGGAAACCGAAGAGAATTAATGATGAAACAAATTAAAAATTGGACTAAGCAATATGGGAGTCAGGCAATCAACTGTTAAGAAAAGGCCTTTCTAAGGGACTGATATCAAATAGAGTACATACAGTCTATTAATACTTTATTATTCCGTATGTCTACATCAGGCTCGCTTGCGCGGTCAACCTTGGAGAGAGAAGTCATATATTTAGTCTTATTGCTTATCTCTTAATCCCTTAAGTCAATAGCTTCGAAGACAACCCCGTGTATGTACACTCCACGAATGTGCTGTACATAAAAGTCATATACGTACTTACTTAAAATACGTTCATAAAGCGCCCCGTGGGGTTCCCACCACTACATAAATGAAGTACTCGATATTATTATGGTATCCGAATTCGCTATCTGTTTTCTTTCTTGTTTGTTGTTACGTTGTCAGTGATGTTATGTTTGGTCTCATTAAATTTTCTCACAGAGACTCATCATTGGTCAACTTTACTTAAAATTAAATGTTATAGATACTTCTCTAGTTTGACTTAAGATGCTTATTAAATTATATTTACTAGGAGTGGGATACCAGGAATTTTGCCAGAAGAGTTAAGTGTTTAACCGAACGGTTTCATAGGTATTAGGCCAATCTAAAGATCATCTCATAAAAATAGATAGATTTTCCACAGAATTAAGATATCTCTGTCGAACTGGATATAAACTTCTTTCAAACACCATAACTAAAAATAACAAGTCATAAACAACTTAAAAATCTTTTAAGGCACATCTCCGCTATGTTTCATGTTTCTAGGGATGCGGAACAACAACCACATGGCTGAGCAGCATAGATGGCTGTTTTATAACCCCCCAAACTTGCTCGGCATTTAAATAGCCACCGATTGACGCTATTTTAAACAAGAGTCTATGGAATGAGTTTCTACGGAAATTGCCACAAGAGAAATGTTTCTATTTATACAGGGTGTCCATTTAATGTGGGCCCCGGAAACAAAATTTAATAGGTAGCGCCATTTGTGCCTCGTATCGTGGGCGAGACCTTCCCACCGGATAATGAAAGGCACATAAATATAAGAATGACAGCACTTGTGAGCCCGAAGGAACCAAGGACCGGTCTCGTTGGTTGAGGGGCGGGGGGGGGGGCGTCTGTTTCGTAGTGTGTATCTTTGACACCTTCCAACGATGGTGAGAAGAGAGTGGGTATGTTGTGCTGTTAAGGCGGTAAGGGAAATGATGATAAATATTTTATATATAAAATTAACGAATTTTTTTTGGCTCCCATATTTAATAGACACCCTGTAGTAAAAAAATAACAATACAAAGAATAGAAAACATATGTATATGCAAAATAATAATAAAAATAATGTCTAACTTAGATAACTGCATCTTAATCATATAAATTACCTGATTTAATACTCAAGAATATTTTTGATTTAACGCTGCAATTAAATAATGATACGGGACCATTCATTCATCCCCTTGCGGTATGGCGAGAGCTGAGTGCGAAAGAAACTTCGCGTCACGACAGTTAATGTGTGGCAGCAATAACCAAGATGCAGCTCAAAGCTCTCCCCAAAAATGCCTTTGGCAACCTTAAAGGAGAGATTGGGTCTAACATGAAAGCGTGGAAGGGATCGGAGACTATTGCCCCCCCCCCCCCTTCCCCGCATCCTCTCACATCCATGTTTGTATGGAATTTGATGGCCTTAAAAAACTAACTATATCTACAATGGAATAATCATCTGTCCACCTAGATTGTCGAAAATATTTTAAAACTCTTTACTTCCTCTTACTCACACAAATGTGGATATATTATCACATTTGTGTGAGTAGGAAATATCATAAATTTCTGTTTTACAGTTCTTCAAGTTTTGAAGTTTCAGTAGATTAAAAAACAACCCTACTTTGCCTTGAAATCCCATCACACGCAGATGCTGGCTTGCGCTCAGAATGCGTGAGACCGGTTGTGGCCTGTATCACGTGGGATCCCTTATTCCCCTTCCGGATTAATGCTAGACAATGACTACCACGAACACCATCCCTAATTAATGACCCCATAGAAATTTCAATCCTAGAAGATGACCCCGGAGAAATTTATTGTATTTTTTAAAAAGTAATTGGTAAAATCACTTTTATTTAAGAAAAAATACACAAACAAATTATTAAACTAACAAAAGAGTAAAATATTAATCTAAGGAGTAAAAAAGAGAAATATGATGGCAGAAATTTTCCAATCCAGTCAAACCGAATTTAATCCTTCGCATTTTTACTTGACCTTTTTTTCTTAATATTATCAATTATTTTAAAAAATGCAATCCAAGTAATGATCAACAAAGAGATCATTCCTAGATACTGACCCTCCCCCCCCCCTCAAAGCTCAATCCTAGATAATGACCCCTAACATAGGTTGGGGGTCCTTGTCTAATTATTAATTTGTCAAGATTTAACCTGTTTTTTAGTCGCGTGTGAGCCTTGTCGCAAGCGACTCTACATTTCACTATGTCGATCGGCGGGCCCTGCTTTGCTTTTTTTTGTAATAACATCATAACTATTCTGCTGATTCTAACGAAATTTGAAATCATTATGTTGGTTTACATTCTCTTTCGAATGATATAATTGCCAAAGTACTCCCAAGGTTAACCCGAGAATAATTTTGTTTTGGCAATAACATCATAACTATTCGGCCGATTCTAGCCAAATTTGAAACCCTAATGTTGTTTTACATTCTCCTTTAAATTATATATTTGCCAAAGTCTTCCCAATGTTAGCCCATGAATTATTTTATTTTAGCAATAACATCATAACTATTCGGCTGATACTCTGCTAGACTAGACTAGGCTATAATATGCTATACTCTGCTAGGCAAGCCTAGCATAGGCTTTTATAGGCTAGGCTATACTATGCTAAGCTATGCTAAGATATAATGTACAAGGGTAAGATATACTATGCTAGGCTAGAGAATACTAATCTATGCTTGAATTTGGTATAATAGAATAGTATGGGCTATACTTGTCTAGGATAGTGAATGCTAGGCTAGGATATACTATACTAGGGTAGGCTAAGCTATGCTAAGCTATCCTAGGCTAGATAGGGCTATACTATGTGATGCTATGGTAGGCTAAAGTATAATAGGTTAGGAAGGGTTATACTAGGTAATACTATGTTAAGCTACGATAGGCTAGTCTATGGTATGCTATACTAGTCTAGGATATATTATGTTAGGTGTGGTGATGCTAGGATAGGCTATACTAAGCTAGCCTATAGTATGCTAAGCAAGGCTATAGTAGCCTATTCTAGCTTGGCTAAATTAGGCTAGGCTACTCAGGGCGACGCTAGGCCAGGACGATAGTAAGCTAGGCTACGCTAGGCAAGGCTATACTAGACTAGACTAAGCTAGGCTATACTATAATATGCTAGGTTAGATTAGGGTCTACTAAGCTGGGCTAGGCAATACTAGGATACGATAGGCTAGGCTATACTAAACTAAGGTAAGATAAAGTAGGCTACAATATGCTAGGTTATACTAGGCTAGCTAGATTATACTAAGCTAGGCTAGGTTAGGCCCGGCATAGTTAGGCTATTCTATTTTAGGCTAGGCTATCTTATGTCAGGCTAGGCTTAGTTATACTATGCTAAAACGGGTAGGTTATATTATGATATGCTTGGCTATGATAAGATATGCTCTACTAGGCAGGTTTAGGCTAGGCCTTTTTTATGCTATGCTAGACAATACTACGCTATGCTAGCCTGGGCTATTCTCTACTATGCTATGCTAAAGTATGCGGCTATACAAGGTTACTCCGGCAATTATTGAAAGTTTTGAATGTCGTAAGGTCATAAAACCAGAATAAGTGAGGGCACGCGCCTTTTTGGTCAGCAGACCTTGTTCATTTACTCACCTCACAGTCTTGCACAAAAATGGTTACCATTGAAGTACAGGGTGGTCCGAAAGTCTTATCACCGCTGTCAGCGACGCTGGCTGAGACGAGCTCCCACAGTTTGGAAGAGAGGCTGATTGTGAGTGTATGAGCACATGGCCGTGTGCATTCTGGCTTTCATAAGACTTTCTCGATGTGTGACAGTGTCAATGAAAGTCAATACACTAAAATCAGTACACGTGTTTGATATTGTTCCTTTCCTGTTCTTATTACTATTCGGTAGGAAGTGACGAGACTTTCGGACCACCCTGTAGACTTGGATACGGGGGTTTGGGCTGGTTTGCTTGAAAAAAAAAAAAGAATCTAACACTAATGAGCGCAAATTTGCTCAGAGGTTAGAAGACCGGCCAATATTCTTTATGTCCCCACTTAAGAAATGCCTGAATAAAATTTTATAACCCTTAAATCAATATATATTAAGAGTCAAAGTGGCTTGAAATTTTGGTTCCACATAGGCCCTTAAAAGGTTACAAGGAGTAACAAGGAAAGGAAGTACCCTAGGAGACCATACGGTCCATTCAAAGAGGGTACCTTTGGACTAGCAATCGAGCGGGCACATGGCTGCTCAATTGTTTTGCGTCCCTAAACGGCCACTTTTCAAGACTTTGTCTAGTCTTGACTTGAACTGGTCAACAGATTCACTGTTGACAACTTCCACTGGAAGTGCGTTCCACTTACCGCAAATACTGTAGGTGAAAAAATTTCCACACAGATTGCGGTTGTAACGCTTCAGTTCAAGTTTGAAGCCGTGATTGCGCGTTCTGTTCTCACTGAGTGTGAAAATATCCCGGTAGTCAACATTGTCAAACCCTCGAAGTATTTTGAAAACTTCGATGAGCTGACCACGCAGTCTACGGGTTTCCAGCGAGAACAGATCTAATTCCCTTAGTCTATCCTCATAACTTTTATGTCGGATAGAGGGAATAAGCTTGGTTGCCCTGGCTTGTACGCGTTCCAATCTCGCGATGTCCTTTCGTAATAAAGGACTCCAAAATTGTACGGCATACTCCAGGTGCGGTCGGACAAGTGAGTGTTACAAGCACAGTACAATCTCCTGGTTCCGATAACCAAACTGGCGCTTAATATAGCCTAGCATCCTTTGGGCCTTTTTCTCCGCCTCAATGCACTGTTTCGAGAACTTGAGGTCACTAGTGATTGTTACACCCAAGTCCTTCTCAGTGTCGGTGGATTCAATAGCAGTGGCCTTAAGGAAATACTGAGATTGGGGGTTTCTGTGGCCGATATGCATCACTTTGCATTTGTTCACGTTAAAAGGCATTTGCCACGTGTCCGACCACTCCCCAATCTTCCCAAGATCTTCCTGCAGGCGGGCAGTATTTCCATCCTTTGCAAAGTTCATACCAAGCTTGGTATCATCGGCAAATTTGGAAATCTTGGCAACCATGTCACCGTCCATGTCTTTGACGTAGATGATGAATAGTAGAGGTCCCAGGACAGAACCTTGAGGCACTCCACTAGTAACGGGCACCCACTCAGAAGACTGTCCATTCACCACCACCCGTTGCCGTCTGCCATTTAGCCAGTTCTCGATCCAGCCGGCTACCTTTCCGTCTATGCCAAGCGCTCGCACTTTCCGGAGAAGGCGGCGGTGTGGTACCTTATCCAAGGCTTTCTGAAAGTCTTAGTACACCACATCCACCGCCTTGTCCCGATCGTGCTCACTGAAGACGAAGTGGAAGAATTCCACAAGGTTCGTCAGGCATGACCGTTGCCTTCGGAAGCCGTGCTGGGAACTCCTCAGTAGCAAGTTTGACTCTAAATACGACGTCATTTTTTCCACCATGATGCTTTCCATGAGTTTACCGACTATCGAAGTCAGACTGATAGGTCGGTAGTTTGACGGATGGCTGGGGTCTGCTTTCTTGAAGATAGGAGTTACCTCCGCTTCACGCCAGTCTCTAGGAACGCATTCGGTCCGGATTGACATGTTGAAGATAGCGGTCAGGTGTCGTGACACTTGATCGCGCACTTCTTTCAACACTTTAGGTAGAAAGCCATCCGGGCCAGGTGACTTATTCGTCATTAGGTCAGTGATCTTCTTTTTTATTTCCCCTTCGGTGAAGTCCATATCCTCCAGCTTTTCCCCGAGTAGGAATCCATTGGCTGGGGGATGGGACCACACTCTTCAGTAAACACTGAAGAGAAGTAGTCGTTGAAGAGGTTAGCATTTTCTGCATCTAAGTGCTTTAACGCCCCCTCCTCATTTCTCAAAGGGCCAATCGTTCGACAGATTGGTTTACGGCCGTTCACATATCCAAAAAACTCCTTGGGATTCTCTTTAAAGAGTCTCGCCACTCGGAGTTCCTCAGACCGCTTAGCCGCCCTTATGCTGGACTTAACTCTCCTGGCTAGCCTTCGGTATTCGTTAAAGTCACCCAAGATTTTCGATTGCCGGTACACAGTTCTCTTCTTCCTAAGTAGTTGGCCGATTTCTCGATTAAATCACTTTGGTTAAACAGAAGGTCTACGGGGACATTTCAGAGGATGAAACGCGATTGAAGACTCATGAATGTGGTTTTGAAACTGTTCCACGAGTCTTCAACAACATCACACACTTCTAGTCTCGCGTCAGTCAGTCCAGCACGAAGACCTGCAAAGTCCGCTCTTTTCAAATCGAGTTTCCTCCATTTACTAGTTGCAGGCCCTTCCTTCGGGACTTTGACTACAAATCTAATTAGTCGGTGGTAACTGCCACTGCCACCGAGCTCTCCGCCAACAGAGAGGTCCTCAACGATGTCATCCTCAGAGGTGAAAACCAAGTCGAGGATATTGTCTCCTCTCGTTGGCTCTCTCACCCATTGAGTCAGGAACTCGTTGTTCGCGAACTCCAGGAGTAGTGCGTTCTCGCCACAGGGTTCTCTGGTTTCCTAGTCAACTTGTGTGTTGAAATCACCCATGACGATACACACCCTGTCTTCGACAAGTTCTCCTAGTAGCTGGTACAGATCTCTGTCCTTTTCAACGAGTTGGGCAGGAGGTCTATAAAGCACCAGGGTCCTGTATTTGACAGGACCTATATCTAGGTCAACACCTAGTAGTTCATGGTCGGATACGACCATGAACCATATTAAAATAATAAACAATAAAAAATTGGCTCTCGCGGTTGCTATAGCAACCTCCATATGCATTATGGAGGAGGCCTATCATTGCTATACTAACTCTATACTAGTATTGCTTACATAAAATCTAGCTCTCATTTGTTTCGCAAACGTAATAAAGCGAGCCCAATTTAGAGTTATCCATTTTACAAGTTTTAATATCTCAAGATATTCGTGACGCTAATAAAGTTGAACAATGTGTTCATGCTTCATCGTTTAAAACTTAATATCCCAGAACGAGTTCAGAGTCACGCATTTGAGGCGTTATAGCAAATTTAAGTAATTATGCTTTTGAAAAGAGTAATTTGTTTTCTGTCATAGAATTTCCTGAGGCTTCCGCACCTCGCTTCTATCACATCTTGGTGCTCATACTTCCCACGTGTATCACGAGAGAAGAGAGTAGCATGGCGTTCTTATCGCCTCGAACATTTCTCGAGTCTTATCTTCCCCCGCCCCAAGTTTAATCAAGGAGGTTCAATCCCCGGTTTGCCTGCAGGCGTCGATCTGGCCAGATTGAATTAGACTTATGGGAAGATAAGAGTGTTCGAATCGCTAGCAGGACATTCCATGGAAGTCCCCATTGCCCCATACCCCGAGGGGCTGGCTCAGGCTATTTATGCGATAGAATTTCGCATTTGAATCAGATCCCGATTATCTTCGTCAGGTACCACGCCGATCCGGTCTCCCTTGTGGACCTAGGAACTCTCTACCTCGAGAACTTTCTTATTGTCCAGAAGAGGACTATATCCTTGAGTGCCAAGGTTCGTGCCCCTCGAGACGCCAAGTCAACAGGGCGAGCCTGTTATTCAATTGTTCAGAAGAGAAAAACTTTAGAACAGTCATTGTTCTTCGAGCCCGTTTGACAAGAAACGGTTTTTGCTCCCCTGATATCACGTCAGTGGTAATTTAATTCACCCTTTTAACGTTCTTCAAGAGAACGCTTGGTTACCCCAATAACCTCAATTGTTCATCCAGAACATCTCCGGTATCCTGTCTCAAGGATCGCTCGTACTTCCAAGCCCCACTTCGCTCCCACTCCTCGAAGTCTGTCCCCCCCCTCCCCCCGTTAAGGACAACCCCCTTAAAAAACCCTCCTCCTGGGAAGGAAATCGCCAGTCGGACCGAAGCCATTCCTGCAAATCGCCTTCACCTGCACGCCGACCTTATAAATACATAAGCTACGAATTGCATTTAATTATTTAACTTTGTTTCCAACGTAACTCCGTGTTTTAACAGGGATTTAGTCGACCCTTTTCCTCCTTGTTTGTTTTGTTATTTAAATCCCTCCAAATCTTAATCCACCGCTTAGTCAAATTTATCCTATGACCTTTTCATTTCATGTGAAATTCCCATTTTAATCCCCGGTCATGTAAATATTTTCCATGTGTTATTTTTGTTAGTTTAATTAATAAAATTATATTTTGTTAATGCTGGCAATATTATTTATCTTTGGGCTCCGTTCCACTTCATAAGAAAATTGAAAATAAATAAGCCCTCTCCAGGCCTATTTATTAACGTAGAATAATACTCGGCCATCTGATTAAATCCCCCAACTCGAATATAGAATAATCCCCACAAAGAATAGATATATACTATATCGTCAAGAGCTTTTTCTACGACATTTTCCTTTCTAATTCGCAATTTTTCATAATGCAATTTCCCAGAATCTAAGAGCTGAAAATCTCCTTTTATTCTTCGATGTTTTGTTTAGGGTTAAAAATCAAATTTGAATCCGCTTAGGCGATAAAGCTTCATTTTATCCGTTTTCTGGAAAAATTCTCTCACTTAAGAATTTTATTTCAACTCTAACCATCTAAATTGACCAAAAATTCCTAAGTGACGATGACAGTTTTAATTGTACCTATAAGGGCTGAAAAAAAATCCAACGAAATCTAATTTATTATTGGTTATACAAATCACTGAAAACTACACCAGAAAATAAACCAACCCAGATTTTTTTTCATCTGAGGTATTTGCTGTTTCTTAGCTTAGGCCCGGTTGTTTGTGTTTATGCATTTATTAAGTGTTTAAGATTGTTCTTTTGTTTCTTAGATTAGATCAAGTTTGGGGCGTTTATGGTTTTATTAGGCAATAAGTAGTGAGTGCCCATGTGTTTCTTAGGTTAGTTCAGGTTTTTTCAGTTTTATGGTGGCCACCTTTAGTTCCCCTCCCTTATTTTCTACCATTCGGCCTCGCAAGAGGGTGCCAGATGTAGAAGGCCGTGTGGAGACGCAGCTGCCATGTACCCTACCGAATTGCAAACATGTACAGATCAACCAAGATGACCTTCTGACCCAGTTTTCTGTTTTCGCGGACTGACAGGCAATTAATTTATCCTCGTTGGTTAACTTTTTACCTATGTCTGATTTTAGTCTAGCGTTTGTCTCACCGTAGATCTCACGGAAGCTCGAAGGGAAGAAGGAGATTACTCTAAGCTTAATCGCTTCCGACCAGCTCAGACTTCCATGGCAACAATTTCCACAAGTAGACTGAAGAGTCAGTCGAGTTGCTTCAATTTGGGTAAAGCAAAACTCGTTTGTGAGGTCGAATCCAAAGTTTTCCCGTAGATAAGACATTCTCTCACTCCGCCAAGTTTATCCAAAGCTCAGCATCCCGGTGTTTTTTCATTCAGAGTGAACAAGCATTTATCCCCCCCCCCCTCTCTCTCATTTTTTTCTCTGACTCTATTTTCCCATTTAGGCAACACTCCAAGGTCGCCGCGCTCAACCCATTTTCTTAGATTTAATTCTTAGTCTAAATAAATCAATTTATTAAAATATTAATTTGATATGAAAGCGTTCCCTTAATTCTAATAAGTGAAAAAGATTACTAAGTGCATTCAAATTATAACCCTCACTAATAATTTGACCTATCGTTTTCTGTAGAGAATTATTACCAATCGATAACTTTGTGCATCCTGAATTGCAAATTTCATTTACCCATCCAAGTGCTATCTATAGCTCTCGCATAATTAATCATACTATTGAGTGCAAAGAAATAATAAAGCAACATAAAAAAAACAATCTCTTTTCTTTCATCCTCCAGAGAGAAGAGTATACATTCAATCCCTCGTTGGCTTTAGAGTCTAATCAAACACAAACAAGCGGAGACTGAAAAATCACAATTGGTGTTAAGTGTAGGGGGTCATAGGCAATCATGTTGCACTTCAGCAAGGTCCTGGCCCGTATAATATGTTAGACCTGGTAGCTGGAGGAGCGGTACGCTATTCCGATATCAGTGCTCTCGCAAGTCACAGACAAGAGGGGGACTAGCTGGCTTTTTTTCCTTCTATGCATCTCATTTTTACCTCTTTTATACACTTCCTTTATAAATCCACGCATTATTTTTTACTAGCGGCTATTGTCCCAACCTTTTCCGATTAACCTGGCCCCATCTTTCACTACTGTTATCTATCCTTTGATACCCACTAGCTGGTTGCAGGCCGTGCAGCGGAAAGTTTGTCAACCGGGCCTGGAGTGGTACCCTCCTGGATCGGGGTTCTGGGGCGGGCGTTTAGTATTTACAACATAGTTAAGACATAAGTCCCAAAGCTCAATTATTAAAAAGGCCGGACCCATACTGCGGGCATTCGGCAGATTCCATCTAAGGATATGAATATATGGCTAGCGGTGAAGGGATTTCTCCTTCACTAATCTCTTCGGTCAAAGGGGAAATTTTCTTTCCCACTCCTCCGCCCTGTGAGGACAAGGGGACGGATGGTTGTTATATCATTTTGACGAAGGACCAGCCGAGGTGTTCTCCTCTTTCTAGGTGAGTTCCAGAGGCGGGAGTGGCCCTCGTCGATTATAAGAATAACCAGGTCAAGGCTGGTACATCTAGCTTTGGGATCTCTTTAAATAGGTGGGAGAGGAAATGATCAAAACTCTGCAATCCCAGCCCAAAATAAGTCAGACCCTCTAAGACTTCGGCGCTCCTCATTATTTGATTGGCGGGTGTCTTGAAGCCCAACGCATTCAAGGGCTTCCAAGTCACCCGTTTGACTGACGGAACGAAGTCTAAAATTACGGACACTTATGTTCCCGATTTTCCACCACACTCATTCCTCATTTCCAAATTGAGTGATCTTAGAACACTCAATGACACACCTGTACGGGTAAACGTAAACTCTACCCTGAACTACGAAAAAGTGGGTCCTGAAGAGCTGGCCAACAAGGGGGCAATCACGGTTAAATGACTAGCGAGTAAGTAAGAAAGGGGGGTGGGGCTTTAGATCCACCCAGGAGTCTTTGTCACATTTGACCTAGATATGCTTCCTGAGTCTGTGCGTTTTCTTTTATATCACTATCACGTGGAGATATTTATACCATTATCGTGATGGTGTTATCAGCCACCACTTCGATTACACAAATAAGTCTTATTGTCGTGGGTTAGCCGAGATTGTAATTATATATATTTATTTGTTTTATTATGGTTAATAAAACAAATAAACTTTGACTTGAGGCGTTGTTTCGTGCCTCGCTGATCGATTGAGGATCGTTCTCTAAGAGTGCTAAACTTTTTTTTATTCTAGGGAACGAATAAAAGGGGTTCCTTTCTTGAATTTATCAAATATTGCGACTTCAACTCGTTCGAGGATAATTAAAACAGTGTTTTTACTAAAAAAAATAGACTTTAATGAACATAAACCCTCTCACGAAATAATATTAAAACACACAGATCTAATACACGTATAAAAAGAAAATGGAATTACTGGGCGAGCTCTCGAGGCTCGATTCGAGATAGAATTTTACAGGGGGAACAATCTTAAGTTAATATCTTTGTCCTTAGCCGGACATCCAATAAACTAATTTTTATGCACGGGGACATAAACAACAGGATTATTCTCTACTTACATAAGGTAATAGAGATTAATACCCAAGACCAGTTAGATTTTCTTCAGAGATTTTGTTCCTGAGAGGCGTAGCTCGATTAGCTGGTTGTTTGCTCAATAGATGGCATTCGTCGACCAGCCTGCCGATTTGACGGGTAACGTCACTCGAGATCTGTGTTGAGGGAGGCGGCTTCAAGCGAAAGCTTAATCTTTCTCTTTCTAGAAGAAATAGTTGTCTTCTCTTGTTTTCTATCTAGTTGGGATTTGTCTAACTCAGATAGAGTAAGATTTAGGGTCCTCAAACTGGGTAGATTGATACCCAATAATCTTAGGGCTCGAACGGCGCCGAGCTTCCTTGGTACAATCTGGTATTGTACAGGGACTGCAAGTTCTCTTCAACTTGCAATAACTTTGTACCGGTGATTTTGGAGTTTTCATGTCGAACTCGAAAAATCTTCTGTCAACCGGTGACTTTCTTGTCTCTTCGGTGGGAACAAACAAAAAGCCTCGTTTCCTCGGGTCAACTTGTTATATACCCAAATTAATCCCGCGGGGTAATGGAGAGGTGTAGGGGGGACTCGCAAGGTGAGACCCCAGGGTGGTCTCCCGGGCTTGGCGTCTTGTAGCTCTGAGAGAGGGTAATACGAGATCGGCAGTTTGCACTTTTGAATTGATTGTTTATAATTACACCCTCGAAGGGCCTGCCTTTTGAGCTGAGGTCAGGAATATGTCTCCTAAAATTTACTATTTTGGCCGTTCTCCTATGTTACTAAAGAACATCGAAGGGGCAAAGCTAAACCAAGATGTCTTTTGTTATTATTTCCTTGGCTCTCCTCACCAAGAGGGAGGCCTCGATATATATATATATATATATATATATATATATATATATATATATATATATACTAAACTCTTATACCTCTACACCTATCTACGTGCAAAAATGGGCCAACCACAGATCCGCCTAAACTGCTTCAAGGCCATGCAAGAAAAGGTTATTTTGTGCACAAACAAACGTGTGAATTTTGATGGATCCTACCTTGATTCATCTAAGAATTTCGAATCCTATTTGTTCAAAAAAGGAGGGGCTAGCCTTCTAGGCTAAGGGCCGAATTTAGTTTAGGGATGCTATCGAGATATTGCTGTAGTGGTCTGCCTGACCAGCCCCCCTCACACACCTCTCAATTAAAACAAAGTATTATCCACTCCTGGTCATTCTAAGAAAACGAGTGCGGAGGCTCACGCGCCCATCAGGAACATTTCTGCTGGTTCTACATCCCCTGAACTTTACCGCGGATGAAAGAGAAAAACAACGCCGCCCTGCTCCGGCCAATACTCCTCCCCACCACCCCCACTCCCGTGGCCGTTTGGAAAAATACGAAGCTATAACGCTCCGCCCTCGAGTCACTAGACTTGAACGATGTCAAGCTCAGGGACGCATTAGTGAACCTGACCCTTATAAGCAACCCCCTTCGAGCAAGTAAAGTAATAATAAGGAAGTTTCGCCTTCCTTCTCCCGACTTAAAGCAGATCGGGGCGCAATGAATGGATGATCATCTTTCAAAGACTCGAGAATGCCGGCACCAAATGCACTTCGTCAACCGAATGATTAGAGGCAAATGAGCTGGGGAATGCTCGCGTGCCGAACCGAACCTTATCAAATAAATCCTCAAACGAGACAGAGGCAATGACGCGTTCTGTGGCCATTAGCCGTTGGTTTGCCAGCATGATAGATACAAATAGTATTTTCCTTCGTCGGAACTACACTAGACTTCGGACTACCTAAGAGAAGCAGCAGTGATTCATCTCCTCCCGTTACCCTTGTGCCTTCAAGAGAACATGTTGAGTGATCTACACTACCCACCCTCCTGAAATATAAGGGTTTCGTGACGAACCAACCATGAGATGAGGAATGGGTGTTTGAGAAATTTATACCCAAGGTGATGTCTCCGTTTTCACCTTTGCCTCCCCATTACTCTCTTCAGGCGATAGAGTCCAGTTGCTCTTAGAAAGGTGTTTTTCTCTTGTATATATTTACCTGAATGGGAGACGGCCGATGGGAACTTGAAAGTTTCGCGCCATCGCTCCATACAACTCTTCTCGTGGATTGCCCTTCCCCACCCCAACGCATCGACGGCTTCAGAGCTATTTTTCTTTTCCGATTTAGGCACACTCGCGCGACGCACCGCCATTTGATGGAGAGCTCCCTGCACCTTCCTGCGATGACTCACAGAGTCTCACAGAGTATCTTCTGGAAGAGGCAATTATATGCCTGTCGCTCTAAGGTTGTAAAATCAGAGTTGTTGTCCTTCTCTTAGGTGGACTGCCTACCATGGATACGAGCTCCACCTAACCGTCCCCACCGAGATGCCCAGTCACGGAGGTAACCTCCCTAGTAAATAGTGTCAGCTTAAAAAGAATCCGGACGGAGATTCGAACTACCAACCCAACGATTGCCGTCAAGCGCGCTAACCACTATACTAGTCCGGGAGGCGGACTGCATAATCCCCCGGACTGTTCAGCCCATTCTTGTTTAATGTCTCAATCTGGGTGATCTTTGCACACCTTAGTTTTCTTGGTATCGGGAGGAGTGGGGTCACTACCAGTGGCGTATGGTGACTTTTGAAGATGAGGAAGCAATTCAAATTTTACAAAAATAAATATGTTCATTGAAGTAAATATATTGTTTATTAAAAATAATTATAAAATTGTAAGCTACTCACTTTATTTAAATGTTAATTTTTTAAGGTTATTTTATTTTTATTTTATTTAAATTTTAAAAAATAGCTTCTGTAAGTATGCACAACCAGCTAGCCAAGATTTTCTATCATATTGGCCTACATTGTATTTGCGAGTGCAACAATTTGTTTTGGATGATACCCCGTAAGGGGCACGGCGATTTGCTCTCCTGGCCGCCGTGTTGACGGGACTCAGTGCCCCGTCCGGCCCCAGCTTGGCATCCTTTTTCTTTTTCAGCTAATCCCTACTTCGTCTTCTGTACAAATTCTCGTTCACCCTGCATCGTCCTTCCATCTACGTTTGTTTGTCAATCTCGGTGTATCAGAATTGTCCGTCAGGGGGCGCGACCCTTTAGCTGGCCCTGCCTGTGTTGGTAGGGGGGTGCCTGAGCCGTCGTAGCGCTCTTGGAGGTTGTTTGCTTCACCAACCAGTAAATTTCCGAGGCTGGCTGGCCATTTTTAGAACGATGGTTGAGTCAGGGGTGCCTCGAGGGTAGACAGTGACTGCGGTGCGCGGGTTCACATCCACTTTTATACTCTATGCCTGTCAATAAGTCCTCTTTTCCGCGCTTGTTAGATCCCTTCGCAGAAGAGATAGATCCTGATTTCGATTATCCTCGTTTCCTAGTGCTGAATTCCAGTTCTGGGTCTCCACTTTCTAAATTTGACGTGTTTGATTTGAATGAGGAGTTTGAGTTCCGCTGTAGTGCGCCCCGCCGTATGTGGGCCCGTGGTAGTGGCGATTTAGTGGTTGAGGTATCTTCGCGAGAGCAGTGTGGCGCCGTACGGGATTTGTCCTCCCTTTCGGAGGGGTCGGTTTCGGTTTTGCCCCACCCTCGGCTTAATTTTGTTAAGGGAGTGATTCGCTCCAACGAATTATTGCAATATGATATTTCGAGACTCAAAGATAAACTTTTGTCCCAGAGGGTTACGCATGTATATAGGGTTTCTAAGTCCTGCTAAGGTTCCTACTAGTACGCTCATCGTTACCTTTGAGCGTCAGAATCTGCCCCAGTTTGTTCGTGCTGGTTATCTTCGTGTCCTTGTGTCCCGTTATTTCGAGCTCTCCAGACGTTGTTTTGATTGCCACCAGTTTGGCTATATGAGCAGCAATTGTAGGCAGGCTCGTCGCTGTGTGGCCTGTGCATTGGTGTATCATGGCTCCTCTTGTGGGAATCATGAATGTTGCGCTAATTGTGGAGGTTCCCATAGCGCGGCTTCGCGTTCTTGTCCCGTATTCCTTTTTGAGAAGGAGGCCCTGTCTCTTTGGAACTCCCTCAGGCTGGACTTCCGTGAGGCTCGCTGTAGGGTGCGGGTGCAGCTCGCCCCCTCCAGTCGTTTCTTCTCTGACGTCCTCCGGGAGACGGAGTTCCACCATCCTCCTCCCGGTAGTTTCACTCCTCATTTTTCTTCTCGCGGTCCCTCTGTTGCTCCTTCTCCCCTGCCTTTGGTCCCTCCTCGCGGTTCCTCCGTTGTGCCCTCTCCTTTGTCATTGGTCTCTTCTTATGTTCCTTCCTCTGTTGCGGACCGTGAGAACGACCGAGCTGAGAGTCTGGAGGATATCCCTTAGTTCCTCCAGGCGTCTGCTCCTGCTATTCCTCCCGTTCGGAGTCCAAGCGCGCTGCCTCTGATGAGGCTGGTTTGGCCTCCGAGTCGGTTGTTGATGCGTCTTCTGTTCTGATGTCTTCTCCTCCCTAATCTTCGCTGGCCTTCCCCTTTGGCATCACCGATGTCATTGTCCGGGTAGAAGTTAACTCGGTTCAATCGTCTTTGCCTCCTCCCTTTGTCCCTTCTTCCTTGCCCCTTACCTTTGTGTATTCTTCTATGTCTCCTACCAAAGTTTCGTCTCCCTTGCCTCCTAGCCCTGTTCGTTCATCTCCTTCTGGACCTGTTCTTTCCTCACCCTCTGACTCTGCTTCTTCCTCTCGATCTGATCCAATTCCCTCCTTACCCTCTGACCCTGTTCCCTTCTCACTCTCTGTCCATGTTCCACCTTCTATTCCATCTCCTTTGCATCTTAGTTCTCGTCCGTCTCTGCTCGATCTCCCTTTCCCTTCAAGCCATGAGCCCTCCACGTTGGGGGTTCGGTTTGGCTCTCAGCTGTCGACTCCCGCCGTTCGCGCTGCCAAGTCCGTGCCAGGTGCGTCCCCAGCTCATCGCAGTTTGTCGCTTGCCCCTTCTGAGCCTTCTAGTAGTCGGGAGCCTTTGACGGTTTCCGTCACTAGAATTCCGACCTTGGTGTCGAGACGACAGTAATGTCTGTCATCCTACAGTGGAATTGTCAAGGGGTTCTCCCCAAGTGGGAGAAACTCCAGCTCTTGCTTTCAGCCCTTGGTGGTCTGGTTGCAAGAAAATAAGCTTGCGGCTCGCCCCTCCCGGCACTTGCGCACTTCTAAGTGTTTAATTCTTCCCCTCCGGTCGGTGGCGTGTCCCATGGTGGTGCTTCGCTTTTAATTTCCTCTTTGCTATTCTCTGCGCCACTTCCCCTCCGTACTACCTTGAAGGCTATTGCTGCGAGGGTTTTTACTGCCAAGCTTTTAACTGTTTGTTCTTTATATATCCCCCCGGATTTTAGTTTGAGTCGGTCTGACTTTGACCTTTCAGAGCTCACAAGTCAGTTACCTACCCCGTTTTTATTACTTGGTGATTTTAATGCTCGCCACCCATCTTGGGGTGATACTGCCCGTAATCACCGGGGTGGAGTGGTTGAGTCCCTCTTATTATCCGATTTCCTTTGTCTTTTAAACTCCGGCGACTTTACTTCTTACCATGTCCAAACGGATTCGTTTAGTGTTGTAGACTTGTCTTTATGTTCGCCCGACTGTTTCCTCGACTAACGGTGGTCAATTCGGGACGACCTTTCCGGGAGTGATCACTTCCCGATAGTCCTGTTGGCCGCCCTTTCTGGCCCGTGCCTTTCCCTCCCTCCTCGTTTGGATCTGCGGCGAGCAAATTGGGTTAGGTTCCGGGAGGCTTCCTTTATTGATGCCTCCCGGGTTTCCTTCGATACCGTAGATTCAGTGGTCTCATATTTTACTACTCATATTTTAGAGGCTGATGAGCGCTTCGTTCCGTGGAGGTACCCTCTGGCAAAACATCTTCAAAACTATTAATTCCAAAACACCAAAAATCAGAACTATTATTGAAATTTAGAGAAAAAAAGAGTAGAAATCTCGACGAAAAGGATGCATTTCTTGAATTGTAGTCGGACCTATCAGGGTCTAACACCAATTCGATGGAAAGTGAACGGTACCGTGTGGCGTATACAACTATAGGCAAGCATAAATGTGAGAATAAAATTGATTCTGCTGCCATATTAATTGTTGGAGTGTAATTTCCTTTTCCTTTCTTTTTAAATAGGGGAAGCATTGCTTTCCTTGCTTCCATTGACTACACGCCACTGGTCGCTACCGCTTATCCTTTGTACTCGGGACGATGGGTTTGTGTAGTCCTGACTTTGATTTAATAGACTTTATGGAAGAGGCTGGCCTCCTTCGATTTATTTAACAATTTTGGTGCTGGATACATGTTCCGGGGGCAGGGGTAGGCGGGCTTTCCTCCGATGCCGGAACATGCCTTTATTCTTAGGTTTTTGTCGTTGTTTTTGTTTGTTTAATTTGGTTGTCGTTTTTCTTTATATATATTTATAGTGACTAAATTCAAGGCTTTTAACGTCGAAGATACAAATACCTTATCTACAATACAAGACGTAATCACTTTTGTTTGAGACAATACACTTAAAAACATTAACATAACCGAACGTGAAATAGTTTTTATAAGAACCTGGAGATTTCCAATGCGCCGTGTCCCGATAAAATTAGGAATCAAAATGTTAAAACTTTTTTGTATGATTTTTAATGAAATGAATTAATAGCGAAAAGTTCTTAAAGGATTCAAAAAGCGAATAAAACACAATTTCAAAAAATAAGTAAAACTGATCCTGGAAACATTCGGCTCATTTTTATTACTTCCGTCTTTAGTAAACTACTCTTGAAGTCCATTGTTAGATATTTATTGTGGAGTATCAAGAGATAAATGATTTAATAAATGAATTACAGCACGATTTTCGACGAGGCCATTCATAGTTAACTAAATTGCTCTACTTTTTTATAACAAATAATCCCAAGGTTTGACCAACCAAGATAACGCTGTAGAGGTAGATTTCTCTTTTTTGAAAAGACTTTTGGTACCGTTCAACATAAAAGATTTTATATAACGGGAAAAACGCACGAAATAGAGGACAGTGGACTAAAATGGATTGAATATTCGTTAGGGATCTGTTTTAGAGCTCTTGCGTTTTTAAATATATTTAATCCATCTTAGCACAAATTTATTATTGAAGAATCTTGGGTGTTGGGGCGCGATTAATGGAAAGATCGGTTTTGACCCAATAACCCCTTTCCTGCGTGTAATGGGCTAAGCTCTTCCCTGTGGCCATTCTCGGGTATATACATATATCTGTACTGCTAATGACGGTAAGGATGCGCTTTACTGCCTTGCTGGCTGCGAGACCAAGGAATTGGCACGGGTCTAGTCTCTGGGAGTGCCACAGTAGATCCAAAACCTGCCGTCTGGTCGATGATTAGTAGGACCTATTAAGGAAACCCACCCCGTCGCCATGTCTCGCTAGCTACCTAGTTGGGAGCTTCGGCCTTTGGGAAGTGACCGGTCCCCCGGGAAACTTTTGGTTGGTGTACGTCCTCACACAGGTGAGAGCCCCTACCTTCAACGCAAACAGGGTAGGAACTTGACAAGTCCCTAGACCCAAACAAGGATAGGCATGAATGGCTAGACGCGGAATATAGAACACCACCTCCACTGTCTCTTTATTATTGGTCACAAGATTGCAGAAATTTCGATTCGTTGGTAAACTTTACCAAAAAACTAGAACTAAATCTATATTAGATAATTATCTCCCTACTTGATGTAGGGGGGGGGCGATTTATTTCGTGATAGCATCACTCTGACAGGTAGAGGGGCTCTCCTCCAACTATTTACCTGCGGCAAATGGGTTTCGCCTTTGCCATCTTTGGAGACGCCCTCGGGAAGCTCCAAGATTCTTGGACCAGAGAGGGTTGTTTTCCCCTCTCCAACGGATACGGATTCTGGGGCTTCCCCGATAACCCCTCCTTGTGTAGGGTTGCCCCGGGGGACTCGAACCTATCGGCGGGATCCCCTGTGTTTTTTTTATGGGCCCTTGAAAACGGCAAGACAGAAGACGGGCCGCTTCGGTTCTCGCCCCCACCGTTGGGGACAGGTGAACTATGATAAGCCATAATAGGGGAAAGGGGCGGCATCGTACCCTGGGGCGTACATAGATACCTGGTAGATGCGAGGTTGGTGACACTGATGGGTGCCCTAATTCCCGCTGCTACTGGAGGTCGGCATGTCTGCCTCACTGAAAGACCTTCGGCCCTATGAGTCTCAGGTCTGTATATCCGAAACCTTGGGGGCCCCTCCCTTGGATGTACCTCCTGAGGTGGGGGTGAATCTTAGTTCGGTGCTAGATAACACCGAATATGAGCACACTCCTGGCGGCTCAAAGGGCTGACACATCACCTTGGCTAAAACGAGGGCTCCCCAGCTCCCCCCGTGTCCCCATATCGTGGTATGACATTACATTATATCAATACCATATTATATCTATGAGGGATGGACCAATAACTTGAAAGTGAACCGACAAAAGTGACGGAAAACCACGAGTTTAGACGGGCTGAGTACTGAGAGAGTGCAACGAGGTCAGGTAAATTATGGACAATGGCAAAGCTCAAGGTTATTTAAAGAGACATGTGCAAAAATATAATTTTATTTACACAAAAATAATGAGAGAATTGATGGGTAAAATTACCTCAGAGAATTAGCGGGCAAAATCGCATCAGTAAATGAAAGGGGGAATTGTAGTTATAAATCAGGCTATGAAGTTAGAACTTAAGGTATTTTAAGAGGAGACTATTCAAATGAAGAGGGGATTAACTCAATTGGGTTACTGAAGGGGGGAGAGGGGTTGGCTTACGGATGTCTTCTGCACGTGAGGTGAGGCCGTTCGGAACTTCTGAGCGGGAGGTTGGAGTCATGACGGTTCTCCAAAAACAAAGGGAGAGGGGGGAGGGGTAACTTCCGGTCCGGGGGAGAGTATTTCGTTACCCGAAATGAGGATGGCTTCGACAGGAGTTGATGAGAGAAGTCGAGAAAATCAGTTGGGGGCGATCGTTCAGTGGAATTACCTCCTGACTGGGGCTAATTCCAAATACACAAAATAGTCCAGCTGTCACTCTGCTTTGTTGCTAGCACTACTTGGAACCATGGAGAATCTTCTGGTGTCTGGGCGAGACTTTTCAACTCTGTGTCTTTTCATGGGAGCCGAGCGCTATTTCTTTCCGAGGCTCTCCCGGAGTGGGGGGTGGTAAGTGGGACGCAGCTCTACTCTCGAATGGCCTCGAATCTTCTTGCAGAGGCTATTCTGCCCGTATAAAAGTGAGTCAGGGTGGACATGGTTCGAGGCTACCGCTTGTGGAAGGAGGGGATGGTAACAATTTAGGCCTAACCGGGTGTACTGCAGCGCATGGAAGTTCCGTTCTGCTCAAGAGCTTCCACGTCGGGATTCATTCACACCTCGTAAGGCAAAATGGCCGCGTGCCTCCATCGTTCCGTTAGACTCACAGGACGCAAAACGCCCGACGCTGGTCGCGAGACTCTCGTTGGGGACTTCGAAGGCTGTCCCTTGAAAGGGGGACAGCACCGACGGAGGGTCGGTAGCCACGCTCCTCCTTCCAAGGCATAACCTGGTAAATCGGGGACGCGAGACCCTCTAAAAGAGGGACCCCCTCCTCTAAAGCTGCCCCACCCGCCAAATGTTTCAAGGCGGAGGCGGGAAAAGGCTCCCATGGCGACCTAACCTTCCCAATAAGGACGCGATGGCGCCACAGACTTCAGCACATTGGGTGGACGCTGTTGACCCCGATGGTGGAGGCGGCTTACATAATTGTTTTTCTTGTTAGATTTGTTTATTTATAATTTATTATTTAAAAGTTTATTAGAAATTATTCGTTAAATTTTTATTGGTGGTCTTTTCAGAAACTGTGCCCTCGTTGGCGCCGCTAGATGACTGGCTCAAATTGGGAACAAATGCTGTGGCTGTCGTGTGAAGGAGTGCATGCCCTCCTGGCCCCAACGTCCGCAGGTGGATCTTCGGCTATATATCTTCCACACATTTCTACTTCCACCATTTTCACAGCTTTCCTAACTGATTTCTCCGTACATACCTTCTGGCGGAGATTCCCTCGATGGTTTTCGTTATCTATTTATAAATGAGTGCTAATGAATTGTTTACCATTAGGTATTTATTAATCTTCAGCCTAAATTAGCCCATCCCGTTTGTTCCAATTTAATCCAGTTGCTGTTAATACGTATAACTAAATGAGGATGTGGAGGTGTGGTTTCCTGTTGTCCCGTTGCTACGGATTTTGTGTTGTGTCCTGAATGGAGCAGAATCCATGCAAAGCCTAAGAACCCGTCCCCGTAGTCACTTATATTTACATTATTTTTATTTGTTTTCTACGAGAAATTAATTCATAAAATGCCTAACTTTTGTTGCGTATGAGGAAATTTTATTTAGCATGTAATTTAAGTTCAGAAAATTCATTCAGCCAAAGAAAAATTAGAATTTTTCTTCCCAAACAGACTTTTTTGAGGACCAATAAGTCGTGGAAATAAACGAGTTTGGCCTCTAAAAAGGTTCAGTTTAAGAAAAAAGAAAACGGGAAAATATATGGTCGCACTTTTGAAAGAAGGGAAACGGTTAAATTTATGAGTTAGACATATTTTTATTCATAAAATTCCTGCCATTTAATAATTGTATCATTATACTTTTTGTTACCAATTTTTTCTCCTAAAAAGGCGAAAGAAAAATTGTTTTCGAATTAGGTTGGAAGGATTCTAGACGCTCTTTAACTCTTTTACGGTTTTTTTATAAGTCCAAATTTCTTTATGTCATTCCCATTCCTCTGTTAGCTCAACAACTAATTATTTCCATGGTGGATTGCATATTCTGGCAAGAAGACCTACTTTGCGGGGGGTTGGGGGTAGAAGAGAGGAAGCTTCAGGAGAGGTGCGCGACCTCCGGACCCGTATCATCTCGTTGAACTGAATAAAGTCATTCAGAATGTCTGTGGGCGACACCGATGTGGGAGTTAGAACGGAAACTGATCGGTCGGTCGTATCGTCTATGGGTTATTTATTCGCTTCGTTTGTGCTGTTTCGAGTTTGTTTAGGTTAAGAATTATTTGTGGTCGAATGCCAGGCAGGTGATCCAGAATCGAGTGGGGGCAGATAAAGTATTTATAGAGGGTGATTAGTAATTCTTTATGTTGCTAAAGGGATGTTACCTTTAGAGTTCTTTGGACCTTGAGTTTTGTGTTGGTTTTGCTACGGATGTTTGTGAAGGGCGTGTATGTATCATAGGTGAGGCCTAATATTGTAGGCGAAGAATATTACTGAGGATTATTTTGGTGAGTCTGTCATTCTGTCATCTTGGAGCCACTATTGCAATTGCGTAATAAATGTATGTTTGTATAGGCACCAAGTATTTTTTCTGTGCTGGTATGTTACTGTGATGTCATTTGCGGTATGATTGTACTCTTATGAGAGAAGTGTTTGGATGTCGTGCATGAAAAGGTTGAAGGATAAGGGATGTGAGTAAGTCAGCATGTGGTATATATACCATTGACTATGACCTGTATTTCGTACTGTGTTGTTGGTCATGGCCATAACTTTCTTAGGTTTGGTTTGTGAGTGGAGTTGTGGCTGAGGGATTTTTACAAACATGATGTGAAGGATCGAATGGGATTAGTGTTGAGGTGCGGTTGTGGATGTTTCTCTAATGTTTTGGATTGTATTGAGATGAGGGAAATGGGTTTGCATGATGATAGTTCGTTTAGGTGGATTTATTGGATTTGAAGATGTTTATCTTTTTACAGATGGAGTGGATTGTGTTGGGTAACCTGAAGTAGTTGAAGATGTTTGTTACAGCTTGGGGATGGTTGAATATGTGGTATTGACCTGTGGATGTATAGTTTTATCGTTGTTGAGGGTGGTTTGTGTGTCTGTGGTATGTTTGCTTCGCTTGTTTTAATTATGGCGTGAGTGAGTCTTTTAACTGCTGAATCTAAGGAAGGGAAATCTGTGAGGTTGAAGTTTATGAGGTTGTGTGTGAGTTTTTCCCAATTTGTTTTGTTGCAGTTGGTATGAATGTCTGGTATGACGTTAAGTTCGAGTTTACTAAAGATTGGGTTGTGGTGAGAAGGGCGGTCGTGAATTAGATTCCAGGTTGTGCGCCGTTGTATTATTGGGGTGAGGAAGGTGATGTCTGGTGAGGTTTATTGTTGATTGTGTGGTTGAGGGATGCTGGTAGGGATATTTAAGTATATGCACGGTGTAAAGTTGTGTCTTGTTCAGTTACCCTCTTGCTCGTGTTGATAGGATGCGAACCAGTAGATGTAGTAAGCGTTAAAATCTCCACCTAGAAGTGGGAAGTAAAGACGCCCTCATCTTTTTGGACGCACATCGAACACACAGTTTCAAATATGCAATTCATCGTTAAAACGACTAATAGGGGGGCTTGGGTGCACATTTTAGCGAATGTCCAGTTTAACCGATGATAGGTAGCGTTGGTACGTTAATGGTACTGGGAGTGTAAACAAATGACCAAAAATGCGCTGTAAACATATATATTTTATAAAATTATTTAAAATGTAAAAATAAAAAAGGTAATACTGTAAATTGTTAATTTCATTTCTGAAACGGTGTGCTTTTTTCACACCGTCTTCTTCGCACACTTACGCTACCGACGCTCCAGCCTCTAACTTTAAGATCCAATTCTGGTTCACAGGTAGGCTCACGTTTCTCCTGGAAAACATAAGACTGGTTGTACTCAAAGATGGCGCTGAATTCATAACCATATATATATATATATATATATATATATATATATATATATATATATATATATATATATATATATACATATATATGGGAACCAATGAAGACATCCTGGTAATTTTAAACAACAGTTTTGACATCAATAGTTTTCTTTTAATTATCAACTCATTGGTTCCGTCAATTAAATTCACCGTAGAAAAGGAAGTAAATAAGAGCCTTCCATTTTTGGATGTCCTAATAATTAGAGAACCACATTGATTTAAATTTACTGTTAATAGGAAACCGACAAATAATTTATCTTATGTCCATTTTTATTCAAGTCCTACCAAAAATATAAAATCTGCTGTTTTTTCCTCCATGTATCTTAGGGCTCTTCGAATATTTAGTCCCGACTATATAGATAAAGAATACAAAAAAAATGAATATATTGCTACCAATCTATGCTACCCAAAGTACTTTCTAGAAAAATGTATGAATATACCCCAAAAAACATTTTAAAATTGTAAATTAGAGACAATAGAACCTCGTAAAAACCTATTAATTTTACCCTATCACGATAATTTTGTGTCTGTTGTGCCCATTCTAAAACAACTTAATATTAGGGTAGCCTTTAAATACAATCATACATTAAAAAATCTCTTAATAAAGCATAGCCCCAATAATGATAATAATGTAATTTACCGAATTCCATGTTTAGATTGTAATATATTCTATGTAGGCCAAACTTCCCAAAATGTTTCCATAAGGACCCAACAACACAAAAATGCAGTAATTAAGGGATATCTGAATAATGCTTAAGCTGTCCACAATTCCAAGATGGGACACGGAATTAACTGGTAAAGAGAAATATCCTGGAATCATTTTTAGATCCAATTTTATCACTTTTTCTAAAATCTGACTTATCTGATAGCATTAAAATGTTGACCTCATAGGGAAACGCGCTTAGTATAAAAATTGTCTTATTTTTCTTACCATTGAGTTTGAAAATGTCGATTAGACGAAAGTACTAACTCCATCCGCCTTTTATTCAGTTTCCTTCCGTGATATATATATATATATATATATATATATATATATATATATATATATATATATATATATATATATATATATATATATATATATATATATATATATATATCTCAAAGTAGCACGAGAGAATGATGAAAATGAATCCATTAAACCACATTGAAAGAGAAAACGGAATAATTTTTCCTTGCAGTAATATTTGTATTACCTTTTTACGAAAAAATCCGTGCACGGAAGCGATTCGAACCAGGCACACTGAGGCAGCGAGCACCTCTTTGATGACACTTAAAAGTATGCCGTTGGTACACTGGTTCTCTGCGTAGCATAATGTACTAACGGCATACTTTTAACTGTTATCAGAGCGGTGCTCGCTGCCTCAGTGTGCCTGGTTCGAATCGCTTCCCTGCACGGATTTTTTCGAAAAATGTAATAAAAATAATACTGCAAAGGAAAAATTATTCCGTTTCCTCTTTCAAGGGGGGTTTAATATATATATATATATATATATATATATATATATATATATATATATATATATCCAACTTAACTTCAGGAAAGAGAAAACGGAATAATCTTTCTTCGGAAATATTTATTTCTTACTTGGAAAAAATCCAAGCTGGGGTGGGATTCGAACCGTGCACATTGAGCATTGAGGCAGCGAGCAACCGCTTTGATCTCAATTAAACCGCCCTTTAGACCAGTGGTTCTCAACCTCTTTTTACCCATGGACCCTTTTCCTTTAAAAAAAATATTTGGTGGCCCCAAATGGCAAAAAAAGCAAAGGAATTGTATCAATAAGTAAAAAAAATAGTAAATAATTATGCTTATTTTGAAGGAAAACTTCAAGTTTAAACTATTACAAATAAATTATTTAATAGTTAAATTTTATGGAGCATTTATGTCCATTAGTAAATAATTCATAATATACCTTTAAAAAGATAAGTGAGTAATTTAATAAAAAAATGTAGATTCATTCGATGAGATCCCTGTGACTGATGTTGCTCAGCGAGTTTTTTTATATTCGACTCCATCGATGTCAATGCTAGTCGAAGATCACCCCTTTGCACAATTTCGAGTCTATTACGAGCTTTTGACAATAAGTGAGAAACACGACTAAATCCTTATTCAACAAGTTAAGATGATGGGAAAGCAATGACGTAGAGTTGTGCTTCATCCCAGAGTAGTGGATACTTTTTAGCAGCTTCATTTGTTTTCCATATATCATGCTTCCCATCTTTAAATTTTGCCTGCAATATTTCATCACTTTGTAATTCAATGAAGGTATCCTGTAAAGAAATGTCTACATCGGCAACATTAACTTCAAAAGGAATTGTCACCCAAGTTGGTATATCCATCATGAGTAAGTCACTAAACCGAGCTGGCATATCTTTGTGTAAATTTTCCAAATATTCACCATACAATGCAAGATCATCATCGTGCAGATCGCTGCTAATTGAGGCCAAACAAGGAAACTGTTCAAATGCACGACGTCTGATATTAATCTTGTACAACTCTAGCTTTTTCAGGAAAGCAGTAATTGCACCTTTACTGGATATGAGATCAGAATTTTTTCCTTGGAGCCGTTTATTAAGTAAATTGATTTTTTAAAATATATCTGATAAGTAAAATACATCAAATTTAGTTGAGAGCAGTTGTTCTTTAAGATGGGTGTTGGCCAGAAATAAGACAATAGAATCTCAAAGTGCAATAAAACGATGAAGACAATTCCCCTTTGACAACCATCTCACCTCAGTATGCATTACAAGACGTTCAAACTCTTTCCATTTTGACTACAGAATTCACGAAAGAGGCGGTCTCTTAGAGAATTTGATTTAATATGGTTAACCACTTTTATCACAACACTAAGTGCATCATGTAGGCGTCTACCCAATTTCTTAGCAACTAAGTGTTGACGGTGTATCAAACAGTGTATGCAAAATATTCCGGGGACAGCTTGTTTGAAGTGTGCAATAAAACCTTTGTATCTGCCAGTCATGGATGATGCACCATCAGTAGCAGATACCATTATGTTTTTGAGTGGAATATTGCTTTCCTTGAAATATGTAACAACTTCATTAAGAATTGTTTCACCTCTTGTCTGTCTCAAGACTTCTGGCTAAAAGCATTCCCTCTCTGGGTCCTTGATCATCCATAAATCTAACATATGTTAGAAGAATTACTTCATTATCTCTTAATGTTGATTCATCAAGCTGAAGAAAAAGCTGTTTTACTTGCAAATTAGCTATTAATTGCTTTTCAACATCCTCTGCCATTTTATCAATGCGTCGTGACACAGATGATTTGCTTAACGGGATGAAATTAGTGATTTCACTTGCACTTTGTTTTAGAAATGATGAAATTATAACAGACACTGCTGGCAAAATTACTGTTTCACCAATATTATGGGGGTTTTCAGCCTTTGCTAATATCAGGTTAATTTCATAAGATGCCAATAAACCATCATTTAGTTTGCTTACTTGGCTGTTAAACACTTGAACCACTCTTTTGCTTGCTTGAAAATCATCACGGAGCTTTCTAAAGTATTCTACTGGTTTGTTTTTCTTTCCATTGTGATGGTTTCCAGATGTATTTTAAGTTTACAAGGCTTCATGCTTGCATTTGAAAGTACATCTATGCATATGAGGCACATTGGTTTCGTTGCATTCTGTGGTGATGGAATAAATCGGTAAGACAAATATTCAACAGAATACTGTTAGCACTTCTTCTTTGTTAGCGCCGTCATGGGTAATCTGTAAAAATATATCAGAAGCTGTTATAGCATATATTACAGTTTATAGTTAAGAATTATATGTAATTTGTTAACAAAACTAAAAGATAAATTTGCAACAAATAAAGAGAGAATTGAGTGACCTTGATATTTCAAGGTGAAATAGGTATGATAATTTGGTCACTTTTTACTTAAAGTACAGTATATATATATATATATATATATATATATATATATATATATATATATATATATATATATATTATATATATATATATATATATATATGTATATATATACAAGAAAGAAAGAGAGACAGAGAGAGATAGAGAAAGAGGGAGAGGGAGATGGAGAGAGAAGACATTTTAAGATAAACCATTGCAATTTATATGGCGTGAAGAGGCCAATAATCGTGAGTAATTTAACTAAACATCCAAGTTAACATATTAAAACTTTGCGGTACTTCAAGTACAATATATTGGGCACTATTACCATTCTCTGGATCAGAATGTACGTCACGAATTATGTTTAAGAGTGTGTGTGTGTTTGAGGGAGTGTATTGGAGATTAATTTCACACGCACGTGTTGATATTTGTGTCATAACATAACATAACATGTCATAACATGACACAACGTAAAGTAACATAATATGATATGACATAGCTCAACATCATTATGATATATGATATAATATTTGATGCAATACGATGCGATACGTGATGATACGATAATTACGATACGCTTTATTACACCATAATACGCTATAATATAATACAAAATAACATATAATAGTATAAAATGGTATAATATAATAATTTAGTAAAACCAGGAGTCAATAATTACTCCTCGCTTTGATTCAAATCTAATCTGATGGAGTTCATTATTATAATCAATTGGAATGAAGGGTTCCAAGCTTATTAAGTTTGCGAAGAACTTTCTAGGAATACTATTATTTTGATACGTTGAATCCCATCTCTAAGAATTAAAGTACATAGTAATGATATTATAATAACTTACTCATTAAACACCAAAACACGTTTTACGAACAATTAAAACTGAAAAAAATTCCCATGAGTTGGACCCGAAGGCGAGAGATTGACAAATAATGTTTTCTATGAAGAGCATTAATAGAAATTAAAAATTGCTACTAATAAATAATTTGAACGATAATGATATATATAAAATATATGAAAAAAATGGTGTTATAAAATTTCATGGTTTTTTTACTACTCATAAATTATCAATGGCAAAAGTTAATATTTGAAAACACAAATTGGCATCCATCAGTACTTCATAAATACGCGTTACCATCCTCCCTCGTCCACCTCCTCCCTCCCCCACTCTCTCTCTCTCTCTCTCTCCTTTCTCTTTCTCTCACTCTATTCTCAATAATAATAACAGTTCTGAAGTAGAATTGCTCTATGGCCAACCAAAATATCACCGTGGACCCCAATTCGTTATTTTATGTGTGTGGTCCCCTAGTAATGTTACATGGCCCACTAGGGGCCATGCGGCCCACGGTTGAGAACCACTGCTTTAGACCACAAGAAACAAATCGCAAGAAACAAAAAAACAGGATAATTTTTCTTAGGAAAAAGTTATTTCCTAATTCGAAAAATTCCTTACATGTGGATGGGATTCAAACTAAGCACGCTGAGGAAGCGAGCAACCGCTTCGATCTCAATTAAACGGCTCCTTAGACCACTCGACTGTGCGGGAGACAAAAATCTTCCAAATAAACAAGCTTTTAAGGCACGCTTCGCAAGGTCGATTTGGACTATGAAAGAGAGAAATTAATTGGGAATTCAAAGGACAACGGAGAAATTGAGTTAAACACGCAGCAAAAATGCAATGTATAATATACCTTTCATGGGCTCGAAAGAATTGAGTTTTTGCTGGATTCCTTTCATCATTCTTTCACGCTCATGAAAGATTTATATTGATAGAATATAAATAGAATATTAATATTGATAGAATTCCAGATATGAAAAAACTTTTTTGAGTTAAATGTTTATTAATGATGAATAGTTTTGTATTAGTGCTAATAAAATTTTGACATAACTTTTATATATATACGATAACAAATCATTGCATTTCTCAATATCTTGACTCAAGCAGAAGGATTGAAAGAGTGACTGAGTTGACAAATTCTTAAATTTTAACGGACATTTTTTCATGGTTTTCTTTTAATTCATTCCTTGCCATCCTCCTCTCTCTAGGAAGCATATATATATATATATATATATATATATATATATATATATATATATATATATATATATATATATATATATATATATATATGCCTTAATTTAGTTTACAGGATGAACGAAAGGACGTAAAACGGAAAGTTCATTTCGTTTTCATGATAGGTACAACGTTTCGTGTGTAGGTTTCACCCATCATCAAGTACTGAAAAATTACAAAATTCGTAAAAAGACAAGTATTATTCATTGAAATTTAAACATTCAAAAATATGGATGTAATAGATAAATCAGACCGTTAATGAGGGGGGGGGGCAGAGTTATACAGGTTACTGGGTTGTTTATAAATGGTGGCGAATTTAATTAATAAATAAAATTGAACTATATTAATTGGAAAAAAGCACTGGATACATTTTAGGGAAAACACTAACCTTGTACATACGGCTGTTGAAAGAAGACTGGCGGGAAAGCGCGAAGGGGCGTAAGAAGAAAGAGAAATTTAGAGGGTAGGTTTATATTTTAGAGAACAAGTAGTGTGTGGGAAGAAGTGTCAGAATTTAGAGTGGGGGAAAAGATTTTTATAAAGAGAGATTCTTGAATTCTTAAGAATATTGGATCGGGAAACGTTTTTAAAATTTTAAAATCATCTAAGGATACATCAGTTTTGCGATGGATGGAATGTATAGACAAAAACTCTTTCTCTGATAGAACATATCCGATTCAGTTGATAATTCCCATATAAGCACAGAATCTCGCCTTCAGCGAGCGCACCGCACTTCCGATGGAATTCCCCAAATTACATCCGGGGCAAGTGACTTTATAAATGACGGAGCACTTTGCTTCTCGCGGGATTTTGTCTTTGCAATTGAAGTATTGTCCAAGGAGATGTTCATTTTGAAAAATGATCTTAAATTCGGTATAGTAAAAGAATTTCTTTAATATTGTTGTAATTTCTTTTGAGAATTTTTGGTTTGAGAAACCCATATCCTGAATAACTATATAACGGGTGTCTTTACATACAGGGGTTGGACAAAATAATGGAAACTAATTAAATTACTGAATTTGAGTTTCCTCCTCCTTAGCAGTATAAATAGATTCAATACGTTGACCAATCAGTTCATACAGTTTTGTGC
Organism: Ceratothoa steindachneri; assembly: GCA_963969495.1. Lineage (NCBI taxonomy): Eukaryota > Metazoa > Arthropoda > Malacostraca > Isopoda > Cymothoidae > Ceratothoa > Ceratothoa steindachneri. The sequence goes on along the minus strand of OZ018329.1, from coordinate 74,026,971 downwards.
TGTATCTATATGAATTTAACTGGTTTCGGGTGAAACCTGCTCAAGCTCCTTCGTAGACGCTTTATAGAGGGAATATATCTCATAGTTTTTGCTCCAATGTACACAAAAAAACTTGATTATTGCAAGATCTGTGATAATGGAGACCAATATGTGTCCAACGTTATTATTAGGAATTTTAAACAAGTTTTTAAATCTTTTTTGGTGTGAATGGGTGCATTAGTTAATGTTTCCATTATTTTGTTCAACCCCTGTACAGTTGGAGAATTTAATTTGGGTTGATAGATGTTTAAATGTTTGCCGTAATTTACTCTACGAGCGACACGGGAAAGCCGTTTCTTTTAAAGTAATTACACTAAAATTCAACTTCTTTATAGAAATCAGTGTAGGTTGAGCAAATGTTATATGCGCGAAATATTAGTGTTTTTATTGCACTTTTTGTACGAAAAAGTGCAGAAGCTGAAGAAGTTGAGGCCTTCACCACTGAAGCTTGGTTTTCGAAAAAATTTGGTTATGAATCCAGAAACGAGAGGGAACCATTGAGCTCTTTTTCGCAGGTAAAGTGGATATTGGTATGTATGTGGTTGGCAAGTTGTAGGAATTCATCACAGGAGTCTTAGGAATTTAACAGGAAGATGTATCATCGACAAAGCGGCGGTGGAGAATAGGTCTAATGTTTACTAAAACTTGGTTGAATAGTTGTTCTTCAAACCAGGACATGAAGATATCAGCGAAGACAGGGCCCAAAGGGCCCTGTCTAATTTAAGCCTTTCTTATTTAAGTGTTTCCCAAAACTACTAACCCTCAGTGAGGGGAATTCTGACCAAAGTACTGAATTCTGCTCACACTCTTCCCTTCTTTACACCACCAATTCCCCAATTAATAGCTATAGTACATATCTCCCTATTTTCTCGATATAATATATTGCATATACATATATCTCTTTCCTGAAGATAATTCTCGCTTGACGACCAATTTCTTCCCGTAATTTCACTTCGCTGGAGATTTTAGGAGCCATCATTGCTCCCATCGCTTCTTAAAAACGGCGAAATTCCAACTTCCTAACATTTCGAATTCTTGGCATTGCATCTTTCAAGATGAGGCCTCGATAATCTCGGCCGAGACTTAGTAAGGAGGAGAAGAAATTGCAGAGGAAGCTTTTATCTCCTCGGATTCTCCGGTGATTTGGGGCTTTAATTTGAATGCTTTTACTCATGTTTGATTGGCATATATATATATATATATATATATATATATCGATTGATTCATATTATAAAGAACTATAGCGAATGAGGAGAGGTCGCTTGATAAATATATTAGTGTGATCGAAAGATGGAAGAATGATCGTTGATTAATTAATCAACCCGAAAAAGAAGGATTGGGGGAGGGGGGGGGGGATTCTAACAAGTATATATAATATTGATGATGTATATAATTTATAAGGTGGTCAAAAAATTAACCTCGTTTTATTTATAAAAGGAAAGTAAAGTAATTTTAAACTCCCCTCCCCCTTCCCTACAAAATCAGCTTTTGCTATTATTAATGACAATGCTCTACCATAGTTTACATACACAATGGATATCTTTCTTGAAAAATATATTCTATTTCGATTAAATAATTGATTGTATATCATTTTCCACCTCCTTCATATCGGAGAAAACTTTTCCATTAAAGCGATGTTATAATGACTTGAATAAATGTTAATCGGATGATGCAAGAAGGTTTGGAGCCTTTGGAAGGTGAAGAAGAGCTTCTCAATCTCAACCAATCATTACTTCTTGGGTCAAATGTATCAGGATAAGCGTGATGGAGGAGGACGCCCATCGGCTGACCAATGAGACGCGTTCAAGATCTTTATTTATAGGTTGCAATTGTTGAACAGTTAGGTCTTCAGTAACTTCTTATCAGTGCCTTATCTGCCCTGAGGACTGCAAGAGAAGCTGCGGTTGTAGATCGTACTCGTACATCGATTTTCGTTTTGTCCAGCTTCACCACTTTACAGATCTCTCCTCGCAAACTTTCTGGCTATTTCGGCCTCGTTGCTATTGAGCTTTATATAAAAAAAATGTGCTTATTATTATGGAGATTATGATGAATGACTCCTTTCACAGCACACTAAATACAAAAATAGTCACGTCTAGATGTAGGAATGTTTAGTTTTTGTAATCAGTCAGGTCATTGTTTGTTTTTTCACTAACTCTATAATTTAAGAAGGGGATTTTTTTTAGTATTTCAATAATAATTTCATCTTAGTTTGGTTATGACTTATGTTTTTTATCAAAGTTATTTATAATAATTTTTTTATAATATCAAAAAACAAAATGGTGAAGTTCAGAAATAAATATAAGTATTGAAATTTTTTAAATTTTTTATAACCCAAAGAATTACAAATGGTGAAGTTCCGAAAATTTATTTTTATATATCTTCTTCTATAACTATATTTTAGCAACGTGATATTTTGAAAGGGGGGAAATTTAGTTTAGAGTTCCTTTTTTAAAATTATTATAATTGGCGATGTTTAGAAAATTTATAAAAATTTAACCATGGCTGCTTTTTTTATGATTTTAAATTTTAATCTTAGTAGCGAAGCGCAAGCTCCCCCCAGTGTCGAAGCCATTGCCTGGTTCTTTTAATATTGCAGTAAGCTCCTACTTTTCATCCCCCAAAACAATTACGCCCCCAAAATGGTTCACGAACAATTTGAGCCAATAAGAAATGAAGAAATACTCACACGCTGTAAATGTTCTTTGGGTGGAACCCAAACAGCATATGTGTAGAATTTTCCTATGTTTGAAAGATATTTTTGCTGTTTCATGACTGATATTTAAAATTCTTGTCAATTTGCGACTGTCATGCCCATGATTAGAGTCCTTAAGAGGCATAAGACCAGTTGAGATCAATTGCAGTATGGCTGGCTCCACCTTCGGCAGTTTTTAGTCCGAAGTCGCCAGAAGGGCATTTTATTTTAACATATAAGAACATTTACGAATTTTCAACACATTTCCACATACTTATGTAGTATTTTTGCTGTTAATGTGGCATTATTCCATTTATCTATACATAAAGATTGATATTCCCAGTGGGTGATTCGCATGCTGCCACCACGAATTAAATGACATAGAAAATGTAAAAAGACCTAAGATCTATTAGAACATAAAAGCCTAGGCGTTAATTATTACCTTCAAACCACTTAAATAAATTAAAAACAATTTAAACAAATCCAAGAAGCCATTTTTTAATGTTTTCTAAAAAAGACATTAATTTATTGACAACCTAAAATAATAGGCCCACAAATAATCCCGTAATATGTAGTATGCACTTAATCTGTGTTTTTGTTGATGTATGTGACCACACTCGGATGTTTGTATGTGTGTGTATGAGAGGCGTAGGCGATAGAAAGGAAGAGAGGGAGAGGGGAAGGCGAGAGAGGAAGAGGGGAAGGCGAGGGAGCGAGGCAGAGAGAGTGTTCTCTTTCTCCCCTCTCTGCCTCCCTCTTCCATCCCCCTACGCCTATCTCTCTCCCTATTCCTTTCCATCTCTCCCTCCCCTCTCTTCCACTCTCCCTCCCTCCCCTCTCTTTCACCCTCCCTTCCTCTCTCTTTCCTTCCCACGCTGACTCCTGTTATCTTTCCTTCCCTGTCTCTCTCCTTCCTTGTCCCTATCTCTCCCTCTTGCTACCCCCCTCTATTTCTCCCTCCTTTCCTTCTCTCCCTCCTTTCCTTCCCTCCCTCCCTTCCTCTCTCTCTCCCCCTCTCATTCTATCTCTCCCACTCTCTTACTCCTTTCCTCCCTCTCTCACTATCTCCCTCTTTCTCAGCTCACCTTAATGAGTGAAAGAATGAATTAGTCAACCCACTCTGCACTATTTTTAACCGGTCAATCAAAGAAGGGCTTGTCCCAATATACGTTCAACGATCTAATGTTATGCATATCTTAAAAAAAAGAGAGAGAAATCTGATCCTAGTAACTTCCCTCCATTAGTCTAACTTCAGTAATTGGTAAACTCTTAGAATCTATGACAAGCGACAGGTTAGTCTGTCATTTAGAGTCAAATAACCTAGTGCTGGACGCAACACGAATTTCAGTTAAAACGTTGGTGTTTGTTTAACAAGTTCCTAGATTTTTTTCATATAATGATTTCCATCAAGGTTAACACCGAAGCAATGGGTATAACTTACCTAGACTTCAAGAAAGCATTTAATACTGTTCCGAATTAGAAGCTCGCTGATTATTAAAGAGAACGGAGTAAGAGGAAAAATACTTAAAGTGACTAGAGAACTGACTCTCAAAACGTTCACAGCGGGTTTTTGTAAATGTAACATTAAAGTGTCAACGAATCCGTTGAAGTGACCAAGAAGACAAACCGAATGCTGGGCGACATAGCGTGAAACATCTTCACTTTCAAGTCAAGACATGTAATCTTGCCGCTATATAAATCGCTCGACTGACCTCATCTTGAGTACGTACTGAAGTTTTGTTCCCCACACCTTAAGAAAGGCTTAGTAGTATGTAATGAAGGGGTACAATGTAGAGTAACTAGAAAAAATCCGGAGCTTAGAAATAAACCGTACGAAGAGATATACATCGTTCCTTAAACCTATTAATCCTTGGAAATAGACAATTGAGAGGACAACAACAACAACCCATCGAAGTATTTAAAATCTTCAAAGGATTTACAGACTAAATATTGTTCGAGATGCACGATAGAGCAAACATACGCCAAAACGGTTTCAAATTGTCTACCCCTTTCCACCTTTTACTATCCAAAGAGGTTCTTGTTGTTCGGTGCAGCTTCGTCATCTTACCATGACCTAGATGATTGCCAGTTTAGAGGAATTACAACATAAAGCCTCCCGGAGGACCAGGCGGACGTATACATTAAAGTCCGCCCCCCCCCCCCCTTGCGGAGAAAGCAAGAGAATCGAGCCGCATGTGGAGAGTCGTGGGAAGGTTAGCCGGCCAATAACCGTTTAACTACCTACCCTGTTTGATCTCCCCGCAGCATAGGTAGTTGGAGCGACCATCTGTGTTAAGGTGACCACCAAAGGCCCTTAAACAGCGCTCAAAAGATCCGATTACCTACGAGATCCGTAGTCCCGTGTTTAAATCGCCAAAAAAGCGGTGCCAGTCAAAAGGCACACCAAGGATGGTGACAGTTGGTGGTGTCTCTAATTAACAAGCCGACTTGAGCACCGCGGTGCCAACCTCCTCACTCCTCGCTCTCCTCAATGCGGCCTCGTCACTTCCCCCTTAGATGGGGCGGTTGCCAGCCTATAAATAAGCCCCTGAAGGTAAGAGAAAGGATATAATTCGGTAAGAGAGGATAGAGGACCAGTTCGGGAAGATCGGTCCTTCGCCCAATTTCGATATAACCAGATTACTTGAGGAGAGACGATAAAGGATCATTTCGTAAAGATCGATCCTTCCCCTAGTGTCGAATTAACTTAAAACGTCACGTTTTGCATCGGTACCCAAACCGAACTATCCGGTACAGACTTAGAAGAAGTCTGACTGGATTACCATTCCTAGTGCCAAACCAGGAATTTCGGCAGCAAGAGAAGAAGGATTATTTCGGTGTCAGCCCGAAGCATCCTGCACAGGCTTACTAAGAAGCTTAGCAGGACCAATATTCCTAGTATCAAACAGGAATTTCGCAAGCAAGATGATAGAAGAACAAGTCACCTTCGAGTGACTCTCAAATTGCGATCTTAAGACCGAAGAATTAGACATCAGATTCCCTTACCTCCATCCTATCTCGAAGAAAATCTACCATCGGCCGCTCTAACACTCCGAAGCGCGAGAAAAGCCCTCTAGGGACATCCCGCGCCCACTGATCCTATCTATAATGTAAGTTAGAATTACCATTTATATTCGTATTGCGTTAGTATGAGTTTATTACGGTACTTAAATTAACTGAAGTAAAAACAATTGTGCGTGAACCCCGTCATATTTACTAGTAGAAGAGTGTAATTTAATTTTATGTTTAACGCTAATCTAAAAGTGTCACGATAAAATAACTAATCGGCAATTGGTTTGTTTACGCGGAGCCTATTTTTTTATTTTTGTCATGAATAGAATTTGCAATAGGCCCAGTTGGAAGCGTGTTTAGCCTCGGTTAACTTATGAGGTGAATATAAATATTTTTACTGGTTTTTTTTTAGTTAATTGTTAAATTTAAAATATATGTTTATTTGGGGATAATTCTGGTGTTTGAATAGATCCTTTACGTGTTTAACGGGCTCTCTCCTTAAAAATGGATCAAACGCTGTGACACTCTCTCAACAATAAAGTAATAAAAAGTCCACTCAGCCAATATTGAAGTATTGTTGTCTTGCATAATTAAGAGTATCAGACCGGCTTCCTTAAAACAACAAATACAATACGATTACCTCGACAGCCCGGTTACGCCGTGGGGTCCCTATCTGCTACCAGGGACGAAAGGCCGTGAGCTTAAGGAAGTATTAGGCTCGAGGTGTGCTCGGTTGCTGATTCTCTTCTCCGCTTCTAGTGTAAATATGGGATGGTTACACTGGCACAGTTGTCTATGGTTTAAAGCCCATGACAAGTCGCCATTACGGTTAGTCGGTTTGTCTAGGATCTCTCCTAGCAAAGATCTGCAGGCCGATTATATGTAAATGACTACATCTTATGGAGACTTTTTCCTTCACTCTACAAGATATTTTAAGGTCATTGCATCAATTTTTCTATGTAATCATGGCTACAACATAGGGAAATCGATGCCTGTGTCCGCATGCGAAAGGAGCGCCACCTTCAGGCGATCCCTCGTTCCCCCTAGGTGCCAGGGAGGACGAGGCGACTCATGGAATCTCTTGAACTGGACGAAGGTGCTCCCATCATACCCTCTTCATATGGTGAAGGAGTTTTCCCTTGTCATAGAGTCTATGTCGATGATATCCGAGGATTGACTCTGCGTTGACGTGCGAAGGGAGCACGCCAGAAATTGGGATACAGATCCCAGTGTGAGGGTTAAATAAAAAAAATCGAGTGTAGCTGGCCTAAATAATCAATTCTTAGAGGTTCTGGGTTTTAGAGAAACTGATTGTATAAAAATAATTTTATTATATACAAAGAAAATATTATTAGCAAAAGTAAATAAATGACAATAAATAAGATGAGACACGAGGTACCAAACGGGGGGTGGGGGATACAAATGACTCGACAGGGACGAGAGTCTGAGAGAAGATGTACAGTGATTGCTTCCAGGGAAAGGGAGAGAGTGCAAATAACGAGGAGACTCAGGTAAAGACTAATTGACTGGCGGCTTAGATGCGACGAGTAAGCGGTGCGCTATAAAGTCTCACTTGCAAAATTCCTTCTTCTTTAACCTCGCTGAGGAATAAACGAGGGAGTACTCTAGACGAGAACGAAGTCGATACCCAAGTGATAGATGCCTGTCCGTAACTATCGTCTGTCGGGCGGGAACTTTGGTCTTAGGTACGAGCAAAGCCTGGGAGAGAGGTAACGCGTCGCGTTTGTAGCTGGAAGCCGTTGCGAGGCGAAGCACGGCGTACGAGACTGTACGTGGCTGCTAACCAAGATGAAGCTGTATGGTACTAATTTCTCCAAGCTTTTATCGAAGTATTTATACTGCCTCGGCGGAATCGGGTCTCCGGAGGCCCCCCAAATGGGGACCGGGATCTCATTAGTCTTCTGGCGCGCCGCCAAGGGGCGCGGGATATTCTCGGCGTGCATCACAGCATCGCGTGAAGGTTCCCGATGCCGTAGGTCTGGCGCCGATTAGGTGATGTGACACGGAAGAAAAAGAACCCAAATGGATGATGCGGTTACGCGAAATTCTCCCTGTTTCCTTGGAGCTGTCTGGCCGTGCAAGTGCATCTTTCTCAGGCGTCACGGGTAGACGTTGGGTTCTAAGGGGAGGGGGGTAACCTTTATTCTCTGACACCCCTCCACAATTATACGAGCTGACCAAGGGGACCTCCATTTGTGAAAGATATGTGCCCTCTCCTCTGTTCCTTCTCAGGGGTCCCTTCAGGTATCTCCTAGTAGAGAGGAGGTTTTCCGTCTCCTATGTTTACGGGTAAGGGTTTTTATTTTTCTTCACCCCCTTCGTTAAAGTCGCCTCAGGGGGGGCTCTATTTCTACCAGCAAAGGAGCCCGCTTTTTTCCCAGGGGTCCGCTAAGAATAAAAAAAGCTCAATGAGGCTGCGCCGCTTCGATTCCCGCTTCCGTTTGGCGGCGTTAGAAAGGACGAACCCCTTTAGACGGTCAAGGGGTGTCAGGATAGACTGGGTTTTGTCCTCCGCGTTTATAGAATCTTGCTGGGTCTGGTATGCATCCCGTCTACTTTTTCCTGATAAAAGTCAGCATGCAGTCCCCCACGACCAATTTTGCCCCCAAATTCGTCAGGTTTCTCGATCCTATTCACATTGGAGAGTACATTGAACAGGTGTCCACGCTCAGGGTGGCAGAGTTATTCCCAGGGAGCCAATAATGAATCAGCGGAAGACGCACACAAGCATAAGGCCGCTCCTGTGCAAGATCTCCATCGGTGAACGTGTTCCTGAGGACTTGTGACGAGAAGAGAAACCTCTTCTCTCGGATGGGACCCCAAGAAAGCCAAATATTCCCCATCTCAGAGAAGGATAAGGCTGAGACTGGCTCGTCCTTCCACGGGGCGAGCGAGCCGGAGAGATGGCCAGATTGTTTGAGGGAAATGGGAGCACTGATGAGGGCGCCAAAGAGTTCGTGATGTCTGGGCCACCAGACCAGTGCTGTGCTCTTTCCCCGCACTGAAAACATTGCAAGGATCAGGTCAGTCCTTCATGCTGCATGGCAAAGAAGTTGGAAGACGGCTTTCGGGAGCCTAAAGTTGCGTGCATTGCGCCACGGTTGTTTCCCTGGAGTCCCCCACCCCCCAAAATGCCCCGATGGCTTCGGGGGTCTTGTGTTATCTTCTAATTAGGCATACTCGTGGGATGCACCGCTATTTGATGGAGCGCTCTCCGGCACTTTACTGCGACGACCTCGTTGTCCCCCAAACTGTCCCACACATTCTTGTTGAATGTCCCGGTCTGGAGGATCTTCGCGCGGGTTACCTGTCCGGGTACCGGGACGAGCGGGATCATTACCGCTGGCTCCCTTGTATTAGGCAGGCCTCATCCAGATGCTCGAGTGCAGGGCGGAGGTCTGCCTCTCTCCCACCCTAAAACATCCCTTTCCCATTTTTTTGTTTTCCTTTTGTTTTATTTTTATCTTAAGTGCATTGTGAGTTTTTGTTGTTGTCTTATGTTGTTTATTTCTTTTTTAATCATTAGTCGATTAAGAGATAAAAAACAATCATTAAGGGAGTAATTTCGGTGGCTATGTCATTGCTGCCAGTCGCCATTATGGTCCTTTGAAAAATCTCTCTTAGAAATTGGAGGTAAAAATAGGAAATAGGCGAAAATTAATTAAGGAAAGGTAAAATAAACCGAGGGAGATTCGAGAATGGATTAATCGGATTAGATTTTATTTTTGAGAAAACCAACAAGGGCATCTGAGCTCGAATTTATCGAAAGGTGATCCTCGAGTTAATGGTGAAGTTGGGCTAGTTGAAAATAAATATCCCTAAAATGAAAACATATGGACCACTGGCGCCCTGAGGTTTACGCAACTCTCCTGAACCTAAATCGATTTTCCGATCTTGGATCCCACCTTGCCTTCAAGTTTACATGTGTGTGTATGCGTGTCTGTCGTAGTATGTACCGTATAATAATGACACAATTCCCTGTGTGTGAATTTAGTGGTGTTTGAAAAAGACGAATTGGATTATTTTCAAAATCATTGATTCTCCACTCAATTCCTTCGAAATCCAATTAATTTTTTTTTATTTGGATTTATTTCATCTTCATCAAGGTCAGCTGCCTGACGTCAGACGAAGGGGGTAGGAAATAAAAAAAGTCATGTTTGTGGGATGAGGATGAAACAAAGACAAGCTCAAACGGGGAAGCGAACTTTGAAATAAAACACCCAAAGGTGAAAACAAAGACACCGGAAGAATAAAGAATGGCAAGAGACGATAATGAGGACAGAGGTAAATTCTCCACCTCAAAATCCTCGGGTCAAGACCTCATTTCAAAACTCCATCGAAGAGGGCCCAGAAAAAGTCCCAAGGACCTAGAAGTACGAACTTCATCGCAACAATGAAATGGAATCAGACACAAAAAGAAATAAAGAATAAGCTGAAACATCTTGCATATTTCTGCTGGAAATCTATCTCCTTCACAATAAATAAAGACAAACAAAGAAATGCCGACGCCAAATCACATCCTGTCATGTTCGTTGGATGCTTATCTCCCGCTTTTGTCATTTGTGTCTCGAATCTCCTTGGAAACGAATCTCCGTCTCCACTTGCTTAGATAAATTGAGAAAGACTCATCTTTGCATCAATCAAAGATTCAGACCAATGGCAAAATTATGTCGTCTCCGCTTCGCTTCCACCGAGTGTCTATTTCTTGTTCAATAGTGTCAAACTGGTGCCACAACATTAGCCCCTTTGTCAAACTGGTACCACATCATGGATACCTTGTCAAGCACTAGCAATAAGCGGACTTAAAAATTCATTCATGCCGTCATTTTTTTCAAGTCAATTGTTTCTCAAAGCCGGAACCATTATTGTCTACGATACACCTATCTTCCTTTGCGTCAATCTTAGCCGCAACAGCTCCTGTTGTGACTACAATAACTTTCGAGATTAGCACTCAGTTTTTCTTCCCTTACCCTGATATTACTGACAATATCTTGTTTCTGGATCTCATGCTTTCACTCTTTGTCCCCTTCAATTTGTTCAAAACGTCCAAACCCGTGGTATTATCTACCAAAGACGTATCTCTTTTGAAAACTCCTTGCCCCGTGAACCTCAATGTTTGCCGATTCGATCCAAAACTTCAAGGTTCTCCTTCGTTCCAATTAGATTTTAAACACTGCAGTAACATTCTAATTGTCTCAAACCCCTACTTTTTTTCTTATTTGATAGAAAGGCGCTTTGGAAAGACACATGACCTTGAAGAGGATGATACAAAAAATAAATGATCATAACAAACCTATCAAACAACTATCGTAATACATTGAGTGCAAAGATGAATAGTGATGGATTCTTAGATACCCAGGTCAAAGATGCCAAGTGTCTAGTTCAGTCAGGTAGAAAAACCATTTTTTTTATTAATATTCTATGAATTGCAAGATAACCACCAATTATGCAATCCGCACCGTATCCAACTAAGGATCAAATGGTTAGTAGTAATGAAAAACCTATAAAAAGTGACGAGGCACAATTTTGTAGAATACCAGAGTATAAAATAAAGGAAGAGAAAATGGTGATTGTGAACCTTTTTCTAGAGACAAATACATACAGATGTCTCGAGTCACAGGAACAATGAAGCAGGAATTGACAGACTTTGGTAAGGAGAATTAAAATATCATTGGTACCGTTGAAGTTTTCGATCATCTCCCATCTAAATTTCGCTTGTGCAGCAGGACAACACAGGGCTAGGTCAAAACAGGAAAGCAAACTGCTTCTAGGACACAGATGACTGAAATCTTTCATATTAAAAAAAAAACGATACCCAGCTCATCGACCAGTTTTACTAGGACCTGTCCCCTGGGATTGGCTGTGTAGTCACCCATGTACCATATTTTCGTTTAACGCGTTTTCGTCCAACGGCATTTTTTTCCAACGTTTTTTCGTCCCCCCTAAAAAAAAAAGCTGTGGACAAACAAGTAGTTTCATACATAAAAAATATGCATTTATTTAAATACTTAAATATTTTCCTAAGAAAATTTTATATCGTTTGAGGTCATGAAATGAAATTGATTATCTGCGCCTTCATACAGTGACCTTTGGCAATAATGTTGATCAAAATACCTGCGCCCAACTTCCCGAATATCAGTGATTTCGCGAAGACTACAAAAGGGCCAAAAACAAATTGAAGCAATTCCAGCTCTTCCGAATAAGTGACTCGCCTTTGAAATCCCAGATGAATTTAGCAAATTAAGCAGTAGGTAAACATTTTTTTTAAGGTTTTACTCTGGTTTGCAAGATAGTCAGCGTATTTTAATATTTACATCCGAAAGTGCTTTAAATGACCTTGTTTCCTTTCCTAGTTCGTCAAGCGATGCTATTTTTTAAAATTACTCCTGATCAATGGTGTCAACTATTTTATATTCACTTGCAAGTAGGAGAATGTAGTTTCCCATACATATTTGCATTGCTAACTAATAAGTCACTGAAGTCATATCAGCGAGTCTTCGCGCAGATAAAAGCTATACAAAAGCAAGCTCATGGCGGAGTTTAGAATCACTATCCACAGAGCCTTTAGTTCTGTATTCCCAAGGTCATTGACAGTAGGTTGCCTTATGCATTTAGGACAGTCCATTTATAGAAAAATTACTGAGTTGAGTCTCAAGGAAAAGTTTAATACAAACTCAGAATTCTGCTTAAAAGTGAGATGCTTTTCAGCTTTGGCTTTCTTTCCTATTAATGATGTGGAAGATGCATATGAAGATCAAATAGATAATGACGAAATACCAGGATAGCTCATCACTTATTTTGATTTAACTTGCAAATCGACGGAGAGCGAGTGGAAGAAGAGAAACGCCCCCTTTTCCGATTGAATTATAGAACGTGAACAGCAGAGGTTGGAATGATCTTACGCGAACAAATAATGCATTGGAAGGATTCCATTGCATCTTAATATTTAAAAACATAAAACTTTGCAACAAGAGTAAATTTTTATTGAGCTAAAATGACTCAAATTCGTCGTAGGGACTGCAAAGAAAATCACAAGATAACCAAAAACTAACTCTTGCTTAAAAGGTTTGGTTGAGAAGTAAGACTCAACTAAAAGAAATAAAGTTTGAGTAGTGTGGCCTATAATCTCCACTCATTTTAGTTTAGTTAATTCCTTTTTCTCCCTCATTTAATAAATGAAATTCAATTTTTTTCTTTTATTAAATGAAATATATTTTGTTTTCATTTCAACCATTTTGTAGTTTTTTGTAGAAAATATTGTTTTATTAGATGAAAAGACGTTGGAAAAAAAAGGCCGTTGGACGAAAAGACTTCAGACGAAAGACGTTAGAGGAGAAGACATTGGGCTAAAATACCTACCACAGCCTCAACAGCCGGATTCTCTACAGTTCAGGTCCTGGAAAAGAAGAAAGAGCCTAAGTGACAGACGAAGGATACGGTCCAAATCCGCTACAGAGAAGCCGGCTGATGGTGGAATGTAGGAGAATCATAAGTACATCAGGGTGGAGCTGAACTCGTACGAATGAAGCAAGATATTGTGAGGCAGAGGGGGAATGGAGACATCATATCGAGTATAGATTGCGTATTAAAAGTTTATATTAAGCAACTTTTGACTAACTGGTAGTTTTCTTTCGCAAGTGAATATTTTGGATTCGGCCAGAAGATCTTGCAAAAATAAAGCCCGATGTATCTATCCTGCTACATATGCGGTGAATACCCCATTGTTGTTTACAAGAATCCAGTCACAAATTTCATAAAGCGTGGTTACCATGCTTATCTTGATATGTAACTTGGTCACCAAGATAAAGATTGTGCGCTACACACTGTATGCAAGACATGCACCGAGTATCTGCGTCGTTAGACCAAGGGCAAAAAGAGATGTCAAAAGTTTGTAATTCCCATGGTTTGGAGGAAGCCGACAAACCATGGCAGCGACTGCTATTTAAGCACTATTGAATTGACTGGGATTAACAGAAAGAACCTTAGCAGTCTCAAGTATCATGATCATAAATCAACACGTCGTCCTGTAGCTTATTGTGATGAAATTCTATTACACCTTTGGAGAAATTCCTGACATTAGTAACGGATTCTTCCAGTATTGAAGGTAATGAAGAGGTGGTTTATGATTATGATGCTCCACATCCTTTTCCCAAAAGGAGCTAAATGATATATTTCGTGATCCCAGCTTGTCAAAGTCCTCTGCTGAACTGTTTCCATCCATTTTAAGAAAGAACATTCTTCTCTGATAGTGCTCGCCTCACTTTCTACCGCGACAGACATCAAGAGTACCTCCGTTTTATCTCTTAAGAGAAGGACTTGGTATAATGTACTAATATTGCGCAGCCCTTGCACAAGCTTGGAGTGCCACAGTACCAAACTGAAAATTAGAGACTGTTCATTGGCAGCAACAAGCGATCGCTGGAATGTCTTTTGGTGCAACGCGACAACCAGTTTGCCTTTGTACCCCTCACTCACTCGACTACACTGAAGGAGAAGTATGAAGCGGTGAAGGACGTGCTGGAGAGAAATCGTTAGGATCAGCATGAGTGGTTGAATTGTGTTGATCTGAAGATTGTGAACCTTTGTTGGGACAATTGTCCGGGTTCACCAAGTACCCGTGCTTCCTGTGTATATGGGATATTAGAGACCGAGTTCAGCATTAGATGAAAAAGGACTGGCCTGTACGGGAGTAATTTGTGCCTTGCAAAGAACGTCATAAACAACCCTCTGGTGGACAGAGACAGGATACTCTTCCCAACGCTGAGGAAAAGTGCGCAAAGAAGAGAGGAGAGTTGTGTGCCTGTGATGATTGCCTATGTGTGTGCTGGCGTATATGAATGGAACTACCTCTGAGCATGCACTAGCTTCATTACTACGCCTTACCAACACCGAAATCTTTTCTTCATATCGACGAAAGTTAAACCTGAGACCAAGGTAAGTAGTGGACGTCCAGTGCCTTGTCCACTAGGTCACTAGAGATTCACCATTCCCACACCGCCCACAATAACTTCTTTGGTGATCTCATTTTACCTAGTTGAGTTTGGGGGGCATTTAAATTACTCCTCGTCACAAGTCTTCAAATAGGGCGAAAGCCTCTCTCCGAAGGCCCATGTGGAGTCGTTAGAGATTCACTTAATGTTTGACCCCAAGTCTCTTGTGAGTAGGAAAGAGACTGCGAGATTTCTACAAACAGGGTCACCAAAAAAACGGGCCCCATTTCACCCTCAAATTAACTATTATTTGGGCGTCTTCGAGAAAGTTAGACATTTTGTTGGAAATTTGCTTTGTGTAATTTTGGGAAGATGAATAAATTACAATTGAGTAGGTGAGTATTTATCATTTACCTTAAAAGACCGTTAGTGACTTAAATAAATATTGTATATAACATGGCCCACTCTAAAAATGTATAATTCAGTCTCTCATTGCACGTGTAGCAAAGGCATCCCACCAAATATTTCCAAGTTAGTCCAGTTACGATTTACATCTCCCCCACCTTTTCCAAGGTCCTCTTCTGGATTTTCCTCGTCCCTCGTCTGTAGGTTCTGGCAACGTGTCCTGCCTATTTTCACTTTTATTCTTTTTACTATATTTACCACCTGTGTTTGTGTTCTTGTTTAACTCCATCTGTTATGGTCCCTGCGGGTTATTGCCTACATGTGTCGTTTTATGTTTCATTGGGCCTTCTACAGATTCTGAGTGCTTTTTGTGTTTAAGTTTTTCTTCCGTATTGTTCACCTCTACGTTTTAAGCATCGAGACATCGGTTTTGAAGATGTAGCTAAGATTTACTATCACCTTCTAACCTAATTTCCTTTTTCCAAACTACCATTAAAAATAATAACCTATCTGTGTACCTTCCTAAAGAAATCATCATTAATTCTAATGGCTCGACTCTTTTTTAAGCTATTGTTCATTATTGTCATCTTTAAAAACTTAATTTAACCTTTACCAATGAGTAATTCTTTTAGACTTTAGTAAAATTAGGCAATGTCGTCTGGAAAGTGACAAACTCTTAAATACATATCTCCCATTCTTTCTGAGTTCCTTTTGCTTCCAGTTAAAATTCCTAAAAAAAATAAACCCTTGCCGAAAACATTTGGGTGAGATTTCGCTTCTCTGTCTCACTCCGCTTTGGCAATTTTATTTTTTACTGACTGAGTGCAATCGAAAGGACGATGTTGCAAACTGAAGCTAGGTTTACGCAATCGGGGGCTTTTTCAGTCTAAAAATACCATTTAAAGAGTCAATGCTTACTCATTATTTCCCTGCAATAATTGTTTAATATCATGCAGATAAACAAATATACTGGAGTTACTTCTGAGACTTGCCTAAACCCTCGCAGATGGCCGCCAGATGTGCGCGCTAAAAATATGAGACTAGCTTGTGCTCGAGTTAGTGTTTTATGGTTAGTTATGACTTTTGCAAATATTCTTTTAGGCTGCTAATATTAGCATTATTGGTGGGTGGCTCGTTAATTATTATATGTGATTTAAAAAAAATAGTTCGATTAAATCGTGGGGTAAATAATAAAAATTTCCGCGCTTCGACGCTACTTCCTTCTAAACTTCTAACTCGATTTGGCTAAAGGGGGTTTTGCCTTCTCCTACACCAACATTTTTCGCTTGAGGACATCTCTTATGGTTCAATCCTAGGTCAACTTTACTCTTCCTAGGAATGAACACGGTTGAGTCTGTTCTCTCCAACTTGATCCATAGTAAACTTTACCCAGATTAACTCGCGGTCTTTTAGTGTGGAAGATCAGCCCATCTCTTTGGTTGCGTAAAATACCGCTTCTTAATCATAGTATCCGTGAGTCGGAAGACTAAAGGAGGTTCTTCCCTCTTGATTTCTCTAGGATATACTTCTCGTTCAGCGGGACACATCCACTCCATTTACATGTTCACTGTTTCTCCTTCAGTGAAACACTCCTTGAGTTTTGGGAACTCACTTTTGTGATAAGCTAGCTTCTATTATGAAGTTCAGACAGCAGTACTACGCTATTCGTGTAAAGTACCTAAGTAGCCTCTACACGTAACCATGAATGCGTGTTATACGGGTCTGCCCCTCTTGCAGCTCAACATTACCTTTAGCCAATCCAGAACCAATGCTCCTCCCTTGTCGTCAATGCCGTCTCTCTCCTAGTAGTAGCTTTCGCTTGGAATACAATGTTCCCTCTCTCTCAGAATGATCGTCTTCTTATCCGCGAATGTATTCGTTCGTTCCTGCCGGCTGCCCTTCGCTATCTACCAATCAACAAGAAAAATCATTGATACTTTCAGAGGATAGTCTAGCTGCCCATTGCGGCTCTTTTCTTCTATATCTCCCACACTTTCAAAATAACCTTTACGAGTGTCCTTCCTTAACTATTGACCCCTGCCATGGTGTGCAACCATTTCTTGCCAGTTGGTAATTTTCTGAGCCTCCGAATGTTCTCTGGGTTGACTTTCTTGGTCGTGCGATCACCTCCTTTTCACCAATTGATCCTGTTCTTTCCACAGCACGTCGGTTGCGGTTTTTCAACCATAATTTGGTAGACATTCTTTTTGTTTCAGTCATAATTTGGTGGACATACTTTTTGTCTGAAATTTACGCAAAACATTTTAACATCATATTACTATGTTTTATTCAATTGCTTTAGATAATGTAGTGAGAGAATTCTCTTAAATATTTTTAACCCCAGACTCCTTTTAGCAATTCTCTGAAATCAGTACAGAAATACGCCAAATTGCTTTCAGATTAGACGCAGACTTTTAATTGTGCCACACTTAAACCTTGACTTAAGGTAAGATGATGTACAAATTCAAATTTTCTCCATTTCTGACCGTTTCAGTTGTCCGCGTTCGGTACAACAAAGAATCGTTCTAGTTTTCTTGAAAGAAAGTTACCACTATACTTTTTTTTCAATTACGATGAGATTTCAACTGTACAAGAATTCCTTCGAAACCAAAATTTTCCCTCTCGCAAGACTGGAATTAAAATCTTATCTTTCCCATTGTCTTGTTTTTGGATCTTAGATAAAAGAAAATAAAATGATTTCAAATCAATGATAAAAGTGAATAAAAGTATTGAGTCACGAAAGAAAATCAACGTCGGCGACACATTTTTGGGTGGTATTTTTAAAATCAATTTAAAATAGTTTGACAAAAGTTAGAAATTGTTATTAAAAAGGATTTGACCTTTGATAGACAATTTATTTTTTTGTTGCTAACTGAAATAGATTTGAAGATGTAATTATTCCAAATCGGCCGCGTTGGGGAGAGGGGGAAGGGGTCCTTGTAAAATGGGCATTTGGTGAAATTTATAAAAGGGAGTTTGTTTGGAGGCCAGTTTGGAACCTACGGCTGATGAATTTAGTGAAATAAATATCTCTGCTTCTCTGACTTAGCCCCTCCCCTCCTAAGACCTTCTTTTTTCGTACGTTGGATTTGATGGGTTTCTTTGTACGAACATTTATCTTGGTGTTTTATCAGCCCTATTTTTTGCCCCGCATTTGCACAATTTGGGTTCAATTTGTACTTCTGGATACTCTATATCATAATTTGTTCCCTATGGGTTAAAAGGACCCTTTTGCCCCCAGCATTGAGTTGACAAATTCCCATATACTAAACCTTTTTCGCTCCTTATTTTCATTTCTTCGTATTTTCCCCTTTATATCGCTTCTTTCCCCTATTGCCTGGTCAGACCCACCCAGCGGGGAAAGAGGGCGTTATAACCATCTGAAAAATCTCACTACTTCCATTGTACCATTTAACCTTAGTCACTAACTTGTTCCTATACCGTTTGTAACGTTCCCCTCTGGCCCCAGTATTTATGTACGTTTTTGATGTTTGTTCCTTGTCTTTGTTATCCTCGATCTTATTTTTTATTTCTTCCTTTATTCTTAGTATTTATTTTCGTCTCCCCCTCCTGTTCCTATTTTTGCGCCTTTTTCACTAAGTGGAAAATATCCTTTTGCTGCTAAAGTTCTTGACTATCTAAAGTAGTGGTTCCCAACCTATTGCTTTTGAGGGGCTTAAATACGACCCTTTATTCCGAATTTCTTCCCTCTAAATTATGGACACTCCAGAATGAAGTGAAGAAATAACGATTTGAAAGTAATAGAAAAATGAAGAAAACATTCGAAAGTAATGGTAGTACGTGATGTTATTTGTTAGTCTATGAAGGTATCCTTTTTCTACTGTTTCGTCCGTTGCCACTGGGTGGAAATCACAATTACCCCAACTTAAAATGTTTATTGAATGTGATTTCGGACGGCGACAGTTCGTAGTTGACCTCTGCGTCGCACTACCTTTTGTTTTAATTTGAGGCGGTTCGCCTCTCGGACGTCGGCGAGAGCACGGCCTCAAATAAATAAGAAAAACTCATTAATTGGCTGATGTAAACAGCGCCAAACAATAGAGAACGGCAATAAAAGAAGAATGAGAGAAAGGAGGGAAGGGGCCGCCCAGCAAGGATCCCCTCTCTCCTCCATGGCAGCTTGAGTTGCCATTTAGTATTTTTTGACTAAGGATCTTTTATGGATTGGTGAATGCAATGAAAAACAACAATATGTTCTACTTTGCATTTTCTTGTTAAAACTAAGGATTCGGAGATAAATTTTAATTAAATTTGCCCGAATATGGGTGGGACGCATTTATGACAGTGCAAGATACCTCAGGAGAAATAAGGTAGACGGGCATATTTTATTAGATATTTATTAGATGTTGCAATGGTTGAAATAAGTAGGTTTTCATTGTGCAGCAGGCCTCTCTTCTTAAGAGGCTGCTCTAAATAACTGAACGTAGGAATGGAAGGTCCTCACATCAGAATATCTCAGCGATGGTTCGCTCGAATTTCTTGCAACTTTACTTCTCCCGAATACCAAGTTTTGAAGACCAATTAATAAATACACTCTGAATGAAACTATGTGTTGGGGACACCGTTGCCAGAGATCCACCAGATCTGTACCTCTCTGTACCCCTCACCTATTTCACTTCGTCTGATCTCACCCTCTTTCTGCGAACCTCTTTTCAAGCAGGACAAGTAAATAAATTAGTATGTATGTATTCAAAATTACTAAATACAGAATGAATACGTCTTAACTATCTAAAATCTAAATACTTCATGCAGGGCTAAAGTCGAAACCCGTTTTTTTTTTTTGCTTTTTGCCTGAAAATGGAAGCCCAAAACTTAGAAACTATTCTTCATGATGAAATTTTTCCGTTGATCTGCGTTTCGTTTTCTCTATTGAATCTAGAAATTGTCCTCCCCTTTTATGAACAAGATTTGTTTTAATGGCTTTAGCTTCGAAAACCTTTACCATTCAATGTTGTTAATGCATTTTTTATTATTCATGCATTTAGCGAAGAAATAGCTCCCCATCCCCACTCCTCAAATATTTCTTAGAGGGAGGACTTATTTCATATTTTTTCACACTTTATCCCAGTAATGCACTTTTCTCCTCAGTTTGGTATAGCAAGTTTGCCTCCCGTACCTTGATATCTTCCTTATCCACTTTTTTTATTTGTCCTTTATGTAAATATTGCCAATATAAATATATCCAAGATCCAAAGATCAAATAAAAATAATCTTTTATGATATTCCCTCGAGTGGGCTTTGAAATCAATAATTGTCGGCGTTGTTATTTAAGTAGATTTTGGTCTCGTTTAGCCATTTCATTCTTCTGTCACTCCTACTTCAATTTACGTTCCCCATTGAAATATTACCTTTCATGAGTGAAAATTAATTTGTTTCGCGATTTTTCTTAATCAGGTCAAGGTTGATGTCAATCATCGCAAATTACACAGGGGAACAATTTTAATCACATTTTCAGGTGACATAGATTTATCTGCCGATTTTAATTCGTTTTTTTTCATGCTGATTCCAAATATATAATCCATTTTGACCTACATGCTATAGTTATTCTGTAATTTCTATTTTCTCGTTTCCCCGAAAACTGCTCTACGGACGGTCAGAGAGGGTGCTTGTAAAAAGCAAATACTTCACAGTACACATAGTAGTAAGATAGTAATAAGTGTTATTGCGCAAAATATTGACGTTATTGTTTCTTTTTTCAAGTCTCATGTTAGAGTGATGGCTTCGTCAAGAGGAAATTGCGTTAATGATCCAGACACCTTCTGCTACATATGTGGCTGTTACATGCTAGTTCGTCAATGGCGCAATATATCAAACTTTATGATCCGCACTTATAAGGCATATTTTGATGTTCCTCTTGGCGATCAAGATAAGAAGTGGGCTCCACATGCTGTTTGACATAGTTGTGTGGAACATATTCATGAGTGGACGAAAGGAAAGAGAAATGGTTTTGGAATCTCCATGTTGTGGCGAGAGCCAAAGGATCATGTATCGGACTGTTATTTCTGTCTGGTGAATACAAAAGTGATTGACAATAAAAATCAGCACAAGATCGACTACCTCAACATTCCCTCGGCGATCCGGCCAGTACCTCATTCTGAGTCTTTACCAGTTCCGATTTTCAGTGGATATGCTTCCTCTGAGGATGAAAATGATGTACTTGATATGGTCGTCCACGGAATGTATTCAGAGTCTGCAGATTCATTATCAGATGCTGAACAGTCATTAGCTACTCACTGTTTCAATCAAGAGGATTTGAATGACTTGATACGTGATTTGGCGCTCTCCAAGAAAGCTGCAGAACTTTTAGCCTCCAGGTTGAGTGAAAGACATATGCTTGGCAGGTCGGTACGAGTATCATATTACCGAACAAGGGAGAGTACATTTGTTAAGTATTTCTCTGAGGAAAAACAATTTCTATACTGCCACGATATTCCTGGTCTGTTTACCGAGTTGGGACATAGCACCTATAGCCCTGCTAAGTGGAGACTATTTGGGGATAGCTCCAAGCGTAGCCTCAAGTGTGTCCTTTTACATAATGACAATGACTTTGGTGCAGTTCCTTTCGGTCACTCTGTCCATCTGCAAGAAACTTACGATGACGTAAGAATGGTCATGAATTTACTTGAGTACCATGAACATAATTGGATCATATGTGTAGACCTTAAGATAGTCAACTTCCTCCTTGGCCAGTAGAAGGGATATACAGTTTCCATGCTATATCTGTATGTGGGAGAGTCGAGCCCGTGACAAACACTGGTCCCAAAAAGATTGGCCAGTTCGGAAAACTTTGGAAGCAGAAAGGTCAAACATTGTTAATGAGCCAATCGTAAGTCGAGAGAAGATCGTAATCCCTCCACTTCATCTCACACTGGGGTTAATGAAGCAGTAGGTCAAGGCGTTGAGCACTGACAATAATTGTTTTCAGTACATAGTATCGGCGTTTCCTGCTTTTCATACGAAAAGATAAAAGCAGAAGTATTTGATGGTCTCCAAATCCGAAGACTTCTGAATGATTCTAAATTCGTGAACACCATGAATGAAAAAGAGAAGGCAGCCTGGCTCTCATTTTCTGCCGTTGTTCGTAACTTCTTGGGAAACAAAAAAGCGCATAATACGAGGATCTGGTTACTAATATGCTTTTTAGCATATCGTGATCTGGGATGCAACATGAGTGTGAAGCTGCATTCCCTAAATAGTCACCTCGACCGATTCCTAGAGAATCAGGGAGCCGTGAGCGACGAACAAGGGGAACACTTCCATCAGGATTGATTTGATGACGATGAAAGAGCGCTACCAAGGTCACTGGGATATACACGTAATGGCGGACTACTGCTGGACGATTAAAAGAGATCAGCCAGAGAAGACTTACAAGAGAAAAAGTTAAAACGTAAATTTTTCCCCGATTGAAATCAAGAAGATGTCCTCCAGCCTGATGTACCGTCATTAATAAATTAGCATCTATTTAATTACAGTATTTGTAATCCTAATGTGTAATTCAAGTTTTTTCTCATATGCAATAAAATGTTTGTGTAAAAAAAAACCTGCTTTACTATAAATAACGCAAAAGGATGATTCAAAATTACTTCAGGGCATGATGATAGGCGCGATAAAATGAAAATTATTGTATAATAGTAGTTATTGATATTACGAAAAATCTGTAGCATTTAGAGAGAATCTGATTTCAGATTTGAATTCAGTATGGTCGAATTAGGTAGAAAAATGTAATGTGGTCAATTCACCAAATACATTGTTCCCCAGTGTTATTCTTTAGATCACAGATGGGCAATCTTTTTCCTCGGGTCGTGTTCGGCTCGCAGCCTTATTTTTTTTATATCCTTCTACCGAACTGACTCAAAATATACAACAAAACAATGTTAGGGTCCCCGTCTCCTCTCCTCATCTAAGAAGGATGCAAGGAATAGCGGATGGGGAATTGGCATCGATCGTAGCCATATATCGACTCCTTCAGTGCCAAGTCGTTAAAATGAGACACTAAAGACTCGTTCGATCCTTCTCTTTGCCTTATTCTCCTCGAGAGGCACTAAAAAGACTTCGTTCCTCTCCTATCGGGGACTATTTGTTTACTCCTTGGCACTAAAACGTGATAGACACTAAAGGACTTCGTTCTGGCCCTATTGGGGGCTATTCCTTTCTTCATTGGCACTAAAACGCAATACGGCCTGGATTTGGCCCTTTCCGCCGCTCGAGATCAGTCTGTATCCAGGACTTGAGGATATTTTGGCCCTGGTATGAAGTGTAGCACGGGAAATATGCTGCAGCTGACATTAAAGGAATGCGAACCCTCCTGCAGCTTTCGGCTATATATTTTCTGCACATTTTCACTTCCTTCAACTTTACCATTTTCTTCACAAATCTCGTCTTAGAACGCCTCTGTGCAGGTTCATGGATTCGCAGGCTTAACAGTAAGTGTCGCACTAATCTTTATGTGACTTTCTTTATTCTAGGACCTCGCGCCAACTGTTGCACACGCATATTTACATGTTCTACCCAACACATAGTATTTAAAAAAAAAAAGATATAATCCAAAGGAGAAATCTCATTTTTTTTGTCAATTGTCTAGAAAATGGTAAAGTTAGGTGAAGTGAACTTGACTCAAGTACTCTAAGGAACAAACAAACGCACGTATTCACATTGCGTTCAATTTTACATTTTGCGGGGTCTCTTTCCTCCAATTAAATTATTACACCCTATTCCCTCCTCCTTCCTTTATTCATTTCTTACTTTATCTTCTGCCCCCCTCTCCCACCGTTTCTCGAAGCATTTTTGTCCCCCCAGACCTTTTGATGTCAGTGGGATTAAAGCCGACCCGAATTCCCCTTTCTCGTTGGTCGTGTGGTAAAGGCATTGGAATTCTTACGCCTAGGTAACGGGTTGAATTTAAGAGAGAATGGACACGAAACTCCAGCGGACGTGATGGACCTGGATTTCTATCGGGGAGGGCGGGGGGGTCGTCGTTCCTTAAGACATCAGGCACATGACCAATCATTTCTCTTGGTCTCGAATATTAAGCAATAGCAACGAGGCCTAGTCCCGCGGAAGAACTGTAAGGTCCTCCTGTATGCATTGTGTCCAGAAAATTGCGGGCGTTGGGGCCGGGAGTGCCCATAAGCCTCCAGATGTCACCTGACATTCCCTTGAGGGTTAGCAAATCACAACGTCGCTTCTTCCTCCCCCCTCTCCATTTTTCCCACACACACACACACATCATACCTACTCTTCCGTTCCGGAACCTGGCGAATGGGTATTTTTTTCCACATACCCTTGAGGTTGAAAGGGTACCCGCCTCTATATGGGTCACGAAGGGGTCTTTGCTCGCTAGTTGTCGAAAATCCAACACTACCCACCCCAGAAGAGGACAGGTCCCGGGGAGAACGAGATTGCCAGTGAATATGATTCTAATCTTTATGTAAATTTCATTAAGGGGTCGATGAATGCTGTCAACTAGTGTAAAGAGTATGGTGACTGACGAAACTTCGTTTTCTACTATACCTACTTGAATCGCGATTTGCGGAGCCTATTTTAAAAGTTGCCAAATACCACCAAGCTACTTTCCGTGGTTGTCTTAATCCAAAAATTCTTTTATTTGGTTTATTGAATTCTTTTAATTTGGGATTTAGGGAGTGGAGGGGGGTGGGATAGCAAAGGTGTTTATTTGTGATCACAATATTCTGATTTTGGGATGTACATAGTTGCCTCCACCAGACATGAATGCACAGAGGTTATTTGAAAGATGCCAACTACCGTTACGTTACTTTCCTGGGTTGTTTGAATGCAAATTCCTTTATGTGGTTCATCGGGTCTTTTGGATTATGTGTTTTTCTGGTATCTGGCAACTACTGTTGATATAAAATGTTTTGGAGTTTCAACGGAGGATAGAATAAGCAATAATGGAATTAGAAACTGTGAGAAAAGCCAAATTCAAAAATGTTTTGGTCTAAATCGAAAAAATGATTATATCATTCCGATACGCAATTGATCTCCTGAATCGAAAATAACCTTCCTTTTGACCGATCAGGTCTAGTTTTTAAGTTATTGAACATCCTTATTTTTTCCTATAAGAAAGTTGATAGAACTAATGAAACGTTGCATTTTGTTTTAGTATGTTTGTATCATAGGTTGAAAGTGAAATATACAAAAAATTATAGCCCAAATCCATTTGATTAATACATACAATCAATTGATGCGCATAGTCAATAGTTACGACGATGTCCCTTGTTCTTCTGGACTGCTTCAATTCGTTTTGGCAAGATGGAGACCAAATTTGTTATATCTTGACTTAGATTGATCTATGTTTGTTTAATAAACACCGCAACTGCTCACAAGTGACTGGCTTCTGTTTATCAGCCGCCAGTTTGATTATCACCGGCAAATTCTCTATTGCGTTCAAATCTAGCGAATTCCCGGGCCAAGGTCCCACAAGTTCGATGTTATTTTCAGCCAAGAACTTTGTTACTGCTTTTTGTGACAAGGTCCACCATCATGCCGAAAAATACAGTTATCATATCCAAATTGGTCATGAACTGTTGTGAAAAGGTGCTGATGAACAAACACGTTTTGGTACCATTTTGAGTTCATAACAGTTGTTCCTGTGTAAAATTGTTCGTAGTCCGGTTCCCATAGACTAGAAGCAACCTCAGACACGGAGAGTATCCGGATGCTTCACTGTGATCCAACAAAGTACTCATGAACGATTCCTCTTTTCATCTCCTAAAGAGTGATCTTCTAGATGTCCAAACAAAGGGAAAAATAGCTTCATCAGAGAATATCACTTTGCCACATTCTTCAACAGTCCATCCTTTATGTTTTCTAAAGGAATGGAGCCTATCCGTAAGGTTCTTCTAGGTGAGATGAGGCTTCTTCGCAGCCCCTCTCTACTTGAGAATTTTGTCGAAAAGTCTCCGCCTCACTCCTTTCACTGAAGTGTTTACACCTGCTTCTTTCCAATCGTGAGCCCGTTTGTCACTGGAGGCAACCTTGTCTTTGAGCTGGGACCTTACCAGGAAGCTATATTAGAGTTCATTCGAAACTTTTGGGCGTACAGAAGACTTCTTTACAGGAGTGTAGCCAGTCTTTTTAAAGTCAATAATATTCCTTAAGACTGTAGTCCTTGATGCAATACCCTTAGCAACTATCTCCTTGCATTCCAGGCCACTTTGGTGCAATTGGTTGCTCGCTTTTCATTGGAAAGAACCAATTGAGGAATTGAAGGAGATCCAAACATTTATTTCTACAAAAGATATTAAGAAATAGATTATAATTACACACATTTATTTAACACATATTTGTCATCATTTTACCCTTTTAATCGAATAACAAAGTTTCAGAGAGTGAAACTCACCTCCTACACGGACAGGAAGGAGCACAGAGTATAATTTTAGATTTAGCGAAGGAATGCAATATTTTCTTATTATTTTTGAAATGCCTAACTTTTTAATAAGCTTGAAATAATTAAAATATTAGAATAATAATTCATGTCTTGTAAATTTTAAAAACGAAGGAAAAGTTTTAATATTTTTGCCCATCTCAAGCAGAGATTTTGGGGCAATTTGGAAATAACATTTTTCGGACGAAAAATTATTCCGTTTATCTTCAATATTAATCTACGTTTTGACTCATTACATTTCATCAGTCTGTTCAGTTCATGATATATATATATATATATATATATATATATATATATATATATATATATATATATATATATATATATATATATATATATATATCCCTTCCATATCATCAATGAATGCTTATCCAAGGCCAAGTCAAACTTCTATTGCCCTAAAAGTAGGAACCCCGATACTAAAAGAAACTGCCTCTCCCTTCCATTTTCTCCATTACTGAAAGGTTTAAATAGTATCCTTTTCCCTAACCGCACCACTTTTAAATACCCTTCGACCATTAAAAAATCATTCTTTACCACCAAACCTATAGAACGAACCAACGAAGCAGGAGTCTATTTAATCCCCTGTAAAGAAATTAACTGCCCTTTATTTTACATAGGCAAAACAGGAAGAAATCTGAATAAGAGAATGTACGAACACAGAGGAGACATTAGACGGAGAAACACAGCCTCTATTCTTTTCGCACACAATAATAACTTTAATCACCCGATAGAGTTATCACAGGCCAAACTAATCTACCCGTGTAAAGACTTCCGCAAAAAAAAGGGGTCATTAAATCCACCCGTATAGACGAAATCCCCAACTTTAACTTTTCGGATAAGCAATCTAAATGCAGCCCCTACGTCAAAGATATAATCCTAAAAGATATTCTTATGAACTTAAATTTACACCCCCTGATTAGGAACTCCAATTGGATTTCTGTAAACTATATATATATATATATATATATATATATATATATATATATATATATATATATATATATATATATATATATGTATAACTGAATCACGAAAATAAGGAACGTGAGGAATTTATGAATAACGTTACAGCCACGAGGAAAATGAAACAACGGAGAACTGCGAGGCCTTTCGACTAATGGTCCTTTACTAAGCAGACTAAAAGACAGGGAAAAAGAGAAAGATATTTATACACCTGATTAATGAAAATATGGGATATAAAGATTAAAAGGGGTGGGATTAGCAGATACCTGGAAAAATCCTATGATTGCCAGGAAACCCAAAGAACATATTAACATAGGAGTATATGCAATACCATGCAACGATTGCCATAAAGTTTATATAAGAGAAACGGGGAGAAATCTAGACAAGAGATTGTACGAACACAAAAGAGATATTAAAGTGGGCAGCCAAAGCAGTGGAATATTTTGCCATGTTAGAGACTTGAATCATTCGATCGATTTCAATGGAAGTAAAATGGTATTTAAATCCACTAACTATGTTAAGAGAAGAATCGTAGAATCGAGCTTGATATCGTCAGTTCCTAATTTAAATCTATCTGAGGGTCAATTTTCTTTTAATCCTGTAATACGAAACCAAATAAACAAAATAGTAAAATGTCAGCCCTTCAATATGTTTAGGCCTACCCCCCTCCCCTGATTAGCCACAAGTAGAGGATTGGGGGGAAAAGAGGGGATCTTTCACGACGCGACGTCGTGTTATGTTTGTAAGCACTTTTCTAATATTTTCTATCCAGTGTCAGTTGAAAAAGGGTGTGAGATACACCGAAACTGTTCTGAATTAAATTGTCTTCGGAGAATGTGGTTTAATTCTTCATATATATATATATATATATATATATATATATATATATATATATATATATATATATATCAGGACAGCGCGAACATTAGATAAAAATCCTGAAACGTGTTTCCGACATGTTTTCGCCGCTTAAATGATTTACGTCCCTTTCAGGCATTAAGATGTTCATTAATGACGTGACTTCTGTATATTCGTCAGTTCGAAAAATGGCACTAAAATGGAAGGAGAGGGAATTATATGAAAGTGCCATTATTCGCTTTGAATAATTGACACAATATTCACGGTGCGGGGCAAGGGGGGGGGCGAAAAAGAGGAGAGTTGAACAAATGTGGCAAAGGGTAATATTGATCTGGAGCAATAAAGCTTAGGTATCACAAAATAGGCCTCTGCCATAGCCTTTCTCCATACTTGCCATGTATGTGGTATTTCATTAACGATGTCAAAATATGGGTCATAACTAGGGGTGCGCGCGACCAAACAGTTGTCCATAGTCATTTGTACTCGTTCAGGTAGAGACCAATATTTAAACTTCGGGTCCAAACAAAAATACCAACTTTGTTATGATTTTTTTTCAAGAATTATACATAAATGAATTCACACACTCTCCAGAGCTTCATACACCTACCCATACGCATAACAAGGGTAACGTTAATGCACACGCACAAACACACAATCTATACAACTAATTAATGCTTAACAAACTTACCGACGCATTTAATCGGGCTTAACAAATTCACTCGTAAATTTCGCGAGATTTAATTATATCGAGAAATAAATTTTGATTAGGGCGTCACCATAAGAGTGAAAATTGCCTTCTTCTCCTAAAATAAAAGAAAAAACAAACCTCTAAAAATGAGTAGATAAATAATAATAATAATAATAAGGATTATACTATCGAGTTTTTCAAAGACCTTGCCTTCATCGAGAGATGAAGAGAGCTGGGGTTGAGATAATCGCAGCAGGCAGCTCATTCCACATTCCCTGGGCAAGTACATAGAAAGCAGGATCACCATGACTGTATAAGGCTACTATTTTGTGCAGAGATGTTGGCAAATGAGTATCTTTGTGTTAAAAAGTTTTGCAAATGTGTGTATCAAAATTTAGATATATGTTTGGGTACTGTTAGGTATGGAAGATATCAATACATACATCACGATGTCTATTTAGGGATTTCTTTCGTCTATAATATGTCGTTTTTTTCTGTCAATGTCTTGTCCATTTTCACTTCAGGTCATTTATTTTATTATTATCTCCATCTCTGTGTTTGTGGTCTTATCCAAATATTTCTTTCATGGCCCTGAACGTGTTGAGTAATAGGCATCGTTCTATATTTCCTAGAGTTAATGTCAGTCGCCAGATAGGAGCTATTAAATTAAAAATAATAATCCTAGATTTGACCTCATTTCCCTGCGTGCATTTTGTGTGTAGGTTAGTGGAAGGCAAGAAATGCCACGCTCGCATTTTATAGTACCCTGGGGGATGCCCTAGTCGCTACCAGGAAAGATCAAGTTCAGTCACACGTTTCAAGATCCGCTAGAAGCGGCTGACTGAAATTGATTTTCCCTGGCGGTGACTAGGACGTCCACTAGGCTGCTATAAGAAGAGAGCGGTGTCACTTATTGCTTTCCACTAACCGCAGCATCTGTTATAGCTTTGCCTTTTGAATCTAATGGAAAAAGAAGGATCCATTGCTTAAATGGTTGTGTTAAGTATAAAGGCGTATCGCTCATAAAGATTGAGCTCAGCTTTCCGAACTGCCCCTTTACGGCCTATTTTCGTCCTTCTGCTTATTCTCCACCTCCATGCTTTTATTAGGAGTCACGAGCAGGGCTGCCACTTTTGTAACAAATTTGTTACTTTTCTAAGATTCTGAAGCCTTAAATATTTGAAATTTGTTACCTAAAAGGTAACACATTTCTTCATTTCCTATTTTCGTTATATAATTAAAGAAATGTTATCTTTTAAGGAGAAAGTTTGTTATTCTCGTAAAGGTCTTGTGGCAGGCCGGATCACGAGCTGTTTTAATTAGGCGTCTTGTATTTCCTCTAAAATTTAATCGGGATTTCTAATTACTTTGTCTATTTAGGATTTTTATATTTTTTTCGGTTTTATTTATTTATTAACATTGGATCCCGAGACCAGATAATGATACCAACATAAAGATCAAAAAGACAATCACTGGCAAGCCTAAGAGCACTAGTGGCCAGGAGAACGGTAGTACTATATATTTGGTTAAGCTACCAACCATTTGGTATTCTTCAGTGGCACAACGTTGTGCCCCGTTCAACATTCGGGGCGTGTGGACGGAAACCCTTTCACCAAACTCATGGACGTGGAAGAGTGATGCGTTGGTGTACCGGGAACAAGACAGTGAAAAGTATTATTGTTATAATTTAGCTATGTATGTGCTTACTTATATGGATGACGGAGATGTGAGGGATTGTGTTTACGGGGTGTTGAACTCACTTCAAATGTGTAAGGTTGAAGTAGAGGAGGTAGAAAAGACCTGGTTTAGAAATTTCCCAAGGCCTCAACGAAGCTGGCTTGACGGGAGACCAGGCGGTCGGTAAATAAGGGTACCTTTTAAGAGGGTTCGAAACCTCCGGACCCTCCGAGGTCGTTAGAAGCGTGGATCGGAATGAGCGAAGATGAGGTGGGATTAAACCAACGCCACCTATGTTAAAAAGAGTCCCTTGTCTCGTTAAATGTGGTCAAAGCATAACCGAGAACTCTTCAATTTGTCTTTTTTTCTCCTGATGGAGGAGAGATACGCGACAAGAATTGAGGTCACAACTTGAAGACTAACTTGGGTTTGAAGCGAAGACGGGTTTTGAATTTATTCTGTCCCTATCCTCCTCTTTTGTTGGTCTATATATATCCATGCTATTTAAATATGCAAAAAGCTATTTGCTTTTGAATTTGAGAATGCTATAATTTATATTTTTCCTTTATATTTACTAAATAAAAGTCGGGCTTCTGCAAATGAATCTACAGTTTTAAAATAAAACTGTAGTTGCTTGTAGATTTTTCTGAAGAAAATTTCCCGAAAGAGTGATAGTTTACATATATATTAATTCATCTGCTTAGGCGACCAGAGCCCTAACGCTATTCATCTACATCCAATTTTTTTTCTCTTATAGAATTCACATAAGAAGTCAATATATTGTGGAAGGAAATAACAATGAATCCATAGTTAACTTTAAAATCATTTTCCAAAAATATACAGGGCATCTTATTTAGAACTCACATAATATACCACATAAACTAACATATTATTTTTAAAGTATTTTTTAGCATATGGCTAAAGACACCTTCGCATATGGAAAACTACCTTTTATATTATCGAAAAGTACCTACATTTTATCATGTGGTAAAGCACATTTGGACATATATAAAATTATATTTTAGAAAATATAAAAATCCATTTGAATATATCGAAAATTATATTTCACCATATAAAAAGGTACATTTTCATTTTTAGTATATCAAAAAGCTTATCTTCACATTCTATAGCTTTTTATTTGATATATTCCTAACATCACATCGATACGGACTAAAATTGTAAATGAAGCCTATTAATAAAAATATATAAAATTATATTATTTAACTGAGGTTTTAAAATGTCAAAAAGAGTTCTTTGATATGAAAGACTATGATTTCTCGGATTCGTGTCTATTATTTTAGTTATAGAAAAAGGTGTGGACCAGATTTGGTGAACTGGAAGCTAAGAATGGTTAGGATCATTTTGAATTGGTGGTGTTACTTTATTAATAGGTTAAAAACAGAAAAGGTTTTAATTTACACTCTATTAGGTATGTTACTTTGGAAATAAAAGCATGAAATAAAAAAGAAAGTCTATGCTATTTATACAGAATATTTCATTTGTTGGAAAATATGAGAAATATGAAGGAAATATATAGAATAAAGTTATGTTTCTACTGAGTAGTGATAAATAAGTTGGAAGGAAATGATACGAAAGGGAATCGAATAAGCAATAAAACAAGAAGAAAACGAATTTAAGTTCACATAGATTTGGTGCGTTAATGAATGAAAGCAAGGAGTAACAGACAGACGTTGAAGATAAACAGAGCGAGACCAGTCGCGATATTGCTGAATAAAGAAAAAAGGAAAGAGAGATTGAAAAACAAACACATTCACGATGTAGGATGGACATTGACTAAAGGATATATGGATTTGACAGTGGAAATAAGATAAAATGTTGAGAAAGGCAAAATGAATTATAAATATGCAAAATTATGCATAAAAAACTACATTAAACAAACATGTTGAGGTTAAAAGATGGAACTTTAGTTTTAGAAAAAAAGGATTTAAAAAATCGGCTAAAATATGCAATACAAAGTTGAAGGACAAAATTCTATTTAATGGGGAAAAGATAAATTAAAAGCAACGAAAAAAAGATAGTAGTGGATATTCCTTAATGGATGGTGGGAAGGAGAGAAGAAATAAAAAAAGGGTAATAATAAATAAACAGTTTTTATAGTTGCCAGGAAGAAATAGACAGAAACAAATGGAGTGGAACTGAATGAGTTACTATTCAACCATAAACTTTGAAAAAGTGAAAGACAGGAGTGGGAAGCGATCAATTTGAAGGAAAAAAACATAAACAGCAACAGCCCAAACCCCACCTCCGTTCCCGTCCAAGGATAGATTAAGTAAGGAGGTCTGGAATGCAGTCCTTTCTAGTTCCTCAGTGTCCTTCATACGACACTATATATTCTTCTCCCAAGTGGTTGGAAGTCACATTCAATGGATAAAATGCAGGAAGTTGGTGCTACTGTCAATTATATTTTTACTACGTATGGAAACACAGAAGTGAGAGTGAGAAATAGACAGAGGATAATAATGAGTAATAAAAAAGGCAAGATTTGTAAGAGGCATAGATATAAGGCACATATATAACAGGTTGCCAGAATCAACCCGAGGAGATATTAATTAAAAATAATTAAGGTGTCTATTTCCCTACTTTTTTACAATATAATCATAATTATATTTTATTATTAATCCATCATTGCCTTTCAATAATTATCTAACTCATTAGGTATTTATCAAATGAACGTATCATTATGTATACTTCTTCACCGTTCTTAGCTTTAAACCAATCAATTTATGGGATTTGTGAGTCTGGGAGAAAGTGGTCAACATTGATTATGCAGTCAATAAAGCTTGGTTATTTAATTTCCTAATTTAAAATTTATTCTCCTTTTCTTTAGATAGCTTTAACTCATGCATAAAATGGTTCTTAAACATTTATGCACTCGAATTTTGAATGAATTGATCGTATTCGCTTTAACAACATTGGATGGAGGAACTTTCCGTCACCTTCTTTATCAAAACATTCTTCCTCAAGTTCGTTCAGAATTGCTTCCTTTTTAATTCGTATTTAGGCCACGGTGAAGCTGAGGCCGACTGTTTGGAGGAAACGGTTATCGCTCAGCCATGATCTAGTTGATATATATTTTTTTTAAATACATTTACATTTAGCTGATATATTGCTGGTGTGTGGGGGGGTGGGGTTGCTTATGCAAACCAGTTTCGTCTAAATTATATATATGTATATGCCTCCCTTCTGGCGCCTGCCATTAAAGGCATAGTCGCCGAAATGACACTAATGACGAAAAGGAGACAATAAAACCATGGTAATCACAAACATGGTAATTTGAAATCAGGGCACGGATCCAGGGGGCGGGCTGAGGGGGTTGAAGCCCTCCAAATTTCAGACCTCTTTATGTTTATATATATTTTTTTATAAGCCATACTTGTTTTCTTATATTCTGAAATACATGTCATAATATAGAATATATATAAACACAGTTTTTAAGCCGTTGCGATCGAATTTTCTCTTATATGATACATGTCTGAAATTCAGGTAAATCTTAAAAATAATTATTAAATTCATTATTATACTTTAGCTGACGTCCCAACACCAAAATTCATTATTTGCTGATGTGTGGAAAAATTGGGATCTGAGAGAGTTGGTGCCTACTCCTTTATGAGATGCTGTTATTTATTATCAATGATGTATAAGATAACCATTATCTATTAATGACCAATGCCCTTTCCTCAGAATCCTCAAAGGAATGAATTCATGTTAGCCTCCCCCCTCCCATTTTTTTTATCCTGGATCCGCCATTGCCTGAAATCTTACCACCAAGTTAATGAAATATGCGCTTATATAATTTAATAAAATAATTTGAAGAAAAATGGGTTGAAAAAAATGTTAAACGCGTCTAGAAAATGTCATCTCTGCCATCGATTTAATCGCCTCACACTAATTAATGAAATACACCTGACTTTGAACAATCACGTGATGAATCAATGGAATTCGCTCATTTCTTATTCCGAGTTTACGAAGGTTCCTCAAAGCTCGTTCTAAATCAATCCATACTCCGACCAGTAACAGTTCAGGAACACTAATAAGATGATATCACAGTTTTCAAAAATTTCGTGGTAAATTGTTGTCGATGAGATGGAATCCTCGGAAGGTTTTGTGCAGTTAGATTTTCATACATCCACGGCTGGAAAGAAATCATCTTTAATGGCACCCACAACATCCTAATCCGGGTGGAAATGAGGTCGGAAAACCACATTTACTAACAAGATTTTTATTTACCCGATAAGTCTTCTTTCTTCGTCTGAACAGAGTATTTCCTCATACTCGTCCACATGCTCCGGGTAATCCCTCAGAAATTCCTGGAATTAAAGGACATTTGAATTTGTGGACGACATAGTAGTTGTGGGACTCTCCAGCTTCGACTGACGATACTGGTGGCAGTTTTTTAAGATTTAGTCTGTGAATTTTGATATGATGTAATAAGGGTGGAAGTTGGCTGAATTAGTCAGTTTTTTATGTGTGTAATAAATGCTGTCTATTCCACTGGGTCTTCTCTGCGCCTAAGTTCTTATATCTCTGGCCTTTCTAAGACAACCCCGTACCTTTGCTCATCACTATCTACTTAACACTGCCTCCCAATAGCTCAGACGTTGCTATTACATTTACTCTTTTTTGCTTTATTCATTATGGCAATTTTTAGTTGCGTGCGACTCTATATCTCACTATATCGATCGGTCGTTTCGGTCCCCGTTTTGCTTTTTTTTGTTTTGGTAATAACATCATAAATATTCGGCCGATTCTAACGAAGTTTCAAACCTTTATATTGTTTTAAATTCTCTTTCAGATAATATAATTTCCAAAGTCCTCCCAAGGTTAGCCCTGGAATTATTTTGTTTTAACAATAACATCATAACTATTCGGCCGATTCTAACAAGTTTGAAATCTTTATGTTGTTTTACATTCTCTTTCAAATGATATAAAAGCCAAGGTCCTCCCAAGGTTACTCCGTGAATTATTGTAAGTGTTGAAGGTAGTGATGTCATAAATCAGAAGAAATGAGAGCACGCGACTTTGGTCAATATACCTTGTTATTTCAAAACCGACAACGGATTCAATCTACATTTCCCTGAAGTAAAACGGGTGGCTCTCCCCTAAGCCAGATTAGGATTCAAACGCTTACTGGTTGGTAGCAAGAACATAGTAATACCATTTATCCACCCCTTCTCTCTTAACAAAGCTAGTGATTGTGATTTTGATCTTTATGTTGGTTTCATTATTTAGTTGGGGGATCCGCCCAAATGGAAGAGACAAGAAAATTTTAATAAATAAATTAATATTTTTCTTCAATTTGCTGTGGACAATCCAAAGACTTTGTTGATCTTTTGACGTCATTGCTAGTAAACTAAGGAGAGTTGCGGGGCCTGACACTCACAAACCCCCCCAAGTAGTCTACTCTGTAGCACATTCGGGCTACGAGTATGTACCCTTTTCACATTTTCACTTCTTATAACTCAACCACTCTTTGCTCGAAGATTCCAAGTCTTTCTTCAACTGTTTGAAAACCGTATATGGAAAGTGGTTCTTTATTGCAATAGTAAGGGCAAAACCAAGAGTTTAATAGTAAAAAATACATTACTACTTTGAGGTGTAGTATCCAACTGAAAAAGGCTATCTTTTGCATTTGGTGGGAAGTGCAAAGGAGTTATTTACTATGATCACCTCAATGATAAGTAAAGGAATAATTCATTATGATCACCTCAATGATAAGTAAAGGAGTTATTCATTATGATCGCCTGAATGATAAGTAAAGGAGTTATTAATTGTGATCATCTCAATGATAAGTAAAGGAGTTATTCATTGTGATCGCCTCAATGATAAGTAAAGGAGTTATTCATTATGATCACCTCAATGATAAGTAAAGAAGTTATTCATTGTGATCACCTCAATGATAAGTAAAGGAGTTATTCATTGTGATCACCTCAATGATAAGTAAAGGAGTTATTCATTGTGATCACCTCAATGATAAGTAAAGGAGTTATTCATTGTGATCACCTCAATGATAAGTAAAGGAGTTATTCATTGTGATCACCTCAATGATAAGTAAAGGAGTTATTCATTGTGATCACCTCAATGATAAGTAAAGGAGTTATTCATTATGATCGCCTGAATGATAAGTAAAGGAGTTATTAATTGTGATCATCTCAATGATAAGTAAAGAAGTTATTCATTGTGATCACCTCAATGATAAGTAAAGGAGTTATTTATTGTGATCACCTCAATGATAAGTAAAGGAGTTATTCATTGTGATCACCTCAATGATAAGTAAAGGAGTTATTCATTGTGATCACCTCAATGATAAGTAAAGGAGTTATTCATTGTGATCACCTCAATGATAAGTAAAGGAGTTATTCATTGTGATCACCTCAATGATAAGTAAAGGAGTTATTCATTGTGATCACCTCAATGATAAGTAAAGGAGTTATTCATTGTGATCACCTCAATGATAAGTAAAGGAGTTATTGCAGAGCTATTAAGTGTTCAACAATTGCAACGTTTAAATGATGCTCTTAAACATAAACTCCCTTCACTGGTCAAACCATAGCTGTTCTTCATCCTCCAAGGTCACCAACCCTTACACCATCCGGTTACCATTTATTTAAGTCATGGCATCATCTGAATGGTGAAAATGGATGTCACAAATCATACATGTCTTCGAAACCGAATGAATTCTTTAGACGGGTATCCACTGCTTATGCAGTCGGGCACGACTGGGGGACGATCCTCACACCCCGCTAAACAAGTGACTGTAATAATAGACCAATTTTACAGTCCTATATAATAACTGTATCAATTATTTATTTTAACCTTCACTTTTGCCGCCGTAGTACATGGGATCGTTTTCATGCAATCAGGTGGAACGACTAAAGGTGAGGGTCTAAATAGAAATCTAAATAGAAAAAGGAATCCCGTGATGTGAGATCATATATCATTTAGTCACGAGTATATCTACAGGCCAAATGAGGTTCTCCCTCTCCCGCATTCGAGCATTTCCCCTTGTTCCGGGTTGCACGATAAGAGGCGATAATTCTGGCCATTTTTTACTTGGATTAGTCTCGTTTTTCTTTCCTTGTCTGTCCGATCCTCTTTGACCTACAACGACCATCACCCAATCAGTTACCAACCATTAACTATCAAATAAATAACGTTACCACAAATTTGGTAATTTAACAATCGCAGATGAGGGGATTATCCTTCAAGGCGATAGGGGCTCGCTCGTAATGAAGATACGACTCTTGCCCATCCGAAAGGATGTTAAATTCAAATTAACAGACGAAACTAAAAAAAAGTTAGCTTTTAATTGGAAGCAACGTGGTTTTGTGAATGTTCAAGATCCCGCTGAGCGCCAATTTATTTTTTGTTATAAATTAGTTCAATAAGATAGTTGGAAAAATAACTATAAAGACTAAAGCCTCACTCCCGTAGTGACAAGATGGATTAGCAATCAGCTAAAGTACAGATGAGATTCAAAGTAGAGAAATATATAACACTAGAAATTGTGTAGAAATATGTATAGTAGGAAGAAAGCTTTGTGTGGTAATATTTAACAAATACTAAATTTAAAAATCAGTTTGTTGATGAATCGAAACAAAGTTAGCAGTGTAGGTTTTATTTACCGTCATATTCGTAAATATAACAATTGTACCTTTCTACGAATCTCTGTTTTGCCCTCGTTTGGAATAGTTATTTTGGTTTCTACACTTGCATAGGATGCTATAATGCTCCCCCCCCAGAAAAATAGAACAATGCCCCCCGTTTTAAACTATAGACCTATTACCAAATATTAAGGGAAATCAATTGGCGATCTCTGGAAACAAAACCATTTAAATGGAAATTAATCGTGTTTTATCTTTTAATCCTTAGAGCATTCGATAGAGTTAAGATGGGCGAATTCTTTGTACTTAACACCAATGAGAGAACAAATAGTAAAGTACTTGAATGAGCTTTTCACAGCAGTTCTTATTATCAGCTCCACGTATGGGTTAAAAATAACCTTAATCGAATGTGTTTTGCTTTTAGTGAACCTATTGGATGCGTCTGCATCATATTTGGAAAATTCGGAGCGAATTAATTTTGAGGTCAAATTATTTACCTGTATAATAGATTGAAAGCAAATTTTCTGCATAAATGGTTGTTGAGTCGCCAATCAGTAGAATCACCATTTTGTCGCCCAAATTATCGCCCACATTTCAACGTAGTTTTGTAGTTTTTAGACCCGAAGCTACAGGAAACCCATAAAATAACAGGCTATAAGTTTACTACTATGCTTCAATTTTGTTTAATAATACAATTCTGTTTTATTACTTTTTAAATTACGATTAAAAGATAAATTTATCATACGCGCTAAATATGGAATACACAGTCACATTGTCAAGTGACATCGCATCACATTGTATTGATATTTTTCTGAATTATAATATGTTATGAAAATTTTATATTACGCACTATTAAAGAAAATATGAGTAATTTATTAAGCATTCGAGGTCGGAGCTTACAGGCCTTAAGTTAAGAAGCACGGCCTAAAAACAATGAATATTAGAGCGCCGAAGGACGTCTGGCAATCGCATTTGAATTCGAAACTAATGCGGGGCTTTCGAGTTTTGATACTACTAGTTAATTACAAATAGCAGGGGGTACAATTCCCCCATTAACGGGGGTATGGCGAAGAAGCCTCCCTTCCCCTTCGAAATAATCACCTTAGAGTTCGAATTCAATACGGTTGCCAGACGTTGTTAGGCGCTCCAATGTCCATTGTTTTTATCGTGTTCCGTCGCTTCGGGAAAGAGATAGAAATAGAGTCATTAAGTTTCCTTGAAGTGGGTGACCATTTAATCCAAATTTACCTTAAATTTCAACTGTAGAAACATCTTGATTCCAATCACTCTCGGTTGGGGATACACATATTTGGCATCAAAATTGAAGGAATATAACCTCCTCTCTGACAGTTGCTCGCATCACCTTCTACCGCAACAAATATCAGAGTACCTCCGTCTTTTCTCTAAACAGAAGGATTGGGTGTACTGTATAGATATTTCGCAGCTTATGCACAAGCTTGGAATGTCACAGTACCAACCCCGAATATTGGAGATAGTTTATTGAAGTCAGCAAGCGATCACTGAAATGTATTCTACCGCACAACGTCAACCAGTTTGTCTCTGTACCCCTTGGTCACTCGACTACACTACAGGAGAAATATGAAGCGGTGAAGGACGTGCTGGAAAAAATTCGTTGTGACAAACTGAGTGGTCGATTTGTGTTGACCTAAAAATGGTGATCCTTTTGTTGGGACAACAGTCTGAGTTCACCACGTGCCAGCGCTTTCTGTGCATGTGGGGTAGTAGGGACCGAGGTCAGCATTACATGAAGAGCAAGAAACTTCATAAAAAACCCTCTGGTGGACCGAGACAGGATACTCTTCCCACCGCTGCACATCAAGCTCGGCTTGATCAAACAGTTCACCAAAGCTCTGGACAAGGATGGTGGCCTCTTCACTTACTTGTGCCACGCTTTGCATGATTAACCAGAAAGAAGTTGAAATCTGGTATCTTCAACACTCCTCAACTCTCTCAGCTCATCAGAGATCCAGAGTTTGAAAACTCAATGAACGAAGTAGAACTGAAAGCGTGGAAGGCTTTTGTTCTGGTCGTGAAGAACTTTCTTGGCAACAAGAAAGCCACAAACTACACAGAACTTGTCACCAATATGTTGTCTGTTTTCAGAAACCTCTAAAGCAACATGAGCATAAAAATACATTACTTATTCGGACATATGGCTCGGTTTGCTGAGAATCTGGGATCAGTAAACGACGAGCAGGGGAAGAGATTACATCAGGACATGAAAGAGATAGAGACCAGGTATCAAGGGCACTGGGATGCCATCATAAGGGCTGATTATGGTTCAAATCTTAAAAGAGACCCCCCCCCCCGCCCTTTCTAACGCTGATCATTCTAAGAGTTCGAAGAAACGGAAGTTCTTGTCCAGAATTCTGAACAATGATGACACTGTATTCAATTTACATGTACTTACCTTTATCAATAGCTACTATTCAATATACTCTAATCAATTTTTGTAACATTTAATTAATAAATTGTGTTAGAAAAGGATGTTTTTTATGTTAAAAACTATTTTTGGAAAATGTCACAAAAATGTAATCGACTTAGATATAAGATCGGATTTTTTGCAAAATTGTCCAAAATCAGTTGAAAAAATTAAACGACTTAAAAAGATTTTTTGTAACCCAATGTTTTGTTTGAGATCGAAGTATTTATAAATTTAAAGAGGCTATTAGCCAATATACATATAAATAATAGATTTTCATTAGGAAGCTAGTACTATTCTCTTGGAAATGAAATGCTGATATAGGATTCAGAGTTGGAGGAACTGTTTGGTAGGACCTCGATCCAGTTCACGGCCAATTTAACCGTACATACAAAATGTACCTGTACGAGTACCTCATTCAACCACACGGAGACGTCTGTAAACTAAACAACAACTTTGCTTTTAGAAAAGGTGATGGACACTGGCAAAGAGGTAGGAATGAGGGGACATGATAAAATAGTGAATGAACAGAGAACAGTAGTAAGGAAAGAGAATTGAGGATAAATAAATCCTTCCGCAGCCGTAGACGCTGTTCGAAGCAGAAGAAGCGAACTTTCAGGAGAGCTGACGTGAAAAGGAGCAAAGAGATGGGCTCCGTTGACTCTTTGGTTTTTAAGTGTTTTCTTTTGCATGTTGATTAGTTCAGTTGGGTCTATTGGATCTTGTAAAGATGAGATATCGCAAGGGTTTGTTGATCCTAATATAACTTAACCTAACCTAACCTAACAAACTTTATCTAGAATCGGCTAGCCTAGTTTAAGTTAGGTTATATTATATTAAGGTAAAAAAAAGCTTGGGATGTCTCATCTTTGCAAGATCAGGTCTATTTATGTATGGGACCATAGCCATGTGGCCTCAAGTAATTAACTTGTAAAATATAAACGGTTGAAAATCGCAATAGCCGAGAAAACCCATAAAAGGCAACTGGCCACTTTTAAGATAAGGAAACTTGTGACATCATTTAAGAAAGAGTCAGAAGGGAGTGATAGAGT
This sequence comes from Ceratothoa steindachneri, assembly GCA_963969495.1. Classification (NCBI taxonomy): domain Eukaryota; kingdom Metazoa; phylum Arthropoda; class Malacostraca; order Isopoda; family Cymothoidae; genus Ceratothoa; species Ceratothoa steindachneri. Next base: position 73,985,138 of record OZ018329.1, on the reverse strand, counting down.
TGTCCTCTCTTGGATGAGACATACAATCCAACGCTTTAATAATTTACTTGCAACAAGATATAAATCTGCACAGGTAGATGAAAGCAATCAATTAGCCGCCTAGATCACACGTTCTCAACCAGGGAGAAATTTCTCATAGGGGTGCGGGGTAGAGTTTCAAGAGTGTAATTTGGCCACAGAATAAGAGAATCAAAATGTTTGGGATATATATATATATATATATATATATATATATATATATATATATATATATATATATATATATATATATATATATATATATAAGTTTATTTCTCCTTGTTCTCTTTTTTTAACTCTGATTCCCCGTCTCACGCGCGAATATATATATATATATATATATATATATATATATATATATATATATATATATATATATATATATAGCAGGATAGGATTGTGAAGACCCAGGTGATTACACTAATCATTTATTGGCGGAACGTTTCGGACCTTTACTAGGACCATCTTCAGCAACTATGTCGACTAATGAGAAGGGAAAGGAACATTAATTGATAACAGTTGAAAAAATGCATTAAATAATGGGTAAAAAAGTGGAAGGAGGCAAGTTAAAATAATAAAATTGACAATTATTAAAATTAATGTAAAAACACTAATAACAATATATATAATTATATAATACTACCCAGTGTGATTTAAAAAATAATAATAATAAAAAGTGAAATTATAACATAAACTGAATTGAATTTTACATATTAAAAGTTACTGAAGTAAACAAAAAATAACCTATTATATTAAATTGTAAAAAAAAAACCCCCCAAAAAAAACGAAAACAAATCAGAATGAACAAAGTGACTAACCTTTATCGTGGGAGTTGAGAAATCAACTAACTAAACATATAAAACTACTAACGAAATTTGTTCGTTTGGTAGGTTGGCTAGTTAATCTATTGAAGTGTTGGTTGGTTATATGGTGAGTAGTTTAATTGAGGAGGAGTAATTATTTAGGTTTGGATTTATTTTAATGATATACAGTGACTCTAAGATTTTCAAATCGAGAGAAGTTAAGGCTGAAAATAAAATAGTAAATGAATTAGAATTAAGAGGATGATGGTGATACTTTGAATGTTGCCTGATGGAAGAGGCTTCAGGTTTAGAAATGGGAATACCAGTCCTATGAGACAAACCCAAGTGCTTCGCGATCCTGCATTTGAGTTGTAAGCCAGTTTGGCCTACATAACGACTGTGACAGGTCGTACATGTATAATGTAAATTATACAGGATCGCAAGCCCAAAGGGATTGGCTCCTTATGGAGAAAAAGGAATTTATATATATATATATATATATATATATATATATATATATATATATATATATATATATATATATATATATATATATATATATATATATATATATATGAAAAAAGAACAAGGAGATATAACGCTAATAAAAAAGCCGGGATTAGAACCAATGTCTTCCAGTTGCACATCTGGTGCTCTGCCACTACTGTACCAAGCACAACATTTTAAGCTTATTTTCTGCGTCACTCACTCAATCTCACTCCCTAGATGGAGGTATTTCCAAAGAGAATAAGGGATGATCACTTAAAGACTCTCATTAGATACTTTCCTTAATTTTTTTTCATTTTGTTCAGAATCTAAATTCCTAAAAATTTCCTTGAGCACAACTGCAAAGAGTTTGTATTTTATTTACTGACTGAGTGCGACTTAAATGACGAGTTTGCATCACTGTAAATTTAGGAAAGTATTACAGAAATAATTCCTTATTTATGTAGTGAGGTATTTCGTATTTATTTGTTCTCAGCAATAATTATTATTGAACAGCTTGCAGATGACCATAGGTACTAGTTACTTCTGACATCTGCCTCTTCTGATGTGTGATTGCTGTCTATTAGAATCCTACTTTCCCTTAAACATTTAACAAAAATCTTGGCTAGTTCGTCATCAAGACAGTAAGCAACAACCTATATAATATCGATTGTAAGTTAGACAGCCAGATAGGCAGTGTTTCTCTTTCATGGGACGCATAAGGTTTTTAATATTCCTGCAAACAGTAGATATGATCGCCTGCAGGCTATCCAATAACTTTTGCAGAGGTCTAATGAATGCGAAATACCTCTCTACATGGCATTGGTAAACTATAAGAAAAGCTTTCGATTTAATTTTAATACCACTAAGGAATGAAAGAATTAGTGGCATACTCTCTTACATGTACAATCATGCAATGTCGTTAGTTAATGTGATATCTGTCAATAAAAAATACAAATAAAGAAATGAGTGAGTTTGTAGACTCATTATCCACTAACAGTTTACAGCATTGCATGAGATTTTCAGTACAAAAGAGACTAGAAATTAATCAGAGGCATTAACGACCCCTTCGTTCTGTTGACTACATCGCATTATTTTCGTCGAATCCAGAAAAATTGCAGCTAATTTAATAACGCAATTATCAGAAACTATTCTCATTTTCACTGTAAAGGTCATTTTAAGACATAATTAATTGACACTAGTTTTGCATATAATAAACCAATTAGAATTTAGATAAGATTATAGGGCAGGTACAAAAATACCACTAAGCCAGCTTGTGATTCGTGGTGAGAGCCCGACCAAGGAATTCAATAAAATAACAAAATTAGACCTGAGGTCAAACAAAATGTCTCATTGCTTAAAACGATCTTTAGGCATTAAACCCTACCACTTCTAACTTAAACAAGTGAAGCTTGGCCACTAAATAAAAAAGTATGCAGAAAACGACAACTAAAAAAAAACATAGAACGATTCTTGTAAGGAATAACACGCAAGAACCATAAAAGAAATACTTGGCTAAGAGCACAATTTCATTTGAGAGATATAGTAGAAAGTAGAGAAAGAGTGGAAATGGGAATGATACATGACTAGAAGAAGTAAAGAAGATGGATGAAAGAAATCTTAAATAGAATACTTTAATGAGAAGATTAACATGGCCAACACGTGTATTTGCAAAGTCGAAAAATCTGCCTCTTCTCGACCCAAGTTTTCCTGATCACCTTCCTTTCCCATACATCTTTCCTGTCAGTCTCTTACAGGCTCAGATAGGGGCTTGGCTCCAATCACGCAGAGATGTCGCAATTTAACTATTAATTCGTAATTAGGTCGGTTTTATCCATCATAATGTTTATAAATTTCCCCTTAAACTTAGGATATCTTGACATACCGTATTAATGATGCCATGCAAGAAGTTATTACTGTGAAGAAGCGATGACCCGTTCCTACATCTGGTGTTAGTGGCCTCCAAGAAAACTTTATTAGCAACTGTCTCTTGATGAACGTCTTTCACCTGACATCATCGCACTTGAAGTCATGCCTTGATGACATAAAACAATGAAATAGTATTATTTCGGATCTATGGAAGAAAGGATTCGATCCTGCAGTTTGGATGACACCCTAGGATAGCTCTGGCGTAAAGCTGGTGGGCATACCCGGAGAGAAAGTGAAATAACAGGGGTTTTGTATCAAATATAACGATGTCTAATACTTTCTCATCTTAATTCACCATGTTAAAATGCAATATGCCGATAAACCTTTCGCCCTATGTACTTCGACCATTGGAGAGTCCTTCTACGAAGAAAACTGATCCATAACCTTGTTTTTTAATTTTTCACCAATGATTAAATCATCTAAATCCATAAACTGGAGATTTCAAGTACTTATTTTCCACTATTGTAGTGGTCAATTGGATGATCATGAATAAAATCGACGAAAATGGTCGAAGAAATCAACCGTAGTTGAATAATCTGGACTAGATTTCTGACCCCATTCGCAGACATCTTTGGTAGTAAAATAGCTGATGAGCTTAGGTGTGACAGGGTGTGGATACATATACAGGCTTAGCGACAAATGAATAAAAACATATGCAGTTGATTTGGGATAAGTAGACTTCGCCGAAGTCTGAATATTAATGCATTCTTTTGTTTTAGCATACCTGCGGAGTTGCCACTTTACTCTTTCCCAAGCTTCTAACCCAGTTTTAGTTCGAATAGTATAAAGCGATTCTTATAATAACCAAATAAACGGAAAAATCGTACTAAGGAAGACTTGTAGAATATAAAAAAAATAATATTACACACTCGATAAATATACATCGCGATAAACTGGTAAACATATATAATCTAGAAGAGCCTGAGTTGCTACTTAACTCTTTACAAATCTTTAATTGGTCCGTGTAGTTGCCATGTCTTCCAAACCTCATCATCGTCAAAATGGTGTGTGTGAGGGGGGGTCGGGTCTTATGACATCAACAAATCAGAAGCTTCCTTCCAAAATGTTCGCTAATGTCACCAAATTAATGGAGTGAAAATTGAGATAGGTGGGCGGATCCCTTATGACGCCAAACCAATTAGCAACTCAGCATTAGTCTCACAAAAATTATGGAACTGGGTGGTAGGGGCGGGTACAACTGAGGTGGATTGGTGGGTGGGTCCCATATCATGTCAAATCAATCACCGACTTCACTCTAAAAAATACACTGACCTAACCGGTTAATCAGCCACTCGGTATTACCTTTACAAAATGAGGAACTCGGTATTTATGTTACAATACTACTAATTACGGATACCCCAAACTTGCCAAATTACTATTCATTATATTATTTTTAAAACATTTTTTGTTGGGTCTTTTATTTTAGAAAATTGTTTCTGTCATTTTGAATTACTTCTGAATGTTTAGCCTGAAAATCTTCCGAAAGAAAATTTCATTTGAGAGATGTGGTGTCTTCAAATGGTCACGAATATTCGTGAATTAAATTATAAGTTTTTAGATATAGTAATAACTTATGACGATGGTGATGAAAATTATAATTATAATGGGAAAGTCTGCATACAATGCCTTCTGGGAAGAGCCCCCTGCCCGTCACACACAAAGCGTTAGATAAATAAAACAAATATTTGAATGTTTACAAGTGAATGTTTAAGTTATAATATTTGAGTTCTCATTTAGCTGGACTAATAGTCTGTTTTCACGTTAGTGTGTATATAAGAAGGGAAGAGGAGAAGATCAGATAACGTGGTTTATAACAAATCTGTGACCAAGTATACTCTCGTGAACTGGCCATACAAACCATTCTTTTCGAATCTTAGTCCATGCAACTTCCCTTACTTCTCTTCGAAAGTCTAACATTTGCAAAATCGAATAAGTTCTCTAAAATGACTGTTAAACTTCTTCAAACTTTTGTAAATATTTTCCATCATCTTTTCTCTATTTAATCTCTTGGTGAGCAAAGGCCTTCCTAAATTGTTTCTATTGAGTGATTTCATAATCCCACTTTATATGAACTCCTTTGTTGTTGCTGTTTTTTATGTATAAATGCGTCTTTCGTTATTTGATTTGTCTGTTGTTCTTTTTATGCCTTTTGTTCTTTTTTGTCTAAAATTTATTTAATACCACTTCTTTGTTTTCTATAATTTCTTCCAAGAAAAGTAATTCTCCCAATAATTCTTCTTTATTTTCTTTGTAGGGCTGTTTTAGTTCTATCAACCTCTGGTTTTCTTATCTACTAGATGGCTATCTTTGGAAAACGTAGTTAAACGAATATTGGAACAATGGCCAACACCTTTGTTATTTTATACCACAGCTAGTTTTGAAGATCAGTCTAAATGGCTACGAGAATACTAGAGGAATTGAAGAAGCCAATAAAGAAAATGTATTTTGAATTTTTAGCTTATTTATTTCCATGTGTTAATAACTTAATTTTGAGTTTCAGGCTGAATCATTTAGAGTGCATAAATTAAGATATTCTGTAACTACCAGTATGAAAACCATTTTAAGCAATTTTATAAAGCAAGAAATTGTCAAAGGTATTGAAATTGAGTAAATTGATATTAGCAATTCTGCAATTTCCATTAAATTAGAAAATGTTTAATATGATGCCATTCCTGAAAGCATTTAAATACAAAACTAAGAAATTATTAGTCAGGAAGAACTTCAAGACTTTAGATTTAATAATTTAACTTTTATGTCTGTGTTTCGAAAGAAATGATGAATCGCTTTCTATCTTCGTATTTTCTTTCTAATTTAAATAAGTTAGAAGCATTAGATATAGCCAGTGTTTCCGAAGGGAAACCTAAGTCAATTGTACCTTTGCCAATGAAGTTTCCAAATTTTTTGAGTACAAATCAATATGAAGCCATCAATACTGAATGTAGAGAACTGACTCATCAGGATAAGTATTTCTTTTTTCAAATAAAAATAACATGAAAATTAGGGGCATCTTATTTCCTTGGAAAAATGCGGATATCAACCCCGCTATCCTTTGTTAACTAAATTATGTTCAACGTCTTTATCCCTCTCTTCTGCAGCTGCAGAAAGGATATTTTCTCTTTTAAATAATACCAAAGTAAAAAAAATAGCTCAAGATTAAAGACAAGCACATTAAATGTATTTATGCATTCCAAGTCAATGCTTCGCGAAATCAAGTGTACAAAAAAAAACCCAGCACAAGATATTTGCAAGAAATTAGTATTAATTATGCCATTAATTATTTTGGTTTAAATATCGATATCACAAAAGTGGTTAGATTTTCATTTTGAATAAAATAATGGTAAGAATTGCCAAAACAAATTTGCAGTCCTCGTTGGAGCTCATTTTCAAGGACCTAAAATTAAATACAAACGCGGATAGGATTTTAGTTTTGATCTTACTATGGTAATTATTTGGGATACCAAATTGAAATTATTTGGCATTAAAAGTAAGACATTTAAATGAATAATTTTTAGCTGTTTATATTTAAACATCTTTTGAATGTTTGGATAAATATGAATGGTGAATGTAAGATAACGAAAATTGAAGCGAATTAACTGTAATTAAATGGAAAGGTTATAATGATCCTGAACAGTTAATCCGCTTCAATTTTCTTTATCTTACATTCACCCTTCATATTTCCCCAAACAATCTATACTAACCATCAAGACTAAATTCTTGCAGAAAAAGAGAGGGAGCAAGTGATTGCTTGAATCAATCTCCGCAAGAAAGAGTGGGTGACTAGAAAGCAACATGAATTATTGGAATGAATAGGAAGGCGATTTTTCTAAGGTATTATGAAAAGGTGTGTTTTAATAGTGCTTTTTGCTATAGTGCTGCAAACGTACCTATATCATGTGTTCTTAAGAGTGTTTAAGGCTGAAGTGCTACAAGTGTACCTTCTTCGCACAAACTGGATACAGAGTATAGGCAAAGTAGTGCTTAAAGTCGCTTTGTTCTGCAGGTTGGGCTGTTTTTTAATGAATTGGATTCGTCATCCGCAGCTACTATGGCAAACACATCGCAAACCTCCAGTAAAACAAGTTGGTAATAAAAAGTATAAGAACTTTAACATCCTTGTTAGGGGACAGCACATATATAGTGGAAAGAATATAATCCCTTCCAGGGGGAACCTCTTTAACACCCCAGTACTCAGACCTGGGGGTCAAAATGGGGAACAAATTTAAGGAAGTACTTTTGGCGGTACAATGGCTGTAAGAGGAATGCCTGATGGTGAAATAAGAATGCAGTGAAAAGGAAAGAGAATTATTTGCAGGTGCTTAATAGTACAGATAAAATGGTTAGTTGATTCAGATAAGTACTTGCAAGAAAGCGAAAAGAAAAGTGAAACGAGGAATTAACCAGAAGAAGAAAACAGCGAATGAAGCAATTAAGCGGAAGATGAATGAGGATCAAGATAGTAACAAGAAATTATTCTGTAAACAGTCATAAAAAAACAAATACCCCATTTACTTAATTCATTGAACTTGAAACCCTTACATGGAAGATATTTCACAGATTTAATGACCTGCAAAGACTTTAAAGTCCACTCCAGGCCAGTCCAAGGAGAGATGATCAGAGTGCGCGTTTGGGGCATTCTGCAAATACTTGCACTCTGATTCCACCAGATGCTAACGAAAATCGCTATTAAGGGCCTTTAGGCGTGAACAAAATAATTGTTTTTTTTATTGTTGATATGACATAAAGGGGTGAGAGAGGGTTGCGTGACGTTGGAGCTCGCTTACCATTCCTTGTGTAAACAAGAGTAATTGTTTACGGTTAGTTTATAATAGATAGATGGTTGTTGGAGATATTAATCAACCTATTAGTGCATAAAGTTACTTTTGTTGGTCGGAACTTCATGTTGGAAATACACCACATATCGCAGCCAGCCACAGAATCTAAGTTTCTATTGATATCAAAAGATAAGAAATATATTCATGATTAATTACAACAAAATTTAAATACTTATACTCGTACCTTAAACTATTTCATTTTGTCTAAATTTTTGACTCTCCTTCTTTGAGAACAATGCATTAAGTGCGTTTGAAAAATAAACATCCAAAACAACTTCAAAATCATTTATGAAGCCGACAAAGAACATAAACTAAGAATAAGCGACGCTATATTAATTATAATAATGAAACCGAAACATTAAAGCCGAAGAATTACGCCATAACTGAAATATTCTTTAATAATTCGTCTTTTATCCTATGTCATTTACCTGTTTATTGCCTCTCATATTTTATATTCCCTATTTTTATTGCCCGTTTTTATTGCAATTTGCATTTCTGTTCTCTTTTTACTTAATACTACTAGTTTATACTCTATTGCACCTTCTTAAACAACTTTATTTTATATTAAGTATTTGAAACGGGTAAAAATTCCCCTACATTTTAGATTTTTAAGAATCCCATTCTACTGTCGTTGAGCCTTCGACCAAACCAATATCTCTGTAGCAGATTTATACTCCAAAAAACCGTAAATACAGTATATTATTTTCATCAATCATCTCCTGTAGACAATAACTTGGTGAATTTATCCCATCACATGCGAAGGAAGTTATCCATGAGAAATAGCGAAACGTCAGTGCACAAAGAGTAAAATATGCATAATTAAGGCATTGTGTATGCATTTTTTTTTGTCAAAATAATATTGAAAATCCGGAAAGAATCTTTGGTCAATTAGACGTAAAATCCTAAAAATTCATTAAATTGAAAGATGCTAAAAGTGTTGCATGTTATAATTATTATTATTACCTTCAAATTTGATTTTTCTCAGTGAGGAAAACTTATCCATATGGAAATCGACCGGGTCAGATTTGATGATCTTGAGTTCTGCCTTCTACCGTCCCCAATCATTCGCCTCGAATGGTATAATTTGCCTGTGCTCATAGCAGAAATCCTCTGTGTCCGTCGCTGAAACACACAAGTTGCCACTGTCACCTGTTGGCCAAGAGAGCGCCACAAAAATTGTACCAAATGTTAGGAACAACATGGAAATCCCAATTTCTTGGACAAGTGATACGTTTTCGCTCACACAAGATTAGCCGAGGCACAACAAAAGCGAACGCTCGAATTTCGTTCAGTGGCAGATTTGAAAATGTCAAAGGGATGTGACGACTTGGCTGTAGGAGTTCGGAAATGCTTATCTTTAGATGATGTCTAGGGGTTGCGCAGGATTTATGATGATTATTATTAGCGTAAGAGCTTGTTATATATAGTATTACCGCTTAATCTGAAAAGCAAGTTTAAACTTGATTTGATCTCGAAGTGGCCAGGTGAGAAGAAAAAAATAGGACACACAGGAGTCATGTAAAAAAATATCAATTGAATTGTGGTTGAAAAAACTGCTAAATTATATAAAAAAATCGACTTGTAAACACAAAAAATACATATATATGACACGGAAAGCCACTGATGAAAATGAAAGATGATTCCGAGGGCTTTCGCCTTTAAAATCAGACGTTTTGAAGGCTTTATTAGCGAGAGGGGAGGCTTGCCTATCTGACTGGAAGCCGGTTGTGCAGGACTAAGGAACATTAAGTAAATAGTTTTTGATTTTGTATTTGGATTAGATATTTGACGATTGGATCTAAGGCAAAGTGACCTGGGTTTATGTTAAGGTTGTCAATTAAATTTATACAAACACATTCAAAAATATTATGTGAAACGGAATTGCTACAATTTTAAATGGAGCTAGCAACTGTTCCAATTAATTACATGATCGAATGTGGACATGTGTACAAACAGGGCGCTTTTTGCGTTATAATTACGCACAATGATAAGATTTTGTTTAACGCGAACATGTGGGCAATCCTACATTTGATAAAATAAACAATGACAAATTTAGAAGGAAAGTTGTTTGCCAGGACGAAATACAAAGTGTAAGTGTAAACACGACGTTGATATCAAATGCCGAACGAGGCGTGGTAGATGTAAAAAGGGTTGGTTGAAAGGGATTCTATATATATATATATATATATATATATATATATATATATAGTTTTAAAGCTAGGCTTTCATGATTTACAAATTAAGAATCATTGATGAAGAGGTGGGTAGTAAGCGGTACATTTCCCCCAAAGAGAAACTGCCTGTGTTGTCTTAATAATCCTCAGGGTGGCATGAGCTGGTAAGTTATGTCCTCTCCATGTACCAAAAGAATATATGAACGAAACGAATAAATTAAATGCACAAATAGAGAGATCGAAAGAGATTAAGAGAAGGGGAAGAGGAGAGAGAGGGGAAGGGGAGAGAGAGGGGAAGGGGAGAGAGAGGGGGAGGGAGAGAGAGGTAAGAGGGAGAGAAGAGGGGGAGAGAGAGTAGGAAAGGAAGGGAGATTATTCTATTCATCATTTATTAAAATATTAATAATACCCATAAAGATAGATCTAATGTACAAATTAGTCATATTACATTTTTTTTAATGTTACGGAAAAAAGTTTTGCCTGATTGCCTCTAGAAATTTCTATGCTGCTTTGCTAACTAATGTTTTTCCTCACAAATTGAGTTGGAAAATTGAATATAGCGATAAAATAAATTTATACCAAGATTGTTAAGGAGATTTTTGTGATATGAATGATTGAAAGTTGAAAAAGTATATAAATAAATATAGTTGGCAAAAAGCAAATTTTCGTAAAATTTGGCAACCCTGTTTAGAAAAAATTCATGTCAAAATGCTTAAAAAATGCTCGAAATATGGCAACAACGTTAAAAAATCACTAAGTTTAATTTGTTTTATTGATAAATGTCCTATCCAGTTTATTCATAACTAAATATAACACAAACACTCTCTCATCAAATAATAATATATTAAATTGTCCCTCCCTGAACGAAATTCAGCATTAAATGTGACAAGACTAATTGGAGAAACTATACATTTATAATTATCTATTTAAAAAATATTTTGTTGATTTTTTTCTGCATTGTGTTTTGAAGAAATAAATAAAGAAAGAAAGAAAGCTCAACAATCTGTCGGCATTTTTCACTACAGTCTAAAAATCATGAAGTTGAACAACAGCGCTAAAGTTATGTCGCTTCTTTATCAGGATTTTTATAGACTGAGAACTTAGCAATACACCTACAAAACAACACACACACAAATTTCACCTAAGTACAAACACATCACCCCAGAAAATCGTCTTTTTTGTTCCTCTAAACGGATTTTCAGGTCGTTTTAATCACGTGACTCATCCTTCCTCCTTCTGCAGGGACGTTTACGGACACGAATTTCCTGCGAATTATTGACTATTGAGAGTTCAGGCGATTTCGTCATCGTCACTCGTAAACAAAGTTGCGCTCGCGAGCGAATTATTTACTGACGATGTAATCTTACCCACGACGTGCACACCAGCGACACAACCAAGCCGACACGGTTTCGGTGGACACATGAGGGCCTTTTATTGTTCCCACTCCATCCACTTCCCTCACTCTCTCTTATGTCACTTTATAATAATAATTAAAATCATACTAATACTAAATAGGTAAAGAGACCAACAAAGACTAGGATGCATTCAGGGCCAACCTGAGAAAAAGAGAATATTAGAAGACTAACGAGATTAGTTTATAATATCATCCTACTCTTTTTCTTCCTCCTCTTCATCAGCTCGTTTCATCAATGATCGCCAAAGGGCCTCTCTAAGAAGCTCCTACTGATGACGCTTCCTGGTAGGAGTCCATCACGTGACTCATCCTTCCACCTTCTGCAGGGTCGTCTCCTGTGTTTCTTTATGTACATAAAAAGAGCTTCCAGTTTAGGACTTCTTTCCTCTGCCCTCTAACCTCCCTTCTAGCAATGTGTCCTGCCCATTTCTGCTAAAGGGCCACCTCGCCAGATTGATAAGGACAACCTTTTATTCAGTCATGTTAATCGGACTGGAAAGTGGACTGGGTTTGAGGCAGGGACGTCGGAGGCAGGGAGGGCGGTGGCAGAGTTTATTCAGAGACTGGGGAAAGAAAGCCTTGAGAGATTTTTTTAAACGTTCAACGTACTCTTTCATCCTTCGCTGGATCTAAACAGACGCGAAAAGGATAGTGAGAGATTTAAAAGCGCTGCAGAAGATGGCCCGAGAGACAGCACCCTTTCGTCGTTGTTTCTTATCTCCCCTTCGTTTGTTCCTTCCTGAATAGTGACTGTTTTTGCTACGCTGAATTTTAGGATTCCCGAAGAAGGAAGGTTCCCTGAAAGCACATTTTCTTCTATAGCACTACTCCTTGACAATTCCAGATCGTTTTGTAGAACTTTCATTGTAATCATTAGGTTATTCTTTAGCTTTCGGAGCATGTAACGTCGAGACCGATCGTTAAAACTTGCGAGGATCACCGGCTCTTAGCAAGTTGGACGTAATTCCATGCTCGCGATGTTTTCGGATTATTAGACCTACAGTTGCATAAAGCACTTCATCTCGCTCAGAAATAGTCATATATGGTATTATTATGAATTATAATGAATGAAGTTTAATTCTTTTGGTTGTTCTTATCAATGAATGGCGGTGCTAATATTCGGCAGTTTACATCAGTTTCGTTCCTAGAAATTGATCGATTCTTAACTTTTACACATTTCATCGGTTTTATAAGATTTCTCTTACTTAATAACAATATTCGAGCATATTATTAAGCTGTTTGAATAACTTTGTCACCAGCTGATTTTTTTATTAACAGTTGTTGTTATATAGAAAGAAATCATTCTTATGAGGATTTTCTCTTTTAAATATATGTGTACAATTTCCTGTTAGTTGTATAACCAGACGAAAGCACGAAATATTTCAGAAATATTGAAAATTTAAGTGTGCATATATATATATATATATATATATATATATATATATATATATATATATATATATATATATAGGGTGTTCGCAAACTAATAGTACATACTTTGACAATAGGTATAAAAACCAAAATGAACGACTTTTACAAGAATAAGTAAATGTCCAAAAATCGATCGTAAAGTTGAGTATGGTAAACTTACTCTGGTAGGGGCAGTCCCCAGAGTAGTAGGTGAGGGAAATACATTTGAGTACATACTTTATTATAGAATTGGAATTACAATAGGTGTTCGAACTGTCCTCCCTGCACGTCAATGCAGGTCTGCTACCTACGCAGAAGCGTTTCCCGAACACGATCAAACACTCGTGGACTATCCGCAATGAGTCCTGCAGCGTCCACTATCCTTCTAACAAGATCCGTCTCTGTCTCCACTGGAATTTCATAAATTAAACTCTTCATGTGACCCCACAGGTAGAAGTCCAAAGGTGTCATATCTGGAGATCTCGCTGGCCATGACACTGGCCCAAAGCGTCCTATCCATCTGTTGGGAAAATTACGGTCTAGATATTGTCGCACATTCCTTGAGCCATGCGCTGGAGTGCCGTCTTGTTGGAACCACATTTGACGTCGAATACCCAAAGGCACATCGTCCAAAAGGCCAAGAAATACCCCACGTAGAAATACTGCCTAGTGATATCCTGTTAAATGCGTTGGAAGCACATAGAGCCCAACCAAATTTGTACCTATAATACCAGCCCACACATCAACACTGAACCGGTGTTGGTGGTGGCTTTGATGCACAGCGTAAGGGTTTTCATTCTGCCACGTGTGTAATATATGTGTGTTAAACACAGCACTGCGCGTAAAAGTGCCTTCATCAGTAAAGAGCACATACTTTGGAAACTCATTATATTCAGTGGTCTTATTCATGAATCAACGTGCAAACCGTTCACGAGGGTTAAAGTCGGCTGGAAGGAGCTCTTGCACTCTCTGGAAATGGTACGGGTAGAGGCCTTTATTATGGAGTGTTGCCATACTATTGAGTGATAACGCATTCCAAGTGCATTTTCCGCGGCTCGAGTGCTTGTACGTGAGTTTGTATTAAAATGTAGTATCCGCTCTTCGTTCTCAGCGCTAACTCGCCCACGACGACCACCCATTTCTCTTCTGTTTACCTGAAAACTGCCAGTGTCTCGCAGCCGTTGATGCTCCCTGATGATCAGGCAAATGACGGTTGGGAAAACGCCCTGCGTACAATCGAGCAGCCAATCTAGCATTGCCATTCGTCGAACCATATGCCATGTGCATATCTGCCATTTCAGAATTTGTTAAGCGATAAATATTGTCGGAGCTATTTTACAATGTTCACTGATAACAGACGACCATTAAAATAAACAACTGTTGCCATATTTTCGGATCTAGGATAATGCCAAAAGTAAGAAATATCCCTAGAGACCTCCAATCTTTACGATTCGATATCTCGAAAACGATGGATCTTTGGACTTTTACTTATTCATGTAAAAGTCGTTCTCTTGGGTTTTTATACCTATTGTCAAAGTATGTACCATTAGTTTTCGAACACCCTGGCAGCGTTATTAATTTTAACTTGTATTTTCTTAATATTTCTTACAATTTTTTTAACTGGGTCTGCCAGAGCCTGACAATAGAAGTCTTTCCTTGTACGGTTAATTCCTAAGATGAGATAATTAGTTTGGTTGTCCTGCGTTGTGCCTTTCTAACAGCGCCACGTCTTTATTCAGAAAGGTAGCCCAAAATTTCATTGCGTACTCGAGGTGAAGACGTACGAGCAATTTATAAGTACGTTCAATGTATTCCAGCAGCCTATTTACTTCTTAGTAGCCTTAACACATTGCTTGGACACTGAGGTCCTCCGAAATTACAATCCATATGTGTATTCCCTTTTAAAGTAACCGACTCTAGAAATTGGCGTTCATTCGATAATTCGCTTTTAGATCTCGATATTCTAAGTGCGTGACCTTGCATTTGCTTATGTTAAAATTCATCTGCCATTTATTTGCCCACTTTACAATTTTATCTAAGCCCTCCTGTAGTTTCACCACATTTCATTTAGAAACGGCTATTTCCTAGCTTTGTGTCATCTTTAAACTTGGTGATTTTATTAATGTCATTTATGTATATTTTATGTACGAGTATATAATGAAAGCAATAAGCTAAGGTCAGATCCTTACAATCTTCAGCTAGTGACCGACTCTAGAAATTGGCGTTCATTCAATAATTCGCTTTTAGATCTCGATATTCTAAGTGCGTGACCTTGCATTTGCTTATGTTAAAATTTATCTGCCATTTATTTGCCCACTTTACAATTTTATCTAAGCCCTCCTGTAGTTTCACCACATTTCATTTAGAAACGGCTATTTCCTAGCTTTGTGTCATCTTTAAACTTGGAGATTTTATTAATGTCATTTATGTATATTTTATGTACGAGTATATAAGGAAAGCAATGAGCTAAGGTCAGATCCTTACACTCTTCAGCTAGTGACTAGAGCCCAGTTCGAATTTATCCGATTTACGACCACCATACTGTGAACACTTTAAAAGCCAATTTTCTATCAACTTAAGAAATTTCCCTCTTTTACAGTGTGCTTTAACTTTCAGTAAGAACCTACTATGTGGAAGGTTCTTCCACTATACAAGGTGCACCCTCCAAAATTAGACCGTTTTTGAGAAGCAATATCTCAATAATCATTGTAGGTAAGGACATGGAATAAAAACAAATGAAAGATGAATCCTTTCTCTATAAATAATTCAGTAGCTTAGTGAAAATGAGATTTTAAACTCCTTTCATCTTCTTTCTTTTCTCATGGTTCTGAAGACAGGTTCAATTTCGGAGTGTACGAGTAACCTTGTTTGTATGTGTGTTACTTATTAAGCCTGAAACTCCATATGTATTAAGCAAATTGTAATTTGAGAGTGAGAATTTATGTATGAAACTGACTTTTTCACTCCACGTTTGAAATTTTCACCTCCAATTTAGAACGCTTTTAATTCCAAATATTTAGACCAGAAATGCAATTTCTGAGTTCATATTCTTTAATTGCTGTTGCCGAGATTTTCAATTTCTGGTTCAAAACAACAGCCCTTTTCCCACACCCCCACTGACAAGCGATTAAATACCAAATTTGAACGAAAGTTTATGAAACAAAAAGATTCAACAGCGAAGTTAGAAGAATAAAAGAAAATTAAAAGGCTTTATGATCCACTTAAAGAGGTTCCCATATGTTTTTTTAAGAAATCTCTTTTTTGAAAAGAAAGAAATGTTTTAGTATTTTTTTCATTCCGACTCTTTCTTAGTTAGTTCATGGAAACAAACCTTTCTTCGTAGAAGGATATGAGACGAGTTAAACGAAAATAACTGAAAATCAACTGAACTATTTTGAAATTCTTTCGGTTTATGAGCGTCGTATAATTAGGGTGCCAAGAAAAAATGGTGGAGATAAAAATAAAATTACCTGTCTAAGGTAGCCATTCAATAATGAAAGTACACCGAGACCATTTAATATATGCTGTCACTGTCTCCAACCACAGCGCCAGTTGGACTGGTAAAATAGAAGGAAATTGCGGTGTGATTTCCTTTCAAAATAATCCGCTATATTCCCGGGCTCGTGTTTCCGCAAGCTTTAAAATCTTGAAGGTTCATTGGATTCGTATGCAGGCTTTCTCTCCTCTACCCATACTTTTATCTGAATGTGTATCTGCGTGTGTGGGGGGGGGGGCACGACCTGTGTTTTGTTCTCTCTGGCGTATTTAGGAATTTGTAGGGGAATTTACTTCAGGGCCTTACAATGGCTTATAAAGGGTATATGGACTTGTGAAACGCCATACACATCGATTTTAATAGTTTTCGTTATTTAACTCTCATCGTTTTCCACATCAATATAGGAAACTACTTTGTCACACATTTAAAGTGCTCTCATAGGCGCCACTTGGTATACCACACAACCAGAACGTCACCTTTATCGAACTTACCTACAATGAAGCCCCGAAATGCCTTTAAGAACAACTATGCCTTCATCACATGGACGAACCACATTGAATGGTTGACCGCTGGATACTAAGAGGGAACGCGTCTTGGCATTATGCACCTCCTTCGGATCCAGGCGTAGCGGCTTTGCAAAACCTCAGGTCCGGACTTCGAGGCAAATCGTAGGTCCATCCAACAAGCGACTCGGGATCGAACAGGAATGTCTTTGGAATCCCCGCGAGTCACCTCTCATAAAACCGCGTCTCCTTCGTGTATTTCATTCTGAATTCCGTCAGCATTCAGGCGAAGATTCTACTCTCTATTCCATCGTCCATTTTGCGTCTCTTTTTTTAAAATTCCATCTTCTGTTCAGTCTCCCATTTTCTATTTCCTCATTCTATTTGTAACTAGCGTGTTATGGAAAAATAAATAATTTCGGACGCGTACGCTTTCTCTCTCCTCATTGGTCTGGTAGCCTGAGATAGTAATGGAAGCGAGTGAAGTAGATTTTTGCGAGAACGAAGACAATTTGTTTTTTATTTATTGGGAAAGATAGACGTCAAGACCTCTCTTGCCCTATATTTAATAAGATCCTCATCTCCTTTATTTCCAAATGTCTGAACTCCTTTTTTTCTCCTGCGGGTTTGGACTATTTAAGCGTGGGAAAAATTATGGGTGGTGCAGAGGAGACATTACAAAAAAAAATCACAGAACTCCGCCCTGAAGCACGCTTGTCGCTCCCCCATGTACGTGACCGCGTTGGAGCTTACAGTCCTGCTCTCGCGTTCTAAGAAATCAGGCTCCCCAAAGCACATTTTTCCGCCTAAACTGTTATGTAAAATTCTGCCTGCTATCCCCCCAATGCTTCTTTACCTGTTCAATACTTCACTTGCAACTGGTCTTGTTCCCTCTTCCTTTAAACGTGCCCACATCCGTCCTATTCTTAAAAAGCCTCAACTGAACCCAACTGACCCTTCCAATTATCGCCCGATTTTGCAACTTCCTTTCCTCTCTAAGGTTCTGGAGAGAGTGGTTGCTTCACGCATCAACAGTCACATGGTGGCCTGTAACATTGATGAAACCTATCAATCTGGTTTCAAGTCAGGTCACTCCACAGAAACCGCCCTTCTCAATGTGTCCGATCTCTTACGAAGAGCCGCGGACAGGGGTTGTGCCTCCATCCTCGTTCTACTCGACCTCTCCTCTGCCTTCGATACTATTGACCATGCCGTCTGTAGAGAAATGGCTACCTTAAGCATCCTGGAGGAGTATAGGTACATTAAAGCCCCCCCCCCTCCCCTCATGAGGAGAAGCGTGGGAAAGGTAGCCAGCGAAACTGCTTACCATGTGTGATCTCCCCGCCGCTGTGGGCAGTTGGAGCTAACATCTGTTTTAAGGTGACCACCTAAGGTCCTTAAACGACGCTCTGACGATCCAATTACCTACGAGACCCATAAACCCGTGGTTATGTAAAAAAAAGTGGTGCGAGTCAGAAGGCACGCCAAGTAGCGGTGCGGTTGCGAGCCTCTAATTTGCGAGCTGACTTGGGCACCCCAGTGCCACCTCAGGAATTCTCGCTCTCCCCAGATGCTAACTCACCATTCGCCCCCCCCCCCCTTTTCCTCTGTGCCCTGGTCACTTCCCCCTTTAGATGGGGCGGCAATCCGCCTATAAATAAGCCCCGCAAAGAAAGAGAAGGAGATTATCAGAAGTCGATACGCCAGAGGAGGATTAGTTCGTGAAGATCGATCTATCGGCCAGACAAGAAGATTATTAGTAGTCGATTCGCCAGAAGAAAGATTAGTTCGTGAAGATCGATCTTTCAGCCAGACAAGAAGATTAGAAGTGGATACGCCAGAAGAAGGGTTAGTTCGTGAAGATCGATCCTTCATCCATACAAGACTATTTCCGTGAGAAACGAGAGGATCAGATTGAGAAAATCGATCCCCCCTTTCAGGGCCGTATTAACCTAAATAGTCCAGCTTTATATCGGTGCCATACCAAAGAAGCCTTTTCAGTCTGCAAAGAAGTCCGACTGAAGAAAAGCAAAGCCGCTCACACTCGAGCGACTCTCACATATCAAGCTCCGTAAGAGTGAGAGGAGAAAAACCCAGCCCCAACGAGCTCCCGTTCTTTAATTACGTTGAAGAATCAGCCCCCGTCACAGGCGACAAGCAATCCCTCCACTAAAATTCAACCAGCGGCCACAACACTGCAAAGCGAGAGATAGGTCCTCCAGCGACATCCGGCAATCCCTAATACCTACCTGTAAGAGAAAAAGAACATTTATATCTCTATTGCGATAGTAGAAGTTTAGTACGTCCCACGTTTTAAAGGAGAGTAGAAACCATTGTTCTTGAACCTAGGTCATATGTGTGGGTAGACGAGAGTACGTTAATTTAATGTTTAACGCTAATCAAATAGAGTCGTGATAAAAATACTAATTGGCAATTGGTATGTTTACGGGAAGCCTATTTGTTTATTTTTGTCAGTTGTAACCGTGCGAAGGGTTTAGATGTCAAAGATAGAAATGTATTCACTGTTGATTTGTTATAGTTAAGTGTTTCATTTAAAATACATGTTTATTTTGGTAGATATCTGGTGTTTCCTCTTATCCTTATGTGTTTAAAAATAGCTCTTCCTTAAGAATAAAACAACTGAATTAGCACTCTTAGAACAAAGCCTACTTCATCATAGAAGTAACTCACGCCCCTTAAAGCATACCGCTACTAAAAGGGTGTGAAAGAGTATAGTGATCAAAACCAAGGGTCATTCTACGACACCGTCCTACTTGATCGTCTCCACTCTTTCCTCGGCATATCAGGCACCGTGCTTGACTGGTTCCATTCTTACCTCTCGTCTCGTACACAATCCGTTGTGATTGACGACGTTTCATCCGACTCTACCCCCATTCGCTTTGGAATGCCACAAGGCTCCGTCCTTGGTCCTCTACTATTTCGTATCTACCTTCTCCCTCTTAGTTCCCTTCTCCGTAATCTCGGTCTATCCTTCCATCTCTATGCTGATGATACTCAAATTTTCGTTTCCTCATCCCCCACGCCTCTTGCCTACTCTATTACTGACCTCCTGGCTGCCTACTCCTCCATTTCTGACTTGGAGTGTACCAATTTCCTCAGGCTTAATCACTACAAAAACTGAGGTCCTCCTCGTCGGCACCCCTGCTCTTGTCAAAAAATCTAAATCTCTTTTTCCCTCGCTTACTCTGGGCGGTAATACAATCATTTTCTCTGACTGCGTTAGTAATCTGGGTGTTGTTTTTGATGACCATCTCTTCTTTAAGCCTCATATCCGCAATGTCAGCAAATCCTCTCTATGTTTCCTTCGTAACTTCTCTCGCATTCGCTCTCACTTTGATCGCCAAAGTCTTGAGACTGCTGTTCATGCCTTCATCACCTTACGCCTTGACTACTGTAACTCTCTGCTTGTGAATCTGCCATCCTCCTCTCTCCGCCCTCTTTAACTTGTACAGAACTATCCCGCCCGGCTTCTCCTCCGTCACCCTTGCTTCTCTCCCTTGAAACCCTTGCTGCATGAACTGTACTGGCTCCCTGTCAGATCCCGTACTCACTTCAAGATACTTCTCTTCACATTTAAGGCCCTAAACAACAAGGCCCCGTCTTACCTTTCTTCTGCCCTCTCGCCACGCCATGTCCCTCGGGCCCTTCGGTCATCACATGCACCTCATTTGAATATTCCTCGTTCATCCCTCTGCTCAATGGGGAACTGCTCCTTCTCAATCTGCGCCCCTAAGTTGTGGAATGCTCTTCCTGCTAAAATCAGGTCTTCTCCCTCTCTTACCACATTTAAGCGTCTCCTGAAAACGCATCCTTTCAAAATTGCCTTCTCCCCCTCTTGAATTTCCATTGAATTTCCATTCTCATCTCAGCACAACGTGCGCTCTGGGAAGGTATCAGGCCTTGAAGAGCGCATTACAAAAGACTTATAATTATTATTATTATTAAAAGCTTGTATTTTGTTTTCTGCGTAGCCGAGTGGTCTAAGGAATGATTTAATTGAGATCAAAGCTGTTGCTCGCTGCCTCAGTGTCCGCGGTTCGAATCCCACCCGCGTACGGACTTTTTGAGATTTAGGAAACAAAATTTCCGAAGAAAAATTATCCTGATTTTCTGTTTCTTGCAGTTTGCTGAATATATATATATATATATATATATATATATATATATATATATATATATATATATATATATATATATCTATATCTATATCTATATCTATATATAAAGGTAATAAAAATATTACTGCAAGGAAAAATTATTCCGTTTTCTCTTTCAATGTGGTTTAATGGATTTATTTTCATCATTCTCTCGTGCTACTTTAAGAGATATATACATTTGTATATCTGCCACGTGTTTACTTATTCCTCATTTATTCTTTGAATTTCCAATTAATTTTCTATTTCTTTCATAGTCTCCGTTCGAGCCGGCGAAAGTGTTCCTTAAAAGCTATTCTATTCAGACAAGTTTTGGTTCTCTCCGTAGCGTAGTGTACTAACGGCATACTTTTAACTGTGATCAAAGCGGTGCTCGCTGCCTCAGTGTGCCTGGTTCGAATCGCTTCCCTGCACGGATTTTTTCGAAAAAAGGTAATAAAAATATTACTGCAAGGAAAAATTATTCCGTTTTCTCTTTCAATGTGGTTTAATGGATATATATATATATATATATATATATATATATATATATATATATAACTCAATTTAGGATTCCCCTATTTTAAACAATTCCCTTACAATTACGGTATACTCTCTTAAATTGCTGAGCAATATTGGGGTTCCACGATTTAGGTTAACAAATTCATCCCAAACGTGTGAGTACTATATACTTATATAATTTTAATTTAGTACGGACCCCAATTTACTTATAAGAACATAAGAAAAGAAGGAGACTGCAAAAGACCATTCATGGCCTATACTTGGCAGCTCCTGTTCCAGTCAACACACAAAAGATTTCTTACCTGAGAAAAGTCATCAACATTGTCACCCTTTACAGGAGTTCGTCAGATCTAATCTACAATATACATAAAATGCATCCAGAGGATTATGTCCATTCATGCAACCGCAAAATATAATCTCCCCACTCCTTAGAAAAATATATATATATGTACATAAAAAAGGTCAGTCCCATCTAGCAGCTTCATCCATATATTTCTCTAATCTATTCTTAAAACTACCCAGAGAGGAGGCTTTTATCACATGTCTAGTGAGCCTATTCCATTCATCTACCACACAATTTGTAAACCAATTCCTC
Source organism: Ceratothoa steindachneri (assembly GCA_963969495.1). Lineage (NCBI taxonomy): Eukaryota > Metazoa > Arthropoda > Malacostraca > Isopoda > Cymothoidae > Ceratothoa > Ceratothoa steindachneri. The sequence continues at coordinate 73,962,802 of OZ018329.1, read as the reverse complement.
CCAATCTCCTTCCTAAACCTATACTTATCAAGCTTAAACCCATTGCTACGTGTCCTGTCATGTTCACTAAGTATAAGAACCTTACCCAGATCCCCTTTATTATATCCTTTTACCCATTTGAAGACTTCAATCAATTCCCCTCTGACTCTTCTCCTTTCCAAAGTTTGTAGATTTAGTTTTTTGAGCCTTTCACCATAAGGTAAGTTCTTTAGCCCACCAATTATTGCCATTGTGATCCGTTAACATTCTTTGTTCTGTTAATATCCTGTTACCATTCTTTATCGTGTCAATATCCCATCGTCCCAAATACATTTTTTCACTTCTATTTACTATTCTGTCATTATACATTTAATTACCAATTAATATCTTGAGAATTGCCTTTTTAATTCTTTTACATATCCATTAAATAATATCTCTTTATATACCAATTTGCATCTATATTATAACCAATCAATTATAGCTTTGTTTTCATTGTTAATTCTTAAATACAATATATTTTGATACGTTCTCGTATTCAAATCCGTCTTGTGTTTACCGCATTCCGTCACGTAGGCCGAATCTTAAAATTTAACCTTCATTCATGTCAAACAAATTTATATGTACAGGATATTATATTTATATGATATCTAGGTCAACAATATAATAACCAGTACACATAAAAATGGTGCCCAGAAATTAATAATCCCCCATCATTCAATAAATATAAATTCTAGCATAAATAATAATTTTCAAAAATCCTAAAGGTCAATCACGTTTTCCTTTCTTTCGAACGCCCATTTTCATTTTTGTGTTTCCTTTTTTGTATCAAGTTTTATCCAGCTTCATTCTTCCACTTTTTACCATTCTTATTAATTTAAATTAAATAATATCCCTTAAATACAACGAGTGAGTAATTTCCTCTTTATACGATTTTTTTTAAATTTCACGTTTCTGTCGCGTGACTAATTTGCGCGCGCACACAAATACACACACCTGAATTTACTCGCATTCTTTCACGCACATCAATTCTAAAATTCAGCCATTCTACCAAATACGATAATTCTCATTAACAAACGTCACATACATCCAAAAGGGATCACAATGACAATCCAAACATCTGCTGAAACATTGATGAATGACCAAACGTCTTCAATAATGCAATCTTCAACCGAAACACAACAAGATTCAGTCAAATTGATCATGCATTTCTTTCACTACAGGTTTTTGATGCATCAAACCCAATCACTTCATTAAGTTTAGGGATATTTTATTTAATTGGGAAAAAGTGGGAGAATATAACGAATTGAGGGATGCCTTCCGAAAGGAATTTGGGAATTCACAGATTGAAGACTTAAGGAAGCTCTTTAATACTCAAGAGATGGGAGATAATTGTCCCACTAGTTTTTTTAAATCACATCAAGGACCTTATGGGGGCAAAGGGCGCATTCTGACCTTTTGACCCTCTCCTCACCGAAATTTTCATGCAGGAGTTCCAGAGTATATTAGGCCCCTCATTCTTATGTCATCACCGACCGATGTTGACCAACTGGCAAAAGCAGCCGACCAGCTGTATAAAAATCCTTATGTAAATTGGGGCAGCGTACACAATCACGGCCCTAAGGCTAATTCTTCCATTACGCAGGTTCGGGTAACGGCGAGGTCTGCCTGCGACCGACTGGAGTGTGGCAAAATTCCATCCCCCCCTAACGAGGAATTTAGCTGCCACGTTATCGAGAATCGAGAGTGATATCAGCTGGCTAAAACTGCAGCAAGGGGCACAGAACGAGCGACGCCACAGGTATGGTGAGCGGAGAGATAGGACCCGTTCGAGTTCCCGTACAAAAAAAAACAACGATGGAACCTCAACACATAAGGTGAGATGCACAATTTTCACAATCTTCTTCCGCCTATTCTCACTATAACTTTTCACAACAATAGGCTCTCTGTTGGTACCATCAAAGGTATGCTAACAACGCTGTACACAGCCTTGCAACCACCGTTATGCTTTTTCCCATACTGCACCTAGTAGTCTCCCAAAGCATAATGTAACTTTCACCCAATCAACTCAATGGTTCTGGTACCACAACATATATAGCGCACAAGCTGTAAAATGTTTACAACTGTGCACATATTTACAACCGGTATTTCCTTCACCTAATCCCAATTCTCCACTCCCGCAACTCACTCACCTCAACCAAACTCTTCAAATTTTCAAACTTCAATTTCCACCTCAAATTCTCCTTTAAACTAGAAAGGCATGGGGCAAAAGGCTCTACACCCCCTGCCCTCACATCACTTACTCAGGTAGGTCCTTCTTTTCGGATTTTTTACCCACTTTCTGGTTTCTCATTCCTGGTGGACACTGATGCAGAATGCAGTCTTATAGCAATTTCTACGGGCGACAAAGCTTGTGCTCCATCACATATAGTTCTGAAGGCAGCTAATTCGACCAATATTAGGAACTATGGAAGAGGTAACCTTCAAGTCCCACTCGGTCTCCGTAGAGTTTTAAATGTACCTCGTCATGGCCGAGGTAGATTGTCGAATATTAGGCTTCGATTTTCTTTGGGCTCACGACCTTTTGGTTGATTCTGATCACCGCAAGCTTGTCGATCGCAAAACTTAACTCAATGTTTCAGATTCGTACTCACCTTCACAGAATTTCCTCTTTTCTATTCGTCTCTCACCCACCGGGCCCCCATTTTAGCGCCTTCTGCAGGACTTTTCCGACTTTACCCTTCCATCTTCGAAGGATAGGCCCATTAAACATAGCGTCGTCCATCGCATCAAGACGACAAGAGGACTTGTATTCTCCCGACCTTGTCGTCTAGCCCCAGGTACTTTCTGCAATGCGTGATGAATTCTAATTCATGGTGGATGCTGGCATTTGTATGCATTCCTCTTCACCTTGGCCCTCACCACTCCATATTGTTGCCAAATCCCCGCCCGGGAGAATTCAGAGAGGTTGGAGATTACAGAGCCTTAAACGCGATAACAACCCCTGACCGCTATTCATTGCCGTACATAGACGATTTCATTTTATCTCTCTCCGGCTGTCCAATCTCTTTTCGCCTGGATCTGGTTCGTGATTTCAACCAGATCCCTATTCACACAGACGATATTGCGAAGACTAGCATCACCACTCCGCTTGGTTCTTTTGAAATGGTTAGAATGCCCTATGGTTTGAGAAATTCTGGTCAGACCTTCCAGCATTTCATAGACCAAGTTCTGAGAGGTCTTCCCTTTGTCTTTTACGACATTGAAGACCTGCTAATAACATCTTTATCGCTCGAGGAATACCTTTCTCACTTTCATCAAGTCTGTTCTCGCCTTCAAGAGTATAGTATCGTACTCAATACTTTCAAGTGTCTTTGTGGTATCTCGCAACTCTCCTTCTTGGGACACCACGTTGCGTGTGTCGGAATTAGCCTACTCGAAGACAAAGTTACCATGATGCGAACTTTTGCTCAACCAAACATCACGCAAATAACTCAGATGTTTTTGTGGCATGGTCAATTCTACCACAGATTCATTCCAAGTTGTGCCCAGGCCATGCGACCTCTCAAATCCATGTTGTCTAAGACCAAAAAGAACTCTCTCGAGTGGTCTACTGAGGCGTGAGATTCATTTTATCACAGCAAAGAGGCTATAGCCCGCGCTGTGGAATTGGCTCATCCTCCTTACGAGCCCCCATCAACGTCGCCTCAGACGCATCCTCAACGTATCCAAGCTTCTGCTGCATGGTTGCATTTACAACCATGCAGCAGAAGATTGGTAACCTATGGCAATATCTTACCTTCTTCTCTCGCTCTCTTTCTGACTTTCAAAAGAGGTATAGTACGTTTTCAACTTCTCACGTGAGCTGCTCGCAATCTATCACTTCAGTTCATATTTGGAAGGGCGTGACTTCACTATTTATACTGACTATAAACCTTTAGTCGGTGCTTTCTCGTCTCGTTTCACGTCTTCGGTACACACTGTAGTTGATACTCGTCACCTTGACATTATCCTGCAGATGACAAGCGATCTTCGCTATGTTACTGGCTCTTCAAATGTCGTACCAGACGCGCTATCTCGCATTTCCGCGATTTCGGGCACGCAACTCTCTCACACTGCGTCCATCGATCATGGGACAATAACGCTAGCCCAGGAGCAGGAGAAAGATATGCAAACACTGCGTAACTCTTCTCAACTCGTTGTTCGCCAAGTCGAATTACCAGACAGCCCTTCCAGGCGCATCCTGGTCGCCTATTCATTGCCTGACTATCCTCATCCTCACCACCTGAAACCAGCGTTTATTAAAAATGATCACCTTGAGCACACTCTTACCACTCCTTCTTCCACTATTACCCTTTATGTTCTAGAATGTCCTCAAAATAACCGCCAAACCACTCTTACAATCACGCCCGTTACACAAACTTCACTTTCTGTTTTGCTGCCTCCGCTTCTTGTGTTGCAGGAACCCTTGTCAGCAGCGGAAAACAGAACTCAAGACTCCCACGTTCCACTTGACGCCATCTCGGAATGAACAAAGATGCGGATCACCTTCGCTCCGTCAACTTCTACACATTGCGCCCAACGCAACTCGCACTGCCATAGCGAATAAGTGTCCCTGTGCTCGCGGCCAAACCACTGGCCCTGTGACATGCTCCGGTCCCGTCGTAATGAGACCTCGCGTTATCAGAACTAGCAAGACCATATTAAGAAGGGGGAGGGGGTAACTTTTTTAGTGGTGAGTATTTGTAGCACTGCCAGATTCTTATAATCTGCAGTACTCCAAAAGCAAAAAATAATGAATATTATGTATTTCTGTAGTACTCCCAAAATAATTAATATCAATTTATTATCCATCAAAGTAACTTGTATCTGTAATGTAAATCTGACTCCAAAGATGATTCTTCAAGGGTACTCTAATTGTTGGCTCGGCCTGCCGAAGGTTTACGGATAATCGAGGTAAAGAAGGGCTTTGAGAAAGGACATAACAAAAATATACCTTTATTCTAATAAGGGCTTATTAAAGCGGCACGTAAAGAAGTACTTTACGGGCGACAAGCAGGTATTTTTATTCAACGCGAAGTATTGAATTCTGGATCAACAAGACTTAGGCGAATTAAAGTGAGTTCCGAAACGCTAAGATGAGAACGAATTGATCTTAATGTCTTAACTGAATCGAACTTCTTTTCCAAAATAATAATAATTGTTATGATAGTTATAAGTAGTAATGATCATAGCTGCTTTGCAAGCTTTTATTGTAATGATAGAACTGAGAAGTAAGTTATATTCAAACTGCCACTTTTATAGGGTTTAATCAAATATATTCATAATACATGTAGAAAAGAAACAAAAGAAAATATTAGTAATATGAATACATATGAACAAATATAAATGAGGAAGGGGGAACATATAATAGTCACTCCCACCAAAAAGAATTCATTCCTTTTCAAAATTACAAAATTTACAATACACTAGATAAAGAAAGTTAAAGTAGAAATCGAAAAGATTACAAATCTAAACGACGTACAGGTTTATGAGCACGTAAAGATCTTCTAGGGCCAGGCAACAGCATTGCAAGATTGTCATGACTATTCAAACTGTTAATCAGCATAATGAACATGATCTTCTGGTATTTGGATATTTTTTCTCTTGCTCATTTCTCAATATCTTCACGTTGGCTTGAGGAAATTTAGTAGTTGTAGATTGGAAGCTGGATCGGAAAGAACATCTGAACTTCGTGATTCGGAATCATTAGATGGGATATTCCTAGGACATGGAGCTAAATTACGCAGAGTGACAGTGCTCTCTCTCCCATCAGGGAATTTCATACGAACATGTATAGAGTTAGTTTCAATGAGATCAACAACCTCCACAGCTGGTTCGTATTTACTGCGATTCCCAAATTGTTTGAGGAGGACGTCTCCAGTTTCAATAAGCTAAGAAGGTAGGGTCGAACACTAACTGAACGTCTCTGAAAAGCAAAAAGTCGTCCATGCGGCGTGGTATTTGTAGAGGTACAAGGTAGTGAACGTATGGCATGTAAGGCATCAGGTAACACATTCTGCCATGCACTTAATGGCAAACCTCGAGATTCAATTGCCAACTTCACAGTATTCCAAATAATGCCACAATAGCACTCAAATTGGCTATTTCCACGGGGATTGTATGGAGAGGTGTTACTGCTGTTTAGACCAAGATGTAGTAAGAATTCTTTCGCTTCCTTGGAAATGAATGACAGGCCGCAGTCTGAATAGATATATGCAGGTAGACCAAATAACGGAAAAAGATTTGTAAGACAGTCAATAACTACTTTGGATGACATATCTCGGCATGGAAATGCAAACGGAAATCGGCTAAACTCATCAGAGACTGTAAAGAGGTAACGCGACGAGTGCGACGAAACTGGAAGCGGCCCCTTAAAATCAATTAAAAGACGTTGAAAAGGCGCAGTCTTCCGTATCAAAGAAATATTTTTCTGGTTTAAAGAAACGGGGTTTAATTTTAGCAAATACCTGACAATCAGCAGTAATACGGCAGATTTCATCGATGGAGTAAGGAAGGTTTTTAACACGTATAAAAAGAAGCGTACGCCGCGGTAGAGAGCATACGTAAATGATAACCTTTTTAGGCTGGTAGACATTTTGACGTAACAACTGATCAAAGAGCTGTGTCATTCATGTTTGATACCAATGTAAAAAGTAAAAGAAAGAATGATAAGATCATGCGCTGGTGCATCAAATTACTTCCATTTTCTTTCCATATTCATCATAATATTCATTATAATATAATGTAGGATTCGCTGGACTCCAGGATGAATGGGACTCTCATGAAGCGATTTTAAACTTGTAATATCCGAAGTGGCGTTACAATACGATCGTGTTAGTGTATCAGCAACAACATTTTCGTGACCCGGGCGATGATGAATATGGAAGGAAAATGGAAGTCATTCCATACACCGGCGCATGATCTTATCATTCTTTATTTTACTTTTTACATTGGTATCAAACATGAATGACACAGCTCTTTGATCAATTGTTACGTCAAAATGTCTACCAGCCGAAAAAGGTTATTGTGAGGGTATGGAACGTACATACTCGCATGCCGCCAGACAATCGTGGGAACGAAAGAAATTTGTCGTTTGAGTTGACCTTCGTCTCCTCCCCCCCGTCCTTCCCCAACTGGCGACAGGAAGTCTGACGAAAGAAGGCCTATCTCACAGAGAAGCCTAAATTCTATTTGCCTTCTTTATGATACCATGGAGATTATCCAGAAGGCCCTGCGATAAGCGAATTGTCGTGAATGGAATCTCTCTCTCGATTTCCCACAATCCGCGGTATAAATAACATCGCCTTTCATCCCTCTACAGCAGTGTCCCAAACCTACTCGCGTAACGCGTAACCCTCACGTTGAAAGAGAGTCGTTGCCGTAACGTATCGACTGTCAACGCGCCGCCGAGTCAACTTGGTCGCTGTCTCAAAGTGTTCCCGAGGTAAATCCCGCCCCGCAAAGTCTGTGACTAGAAGAATACGCTCTGTTGCTCAACGTAACTTGAGGAAGAAAAGGAACATCCAAATAGTTACTGGAAGTTACTATTTGTTAGTGTCACATCCAGTTAGGAGTGAACTAACCGGAACTGCAGTCAGCAGCCCCGAACCTGTCGTCTTATCCCCCCCCTCTCCCCGAGAACTCGTGTTAACGCCACCCGAACCACCCCGTCTGGACCTGAGTAGTCGTCTATCCAATCCATCACAATTAATGGTAATCTGTAAACCCAGTGTCCCTCTATTCTTAAATTACCTATTTAATTACCAGGGATTGATACTCCCATTGAGTCATTATAAATCTAGACGCTTAACGTCAGTGTTTAATATTTAATCCTTAATTTTGCCCGTTTAACTATTGCTAATTATTATATTTGTGTAAAGTAAAGTTTATTTTTTGTCGTGTGTTTATTTGTGGCTCCTCATTTTTAACGAACCCTTGGCAAGACTTTAATTAAGAATCCCTTAGGCTAATTTATTCAACCTGTATTATGCACTCTTAGAATTCAACAATCACAAACCTCCCCCCAGTAACAAGTGGGACTTTTATAATGAGAATCCTGGCTACGGCACAGCCCGCCTCTAACCAGCTTTCGCACGTTCAGTAGGAATTAAAACCTACATATATATATATATATATATATATATATATATATATATATATATATATATATATATATATATATATATATATATATATATATATATATATCCACATTCTCCGAAGATAATTTAATTGTCTTCGGAGAATGTGGTTTAATTCCTCATATATATATATATATATATATATATATATATATATATATATGATCGTAGATTGAGTCATAGGGTCAATACCATCAACTTAAACAAAAGCGGTGTGTCCAGATCAAGCAAGGACTAGAATAATTATTGGACCAGACATTGAGCAATTATATGACAGTTATCATTTACGTATGCTATCTACCACTGCATACGCTTCTTTTTCAAGGATGTGGTGTCTCTTTTCGGATCGGTTTAATGAGTATGAGAAGAAAGCCACTGGTCATCCGCACTGTGATAAGGTGGCACCGATTGCATGATCTGATGCACCCGTTTCTATGGAAAAAGGGGCGTCTTCATCAATAAATTTCACTGAAGATTTGGCAATGTCAGTCTTCAAAGTTTGAAATGCTTAAATAGCCTGATGAGATAAAGGAAATATGCAGCAATCTACAGGAAGCCTTACTTTCTCTGAATATTTGTGAACCCACTTAGCGTGGTATGCAAATAATTTTAACAAAGGCCTCATTCGTTCAGCATCGGGTTTCAAATTGCCGTCAGAAATTTGGTAACCGAGAATATTAATGCAGGTTAGAGAAAACTTAGATTTCTCTGAATTCAGGGAGAAATTGTATTTAGAAGCAGCTTCCATGAAACTCTTTAAATTGCTGTTATTTTCTTCTTTTGTTTTTCCGAAGATTGTTATGTCGTCAGATAGGCATAAGGGTTACATAGTTTGTTATCGGTTATAAACCGATTCATAAAGCGTTAAAAGCAGAAACCCTATTTGTAACACCTATAGCTATGCGCGCGCCTCAATTGATAAAGACTGTTATCGGCCTGAAAAGCAGTTTAAGGTCGGTCCTCTGGGCATATTTCTATCTGATAATATGCATTGGATAGATCAATAACGCTGAAATAGTGATTCTTAGCGATATTTGCTACTATATCTTCAATCCTGGTTAGCAGGCAAGCGTCCAAAGGGGTGTACTTATTTTTATTTTTCTAGAAAAGTCTACCACCATTGTTTTTTTCCTGTTTGCGTTTGATGTCACTACTACTTGTGCACTACAAGGAGAATTACTATGTTCAATAATCCCCTCACGAAGTAGACGTTTAACCTCATTTTCAATGAAATCAGCATCTTCAGAGCTGTAATGACGAGACTTGGTAGCATTTGGAGTGCAATCTGAGAATAAGTTTGTAAACAGTTTAACTGGAAAAATCTTTAGTTTAGTCAGCCCACACACAGTTAAGGATGGTTCTGTACCCACTTAATTTAATCTAACGCTTTTATGCACTCCTAAAAATGGTAAGCCAAGAATAATATCAGTACAAACGTTTGGAAGTACAGTAGCTAGACATTCTCATAAGTGCGACCATTCCTTGAAATGTTAACAATACAGTAACCTTTAAGATTTACTGAGAAAGAAGAAGACGCCATCGAACTTCCATTGTCAATCAGATCTTGAAGTAACTGGGGATCTCTGTTTAATTGAATAAGAACAGTAGGTAACAGCAAGCCGCTGGTAGCGCAAATGGAAGCAAGCGTGGCACGTGGCAGAATATAGTGAAACAGGACGTTTGGATTTTGACTTACAAACTTTTGCAAAATGCCCAAGCTCCCCACATTTACGACAAATTACATCGCGAGCTGGACAAAGTGTTCGGTCATCCTTAGATGGCGACGACCACCACAATTGTACCATGTTTGCTTCATCTTTTAAATATTTTTTGAAACAGCTGCTGTAAGTGGAAGGCTAAGTTCTTCACATTCTTCTTAATTACTAGAGGTCATGGATGTAGCAGGAACAGCCGCCACACTAGCAGGTAGATGACAGGATGTAACTAAGTATGATACACATCTCAGCAATGCTTGCTGTAATGCTCCAGCTTGTTGAATATCATCGGTTAATGTAAGCTTTTGATTGTCAAGGAGTCTTGAATGAATGTTCGAAGATTTTAATCCTCGTATGAAGGAATCCCTGATATTCTCACCACGGTAGACTGCAGCAGTAACATCCTGAAAGTTGCAATCCACAGCAAGACAATTGGGAGCTTGAAGGTACTGACCAATCGATTCTTCTGGAAGTTGAATTCGAGTAGAAAGCAAATGTCTATAATGAATTTCACTGGGAGCCTTAATATAGGTAGCTTGCAGCAATAAGATTGCCTTCGAATAATCAGCACAGCAGTCTATTACATCCGCGACATGAGGACCAATGTACAAGTAGCGTTCTTTATAACTTGTCTGGATAATGATCAAATATTGTAGAAAGGAAGTAGCAGAAATTTCTAAACCCAAGCTTTCATAATTTGCCACCATGAGGATTCGAAGTAGGTACATCAAACTTCTGAAGTCGTATAATAGTTCATTAAGTTGTTATGATAGTTAGAAGTAGTGATGAGCATAGCTGTTTTACAAGATTTTATTGTAATTATAGAACAGAGAAGTAAGGTATATTCAAAATGCCCCTTTTTTATAGGGTTGAATCAACTAAATTCATAATTCATCTAGAAAAGAAACAAAAAAAATATTAGTAATATGAATATATTTGAACAAATACCAGTAAGAAAGGGGGAAAATATAACAATAATAATGATCATAATATCTCTCATGCACAACTATATATACGGTATCATTTCCAGGGTAGCGTGGCCTAGACTCGTCTGCGGGACAAGCTTCCGTCGTCTGTCTCATTAGTCCCCCCCCCCTGGGCGGAGTTAATGAACAGCTGCGTATTTACAATATACTTAGATATTTCAGATTATTTTATCTCTATTCTATGAACCGATTTTACAGATATGTGTTATAATTTCCTTTGGTTGGAATTTATGTTTACCCAGCTGCTTCGTAGACTCCCGTCTTCTGATAACTCTATACCAAGACGCGAATTATTGTTTGTTTATGAGTTTTCTCTTATTGACTCAGGTGTCCAGTTTGATAGCTTTCGTGTTTCTATATTTTTTGCATACCCACGCGCTACTTCTGACAACAGCTTGTCTCATTTTATTCATACAAAGTATTACATATATTCTCCATTTCTGAATACAAATTAATATACACAAATTGACATATGTGTTTTCATCTACTTATTCTCATATCATACATAGTATTCCTGTTATTCACATGAAAGGCAATATATTAGGATTTGCTAACTCCACCGAGCGTCCATTTTGTGGAGTTTCTCGTTGAGCCTATTAATCCTGCGATTTTGGTGCCAAGAGCCTACCTATTGTACAACACGCTCCCTACAGTACTCTCCTGCCAGTAATGGAATTATTGAGAGAAGAGTACATAATAAATATATACGTAGATGCATATCAAATACATATTTTCGCAAACCTAATGTCTGACAGTTTCTTAACATACGCTCAGGGCATCGATATTTACATGAGTACATACATTTGTGCAAACAACTCCCTATTCATTATTCCATACTGCAAAACAATACAATATATATATATATATATATATATATATATATATATATATATATATATATATATATATATATATATATATATATATATATATATATGAAACATTCCGGCTTGTCGTTATTTTCTCCGGTTTCTGTAGCGGTATCTCGTCGATTTCCTGAGGTATCATCGTCTTCTGTTGTATGCAGTCCACGAGGCGAAGTGCACCTGGTCTCCCTTCTGTGCTCAGCTTGCGTCCATGAGCGTTGCTGATTACCATGCACGTCATTTTTATGCAAGGGTGGGTTTTAAAAGTCCAAATACACGTTAAATAAATACTGTAAATATTTGTGTCCCTACTTCACGGAAATTCAGTTATCGCGGCCGGTCTCGGTACCAATCTACCGCGATAAACGAGGGATCACTGTATATATAAATATATATGTATATATATATATATATATATATATATATATATATATATATATATATATATATATATATATATATATTATCACATTAAAATACATATTATATTCATTGGCCATAATATCCAATTGAATAACCGTATTATCAAATTCAATAAGTAGCCATATTCCATTATTTGTTAGTTCAATAAATATTGTTAAAATTATGCGTCAGTGCTCCTGAAACCTTCATGGCTTAATTAGTTATCCTCTCACGTTTTCTCTGTCAACGCATTTTTATCTTTAAATTCTTATAACAAGGTTTAATGGCTGCTATCTAGGCAAATTTGTCATTAAACCAATCATCACATAAGCTATAACAGTACTCTAAATGTGGCCTATCATACGAGTTGTAGAGTTTAAGGATAACCTCTTTACCCTTGTCGCTAACATTCCTGTTAATCTATCCTAGCACCCTATTTGCTCTATTTTTTTGCCTCAATACACTGCTTTGAAAACTTTAGTGACCTATCTACTACTACGTCTAAGTCCTTCTCATCCTCAAATGAATTCAGCTAATGCCCATCCATTTCATAGCTAAATTCCCTATAATCCCTTCCCATGTTAAGAACTTTGCATTTTTTAAGGTTAAAAGTCGTTTGCCATTTCTGAGCCCAAGCTAATAACTTATTTAAGTCACTCTGCACCTTAAAGCTACCCTCAACTTCTTTGACTACAGCTGCCAATTTAGTGTCATCAGCAAAAATTGACACTGTGCTATTTACAGCCTACCCAGGATCATTTTCATCATCATCATCATCATCACTAACTCTATAATTTAGCAACGTTATTTTTTGGAGTATTTGAATAATAATTTCATCTTAGTTTGGTTAAAGACTTAAGTATATTTTAAATTTTTATCAAGGTAATTTCTAAGAATTTCTTTAGAAAAAATAAAATAGTTTAGTTCAGAAAAAATAAATATGATTATCCAATGTTTTATAAGGTTTGAAAGAAAATAAATTACAATTGGTGAAGTTCAGAAAATTTATTAAAATTTAAGTAAGGCTGCTTTTTTTATTTTATCTATAACTATATTTTAGCAACGTGATTTTTTGAAAGGGGGAGAAATAGTTTACAGTTCCTTTATAAATTATTCTGGAGTTCGAGGGTAGATGCACCTGGAAGTTCAAACTAAGACGTTCAAAAGAATGCATGACCTTGATAAGGGAAGTTGGGTGCGGTTTGTAGAACCGAGGCTTCAATCGGGCACACTGAGGGCATTTAGAGCACACCCTCCTCACATCCTCAATGAAATAAGAAAGATTTCTCATTCTGACAGAATGAGCAAGTCTTATTGCACCAGGATGGCAAAGTCGAGCGTGGAGCTAAGATCGTTTCTCGTTATTGACAGTAGCTCCAGAGTGAGCACGTGAGAGAGTGTCTGCAGGAATGTTTTATTTACCAGGACGGTACACGATGTCATAATTGTAGCACCCCAACTCGATCCCCCATCGTTGAATTTTATCATTATTGATTTTTACAAGCCGATTCGTACGGAACATAAACGTCGTCCCGTCAAGTAATCAAACCACCTCTTTACAGATTCAACAATTGCACATGCCTCCTTTTCTACTGCAGAGTGTTTGCGTTCAGTAGGTGTGAGGGTGCGAGAAAAAAAGGCAACTGGACGGCCTGCCTGATTCAAAGTAGCAGCAATGGCTGTATCATAGGCATCAGTCTCAACTACCAAAGGAATAGTTTCATCAATCGAGTGCACAGCAGCCTTCCCTTCTTTGAGATCATCGATAGCTTTCAGGGCCTCCGGACTCAAAGGAAAAGTGTCAGTGGCAACAAGAGGTCTGATCTTGTTAGAGAATCGGGAAACCCACTGCGAATAATAGGAAAACATACCAATAACACGGCGTAAGGAAGTACGGTCTTTAGGGATCGGTAATTCCTTTAATGGACGTAAACGTTCAGAATCTGGTTTGAGAGAGTCGTGGGTTATTGTGTAACCAAGAAAATCTATTGATTGTTTTGAAAGGACAGACTTAGTCTCGTTGAAGGTAAGGTTGTGGAACCATGTAGCCTCTTGAAATTTCGCCAAGTTCTCATCGTGCTCCAGCTGGGTTTCCCTGCCTCGATAATATTGTCCACATAAGCATCAATTCCATGCAGATCATGTTGCTTGATGATGTTGTCAATAGTCCTTTGGAAGCAAGCAACGCCGTTCGTAACCCGGAATGGCACTGTGCAAAATTGATATAACTTGTCATTCGCTTCAAAAGCAGTATATGGCTTGTCCTCTTCCCGTATAGGTATTTGGTGATAAGCAATTTTCAGGTCCAGGGAACTATAATACTTGTATTGGGACAGTTCCGTGAAAAGGTCGTCGATTCTTGGAAGAGGGTACGCATCCAAACGAGTGAATCTATTAATGGTCTGTCCATAGTCAACAACTAATCTCCTTCGGTGGCACTCATTCAACACAACAAGAACTTGCGCCCTCATGGAGATGTGATCTCCTCAATAACACCATCATGTAGCATCTTGTTAATTTCAGACCTTATGAACTTCTTATCATCATCCCCAAACCTCCGAAATTTTGTTGCAACGGTTTTGCAATAAGGAGCAAGACTTGAAAAGAGACGAGGTGTATCCACCAAAGCAGACAGTACATTGCAAGCGGCAGGCTGGAGATATTTAGATCTTTCTTTGATCCGCCAAAGTCCACAGTAACACTAGAGTGCTGGCTCATAAAGTCTTGACCAAGAATGACATCAGAGCACAAGTCTGGCAGCACAGAAAGCCTTGTATTGTAGTAGCACTCACCTTTCAAATTGATGTCAATCGTACAGCGTCCCTTTACAGGAAACGTGAGTGATGAAGAGGCCATAGATACGCTTCCAGTCGCTGGAACAACCTTCAGCTTGTGCTTCTTGGCATAGTTATGTGATATGAAAGAATCAGAGCTCTCTGTGTCGATAAGAGCGGTCGCTTCATTATTTCCAACCAAACATACACAGTAGCTCACCGTAGTAGTCTCGGGGAAGAAGCAGAGATAACGGCCAGTGTATAAGACTGAGTCAAAACTTAATGACTGTGAAGTGAGTAGTATAGAAAATTTTAATCAGATATTAAAAAATGTGGCCAATCATACCCTAAAAACTTATTATAAGCGAAAGGTCAAAAATGGACATTCTGAACCTCCATGGATGAATAAAGATATCCGAAAGGAAATACAAAAAAGAAAGCAAATGAATAAAAATAAGAGAAAGATTAAAGATCCTGCAAAATATAAAGAAATTAATGAAAAGTACATGTGTCAGAAATATAAAGTTCAAAAAATTATTAAAAACGCAATTACTGAGTATGAAATAAATGTAACTAAAAACATAAAAGCAAGTGGAAATAGTGAGAAATTTAAATATATTAGGGGATTGCAGAGAAGAGATTCTTTCCAGGAAACTAAAGTGTATGATGAGAACGGAAAAATGCTTGACCAGGAGGAAGGTTTTGATAAAATAACACAGTTCTGGAATAAAATATATAAAATGCATAAAAATGAAATAGTAAATATATGGAATGAAGAAATACATGAAGAATATAATTCAAAAACATTAAAAGATAATGTAGTTAAATTTCATAACTTTAATAATCAAGACATTGAACATGATCATGGAAGTTATATAAATAATGTAGAAATAAAAGTACCTAGAGAAATTAAGGAACATTTTGAATACTGTTTTAAGATTGATGGAAGAATATCACAAATGAAGGACCATATAATTTCAAAAATAGAGGTCGAAAAACAGCTAAATAAATTAAAAAAGAAAAAGGCGCCAGGACCAGATATGCTCAAGCCTGAACTTTATAAAGCCATCGCCAAGAATCCAATATGCCTAACATCCATGACTAGATGTTTAAATCAACAGATGTTAAATGATGATATGCCACATGAATGGAAGGAATCTATAACCAAAATGATACCTAAAACAAATAAGCCCAAACCCAAAGACTTCCGACCGATTGCACTTACAAATGTATCTTACAAAATATTTATGTCAATTGTAAAAGAGAAAATAGAAAATCACTTGCGAATAAACAATCAAATATTAGATAACCAAGTTGGATTCACTGAGAAACGAAGAATTGAAGACAATCTTGCAATTTTAAGCTATTGCATAGAAGAAACATTCAGGAAAAAGAAAACATTATTTGTCATCTCCATTGACTATAGTAAAGCTTATGATTCAATAAAGAGGGAGAAATTAATTGAAGTTATGATGAAATATAATATAGACCCATTCATCATAAACAGTGTGGCTGAACTATATAAAAATGACAGAACATTGGCAAAATTTGATAAGATGGATATCATGATGGATATAGCTAACGGAATAAGGCAGGGGTGCACAGGATCAACAACCCTGTTTAAGCTAATCACTTATGCTATAATTAAAGAGCTGGAAAAAGAAAATATTGCTTTCAAAAATGAAAAATTTAATTTTAATACCCTATTATATGCAGATGATGGTCTCCTATTAGCTGATACAGTAGATGGGGCAAAAATACTGATCCGGAAACTTGTTAAAGAAAGTTTAAAATTTGGATTAAACCTGAATAAGGAGAAAAGCAATGTATTGATTATAAATAGCAGACAGCACCATCCAGAAGAAATTGAAGGTATTAAAGTAGTTAGTAAAATTAAATATTTGGGCATTTTAATTGACAATAAGAAAAACTGCTTCAAAAGTCAAAAAGAAGAGATGTTTAAGAAGGCTCGGATGATGGAAAACTTAACTTTCTCAGTAATAGCTAAATGCTGTAATAAAGTACTAATTGGTAAAACTTACTGGAAATGTATAGCACTTCCAGCAATACTTTATGGCCTAAATATTATTGGTATTAATGATAAAGAAATAAAAAAACTACAAAATATAGAGAATTCAGTATATAGGAAAATTATGGGTGCATCACAATATACTCCAAACTGCACTCTAAGGGATGATATTGGCGCATCCTCCATGAAAGAAAGAATTATTAAAGGGAAATTAAACTACATTAAAAGTATATATGAAAGAGACAATGAACTATTGAGAGAAGTTTATCTAGAATGTACAGCAAAACAAACTAGATGGATAAAGGATATAAACAAATACCTGGAAAATTTAAAGATTGACTACAAATCACTAATAAAAATGACAAAAAATGACCTGAAAGATAGGTTAAGAAAATGGGATACAAAAGAGTGGAAAAAAAGAACTTGAAGATAAAAGTAGCCTAACACTTTATAGGGAGTATAAGAAAGAGATAAAAGAGGAAGCAATATATGACAACACACCTGCCTCAGTAATACTGTTTAAGGCAAGAACTAACAGCCTAATGCTGAATGACAGGAATAGATTCCAAAATCAGGACACTGCATGCAAACTATGCAAACATACACCAGAAGATATTTCCCATTTCTTGCTTGAATGCCCTGAATTAAATAAAGAAAGAGTGCTTATAAAAAATACCCTGGGCAAAAAAGAAAAGGACATCAACAAAACTATTGGAAGCTTTCTTTTTGAAGAAGAAAACCTGGATGAGAAGAAAAGAGAGGTATACAGATTATGGAAATTAAGAGAAAAGAAAGTAAAAGAAATTGACAGTGCACAAGCTAGTAAGAATACCAAGTAATTATAGGGATAATACTGTCATATATTAAAAATTCACGCATTTACTTGCTCCATTGACAACTACCATTAAATATAAGTACCTAACAATACATCCACGTGTTTTTCCCTTAAAATATATATGTATAAATCAAATAGCTGTGACAAAGCAAACAAGGCTGCATGATAAATCTTATGTAAATCATAAAAAAGTACCCATATACATGCACTAAGCTTGTGTTTACATAAATAAGTAAAAGTCTGGACATACAGCCTACTTAATACGGCTGGCTACTTACTGACAATGGTGTAAACCTGAATTTTAAGTACATGATAGTTATATTCTAAACAATGCAAAAAAGTAAATGACTAACAATTAAATCGGTATTTTAAGTACATGATAATTAAATTTTACACACTAAAAAAAAAAAAAAAAAAGTAAAGGACTAAGAATTAAACCAGAATTGAATATTGATAGTAAGGATATTTTATCCAGAAAGCTGCATATAATGGGATTCCATGAATCTCATATGTGTTATGGAGGTGCCGATGGAAAGGCAATACCTCTTATCTTATCTTATCTACAGAAGCAGAAAATTTAGTAGACCGGCACACCTTAGCAAAGGACCCCTGCCTATTACACTTATGACAAGTGACGTTTCTTGCAGGGCACTGTCCACGATTGTGACGGGAACCACCACAGAAATAGCATCAGGACTTTAAATTGGCAGCAGCATAGGTCCTTTCAGCAGATAAGCAGTTTCAGATGTTGCAGCAGCACAGGTCCCATCATCGGTGCGAGTAGGTTTCGGATGTCGCAGCACTACTTAAACCAGAGACAGTATAACAAGAATAAGACTCTGATGTCTTCTGAGCCACATCGAGTGCCCTGGCTCAATCAACAGCCGTACTTAGGTCTAAAGTTTTTTTTACAACCAATCGTTGCCTGACTGTATGAGAGAGCAAGCCATTGATGAAAAAATCCCAAATGTAGTCTACCCGATTCTGTGAAGCAGTAGCAGCTTTAAAGTCACAATCCTTGCTGAGCACCTGAAGCTCTTGTAGATACTCATCTATTTCCCCCCCTTTATTCCGCCTACGAGTAGCCAATAAATGTCTCGCGAACACTTCATTTTTGGGCGTTACATAGAGGTCTTTGAGAAGATCTATAGTTAAATCATGGTAGTACACTCTGCAATGTAACCATATATGGTTGGAGAGACAAAATTGATCAATGTATCCAGCTTGTTAGGATTAAGGCTTACGATGGATTCCAGGAATGCAGAGAAAGTACGATAACAGTGACTCCATTCTCGCGTAACAGTAGGCGAGTTGAGTGATACATCCAGGCTTTCAGGTCTCAGGAATTTATCCATCTTATATCAGACGCAGCTTGTTTTTTTTTATTTTTATGAAGCTATGATAGGTCTCCCACTATTTATTTAAAGCACCAGTATAGCCTTTGGATCGGCACTGGCGGGATTGTTAGTTGAATAAATTGTGGTATTCATAATAAAGCGTCAATACCATTCTCTAGGCTTTATTTAACTAACAAAACATCAATATAGTCTGAAAATAAAAGAGAAACACAATCCTATGGATGCATTTTGTGGGTGGGTTTTGACAGATGCGGATGTCCTTGATAGGCCCTTGTGGCTTTTGTCATCCGTGAAAATTATGTTATGTTATGTTAAGTAAACTTACCCATTTGAAGCAGATTAAGTAAACAAAGAAATGTAGTGTAACCCATTAGGCAATTATACATATAAGGTTACATAAAGCTTAGATTAACTAACATAAGTTTTACTGAACCACATCCCTCAATACTCCCTTTTTTCCTTCAATTTATTTCTTAGAAAACCCCAAGGACATCTCTATTACTATTAGTAAGTCCGTCTCATCCTTTATTAATGTCAACCCAAACACATCCATTTAATAACTAAATTTACTACCATACATTTCCATCTTAATAACTTTAAATTTCTGGGAGTTAAAAGTTATTTACAATCTGTGTCCAGGGTACTACTTTATTTAAATCACTCTGCACTTCAAACTTACCACTTGAAATTTTAAGAGATTTACAATGCAATCTTAGTGCTTTTTGCTCGCCTCCACTCCTTATTAAACTGTACTGTGTTCTATTCAGTTACCTTATATTTATCATATTTACACTAAAGTCCTTTACTGATTTAGCATTCACAACTTTACTGGGTAGTTTATTCCGTAAATTTACTACTCTTTGAGACAAAAATTATTTTCTGATATCTTTTGAGCATTGTTTCTTATAGATTGTATAGTTGTGTCCTCTTCTAACGTTCTCATTTCCCTGGAATAAAGTATTTGCATCTATGTTCACAAAACTTTTCATTATCTTGAATACTTCTATCATATCTCCCATAAAATATGTTGTTTTTTTTAGCCCGTATTTCCAATCCGGTGTCATCAGCAAAAACTGACACTTTACTATAAATTCTCCAATTCATCTATAAGATTTCAAATAATAATGCGCCCCAAACTAACCCCTTAGACTATCTAATTTAAAACAGCGTCACATATTTCAAGATTTTTTAATTTGTAAACTACTCCAGCTCTCCAAATATTTAATTTATCCCTACTTTTTCTTGGAACTTTTGCAGTTCGAAAAGCATTTTTAAACTTGTTTCTTTTATTCTTTTTATTATTTTGGATTTCGCATTATTTTCACACTCACATCCTACCTTAAATATTTGCTGAATCCACGGGTTTGTTCTAGAATCAATTTTGTGGAAGTTAACCAAGTAAAATCTCCCTCTTTATGTTCTACGGACCCTTTGCATAGGTCATTGATTGCAATTATTATAGCCCTATTTTGCCACACGCATTACTTTAAAGATTATTTTATCTCTACTTGTAATTCCTTAGATTTTAGTTTTATCTATTATTTTGTCTTAGTTGTATCTAGAAAATGGCAGACAACAAACTTTACGACATCCTAGGGGTGTCGAGAAATGCTTCTGATGGAGATATAAGAAAGGTTAGTCACGTGATTTTGAATTATATATATATATATTTTAAAAATTGCAAGTAAAAACAGAAATTTGCCTGCTGAAAGTTTGGGTAATTGTGTAGAGTATGGCCAGTTCTGAGTTCTAACTTCGGGCTATTTTTCCTAGCTACTTTTTCTGAGCTGAAATCTATGTGGACGAAGTTTATGGCGATTTCCTATTATATACTCGGGGCCTGGGGCCCTCAGACCATCCTCCCTAAATGATTGAAATCCCAAGATCATCGTAGGCCCATCTTCCTGATGAGCTGTCCCCCAACAATGAGTCTACCCTCAAAATAAGCTAGAATCACATCTGCCCATACAACATTTACCAAAGTTTGTAGGTAGAAATCTAATTGAAGTAGTAAAGATAGGGGTAAATATGTAGATTATCGGCGCGAACGATGGGATGTACTATTTCGTCCGTGTTCCAAAATGTTTCACGTTTTTGGAGTACATTTAAGTTGACGGCTCGTGTGGGGGTAAATACAATGGGGGGACTACACTACGATGATCCTGAGTTTCATTAAATTGGGGGGGGTCTGGGGGGCACAGCCCCCCAGTATATAATCATAATTGTTTATAGAATAATAATTCAAAAAGGACTCAAACGCGCATGAATATTCCGACACGAGTGAACAATAATATTTACATACAAATTTTGATAACACTTCAGATTCGGGGCACACGGTAGATGGCGCTGTTAGTCGGCTTCAATTTTGGACTACAGCATATCTTTTATGATGTCAGACAGTAGCGTCAGATGTGAACTATATCGGCGTAATATTTTTTTGTATACAAGTATATACTGGGGGGCTGCACCCCCCAGACCCCCCCCCCCCAATTGATTGAAACTCAGGATCATC
Source organism: Ceratothoa steindachneri (assembly GCA_963969495.1). NCBI lineage: Eukaryota > Metazoa > Arthropoda > Malacostraca > Isopoda > Cymothoidae > Ceratothoa > Ceratothoa steindachneri. The sequence continues at coordinate 73,941,166 of OZ018329.1, read as the reverse complement.
GCAGGGTGGTCCCCTGCAGTGATATCTCCCCCACGAGCAGTCCCCTTGAATTTACTGGGGTTTTTTTTTCTCCCCAACAGCTTTTTGCTGGCAGAAAAACCTAACCTAATAACAAACAATTCTTACTTTTATAGGTTTCTTGATTAGTTTATGCGCCTCTAGAGAATCTAAAAGTTTTTCGCGATTATACAAAGTAAAGCCAAATTTGAATAACAAAGAAGCACATGGATAGCACGAAAACAGAATAGCGAAAGAAAAACATTTGCAAAACGGGTCCTATTTATAAGCTACGATGTTGCCAGTAAGAAGCTGTTATCATTCGCAGTAAACAAAAAATACGAAAACAAAACAAAAAACAATAAAAGATATCACGAAACCTTAGCTAACTTAGAAAAAAACTATAAACGAGCAGAGCAGAGATATTTAGTAAATAATAGACTAAAAGTTACAAATCACCAAAACAACAAAAAAATATAACGCAGTGATTGTCACATCTGACGCTACCGTCTGACGTCATAAGAGATATGCTGTAGCCCAAAATTGTAGCCGACTAACAGCGCCATCTACCGTGCGCCTCGAATCTGAAGTATTACCCAAATTTTTTGTTTCAGCTGGGCTGCTAATCTACATATTTACCATAGGGTAAACATGTAGATGAGCGGCCCAGCCGGAAAAAAATATTTTGTGTAAATATTATCGTTCACCCGTGTCATTTCTGACGTCATACCCCAACCCCTATTATAATTTGCAAAACGATTAAAGGGGCTTACATGATGTAGTTAAAGCATTGGTAAATATGTAGATTAGCGGCCCGGCTGGAAAAAAAAATTTGTGTGTAAATATTATCTTTCACTCGTGTCGGAATATTCATGCGCGTTTGAGTCCTTTTCAAATTATTATTCTATAAACAATTAGGATTATATACTGGGGCGCTGTGCCCCCCAGACCTTCCCCCAATTTAATGAAACTCAGGATCATCGTAGTGTAGTCCCCTCATTGTGTTTACCCCCACACAAGCCGTCAACTTAAATGTACTCCAAAAACGTGAAACATTTTGGAACACGGACAAAATAGTACGTCCCATCGTTCGCACCGATAATCTACATATTTACCAAAGCATTCACCTCTGTAAATGTCAGAATATTATAAAAATTAGGATTATATACTGGGGGGGGGGCTGGGCCCCCTAGACCCCCCCAATTTAATGAAACTCACGATCATCATAATGCGGTCCACGCATAGTGTTTGACCCGCCCCCCCCACGAGCTGTCCCCTATAAATGTACTCCAAAAACGTGAAACATTTTGGAACACGGACGAAATAGTACATCTTATCGGCCGGGCCGCTCGTCTACATATTTACCAAAGACAAGTGAAAATTGCCACAACAAAAATAAAGGGAAATTTTAAGAACAATTATTTCAACCATAAAATGTATTTGGTAATACTTGAGGTAAATATGTAGATTAACGACTCAAACAATGGGACGTACTATTTCATCTATTCCAAAATGTTTCATGTTTTTTGAGTACTTTTAAGGGGATGGCTTGTGTGGGGGTAAACACAATGGGGGCGGAGGCACACTATGATGATCCTGAGTTTCATTAAATTAGGGGGGGTCTGGGGGTCACAGCCCCCAGTATATAATCCTAATTGTTTATAGAATAATGTCCTAATGTTTACAGAGGTGAATGATTTAACTACACCATGTCAGCGCCTTTAATCATTTTGCGAATTATAATAGGGGTGGGGTCTGATGTCAAAATGATTGATTTGAATTTTTATTTTGTTTTTCACTTAATATCTTTTTATTATCCTCTGACACGGGTGAACGAAAATATTTACCCCAATAGACACTTTCGGCCAAGTTGCTAATCTACATATTTACCCAGGCATTTACTAAATAATAAAGAAGAATGGAAAAAAATAACAAAACAAATGGAAAAAAATAACAAAACAAATACAACGCCGTGATTGGCCCCCCTTTGGAGCTACTGTCTGACTTCATAAGGCCTAGATTTTAGCCCAGAAACAGTGCCCCTAAACTGAAGTATGAGGGTATTAAATATGTTTTCATTTGAAAGAAGGTGTGTGAGGGGAGATATGATTGAGCTTTTTAAAATCTTTTCTGGGATGGATAAATTGGATTTCAGCAAGTTATTTGAGTTAGAAGGTAGTAATAGAACTAGAGGCCACCACTTAAAGATTAAAAAACAGAGGTGCAGACTGGATGTTAGAAAATATTTTTTCACTAACAGAGTGGTGGATTATTGGAATAGTTTGCCACCTGAGACTGTAGACAGCCCAAACTTGAATGTTTTTAAGCGCAGATTGGATGATTATATGGGGATGGAGGGTTAATTTCTTACTTTCGGTATGTGGATATGTTTCTTGACTCATTCCTGTGGATGCAGTTTCTTTTTATTGTATATTTTGAGGGACTTTGATTTTGTTTTTGACTCCTATTGAGGCTTTAAATTATATATTGTAGATGCATGGTTGGACATTCCTATGGATTGTTAAATTGTATATTGTAGATGCATGATCTGACAAAATCCTATGGATTCTTTATGTGGGTGGATTTGATGGATATGGATGACCTTTGATAGGCCCTTGTGGCTTTTGTCATCCGTGAAATTATGTTATGTTATGTCATGTATTTTTCTTATGTTCCTAGGTGTCAGAAACACATTCATTCAAAGTATTCTCAAACCTGTGATGCGGGGTGCCTCAAGGCTGTCTCCTAGGTCCCCTCCTCTTTATAATGTTTGTTAATTATTTAGGTGCCAACTTATCATGCAAATACATGCTATTTGCAGACGATCTAAAATTATATATTCACCACCCTATGCCTTCCCTACACCCAGTCTCCACGGTACTACGAAACAATGTAAATATTTGATCTGCTACGGCTTCCTCCTGGGGCCTTAAGTTTTCATCCAACAAATGTGCCCACCTCAAATACCAGCGTGGTATTAACCCTCCTATCCATGACACCTATCAAATTTATAGGAATGACTTGCCTACCGTTGATTACTACAAGGACTTAGGTGTGTCGGTGGACTCCAAATTAAGGTTCCATTCTCACATCAGAGAAATGGCTAACAAAACAAGTGAAGTGGCTTCAAACCTTCTCAAGTTCACAGTATCTCCGATATCAGATCAATAATAGACTGCCTCTGTCATCTGGAATACCGGTTTCATCGGAGATCTTCACCTGCTTGAATCTGTACATAGACGATGGACCAAGCAAACATCCAACCTCTAATACTTACCCTACCCAGACAGACTGACTAACCTAAATCTTTTTACAATTAAAGGCTGGCTCTTGAGGACCGACCTAATCCAATGCTTTAAAATATTTAATAACTTAAACCCCATGACTTTGATTTTGTCTTTCCCTGGTGATGGTGCTTTTTGTGGGTGGGTTTTGACAGAGGCGGATGACCTTTGATAGGCCCTTGTGGCTTTTATCACCTGTGAAATTATGTTATGTTATTTTATCAGGGGCTGAGGGGCCATCCTTATAAAATATATGGGTAAACCTGAAGATACACGGTGCAACCGAAAAAGTGTAATTTTTTTCACCTGAAATCTAACGACACCGTTACGTTTATGTTTCGTTCACCCATGCATGAATATTCATGCACGTTTGAATCCTAGTCCAAATATACCCAGTGTAATTTTTGTAAAAAAAATGCCCGAAAGTAACCAAACAAAAAGCGCTGTTCACTTACTTTATTGCAATGTGTATACTTCTGAAATAACATATAATTTCACGAATGACAAAAGCCACAAGGCCCTATCAAAGGTCATCCACATCTGTTAAAACCCACCTACAAAATGCATCCATAGGATTGTGTCAGATCATTTATCTACAATATACAATTCAAACCATACACAGGAATGTTTAAAAAACAAAAAGCATAATCATCAAGACTCGTCAAAATCCAAATCAATCGTAATATACAATAATAAAAAACTGCCTCTACAGGAATGAGTCCAGAATACCCCATAAAATCATCTAATCTGCATTTGAATACATTCAAGTTTGGACTGTCTACCATCTCAGATGGCAAACTATTCCAGTAATCTACCACTCTATTGGTGAAAAAATATTTTCTAACATCCAACCTGCACCTCTCTTTTTTACTACCTTCCAACTCAAATAACTTGCTAAAATCTAACTTATCCATCCCAGAAGAAATTTTAAAAAGCTCAATCATATCTGCCCTCACAGATCTTCTCTCAAATGAGAACATATCCTCAGTCTATCTTCATATTCAAGGTGCTTCAGGGAAGGTATTATTTTTGTTGCCCTCCTTTGTACTGACTCCATCATGTTGTCATGTCTAAACATGCTGGAGTCAGTACAAATAGCAGCGAGGAAAGTGTGGAATCTTTCTTTAATTCCTGTTTTGGTATAAGGGAATTTTATTCAGAGCTGATTTTTTAAAAAATAATGGTGATTGCATGGTATCTTTTGTTAATTCCCATTAAAAAAAAAAGGTGATTGCATGGTATCTTTCATTAATTCCCGTTTAAAAAAAAAAATGGCGATTGCTGGCGCCAGTTTTGTTTTTGCACATCTAAATTCATAATTATCTCTGACTGCTAATGCCTGACCACATACTTCACAATCGATTGTAACTTTAATCAAATTATGCTCAGCAAAAAATGTTAATAACTTTTCTTGATCGGAAAATAAACCCTAAAGTTCGATAATAGACGAAGGGCAACTTATAGACAACAAATGCATGTTGAAACTGAAATTGCTGCATAAAAGTCATCTCTCCTCCACCCAAAAGCTTCCACAAAAACTAGTTCCTTTAAAAGATCTAGCTAAGTATATTTAAATGTATAAAAAAGGTAATATAAATAGCAAAATGGGGAAAATATATTGACATAAAAATGAATACAAAAGAGGATAATAAAAAGACATTAAGTGAAAAACAAAATAAAAGTTCATTATTCATTCATTTCTAACATTAACATCAGACCCCCCCCCCCTCCCTCATTATAATTCGCAGAAATGATTTGGTTAAATAAAAATGTTTGAACATTATTTTATAAACAATTATGATTATATACTGGGGGGCTGTGTCCCCCAGACCTCTCTCCCAATTGATTGAAACTCAGGATCATCATAGGAGGTTTCCCTGCAGTGATATCTCCCCCATGAGCAGTCCCCTTGAATTTATTCAAAAAAGGTGAAACATTGGAACAAGGCTGAAATATTTTGCATCCCATCAGTTGCACTGTAGATCTTCAGGTTTACCAATATAAGTCCTTTACATGACCACTGAGGCAAGGAAGAGATTTTTCTCATACAGTCATAAAAACATGGAATGCCCTCCCCCGTGATATTGTCACCTCAACCTCTCTCAATATGTTCAAAGCCAAGCTCTCACAACATCTGCACAACACACTCTTCGACCCCTAAAAGACTTTCCCTCATCCCCAGTCCTACCACTGTTACCTCCCCTAGCCATTGGCCTAATTTATGTACCTAATGAATGATCAACATTAATTGTCAAAAGCACTAGTGATCACATGGAAATTATAACTCAACTCATTGCTGGACACAATATACCAGTCAATAAGGTACTTTTTATAGCATAATCCAAATTAAATCTGACTGGCGTGTCCAATTAATATACTGGGCTGACTAGTCGATAGCGCCATGCGCTGCCATTGTGTAGCCCTACCAGGTGAGTAAACATTCATTACTGCCACAATTCACTTTCTGTATAAAAGGTTTGCTTTATTTATAAATAATTTAATTCAATCCAATTTCCGAGAGTATGCATATCTTTCTTTTGGCAGTGTATAAAAAACCCCCCATTGTTTGGAGCATCTAACAATGTCTGGTAACTGCATTTGAATATTAACCCTAAGGTGACTATTTTTCAAATTGGTCTTTACTATCATTTAATAGTAGAGGGTTGTACCCACCATACTTCCAGCTATTTATATTAACTTTTAATATATATATAATTTGAAAGCCTAACATTAGGCTTGAATTGGAAGTGAATTGCGGTGGTATTAAATATCATATTCGTTTTCTTGGCAGGTAGAAATATATTTTAATAACTTGAAATTATTAGTAGGGATGTTCTTAAAATTTATTTCGCTAATTATTGTCCACCAAATTATATTTATGCTGCTATAAAGTAAAAGGTAAAATTATACATTAGTTAAATATGGGTATATAAATTGAGACGATGATGGGCTGTCATTCCCAGGGTTTTAGAGCCTTCTAATTAATAAACGTTCTCAGCTCATCAAATTACATAGGAATACCCATTTTTTATGCAATCCTGATGAAATTACGTTTATCGATACTTTGAACATAAGGATGAGAGTGACCTCACCAGCAGACATCTGAAAACTACAAGAGGACCTTGATGCAGTATATAACTGGGTAAACTCCAATATGATGTTCGCTGAGGACAAATTTGAGGCACTCTGATGCACCCCCCAGGAGGCAATCAGATGTCAGCATGCCGGTAAAACAAGATCCATACTCTGCAAGCTTCCCTGCTTGCGCGTTCCTATAAAGTTTTATCCATTTACCAATATATTTCACTTAACTTGTTTTACTACTTGTTCTTTAAAGCAAGGGGGGGGTTATGGGGGAGCTATGCCCCCCATATTGGAACCCATAGCATAGCTCAAAATTGGCTTCCAGTAAACAAACACAATAAAACATTAGGTAAATAAAGCTCAAGTAGTAAAACAACAGTTCATGAGGCAGTTAGGTGAAACATTGGGAAATGGCAAAATATTATGGGAACACGAGCGAGGAAGCTCGTGGGGTATAAATCTTCAGTTTTACCCAACATGCCTCATGAATGAAGAGGAACAAGAAATAAAAGCCCTAGGAGTTCACCTATCAGAAAACAGAAGACTTCCATATACACATTTGAGAAACCCTTAAAAAAGCTAACAGAATAGTAGGGTGGGTACTTAGAACAACCCATCCTTGACTACTATAGCCAGCTCTGGTTGCCATATAAAACATCAGAAATCCAGGCCCTAGAAGCAATCCAATGCTCCTTCACGAGATGAATAGAGGGACTCCAAGATCTAGACTATTGGCACAGGCTCAAAAGAAGGAAGAGATACCTACATAATAATATATGTATGGAAAATCCTTGAGCAACTAGTGCCAAATCCATCTGACACTGCTGGCATAATGTCGCCACTCTAACTGTACTGGATGACAATGCATAAGAAGAACAGTGCCTAGTCGAGCCCACAGTAGAGTCAGACACTACTAACAGTCAGTTTTACTGCCACTGGAGCTAAATTATTTAACAGCCTATCAAAGGTGCTGAGAGACCTCACAAGATGTACAGTACTGCAATTTAAAGTTAAACTGGACAAATTCCAAGAGGATATCCCTGATGAGCTGCCTGTCCTGGAAAGGAGTAATAGGGAATTTAGCTATGAAATGGATGGGTATTGGCTGAATTCACTTGAAGATAAGAAGGACTTAGGCATAGTAGTAGATAGATCACTGAATTTTTCAAAGCAGTGTATTGAGGGAAAAAATAGAATAAATAGGGTACTAGGATATATTAGGAGGAAGGTTGGCTACATGAGTAAAGAGGTTATCCATAAACTCTAAAACTTGTATGTCAGGCCACATTTAGAGTACTGTATACAAGCATGGTCACCACATTTTAGACATGACATGAACGTTCTAGAGTCAGTACAAAGGAGGGCAACAAAAATAATACCTTCCCTGAAGCACCTCGAATATGGAGATAGACTGAGGGTATTAAATATGTTCTCATTTGAAAGATGTGCTAAGAGAGATATGATTGAGCTTTTTAAAATCTCTTCTGGGATGGATAAGTTGGATTTTAGCAAGTTATTTGAGTAGGGAAGGTAGTAATAAGACTAGGGGTCACCACTTAAGAATTAAAAAATGGAGGTGCAAGTTGGATGTTAGAAACTATATTTTTACCAATAGAGAGAGGTAGATTACTGGAATAGTTTGCCATCTGAGACAGTCCAAACTTGAATGTTTTCAAATGCAGATTAGATGATTATATGGGAAGAGAGGGTATTCTGGACTCATTCCTGTGGAGGCAGTTTTTTATTATTGTATATTATGATTGATTTTGATGATTCTTTTGTTTCTGACATTCTTGTGGATGGTTCTAATTGTATATTGTAGATGCATGATCTGACACAATCCTATGGATGCATTTTGTGGGTGGGTTTTGACAGATGCAGTTGACCTTTGATAGGCCATTGTGGCTTTTGTCATCCATGAAATCATGTTATGTTGTGATACACACATAACCTAATTTCACCAATGACAAGTCATCTGCATCTGTCGAAACCTGTCCACGAATTGGATCCATAGGATTGTATTAGATTACGTATCTGTAATATAAAATTAAAACCATCCCCTGGAATGCGTCAAAAACAAAAAGTATCATCATCAAGGCTTGCCAAAATCCAAATCACCCATAACACTAGGCAACAAATTTTAACCTTTTGTTTGTTACAGACATGTGAATAAGTGTTTCTAATTTGTTGAGGGTGCTGAATCTGAAATGGAAAACCAAAATTCTCTATCATGTTTAGATTTTGTGTAATGACCCCCCTTCCTTTTCGTTATTTGTTTTGCTTAATAAATAAAAAAATCTTTTTAGTTTGTAATTTTTAAATTTTTAAGCAAATATATTTTAAAAGTGGGGGACCTTCCTTTATTTATTCTGGCTTAGGACAGACAGTGTACATCACTGGTGAAGTTATCCCCCCTCCCTCCCAAGTTAGATTTTATTGTATTGATTAAGTTTGTTATGCACTTAAAGTTTAAAGATATTTTGCTCTAGCTTTCTCATCTTTCTTTTGTGAGACATCAAAGTTTGTTTTTGTAAAGACCAGCAATAATCCCCCATCATATTTGGATTAAATTTTCCTTGGTACCTTGTCTCCATAACCAAAATTTGTTGATGAAAACGTTCACCATGTTCATCGCTAACTGCTCCCAGATTTTCAGGAAAAATATCGAGATGAGAATGCAGAAATTGCATTTTAAGTGACATTCTACATCCTATCTTTTCATAGGCTTCCAGCATATTGTTTACTATTTCTCAGTAATTTGGAGATTTAAAATTGCCGAGAAAGTTTTCAGTGATTTACACAAAGGATGTCCATGTTTTGCGTTCCTTTTCATTGAGACAAAGTGAAGGAATCATTGCAAACAACTCTGCAAATTTGTGAAAACTCCTCTTCTATTTTTGCATCAGTTAATGATCCTTTGATTTTGTTTTTCAAATATTGAAAGCCTTACTTCTTCGATCCATACCCTTTACAAACATACCCTTTACAAAATTTTTCATTAACCATAATTTAATGTGAAGAGGTGGAAGATGAACTTTTTGGGGATCTACTAGAGCATCATCATGCTTAACATTGTTTGCCAACAATGTGTTCTTCTCTGGCTGGCCATTCTTACTTTTTATAGTGATTTTTATCATCTCTGCTATCCCATAGACATAAAAAGCATGTGTACTTTGTGTATCCCAACTGTAACCCAAGAAGAAGTCATACAACTTTGAAATCACAACAGATGCTCGTCATGCTCCTTGTACTCAATAAGTTTCAGCAATAGTTGCATTGATGAATGTTTCTTGAAGACCTGTAGCATGGGCTACAGGAATTGCAGATTTTTCATTCCCATTGTGCAGCAGAACAGCTTTAAGACTTACCTTACTAGAGTCAATGAAATGTCTCCACTCATTGGGATCATAGTCACAGCCAATTTTCTGCATCAAGCCATTAATATTGTTGCAGTAACATACAGTATTTTCTTGTGAATAAAATTTTGATAACTTCTGGTGACGATCTCAAAAGAAAGATACCCTGATATCTAGAAGATTTCTTTTTTGTAATCTGGATTCAAGTAACTCAGCCTTTTCTTTATTCATATATAAATCTCGTTCCAAGTCATTTAAACTTTGTTGGCAAAATAAATTTGGTTCTGTATCTTGATCAATTGCAACATATGTTTGATCCTCTTCAATTTTTCCAGAAATCAATGTAGAATCATCATCTGAACAAAAATATTCACTTATTGTAGTAGGTGGCTTCGGTACTGGAGTAGATTCATCATGTAGTGCCAGTTTCAACGCTGATGGGCAGTTTTGATAAACAATTTTAGATTTGTTTTTCTTTGAAAATCCAGCCACATTTGTTAGGCAGAAATAACAATCATAAAAGCCATTTGAGGGCTCACACCATATCATGGGAACAGCAAATGGCATTGCCTTCCACTTCCCATTTAACCAAGTTGTCAACATTGTGTTGCACTGTGTGCAGCAAATATGAGGGGCCCAATCTTTATCCTGGTCCCCTACTTTATATATATTAGAAATGTTAATATATATTAAATATATATATATATATATATTATTTATTAATATATATATATATATATATTAAAAATTGCATATTGGTACAATATTGAGCAAAAGTGTGAAATAGCTTGAAAAGGAAAATTCAAATTACATAAAAACTAGACGTGATATGCAACTTCTAAAGACAGATTTGTAATCAGCGCCTAAAAATCCTCTACAATCACCTATTTTCTACTCTAACAAAAATTGTGTTACACAATGTAATATATAAAAAAACAAAAAACAAATTGCATCCACAGGAATTAGTCCTGAATAACCCCCACTCACCAAAAGAAGTTAACCCACATTCCCCATATAATGATCTAATCTGCATTTGAAAACATTCAAATTTGGACTGACTACTGTCTCAGATGCCAAACTATTCCAGTAATCTACCACTCTATTGGTGAAAAAAATATTTTCTAACATCTAACCTGCAACTCTGTTTTTTAATTTTTAAGTGGTGACCCCTAGTCCTATTACTGCCTTCCAACTCAAATAACATGCTAAAATCCAACTTATCCATCCCAGTTCAATCATATCTCCCCTCACACACCCCTTTTCAAATGAGAATATATTTAGTACCCTCATTCCATCTTCATATTCAAGGTGCTTCAGAGAAGGTATTATTTTTGTTGACCTCCTTTGTACCGACTAGCAGGTTAATAATATCATGTCAAAAAAATGTGGTGACCATGATTTATACATTACTCTAAATTTGGAGTGACATACGAGTTGTAGAGTTTAAGGATGGATAACCTTTACTCTTGAAGCTAACATTTGAATCTCTTAATGTATCATAGCACCCTATTTGATCTATTTTTTGCCCCCATACACTGTTTTGAAAACTTAAGTGACCTATCTACTACTATGCTTAAGTCCTCATCCTCAACTGAATTGAGCCAATGCCCATCCATTTCATAGCTAAATTTCTTATTCCTTTCCATGTTAATAACTACATTTTTTAAGGTTAAAAGTCATCTGCCACTTCTGAGCTCAAGCTATTTTCGGCGACTTATGCCCAAGTGGGCAGTTGCCAGATGGGCTCTATAAAATTTTGAAAAAAATGAAAATGAGCCCAAGCTAACAACTTATTTAAGCCACTCAGCACTTTAAAGCTACTCTCAACTTCTTTTGCTACAGCTGCCAATTTAGTGTCATCAGTGAAATTGACACTTTGCTATTTGCATCATCCCTGAGTTATGCCACTGATTATGTCCCTCCATTGTGACCTCACCCCATTCAGTACAACACTCTGTTTCCTGTCTTTCAGCCATTCAGCTATCCAATTCAAAACTTTACCACATATCCCATCTATTTTTAATTTGTAAACTAGTCTCCTATTTGGAACTTTAACAAAAGCTTTGCTAAAATCTAAGTAAATTACATTAACATTATCTCCCTTATCTAATTGTTTAGTTACATAATCCATAAAATCCATTAAATTTGTTAAACATGATCTACCTCTTCTAAACCCATGCTGAGCATCATTTATTAACCCACCACACTCTAGATGGTCAGAAATCCCCTTAACTATCTTAAGAATTTTATAAACTATAGAAGTTAGTCTTACTGGTCTAAAGTTATTCACATCCTCTTTACTCCCCTTCTTAAAAATGGGAACTACATTCGCTAATTTCTAATCATTAGGTATTTTTCCAAACTCTAGTGATCTAGTATATATCTTCTCAAGAGCTACTGCAATACTATCTACAACTTCTTTGAGTAACCTAATTTAAAATGAATTTTGTCTAGGCCAGATGCCTTACTACTATTTAACTCTACTATAAGCCCTTTAATTATTTTCCTGTTCACATTAATGATTTTCAACACTACTTCCCTTGACCTAGAATTATCATCAATTAATCTATCTGGATTCTCTTGTGTAAATACTGAAGAAAAATGATCATTAAGAACCTCTACTATTTCCTCATCAGATTCTTTCAAAACACCTTTATATCTAATAGGCCCTATTATATCACTTAGATTTGTTATTGATTCTATAATAGCTAAATATTTTCTTGGGATCTTTATTATTATTTTGAGCTAAATTAATTTCTGCTGCCCTTTTACTCTTCTTAATAATCTTATTTAGCTAATTTCTGGTTGACCTATAATAATTTAAATTGTCAAAAGTACTTTCTCCCTGTAATCTCTGGTATGCCCTTTTTTTCTCAGAAATTTTCCTAGCCATCTCCTGATTCCACCACAATGTCTTAATAACCTTCATTGGGATACACCTCCCTGGACTATGTTTAGTATAGTCTTAAAAGTGTCCCACATCTCATAAGTATTCTTCCCCCTGAATTCTATATCCCACTTAATCTGATTTAGCAAGTTTCATAATTTATCGTAATCTCCCATATAAAAATTTGGAGTTTGTTGATGTTCTACCTTTCACTATTCCCAAGTTAAAACTAAGTATCTGATGATCACTATTTCCCAATGCTTTCCCAACAGTCAATTCCTGAACAAAGTGATCATCATTTGAAAGAACCAGATGTAATATATTGGGTTATGGCGTGCCATAGGAAAGGTACTCCGACCTAAGTCAAGGACCCCTTGTAATTGTTTTTCAAGAGCAACTGTGTATGCACGGCTCTATTTTGCATAGGTTATATGAAAAACCAGCCTCTACCAGGATTTGAAGCCATAAACCACATGTGGATGTTTCACTGAGCCACAATGGATAAAAAGAAATGCAAACTAATATCGGTTAAGAGCTATATGAAAAGACATGCTGATACAATTGGTCAGAGGTCTTTTCCATGCCCAGCCATTCACACTTTAGTAGTAGGTAATATTTTTAATTCAAAAGAATCCAATGTAACAGGCATGAGTTGTGCTACTCGTATTATGCCTTATTAAACTCATGAGGGTCTTAGCATTAGGCTGAATAATTTTGAATTTAAAATGTTACCAACTACACTATAGACAGGGAGACATGTAAAAGAATTGACTAATTGTATCCTTACCCATAGCTCTTAACCAATATCAGGTTGCATTTCCTCTTGCCTATCGGCTCATTGGTTGCTGGTTCAAATTCTGGTTGAGGTTGATTTTTTATTATTTAAGATTTTAATAACTTAAATATTATTTCCTTCCTTACCTACAGAAAATATTATTTCTTTCCTTACCTGTCTTCTGCTCAGCTCAATATTCTCTACTATATTTTCTGCATTATATGGTTTAGCCTTTTTATAAATGTAGCTTAAAAATTTGCTATCTTAGACAATTATTTTTATTTTACAGCAATATCGAAAGCTAGCAAAAGAGTACCACCCTGATAAAAATCCTGCAGCTGGTGACAGGTTTAAGGAAATTTCCTTTGCCTATGAAATTCTCTCAGATCCCAAGAAAAGGGAGCTTTATGACCGAGTTGGATTACAGGGGTTACAGGTAAGTTGTGAACATGTTTGTGATTTTAAAATTTTATTTTTAATGGGTAGGGCTGTTGGAGACCCTATCCACTCATGCTGATAGTGATGTTGATGTTTACCAACTCTGCTTTGTGTGAAAGGGGTTGAGGATGATTTTGATATTTGTGTTAACTGAATATTTTTTATTGAAGGAAGGTGGGGGTGATGGTGGCTTCAGTTTTGGTGAAGACCTGTTCAGTACACTATTTGGTGGTGGCGGTGGCATGCCATTTGGTGGACTCTTTGGAGGTATGGCAGGACCAAGAAGGGGTCCAAAAAAGGGGGAAAGTACGATTCATAGGCTCAAGTAAGTGTGAATTAACAAATTGTATTTTGGGGATTTGTTGGCATTTAGAGCAATGATGTCTGAATTTTTTAAAATTTCATTCTTTATTTCCAGATGAAAACAATAGTTTTAAACAACTATTGTCATTTCATTTGGGGTTTCTTTTATTATTAGCTAATGGTATAATTGATTTAGTATTTTTCTCATTTTGTGAATGCTTGTCAATCCTGAATTATATTTTGTTACAAAATATAAGTTGTAAATTTCAAATTGTTTTGAGAGCTAGTGTGTTTAGTGCTTCTTGTGCCATTTTCAGTCTGTGTACAGTCTTAAAATATTTCATCTTGGACTGTGAACACCAGTGGTTTATCTATATAAAAAAAAACATTTGTAGAGGATGACACTTGCAGAAGACCAATAAAACCATTTTTATGCTGTCACAGACCACCATGCAATAGGTTAAACAATAGCTTATTTCTGCCTTATTATTATTTGTGTGTGTATTGATCCCCTTTTAATGAGACTATTTCAATATTTCGATTCTGTATTCAGATATGAAATATTTGCACTTAATCTCTGCAGCCCCTAAAGCACATAATTTAAACAGGCCTGGTTTGTAACAGTATAGTATTCAAGGACTCCCTATTCCCCCTTAACACATTGATCATAAGCTTGGTCATATATGGTACACTAGTAGTCTCAAATAATTGATTCCTAGTGGGTTTTTTTTTAGGTATTGCTTCTAAGGCATTAACATGTAAGGGCATTGTTCAGAACATCTAATACCTGTATAAATTACTCCTCTGGGTGCTAATGTGGCGTCTCTCATGGTCAAGCTACTACTCGGGTTATGTATCTTCCCCATATTTTCACTTTGACTCGAACCCTTTCAAAATGGTTAGAATTACCATTTGTTGAGTCTCCACTCAAACATTAAGGAATGCTGCTGCTACACAGTCTTTTCCAGAGGGCCTCATTAGGTAGAGAGATGGGTGAGGAAATAACAGGATAGGATGAGATGGACAAGGTTTTTGCATCGGTGGACTTTGTTGGCATTTGGAGCAGTGATGTCAAACCTGGCAGCACTCAGGAATGCCACCACAGTGAGCGGTCTTATCCAGGGGTCTCCAAGTGAGGTAACATAATAGTAGGTTCTGAGGTGAGGACCAGATGAGTGGTGTCATCTGTCAGTTTGCAGTTAAAGAGGAGTGTGTGTGTCAGTGTCTTAGTCTGTTTTTGTATTTGTGTGTGAAATGTTGAAGTAAGGTGTTGTATCAGTATGAGGTTTGTGGGAGGGGATTGGTGAATGGTTATTGTACTGGAGTTGGTAGTAGTGTGCTGTGGGTCCTTTTTTTAGTCTGGATGTGTTAGGGAAAAAAGAACAAAGGTCATGTTGTGATTGGCTCTGTGAATGATGTAATAAGCTAACTGCACCCGCAGGGTTGGTCCAGCGCATTAACCAATAAATAGGTGACGAGTTCCCTCAGAAATCTTAGATTTTGTCTATTCTTGCTTGGATCAAACTTGCTACTTTGGCGTTAAAATTCTAATGCTGTATCCATTAGGCTCTTGAGTGAGGGTATGCCAACTGAAAAAATTGCTTTGTGGGAATATTAAAGGCTCCCATATAGGCATATAATATAATAATGCTCTTTTATACATAATTGTTTCTTTGTCATTTTTTTTATAGTATTTGGCATTGCATTCATAGTTTATTTCTTTAATAGTACTGTTCTTTGCCTTTCATTTTCCTTTTAAGAAAGCTTCAGTTTGTATTGTCCGCCTTATAAATTTTTTTTTCAGCATACACTCATCCAACCCCTATAGTTTTATATTTTTCATAATTCATGTTCTTCTCCTTGACCTTGCTTTTTACTTTTCAATTATTTGCTCTTCTAATGAAGAATATCAATACCATTCTCATTTCTTAACAAATATGTTCGCTCTATATTTATTTACTTTGTTATTCATACTTTTATTTTGACTTATACCTCACTTGACCAAATCTTTTATTTTAGTCTTGCTACCCCTAATGATCTTTTCTAGCACCAGTACATTCTTGCATATGCTGCTCTTAAGTCTTCTACTTTTTTCTGCCAAGAGATTGACATATTCTTGCCATTTCAGGGTGACGTTGGAAGAATTATATAATGGGAAAACATCTAAATTGCAATTGTCAAAGAATGTTATCTGTGTAGACTGTCATGGGTAAGTTTTTGCTTTCATAAATGTACACCATAAGCCTGTGTAGCATAAAATAACACAATTCACTGGATGACAAAAGCCACAAAAAGTAAACTGATAATCATCAGTTATTTGCCACCCTATTTCTCTCCCCTCTATTTTTTCATATTGCAATTTGACCTACAAAATCCTTGATTGCCATGTTGTCTTTTTCCATTTGACCAACTCAAGAATATAAATGTATTTTCTGAATTATTGTTCCACTTAGACTCAAAAGTCTGATTCCTAAGTTTCAAGCAACCCCCCCCCCCCCCCGGCCCCTCTCTCCAATCAAAATGATTGGCCACCATGTTTGCTATTGGCTGTGGCATATTTATATCAAACTGGGCTAGGTGATCTCCAGACTCAAAAAGAATTGCAGGTTACTCTAAAAGATCCACTCAAGGCTAGTTCAAGAAAGGAGAGAGTATGGGAGCCAGAGGTGAAACACATGTAACAGGGAGAGAGGATATCAATGGTTACTGCTTTCACATATAGGGAAAAAAAAGAATTGTGCAGACTAATCCATATGAGCTCTTGCAAAGTACCTTATATAAAAGAGTAATCATTTTGAATTAAAAGATATATTTAACTTGGTCCTGAGAACCTTATTCACCTTTTGTGTAGCTACAGAGCTTTTGAAAAACCAGCACTCATGTTTGACACCTAAATTCTTTTGCATCACGTCACACTATTTGTCCATGTTGAATTGTATGTGTCATCTTTGTAATTAGTTGAGTAATCCATTCATCTTTTTGTATGTTGTTATTTGTAGCTCCCTGGCATCTCTGCTTTGAAGGCTGTACACCCCACCACTCTCGGGGCATTGGAATCTCCGCATCCCCCTGATTCGCGATATCCGTGACGCCACGGTTATTGCGAGCCGGGCAGATGTCGAGATTATCTTCTGCTGGGTTCCTGCTGGACATGTAGGAATTGCGGGGAATGAGGGCGCCAAAGAGTCCGCGAGGACTCTGTGACCGGACCAGCGTTTCGCTCTTCCTCACACTGACTACATGGCAGGAATACAGGCAGCTCTTCGGACTGCTTGGCAAAGAAGATGGGAGACGGTCGAGAACTTAAAGTTGCGTGCCATTGCGCTGCGACTGTTCCCATGGACCTATCCCCCAATGCCGCCGCGGCTTCAGGTTGCTTTCTGTCATCTCCGAATCGGACACACTCGTGTGACTCATCGCTATTTGATGGAGCGCTCGCCTGCGCCCTATTGCGACGACTGCGTCGTCCCCCAGACTGTTCGGCACATTCTTGTCGAATGTCCCAGTCTGGGTGATCTTCGCGCACGATACCTGTCCCGGTACCAGGATGGGCGGGGTCGCTACCGCCTGTCCCTTGTACTCGGGACAGATTCGTGCACATTGACTTGTGGACTTGTTGTCTATTTGGGGGAAGCTGGCCTTCTCCCTTTCATTTAACTAGGTTTAGTTGTTTTTATTTTTTTTTATTGTTGTTTCCTGTTCAAATTTTTTAAAGTAGCCTAGAACTAGGCTGTTTGTTTACGGTGACTTATGCCTAAGTGGGCAGTCACCAGATAGCCCCTTTAAAAAAAAAAATCCTGAAGGACAAGGTTAGAGGGGAGGGAAGCTGGTGCATGCTGGGGGAATTTTCTAGCCCCCTCCCTATTTGCTAGAGGCCCATGCAACAGCTAGGAAGTAGAAGTTCTACTGCTACATATCCTCACATGGCATACATCCTAGCGGGATGGTCCCACTGCAGGGTTGCACACAGTTGGTCAGTAATGTCATATTCACATAGGAATGACCGACCACTGCAACTTTTTCCTCTTGCCATACAGGGGAAAAAAAATCTTGCCTGCAGGGCATGCTTTTTCTAAGCTTTGTCTTGTATTTTTTCCCTAGTACTTAGTACGCAGTTTTCAGTGCCCATGGTTTTCCAGCCAGTCTTCAATCCATTCTAGTGCACTGTCCCCTATTCCATGTGCATTTAGCTTTATCAAATGTTTTGTGGAAATGAAATAAAACTAAATCTATCTTTTTCTTAATATTAAAACTAATTTCACTTTCATTTGTCAATATTTAAATGTGTAGTCTTCATCGAGATTCATGTTTGGTATTTTAGGTGTTATTTGTATTCAGTAAAAACATCTGGACACTCATATTGGCTAATGATTATATTTACATATCCTCAATGGACAAATCAATACTCTCATCTCCACCATAAAATTGGATAAAATAGCTTAAAATTATCAACCACAAAACAAACTGCCCAACTATGTCAAACAATAAAAAATATATATGTACACCAAAACATTCCTAAAAAATTAGCCTCTTTCCACCAGAGAGCAGTATTCCTAGCCCAACTGAACAATGCCCACCCACTGCAAAATCAACCAATTATCCACAGGTTGTGAAAATAGGAAAACACTCAAAATAATCTGCAAATTACTCCTAATGTCTCTTATCTCCTCTAATCCCCATATCCCCAAGACACCACACTCACCATCAAATCACCCCCAAAAATTGTAAGCTGAAGGCCTAGACCACATCTTGAATATCTTGTAACAAAGCAAATGCACTAACAATGTTCTTGACTCAAAATAACGTCAAACTTTGGAGACCTTGGCCCAGGAAATCATTCTTTGAGTTGAATAGAGAATTGTGGGCAATAATCAAACTGGTGGTTGAACCCATCCAAATGTGAGCAGTTGTGCATACTTATTGAACAAAAATGGAGCAATATTCAAGATATCACAAATTTGGCATACCATAAAAAATTGAAGTAATCCTGAGGACAAGTGGACATCACTGTAAATATTGACTGGGCACATCAATTGACTATAAATGGGTTTGAGTTCTAATATTTTTTATATGCAACATTTGATTAGTTGTATTAATTTTTTATATAACAAAAATATATTAGTTCAGACTCTTTGGTGCCCTCATTCCCCGCAATTCCTACATGTCCAGGAACACAGCAGAAGATAATCTCCACATCGTGGGTTCACGATATCCGTGACGCCACGGTTTTAGCAAGCCAGGCGGATGTCAAAATTATCTTCTGCTTGGTTCCTGGACATGTAGGAATTGCGGGGAATGAGGGCGCCAAAGAGTCTGCGAGGACTCTGCGACCGGATCAGCGTTTCGCTCTTGCTCACACCGACTACATGGCAGGAATACGGGCAGCTCTTCGGACTGCTTGGCAAAGAAAATGGGAGACGGTCGAAGGCAACTTAAGGTTGCGTGCCATTGCGCCGCGACTGTTCCCATGGACTTATCCCCCAATGCCGCGGCGGCTTCAGGTTGCTTTCTGTCGTCTCCGAATCGGACACACTCGTGTGACTCATCGCTATTTGATGGAGCGCTCGCCTGCGCCCTATTGCAACGACTGCGTCGTCCCCCAGACTGTTCGGCACATTCGTATTGAATGTCCCAGTCTGGGGATCTTCACGCACGTTACCTGTCCCGGTACCGGGATGGGTGGGGTCGCTACCGCCTGTCCGACGGTTTCGTGCACACCGACCTGTGGACTTTTAGATTTTTTGGAGGAGGCTGGCCTTCTCCCCTTTATTTAAATAGTTGGGTGTTTTTTTGTTGTTTTTTCTTATTTTAGTAGGTCGCATGTTCCTGCGCCGGGGAGAGATGGACCTCCCTCCGATGCCTGAGCTTGCTTTCTGCTTATTACCTTTATCTTTGTTTTATTTTATTGATATTTTTTTATGTTTTTTTTGCATCCTCTTTTAAAGATGCCTAATTTTAGGCAATGTTGAATACTGTGACTATTGCCCAAGTAGGCAGTTACCAGATGAGCTCTTAAAAAAAAAAAGAAGAAAACTGTTGGCCATGACTATAATAGAAATGAAACTATTGATTAGACAATTTTGTAGAGATAGAATAAATAAGCGGTGTGATAAAAAATTTTCACAATGAATAATTATACAGGTTCTTCCTTCACCTTATAGTGACTGTAAAAAAGAGATTACATAAACTATCTCACACCTTGGTCATAATCCCTCTATTTTACTTGTTAATTATTGGTAAAATGAAATTGAATGGCAATACCATGCCTTTAAAATGCTGCAAAGTACTGAATTGAAATTGCAAACATTAAGTTCCTAGGAATTTGCAGGAATCATTGGACATTTTTCTATAATTGATTTTTTTGTCCTCCCACTTTTCCCTGTTACTAATGTTTCATTATTAACAGCTTGGGAGGGAAAGCCGGTGCCTTGCAGTCATGTCGAGTTTGCAATGGACGAGGGATTAAGGTGACTATTCAGCAACTTGGTCCAGGGATGGTTCAGAAGATGCAGACCAGGTGTCATGAATGCAATGGAGAAGGTATGCATGATATAGCATTCATATCAGTATTGAGTATCATATTTGACTTAATGGGTTCAGAAGAAGGTTGGCTTTTCTTTTTCCCTTAAATGTTTCAATTACAGTTACATAATTTGTTATATGATGAGTATTGAGGTACAAAAGATTGATGGGTGCTGTTAATGTTGGTCTAGTAGCTTAGAGTAATTGCAAAATATTCATTGAAGGGATTAATTGGATTTGCATGTGGAGATTTAGTAAATGCAGGAAAGAAAAAATTGCCTTCTCAGTGGGGATGAGTTTAATGTGAGATTCAAGCCATAGTTCTCTACAATGTATGGCAAACACCATGAAGGTAACCCAAATTGGGACTCCGTCCACAAACTTACCACATCCAATGTGGCTTGGGTGAAATATGAAGCAGTTTTTTTTACTCAACCAAGCCATATTCCAATGCAAGAAAGATTAATGTAATATATGGGGTAAATATTGGATGGTGGTGTTACCCTAGCTTCAAGGGTCCTCCTATGGTGGAACTTTCACCCCCCCCCCCCACACACACACACCACCACCACCACCACCAACAACTTTCATAAGGGGTCAATGTATCTGAGGTTTGGTGACATAAGCCCCCCGTAAGGGGCGCGGCGATTTGCCATCCTGGCCGCCGTGCTGACGGGATCCAGCGCTCCGTCCGGCCCCAGCTTAGCCTCTCTTCCTTCCTTCAGATAGCCCGATTTCTCCCCTACCTCGTCGCTTTTCATACAACCTCTCCCACAACTTTCTCTGGTCAGCCTCTAATTTCACAGGGTAGAATGCTGACCTTCTTCTCAAGCCAACCACCCCGGATCGGGGCTGAGGGGGGGAGGGGACATTGTTCCCTAACCCCTCAGCTCCGGTTCGGGATGGGGTTTTTTTAACAACCTGCTTCATCCCCACCCACATCTTCCTCACATCCCTTTTCCTCTCCTCTTCACAACCTATATTTTTTACGCCGTGTCCAAGGTGGAGCCGCCATGCCGAAGGACTGCCAGGCCACCAGGCGGGAGGGGTGGTCCCGAATGGCGGCGCCTGGCTCTGCCGGGCTTGTAAGCACCTCTCGCAGTGCGGGCAACTGCGAGAGGTGATGAGCTATTGCGTCCCGTAATCAAAAGAGGGTCACCATGCCCATGTATGAAAAAAAACAAAAACCCCAACCCCCAACTTCCCCAAAAACATCTACGGAGCCGCCCTCGGGCAGCTCCACCGAGAAAATGGAGGTCCCCCCCCTTGTGCTTGCGCAAGGGACCCTCCATAATTCTTTAACCGGAGAGGAGGCTTACTCCTCTCCTACGCCTACGGGTGTAGGGGACTCCCCCTCACCCCCTTCTCTGGAGGTGCTTTCGGGCACCTCCCTATCTCCAGCGGCAGTCCCTCCTTTGCTTTCTAAGGGGACTGCCAAGAAAGCCAGCAGGCAGCCCATTGCCGACCGCCCCTCGTGCAAGCGGCTCGGTAGGGCAAACCCCCTTAGGGGGGAGAGGGAAGCCAGGCCCCTTCGGTCGCTTCCCTCAAAAGACCTGCTGGCAAGAATTTTGAACCTTGCTGGGGTCAAGGCCTGTGCCTCCCCACACCACCTGACTAGTGACAATACTGCCAAGGGGACCTGCGATGTCCTGGGAGGGGATGGCCAACTGGAGGCCCCTCCTGTGATAGACATGGTCCTTGAGGAGACCCAGCCCCAGACGGTAGGGCCTTCCATGGGGGGGAATTCGGGCTCGGCGCCAAGCACCGAACCCGAATCCGCCCCTATGCAAGGTCCTCCTCAAATGGCTGAGGGCTCCGAGGCAGTAGAAGGAGGGGAGGGATCTCCTCCGACAGGTGCCCCTACGACAACCAGGACCTTCTCCATTTCGGAGAGGGACCTGGCTGAGGCTGGTCCATCTGGCCTGGGGACTTCTGCCGGCGGAGGTGAAAAGCGGGTTCATTCCCCGCCCTCCTCTCCTAAAAAGAAAAAGACTAAAAAGACTCAAAAGACGAAGAAGACTCGGGGCTCCTCTCCATCCGCGGGGGCTGCGGGGACGGATGGGTCTGCTGCCACTTTGGTAGGCGACCAAGCCAAGATCGGCACATCCGGCCCCTCTACCCCCTCGTGTGCGGAGCCCATGACTACGACTAAGACCAAGAATGCACAGGGCGGAGCCTCGATGACATCGGGGCCCCTGATTCAGAGGTTACCTGGCGTTTTCGAGCCCGCTGGCTTCAAACGCTTCCTCGTTATTCGCTCCACTGATGGCACCATGTTGTCCAAGGGCAACATGATCCAT
This sequence comes from Ceratothoa steindachneri, assembly GCA_963969495.1. Lineage (NCBI taxonomy): Eukaryota > Metazoa > Arthropoda > Malacostraca > Isopoda > Cymothoidae > Ceratothoa > Ceratothoa steindachneri. Next base: position 73,918,220 of record OZ018329.1, on the reverse strand, counting down.
CAGAGGAGAGGATTAGCTAGTGCAATTGGTAGAGAGCCGAAGGTAACCCGTTTCTCGGACGGGAGCCTTCTGGCGAATGCGGCGAATCCCGCCGAGGCGGCCAAGATAAGTGCTCTTCGGACACTTCATGGCACCCCGGTGAGTGTGACGCCGCACTCTACCATGAACTTTGTGAAAGGAGTAGTTTATGCGAGGGAACTCGTTGACTACTCCATTGAGGACATCACCCTAGAGCTGGCCGACCATGGGGCGGTCAAGGTCGAACGTGTGATGAGAAAACAGGGAGGGGCCTCGAGACCCACCCCTACACTCTTCGTCACGTTCGACTGTGACAAGCTCCCTGAGTCGGTGCGGGCCGGTTGGTACCGCTACCGCGTGAAGGCATTCGTGCCACTGCCGCGGCGGTGCTATTACTGCCACCGCTTCGGCCATACGAATCGATCATGTAGACGTGCAAAATCGGGGTCACCCGAAGTCTGTGTAAATTGCTCCAAGGTCGCACACGATAAGTCCAAATCGTGTGTGGCCAAGTGTGTCAATTGCGGAGAGCCGCACCCTGCTTCTTCGAAGCAATGTGTTGCATATCTCCTTGAGAAAGAAATCCTGGCCGTTCAGGCCCAGGATCGACTCTCATTCCGCGAGGCAAAGGACTTGGTCCTGGCGCGCCCGGCTCTGCCTGGGACGTCATATGCCTCAATAGTTAGAAAGGCACCCTCTGCTCCTGGCCCATCCAGGCCAACGAGCACGGTTGTTTCCGCGCCCATTCGGAGCCCTTCTGTGGGCTCTACCCAACCTGGGCGCTCCCCTGGTAAAGCTGGCGGCAAAAAGGGTTCATACCCTGCCCCGGCTAAAACCAGGGCTCCCCCCTCTTCCCCCAGCGTGACCGTTTCGCGTAAAGCGAAACGGCCACGCGCCTCCACCGAGTCGTTAGACTCACAGGAGGCAACACCCCTGAAGATGGTCGCTAGGCCATCTTCCGGGGTTCCTAAAGCTGTTCCCCGAAAGGAGGACAGCAACAAAGGAGCTTCGGCCCCTTTGCCCACGCCCCGAGGTGGAGCGAGTGGCTCGGAGACGGTGGTTCCTCGAAAAGAGGGCCCCCCGCCTCCGAAGCCGCAACGCCCGCCTAAAGTTTCGAGGCGGAGGGAGGAAAAGACTCGCATGGCGAGCCCAACCTCCCCCAATAAGTCCTCGAAGGCGACAGCGCCTTCAGCGCTTTGTCCGGCCAACAGCGCCCGGGGTTCTGCCCCCGGGAAGCGTACGGCCATTCCCGTGAGGGTCTTCAATTCGAGGAGGGCCCCCGCGTCTCCTCCGAGCTAGGCCTGGAGGGCATATTCCTTCAATGGAATTGCCGTGGACTCCGGGCCAACTGGGAGGAGCTGCGGAGGCTCGCCTCATCCCGTTCCCCGTTAGCTATTTTTTTGCAGGAGACCATGCTAGGCGCGTGCCCCCTGCCTGCCCTCCCGGGGTATAAGGGTCTTGCGACCCAACCACCGCGGGACGGCCGGGCTGGGGGATGCGCGGTTTACACCCGGCATGATGTCTCCGTTCTTCCTTTCTCTTTAGATACCTCCTTTCAGGCAGTGGCTGTGCAGCTGCACCTGGATAGGAGGTATACTATCATTTCTGCGTACATTCCACCGTCAGCTGACTTCGACGCGGGGGACTTTCGCCGCGTCGTGGCACGGTTGCCGAGGCCCTATCTCTTGCTTGGAGATCTGAACGGCAGGCATCCTCTCTGGGGAGATTACACCATAAATCCCAGGGGACAAGTCCTTGCCGATCTGATCGAAGAGCTTGAGATGGGTGTCCTAAACGTGGATGAGTTTACGCATCACTGTCCGAGAACCGCTTCATTTTCTTGCCTTGACCTATCTTTGTGCTCTTCGGATGCACAGCCTGATTTTGATTGGGGGGTGGTCGATGACCTCCATGGTAGTGATCACTTTCCCATTCAAATATCATTTTCAGGGCAACTGCCGCCTGAGAGACCACCTCGGTGGTGCTTGGCGCGGGCGCGGTGGCCTGCATTTCAGGAAATGACTGAATTCTCTATCTCAGTCAAGGAGTTTAGGTCGGTAGATGAGGCCGTCGAGTTCTTCTCCGGCAACCTCATCGCCGTGGGCCTGACTACTATTCCTAGGACGTCTGGCCGTTTTGCACGCCGACCACTCCCATGGTGGTCGGCCGAGTGTGAGACGGCCCTCAAACAGAAGCGTTATGCCTACATGCGCTATAAGCCCCGCCCGAACGATTTCACCGTCGCTGAATTTCGTCGGGCTAGGGCTAGGTTCCGGTATATTTCGAAGCACGCCCGCCGCTCTTCTTGGCGGGCATACGTGTCTTCACTTAACGGGAAGACCCCTTTAGCTGAGGTGTGGAAGCGAGTCAAAAGGATTCGGGGCAAGTTCTCGCAGGACCCCCCTCCCGTTCTCCAGGAGAATGGGACCGCAATCTCGGACCCCGCGTCCGTGGCGGAATCCTTAGCGACCGCTTTTTCCGCATTCTCTAGCCGTGATGCTGCTCCGCCAGCATTCAATGCACGTCGTGATGTCGCGGAAGGCCGCCGGCTGGACTTTACCTCCAGAGGCGGAGAACCCTTCAACGACAAGTTTACTGTGAGTGAGTTGCGTTCCGCTCTCGCTTCGTGCGCGGACACCGCCCATGGTCCGGACGATGTCCCGTACGCCATGCTTCGACACCTGGGTGAGCGAGGCATGGCCTTTCTATTAGATTTGTTCAACAGGATCTGGGTGGAAGGTCTCCTCCCAGACTCCTGGCGAATCGCTACTGTGCTCGCCTTTCGCAAGCCGGGGAGAGATCACTCTACTCCGACCGGTTTCCGCCCAATCTCTCTAACCTCTTGCGTGTGCAAGTTGATGGAGAAATTGGTAAATGTTAGATTAGCCTATTTCCTGGACAGCGGAGGCCATCTGTCTTCTGCACAGTGCGGCTTCCGTAAGTTCCACTCCACGTTGGATGCTCTGCTCCGACTGGAAAATGCCGTCTGCGAGGCTTTCCTTCGTAGACAGCACTACGCCACGGTGTTTTTTGATCTGGAGAAAGCCTATGATACCGCATGGCGATACGGTATCATGGAGACTCTCCACACGATGGGGGCGAGGGGACGCCTCCCAATGTTTATATCTGAATTTTTGCGAGATCGTCGATTCCGCGTACGGGTGGGGGGAGCCCTCTCCGGCCCAAAGGAGCAGGAAGAGGGTGTCCCGCAGGGAAGTGTCCTCAGTGTCACACTCTTTGCCCTGAGCATCAACGGCATCACCTCGGTGCTGCCGGAAGATGTTCTCGCTACGCTCTACGTGGACGACCTTTCGATCTCTTTTGGCGCGGCCCAGATGCCAACTCTGGAGCGCCGACTCCAACAGGCATTGAACCGCGTCTCTTGCTATGCCAAAGCGCACAGGTTTCGGTTTTCTTTGGCCAAGACTAAGGTGGTGCACTTCTGCCGCCATCCACGGCTTCACCCCGACCCAGATTTGTTTCTTAATGGGGTGCGCCTGGATGTGGTTGAGTCGCACCGTTTCCTTGGTCTTGTATTCGACCGACGCCTCACCTGGGAGGCTCACATTCGCAGCCTTAGGGTCTCTTGTACCCGCGCCATGGACATTCTCCGTTCCGTGACGTTCAGCGCTTGGGGCGCTGATAGGGCTACCGCCTTACTTTTTTATCGATCCTTTGTTCGCTCGAAGCTCGACTACGGATGCGAGTTTTATGCATCCGCAGCCGAGCGTTTATTGCGGAAGGTGGATTCGATCCACCACACCGGCCTTCGCCTTGCGACCGGTGCCTTCCGCACTTCCCCCATTGAGAGCCTGTTGGTCGATGCTGGGGAGATGCCACTCGCTCTGCGCCGCGTGCAGTGCATCACTCGCCTGTACGCGCGAGCCCGGCGCCTCCCCCAGTCGCCAACAGCTCTCACTGCATCCGCAGCTGATCTCGATGGTGCCTATGCCGCCGAGAGACGCCAGTCATACCCTAAGCCCTTTGGGTTTAGGGCCAGGAAACTCCTTCGAGAGGTAGATATAGCTCTCGGGCCGGTGGCGCCCCTGGTTCTGCCCAGGACGCCACCCTGGAGGGTACCACATTTGGCTATTTGTCGCCACGCCTCTGCTCCCAAAGCTTGTACTGCGCCGGGAGTATTGCGTTCGATCTTTTTGGAGCACACATCGTGTCACGCTGGTACCGTGCCAGTGTATACGGATGGCTCCAAGTCCCAAGAGGGGGTCGGCTTCCACGCCGTATCCCCTCTGTTTGAAGTCAGCGGGGCTCTACCAGGCGCTGCGTCTGTCTTCACGGCCGAGCTGGTGGCAATACACCACTCGGTACGGGAGATTACGCGACGTGCCCGGTTCGGAGACCGGATTGTGATTTATAGCGACTCACAAAGCGCCCTGAGTGCTCTCGGGGCATTGGAATCTCCGCATCCCCTGGTTCGCGAAATCCGTGACGCCACGGTTTTGGCGAGCCGGGCAGATGTCGAGATTATCTTCTGCTGGGTTCCTGGACATGTAGGAATTGCGGGGAATGAGCGCGCCGATGAGGGCGCCAAAGAGTCCGCGAGGACTCTGCGACCGGACCAGCGTTTCGCTCTTCCTCACACCGACTACATGGCAGGAATACGGGCAGCTCTTCGGACTGCTTGGCAAAGAAGATGGGAGACGGTCGAGGGGAACTTAAAGTTGCGTGCCATTGCGCCGCGACTGTTCCCATGGACCTATCCCCCAATGCCGCGGCGGCTTCAGGTTGCTTTCTGTCGTCTTCGAATCGGACACACTCGTGTGACGCATCGTTACTTGGTGGAGCGCTCGCATGTGCCCTATTGCAACGACTGCGTCGTCCCCCAGACTGTTCGGCATATTCTTGTCGAATGTCCCAGTCTGGGTGATCTTCGCGCACGATACCTGTCTCGGTACCGGGATGGGCGGGGTCGCTACCGCCTGTCCCTTGTACTCGGGACGAGTGCGTGCACCATGACTGGTGGACTTATTGACTTTTTGGGGGAGGCCGGCCTTCTCCCCTTTATTTAAGGTTCCTTTTTTTGTTATTGTTTTGTTTTAGATTGCACTCTCCTGCACCGGGGTGAGGGGGACCTCCCCCCGCTGCCGGAGATTGCTTCGATTGTTAAGTTTTTCAAATTTATATTGATTGTTAAGTTTTCATATTTTAACTTTAAAGTAGCCTAATTCTAGGCTGTCGTGTTTTTCGGCGACTTATGCCCAAGTGGGTAGTTGCCAGATGGGCTCTATAAAAAAAAAAAAAAAAAAAAAATTGGTGACATAAATATTGGAAAACAATGTCATTTCCTAACAACTCTTTAATTTGTACATTTAGTAACAAAATAGTAAGCTGACAAAAAAAAGTTTTATTTACTAAATGGAAATTTACAACACAAATAATGATGTGATCCCAATAAATAAAAATAATTACAAATTGAACAAGTCTTAAATTAGCAAAATTCCCAAAGAAGAAATTTAAATAGATAGCAAAAGCCTGGATATAGCCAACCAACCCCACTTATCCTATTTTTTGTGGTCATGTGCATCAGAAAATGGCGTGTGTTGGCAGACTTTCCTGAGTTTTCACGTTTTGTTATCATCATATCCGACTACGCCCCTCTTACTAAAGGCTGATCCGCCCTTGGTGGTGGGGTGGATGAGGTGGTAAATGAGTGGTGGAATTGCTCCCCTCATACCGTATGAATGAAAAAAAAGGGGTAAATATTGGAAAACAATGTCATTTCCTAACAACTCTTTAATTTGTACATTTAGTAACAAAATAGTAAGCTGACAAAAAAAAGTTTTATTTACTAAATGGAAATTTACAACACAAATAATGATGTGATCCCAATAAATAAAAATAATTACAAATTGAACAAGTCTTAAATTAGCAAAATTCCCAAAGAAGAAATTTAAATAGATAGCAAAAGCCTGGATATAGCCAACCAACCCCACTTATCCTATTTTTTGTGGTCATGTGCATCAGAAAATGGCGTGTGTTGGCAGACTTTCCTGAGTTTTCACGTTTTGTTATCATCATATCCGACTACGCCCCTCTTACTAAAGGCTGATCCGCCCTTGGTGGTGGGGTGGATGAGGTGGTAAATGAGTGGTGGAATTGCTCCCCTCATACCGTATGAATGAAAAAAAAGGGGGTTTCCATCTTCAGAGTGGAGGGCAGCTTCACTTATGGGTTGGAGGTGCCCCCTCCCCCTACCCTGTTTTGGGCCCCTCCAAGACTATTGTAGCCGAGTGGGCGTTCCTCCAACAGAGGATGTGCCGCCTCAGTCCCTGTCCATCCCCTTGGAGTCAGGTGACCCACTACAACCCTCTTGGAGGCGGGGGGGTAAAAAGTATTGCCCCCCGTCAACCTGATGCTACCTCTTGAGGTGATGTTTCCAGAGATGACTCTACCCCAGATACAAGGTCTTGGGGCGGGGCAACCTTGCCGTCGTGCCAGACAGTGAACCTGGGTCCAGCTCCTGTGCAAGGCCCTGCTCAAGTAGTATGGGCCCCCGGAGAGGCCGCCCCTTATCCACCTGGTGCCCATTTGACCACTAAGATCTGTTCTAGGCTGTTAGTCCTGCCTTTGGGTCTGTTCTGGGGCGGGAGCCATCCTCTCCAGAGAGGAATAATTCGGAGCACAAGGGATTCTCTGCAGTGGCTCCAGAGACGGACGGCTCTACCTCCATTTTGGATGGCAGGCAGCTCTGGCCCTCAGGCACCCTCATGCATGAAGGCCCAGACACAGGCCAAAGTCGCAAGTGTGCTGAGCGGAGCCTCAGCTTTGACTCGATTGACCGTTAGAAAGCCGTGTGTGTTTCTTCGATGGGAGCCTTTAACTAATGTGGCGGACCCTTCCACTATGACCTTTATTAGTGCCCTTCATCCACTAAATGGCACCTCGTTGAGTCTGACGCCACACTCTACCATGAACTTCGTGAAAGGACTGATTTATGCCAGGGAACTCTTGGACCACTAATGAGAAAACAGGGAGGGGCCTCGAGACCCACCCCTACACTGTCACTTTCATTTGTTACAGGCTACCTGAGTAGGTGCATGAAGGCATTCGATGCAATGCCGCATAGGTGTTAGTACTCCCACTGCTTCGGTTGTAGGTTCTCTTCTTTTGCGAGTCTAAAGACTTGGCATGGCGCACCCAGTGCTACCTGCTATGACCCATCCAGCCCAATGAGCACAGCCGTACCTCCTTTTCGGGTTCTACTGACCCCGCCTCTTAGAGCTAGCGACACAAAAGGAGATTTGGCCACTGCCTGAGGTTTCATGGTGGAGGGAGGAAAAGTCTCATAGCGAGCCCAACCTTCACCAATAAGTCTTCGAGGTGATAGTGCCCTGGTGCTTTGTCACGAGGGTGATCACTTTGAAGAGGTTTCCCGCATCTCCGAGCTAGCCCTAGACGGCACAGTCCTTCAATTGAACTGCCATAGACTGGACCAGCTGTGGAGGTTGGTCTCATCCCCTGCACAGTCAGCTACAATTTTTTTTTTGAGGACCCCATGCCTGATGCATGCCCCCTTCCTGCTCCCGTTGTATAAGCGCTTTGTGACCACACAGCACCATGTCTCTGTTGTATTTGTCTATAAGTACCTCCTTCAGGCAGTTCAGTGCAGTTACACTTGGATAGGGCGTATAGTGAAATTTCTGCATACATTCCCCTATCGGCTGACTTTTGTGTGGGAGATTTCTGCCCCATGCTTATGCAGTTTCTACTACTTGGGATTTGAATGACATTTCCTGTGGGTGGACTAGACATTTAATCCCAGAGGTCAGGTCCATACCGACCTGATCGACGAGCTGGAGATTGTATCGTAAATGCAGATGAGGTTAGTCATCACTGTCCAATAACCGCTGCCTTTTCTTGCCCTGATCTGTCCTTGTGCGCTCTAGATGTACAACCTGATTTGGGGTGGGAGATAGTCTCTGACCTCAATGGTACTGATCACTTTAGCATTTGAACCCCGTAAGGGGCGCGGCGATTTGCCATCCTGGCCGCCGTGCTGACGGGATCCAGCCCCATCTTAGCCTCTCTTCCTTCCTTCAAAATACTTGTTTCCTCTCTTTTCACACAACCTCTCCCACAACTTTCTCTGGTCAGCCTCTAATTTCACAGGGTAGATGCTGACCTTCCTTTCAGCCAACCGTCCCGCATCGGGGCTAAGGGGGTGGGGGACAATGTTCCCTAACCCCTGAACTCTGGTCTGGGGTGGCTGGTTTTTAACAACCTGCTTCATCCCCACCCATACCTTCCTCACATCCCTTTTCCTCTCCTCTTCACAATCTATTAATTTTTACGCCGTGTCCAAGGTGGAGCCGCCATGCTGATGGACTGCCAGGCCACCAGGCGGGAGGGGTGGTCTTAAATGGCGGCGCCTGGCTCTGTCGGGCTTGTAAGCACCTCTCGCAGTGCGGGCTACTGCGAGAGGTGATGCGCGATTGCGTCCCGTGTCAAAAAGAGGGTCACCATGCCCAATGATGAGTTTAAAAAAACCCCCCACCATCCCTATAACATCGACGGAGCCGCCCTTGGGCAGCTCCAGCAAAAAAATGGAGGTCCTCCCCCCTGTGCTTGCTCAGGGGACCCTCCATATATCTCTAACCGGAGAGGAGGCTTACTCCTCTCCTTCGTTTATGGGTGTAGGGGATTCCCCCTCACCCCCTTCTCTGGAGGTGCTTTCGGGCGCCTCCCTTTTACCAGCGGCAGTCCCCTCTGTTCTTTCCAAGAGGACTGCCAAGAAAGCCAGCAGGCAGCCCTTAGCCAGCCGCTCCACATCGAAGCGGCTCGGTAGGGCAAACCCCTTTAGGGGGGAGAGGGAAGCCAGGCCCCTTCGGTCACTTCCCTCAAAAGACCTGCTGGCAAGAATACTGAACCTTGCCGGGGTCAAGGCCCATGCCTCCCCAAAGAAGACTAGTGACGATACTGCCAACGGGACCTGCGATGTCTTGGGGGGGATGGCCAACTGGAGGCCTCCCCTAAGATAGACATGGTCCTTGAGGAAACCCAGCCTCAGACGGTAGGGCCTTCCATGGGGGGGAATCTGGGCTCGGCGCCAAGCACCGAACCCGAATCCGCCCCGATGCAAGGTCCTCCTCAAACGGCTGTGGTTTCCGAAGCAGTACATGGAGGGGAGGGATCTCCGCCGACCGGTGCCCCCACGACTACCAGGACCTTCTCCATTTCAGAGAATGACCTATCTGAGGCCGGTCCATCTGGCCTGGGGGCTTCTTCCGGCGGAGGTGAGAAGCAGGTTCATTCCCCGCCCTCCTCTCCGAAAAAGACTAAAAAGACAAAAAAGACTCGGGGCTCCTCTCCATCCGCGGGGGCTGCGGGGACGGATGGGTCTGCTGCCACTCTGGCAAGCGACCAAGCCAAGATCGGCACATCCGCCCCCTCTGCCTTCCCGGTTGCGGAGCCCCTGACAAAGAAGACTAATACCAAGAGTGCACAGGGCGGAGCCTCGATGACATCGGGGCCCCTGATTCAGAGGTTACCTGGCGTTTTCGAGCCCGCTGGCTTCAAACGCTTCCTCGTTATTCGCTCCACTGATGGCACCATGTTGTCCAAGGGCAACATGATCCATCAGAGGAGAGGATTAGCTAGTGCAATTGGTAGAGAGCCGAAGGTGACCCGTTTCTCGGACGGCAGCCTTCTGGCGAATGCGGCGAATCCCGCCGAGGCGGCCAAGATAAGTGCTCTTCGGACACTTCATGGCACCCCGGTGAGTGTGACGCCGCACTCCACCATGAACTTTGTGAAAGGAGTAGTTTATGCGAGGGAACTCGTTGACTACTCCATTGAGGACATCACACTAGAGCTGGCCGACCATGGGGCGGTCAAAGTCGAACGTGTGATGAGAAAACAGGGAGGGGCTTCGAGACTCACCCCTACACTCTTCGTCACGTTCGACTGTGACAAGCTCCCTGAGTCGGTGCGGGCCGGTTGGTACCGCTACCGCGTGAAGGCATTCGTGCCACTGCCGCGGCGGTGCTATTACTGTCACCGCTTCGGCCATACGAATCGCTCATGCAGACGTACGTGCAAAGTCGGGGTCACCCGAAGTCTGTGTAAATTGCTCCAGGGTCGCACACGATAAGTCCAAATCGTGTGTGGCCAAGTGTGTCAATTGCGGAGAGCCGCACCCTGCTTCTTCGAAGCAATGTGGTGCATATCTCCTGGAGAAAGAAATCCTGGCCGTTCAGGCCCAGGATAGACTCTCATTCCGCGAGGCTAAGGACTTGGTCATGGCGCGCCCAGCTCTGCCTGGGACGTCATATGCCTCAGTAGTTCGAAAGGCACCCTCTGCTCCTGGCCCATCTAGGCCAACGAGCACGGTTTTTTCCGCGCCCATTCGGAGCTCTTCTGCGGGCTCTACCCAACCCGGGCGCTCCCCTGGTAAAGCTGGCGGCAAAAAGGGTTCATATCCAGCCCCGGCTAAAACCAGGGCTCCCCCCTCTTCCCCCAGCGTGACCGTTTCCCGCAAGGCGAAACGGCCACGCGCCTCCACCGAGTCGTTAGACTCACAGGAGGCAACACCCCTGAAGATGGTCGCTAGGCCATCTTCGGGGGTTCCTAAAGCTGTCCCCCGAAAGGAAGACAGCAACAAAGAAGCTTCAGCTCCTTCGCCCACGCCCCGAGGTGGAGCGAGTGGCTCGGAGACGGTGGTTCCTCGAAAAGAGGTTCCCCCGCCTCCGAAGCCGCAGCGCCCGCCTAAGGTTTCGAGGCGGAGGGAGGAAAAGACTCGCATATTCCTTCAATGGAATTGCCGTGGACTCCGGGCCAACTGGGAGGAGCTGCGGAGGCTTGCCTCGTCCCGTTCCCCGTTAGCTATTTTTTTGCAGGAGACCATGCTAGGCGCGTGCCCCCTGCCTGCCCTCCCGGGGTATAAGGGTCTTGCCACCCCACCACCGCGGGATGCCTGAGCTGGGGGATGCGCGGTTTACACCCGGCATGATGTCTCCGTTCTTCCTTTCTTTTTAGATACCTCCTTTCAGGCAGTGGCTGTGCAGCTGCACCTGGATAGGAGGTATACTATCATTGCGTACATTCCACCGTGGGCTGACTTCGACGCGGGGGACTTCCACTGCGTCGTGGCACGGTTGCCGAGGCCCTATCTCTTGCTTGGAGATCTGAACGGCAGGCATCCTCTCTGGGGAGATTACTCCATAAATCCCAGGGGACAAGTCCTTGCCGATCTGATCGAAGAGCTTGAGATGGGTGTCCTAAACGTGGATGAGTTTACGCATCACTGTCCGAGAACCGCTTCATTTTCTTGCCTTGACCTATCTTTGTGCTCTTCGGATGCACAGCCTGATTTTGATTGGGGGGTGGTCGATGACCTCCATGGTAGTGATCACTTTCCCATTCAAATATCATTTTCAGGGCAACTGCCGCCAAAGAGACCACCTCGGTGGTGCTTGGCGCGGGCGCGGTGGCCTGCATTTCAGGAAATAACTGAATTCTCTATCTCAGTCGAGGAGTTTAGGTCGGTAGATGAGGCCGTTGAGTTCTCCGGCAACCTCATCGCAGTGGGCCTGACTACTATTCCTAGGACGTCTGGCCGTTTTGCACGCCGACCGCTCCCGTGGTGGTCGGCCGAGTGTGAGACGGTCCTTAAACAGTAGCGTTATGCCTACATGCGCTATAAGCGCCGCCCGAACGATTTCACTGTCGCTGAATTTCGTCGGGCTAGGGCTAGGTTCCGGTATATTTCGAAGCACGCCCGCCGCTCTTCTTGACGGGCATACGTGTCTTCACTTAACGGGAAGAGCCCGCTAGCTGAGGTGTAGAAGCGAGTCAAAAGGATTCGGGGCAAGTTCTCGCAGGACCCCCCTCCCGTTCTCCAGGAGAATGGGACCGCAATCTCGGACCCCGCGTCCGTGGCGGAATCCTTCGCGACCGCTTTTTCTGCATTCTCTAGCCGTGATGCTGCTCCGCCAGCATTCAATGCACGTCGTGATGTCGCGGAAGGCCGCCGGCTGGACTTTACCTCCAGAGGCGGAGAACCCTTCAACGACAAGTTTACTGTAAGCCAGTTGCGTTCCGCTCTCGCTTCGTGCGCGGACACCGCTCATGGTCCGGACGATGTCCCGTACGCCATGCTTCGACACCTAGGTGAGCGAGGCATGGCCTTTGTGTTAGATTTGTTCAACAGGATCTGGGTGGAAGGTCTTCTCCCAGACTCCTGGCGAATCGCTACTGTGCTTGCCTTTCGCAAACCGGGGAGAGATCACTCTACTCCGACCGGTTTCCGCCCAATCTCTCTAACCTATTGCGTGTGCAAGTTGATGGAGAAATTGGTAAATGTTAGATTAGCCTTTTTCCTGGACAGCGGAGGCCATCTGTCTTCCGCACAGTGCGGCTTCCGCAAGTTCCACTCCACGTCGGATGCTCTGCTCCGACTGGAAAATGCCGTCTGCGAGGCTTTCCTTCGTAGACAGCACTACGCCACGGTGTTTTTCGATCTGGAGAAGGCCTATGATACCGCATGGCGATACGGTATCATGGAGACTCTCCACACGATGGGGGCGAGGGGACGCCTCCCAATTTTTATATCTGAATTTTTGCGAGATCGTCGATTCCGCGTACGGGTGGGGGGAGCCCTCTCCGGCCCAAAGGAGCAGGAAGAGGGTGTCCCGCAGGGAAGTGTCCTCATTGTCACACTCTTTGCCCTGAGCATCAACGGCATCACCTCGGTGCTGCCGGAAGATGTTCTCGCTACGCTCTACGTGGACGACCTTTCGATCTCTTTTGGCGCGGCCCAGATGCCAACTCTGGAGCGTCGACTCCAACAGACATTGAACCGCGTCTCTCGCTATGCCGAAGCGCACAGGTTTCGGTTTTCTTTGGCCAAGACTAAGGTGGTGCACTTCTGCCGCCATCCACGGCTTCACCCCGACCCAGATTTGTTTCTTAATGGGGTGCGCCTGGATGTGGTTGAGTCGCACCGTTTCCTTGGTCTTGTATTCGACCGACGCCTCACCTGGGAGGCTCATATTCGCAGCCTTAGGATCTCTTGTACCCGCGCCATGGACATTCTCCGTTCCGTGACTTCAGCGCTTGGGGTGCAGTTAGGGCTACTGCCTTACTTTTTTATCGATCCTTTGTTCGCTCGAAGCTCGACTACGGATGCGAGTTTTATGCATCCGCAGCCGAGCGTTTATTGCGGAAGGTGGATTCGATCCACCACACCGGCCTTCGCCTTGCGACCGGTGCCTTCCGCATTTCCCCCATTGAGAGCCTGTTGGTCGATGCTGGGGAGATGCCACTCGCTCTGCGCCGCGTGCAGTGTATCACTCGACTGTACGCGCGAGCCCGGCGCCTCCCTCAGTCGCCAACAGCTCTCACTGCATCCGCAGCTGATCTCGATGGTGCCTATGCCGTCGAGAGACGCCAGTCATACCCTAAGCCTTTTGGGTTTAGGGCCAGGAAACTCCTTCGAGAGGTAGATATCGCTCTCGGGCCGGTGGCGCCCCTGGTTTTGCCCAGGACGCCACCCTGGAGGGTACCACATTTGGCTATTTGTCGCCACGCCTCTGCTCCCAAAGCTTGTACTGCGCCGGGAGTATTGCGTTCGACCTTTTTGGAGCACACATCGTGTCACGCTGGAACCGTGCCAGTGTATACGGATGGCTCCAAGTCCGAAGAGGGGGTCGGCTTCCACGCTGTATCCCCTCTGTTTGAAGTCAGCGGGGCTCTACCAGGCGCTGCGTCTGTCTTCACGGCCGAGCTGGTGGCAATACACCACTCGGTACGGGAGATTACGCGACGTGCCCGGTTCGGAGACCGGATTGTGATCTATAGCGACTCACAAAGCGCCCTGAGTGCTCTCGGGGCATTGGAATCTCCGCATCCCCTGGTTCGCGATATCCGTGACGCCACGGTTTTGGCGAGCCGGGCAGATGTCGAGATTATCTTCTGCTGGGTTCCTGGACATGTAGGAATTGCGGGGAATGAACGCGCCGATGAGGGCGCCAAAGAGTCCGCGAGGACTCTGCGACCGGACCAGCGTTTCGCTCTTCCTCACACCGACTACATGGCAGGAATACGGGCAGCTCTTCGGACTGCTTGGCAAAGAAGATGGGAGACGGTCGAAGGGAACTTAAAGTTGCGTGCTATTGCGCCGCGACTGTTCCCATGGACCTATCCCCCAATGCCGCGGCGGCTTCAGGTTGCTTTCTGTCGTCTTCGAATCGGACACACTCGTGTGACGCATCGCTACTTGATGGAGCGCTCGCATGCGCCCTATTGCAACGACTGCGTCGTCCCCCAGACTGTTCGTCATATTCTTGTCGAATGTCCCAGTCTGGGTGATCTTCGCCCACGATACCTGTCTCGGTACCGGGATGGGCGGGGTCGCTACCGCCTGTCCCTTGTACTCGGGACGAGTAGGTTGCACTCTCCTGCACCGGGGTGAGGGGGACCTCCCCCCGCTGCCGGCGATTGCTTCGATTGTTAAGTTTTTCCAATTTATATCATTGTTAAGTTTTCATATTTTTACTTTAAAGTAGCCTAGTTCTAGGCTGTCGTGTTTTTCGGCGACTTATGCCCAAGTGGGTAGTTGCCAGATGGGCTCCATAAAATATAAATAAATAAAATTTAGCATTTGAATATCATTTTTTATACCGCTGTCCCCCTGAAAGACTATCTGGTGGTGCTTGGAGTGGATGTGATGGTACGCATTTCAGGAAATGACTGACTTCTTTTTTTTCCAGTCGAGAAGTTTAGGTTAGTGGATGAGTCCGTTGAGTTCTCGGGCAACCTCATTGCCCTGGGCTTAGCTACTATTCCTAGAATTTTGGTCATTTTGCACAATGACCACTTCCGTAGTGGTCACTCAAGTTCTACAAGACCCTCACCCCTTCTCCAAGAGAACAGGAACCCAAACTCGCACCCTGCATCCGTGCTGGACACTTGCGATCACTTTCTCCGCATTCTCATGCTGAGATGCTCTGGCAGCATTCAATGCACATCGTGAAGTCACTGAAAGCTCCCCACTGGACTTCACCTTAAGAGAACCCTCAACAACAGGTTTGTGTTGTTAGAAGAGGGGTTCCTGCAGCAAATTGTCATCAGTGCCACACTGCCCTTACCATCAATGGTATTTCCAGTGCTGCTGGAAGATTTTCTCTCAACGAGAACGACCTTTCAATTTCTTTTATTGTTGCCCAGATGCCAACTCTAGCATTGAACCACACAGGTTTCTGTTTTCCTTGGCCAAGAATAAGATGGTGCACTTCTACCACCTTTCATGGCTCCACCCAGACCAGAACTTGTTCCAAAATGCAGTTCTCCTGGAAGTGGTGGATTCGAACAATTTCTATGGTCTTGTTTTCAACCGACACCTCACCTGGAAAGCTCATATTCGCAACATTAGGGAATTTTGCGCCTCCACAATAGTCATTCTTCATTCCGTGACATTTAGCACTTTCGGTTCTGATAGGGCTACTGCCTTTTTTTTTCTACCGATCCTTTGTTCCTTCGAAGTTTGACCAATGATGCAAGTTTTACGCATCTGCAGCCTAATATGTATTGCAGAAGGTGGACACGATCCACCACACTGGTGATTGGTGCCTTCCATACAACCCCATTCAGAGCTTACTTGTCAATGCAGGGGAGATGCCACTCTCTCGGTCGCTGACTGCTGTATCTCAGTGCATCGCTGCTGTTCGGACTAGGAAACTTTCGAAGGCTTGGACGCCGCCCTGGAGGGTACCACCTTTGACTATTTGCCAACACACATCCCCTCCCATATTTTCCTGCAGAGCCAAAATTATTGCATTGGCCTTTTGGGAGCACACTGTATGTCAGTGTACACGGATTGCTCAAAGTCCAAGGAGAGGGTCGGATTGCATGCCATATCGCCTATGCTTCAAGTCAGCAGGGCTCTTCACAGCTGCTGGGTCTGTCTTCACAGGAATGCCGGAAGTGCACAAGTTTCTATTTTCCTTGCAAATACTTAGCTAACTCCTACTCCCACATCCATCTTCCAAAGTGGGACTTGTTCCTAAATGTGGTTCGCCTGGAAGTGGTAGATTCGCGCCTTATCCTCATTTTTTTCCCAACCTGCGCCTCTTTGTTCAGTGACGTTCAGTGCTGATAGGGTTAGCACCTTGTTTTATTGTTACTCTGTTCATACAAAGCTTGACTACGGATGTGAGTTTTACGCTTCCACACCCAATTGTGAATTGCAGAAGATGGAGTCAATCTACCACACCAGTCTCCATCTGGCTACTAGTGTCTTTCACACATACGCTATGATGATGCTGCTTGTCGTTCCGGCAGAGATGCTACCTGCCCTGTGCTTGTACGCACTGGCCTAGCGCCTCCTTCAGTCACCAACAGCACTGTCATTGCATCCTCAGCCGATCTCGATGTTCTCTATGGCTAGGGAAATCATTTGATGTAGCTCTTGGGGTGGTGGTGTTCTTACTTCTGCCCAAGACATCACCCTGTAGGATTACAACATTGATTATTAGTCTATATGCCTCTTCCCAAAATGTCTACAGTAGCCGGAGTATTGCATTTAGCCTTTTTTGGAGCACATTCTTTGTCTCTGGATCCGTGTATACGGATAGCTCCAAGTCCTAAGAGGGGAGTTGGTTTCCACGCTGTATTCCCCTCTGTTTGAAGTCAATCAGGCTCTACCAGGCGCTGCGTCTGTTTCGGTACCGGAGATGACGCATCATTCCCAGTTCGAAGACCAGATTGTCATCTTTAGCAACACACAAAGCGCTCTGAGTGCATTGGAATTCCTGCAGTATCCGTGACGCCACGAACCTAGTGGATATAGAGATTCTTATGAAGTGGTTCTGGGCATATTATGATTGCGGGAAATTATGCATTTCTCTCTCCCTGACACTCACTCAGATCAGCTACCGAAGGGAACCTAAGTTGCGTGCTATCCCACTGCAACTTACCTTGGACTTGCCCCAGGTCGCTTTGTGTCATCTCTGAATTGGGCACAGATTCACTGCCATTTTTCTGAGCGTTCCCTCTGCACCTTAGTTTTACCGTGACGCCTGCCTGGTTCCCCAGACTGTTTGACACATTCTTGAGTATCCTGTCCCAGTACCCCGATGAACTGGCTCGCTATTACTCGTCTTTAGTACTCGGGGACAGGTTCGTGTTCTGTTGACTCTGGTGTGAGAAGACACTTCCTCCTTTATTTGTGTGTGTGTTGGGTGCGTGTTCCACCTCATAGGTATGCTTTCTGCTTCCTTTTCTTGTTCTTTATTTTATTATTATTATTATTTAGATGTTTTTGATAACCTAATCTGCTAAACTGATTGCACTGACTTATGTCCTAAGTGGCAGTCGCCAGGTTGCCCTTTAACACATTGACTGCCAAGGGCCAAATCCATTGTACATCAACTTGGGCCACACTTTTTGGGGAGGATGTTTTTCTAGACAACAATGTTAGAAATGACATGCGAAAAGTCATTGGGGGAAATTCCTGTAAAATATTGCTATAAAGATATTTTTTGTTTTTTTCTTTTCAGGTGGTGCTATGTGATACATATAGGAACCACATGGCCCAAATAGTTGGCTTGAGAGGCCATGTGGTACATATTTGTACCACAAACCTGTGATTCATATATGAACCACAGTATATATATATTCTTTTTACCTCCCAAAATTGAAAATCTGATATCACTGTAAATTTTCATTTTATTTCAGGAATAAAAAATTCAGTGTTTTTGCTTAGGTAGCAAGTAAAAATAAAGTAAAGCATATTTTCTAGAAAACTTTCTATCAATACAATGCCATTAACTGAGAGGGCAATAGCTGATGCCCTCAATACAAATAGAGAAAGAAACAATGAATCATCAGAAACATGCCTGAGGTTTTGGATGCTTTGCGCATTGAAGAAGATAATGGAGATGATTGTGAATATCCAGTGTGGACTGAGTTTAGTGGCAGGACTAAACAATTTAACTTTACTGAAAAAAAAGCTGGATTCTTGTAGACTTATCGCCATCTATAACTAATGGAAGCGTTCAAATTACCAAGGAAACTAACCGCTATGCTGAGCAAAAGACAGAATCCCAAAGAAGGACTCCTTATAGGTGTCATAATAAATGGGTAGCAACGACCCCAGATGAGCTCAGGAAATTTATAGCACTGCTGCAGTGGATGTGTTTACTCCGAGCAGGTTCCATTACTGATTGTTGGAGGGAATCAGCACTCTACAAGACATCTATACCACAGCAAAGTATGGTTCAGAATAGGTTTCAGCTCCTGCTGAACTGCATGCACTTTGCTGATAATACGGCAATTGAGAATGGCCACTGTTTAGGAAAGATTCAGCCCTTAGTTGATCTGCTGACTCAAAAATTTCAGGCAGTGTATTCACCAGGGTATGACGTCGTCATTGATGAAACCCTCGTACCATGGCGGGGAAGGCTAATTTTTAGGCAATATATCCCAAATAAAGGGGTTAGGTTAGGTATCAAATTATACACACGTTTTGTTTTAAGTCATTGAAACTGGACGTTGTACAAATATAATTTTTTTTCCTGCAGGGCCACATATAACAAACAATTTATTGGCACCTACAAGGAGCCATAAAGAGCTCATACGTGGTAGGCCCTATTAAGAATAAGGCTAAATTAGGTGGAACCCCCTCTAATAATTGTAAGCTATTTTAACTTTATTTTCTTTAAAGTATTGATCAAATTTTGTCTTCATAAATGCTTTGGAGTGCTGACTACTTCTTGTAGTAGATTGTTCCAGACTTGAACGATGCAGTTGCTGAAGGCAAATTTTCCCATTGATATTTTGAATTTCCACTTCATCTTGTCGTGTCTGTGTCGCTGACACACCTGTCAAATTTAAAAGATTTTCTGCAGTATCGGGCATATTTATCAATAATTTATATTTTTCTATTAGTTTCATCAGGGCCCACATTATCCAAATAAAATAGTAATTTTATTTGCATTCTAAGCTGTGAACCACACAGCTTAGAATGCAAATAAAGGGGTGATACATATATGAGTCACATGGCACCCGATGAACATTTCTTGTGATTCAATTATAAGTCACGTGACAGTCAAAGTGTTAAGAAAAAAGAGAAGTTATTTGTGGCTGTGGATGTCCTGGTTTGTGATGAAAGTTTTTAGTAGTATAGCATGAATGATAGTGGTACAGATGAAGCAGATTGCTACTACAATGTTTGAATGGTACGAAACTGGGGCGATCATACCTTTGGTGAATGCTAAGAGCTAGGAGGTGGACTACTTGGAAGCTGCATGAATATGCTTGTAACATTGGTATATGGAAGTAAGACTGGTATGAAATGAGAATAAAAGCTCAAGATTGAGCGCTTGGTGTGCGAAAGGTGGATAATGATGAACCACCTCATAAAAAGAGGCTTATGGTGTGCTGAAAGGCGCCAGTGTCTTGAGTGGTGTTGGTATGTAAGAACCATGGGATGGAAATAAAATTGTGAAGAAAAATTGCATTTCACACTATACAAAGGGTTGTAAGATCGTGCAAAAATGTGGTTTGATTGTGAAAATTAATGTTTGAGAGATAATAGCTGCTCGAAGAGCAAGTGGGTGATATTTTGTATATTGTATGTGCGTATGGAGGGGTCATGTTGCAGCACATTGCACTCCATCCTTATTAGGCATTCCCTGTGTACTAAATGCTGCGTGGCTTTGTACTCGCTACGGCATAACTGGAGTGGAAAGGAGTGGTCAATTTTTAATATCATTGATTCATATCGACCTCACTTTGTTGGTAAAATGGTGAAATGTATTGGTCTCTCTTCATTGATAACCTTTCTCACTATTCATTTAATTTATCCCAAATTCCACTCTTTCCCCTGCACCTTCCAGGTTGTTTCAAGGGGGCCTAGTATTCTAAATTAGACTCCACCCCTTTCCTTCTACCTTTTATGTTCGCTGTTAATCCACCGTTCATCATCAGGCGAGACCATTGCGGACCGAGACAAATGCCGTGCGTGCATGGGCCGAAAAGTGACTCAACAGACGAAGCTCCTAGAGGTGCACATCGACAAGGGAATGAGGGACGATCAGCGGATCACTTTCCGTGGTGAAGGCGATCAGCTGCCGGGTGTCGAACCCGGGGACGTGATCATTGTATTGCAAGAGAAGTCCCACGAGCACTTCAAAAGAGATGGTAGTGACTTACTCATGACACGGAGTATTACCCTCACCGAGGCACTGTGTGGTTTTACCATGGTGGTTCCTCATTTGGATGACAGGAATCTTGTAATCCGAAGTGCCCCTGGCGAAGTTCTCAAACCAGGTATTTGCAAGACTTTTTTGCGTGCGTCACGCGCACCCTCAGCTTTTGAGTCGTTTAATCTGCATTTTTATGGTTGTCTGACTTACCCCATTCTGGGCTAGTTTGGCAGTGCTTGGCATTATAGGGTATACCCACACTGAGATGCGCTCCTCTGTGCTCTGTACCTTTCATGCATTCTTACTTGTCTGTAGCTTTGCATCTTTCACTTTTGAATTAGCAAAACATAAGAACAGGAGTGGTAGTCAGTGTTTAAAATAGGAAGATCGAGTTGCTTGCTATATGTTGGATAAACATGAAAGGGAGTGAAGAGTTTGTGGGTGGTGGAGTGTGGATCAGGGTGGTAATAGTCATAAAAAGAATGCGGTAGTGCTTTTTAGTCAAGGGTGGAATGATGCAATGGCTGTGTATGAATGTGTGGTTGAATCTGAGAAAGGTTGTGGAATCGGTGTGGTGGATGCACTTGCGAATGGTTATCGGTTGATGGCTGTAGGAGATATTAATTTATTAATAGATACTGATAAAGTTCTGTGCTGATAGAAACGTGGCAAACACGTTCTTTCAGTACAAGGATGTGCATAAGGAGAATACTATAATTAATTTGTCTTGTGAGAAAGAAATGCTGTGATTTATTGTAAAAGTTTGTAAGAGTTGATTGTGTGTAAAGTTAAATTGATTGGTGCATGGTTTTCCCTGGAAGACGCGAGGAAGGTGGATAGGCTGTGTTATTCAAAGTGAAAGGTTGTGGAATCAGAGGGAGGGTTGGGTACATGATATTGCTTGGGAAGTGTGAAAATGCGGAGCAAATTTAAGGAATCGATAGTAGGTAGTGCAAGTGGTGTATGAGGGTGCGCTAGAAATGGAAAGAAGCGAAACTGTATTGTGTAGTGGGTAACGAGGAGGTGTACTTGCTTAATAGTGCAGATGGAAATGTAAGGAAAGTGTTGATAGATGCATACAAGTAGGCGAAATGAAAATTAATAAACCACTGTGAAAATGAATCAGTTGGCCATGAATGGAGAGCCCTATGTGAAGTTTTTCTGGAGGGAAGTGAAAAGGGTGATTACAAGAGAAAAATTGTTAGCAATTTAATACGGGAATGGAAGAAGAGGCATCAAATGTAATTATGATTGACTTCGTGTGTGTAAATCGGGGTATGGAAGAGAAGCATGTGAGAGGTTGCTAGTGGTGTTAGGTTGGAAAAATGGGAGATGTAGCTGAGGTTGGTGATAAAAATTAGTGATGATTGTTTTGTAATGGGTCTTTTGTGGCAGTGTTGTAAGACATTTGAAAATAAAGGAGTGCCTGAGGACTGGAACAATGTTGCGATGGTGCTGTGGTATAAGGAGAAAAGTGAGTGCAAGAATCAGAGGGTCATAAATCTGAGTATTGTATACAGGAAATATGGAAAAATTTGTATTGCGTGTATGAGAATAATAATTTATTACCAATGAGAAAGGTGGGTTCGAGCTGGTATGGAAGGGCGCTGTAAATGAATGCTACAAGTTTCCAGGATCTGAAGAAAGTTTGTGATTGTGTAGATAGGGAAGTTTTGTATCAAGTTCTAAGAGTGTATGGATTGGTAAACTTTTGGGAAGGCGTGAAGAGCATTTATGTTCAAGTAAGTGTTGGGTGAATATAGCACGAATAAGCGATTTTAATCAAGTTGCGGCATGTGCAAGGAGGGGACAAAGTAATTGCAGAAAAGAGGAAGGTGGTGTGATAGAGGTATATGGTTTTTAAGTATCAAGAATGCGTCGTGAATGATACTTGAAAATATGACGCCAATTAAGTTGTTTCTGAGATAGAAATGTCTGCATATTTTGTTTTCTACAAAGTAGCGACTTGGGAAAAATCTGCTGAGGATTAATTGAACCTGAATTTTTACGCTTCCTTTTCAGGGAGTACCCGGATTGTGGTTGGAGAAGGGATGCCCATGTACAAAAACCCGTTCGAGAAAGGTGATCTTCATTTTAAGTTTGAGATTGAATTTCCAGATAAATACTTCACTAGTGAGCCAAAACTTAAGGTAAGTTTCTCTTTCTTTGACTAGTTATTATCTCCACTTTAGTGTTTCCCCCTTCCATCACCGACCCACGAATCTCCTGCCGCACTAGATTAATGGGTATTCCACCTCATCGAGTGCTCCCTGTATGCTCATCCCCCGAAGTATTCGCATCTTTAGCCGCGAGCCTCACCGAATCGGGCACACTGGTGAGAAGCAGCACCATTTGATGTTGCGCTTGGTCCCCCAGCCACGTTTTGGCTGAATGTACTAGTGTGTGGGGGGGGGGATGCTTCACCCGCGTTACTTGGGTTCGTGGTTGTCGATTGATGGAGTTATGGGAGGAAGAGGTGGCTGGCCTCACCCATAGTTTAATTATTTTGGTTGCATATTCAGGCGGGCCTTCCTACGGCGTCTGACCATCAGTCCATTTTCCCTATATTTGTATTTTCCTTTTGGTCTATTTTTTTTCTCCCTTAGATAGGTTTGTTTGTAATTTCAGCGGTGTCCTTGTTAGTGGCCGCCAAAAGAAACTATAAAGGGGGGGAAATAGCCGTAAGACGACCCTGCACTCCCCTCTCAGCACTGGTTGGGGTTTGCTTTATCACCCCCCCCCCGTTTCTTTTCCTTACCACATATTATGCCCTTGCGAGTGGGATGATGGGCAACCAAGCTGCGACACTCATGGAGGATTCTCACCTCCCGACTCCAATGTCTGCGGCTATTTATCTTCACATTTTCACTTTCTTTAGCCTCACAACTTTACAGATCTACCTACCCTTACAAACCTTCTGCAGGAGATACTCAGGTTGGCATTGCGCTTAAAATTGGGGGGGGGGGATACCCCACCTGCTACCCTGTCTATATAATGAGAGGGGTTCATTTGTAGTTTACTCCTATCTCGACCTCTGCCTTCACCCGTTTCGTGGGACACGACCCGACCCTCTTCAACAGCCTTAAAACTATAGAATAGTGAGTTCATCAGGCAGACATTACTCACTCATACCATGAACTTTTCTATTCCCGCCCTGCTCTCTCCCCCTTTTTTTATAGATGGGGGAGGGTCAGGGCATGAAAATGCTTTCTGTTGTAAATATGGGGTGCGTCAGTATTTTGAGTTTATTTGTAGGAATGTAGAAAAATAACATGCACTGTGTATGGTAATGAATTCATTTCCAATTATTCTTCCACGTTTTTGCCTTCTCTTAGGAATTGGAGGCTTTATTGGGTGGTCGGCCACCCAGCACTGCCCCCCCTAATGATGTGGAAGAAGTGGACTTGCAGGAATTCGAGCCCGGGCAGAACAAAAATCACTATGACGAAGATGAAGAATCAGCCCACATGGGAGGTCCGCATGTCGCCTGTGCCCACCAATAGAGTTCCCCCTCGGTAGCCATGACCCCTCCGACGCGATGCTTCATCACCAATATATGCTGCTCTTCCTCGTTTTCGCGCGATCGACGCCTTTTGTTCTCACGTATTGTCCCCTTGATTCAGTCTAATCCGTTTTGCCGGGGTACAGTCTCTTCACTCGATTCTAGGTTTTTTTATCTAACGAGTTGAAACAGTTTCTTTCTCTTCCACATCCCTCAATGAGGATTTCTGTACATTGCAATGGATGAGCGGGCCCTTGCCTATTTGGGGGAACTTGTCGCTCACGCCAGGCATTCATTATCGCTTCTAAAGAGAGACGTTAGCAGAGTACGTTTATTTATACTTCAAACTTCCAATTTTTTTTAAGTGTAGTGGGATTTGTCGTTACTAAGAACCGCGCCTACCTTTAGTGGTTTTTGTAAACTCGTGATGGCAAAGTTGGTAAAACAAAGTATTAGTTTTTTTAGTCCATTCCCAGTTATTTGACGGTAACGTTAGTTTCTGCATTACCTAACCGTTTTGTAAATAAAATTTCTTAAAATAAATACACGTCGGTTTTGGTTGAACTCATTTTATGAAGCCGTGTGGCCAATTTTGTGTTTATAGGCAAAATTATCTATCAATCAACCTTTCCACTATAGGTGGGTGCACCGGTGTTGTATTTGAATTTAATGAATAAGCAATTTCTGATATTGAAATTCTTGCCACATAGCGGCATTGCATTTTGGTTTAGTGTAAAGGGTAGTTCTTTGTACTGCAACTTTTATATCTTTGAAGAGTGAATTAGTAGAAGAGAAGGGCCAATGGGAAGTTGAACATGCTGCAAGGTGACCTGATATAATGTGGAGCATAAACGGCCTAGTTTGTTAAATTGGTAATCTGTGATCGGATAAAAAGATTTAAGTTGTAAACAAAGTTTATTGCAAAGAAATTATAAAACCAGAGGAATTAAATTGTCCAATGTTTATGCGCCTTGTCCTGTCCGTTTAAAGCAAAGGCTGGAAAATATACTACCTAAATCGATAACAGAATAGAAATTCATTTTCAAAAATCTTTTAACTTCATTTTGTAGGTGGAAATAAGTTTTCTTTAAATCTTCGTTTTTGTTCCCTGGAAAATATGAATCAAATTACAAAAATACAAACCATTTTCCAAGTGCGCATCAACGTCGCTACTAAGTAGCCAACCTTCGTTTCTTGCATATATGGGGGGGGAAAAAAACAGACACGCATCGTAAAAGGGGTCTATACGGGTACACAGAACCATTTACCCGAAGGTGGTGTTGGCATGCCAGACCCACCCACCCATTTGCAAAATGCTCGTACGAAAGAAAAAAAAAAAAAGCTTAGCGAACCCCTATCCAGGTTTAGTGCCTTTAACGTAGCACCTCAGGCAAAACCTGCAAATGAAACGCTATCTGAGAACCCAGTTAATGACGCCGCTGGATTGAGCGAGATTGTGTTGGGTAAAAGCTGAAGCAAAAATACATGATGAGACCACCGGCTATCTTTCACCCTTACTTCCAAAATGAATACAATATCCAATAGTTTACATTCTCAGTACCTGACATAATGCTAATCTTAGCCCTAGATTTGCCTTGAGCATTCCTAATCGGGGCCAAGTTATCAAACACAATCTGATTTTTTCAGTGCACCTTACCTACAACATTAAATTGTCCACCCTGTAGTTGTTGCGTTCACATTGATAGCATGGCACATCCACTTTAAAATGTCCTACAACAAAGCCATTCCATTATACAACTTGCCGCCGCCGCCGCCTACCTCTTCTACATTCACATCGATGCCCATCAACTATCGGTGTTTCCATAGAGACCCTCATTCGTTTTTGTTCAATCACTTTTTTTTTTATCTCTATATGCATTTAATCACATCTCCACTATTAAGCATTTACAAGTAGGCCACCTTTTTGCGTGCACGAACTCCCGAATACAATGGATCAAGCGATAGCGACCCCGCTCCTCGGGGGTACAAGGAAAGGTAACCCTCACGATGATGCCCCATACTGGGCGCTTTGAGTCTATTAGTAACGAACCAGGCACAACGCGTTCTCTGTGAACTGTATTGCAACCGTGAAGATACTCCATCTGGGTGGCCTAGTAAAACTCAAACAGAGGGGATACGGCGTAAAGGCGGTCCCCTCTATGGAGTAAGGAGCCATCTATTTAAACTGATCCAGCTTGACACGAAGTGTTCCAAAAAGGTCGAACGAAATACTCCTTGCGCTTTGGAAGCAGTCATGGCGACAAATGGTCAACGTTGGTATCTAACGGCGTGGCGTTTTTGGCAATAGTAAGATACTACTACATACACAGATTTCGAGGGGATTATAGTATAAAGAAGTTACTCAAATGCATAGGCGCTGTCGAGATCGGCCGCTAATGCAATGGTAGTTAGTGAATAATTGAAATGCCGGATCCGCGCATACTGTACAGCACTGGGCAAGTGGAATCTACAAGCAAGCTATCAATAGGGGACGAGGAAAGCTCGGTCGCCAGGCGGATACCGTGTCCACCTACAGCAATTATCCGTAGTGAAGCTTTGAACGGACAAAGGAACGATAAAACAGCTCAACATCACGGAACGAGGCATGGCCATAGAGACCCTAAGGATGCGAATATTAGCCTCCCAAGTGAGGCATCGGTCGAAAACAAGACCAAGGAAACGGCGAATCCACTATTTCGAGGCGATCCCCGTTTAGGAACAAGTCCGGGTCGGGGAGGAGCCGTGGATGGCGGCAGAAGTGCACCAACTTAATCTCGGGCGAGGAAAAGTGAAACCATCTGGGCAGCACCAAAAGAGATCGAAAGCTCGTCCACGTAGAGCGGAACGAGAACATCTCCCGGCAGCACCGAAGTGATAAAGGTGATGCTCATGGCAGTGTGACTGAGGACATTGGACCGGAGAGGGATCCCCCAACCCGTACGCGGAATTGACGATCTCCCAATCTAAATCGCGGTAGCGTCGAGCTGTCTACGAATGGAGATCTCGCAGACATCACTCCATGGAGTGGAACGTGCGGAAGCCGCACTGAGCAAAGACAGACGGCCGCCACTGTCCAGGATTATTTTTCTTCAATAAAATCTATCTGACGACTGCTTACAAAGGCATAAGTCGGCTACATTATAAAAAATAAGTAAGAAACCACACAAAAAAAATCCTACAACAATCAAAAGGAAAAAATAAAAAGAATAATTGAAGGAGGAAAAAGCATATGCAAGAAAGCCCGCCTCCCATCGGCGCAGGTTCATGCGACCAATACCAGAAAATGTAAAATAAAATTGAGGCTACAAAAAGTCATAGTCCATACGTTTGTGGGCACGAACTCGGCCCATGTAAAAGGGACAAGCCGTAGCGAACTCGGTCGTCTAGGTAACGTGCGCGAAGATCACCCAAACTGGGATATTCAAACAAGAATGTGCCGAAAAGTCTTGAGGACAACACAGACGAGCGCTCCTTCAAATGGCGTTGCGTCCCGCGAGTTTGTCCGATTCGAAGACGACAGAAAGCGAACTGAAATCGCGGGATTGGTGGATAGGTCCATCGGAATATCATCTTTGCCAGGCAGCAAGGAGGGCTAACCTGATGCCTGCATGTACTCGGTGTGAGGAAGAGCTTGAACAGGAAAGAACAATAAAAAGAAATAACAATAACAAAACCAACAATTAAACCTGGTTAAATGAAAGGGAGAAGGCCGGCCTCCCCCAAAAAGTCAACAAGTCAATGTGCACGAATCTGTCCCAAGTACAAGGGACAGGCGGTGCGCGAAGATCACCCAGACTGGGACATTCGACAAGAATGTGGCTAACAGTCTGGGGGACGGCGCAGTCGTTGCAATAGGGCGCAGGCGAGCGCTCCATCAAATAGCGAGGCGTCACACGAGTGTGTCCGATTCGGAGACGACAGAAAGCAACCTGAAGCCGGCGCGGCATTGGGGGATAGGTCTATGGGAACAGTCGCGGCGCAATGGCACGCAACTTTAAGTTCCCTTCGACCGTCTCACATCTTCTTTGCCAAGCAGTCCGAAGAGCTGCCCGTATTCCTGCCATGTAGTCGGTGTGAGGAAGAGCGCAACGCTGGTCCGGTCGCAGAGTACTCGCGGACTCTGGCACGCTCATTCCCCGCAATTCCTACATGTCCAGTAACCCAGCAGAAGATAATCTCGACATCCGCCCGGCTCGCCAAAACCGTGGCGTCACGGATATCGCGAACCAGGGGATGCGGAGATTCCAATGCCCCGAGAGCAGTCAGGGCGCTTTGTGAGTCGCCATAGATCACAATCCGGTCTCCAAAACAGGTACGTCGCGTAATCTCCCGTACCGAGTGATGTATTGCCACCAGCTCGGCCGTGAAGACAGACGCAGCGCCTGGTAGAGCCCAGCTGACTTCAAACAGAGGGGATACGGCGTGGAAGCCGACCCCCTCTTGGGACTTGGAGACATCCGTATACACTGGCACGGTTCCAGCGTGACACGATGTGTGCTTCAAAAAGCTCGAACGCAATACTCCAGGCGCAGTATAAGATTTGGGAGCAGAGGCGTGGCGACAAATAGCCAAATGTGGTACCCTCCAGGGTGGCGTCCTGGGCAGAACCAGGGGTGCCACCGGCCCGAGAGCTATATCTACCTCTCGAAGGAGTTTCCTGGCTCTAAACCCAAAGGGTTTAGGGTATGACTGTCGTCTCTCGGCGGCATAGGCACCATCGAGATCAGCTGTGGATGCAGTGAGAGCTGTTGGCGACTGAGGGAGGCGCCGGGCTCGCGCGTACAGGCGAGTGATGCACTGCACGCGGCGCAAAGCGAGTGGCATCTACCCAGCATCGACCAACAAGCTCTCAATGGGGGAAGTGCGGAAGGCACCGGTCGCAAGACGAAGGCCGGTGTAGTGGATCGAATCCACCTTCCGCAATAAACGCTCGGCTGCGGATGCATAAAACTCGCATCCGTAGTCGAGCTTCGAGCGAACAAAGGATCGATAAAAAAGTAAGGCAGTAGCCCTATCAGCGCCCCAAGCGCTGAACGTCACGGAACGGAGAATGTCCATGGCGCGGGTACAACAGACCCTAAGGCTGCGAATATGAGCCTCCCAGATGAGGCGTCGGTCGAATACAAGACCAAGGAAACGGTGCGACTCAACCACATCCAAGCGCACCCCATTAAGAAACAAATCTGGGTCGGGGTGAAGCCGTGGATGGCGGCAGAAGTGCACCACCTTAGTCTTGGCCAAAGAAAACCGAAACCTGTGCGCTTCGACATAGCGAGAGACGCGGTTCAATGTCTGTTGGAGTCGACGCTCGAGTTGGCATCTGGGCCGCGCCAAAAGAGATCGATAGGTCGTCCACGTAGAGCGTAGCGAGAACATCTTCCGGCAGCACCGAGGTGATGCCGTTGATGCTCAGGGTAAAGAGTGTGACACTGAGGACACTTCCCTGCGAGTTTGGGCCGGAGAGGGCTCCCCCATCCGTACGCGGAATCAACGATCTCGCAAAAATTCAGACATAAACATTGGGAGGCGTCCCCTCGCCCCCATAGTGTGGAGAGTCTCCATGATACCGCATCGCCATGCGGTATCATAGGCCTTCTCCAGATCGAAAAACACCGTGGCGTAGTGCTGTCTACGAAGGAAAGCCTCGCAGACGGCATTTTCCAGTCGGAGCAGAGCATCCGACGTGGAGTGGAACTTGCGGAAGCCGCACTGTGCGAAAGACAGATGGCCTCCGCTGTCCAGGAAAAAGGCTAATCTAACATTTACCAATTTCTCCATCAACTTGCACACGCAATAGGTTAGAGAGATTGGGCGGAAACCGGTTGGAGGAGTGAGATCTCTCCCCGGTTTGCGAAAGGCGAGCACAGTAGCGATTCGCCACGAGTCTGGGAGAAGACCTTCCACCCAGATCCTGTTGAAAAAATCTAACAGAAAGGCCATGCCTCGCTCACCCAGATGTCGAAGCATGGCGTACGGGACATCGTCCGGACCATGGGCGGTGTCCGCGCACGAAGCGAGAGCGGAACGCAACTCACTCACAGTAAACTTGTCGTTGAAGGGTTCTCCGCCTCTGGAGGTAAAGTCAAGCCGGCGGCCTTCCGCGACATCACGACGTGCATTGAATGCGCAAAAAGCGGTCGCTAAGGATTCCGACACGGACGCGGGGTCCGAGATTGCGGTCCCATTCTCCTGGAGAACGGGAGGGGGGTCCTGCGAGAACTTGCCCCCAATCCTTTTGACTCACTTCCACACCTCAGCTAAAGGGGTCTTCCCGTTAAGTGAAGACACGTATGGCCGCCAAGAAGAGCGGCGGGTGTGCTTCGAAATATACCGGAACCTAGCCCTAGCCCGACGAAATTCAGCGACAGTGAAATCGTTCGGGCGGCGCTTATAGCGCATGTAGGCATAACGCTTCTGTTTGAGGGCTGTCTCACACTCGGCCGACCACCATGGGAGTGGTCGGCGTGCAAAACGGCCAGACGTCCTAGGAATAGTAGTTAGGCCCACGGCGATGAGGTTGCCGGAGAAGAACTCAACAGCCTCATCTACCGACCTAAACTCCTCGACTGAGATAGAGAATTCAGTCATTTCCTGAAATGCAGGCCACCGCGCCCGCGCCAAGCACCAACGAAGTGGTCTCTCAGGTGGCAGTTGCCCTGAAAATGATATTTGAATGGGAAAGTGATCACTACCATGGAGGTCATCGACCACCCCCCCCAATCAAAATCAGGCTGTGCATCCGAAGAGCACAAAGATAGGTCAAGGAAAGAAAATGAAGCGGTTCTCGGACAGTGATGCGTAAACTCATCCCCGTTTAGGACACACATCTCAAGCTCTTGGATCAGATCGGCAAGGACTTGTCCCCTGGGATTTATGGAGTAATCTCCCCAGAGAGGATGCCTGCCGTTCAGATCTCCAAGCAAGATATAGGGCCTCGGCAACCGTGCCACGACGCGGCGGAAGTACCCGCGTCGAAGTCCGCTGATGGTGGAATGTACGCAGAAATGATAGTATACCTCCTATCCAGGCGCAGCTGCACAGCCACTGCCTGAAAGGAGGTATCTAAAGAGAAAGGAAGAACGGAGACATCATGCCGGGTGTAAACCGCGCATCCTGCGGTGGTGGGGTCGCAAGACCCTTATACCCCGCGAGGGCAGGCATGGGGCACGCGCCTAGCATGGTCTCCTGCAAAAAGATAGCTAACGGGGAACGGGACGAGCCGAGCCTCCGCAGCTACTCCCAGTTGGCCCGGAGTACACGGCAATTCCATTGAAAGAATATGCCCTCCAGGCCTAGCTCGGAGGAGACGCGGGGGCCCTCCTGGAATTGAAGACCCTCACGGGAATGGCCGTACGCTTCGGGTTCGGGTTCGGTGCTTGGCGCCGAGCCCGGATTCCCCCCCATGGAAGGCCCTACCGTCTGAGGCTGGTTTTCCTCAAGGACCATGTCTATCACAGGAGGGGCCTCCAGTTGGCCATTCCCTCCCAGGACATCGCAGGTCCCCTTGGCAGCGTCTTTTGTGGGGAGGCACAGGCCTCGACCTCGGCAAGGTTTAATATTCTTGCTAGCAGGTCTTTTGAGGGAAGCGACCGAAGGGGCCTGGCTTCCCTCTCCCCCCTAAGGGGGTTTGCCCTACCGAGCCGCTTCGATGTGGAGCGGCTGGTTTTCTTGGCAGTCCCCTTGGAAAGAACAGAGGGGACTGCCGCTGGTAAGAGGGAGGTGCCCGAAAGCACCTTTAGAGAAGGGGGTGAGGGGGAGTCCCCTTCACCCGTAGGCGTAGGAGAGGAGTAAACCTCCTCTCCGGTTGAAGAGATATGGAGGGTCCCCTGCGCAAGCACAGGGAGGGGGGACCTCCATTTTTTTGCTGGAGCTGCCCGAGGGCGGCTCCTTCGCTGTTTCAGGGGAAGTTGGGGGTTGGGGTTTTTTGGTTGTTTTTTCATACATGGGCATGGTGACTCTCTTTTTTATACGGGACGCAATAGCTCATCACCTCTTGCAGTTGCCCGCACTGCAAGAGGTGCTTACAGGCCTGCACAGCCAGGCGCCGCCATTTCGGACCACCCCTCCCGCCTGGTGGCCTGGCAGTCCATCGGCATGGCGGCTCCACCTTAGACACGGCGTAAAAATTGATAGAATGTGAAGAGGAGAGGAAAAGGGATGTGAGGAAGGTATGGGTGGGGATGTGGGAGAGGTTGTGTGAAAAGAGAAGAAACTAAGTGTTTTGAAGGAAGGAAGAGAGGCTAAGCTGGGGCCGGACGGGGTGCCGAGTCCCGTCAGCACGGCGGCCAGGATGGCAAATCGCCGCGCCCCTTACGGGAATGAGTCGCTAAAGATCACAATCCGGTCTCCGAACCGGGCACGATGCGTTATCACCTGTACCGAGCGGTGTATTGCAACCAGCGGCGATACGACGTGAAAGTCGATACCCTCCTGGGACTTTGAGCCATCCCTGTACACTGACACGGATCCAAGCATCTGCTATCTGTCCACCCAAGCCAGGGATAACAATGTGACTGTCATGACGCTCCATTATCTCACAAAAACTCATTTCCATTTATACTAGACTCACCTAACGGGAGCATCTGCACTCTCCCATTTGAAATACATTCAATCCCCTTTCCATTCAAATTCCTTACATACACCATTTCCAACTTGGCATGGCCTAACTGGACAGTTTCGGCGACTTCATTCATTACTAAAATGCACTTAATGCTTTGCTAGAAGAAACATTTGGGGCAAGTGGCTTCCCAGAGCAGCTAAACCGATCAGTCGTCTCTTATCACACGCGCACGCCGACGGTGAGAATATTCTTCGGAACATACAGCACGAGTATTCCTAAACCATTCAAATATTCCTTGCCTCCTAAGGCAGTGTAAGTTTCTACGAGAATAAAATTTTATCTGTATAAATAAAAAAAAATGTAGACTTACTTAATTCCTTATTTTTCAAACATCCCTTTTGATAATCGAAAATGTAATCATAGAAGCAGAGTTGCTTGTATAACTGGGTCTCGGTGTACTAGAATAAAGGTAACATTACTCAAAAGACAGCTTCCTTTCGGAAAAGGGTCTTTTCATTTTCCGTAACTCAATTTTTAAATTACTTTATTGAAAAACAAAACAAACAAACCCCAAACAAGTTTTGGGAAGAGGTTCGTACAGAAAGTGAAAATGAGCAGAAAATCAATAGCCTAAAAAGATGAAGTGAGGCAATATGGACCGGGTGGACACCCGCTACTCCCGTATACCCGACTCCGCTGTACACTGGTCATCTTGAGGGTTCGTTTTTAATGATGGTAAAAAGAACTATGAGGAGACCGGGGAGGAAATCTTTGAAACCTTTTGTTTCATACATTTTTAACAGTTCAGATCCCTTTCAGTGAGCAGAGGGGGAGCGAAACATAAGAAAATTAATAGATCAGCCCGAAATAAATAAACAAAGATTAATAACAACCAAAAAGAAAAATATTATTCAGCAACACCAATTTCATAACTCTCTTCAACACCAATATTTAAACTAGATGAGGTTTCAGGTTTAGTATGAGAAAAAATCCTGAAGCCGACTTCTGGAGGACTACATGCAATCTCGGACCCAATGTCCTCGGGAGGAACTGTGGCAATGTATCTTCTAAACATTCTCACTTCCATAACTTTAAGCATCTCTCCCTACAAACGTTTTCTTCAGATGCCCCCCTTCTTTTCGCTTTAAGTTTAACTATACAAAAAACTAGGACTTGATCTAGTGGACCTGCGGCGAAAATGGCCGATTTAGCACCTCTAGCCTCTAGGTGGCGCCACCTGGTGGTCAACTTATATCATATTTGAACTCGGTGATCTCAATTACCTTTGGTAGCATTGGTTTTAGATGGCTACATTGAGCCAGCGACTCGTTGCGGACAGAATATTAACACAGCACGAGATATGCATGACCCTTAGACATGCTTCGCTGCAGATAAAAATACCCAACCAAGTTTCCATTTGCTCGCTTACCTCCCTAAATAGGACACCTCTTTGACACTGATTGCATCTGGGAAATCCGTGGATAAATTTGAGTGGTATCCTTCTCGTGCGATTCGAGCACGCGGGATCATCGCACATCATCCAGCCCTGCAAGAAAAAAGGAGTGGGTTCGATACAAAATTTTCGTCTATAAGAAAACATACTACTAATTGGTGATGTCCTTTTAAAATGAAAATTATCCGCAGTAGTAATGGTTCGCCAACCTGCCTTTATCCAGGAGGAGCCCCGACCGGATAATCAAAGACATAAAGGTCAGTATGACAATCTCTGGTGGCCACGCCAAGGTTAATTTCATAACTTTGAGCAGTTGTGCTTTGCATACAAATTTATTCGAAGAGGCTTCGAATGCATCAAGTAAAGAATTTAAGGGTGATAAAGTTTGTCACAATCTTTTCTATATTCTGAAAAGACTCGAGTGTGAAAAATATCATTAAATCACTAGGGGCAAAGGTAATAACCTTGAGTTTAATACTCGTTTCCTCCACATCCAATTTTTTTACCTTAACCGGAAGGATGGCTCTCTCCCCCCAAACTTAAGTGCACTAGTCTCTTCCTCTTTTTCCCTTATCTACCAGACTTCCAGATCCAATTCTTTGTAGTTGCTATACACAGGTCAACCTTCACAATTTATCGTGGTCACTATATATTTTTAGAGTACTTCACTAAATTCTAGCGCAAATATTATTCTGTTTTCTCCCGCTTCTCCGAAATACCTGATGCATTTTTATTCTCGTAAAACGTATCTGCTTCAAATGGTATCTATGTCAACAAAAGATTTGATCCCTTTTGCCTAGCCGAATATTTTTTTTCCTAGTTTAAAGCGCAGTAGCAACGAGGCCGTATCAGAAAGTTTATAAGGAAGGATCTGCCAATTAAATACAGCGAAGTTAAGCCCCATCATGTGTTTAGTCCATTGGATAGTGTCCCGATTCGGGATGAATTCAAGAGGACTGGCATACGCTGTAGTAACCTGTTGTTCTGAATCCACATTAAACTGAAGGCCTCCAATGAGAAATAAAAGACCTCAAATAGAGCAGAGCGGTGCCAAGAACCCTACCCAAATTATTTTTCAGGTCTGTCTGTTTAGCCTATAGACACCAACTACAATTATTTTTTTAGCAAACCGTTCTCATATATTTTTTTAAAGGTAGGAGCGTTTGACCGGCGATTGACGTGCATATATCTCCTCAAGGAAACCAATCGATATCGAGGAGTAGGAATTGAGAGATGGGAACGAGAAAATAGGGGTTGGGTGGACACATGCTCAATTATATTATATCATCGAAAAAAGAATTTAGAAATCTTTGCGGTACCAGCCCATTCCTAATGGACTTTCGCTGGCAGTAGTCCAAACATAAAATCATGACAAAAAGACTCGTCGGAGGCGCACATTTGATAAAGACGTGGGGCACCGTGCAAGTGCAATTGGAATGGCACGGAACCACTCATCAGAGGTCAAATGTGGCCAATCTGTAGGCGGCAGTGGCCACTTCAAAGGATCCGGCTCCTGGACGCATGATGGCTAGTAATGAACTAACTTCTTAACATTCCAGTTTAAAATCAGTGAAATCATCCCACTCACTCTGAAACACATATCATACATACACGTGGACAACGAAGAAGAAGTCACTGTACGGTATTCCCGAAGCTGCCTGGATATCAATGGCGACCAAAGGAGCCCCTTGATCTGCCTGCTCGTTACCCAGAATTCCAGTGACTCGGGGAGAGTTTATATATGTTAGCATTTTTAATGAGCTATGCGTGATTTTTTTTTTTTTGTACACGAGGATGAGAGTGGCAAAACTGGCGAAGGAAATCTAAAACAAGTCTTGAGTCTAAAAGTGGTGAAATCAGTAAAAGGGAGGGTAAGAACGAGGCAAAAGGCAAAAAAGAATCGCACAAATCTCAGCTATAAAAATAGATGCCATCCGAGGCACAACACTAAACCCCTGCTGCACCCACTACTATTTGACAGCCCATCGGGTACATATGGGAAAGATGGTTGACAGAAAGTTCCTAAATGAACACCAGCAACCCGCAAATCTATGGATTCACAAGGTGCCACATGCCAGTGCAAACATTTAGAGGAGGAAGCCACCTTGGTGAACCTCCTTAAAGAGGTACACATCTGGGATACCAAGAATGGATAAATAATGGTTCCCCATCCTATGACTCAACGGCCTAGATATATATGGCAGCTGTCAAATGGTGTTTTCGAAGAAGCAGTGAAAATACACTTTTGAACTTCAGAAGATGGCCTCTCTTTAATACGCAAGATATATCCCAGTATATGATTCGAAAGCGGCAAACGCCACTTTCAGCGTGTAGGTTCTTTACAGGGGAGGTACGAAAGACGCCGCTAGACCGTTTAACGCCCATGTTACGATTAGGGCCATTGCTGATGCGGAAGAGCACACCTGGTAAGGGTTATCCAGTTTAGATTGAACAAGCGTTGTATATAGCCTCGATAAAGTACGTCTATCGCTACCACATGAGATGCGAGACAAGACATCAAAACTGTTTTCAAACAGTTCATCTTAATGGGATGTAAAAAGGGTAACCATGTTAATTTTGAGTCGAGTCCTACCTAGAAACAAACAGCAATTAGTCCTACTTCAGTAATCTGCAGTCAGATAAGCCGGAGGGGGGGGGGGGGGCGTGCTAATTTTTACAATGATAAATACCAAAGCGAATCGACGCGTGAGACTCACCGAGTAGTAGAGGGTGATGTGAACCCTAATCTGTTTCCTGAGTTTATTCAGAATGTAAGCGTGATGTTTATACAGCGACGTTTTGCACTTAGGGTCAGGACATGATTGAAGCAAAAATTCAGCAGACGATCCCTGTAAACAAATAAATTAATCAAATTTTCACCTGCAGGTGACAAAGAAAGAAAACACTAGTCTTAAACAGCGACTAGCCCAGATAGGGACGGCGAGCCTGGGAAGTAGCACCCTAGGAAGTTTTGTTCCGGCGAGGGCAATACCCACCGGGAAGACGGCGAGTATTGCCTGTTAGAGTCGACGCTCCAGAATACTCGATTGGGACACCGTCCGGGCATTGATGACCAAAAAAGCTATACAAAAGTCACGTTGGCGACATTTTTTTTTTTCATCTGGTAAGAGCCTTCAAGGGGATAAGTAGCCGTAATTAAATTTTCAGTCTAGTGCTATGCTAATGTAAACTTCACAAAACAAACCAAACAAGAAAAAACAAAAGAAGCAAAAAAGCAAGCACGATCCGGCGTCGGAACGCCCGCTCCTCGCAGCGGATGAACATGTGACTAACAACAGTTATTAAAATGGAGCCTCCTCCCAAAAAGTAGTATGTACAAGAACCCGTCTCGCGAGTACAAGGGACAAACAGTAGCGGCCCCGCTCGTCCCAGTACAGGGATAGGTAACGTGCGCGTAGAACAGCCAGACTGAGTGTACCCAATTCGAAGACAAAAGAAAGCGAAGAAAACCATCGCGGCGGATGGGGAGGGGGGGGGGGGGCGATGGGAACAGACGCGGCGCAATGGCACGTATCTTGGGTGAGGGGCAGCCAGGATGGGTGTTCTGAGGAGTCCAGCCATGTATTAGATGTGAGAAAGAGCGAAACGTTGGTCTAATTGCTCAGTCCTCACGGACTCTTTGGCGAGCTCATTCCTAATGTCCAGGGACCCACCCCGCTGACTTCAAACAGAGGGCGTACGGCGTGGAGGCTGACCCCCTCCGTGTACACTGACAAGGATCCAGCGTAAATCGAGATGTGGTCCAAAAAGGCGGCCTTCTGCGACATCATGACGTCCGTTGAATTCTGGCGCATCATCATCCAGGCTAGAGAATGCTGAGAAAGCGATCTCGAAGGATTCCGCCACGGACGCGGGGTCCGATATTGCGGTCCCATTCTGACGGCGGATGCAGTGAGAACTGTTGGCGACTGAAGGAGGCGCCGGGCTCCCGCTAACAGGCGAATAATACACTGTGAACGGCGCAGAGCGAGTGGCATTACCCAGTCATCGACAAGTAGGCTCTCAATGCGGAGAGTGCGGAAGGCACCGGTCGCGAAGCGAAGGCCGGTGTGGTGGATTGAGTCCACGTTCCGCAATACACACTCGGCTGCGAGTCCACCACTTCCAGGGGAACCACATTTAGAAATATGTTCGGATCACGGTGGAGCCGTGAATGGCGGCAGAAGTGCACCACCTTAGCCAAGGAAAACCAAAGCCTGTGCGTTTCGGCATAGCGAAAGCGGTTCATTGCCTGTTGGAGTCGACGCTCCAGAGTTGGCATCTGGGCCGCGCCAAAAGAGATCGAAAGGTCGTCCAAGTAGAGCATAGCATTTTTTTTTTTTTTAAGAGCTCATCTGGCGACTGCCTACTTGGGCATTAGTCGCCGTATTAGAACTGGCCTAGTTCTAGGCTACTTTAAAACAAAATTAGAGAGAAAAAAACAACAAAAAACAACACCCCAAAAAGGGGGAAAGGAAGCAAGCTGGTGCGTCGGGGAGAGGTCCCCCCGGAGCAGGAGCGTGCGACCAAAGGAGGAAAAAAACAACAAAAAAACAAAAATGCAAAAAACAAAAAAACACAAACCTTACATAAATAATAGGGAGAAGGCCTGCCTCCCCACAAAAGTCAATAAGTCAATGTGCACGAATCTGTCCCGAGTACAAGGGACAGGCGGTAGCGATCCCGCCCCTCCCGGTACCGGGACAGGTATCGTGCGCGAAGATCACCCAGACTGGGACATTCGACAATGTGCCGAACAGTCTGGGGGACGACGCAGTCGTTGCAATAGGGCGCAGGCGAGCGCTCCATCAAATAGCGAGGCGTCACACGAGTGTGTCCGATTCGGAGACGACAGAAAGCAACCTGAAGCCGGCGCGGCATTGGGGGATAGGTCTATGGGAACAGTCACGGCGCAATGGCACGCAACTTTAAGTTCCCTTCGACCGTCTCCCATCTTCTTTGCCAAGCAGTCCGAAGAGCTGCCCGTATTCCTGCCATGTAGTCGGTGTGAGGAAGAGCGAAACGCTGGTCCGGTCGCAGAGTTCTCGCGGACTCTTTAGCGCCCTCATTCCCCGCAATTCCTACATGTCCAGTAACCCAGCAGAAGATAATCTCGACATCCGCCCGGCTCGCCAAAACCGTGG
Organism: Ceratothoa steindachneri; assembly: GCA_963969495.1. Taxonomy (NCBI): domain Eukaryota; kingdom Metazoa; phylum Arthropoda; class Malacostraca; order Isopoda; family Cymothoidae; genus Ceratothoa; species Ceratothoa steindachneri. The sequence goes on along the minus strand of OZ018329.1, from coordinate 73,879,381 downwards.
CGTCACGGATATCGCGAACCAGGGGATGCGGAGATTCCAATGCCCCGAGAGCACTCAGGGCGCTTTGTGAGTCGCTATAGATCACAATCCGGTCTCCGAACCGGGCACGTCGCGTAATCTCCCGTACCGAGTGGTGTATTGCCACCAGCTCGGCCATGAAGACAGACGCAGCGCCTGGTAGAGCCCCGCTGACTTCAAACAGAGGGGATACGGCGTGGAAGCCGATCCCCTCTTGGGACTTGGAGCCATCCGTATACACTGGCACGGTTCCAGCGTGACACGATGTGTGCTCCAAAAAGGTCGAACGCAATACTCCCGGCGCAGTACAAGCTTTGGGAGCAGAGGCGTGGCGACAAATACCCAAATGTGGTACCCTCCAGGGTGGCGTCCTGGGCAGAACCAGGGGCGCCACCGGCCCGAGAGCTATATCTACCTCTCGAAGGAGTTTCCTGGCCCTAAACCCAAAGGGCTTAGGGTATGACTGGCGTCTCTCGGCGGCATAGGCACCATCGAGATCAGCTGCGGATGCAGTGAGAGCTGTTGGCGACTGAGGGAGACGCCGGGCTCGCGTGTACAGGCGAGTGATGCACTGCACGCGGCGCAGAGCGAGTGGCATCTCCCAACAGGCTCTCAATGGGGGAAGTGCGGAAGGCACCGGTCGCAAGGCGGAGGCCGGTGTGGTGGATCGAATCCACCTTCCGCAATAAACGCTCGGCTGCGGATGCATAAAACTCGCATCCGTAGTCGAGCTTCGAACGAACAAAGGATCGATAAAAAAGTAGGGCCGTAGCCCTATCAGCGCCCCAAGCGCTGATATAGCATAGCAAGAACATCTTCCGGCAGCACTGAGGTGATGCCGTTGATGCTCAGGACATATGAATGTGATATTGAGGACAACTTCTTCATGTTCCAATGGACTGGAGAGGGCTCCCCCACCCCTCGTAAGTGGAATTTACGATATCGAAAAAATACAGCGATATAGATTGGGAGGCGTCCCCTCAACCCCATCGTGTGGAGTATCTCTATGCGGTATCATAGGCCTTTTCCGGATCGAAAAGCACCATGACAGAGTGCTGTCTACGAAGCAAGGCCTCGCAGACTGCATTTTCCAGCTGGAGAAGAGCATCGGACGTGGAGTGGAACTTGCGGAAGCCGCACTGTGCAGAAGACAGATGGCCTCCGCTGTCCCCAAAAAAGCTAATCTAACATTTACCAATTTCTCCATCAACTTGCAAACGCAGGAGGTTAGAGAAATTGGACAGAAACCGGCTGGGGTAGAGTGATCGCTTCCCGGTTTGCAAAAGGCGAGCACAGTAGCGATTCGCCAGGAATCTGGGAAGATAACCTCTACCCAGATCCTGTTGAACAAATCTAATAGAAAGGCCATGCCTCGCTCACCCAGGTGTCGAAGTATGGCGTATGGGAGATCGTCCGGACCATGGGCGGTGTCCGCGCATGAAGCAAGAGCGGAACGCAACTCACTCAGAGTAAACCTGTCGTTGAAAGGTTCTCCGCCTCTGGAGGTAAAGTCCAGTCGACGGCCTTCAACCGACATCACGAGGCGCATTGAATGCTGGCGGAGCAGCATCCCGTCTTAGAATGTGGAGAAAGCGGTCGCGAAGGATTCCGCCACGGACGCGGGGTCAAAGATTGCGATCCCATTCTCCTGGAGAACGGTAGAACTTGCACCGAATCCTTTTGCCTCGCTTCGGCACCTGTCCAAGAGGGGTCTTCCCGTTCAGTTAAGAAACGTATGCCCACCAGGAAGAGCAGCGAGCGTGTTTCGTCGAAATATACAGGAACCTAGCCCTAGGAAATTCACCAATAGTGAAGTCATTCGGGCGGCGCTTATAGCGCATGTAGGCATAACACTTCTGTTTGAGGGCCGCCTCATACTCAGCTGACTACCATGGGAGTGGTCAGCGTGCAAAACGGCCAGACGTTCTAGGAATAGTAGTTAGGCCCACGGCGATGAGGTTGCCGGAGAAGAACTCAACGGCCTCATCTACCGAGACAGAGAAATCAGTCATTTCCTGAAATGCGGACCACCGCGCTACCTCCGGGATCATGTCCAGCTAAGGGGGGAGGGCCTAAATGTGGCCATCACTCCCCAAAGAATCACGGATCCCATTAAAGGTACCTTCAGTAACTGTCCAGTCTCTGGCCAGCTAATCGACCTCCATCGGGTAAGAGAATAGGGCAAACAGGCTGGCCCCTTGTAAGGTGCATATGCATGCTTGCAGGATGGTAGGGGGCACGGCCCGACAGGCCCTGCTATCCATTGCCCCTCTAAGCGGGTTGGCCTTATCGAGCTGCTTCCACCGGGAGCGGTCAACTTTTGGCCGCCTGTCTGCTCTCTTGGGAGTGCCCTGTGAAGGAAATCGGAGACTGCCACTGTTATTAGAGTGGAGTGGCCCAAGGGTGGCTCCAATGAAAGGGTTAGGGAGAAACTCCCGAACCCTTCAAGAAAGAAGAAGCGCCCTCTCCCCTGAAAGAAGTTTAGAGGGGCCCCTGATAAAGCAAAGGGAGAGCTACCATATTTTCAGAGGTGGAGCTGCCCGAGGATGGCTGCAAAGATGGCAGAAGGGATGGAGAGAGGGAAGCCCCTCCGCCGGTCTAAGTTGTGCCTTGTTTTACCTCGTCCTCAAGGGCACCTAGGGGGAAGGAGACCACGCTTAGAAAAAAAAGGGGAAAAAATGCCTGGAAAGTAGATACTATGGAGCTCCCTTTGAGTTGGAAGTTTAAGAGAAAAGTGTCCATAGGATAAAAATTTCATAATTTATTATTATTTACACATAATCAGTCCCAGGCCATCGTTGATGAGCTTTGTCAACCAGGCCCGCCATTTTGACAAAATTGTCGTAGAAATTTAATCAGAAAAGATGGTACAGACGTAACCACCATACATATGTACTCGAAAGAAGGTGAGCAGAGTCGACGGTCCAGTACCCCCTCGTGCCTATTACTTGCCTTAGCCAGCGAGCTTTCGGCCATCGCAGCAGGTAGGGACCTCAGGGTATAACACTGCCACTCGACTAAGGGCCCATAAGAGGATGAAAGTGCTCCGGGAAGCCAGAATCTCTGTAGATAGAAGAGCAAGTTTGGAAAGTGGTAGGAGTGTATGTAATAAAGAGAAGTAGAGATAGGAGGGGCCATTAACGAGTAGGTTAAGTGATCGCCTATATTATCATTCCCTGTTGCTAGGCGATCCCAGGATGGCATGCAGTCCATCAAGGCACCATAACTATGGGACCCAACTCTGTCCAGGTGGAGACCTCCTGGTACAAAGTGCGGGTAGAAAAGGTTGAAGGAAGAGCCGTAATAATAAGTAATAAGAATCATAACAAAAATACTAATATTAAATAAAGATAAAGTAGAGTTGAGAGGGAGCGCCGGGGAAGCGAATCAACAACTTCCCCTGCCCCAGTCGGAGAATTCAGGTCAACCCTAATTTACACTCAGGCCGGACGTCGTGCAGTTCCGCCAGGTACCGAATGAAAAACACTACAAAGGGGACCCCGCTGCGGGGAGGGTAGGTGGATGAACCTCCTCATATCGGCCCGAAATGGGAATGAAAACTGGTCGGCAATACCCTGCAAAATTAGGTGTAAGTCTACACGGGGCCTAGATCCAGGGGGACGAGTGGATGCAATCAGTGTGAACAAATCTTACCGCTCCTCTGGTTGGTGCGTCGACGGTAATGATCATGGGGCAATCGAGGGAAGGGCATTTGAACGAGAATCGTTCGCTTAATTTGTACTTCTCTTCGTCAGAAACCTCCGCTTCTACGATTTCCTCCTCCCTTTCCCCGTCAACGGCCTGCGCTGAACGGTATCCCGAAGGATCCAAACCTAATTAAAAACGAAGGACGATTAAAAAAAGGAAGCGCGGGGCGGGTAACGCTTTCCAGTCGACTAAGAGCAAAGGACCTCTCATTAGCCCAGTGGATAAAGCGATGGATTTTCAGCTCTAGGTACCGGGTTCGAATCCAGTCGAGAACCCAACACACACTAAAATCTACGTTCGCAGGGCGCTGCTGCCAATATTACGGTCCGTCGAGTCTATATATTCGCAGACAGCTCCAACCACTTACTTCCGTAAAGATATACCGAATCACAACACCACTCTTCCTTCACACAGACAACGCATCTTTCGTCCATGCAGTAACGGTTCCATGGCCAGACTTTGCTGATGTGGAATGGATAACTTTCTCTTAGGTCACGAGGGTTTCCTGCTTGCTGGTTGGCGGCAAACAGTACTTCCGCTCCTTCCCCTTCAAGGAGAACCGGCCCCTGGTGACTTAGGTGTTGCCGACAATTGTTATTCTGATCTTTATGCGAATTTCATTATCTGGTAGGGCAACATCGTCTACGGTTGAAAAGGGACTGGTGGCACAATTAACTAAGAACAAAGAAAGAAAAATGGAGGATGGCCAAGAGGGGTATTGCGCAAAGGGGCGTTGATGCGTGTTGACCTGTGGAAAAGTGTCTTTTGCAAAAGTCTTAAGTGAAAAGGGATCAAACATTGGGATGGGAGGTAGCACCTTTCATCGGTATTCGGGTCTGTCTCGGCGCTGGGATGGGAAATTGATCAAGAAAAACAAAAGCAACAAAATCAGGAATGGCTTACTTTGTCGCCCCCGGGTTCTTCTCTTCAATCGAACCTAGCAGGAATCAAGATTTTTTTTTTTAATTCACCCATCTGGCGACTACTTCCATGGGCATAAGTCGCCATAATTAAAATTCTAGCCTATTATTAGGCTATTCTAAAACTCGCAAAAAAACAAAAAATAAAAAAAGGAAGAATAAGGGCCGACTCCCCCCAACGCAGGAACATGCGACCTACAACAAAGACTTAAATAAAACGGAGGAAGCCACCCTCCTCCAAAAGTCAGTCTGCACGAACCCGTCCCGAGTACAAGGGACAGGCGGTAGCGACCCGGCCTATCCCGGTACCGGGACAGGTAACGTGCGCGAAGATCACCCAGACTGGGACATTCAACAAGAATGTGCCGAATAGTCTGGGGGACAACGCAGTCTTCACAATAGAGCGCTGGCGAGCACTCCATCAAATGGCGGTGCGTCCCGCGAGTGTGCCCAATTCGGAGACGACAGAAAGCAACCCGAAGCCCTCGCGGCATTGGGGGGTAGGTCCAAGGTAACAGTCACGGCGCAATGGCACGCAACTTTAAGTTCCCTTGGACCATCTCCCATCTTCTTTGCCAAGCAGCTCGAAGAGCTGCCTGTATTCCTGCCAGGTATTTGGTGTGAGGAAGAGCTGTGTTTGTATGAGATTTGTCTGGTTGGGTGCCATGCTGGTGCTGCGTGGATGAGGGTGGTGTGGATAAATTGTTTGTATAGAGTGGTGAGAATGTTTGAGAGTAGAATATAAGAAATAGGTGTGAGCATGGAGATATAGCAAATGCTGAACAAATTTAAAGAGTGGTGGTAAGTAACGTCAGGGCTGTATGGGGGATGTTCCATGATTTGAAAGATGAAGCAAAATGCTCAAGGTTGGAATGACAATATGAAGCATATAGTGGAAAGCAAAGAGGAGGCGTACATTCAAATGGTTAATAGTAAGGCTGAGAATAACAAGGTGAATGTGGTGGAATGCATACAAGGAGATGAAAAGGAATGTGAAACAAGTGAGTGAATGGAGTAGGAAAGCAGCAACTGAAGCGTTTGGACAAATGAATGAATATACGGATGAGAACAGAAAGATACTCTGGGAGGAAATAAGAAAGAAGGGTGAGGAACCAAAATGAGGTGTGTGTGAATATCAAGGACAAAAATCTAAGGGTCTTGTAAACAATCAGAAGATGCAACGTAGATGGAGAGTATACTTTGTTGTATGCTGGTATGGAAGATAATGCAAATGTAAAAATGATTGGGTCCTGTATCGGAGTTTGGAAGAGATAAGAGTGCAAGAGGTTGCGAGTGCTGTGATTGGTATGAAAAATGGGAAGGCAGCTGGCATTGATATTATCGCTGAAGTGATAAAAGTAGGGCGATCGTGGTATGAGATCGATCTGGTGGCTGCTGTGTAAGGCATATGAAAGCGGAAGAGTGCTTGAGAACTGGAAGAATGTTGTAATAGTGCCGTAGTATAAGGAACTACAGGTGGTTGTCTGTTGAGTGTTCTAGGTAGTGTCTGAAGAAATTCTGATTTTGACTATATGAAGGGTAACAAAGATTGATTGGGGATGAGCAAGCTGCGGTTTAGAGTGGGTGTATGGAACAAGTATTTGCAGAGAAGAAAGCTTATGATCGTGTAGAGAGCATTATGTATGGAGTGGTAAACTATGGGATTGTGTAAAGTATTTGTTGGAAGTAAGGTGTGTGCTATGATGAAAGATAGTTGTGTCAGTGGTTTGACATATGTAGGGGTGTAAGCCAAGGTTGTGTGATGTCGCCTTGGTTTTTTAATATCTTTATGAATAGAGTAATGAGAGAAATAAGTAAAGAATGAGGAAAAGGAGTGTGAGATTGATGTAAGTGGGTATATGCTGATTGGGAATTGATGTAAGAATGGGATATGGTATGATACAAGGTGGGTCAAAAAATGAACAGGACTTAGTGTGCTGTATGATTGAGGTAAGGATTAAAACGTTGCATCAGTGTGTTCAGTACTATTAGGCAGGGTTGCGAAGTACAATTACTGAAGTACTATACTCAATTAACTTTGTTATACTTTTTACTTCCTAAAAAGTACTCAAATTTCTATTTTAATATTTTTCCTTACATCTGAAAAACATAGAAGTATTTGTTACTTCTCAGTTAATTTTTTTTCAATCACAGATGTAGAAGCAAAAGTCAGACGATGACCTATCACACGCATCCTTTCATACCCGATAGACAATTCGTTTGTCTCTAATGCTTTCCCATCTGAGAGAGGGAATCAGTTTATTAAATTATTTCTCATTGTCCTAGACTCCTAGTGCTGCTGCGCCATTACTGGATAATCATGAGTTCTACTCCTAACATTGAAAATAAAAATAGTGGCAATTCCCACCCATGGCCATACTTGGAATCATTTTTCAAGTACAAGAAGAATGTGGGAAATTCAGTGAAGCTGCAAGGTTTGTTGTATTTGCCGAAAATTGCCGAGGTGGACGCATATATCAATTTGCCTTCAAATTTAAAGAAACAGATTGAGGTGAGTATTCATGCTTTTAACTATGTATTGTATAGGCTATTTGGTAAAAATACCCACATATTGGAGAGGAAAATGTATAGGCTATTTATCACATCAGAGACATCATACACTGTAATCTCTAGGTTAGCTTACTAAATCATCCTTTACTTGTACCGGTAAATATTTGAATAGGTATATCTTATTGTGCATTAAAACATTTATATAATGTATAATGTTTTCCCATTATTTGTTTCTAGGGTATTAATTTGGGAAGTAATTTTTCAGTTATGCCCAGTCATTTCAATTGGGGGCTAGCTTAGATTAATTTGAATTTTTTAAGGCTTATGCCAGGTTCTCTACCATAATATAATCCGGTTATGGTTTAAAATATTTAGTTTGTATTAACACACTGGCCCAATCAGTCAAAACAATTTTTTTTTTTTAAAATTTAAGGGGCTATCTGGCGACTGCCGACTTAGGCATAAGTCGCCGTAAAAATTTGAACAGGAAACAACAATAAAAAGAAATAACAATAACAAAGCAATAAAAAAACAATAACAAAAACAACAATTAAACCTGGTTAAATGAAAGGAAGAAGGCCGGCCTCACCCAAAAAGTCAACAAGTCCACCAGTCAAAGTGCACGCACTCGTCCCGAGTACAAGGGACAGGCGGTAGCGACCCCGCCCCTCCCGGTACCGGGACAGGTGTCGTGCGCGAAGATTACCCAGACTGGGACATTCGACAAGAATGTGCTGAACAGTCTGGGGGACGACGAAGTCGTTGCAATAGGGCACAGGCGAGCGCTCCATCAAATAGCGAAGCGTCACACGAGTGTGCCCGATTCGGAGACGACAGAAAGCAACCTGAAGCCGCCGCGGCATTGGGGGATAGGTCCATGGGAACAGTCACGGCGCAATGGCACGCAACTTTAAGTTCCCTTCGACCGTCTCCCATCTTCTTTGCCAAGCAGTCCGAAGAGCTGCCCGTATTCCTGCCATGTAGTCAGTGTGAGGAAGAGCGAAACGCTGGTCCGGTCGCAGAGTCCTCGCGGACTCTTTAGCGCCCTCATTCCCCGCAATTCCTACATGTCCAGGAACCCAGCAGAAGATAATCTCGACATCTGCCCGGCTCGCCAAAACCGTGGCGTCACGGATTTCGCGAACTAGGGGATGCGGAGATTCCAATGCCCCGAGAGCACTCAGGGCGCTTTGTGAGTCGCTATAGATCACAATCCGGTCTCCGAACCGGGCACGTCGCGTAATCTCCCGTACCGAGTGGTGTATTGCCACCAGCTCGGCCGTGAAGATAGACGCAGCGCCCGGTAGAGCCCCGCTGACTTCAAACAGAGGGGATACGGCGTGGAAGCCGACCCCCTCTTGGGACTTGGAGACATCCGTATACACTGGCACGGTACCAGCGTGACACGATGTGTGCTCCAAAAAGGTCGAACGCAATACTCCCGGCGCAGTACAAGCTTTGGGAGCAGAGGCGTGGCGACAAATGGCCAAATGTGGTACCCTCCAGGGTGGCATCCTGGGCAGAACCAGGAGCGCCACCGGCCCGAGAGCTATATCTACCTCTCGAATGAGTTTCCTGGCCCTAAACCCAAAGGACTTAGGGTATGACTGGCGTCTCTCGGCGGCATAGGCACCATCGAGATCAGCTGCAGATGCAGTGAGAGCTGTTGGCGACTGAGGAAGGCGCCGGGCTCGCGATGCACTGCACGCGGCGCAGAGCGAGTGGCATCTCCCCAGCATCGACCAACAGGCTCTCAATGGGGGAAGTGCGGAAGGCACCGGTCGCAAGGCGAAGGCCGGTGTGGTGGATCGAATCCACCTTCTGCAATAAACGCTCGGCTGCGGATGCATAAAACTCGCATCCGTAGTTGAGCTTCGAGCGAACAAAGAATCGATAAAAAAGTAAGGTAGTAGCCCTATCAGCGCCCCAAGCGCTGATCGTCACGGAACGGAGAATGTCCATGGCGCGGGTACAACAGACCCTAAGGCTGCGAATATGAGCCTCCCAGGTGAGGCTTCGGTCGAATACAAGACCAAGGAAATGGTGCGACTCAACCACATCCAGGCGCACCCCATTAAGAAACAAATCTGGGTCGGGGTGAAGCCGTGGATGGCGGCAGAAGTGCACCACCTTAGTCTTGGCCAAAGAAAACCGAAACCTGTGCGCTTCGGCATAGCGAGAGACGCGCTTCAATGCCTGTTGGAGTCGACGCTCCAGAGTTGGCATCTGGGCCGCGCCAAAAGAGATCGAAAGGTCGTCCACGTAGAGCGTAGCGAGAACATCTTCCGGCAGCACCGAGGTGATGCCGTTGATGCTCAGGGCAAAGAGTGTGACACTGAGGACACTTCCCTGCTCCTTTGGGCCGGAGAGGGCTCCCCCCACCCGTACGCAGAATCGACGATCTCGCAAAAATTCAGATATAAACATTGGGAGGCGTCCCCTCGCCCCCATCGTGTGGAGTCTCCATGATACCGTATCGCCATGCGGTATCATAGGCCTTCTCCAGATCAAAAAACACCGTGGCGTAGTGCTGTCTACGAAGGAAAGCCCCGCAGACGGCATTTTCCAGTCGGAGCAGAACATCCGACGTGGAGTGGAACTTACGGAAGCCGCACTGTACAGAAGACAGATGGCCTCTGCTGTCCAGGAAATAGGCTAATCTAACATTTACCAATTTCTCCATCAACTTGCACACGCAAGAGGTTAGAGAGATTGAGCGGAAACCGGTCGGAGTAGAGTGATCTCTCCCCGGCTTGCGAAAGGCGAGCACAGTAGCTTTTCGCCAGGAGTCTGGGAGAAGACCTTCCACCCAGATCCTGTTGAACAAATCTAACACAAAGGCCATGCCTCGCTCACCCAGGTGTCGAAGCATGGCGTACGGGACATCGTCCGGACCATGGGCGGTGTCCGCGCACGAAGCGAGAGCGGAACGCAACTCACTCACAGTAAACTTGTCGTTGAAGGGTTCTCCGCCTCTGGAGGTAAAGTCAAGCCGGCGGCCTTCCGCGACATCACGACGTGCATTGAATGCTGGCGGAGCAGCATCACGGCAAGAGAATGCGGAAAAAGCGGTCGCTAAGGATTCCGCCACGGACGCGGGGTCCGAGATTGCGGTCCCATTCTCCTGGAGAACGGGAGGGGGGTCCTGCGAGAACTTGCCCCGAATCCTTTTGACTCGCTTCCACACCTCAGCTAAAGGGGTCTTCGAAATATACCGGAACCTAGCCCTAGCCCGACGAAATTCAGCGACAGTGAAATCGTTCGGGCGGCGCTTATAGCGCATGTAGGCATAACGCTTCTGTTTAATGGCTGTCTCACACTCGGCCGACCACCATGGGAGTGGTCGGCGTGCAAAACGGCCAGACGTCCTAGGAATAGTAGTCAGGCCCACGGCGATGGGGTTGCCGGAGAAGAACTCAACGGCCTCATCTACCGACCTAAACTCCTCGACTGAGATAGAGAATTCAGTCATTTCCTGAAATGCAGGCCACCGCGCCCACGCCAAGCACCACCGAGGTGGTCTCTCAGGCAGCAGTTGCCCTGAAAATGATATTTGAATGGGAAAGTGATCACTACCATGGAGGTCATCGACCACCTCCCAATCAAAATCAGGCTGTGCATCCGAAGAGCACAAAGATAGGTCGAGGCAAGAAAATGAAGCGGTTCTCGGACAGTGATGCGTAAACTCATCCCCGTTTAGGACACACATCTCAAGCTCTTCGATCAGATCGGCAAGGACTTGTCCCCTGGGATTTATGGAGTAATCTCCCAGAAGAGGATGCCTGCCGTTCAGATCTCCAAGCAAGAGATAGGGCCTTGGCAACCGTGCCACAACGCGGCGGAAGTACCCACGTCGAAGTCAGCTGACGGTGGAATGTACGCAGAAATCAGAGTATACCTCCTATCCAGGTGCAGCTGCACAGCCACTGCCTGAAAGGAGGTATCTAAAGAGAAAGGAAGAACGGAGACATCATGCCGGGTGTAAGCCGCGTATCCCCCAGCCCGGCCATCCCGCGGTGGTGGGGTCGCAAGACCCTTATACCCCGGAAGGGCGGGCAGGGGGCACGCGCCTAGCATGGTCTCCTGCAAAAAGATAGCTAACGGGGAAAGGGACGAGACGAGCCTCCGCAGCTACTCCCAGTGGGCCCAGAGTCCACGGCAATTCCATTGAAGGAATATGCCCTCCAGGCCTAGCTCGGAGACGCGGGGGCCCTCCTCGAACTGATGACCCTCACGGGAATGACCGTACGCTTCCCGGGGGCAGAACCCCGGGCGCTGTTGGCCGGACAAAGCGCTGAAGGCACTGTCGCCTTCGAGGACTTATTGGGGGAGGTTGGGCTCGCCATGCGAGTCTTTTCCTCCCTCCGCCTCGAAACCTTAGGCGGGCGTTGCGGCTTCGGAGGCGGGGGGCCCTCTTTTCGAGGAACCACCGTCTCCGAGCCACTTGCTCCACCTCGGGGCGTGGGCGAAGCTCCTTTGTTGCTGTCCTCCTTTCGGGGAACAGCTTTAGGAACCACGGAAGATGGCCTAGCGACCATCTTCAGGGGTGTTGCCTCCTGTGAGTCTAACGACTCGGTAGAGGCGCGTGGACGTTTCGCCTTACGGGAAACGGTCACGCTGGGGGAAGAGGGGGCAGCCCTGGTTTTAGCCGGGGCAGGGTATGAACCCTTTTTGCCGCCAGCTTTACCAGGGGAGCGCCCGGATTGGGTAGAGCCCGCAGAAGGGCTCCGAATGGGCGCGGAAACAACCGTGCTCGTTGGCCTGGATGGGCCAGGAGCAGAGGGTGCCTTTCTAACTATTGAGGCATATGACGTCCCAGGCAGAGCCGGGCGCGCCAGGACCAAGTCCTTTGCCTCGCGGAATGAGTCGATCCTGGGACTGAACGGCCAGGATTTCTTTCTCAAGGAGATATGCACCACATTGCTTCGAAGAAGCAGGGTGCGGCTCTCCGCAATTGACACACTTGGCCACACACGATTTGGACTTATCGTGTGCGACCTTGGAGCAATTTACACAGACTTCGGGTGACCCCGACTTTGCACATCTACATGAGCGATTCGTATGGCCGAAGCGGTGACAGTAATAGCACCGCGGCGGCAGTGGCACGAATGCCTTCACGCGGTAGCGGTACCAACCGGCACGCACCGACTCAGGGAGCTTGTCACAGTCGAACGTGACGAAGAGTGTTGGGGTGGGTCTCGAGGCCCCTCCCTGTTTTCTCATCACACGTTCGACCTTGACCTTGAGCCCGGATTCTCCCCCATGGAAGGCCCTACCGTCTGAGGCTGGTTTTCCTCAAGGACCATGTCTATCACAGGAGGGGCCTCCAGTTGGCCATCCCCTCCCAGGACATCGCAGGTTCCCTTGGCAGCGTCATAAGTCTTTAGTGGGGAGGCACAGGCCTTGACTCCGGCAAGGTTTAATATTCTTGCCAGCAGGTCTTTTGAGGGAAGCGACTGAAGGGGCCTGGCTTCCCTCTCCCCCCTAAGGGGGTTTGCCCTACCGAGCCGCTTGCACGAGGGGCGGTCGGCAATGGGCTGCCTGCTGGCTTTCTTGGCAGTCCCCTTAGAAAGCAAAGGAGGGACTGCCGCTGGAGATAGGGGAAGTCCCCTACGCCTGTAGGCGTAGGAGAGGAGTAAGCCTCCTCTCCGGTTAAAGAGGTATGGAGGGTCCCCTGCGCAAGCACAGGGGAGGGGCCCCAATCTTTTCTGTGGAGCTGCACGAGAGCGGCTCCGTTGTTTCTTTTTTTGCATCATTGGGCATGGTGACCCTCTTTGTTTTACAGGACGCAATCGCTCACCACCTCTTGCAGTAGCCCGCACTGCAAGAGGTGCTTACAAGCCCGGCAGAGCCAGGCGCCGCCATTTCAGACCACCCCTCTCGCCTGGTGGCCTGGCGGCTCCACCTTGAACATGGCGTAAAAAAGATAGATTTTGAAGACGAGAGGAAAAGGGATGTGAGGAAGGTATGGGAGGGGATGAAGCAGGTTGTTAAAAGCCAACCACCCCAGACCGGAGCTCAGGGGTTAGGGGACATTGTCTCCTCCCCCCTCAGCCCCGATTCGGGACGATTGGCTGAGAAGGTCAGCTTCTACCCTGTGAAATTAGAGGCTGACCAGAGAAAGTTGTGGGAGAGGTTGTATGAAAAGCGACGAGGTAGGAGAGAAATACAGGCTATCTGAAGGAAGGAAGAGAGGCTAAGCTGGGGCCGGACGGAGCGCTGGATCCCGTTAGCACGGCGGCCAGGATGGCAAATCGCCACGCCCCTTACGGGGGAACAGTCAAAACAAATGCATGTGGCATGACCTTTATGTGAAATATATTATAATATAAATGATTTGACCCATAAATCTAGTAATGATACTAATTATTTTCTTTCAGTATGTTCACCCTGGCAAATTACTCCTGTATTCCTCTTTGACGTCCCAAGCTCGGAAGAGGAAACTAATGAAAATTGAAAGTGAGGAGACCATTCCAAACAAGCTGCCTAAGATATACTCCACATTACACTCAAGTGTGCCAAAATCAAAAGTGGATGAATGGTCATAAATTTCATAACTTCTGGTCTTCATCCCTTTAGTATTGTGGAAGCAGAGGGATTCTGCAACCTTGTTAAGGGCATACAGCCAGGATATACTATGATTTCAAGGCCAACTGTCTCCCCCAAAATCCATGAAGCTGCATTAAATGTGAAAAGCAAACTTATTGCTGCAATGTGCATGGCTGAGTATGTTGCAACAACAACAGACTGTTAGGCATGCAGAAGATGCAGTTATATTGGTGTAACAGCAAAGTGGATAGATGTGAGCACATTTGAATGACATTCAGCAGTTTTAGCTTACAGGCAGGTGAAAGGGAAACACTGCTACAATATTTTGGCTAGTAACCTGTATGAAATCCATTCTGAGTACAAGATTTGAAATAAAGTAGTAAAAAAGAAATAGATAACAGATCAAATTTCTTAAAAGAATTTAGAGTATATAACACGTTAGGTGGAAGAAGGGTCGAAGCCACTTTTTCATATTTTTCAGGAGAGACTTCCAAAGTTTGTATATTATACATCTTGCAGTTAACTGGTATAATCTAAAGTTTTATCGGTTACGTCTATTTCAACATCTTCTTGTTTGTCCTTTTTTAGTTTTCATTTGTTCTAACAAATTTGTATAATATTTCGCTGCGTTTGTTGGCATTAATTTTGTAAGTTCTTGGATATCAATTTTCTTTTCCTTTGTTATTGGGAGCATCTTAGAATACTTTGGAGGCAGTGGCTCGCGAGCTAAATTGAACAAATTGCAGCTGTAAGAATTTCTTCCTCTTTGTTTGGGGGTGTTTGAAGTCTAGAGGAAATCACGTAACCTTCTTTGTATTGATGATCCAAACAAATTTTCTTGCATCAATAAATTTAATTGCGTTTGATTTCCTTTGGACTTTGCGCTCTTGGAAAACGTCAAAATCGGAAAAAATAACTTTGTTCAAGTTCTACAACTTTAAAGCGCTGAGAAACAGATGTAGTTATTACTTTTACATAATCTTTCTTTGTATAAATAATATCATTATAGTTTTTTTTTTTATATTTTGTTCAATTTGTCCGAACTGACCATCACAAGGCATTGTTGAAATTTGGATATGAATTAGTTCGAATTAGACTCTGATATTTAGTATAACGATAAACTAAGTTATAAGGATAACTAGTTATCCGTGAAAAACGCCATTTACAAATTTTGTGGCTTAAGCCTTTCTTCCACCTAATGCGTCATATGGAAGCGACAAAATTCAGTCAGAAGAGGATATATATATATATATTTTTTTTTTTTTATTTTTTTTTTTTTTAAAGAGCTCATCTGGCGACTGCCTACTTGGGCATTAGTCGCCATATTAAAACTGGCCTAGTTCTAGGCTACTTTAAAATGAAATTAAAGAGAAAAAAAAACCAACACCCCAGAAGGGGGAAAGGAAGCAAGCTGGTGCGTCGTCGGGGAGAGGTCCCTCCGGCGCAGGAGCGTGCAACTAAAGAAAAAAAAACAAACAAAAAACAAAACAAATGCAAAAAAAACAACAAAAAAAAACAAACAAACCTTGCTTAAATAATAGGGAGAAGGCCGGCCTCCCCCAAGAAGTCAACAAGTCCACAAGTCAGTGTGCACGAATCTGTCCCAAGCACAAGGGACAGGCGGTAGCGACCCCGCCCATCCCGGTACTGGGACAGGTATCGTGCGCGAAGATCACCCAGACTGGGACATTCGACAAGAATGTGCCGAACAGTCTGGGGGACGAGGCAGTCGTTGCAATAGGGCGCAGGCGAGCGCTCCATCAAATAGCGATGCATCACACGAGTGTGGCCGATTCGGAGACGACAGAAAGCAACCTGAAGCCGGCGCGGCATTGGGGGATAGGTCTATGGGAACAGTCGCGGCGCAATGGCACGCAACTTTAAGTTCCCTTCGACCGTCTCCCATCTTCTTTGCCAAGCAGTCCGAAGAGCTGCCCGTATTCCTGCCATGTAGTCGGTGTGAGGAAGAGCGAAACGCTGGTCCGGTCGCAGAGTCCTCGCGGACTCTTTGGCGCCCTCATTCCCCGCAATTCCTACATGTCCAGGAACCCAGCAGAAGATAATCTCGACATCTGCCCGGCTCGCCAAAACCGTGGCGTCACGGATATCGCGAACCAGGGGATGCGGAGATTCCAATGCCCCGAGAGCACTCAGGGCGCTTTGTGAGTCGCAATAGATCACAATCCGGTCTCCGAACCGGGCACGTCGCGTAATCTCCCGTACCGAGTGGTGTATTGCCACCAGCTCGGCCATGAAGACAGACGCAGCGCCTGGTAGAGCCCCGCTGACTTCAAACAGAGGGGATACGGCGTGGAAGCCGACCCCCTCTTGGGACTTGGAGCCATCCGTATACACTGGCACGGTACCAGCGTGACACGATGTGTGCTCCAAAAATGTCGAACGCAATACTCCCGGCGCAGTACAAGCTTTGGGAGCAGAGTCGTGGCGACAAATAGCCAAATGTGGTACCCTCCAGGGTGGCGTCCTGGGCAGAACCAGGGGCGCCACCGGCCCGAGAGCTATATCTACCTCTCGAAGGAGTTTCCTGGCCCTAAACCCAAAGGGCTTAGGGTATGACTGGCGTCTCTCGGCGGCATAGGCACCATCGAGATCAGCTGCGGATGCAGTGAGAGCTGTTGGCGACTGAGGGAGGCGCCGGGCTCGCGCGTACAGGCGAGTGATGCACTGCACACGGCGCAGAGCGAGTGGCATCTCCCCAGCATCGACCAACAGGCTCTCAATGGGGGAAGTGCGGAAGGCACCGGTCGCAAGGCGAAGGCCAGTGTGGTGGATCGAATCCACCTTCCGCAATAAACGCTCGGCTGCGGATGCATAAAACTCGCATCCGTAGTCGAGCTTCGAGCGAACAAAGGATCGATAAAAAAGTAAGGCGGTAGCCCTATCAGCGCCCCAAGCGCTGAACGTCACGGAACGGAGAATGTCCATGGCGCGGGTACAAGAGACCTTAAGGCTGCGAATATGAGCCTCCCAGGTGAGGCGTCGGTCGAATACAAGACCAAGGAAACGGTGCGACTCAACCACATCCAGGCGCACCCCATTAAGAAACAAATCTGGGTCGGGGTGAAGCCGTGGATGGCGGCAGAAGTGCACCACCTTAGTCTTGGCCAAAGAAAACCGAAACCTGTGCGCTTCGGCATAGCGAGAGACGCGGTTCAATGCCTGTTGGAGTCGACGCTCCAGAGTTGGCATCTGGGCCGCGACAAAAGAGATCGAAAGGTCGTCCACGTAGAGCGTAGCGAGAACATCTTCCGGCAGCACCGAGGTGATGCCGTTGATGCTCAGGGCAAAGAGTGTGACACTGAGGACACTTCCCTGCGGGACACCCTCTTCCTGCTCCTTTGGGCCGGAGAGGGCTCCCCCCACCCGTACGCGGAATCGACGATCTCGCAAAAATTCAGATATAAAAATTGGGAGGCGTCCCCTTGCCCCCATCGTGTGGAGAGTCTCCATGATACCGTATCGCCATGCGGTATCATAGGCCTTCTCCAGATCAAAAAACACCGTGGCGTAGTGCTGTCTACGAAGGAAAGCCTCGCAGACGGCACTTTCCAGTTGGAGCAGAGCATCCGACGTGGAGTGGAACTTACGGAAGCCGCACTGTGCAGAAGACAGATGGCCTCCGCTGTCCAGGAAATAGGCTAATCTAACATTTACTAATTTCTCCATCAACTTGCACACGCAAGAGGTTAGAGAGATTGGGCGGAAACCGGTCGGAGTAGAGTGATCTCTCCCCGGCCTGCGAAAGGCGAGCACAGTAGCGATTCGCCAGGAGTCTGGGAGAAGACCTTCCACCCAGATCCTGTTGAACAAATCTAACACAAAGGCCATGCCTCGCTCACCCAGGTGTCGAAGCATGGCGTACGGGACATCGTCCGGACCATGGGCGGTGTCCGCGCACGAAGCGAGAGCGGAACGCAACTCACTCACAGTAAACTTGTCGTTGAAGGGTTCTCCGCCTCTGGAGGTAAAGTCCAGCCGGCGGCCTTCCGCGACATCACGACGTGCATTGAATGCTGGCGGAGCAGCATCACGGCTAGAGAATGCGGAAAAAGCGGTCGCTAAGGATTCCGCCACGGACGCGGGGTCCGAGATTGCGGTCCCATTCTCCTGGAGAACGGGAGGGGGGTCCTGCGAGAACTTGCCCCGAATCCTTTTGACTCGCTTCCACACCTCAGCTAAAGGGGTCTTCCCGTTAAGTGAAGACACGTATGCCCGCCAAGAAGAGCGGCGGGCGTGCTTCGAAATATACCGGAACCTAGCCCTAGCCCGACGAAATTCAGCGACAGTGAAATCGTTCGGGCGGCGCTTATAGCGCATGTAGGCATAACGCTTCTGTTTGAGGGCCGTCTCACACTCGGCCGACCACCATGGGAGTGGTCGGCGTGCAAAACGGCCAGACGTCCTAGGAATAGTAGTCAGGCCTACGGCGATGAGGTTGCCGGAGAAGAACTCAACGGCCTCATCTACCGACCTAAACTCCTCGACTGAGATAGAGAATTCAGTCATTTCCTGAAATGCAGGCCACCGCGCCCGCGCCAAGCACCACCGAGGTGGTCTCTCAGGCGGCAGTTGCCCTGAAAATGATATTTGAATGGGAAAGTGATCACTACCATGGAGGTCATCGACCACCCCCCAATCAAAATCAGGCTGTGCATCCGAAGAGCACAAAGATAGGTCAAGGCAAGAAAATGAAGCGGTTCTCGGACAGTGATGCGTAAACTCATCCACGTTTAGGACACCCATCTCAAGCTCTTCGATCAGATCGGCAAGGACTTGTCCCCTGGGATTTATGGAGTAATCTCCCCAGAGAGGATGCCTGCCGTTCAGATCTCCAAGCAAGAGATAGGGCCTCGGCAACCGTGCCACGACGCGGCGGAAGTCCCCCGCGTCGAAGTCAGCTGACGGTGGAATGTACGCAGAAATGATAGTATACCTCCTATCCAGGTGCAGCTGCACAGCCACTGCCTGAAAGGAGGTATCTAAAGAGAAAGGAAGAACGGAGACATCATGCCGGGTGTAAACCGCGCATCCCCCAGCCCGGCCATCCCGCGGTGGAGGGGTCGCAAGACCCTTATACCCCGGGAGGGCAGGCAGCGGGCACGCGCCTAGCATGGTCTCCTGCAAAAAAATAGCTAACGGGGAACGGGACGAGACGAGCCTCCGCAGCTCCTCCCAGTTGGCCCGGAGTCCACGGCAATTCCATTGAAGGAATATGCCCTCCAGGCCTAGCTCGGAGGAGACGCGGGGGCCCTCCTCGAATTGAAGAACCTCACGGGAATTGCCGTACGCTTCCCGGGGGCAGAACCCCGGGCGCTGTTGGCCGGACAAAGCGCTGAAGGCGCTGTCGCCTTCGAGGACTTATTGGGGGAGGTTGGGCTCGCCATGCGAGTCTTTTCCTCCCTCCGCCTCGAAACCTTAGGCGGGCGTTGCGGCTTCGGAGGCGGGGGGCCCTCTTTCCGAGGAACCACCGTCTCCGAGCCACTCGCTCCACCTCGGGGCGTGGGCGAAGGGGCCGAAGCTCCTTTGTTGCTGTCCTCCTTTCGGGGAACAGCTTTAGGAACCCCGGAAGATGGCCTAGCGACCATCTTCAGGGGTGTTGCCTCCTGTGAGTCTAACGACTCTGTGGAGGCGCGTGGCCGTTTCGCCTTACGGGAAACGGTCACGCTGGGGGAAGAGGGGGGAGCCCTGGTATTAGCCGGGGCTGGGTGTGAACCCTTTTTGCCGCCAGCTCTACCAGGGGAGCGCCCGGGTGTAGTAGAGCCCGCAGAAGGGCTCCGAATGGGCGCGGAAACAACCGTGCTCGTTGGCCTGGATGGGCCAGGAGCAGAGGGTGCTTTTCTAACTATTGAGGCATATGACGTCCCAGGCAGAGCCGGGCGCGCCAGGACCAAGTCCTTAGCCTCGCGGAATGAGAGTCGATCCTGGGCCTGAACGGCCAGGATTTCTTTCTCAAGGAGATATGCACCACATTGCTTCGAAGAAGCAGGGTGCGGCTCTCCGCAATTGACACACTTGGCCACACACGATTTGGACTTATCGTGTGCGACCTTGGAGCAATTTACACAGACTTCGGGTGACCCCGATTTTGCACGTCTACATGATCGATTCGTGTGGCCGAAGCGGTGACAGTAATAGCACCGCCGCGGCAGTGGCACGAATGCCTTCACGCGGTAGCGGTACCAACCGGCACGCACCGACTCAGGGAGCTTGTCACAGTCGAACGTGACGAAGAGTGTAGGGGTGGGTCTCGAGGCCCCTCCCTGTTTTCTCATCACACGTTCGACCTTGACCGCCCCATGGTCGGCCAGCTCTAGGGTGATGTCTTCTATGGAGTAGTCAACGAGTTCCCTCGCATAAACTACTCCTTTTACAAAGTTCATGGTAGAGTGCGGCGTCACACTCACCGGGGTGCCATGAAGTGTCCGAAGAGCACTTATCTTGGCCGCCTCGACGGGATTCGCCGCATTCGCCAGAAGGCTCCCGTCCGAGAAACGGGTTACCTTCGGCTCTCTACCAATTGCACTAGCTAATCCTTTCCTCTGATGGATCATGTTGCCCTTGGACAACATGGTGCCATCAGTGGAGCGAATAACGAGGAAGCGTTTGAAGCCAGCGGGCTCGAAAACGCCAGGTAACCTCTGAATGAGGGGCCCCGATGTCATCGAGGCTCCGCCCTGTGCACTCTTGGTCTTAGTCAGGGGCTCTGCACACGAGGGGGTAGAGGGGCCGGATGTGCCGATCTTGGCTTGGTCGCCTACCAAAGTGGCAGCAGACCCATCCGTCCCCGCAGCCCCCGCGGATGGAGAGGAGCCCCGAGTCTTTTTCGTCTTTCTTGTCTTTTTCTTCTTTTTAGGAGAGGAGGGCGGGGAATGAACCCGCTTTTCACCCCCGCCGGTAGAAGCCCCCAGGCCAGATGGACCGGCCTCAGCCAGGTCCTTCTCTGAAATGGACAAGGTCCCGGTGGGCGCAGGGGATTCATCCGGAGGAGATCCCTCCCCTCCTTGTCCTGCCTGAGAATCCACAGCCGTTTGATGAGGACCTTGCATAGGGGCGGATTCGGGTTCGGTGCTTGGCGCCAAGCCCGGATTCCCCCCCATGGAAGGCCCTACCGTCTGAGGCTGGTTTTCCTCAAGGACCATGTCTATCACAGGAGGGGCCTCCAGTTGGCCATCCCCTCCCAGGACATCGCAGGTCCCCTTGGCAGCGTCATAAGTCTTTAGTGGGGAGGCACAGGCCTTGACCCCGGCAAGGTTTAATATTTTTGCCAGCAGGTCTTTTGAGGGAAGCGACCGAAGGGGCCTGGCTTCCCTCTCCCCCCTAAGGGGGTTTGCCCTACCGAGCCGCTTGTACGAGGGGCGGTCGGCAATGGGCTGCCTGCTGGCTTTCTTGGCAGTCCCCTTAGAAAGCATAGGAGGGACTGCCGCTGGAGATAGGGAGGTGCCCGAAAGCACCTCCAGAGAAGGGGGTGAGGGGGAGTCCCCTACACCCGTAGGCGTAGGAGAGGAGTAAGCCTCCTCTCCGGTTAAAGAGGTATGGAGGGTCCCCTGCGCAAGCACAGGGGGGGGGACCTCCATCTTTTCTGTGGAGCTGCACGAGGGCGGCTCCGTTGTTGTTATAGGGGGAATTAAGGGGAGATGTTTTTTTGTTTCATCATTGGGCATGGTGACCCTCTTTGTTTTACGGGACGCAATCGCTCACCACCTCTTGCAGTAGCCCGCACTGCAAGAGGTGCTTACAGGCCCGGCAGAGCCAGGCGCCGCCATTTGGGACCACCCCTCCCGCCTGGTGGCCTGGCAGTCCTTCGGCATGGCGGCTCCACCTTGAACACGGCGTAAAACGGATAGATTTTGAAGACGAGAGGAAAAGGGATGTAAGGAAGGTATGGGTGGGGATGAAGCAGGTTGTTAAAAGCCAACCACCCCAGACCGGAGCTCAGGGGTTAGGGGACATTGTCCCCTCCCCCCTCAGCCCCGATCTGGGACGATTAGCTGAGAAGAAGGTCAGCTTCTACCCTGTGAAATTAGAGGCTGACCAGAGAAAGTTGTGGGAGAGGTTGTATGAAAAGCGACGAGGTAGGATAGGAATACAGGCTATCTGAAGGAAGGAAGAGAGGCTAAGCTGGGGCCGGACGGGGCGCTGGATCCCGTCAGCACGGCGGCCAGGATGGCAAATCGCCGCGCCCCTTACGGGGCAGTCAGAAGAGGATGTACATGAACAATCTAAAGAAGATGAAAGTGATGGTCTTGAAATAATCCCCCAGGACACAACAAGCATTTTGTCTTCTAATGAAGATGAAAGTTATGAGTAAAGGCTACCAAAACATCAACGCTGTGTCTGCCATCTCCTTAATCTTGTGGGCACTGTAGATGGTGATATAGGAAAAATGGAATCTAGTGAGCCCTACAAGAGTGTGTTTCACAACATTTGCGAAATGCCATGCTTTTTGGAACAGAGTTGGGCGTTCATCGGTTGCTGTGGAGACTGTAGAGGAACAATGCAAGATATAACTTATTCATCCAAGAAGGTGAAGATGTCATGAAGAATATGTGTGCTGCATTCAAAGTCATTTTGACCTTGAATCATTGTACTATCTGTTCATCAGTACATTATGTACTATACTTAGTATCAATATGTTCTTCACTCATCATTTACAGGTTTTAGCCTTAAACAACCTTGACGGGTGTGATATGTTTGATTTACTGTATTATTAGTAAAACTTCAAGAACTTTAATATTGTATAATCATAAATATGTGTTTTTACTGATATGGTCATTTCCTTGAAGGAATACTACACGGCCTTGAAGCCAGTAGTCAAATTAATGG
The DNA here is from genome assembly GCA_963969495.1 of Ceratothoa steindachneri. Lineage (NCBI taxonomy): Eukaryota > Metazoa > Arthropoda > Malacostraca > Isopoda > Cymothoidae > Ceratothoa > Ceratothoa steindachneri. Next base: position 73,856,831 of record OZ018329.1, on the reverse strand, counting down.
ACATCCTTCAATATGAGAAGAGTACACATATGGGAAAGCTTCTTCGAACTCTGTACCAGTTGTTGACTAAGCTGAAGAAGATCAAGACTTCTGCTGACCTGAGCCTTTCTCATCACCGGCATTCTATCAACATAAGACATCGGTTTGCTGAGATGCTGGAGGATCCTGAACTTATTAACTTATTGCTGCTGCTATTTTATTGCCAAAATTTAACAACATATGGACAGACGATGGCAATATCATCAGTAAAGGTATCATTCTAGGTTAAATTAAGATTTTAAGTAATAAGATTGAAGAGGAAAAGGAACTCAAACACACAATTATTTTGCGAACTAATCACAGTTTGTTTCAGGTTTCTGTCATAATGCAACAAGCCTTGATTGGTTGAAACCTTTCTATAAGTAAACAATTTATATTCATAATGTTGTTTGGGTTCTTAATTTATTTTCTACCATTTCAGGTTTGGGATACATCAACCTGTGTCTGGAGAAGAGAAGAAATCTAGTGTCACTGAAGAGGTGTTTGATGCCGGTAGAGTAGCTCAGATGATGAAGACTTCTTCAATGAAAACAAAATCACAGCCATGAGTTACAGTAACACACGAAATTGAAAGGTACTTGTCATGCCCCGGAAGTGATATAGGAATCCTGAGGTGCTTTCCTTAATTGAGGGCTATTTCACTTAAGTTAAATACACCATTACCTACATCTGCTGCTTGTGAGCGCCTGTTTAGCTATGTAGAACTAATTTTTGACCCCAAACGGTCGCAGTTAGATAGCCAGAACTTTGAAAATCTGTTGCTCGTGAAGCTGAATAAAAAATTGGCGGTAATTAATTCCTTTGTATATTTTTTACCTAATAATTAGTTTAGTTAACCAGGGAATTCTGTTAAACTGGATAATTTTGTAGAGTTAATTTTACTTTTCATATAAACTAGACTTTCTGATCAATAGAGGGATATTTACAGCTTGATTGTTAGTCTAGTTTAACTGAATACCATTATATAAGGGTCAGTACAGCGGGTATTAAAGGGTTTATTACTGTGCATTATAGTGTCTGAAGTGATGGGTACTTGACTATTTGCCGTTACATTTTACTGTAACTACTTCTGTACTTCATTAATAAGATACTTTTACTTAAGTACATTTAAGTTTGGGTAATTGTACTTTGAGTAAAAATTGATTAGGGTAACAATACTTTTACTTAAGTAGCAGCGCAGGGTACTTTTTAGGGGAGTATATAACTGCATTTTCATTTATCTGCAGCCATCGGATGTTTTTAAACACGCTTTGGTAAACAGCTGCTTAATTTCAGGCCGTCAAGCAATAGGACCGAGCAACGAACTAACCCCAAATTTCTGTTCTGCTTAGGAAAAACCGCCAGAATACCTCAACATGCTACAGCAAGTGTACGGAGATTATACAATATCACGTTCATGGATTTTCGAGGACGGGGAAGACAACCCCAGGAGTGGAAGGCCTTCAACGAGTAGTACTGAGGCCAAAGTTGAACGTGTGAGGCAGATGGTGCGTGGCGATTGTCGGCTGACTGTTCGACCGTTTGCAACTGAGCTGGGCATGAACCACGACAGCGTCTGGAAGATTATCACCAGAGTTGGGCACAGATGGTACAGAAGGTAGTGAACGATGACCGGAAGGAAGGGCGCAAACAGGTGCGGCAGGACATCCTCGAGTATCTTGAAACCAAGCCAGATTTGCTGGGGAGTCATCACCGGTGATGAATCATGGATTTTCGAGTACGACTCGGAGATCAAACGCCAGAGCCCTCAGTCGCCGAGGCCGAAGAAACCAATACAGTCGAAGTCCAAAGTCAGACTTATGTTGCTCACATTTTTCGATGTGAGTGGCATCGTCCACATTTGAGCTCTAGCAACCGGGCCAGACGATCAACTACCAGCATGCCTACAGAGATTCTGCAGCGTTTGCTTCGTTCGGTGTGAGTTGTGGCAAAACAACTCATGGCTGCTTCATCGCGACAATGCGCCGGCTCACAACGCCCTGACTGAAAAAAATATCATGTAGTGGAGCAACTTCCCTATTCACCTGACCTCACCCCGTGTGATTTTTTCCCTTTCCCCAAGCTCATCAAGGGGACACGTTTTTCGGACTTGGAAGTCATTAAGAGGGCCGTGATGACGGAGCGGCAGAGAATCCTTCCAGAAGTGCATTGAGGCGTGGCGGAGAAGGATGGGGAAGTGCGTTAGACTCAAGGGGGATTATTTTGAACAGGAAAACTTTTAGTTTAGGATTTGAAATAAATTTTTGTGACCACAGTCCTGTTTCTTTTCTGACACACCTTGTATTAAATTCTGTGGGGTTAACATTGAACAAGAAGGAAGTTTGAAATATTTAGGATCCATTGCAAATGATAGTGGTGTAGATGAAGCAGATAGCAACCCCAATTTTTTAAATGGTGGTGAAGTTTCTTGGGTGCGTTTAGCATTAATAATGGGAAAGGTTTGCGTGTGCAATGTGTAGCCGGGAAGCTGCATGAGAGTACGCTGGTACAAACGTTGGTGTATGGAAGGAGAATGAATAAGAGCAGTGCAGATAGAATGAGAATGACTGAGTAAAGGCTTATTTATGTTATGAAGAAGAAGGTAAATGAGATGGTGACGCTTCTGGGCTGGTATTGGTACATAAGGAGAATTTTAGTGAATAAATATTATAAGAAAATACAAGAGTGTATGATTATGCGAATGACTGTTTGAGAGAGAATTGGGCTGATGAAAGGGGATTTCTTTTTGGGGGGGGAAGCCCATCTGGTGACTGCCTACGGCCCTAGGCTATATTAAAAAACAAATAACAAATAACGATGAAAAAAGACAGAGGTTAGAAAAAATAACAAGAAAACAAAGCAAAAAGGAAAGAAGAAAACGTGCTCTGCCATCGGGAGTGACGGGAGGAGGAAGTGGATGAAAGTTGTCCATCGGCGGCTGTGCTCTTAATGGCAGCCGCCAGATGAGATCATAGGTAAAAAAAAAAAAAGAAGCTTGGAGGGGTGTTTATGCCTAGGGATGAACCCTAAATGGATATGTCAGAACATTAGCACCCTATCGGTATCAAGGGCAAATTTAACGTGGGAAAAATAACAGGTTACCTTATGCTTAATAGGGCATAAAGTTTACCTGATCCTTCAGGACAATCTCATAGAAGGCGCGACCCCACTTACGAGGGGCGGTCAATAAGTTTTACGAATCGGTAGAGCAAATCAGAGGAAGGGGGATGGCTGTTTGTGGGGGTGTTAGGATAAGTTATAACAAGTCAGGACCTGCAGACGCACGCTCCTATCTCGTCTATTTAAGAAGCAGTAGCTGACCGCAGATCGTCAGTCACAAATTTTTCAACAATGGAGAAGGTTGAGTACCGCGCAGTGATAAAATTTTTGACCAAGGAAGGCAAGAATGCAAAGGAGATCCATGAACGCATGGTTGCAGTGTACACCGACACCGCCCCTTCCTATGCAACCATTGCTCGCTGGATAGGGAGTTCCGCCATGGTCGTGAGTCCCTTGAAGATGACCCCTGTCTAGGACGCTCGTCAGACGTAGCCAACGAGGACAATATGGACCGTGTGGAGAGGATGATCCTCTAAAATCAACGGGTGAAGGTTGCAGAAATCGAGCGAGAACTTGGAATATCACATGGAAGTGTTATCAGCATCATCCACGACAATTTGGCCATGACCAAGGTCTCTGCTCTTTGGGTCCCTAGAAACCTCACGCCCCATGATCGACTTCAACGTCGTCAAAGTCCACAAGGCCAGAGTTGTACAAGCTGCCCTGCGCGAGTGCGGATTCGAGGAGCTCAACCATCCCCCCTACAGTCCAGATCTGGCCCCTAGCGACTACTTTTTATTCCGCCAGCTCAAGGCTGCACTGCGTGGACGCCGGTTTGGGGACGATGAAGATGTCCAGCTCGCCGTCCAGGAGTGGATTGAACAGCAGTCGGGAATTCGAAGCCTCAGGGACAAGTAGCGCAAGAAACATTGAAGTTGATGGTAGTTATATTGAAAAATAATAAAACACTTTTCCTCATATCTCGTTTTCTTATATCCGAATTGTAAAACTTATTGACCACCCCTCGAAAGTGCGGTAACGTTGATGGGGCCAACAACTAAATGAGATCTCACCGAGGCACTCGGCGATCCTGGCACTGTCGGTTCCTTCCATGGGATCACAGAGCCTCGACACCACGGGATGCACTTGGTGAGCCAGGTAGTAATTCATATCAAACTTCAGTTCATTATTCGCCTTAACCTCCTCCAGGTGGTAAGCTCGTTGCGGAGCGTTGAGGGAGCTGCCATCCTAAAATATAAACGCCCATTAGTACACCTATTACTTATGTACACTTTTATCACACGAAGACCAGGATGAAATTTCTACAAACGAGAGGTGGCTGCTGTTATAAGTGTATGTAGTACAGATGAATAAAATACCACCGTTGAGGAACCTTATGTGTGAACAGTTGAGAGGAGCTAAAGGGGTAACAGTATTCAGCTTTTAATACAGGAATTGATAAAGAGAAGTGTTTTTCGAGCTGGAGGATAATGGACAAGGGGTCACTAAAGGCAGGAAAATTATATCAATGTGTATGTCAAACTTTAGGAAATACTATTTCACAATATATTGATTTTTGGGTGGCATTGCCTGGGGTTTGAGTCTATTCCATAGAAGCTTGACCATTATATGTCGACTAAATGATAAAAATAACGTCTTCTCTTGGGGGTCACATTAAAAAAAGTACCATTTATGTACCAATTTCGTCATAAGGTATAATCGGAACCATCTTTTAAGAGCATGGGAAGATTGTGACCACCACTAAGAGCAATACATTGATGTTCTCCTCGTCACTTTCTCCATATTTTAGGGGGTGAATTTTGGTTACAACAATTTAAACATATCAGTTATGGAAAGAGAATGGATATCCATATACTTTGGGAAACGGATAATCAGTCACAAAGCTGATTCAAAGTGGGCTCTAAGCCCCAATCCTCCTCCCCTCGTTTCTTAACAAATTAATCACACTGGTTGTGTACAGAACTATAATGCAAACTTGATTTTGAATCTGAAAACTGCATTTAAAATGGGAAGGGGGGGGGGGGGGTGATTGAGTTAAAATACATGATCAAGTTATTAAAGTATTTTGTGCAAGTTTTAGGTAGGGAAGAGGGCATCATCTTCTTGTCCCGAAGTGAGGTGATGAGAGGGCTGTTCCGAGTCTGCGGCATGGGTGTGATAGGAGTTGTGGGTCCAAGTTTGTTTAGGTGAGTCGATAGGGAGTATTTTTGATTCAGCGTTTAGATTAATTGGGGTGGATTGGGTGCATCCTGTGACTGTACAGTGTTTTTTTTGTGTGTGTTTTCTGAAGGAGGAGCCACCGAGTGGTGAGAATTCATTTAGCTTTCCTTTAGGTAATGTGACTGTAGAAGGTAAGGCCATGTATTGAATGTGTTATTAAGTGGAATGCCGACGTTTCGTGTGATTATTGAAATTTTGTTTGTAAGAGGTATGTCTTCATTTCCTTGTGTTTGTGCCTATGTTGATGTGCTATTAATGGTGAAGTCGACAAGGTATGAGTGTGTTGCAATGGAGGGGCCGTGCATGAATAGGTTGAAGAGGGTAGGTGACAGGATTAAGGGGAAAGCAATGTAGACGGGCACGTACTTAGAGAATATCTAATTATGAGTGAATCTTGCTGGCATGATGGAGAGAAAGTTGAGCCTCATCTTGTCGATTTGGTGCGCTTGGGTGTCGAGATTTTCCGGCAGATTTGGCATGGGACTAGGCGCTTGGTGATGTCGATGGGAATTAGGATAAGTTTGGGGATGGGGTTGGTTGAATGCATCTAAGATGTGTTGGGACAGGTTTGTGTAGAGGGTGGTAGTGTACATTTCATCTGAATCCATATTGAGTAGTGGCAGGTGGAATGTGTCGTGTGATTCGTTTTTAATGTCGGCCTCTAAACAAATGAAAACACAATAACCAGAAGATCTGTAAACAGCCATCTAGTGTCAAATGTAGATTAACATCAGTGAAAATATCAATAGGAAATCTGGTCAAAACTATCGAGCTCAGAACATATTAAAATCGTCCAGAAACAAGCTAGTATAAAACACAAACCCCTTTTCGAGTGGAACATTAGGAAATAACATGAACAGAGAAGTATTCGAAAAAATAACTTTATTAAAAGAAAAATATATATATTTAAGACTTGTATAGCAGCTTCTGTTAACTATATTAGAGAAAGGACCGTGTAGCTGCCTGGGAAAATGAGGTTCCAGAATTAGGAATGCAAAGGAAGTGCAAAAACGAATCTCCCACCTGGCAGATCACATAGGCGACTGTATCTCCTTGTCTCAGCTTCTTCCCGCCCTTCGAGTTCATCCTGAGGGCAACCTGGACGTGAGGAACCGAATTTTTGTCGGGATAATCCGTTGGATCCTTTGTCAGTTGTTTTGTGATCGCCAAATGGGCGAGGTCCACCTGGCAAAACAGTGACAATGGGAAAATGTCAGTTCTTGTGGCAAAAATGGTTCCAAGACAAATTGGTTAAGAATAATAGAATTACATCCAAACTATTATTTTCTTTTTTTTTAAACACAACTAGACTTTAAAAATATATATATTTTGATTACAAATAGGATAAATAAATTTGAAAATTAATCCCCTCCCAAACTTAAACGACACAAAAACTAACTTGGACTAATTAAACAGATCCACGGATGCAATGCCCCCGCCCCACTCTACAGAAAAAAATTATATATCATGAGAAGGCCCCGCCTCTCCAAAAAGCCCAGTCGGGTGTGCCCAAACTCAAGAGGCCAAAAAGATGCGACCCCGCTCATTCGGGTACTGGTAACGTGCGCGAAGATACCCTACACTGAGACATCCTACAAGAATGCGCCCAACAGCCTGGGGGACCCTCTATCCAAACTAAATGCTTAATAGTGAGGGTGAGAAAGACGAAGGTGATGCAGTGGAATACATAAAAGATGAAAAGATTGTGAAACAAGTGAGTGAACGGAATAGGAAAGCAGCAACTGAAGCGCTTGGACAAATGAATGAATGAAGATCCAGATAAGAACAGGAAGCTATTATGCAAAGAAGTGAGAGGAACCAGAAGAAGAATAGTGTGTGAATATCAAGGACAAGAATGGCAGGATACTTGCGAGTAATATTGTAAAAAGTAGATAGCGAGAATACTTTGAATTGTATAATATGGGTATTGATGTAAATATGAATGGTTTCATGGGCATATAAATCTGGGTATGGAAGAGATAAGGATGCAAGAGGTTGTCAGTGCTGTGAGTGGTCGAAAAAATGAGAGGGCAGCTGGAATTGATGATATTGTCGCTGAGGGGTTATAAGTGAAGGCGATTGTGTTGTAGGGCAGTTGAAAGAGGAATACCTGAAAATTTGAAGAATGCTGTGATAGTACAGTTGTATAAGGATAAAAGGTGAATGCAAGAACTCCAGGTGAATATTGTAGATAAAGTGCATGAAAATATTCTGATTGCGTGTGTAAGAAGGATAACGGAGGGAGTGATAGAGAATGGCAAGTGAATTTAGAGCAGGTAGATGTGTAAATCAAATATTTGCTCTAATACAAGAGTGTGCTGGTTCCATTAATTGGAGAAAGCGTATGATTATGTGGGTAGGTAAGAATTATAGCAGGTGCTACAAATAAATGGAGCTCTTTTTTTTCTTAGATTCCTTCTGGCGGATGCCACTAGGGGCAGAGCAAAAAAACTCATGAATCACCCTATATTCCAGCTACTGTAAAATTAACACAAAAACAATAACCCCCCGCCCCCGCAAAAAAAGAAGAAATGCCCGCTCTAGGGACTGAACATGCAACAACAAACCAAACAAATAAGTACTATGGAGGAACCCACCTCTTCCCACAAAAAAACAATCCAGTAAGCCTGAGTTTGACCCTAAGACTTAGGACAGGAATGAACAACCTGGCCTTTTGCGATAATGGTTCACAGAGCTCCCTTAGATCAAGACCTTGCCCCAAACTGTCTCTTACTGACTGAGGACCAAGCAATCTTGAGAAAGGTGCAGAGGAGCAAGGCATCTAGACGATGTCCCCGATTCAAAGACAACAAAATATGACCTGTAACCATCGAGACATTGGGAGATAGGTCGAGGGAAAAATATATCCGCCCTTAACTAGCTTCTTAAACATGCAGTTCGAAGGGCTGTCCTGCTCCCTGCTAAATAGTCAGTGGGAAAGAGAAAAATGCTGATCCAGTGGCTCAGTTTGGCACCTTGGTCAGAGCAAGCAATTCATAAAAAAAGAGGAGGTCTACCTCCCACCAGCACAAAAACAGTTTGTACGAGTTAGTCCAAGACTCTTTGGCGCCCTCATTACAGAGATCGAAACTGAAGCCGCCGTTTCATTAGTCTAGGTCCACGGGAACAGTCGCAGCGCGATGGCCCGCAACTTTAGGTTCCCTTCGACCGTCTCCCATCTTCTTTGCCAGGCAGCCCAGAGCTGCATGATCACTGCCATTTGGTGATGTGAAGAATAGCGAAACGCTAGCCTGGTCGCCCAGTCCTCGTGGACTCTTTGGCGCTCTCGTTACCCGCAATTCCTACATGTCCAGGAACCTAGCAGAAGATAATCTCTGCACCCACCCAGCTTGCCAAAACCGTAGAGTCATGGATATCGCGAACCAGGGGATGCGAGGATTCCAATGCCTCGAGAGCACTCAGGGTGGTTTGTGAGTCACTATAGATCACAATTCGGTCTCCGAACCGGGCACGTCGCGTTATCTCCATTAGCGAGCGGTGTATTGCAACCAGCTCAGCCGTGAAGACAGACGCAGCACCTGGCAAAGCCCCCCCTGACTGCAAACAAAGGGGATACGGCCAGCGTGAGTGTCCTCCAAAAAGGCCAACGCAATACTCCCGGCGTTGTAGAAGCTTAGGGAGCAGAGGCGTGGCGAGAAATAGAGGTGATACCCTCCAATGTGTATTGATAGAACCAGAGGCGCACCGGCCCTAGAGCTACATCGAGCTATCAGAATTTCTTAGCCCTAAAACCAAAAGGATTAGGATATGACTGGCGTTTCTCGACGGCATAGACACTGTCAAGATCGGCCGCGGATGCATTTTGCCGTTGGCGAGCAAGCAAGACTCGGGTCCGCACGTACCATCAAATAATGACCATGTGTCACAGAGCAAACGGCATTTCCCCCTGCAGGGGCATGCGGGCTCTGAATAGGGGGCGTTCGATTAACAGACAGACACGTGTGCTGAATCGAGCCTGACGATTCAATATATGGACTGGACCCGTTTGCATTACGGGAAAGGGTACCCCTGGTTCAGTCGCATAAACTACTATTTTACAAAATTCTTGGTAAAATGCGGTGTTAACTAAACCTGCCAGCCATCAGGTGTCCGAAGGGCACTTATAATACCCTGCCAAGGAATGTGAGCCTCATTCACAAAAAGGGTCTCGTCTGAGAAAGGGGTGACTTCTCTATCAATTATCCCGGCTAAGCCTCTCTCTGCTGCAGCATAAGACCTTTAACCAGCATGCTGCCACCAGTGGGCAGAATGACAAAGGTTTAAAGCTAACAGGTTCGAAAACATCAGGTAGCTTCTCGATGAGGGGCCCAAACGTCATCAAGGCTCTGCTCACCTTAATTGCGACTTTTGTTTTTTTTTTGCTCCTACCCTCCCCAACCCGATGGCACCCTGGGCCAGACAAACCATTCTTGTCCTGGCCGCCGGTCGAAACGACGGGCACCCGTCCTTCTCCGAAATGCTCAAGGATATGTTGTCCTGGGAGGTCCCAGCTCTTGAGTTCTCCAGGCACAGTGCTGCCTCCGGAGGATCATACACTGGGGCGGAGTGTTCAGCCCGTGAGGACCCTACCATATGGCGATTCGGAGTCCATTTCCACACACCCTCTTTCTCAATGGAGCTCGACAACGGTTGGGATCCCCGACACATTGGCAAGGGCGAGGGTATTTGGAGACCCCTCTCAAGGTGGAAATGGACTCCGAATTGCCATATGGTAGGGTCCTCACGGGCTGAACACTCCGCCCCAGTGTATGATCCTCCGGAGGCAGCACTGTCCCTGGAGAACTCAAGAGCGGGGACCTCCCAGGACAACATATCCTTGAGCATTTCGGAGAAGGACGGGTCCCCTACCATATGGCAATTCGGAGTCCATTTCCACCTTGAGAGGGGTCTCCAAATACCCTCGCCCTTCCCAATGTGTCGGGGATCCCAACCGTTGTCGAGCTCCATTGAGAAAGAGGGTGTGTGGAGATGAGGGGAAGGGGGGAGTCCGGCTCCCAACAACCTAAGGTCAATAAGGTGAGGGGGGGCAAGGTTAGAAGGAACACTCTTCCCTTTGCTCTATAAGGGGCTTCGTCCGGTCTTTTTGTCCCCATCGGGGCGCGCTGCCTCTACCTCACCCTAATCTTGAAGGTGAAGGGCCCCTGAAAAGGAAAGAGGGGGGGGGGAGGAACGCCACTTGTATAGAGTCATCCAGAGATGACTGTAGAAGGAGGGGTAAGGGAAAAAAGTCCTCTGCTGGAAGATACATGGAGGGACCCCTGTGAAACAGATGGCGAGCCACGTCGAAAGCAAAGGGGAAACTACTTTGCCGATTGTTGATGGTTTTAATGGAGCGCTACTTCTGGTCTCTTTGCCTTCCCCGGGAGCTTAGGATGGAGGTGGCTCCCCTTTTGCTAGTGTGCCTAGTATATTAGTGAATGCCAAAGGTCTGAGTGTAGAAAACGCTCGGAAGCTGAATGAGAGGAACTGGTACTAACGTTGGTATATGGGTGGAAGGAAAGATCTCGAGTGAGAGCAGTACAAATGGATAATTTGAGAGGAATGATCGGCGTGCGAAGGGTAGATAGAGACAGGAACACTGGGTACAAGGTGCATATGGTGTGAATGGGGCTGTAACTGGTTATGGGTATGGTGTGAATGAGGCTGTAACAGTGTTTTCTGGGTTGCTATGGACAGGAAAGGAAAATGGATGTGTAAAGAGACTGGTTAAGAGAATATCCACACGAGTGTCAAGATATGCAAAGGGTTGGGGAAGACTGACTAAAAGTTGGGTTGATAATTATGTGTGTGAGAGGGGGCTGACTGAGGGCAAAGTAGATGATATGTGAGGGGGCATAGCTTGAGGTTAGGCGCAAGCCTGACTGCTCTTCCTGTTACAGCACAGGACCACATAGCTATGAAGAACCAACTTGTGTGGGAAAAATGCTGGGTTGTTTTGTGCTTGATATGACATAAAGGGGTGGGTAGTTTTCTCCTGGTGTTGATGCGCACATACCCCGCAGTGTGGGAAAGCATTTGATTAAATGATGAGAGGGGTATTATCCAAAAACATTGAGGTTGAGCAACTGCATTACGATTCTCACACACATGCATATAACACTTAATGAACCCAGCAAATATATTCTCAAAACCCATCGTATCGGAGGTAAAGAAAGGTGGGGGTGAGTAATATAACCCAAAGGTCACCTTTCCCTCTTCCAACTGCTTCTTGACCAACTCCAAATGAGAATGGATGTTTTCGAGTCGCTCATCTGGACTTTGATCTGATAAAATTTGGTCCAAAATGTATCTGCAAAGTGTTAAGACAAATAAATAGATAATTAAAAATCACATGACATGTGATATATAGATGTATTTAAAGGCCCAAAGAAATAGAAATTCAACACAACCCGGAATAACGCTAAGGAGAATATTATGTGAACCAATGAAAGCTTAAGAAGGAAAATGGGAAGGGGTTGAGGATGGTACCTCTAGCAATGAGCTCTTGATGAGACAGGTTCAAATCCAACTTCTTTATGTATTTTCATACAACAGTTAAATAGTTTGCCCTATCTTTTCATTTTCTACATCTCTAATTTTCCCTCCTAAGCTTTCATTGGTTCACATAATATTCTCCTTAACGTTATTCCGGGTTGTGTTATGAATTTCTATTTCTTTGGGCCTTTAAATAAAAATAAATAGATATATAAGTCCATCCACTTAATACTTTTAGTTAAAAAATTCTCTTCTTATGCTAGATAAGAAAAGGACGTTCATGGCATCAACCATGCACCAAATGGTTAGAGACAGCTTTCTTTTATAATAATTCAAATAAAAGCAAACCTCTTCCACCAATGATATAACCAAATATTTGTCGCAAGACAGGAAAAAAAGTATGCAGAAAACAAATGGCAATAGAGGGCATCTTAAAAGTCTAGAATTAGAAGAACTAGTTGCTAATATTGAATTGATTAGACCAGATTCTTGATACTCTTCACGTGAGCCTCTGCTTAAATTACACATATTAATATATTTAACTATCAGAATAGTGATGGTACTGACCACACGCTGGGTACATAAAAGTACTTAGTGGCCTGTATATTATTTCCCCCCTTGACTAAAAGTTTAGGACACCCTTAACTTTATGACAGTACAACCTTAATATCTTGTTACATTCAATCTATATTATTGACAAAAAAAAGCCCACAATGCCGGCAAATTTGCTTTATCACAAACCTAACGTAAAAAAAAGAAGCAATTTTAGCTTGGAGCAGTAAAGGGAGGCCGAGCTATCCACTTGGCCCACATAAATGGACATTAAGAGACTTTGAACAATCATGCCTCTTAACTCACATGCCAGCATCAGCAGCCACCTGGGACCAATCGCGTCGAACAATGTCAATTCCCTTTATCTCTCGTCCAGTCACCACTTCTCCATTGGACAACTTGGTCATGGTCACAGCCGCATATTTCTTCTTTTTCAGGAGCAGCATGTATTTAAACACACCATCAACATCTAGCTCAAGCAGCTTGTATCGCTTGTTCACCTCCAACTTTATCTGATTTTGGGGAGATTAGCATTAATTAATAATAAATGGGATAGATTTTTAATTTTAATTACCAGCCAAGAAAAACCATAAAATTCACAGAAGAAAGTTATAAAGGAAATTGAACGAATCAAAAAGAAAGGGCAAAATACTGTAGAACAGCAATCCTAGTGCTATGAAAGGCCAGTTCGGTATGAAAAAACAAAAACTTTGGGGTGGATAGCAGTTGATGATGATGACAGGCCAGTAAAAATATAAATATTTTTTTAATAAAAAAACAGTAGTTATTTGTATTGTACTCAGAAGAAATGTGAATGCCCTGGAACAAGTTAATACATAAACCAAAGAAACCCACAAGCATGTATTTTACCCCATCCCCCTCCGGATAAAATACTTTAAGATCAGCTCTGACTTGTGAATGAAATTGCCTTAACTTCAGCCCCACTTAATGGCTTGACGATGTACTACTAGCTCTTAACTTCCACCCCTGCAAATCAAGACAGCTATTGGGAGAGCAATTTTCCCCTGCTTTAAAACAAACACCAACCAACTGGATACTTACTTTGTGACCGAGTTTAAAGACCTCTTCAAAATCTGAGCTGTTGGTATTAATCATGATAGAATCAGTGTCTCCATAGATAACTTCAAAATTCAGCCTTTGAACCAACTCCTTTGTGTTCAGAAGAATTTCACGACCTTTCCCTGTCAGAGAAGAGAAAAAGTAAAGAGCATCTAAACATATTTCCACAGCAAATGGCGACTGATTATAATTGGTTTACTTTTCAGTTTATTTAACCATGTTTCTTTTAAAGAAGGATGAAATGGGTCAGTAGAAATATGATTTATAAATAAAAAGGAAACCAAAAGGAATGTTCTTTTACACCATAACACTACAGGCAATGGGGCTACAGTTTAGCCAATTGGAAACACTGCTTGATTACAGCAAAGTTAAGCCAGGCTGGTGTGTTAATTTGCCGGATTGCATCTTGATTTGGATAGATTTTATACAGCAATTGCTATGTGCTAGATACCCATGGTTTGCATCACACAGGTCTCCACCGAAATGAGTGCAGATGAGGAGCAAAAAACTCTTAGGAATAGAGTTGTGTTCATAAGTACATAAGAACATAAGAAAAGAAGGAGACTGCAAAAGACCATTCATGGCCTACACTTGGCATCTCCTGTTCCAGTCAACACACAAAAGATTTCTTACCAGAGAAAAGTCATCAACATTGTCACCCTTTACAGGAGTTCGTCAGATCTAATCTAAAATATACATAAAATGCATCCAGAGGATTATATCCATTCATGCAACCACAAAATATAATCTCCCCACTCCTTAGAAAAATATATACATATGTACATAAAAAAAGTCAGTCCCATCTAGCAGCTTCATCCATATATTTATCTAATCTATTCTTAAAACTACTGAGAAAGGAGGCTTCTATCACATGTCTAGTGAGCCTATTCCATTCATCTACCAGACACAAAGTATAATGGATGGCCCCCATTTGTATATTTATTAAGTTTGAAACCATTTTTCATGCTCATATTTTAGCAGGAACATTCATTTCCTTGTATGGTAGATTTAAATAATTTAGAACAAGAGATTATAGTTTATAAATGTTGGTTTTGTATGAGTCAATAATGTGCATCTGCAAAAGGATAGCTTGTCTGTATTAATAATTATATAGGCATTTTATATATATATATATATATGAGAAAAATTATTGCAGTAACGCTATCATAATTATGCGGTTAAAAGGCTATTTCTGGCAAACACAGTCTTCCTCAAAGCCCTCAGAAGGAGCTCTTCTCACATAGACAAAAAGGTAAAACTTAAAATAAGCATTTTCTCAGATAGCCAAAAAAACTATCTTTTGATTGGCCTTTTCAAATGTCACCCCTGCTTATCGAAGAGAATGGAAATTTTTTTTTCTCATTTTTGCCACACATTGTAAATTGAGAAAAATTATCGCAGTAACATTTTCGAAATGATTCTAGATCAGGGACGTCCAATCCGTGGTCGGCATTGCCCGCTTAATATTTTCATGCCGCCCACTGCTCACTCAAATTATAATTCTATTCGTGATTTTTTAGTTATATTTTAATTTACTTTGATAATGTATAATGAGAACATTATTATTGGAGTGTGCTATTAGGTTCACTGGTCAATGGTCAAAAAAGTGTTGAAAGGGGGAGAGTAGAGGGGTGGACAGAACAGTGGTAAAACAAGAAAGTTAGAAAAGGTGCAAATAGTTTCCCAGGTTACTGGGCATCTCTTTAGTTTTGTTTTTTCTCCTTTCTATTTGTTAGTTCTTATTGTACTTACTTATTTATTTTTGGTTTGGAAGCGTTCAAGTCGCTATATCGCCACATTAGTTTTTAATTTTTACTTTTCTTATGTTTATATATATATATATATATATATATATAAATGGAAATTAGTTAAAATTAAGTTTCCATGCAGTAGTAGTTTTACATATTTCATCTTTCCAAGGAATTGAGTTATTACATCAAATCGTAATAATAGAATCCATAATTATACTAATTATAATAATTCGTATACCATAAAACAAGAAGCGCTCAATCAGTCACTCTGTAAATATACGCATGCACACACACATATACATACGTACATAGTACATACATTCAATACATATACAGTCTACTATGGATACATATTTCAGCCCATTCTATTTCTTGATAGGAGTTTGTAGTGAACGATGTGTGGTTCACTGGATAGAATTCGATGTCATTGATGTTATGGTGACGGATTTTGAACTGACCAATGACGCGCGCTTTCAGTGTTCCCAGTGTTTTGCGGTCGGATTAGTATTTTTACAATGTCAAGTGATAGTGACTTTAGTAGTAGTGAAGATAGTAATTTTGACCCCATACAGAGTGATATGGAATAAGATGACAGTAGTATCAGTGATGGTGTTAGTGATATAAAAAATGGGAACATGTTGATTTACCACGCAGATGGAAAAGAGGGTCAGACATTTTTAGTTTCTATAATCTATTTAGGCTAAGCCTAATAATGATAATTACTTCATGCGGAAGATGATAATTTATTTTTTATGTTTCTAATTTCCGGAATATTAATATAGTCATAGGCCTATATATATATCTGTTTGAATACGTAATTATTTTAAGTTTCACATTCCACTTATATTCGTAATTAATTAATCAACTTTAAATTTATATTTATAAGAACCCATCATTTAGTCATGGCATCTAATACAAAGAAGAGAAAAATAAAAGAAGAAAAGAGGAAATTTAAGTCTATGGACAGAAAAATATTTTGTAATTGAAACAGGCAATAAAATTATCTGCCTCAAATGTAATGATAAAATTGCCGTGTCGAAAGAATATAATATTAAGCGTCACTATGCTGCCGAACATGAGTCACAATATAATGAATTGAAGAAAAATGAAAATATGTGAATTGAAGAAGTTTAGTTCACAACAAAACATTCTCAAAAGACATATTGTTAAAACTGATACAATGTACAAAAGTGTTATTTAATAGCTGAAAAATTGGCTCAGAAGGGTAAGCCGCTAATAGATGGGGAGAATTAATAAAAGAATGTATTGTAATTGCTTTTAATGAATATTGTCCAGAGAAGGTGAACTTATTCAATGAAACGAGTCTTGTCACATCAGACAATTGGTAGAAGAATTGATGACTTAGCTGAAAGTATTGTGGGTACATTGCAGACCCAATTATCTAAATGTGTTCATTACAGTTTAGCATTGGACGAAAGTACTGATCAAAGTGACACTGCACAATTGGCTATTTTCATCAGAGGAATTGATGTCAACCTTAATATAATTGGAGAAATGTTGGATTTATGTCATATGAAAGGTACAACAACTGGCAGAGACATAATTGAGCATGTTAATTTATCATTAGAAAATTTCAATGTTGATAGAAATAAAATTAATTCAATTACAACTGATGGCGCCCCTGCATTAACTAGTAAAAACAATGGGTTTATTACTTTATTTAAAGAATCGGTTCATCATGATATACTCAGCTACCACTGCTTGATTCATCAACAACAAAAATTAAATATGAAAGAGTTGATGTCAGATATTGTGAAAGTTGTGAATTTCATCAGATCTCAGGGTTTGAACCATCGTGTATTCAAAACATACTTGGAAGAAGTTGGCAGTGAGTGTGAAGATGTTATATATTTCTCAAAAGTCAGATGGCTCAGTAAAGAGGCAACTTTGAAAAGATTTCAATTATTGTTGCCTGAAATAAAACAGTTCATGCAAAACAAGAAAGAAAATGTAGATTTTTTAGAACATGAAGAATGGTTGAATGATTTGTCCTTCTTAGTAGATATCACTCAAATGTTAGCTGAACTGAATTTGCATTTACAAGGAAAAGACCAGTTATGTTGCTCAATGTTTGAGCGAATAACAAGTTTTACTAAGAAGTTAGAACTTTTCATAAAACAAATGAAAAATGGTGAAATTGTACATTTTCAGAGTTTATCTAATAGACAAGAAGAATTGAAAAATATACTGAATTATGGGAAGTTTTGTTAGAAGAATTTACAACCAGATTTTCTGAATTCAGAAAGATAGAAACTGAATTAAAATTGTTCACCAGCCAAATACCAGCTAGAACTCATTGAGCTTCAAAGTCGAGAATCTTTGAAAATTTATCATAGGGAACATACCTATCTTGAATTTTACAAAGAAGTGCATTCTTTCAATGAATTTGATCAAATTATAAATATCTCTAGAAAACTCTTATGTATGTGGGGGAGGACATACTGCTGTGAACAATTCTTTTTGTGTTTGAAAAACATCCAAACTGCTGAAAGAAATAGGTTGAGTGATTGCCATTTAACTAACATTCTTAGAATAAAGACTAGTACCATAAAAGCAGATATATACAATATCATAAAAAATCAAATTGATTTTATTTTGTGTAAGTATAATTTAATTTTTTATTCTAAATAGTACATTATTTTGTTTGTACATTGGTTATTAAAATTTTTTGTTTACTATATTTTGAACTTTTAAAAAGTTTATATTTAAGTACCTTTGTGGCCTGGTGAATATACTTAATTTTATAATTTGGCCGACTATGAAAAAAGGTTGGACGTCCCTGTTCTAGAGTAAACTATAACGTCTGAGGATAGGTTTGCTGGTAATTTCTGTGCAATATTTGTCACTTATCACAACTTTGCCAAGGAAACATTTCCAAGAGCGAAATAGTGGAAGACCACAGAACATTCAGAATCTGCAAGAATCCCTATTATTAAACTGCATAAGGCCCATCATGGATAATGAAAAATTTCATCCATTGTGAACATTACAATTTGTTTTATAAGGAAAAATATTGTGACGTAGTGAAGTATAAATATTATGGCATCAGAGTAAATCATCTGTGTAAAGGTTGACTAAAAAACTGAGCCATAGAGATCAAATGAGTCACAAGCAATCTTGCAGATGTGAAAGGGTGTGGACTTCTTGTTCCTGGGTGGTGGCATGGATGGGGTTTTTTTTTTTTTTGTGAGAGCTCATCTGTGGACTGCCTACTTGGGCATTAGTCGCTGTATTAAAACTGGCCTAGTTCTAGGCTACTTTAAAATAAAATTAAAGAGACAAAAAAAAACACCCCAAAAAGGGGAAAAGGAAGCAAGCTGGTGCATCGGGGGAAGGTCCCCCCAGCGCGGGAGCGTGCAACCTAAAGGGAAAAAGGACGCAAGCTTGTGCATCGGGGGGGAGGTCCCCCAGCGCAGGAGCGTGCAACCTAAAGGACAAAAAAAAAGACAAAAAAAACAAACACTGCTTAAATAATAGGGAGAAGGCCGACCTCCGCCAAGAAGTCAACAAGTCCACCAGTCAATGTGCATGCACTCGTCCCAAGTACAAGGAACAGGCGGTAGCGACCCCGCCCATCCCGGTACCGGGACAGGTGACGTGCGCGAAGATCACCCAGACTGGGACATTCAACAAGAATGTGCCGAACAGTCTGGGGGACGACGCAGTCGTCACAATAGGGCGCAGGCGAGCGCTCCATCAAATAGCGATGTGTCACACGAGTGTGTCCGATTCGGAGACGACAGAAAGCGACCTGAAGCCGTCGCGGCATAGGGGGATAGGTCCATGGGAACAATTGCGGCGCAATGGCACGAAATTTAAGTTCCCTCCGACCGTCTCCAGTCTTCTTTGCCAAGCAGTCCGAAGAGCTGCCCGTATTCCTGCTATGTAGTCGGTGTGAGGAAGAGCGAAACGCTGGTCCGGTCGCAGAGTCCTCGCGGACTCTTTGGCGCCCTCATTCCCCACAATTCCTACATGTCCAGGAACCCAGCTGAAGATAATCTCGACATCTGCCCGGCTCGCCAAAACCGTGGCGTCACGGATATCGCGAACCAGGGGATGCGGAGATTCCAATGCCCCGAGAGCACCCAGGGCGCTCTGTGAGCCGCTATAGATCACAATCCGGTCTCCGAACCGGGCACGTCGCGTAATCTCCCGTACCGAGTGGCGTATTGCCACCAGCTCGGCCGTGAAGACAGACGCAGCGCCTGGTAGAGCCCCGCTGACTTCAAACAGAGGGGCTGCGGCGTGGAAGACGACCTCCTCTTCGGACTTGGAGCCATCCGTATACACTGGCACGGTTCCAGCGTGACACGAGGTGTGCTCCAAAAAGGTCGAACGCAATACTCTCGGCGCGGTATAAGCTTTGGGAGCAGAGGCGTGGCAACAAATAGCCAAATTTGTTACCCTCCAGGGTGGCGTCCTGGGCAGACCCAGGGTCGCCACCCACCCGAGAGCTATATCTACCTCTCGAAGGAGTTTCCTGGCCCTAAACCCAAAGGGCTTAGGCTATAATTGGCGTCTCTCAGCGGCATAGGCACCGTAGAGATCAGCTGCGGATGCAGTGAAAGTTGTTGGCGACTGAGGGAGGCGCCGTGCTCGCGCGTACAGGCGAGTGATGTACTGCACGCGGCGCAGAGCGAGTGGCATCGCCCCAGCATCGACCAACAGGCTCTCAATGGGGAAAGTGTGGAAGGCAACGGTCGAAGGCGGAGGCCGGCGGGGTGGATTGAATCCACCTTCCGCAATAAACGTTCGGGTGCGGATGCATAAAACTCGCATCCGTAGTCGAGCTTGGAACGAACAAAGGATCGATAAAAAAGTAGGGCAGTAGCCCTATCAGCACCCCAAGCGCTAAACGTCACGGAACGGAGAATATCCATGGCGCGAGTACAAGATACCCTAAGGTTGCGAATATAAGCCTCCCAGGTGAAGCGTCGGTCGAATACAAGACCTAGGAAACGGTGCGACTCAACCACATCCAGGCGCACCCCATTAAGAAACAAATCTGGCTTGGGGTGTTTTTTTTTGTTTTTTTTTTAAGAGCTCATCTGGCGACTGACTACTTGGGCATTAGTCGCCGTATTTAAACTGGCCTAGTTCTAGGCTACTTTAAAATAAAATTAAAGACAAAAAAAAACACCCTAAAAAGGGGAAAAGGAGCGTGCAACCTAAAGAGGAAAAAAAAACAAATGCAAAAAACAAACTTGATAAAATAATAGGGAGAAGGCCGGCCTCCCCCAAGAGGTCAACAAGTCCACCAGTCAATGTGCACGCACTCGTCCCGAGTACAAGTGACAGGCGGTAGCGACCCCGCCCATCCCGGTACCGGGACAGGTAACGTGCGCGAAGATCACCCAGACTGGGACATTCGACAAGAATGTGCCGAACAGTCTGGGGGACGACGCAGTCGTCACAATAGGGCGCAGGCGAGCGCTCCATCAAATAGCGATGTGTCACACGAGTGTGTCCGATTCGGAGACGACAGAAAGCGACCTGAAGCCGTCGCGGCATAGGGGGATAGGTCCATGGGAACAATTGCGGCGCAATGGCACGAAATTTAAGTTCCCTCCGACCGTCTCCAGTCTTCTTTGCCAAGCAGTCCGAAGAGCTGCCCGTATTCCTGCTATGTAGTCGGTGTGAGGAAGAGCGAAACGCTGGTCCGGTCGCAGAGTCCTCGCGGACTCTTTGGCGCCCTCATTCCCCACAATTCCTACATGTCCAGGAACCCAGCTGAAGATAATCTCGACATCTGCCCGGCTCGCCAAAACCGTGGCGTCACGGATATCGCGAACCAGGGGATGCGGAGATTCCAATGCCCCGAGAGCACCCAGGGCGCTCTGTGAGCCGCTATAGATCACAATCCGGTCTCCGAACCGGGCACGTCGCGTAATCTCCCGTACCGAGTGGCGTATTGCCACCAGCTCGGCCGTGAAGACAGACGCAGCGCCTGGTAGAGCCCCGCTGACTTCAAACAGAGGGGCTGCGGCGTGGAAGACGACCTCCTCTTCGGACTTGGAGCCATCCGTATACACTGGCACGGTTCCAGCGTGACACGAGGTGTGCTCCAAAAAGGTCGAACGCAATACTCCCGGCGCGGTATAAGCTTTGGGAGCAGAGGCGTGGCAACAAATAGCCAAATTTGGTACCCTCCAGGGTGGCGTCCTGGGCAGACCCAGGGTCGCCACCCACCCGAGAGCTATATCTACCTCTCGAAGGAGTTTCCTGGCCCTAAACCCAAAGGGCTTAGGCTATAATTGGCGTCTCTCAGCGGCATAGGCACCGTCGAGATCAGCTGCGGATGCAGTGAAAGTTGTTGGCGACTGAGGGAGGCGCCGTGCTCGCGCGTACAGGCGAGTGATGTACTGCACGCGGCGCAGAGCGAGTGGCATCGCCCCAGCATCGACCAACAGGCTCTCAATGGGGAAAGTGTGGAAGGCAACGGTCGCAAGGCGGAGGCCGGCGGGGTGGATTGAATCCACCTTCCGCAATAAACGTTCGGGTGCGGATGCATAAAACTCGCATCCGTAGTCGAGCTTGGAACGAACAAAGGATCGATAAAAAAGTAGGGCAGTAGCCCTATCAGCACCCCAAGCGCTAAACGTCACGGAACGGAGAATATCCATGGCGCGAGTACAAGATACCCTAAGGTTGCGAATATAAGCCTCCCAGGTGAAGCGTCGGTCGAATACAAGACCTAGGAAACGGTGCGACTCAACCACATCCAGGCGCACCCCATTAAGAAACAAATCTGGCTTGGGGTGTTTTTTTTTTTTTTTTTTTAAGAGCTCATCTGGCGACTGACTACTTGGGCATTAGTCGCCGTATTTAAACTGGCCTAGTTCTAGGCTACTTTAAAATAAAATTAAAGACAAAAAAAAACACCCTAAAAAGGGGAAAAGGAGCGTGCAACCTAAAGAGGAAAAAAAAAACAAATGCAAAAAACAAACTTGATAAAATAATAGGGAGAAGGCCGGCCTCCCCCAAGAGATCAACAAGTCCACCAGTCAATGTGCACGCACTCGTCCCGAGTACAAGTGACAGGCGGTAGCGACCCCGCCCATCCCGGTACCGGGACAGGTAACGTGCGCGAAGATCACCCAGACTGGGACATTCGACAAGAATGTGCCGAACAGTCTGGGGGACGACGCAGTCGTCACAATAGGGCGCAGGCGAGCGCTCCATCAAATAGCGATGTGTCACACGAGTGTGTCCGATTCGGAGACGACAGAAAGCGACCTGAAGCCGTCGCGGCATAGGGGGATAGGTCCATGGGAACAATTGCGGCGCAATGGCACGAAATTTAAGTTCCCTCCGACCGTCTCCAGTCTTCTTTGCCAAGCAGTCCGAAGAGCTGCCCGTATTCCTGCTATGTAGTCGGTGTGAGGAAGAGCGAAACGCTGGTCCGGTCGCAGAGTCCTCGCGGACTCTTTGGCGCCCTCATTCCCCACAATTCCTACATGTCCAGGAACCCAGCTGAAGATAATCTCGACATCTGCCCGGCTCGCCAAAACCGTGGCGTCACGGATATCGCGAACCAGGGGATGCGGAGATTCCAATGCCCCGAGAGCACCCAGGGCGCTCTGTGAGCCGCTATAGATCACAATCCGGTCTCCGAACCGGGCACGTCGCGTAATCTCCCGTACCGAGTGGCGTATTGCCACCAGCTCGGCCGTGAAGACAGACGCAGCGCCTGGTAGAGCCCCGCTGACTTCAAACAGAGGGGCTGCGGCGTGGAAGACGACCTCCTCTTCGGACTTGGAGCCATCCGTATACACTGGCACGGTTCCAGCGTGACACGAGGTGTGCTCCAAAAAGGTCGAACGCAATACTCCCGGCGCGGTATAAGCTTTGGGAGCAGAGGCGTGGCAACAAATAGCCAAATTTGGTACCCTCCAGGGTGGCGTCCTGGGCAGACCCAGGGTCGCCACCCACCCGAGAGCTATATCTACCTCTCGAAGGAGTTTCCTGGCCCTAAACCCAAAGGGCTTAGGCTATAATTGGCGTCTCTCAGCGGCATAGGCACCGTCGAGATCAGCTGCGGATGCAGTGAAAGTTGTTGGTGACTGAGGGAGGCGCCGTGCTCGCGCGTACAGGCGAGTGATGTACTGCACGCGGCGCAGAGCGAGTGGCATCGCCCCAGCATCGACCAACAGGCTCTCAATGGGGAAAGTGTGGAAGGCAACGGTCGCAAGGCGGAGGCCGGCGGGGTGGATTGAATCCACCTTCCGCAATAAACGTTCGGGTGCGGATGCATAAAACTCGCATCCGTAGTCGAGCTTGGAACGAACAAAGGATCGATAAAAAAGTAGGGCAGTAGCCCTATCAGCACCCCAAGCGCTAAACGTCACGGAACGGAGAATATCCATGGCGCGAGTACAAGATACCCTAAGGTTGCGAATATAAGCCTCCCAGGTGAAGCGTCGGTCGAATACAAGACCTAGGAAACGGTGCGACTCAACCACATCCAGGCGCACCCCATTAAGAAACAAATCTGGCTTGGGGTGTTTTTTTTTTTTTTTTTTAAGAGCTCATCTGGCGACTGACTACTTGGGCATTAGTCGCCGTATTTAAACTGGCCTAGTTCTAGGCTACTTTAAAATAAAATTAAAGACAAAAAAAAACACCCTAAAAAGGGGAAAAGGAGCGTGCAACCTAAAGAGGAAAAAAAAAAACAAATGCAAAAAACAAACTTGATAAAATAATAGGGAGAAGGCCGGCCTCCCCCAAGAGATCAACAAGTCCACCAGTCAATGTGCACGCACTCGTCCCGAGTACAAGTGACAGGCGGTAGCGACCCCGCCCATCCCGGTACCGGGACAGGTAACGTGCGCGAAGATCACCCAGACTGGGACATTCGACAAGAATGTGCCGAACAGTCTGGGGGGACGACGCAGTGGTTGCAATAGGGCGCAGGCGAGCGCTCCATCAAATAGAGATGCGTCACACGAGTGTGTCCGATTCGGAGATGACAGAAAGCGACCTGAAGCCGTCGCGGCATTGGGGGATAGGTCTATGGGAACAGTCGCGGCGCAATGGCACGGATTTTAAGGTTCCTTCGACCGTCTCCCATCTTCTTTGCCAAGCAGACCGAAGAGCTGCCAGGATTCCTGCTATGTAGTCGGGGTGAGGAAGAGCGAAACGCTGGTCCGGTCGCAGAGTCCTCGCGGACTCTTTGGCGCCTTCATTCCCCGCAATTCCTACATGTCCAGGAACCCAGCTGAAGATAATCTCGACATCTGCCCGGCTCGCCAAAACCGTGGCGTCACGGATATCGCGAACCAGGGGATGCGGAGATTCCAATGCTCCGAGAGCACCCAGGGCGCTTTGTGAGTCGCTATAAATCACAATCCGGTCTCCGAACCGGGCACGTCGCGTAATCTCCCGTACCGTGTGGTGTATTGCCACCAGCTCGGCCGTGAAGACAGACGCAGCGCCTGGCAGAGCCCCGCTGACTTCAAAAAAGAGGGGCTGCGGCGTGGAAGACGACCTCCTCTTCGGACTTGGAGCCATCCGTATACACTGGCACGGTTCCAGCGTGACACGAGGTGTGCTCCAAAAAGGTCGAACGCAATACTCCCGGCGGCGTACAAGCTTTGGGAGCAGAGGCGTGGCGACAAATAGCCAAATTTGGTACCCTCCAGTGTGGCGTCCTGGGCAGAACCAGGGGCGCCACCAGCCCGAGAGCTATATCTACCTCTCGAAGGAGTTTCCTGGCCCAAAACCCAAAGGGCTTAGGCTATGATTGGCGTCTCTCAGCGGCATAGGCCCCGTCGAGATCAGCTGCGGATGCAGTGAAAGCTGTTGGCGACTGAGGGAGGCACCGTGCTCGCGCGTACAGGCGAGTGATGCACTGCACGCAGCGCAGAGCGAGTGGCATCACCCCAGCATCGACCAACAGGCTCTCAATGGGGAAAGTGCGGAAGGCATCTGTCGCAAGGGGGAGGCCGGCGGGGTGGATTGAATCCACCTTCCGCAATAAACGCTCGGCTGCGGATGCATAAAACTCGCATCCGTAGACGAGCTTCGAACGAACAAAGGATCGATAAAAAAGTAGGGAAGTAGCCCTATCAGCGCCCCCAAGCGCTGAACGTCACGGAACGGAGAATATCCATGGCGCGGGTACAAGAGACCCTAAGGCTGCGAATATGAGCCTCCCAGGTGAGGCGTCGGTCAAATACAAGACCAAGGAAACGGTGCGACTCAACCACATCCAGGCGCACCCCATTAAGAAACAAATCAGGGTCGGGGTGAAGCCGTGGATGGCGGCAGAAGTGCACCACCTTAGTCTTGGCCAAAGAAAACCGAAATTTGTGCGCTTCGGCATAGCGAGAGTCGCGGTTCAATACCTGTTGGAGTCGACGCTCCAGAGTTGGCATCTGGGCCGCGCCAAAAGAGATCGAAAGGTCGTCCACGTAGAGCGTAGCGAGAACATCTTTCGGCAGAACCGAGGTGATGCCGTTGATGCTCAGGGCAAAGTGTGACACTGAGGACACTTATCCGCGGGACACCCTCTTCCTGCTCCTTTGGGCCGGAGAGAGCCCCCCCCCACCCGTACGCGGAATCGACGATCTCGCAAAAATTCAGATATAAAGACTGGGAGGCGTCCCCTCGCCCCCATCGTGTGGAGAGTCTCCATGATACCGTATCGCCATGCGGTATCATAGGCCTTCTCCAGATCGAAAAAGACCGTGGCGTAGTGCCGTTTATGAAGGAAAGCCTCGCAGACGGCATTTTCCAGTCGGAGCAGAGCATCCAACGTGGAGTGGAACTTGCGGGAGCCGCACGGTGCAGAAGACAGATGGCCTCCGCTGTCCAGGAAAAAGGTTAATCTAACATTTACCAATTTCTCCAACAAATTGCACACACAAGAGGTTAGAGAGATTGGGCGGAAACCGGTCGGAGTAGTGATCTCTTCCCGGTTTGCGAAAGGCGAGCACAGTAGCAATTCGCCAGGCGTCTGGGACAAGACCCTCCACCCAGATCCTGTTGAACAAATCTAACAGAAAGGCCATGCCTCGCTCACCCAGATGTCGAAGCATGGCGTACGGGACATCGTCCGGACCATGGGCGGTGTCCGCGCACGAAGCGAGAGCGGAGCGCAACTCACTCACAGTAAACTTGTCGTTGAAGGGTTCTCCGCCTCTGGACGTAAAGTCCAGTCGGCGGCCGAAATGATAGTATACCTCTTATCCAGGTGCAGCTGCACAGCCACTGCCTGAAAGCAGGTATCTAAAGAGAAAGGAAGAACGGAGACATCATGTCGGGTGTAAACCGCGCATCCCCCAGCCCGGCCATCCCGCGGTGGTGGGGTCGCAAGACTCTTATACACCGGGAGGGCTGGCAGGGAACACACGCCTAGCATGGTCTCCTGCAAAAAGATAGCTAACGGGGAACGGGACGAGAGAGCCTCCGCAGCTCCTCCCAGTTGGCCCGGAGTCCACGGCAATTCCATTGAAGGAATATGCCCTCCAGGCCTAGCTCGGACGAGACGCGGGGGCCCTCTTCGAATTGAAGACCCTCACGGAAATGGCCGTACGCTTCCCGGGGGCAGAATCCCGGGCGCTGTCGCCTTCGAGGACTTATTGGGGGAGGTTGGGCTCGCCATGCGAGTCTTTTCCTCCCTCCGCCTCGAAACCTTAGGCGGGCGTTGCGGTTTCGGAGGCGGGGGAGGCCCTCTTTTCGAGGAACCACCGTCTCCGAGCCTCTCGCTCCACCACTAGGCGTGGGCGAAGGAGCCGAAGCTCCTTTGTTGTTGTCCTCCTTTCGGGGAACAGCTTTAGGAACCCCGGAAGATGGCCTAGCGACCATCTTCAGGAGTGTTGCCTCCTGTGAGTCTAACGACTCGGTGGAGGCGGGTGGCCGTTTCGCCTTACGGGAAACGGTCTCGCTGGGGGAAGAGGGGGGAGCCCTGGTTTTAGCTGGGGCTGGGTGTGAACCCTTTTTGCCGCCAGCTTTACCAGGGGAGCGCCCGGGTTGAGTAGAGCCCGCAGAAAGGCTCCGAATGGGCGCGGAAACAACCGTGCTCGTTGGCCTGGATGGGCCAGGGGCAGAGGGTGTCTTTCTAACTATTGAGGCATATGACGTCCCAGGGAGAGCCGGGCGCGCCAGGACCAAGTCCTTAGCCTCGCGGAATGAGAGTCGATCCTGGGCCTGAACGGCCAGGATTTCTTTCTCAAGGAGATATGCACCACATTGCATCGAAGAAGCGGGGTGCGGCTCTCCGCAATTGACACACTTGGCCACACACGATTTGGACTTATCGTGTGCGGCCTTGGGTAATTTACACAAACTTCGGGTGACCCCGACTTTGCACGTCTACAAGAACGATTCGTATGGCCGAAGCGGTGACAGTAATAGCACCGCCGCGGCAGTGGCACGAACGCCTTCACGCGGTAGCGGTACCAACCGGCACGCACCGACTCAGGGAGCTTGTCACAGTCGAACGTGACGAAGAGTGTAGGGGTGGACCTCGAGGCTCCTCCCTGTTTTCTAATCACACGTTCGACCTTGACGGCCCCATGGTCGGTCAGCTCTAGGGTGATGTCCTCAATGGAGTAGTCAACGAGTTCCCTCGCATAAACTACTACTTTCACAAAGTTCATGGTTGAGTGCAGCGTCACACTCACCGGGGTGCCATGAAGTATCCGAAGAGCACTTATCTTGGCCGCCTCGGCGGGATTCGCCGCATTCGCCAGAAGGCCCCCGTCCGAGAAACGGGTCACCGGCTCTCTACCAATTGCACTAGCTAATCCTCTCCTTTGATGGATCATGTTGCCCTTGGCCAACATGGTGCCATCAGTGGAGCGAATAACGAGGAAGCGTTTGAAGCCAGCGGGCTCGAAAACGCCAGGTAACCTCTGAGTCAGGGGCCGATGTCATCGAGGCTCCACCCTGTGCACTTTTGGTCTTAGTCAGGGGCTCCGCAACCGGGGAGGCAGAGGGGCCGGATGTGCCGATCTTGGCTTGGTCGCTTGCCAAAGTGGCAGCAGACCCATCCGTCCCCGTAGCCCCCGCGGATCGAGAGGAGCTTCGAGTCTTCTTCGTCTTTTTCTTTTTTGGAGAGGAGGGCGGGGAATGAACCCGCTTCTCACCCCCGCCGGTAGAAGCCCCCAGGCCAGATGAACCGGCCTCAGCCAGGTCCTTCTCCGAAATGGAAAAGGTCCTGGTGGTCGCAGGGGCATCATCCGGAGGAGATCCCTCCCCTCCTTGTATTGCCTGAGAATCCACAGCCGTTTGAGGAGGACCTTGCATAGGGGCGGATTCGGGTTCGGTGCTTGGCGCCGAGCCCGGATTCACCCCCATGGAAGGCCCTATCGTCTGAGGCTGGTTTTCCTCAAGGACCATGTTTATCACAGGAGGGGCCTCCATTTGGCCATCCCCTCCCAGGACATCGCAGGTCCCCTTGGCAGCGTCATAAGTCTTTAGTGAGGAGGCACAGGCCTTGACCCCGGCAAGGTTTAATATTCTTGCCAACAGGTCTTTTGAGGGAAGCGACCGAAGGGGCCTGGCTTCCTTCTCCCCCCTAAGGGGGTTTGCCCTACCGAGCCGCTTACACGAGGGGCGGTCGGCAATGGGCTGCCTGCTGGCTTTCTTGGGCAGTCCCCTTGGAAAGAAAAGAGGCGACTGCCGCTGGAAATAGGGAGGTGCTCGAAAGCACCTCCAGAGAAGGGGGTGAGGGGGGGTCCCTTGCACCCGTAGGCGAAGGAGAGGAGTAAGCCTCCTCTCCGGCTAGAGAAATATGTAGGGTCCCCGGCGCAAGCACAGTGAGGGGGGGGACCTCCATTTTTTCGGTGGAGCTGCCCGAGGGCGGCTCCGTTGATAAGCAAGGGGAAGTTGAGGGTTGGGCTTTTTTTTAGGTTGTGCATCATTGGGCATGGTGACCCTAAACTTTCTGCGGGACGCAATAGCTCATTACCTCTTGCAGTTGCCCGCACTGCAAGAGGTGCGTACAGGCCTGGCAGAGCCAGGTGCCGCCACTTGGGACCATCCCTCCCGCCTGGTGGCCTGGCAGTCCATCGGCATGGCGGCTCCACCTTGAACACGGCGTAAAATTGATAGAATGTGAAGAGGAGAGGAAAAGGGATGTGAGGAAGGTATGGGTGGGGATGAAGCAGGTTGTTAAAAACCAGCCACCCCAGACCGGAGCTCAGGAGTTAGGGAACATTGTCCCCTCCCCCCTCAGCCCCGATCCGGGACGGTTGGCTGAGAAGGAGGTCAGCATCTACCCTGTGAAATTAGAGGCTGACCAGAGAAAGTTGTGGGAGAGGTTGTATGAAAAGCAACGAGGTAGGAGAGAAATACAGGTTATCTGAAGGAAGGAAGAGAGGCTAAGCTGGGGCCGGACGGCATGGATGGGAGGGATTGGCTATTTTTGTATAGAACTGGGGACATAGTGTTTAGGAGCGTATCAATTGGGAGTATTTTAGTTTCTGTGTGTAGTTGATTTATTGGGGTGGGTTGGGTACATCCAGGAATTATGCAAGGGGTTTTGTTTTGTGTGAGTTGGAATTCTCTGCATTGGAGGGAGCTAATGATGTCATGTTGGGGAAGCATAGTTAAGTGGGAACTGATAAATTGCTTGTATAGCATGAGTTTCTTTCTGTTGTCCAAGGTGGAAATAGTGAGTGTGTACAGTACATTCATTTTATTCATGCCTTGTTGCAGGTTTCAGTCACATGTCTTGAGGTCGTGTGCCTCGAAAATAAGGCCAAGTATTGTGGAGGCTTGGTTGGGTGGGATATGGATTTTATTAAGTGTGATGGTCGAGGCCCTGCAGGATTATTATTTTTGTGAGGGAGGGGGGGGCAGGGTTACTGGGAATTTTTGAGGCAAGGTAATAATTGTTTTTATCTAACCACTGCTCGAGTCTCAGGCATTGTGGGTTTGAGGATTTGAGTCTGGGTTTGTGGAGTGTTTGGACGTTTCTAGTGGGTCTGTTTATATTGCTGTGATGTAAGGTGATGATTAGGCCATCAGGGTAGGATTGAATGGCAAGAGCACAAAAAGGTTGAAGAGGGTTGGGGGAGAGAATTGCCCTTTCAAGGAAACCATTGTAGAGAGCTGTGTATTTTGAAAAGGCCTGGTTTTGAATGTCTGCCTTGTTTGTTGATGAACCATTGTAATTTTGGTATAAAGTGTCTGTGATTTTATAGGTTAGGATATAACATGGGAGTGTGTTGAAAGCATTGATGTCAATAGCAACTAGGATTCTTCTTTAGGGAGCGAATTATGGTTGAAGCCGTCTAGGATGTTTTGTGTGAGGATTGTGGTTGTGGAATAGTTTTGTCTGAAGCTGTGTAGGGTGGGGGCCAATGGGATGAAAGTTGTGATATATTTGGAATGATTTTTTTTAGTGATTTGGATATTGTTCATAGAGGGGAGATATGGTGGTAGGATGAATGTTTGGAGTTTTGGAGGGTTTAAGTTTGGAGACAATGTTTGCATTTTTTTAGATTGTGAGGATTTGGTTGTGGTGGCAGGAGTGATTGAAAATTTTGTTGCGGGCTAGACTCGCATTGGGATTAAAGAGCTTTAAGTGTATGTTGGAAATCAAATCTGGGGCTGGGGAGTGTATCAGGGTTTTGCTGTTTGTTTTAGTGGGGTTTGCTGAGAAGACAGATGCAGCGCCTGGTAGAGCCCCACTGACTTCAAAAAGATGGAATAGAGTGGGGAAGCCAACCCCCTCCTGGGAAAGAGCTCTCTGTGTTGACTAGCAGTGATCCAGCATGACAGGAAGTAGGCTCCATAAAGGTTAAACGCAATACTTCGAGTGCAGTGGAAGCTTTGGGAGTGTAAGCGTGGTGACAAATAGTCAAAGGTGGTACCCTCCAGGGTGGCATCATGGGCAGAACCACATGCAGACAGCTTCTGCCATATACTCCCCCACACATATAGTGAATCACAACACATTTTTTCTGTGCTAGAACCTGCTCAAAGATTACGCACTACTACCACTCTCTCTCCACTTTCTTCCTCAATGAGGACTGTCCCCTGGTGCATTTTAGCTTGCCACCAGTTGTTATTCTAATCTTTATTTAAATTTACGACCGAAACAAGGAACTTCACTGCCTGCATATTTTATGGAGCAATGAACACCATAGAGAGAAAACTTGCCTCACTCAACAAACCCCTGGATTTACGTAAAGAAATTATCCCCTTGACAAACAAAATGGGAAGATAAGGAGGAGGGGGGAAGACTTCTCCTCAAATACCTGTAATTAGTGCAGCAAGGTGACGAGCAAAGAACCTGGAGTTTGAAAATCCAAGGCAACCATACATGCTGTTAGCAGTTAACTTCAGAGCTTTCTGTCGAATGTCATACTGAAAAAAAAAATAAAATAAAAAATAAATCCCCAACAGAGGAATCTTTATTATATTTGCAATATTAGGTGGGGAGAAAATTAGTAAGGACTTTACTCTCAATCTGCATTTTATTTCTCAGCATATGGAAGCTGCTGAGTAGACACAAAACGGAACTCCATCCAGAAACTCATCACACCAGATGCAGCTTAACAGTAATTGGAAGGGTGTTTCCACTCAGCTAAGCCATAGCAAGACTTCAGTCAGCATACTAAATTACACATCCCAACACAACCAACCTGACCAATACTGTAAAGGCCTACAACAAGAAATGCAATTTGCGACCTCCCACCTGAGCACAACCTATTTCCTCATTAAACTCAAATTATTAACCACCCTATTAGACATTGATACAAAAACAAACTACAACAAAGCAACTTCAGAAACATCTACACTAGATTCTTTTTAACCACACCCATCTGGCGACTACCTTCAAAGGAATAAGTCGGTTATTAAAAATTCAGCCTAGTGTTAGGCTACTTTAAAATTCCCCAAACCAAACAAAGAAAAAACATGATAAAAAAAACAAGAAGGAAACGCACTCAACCATCAGAGGGAGGCTCGCCGCCCGTCCGATAATGCACAAGTATGTGTACATGAATCCGTCTCAAGTACAAGGAATAAGTGGTAACAACATGTACGAAGATCACCCACACTGGGACATTCAACATGAATATGCGAAATAGGCTGCATGAAAATAGTTGGTGCAGTAAAGTGCAATCTTCTTTGCCAAGCAAAACGGATGGCTGCCCTGATTCCTGTATGTAGTCAGTGTGAGAAAGAGTGAAACACTGGTATGGTCCCTCAGTCCCTGAGGGCTTTTTGATGCCACCCTCATTGCCACATGTCCAGGAAGTCAGCAAAACATATCACCACCTGGCTTGCGGCTACCATGAAACGGGGGAGAGTGGAGATTCCAATGTCCCGAGAACACTCAGGGTGCTTTGTGAGTCTCTAAAGATCACAATCTGGTACATGAACCAGGCACGACACACTATCTTCTATACCAGGCAATGTATTGCAACCAGATCTGCTGAGAAGACAGATGCAGCGCCTGGTAGAGCCCCACTGACTTCAAAAAGATGGAATAGAGTGGGGAAGCCAACCCCCTCCTGGGAAAGAGCTCTCTGTGTTGACTAGCAGTGATCCAGCATGACAGGAAGTAGGCTCCATAAAGGTTAAACGCAATACTTCGAGTGCAGTGGAAGCTTTGGGAGTGTAAGCGTGGTGACAAATAGTCAAAGGTGGTACCCTCCAGGGTGGCATCATGGGCAGAACCAGAGGCATAACCAGTTGAAGCTAGACAGCGCTCTCAAAGGAATTTCCTAGCCCTAAACCCAAATGGCTTAGGTAGATAGACTTCTATTGTGCCCCCCATTCATCTGTCTCCCCCCACAGGCATATTTTTCAGTGAGTGTATTCTAAGTGATCTGAGAGACTTTGGGTTTGTTTTTTTAATTATGTGTTCAGTGATCAGATTGGAAGTGAGAATGCAGAGGGAGCTGGATAAACAACCAGGTGGGTATCAGTGTGAGCATATGTATGTTAGTGTGGCAGTGAATCTGCGACTGAAGATGCCTTCTCCTTTACAGCTCCTTGGTATTGGCTAGTGATCAACAATCTGACCTTGAGAAGCAGCGAGAAAAAGACAGGAAGCCAGCCATTAGTTAATGCCCTCAGCAATTAAGAAAGAGCGTCTTGAATCGGCAGTCATTGAGAGCGCCTCCCGTCTCCAAGCAGTGGTTGGAACTCAGGTAGCCCAGTTTCCTAAGCGCTGGAAGCTTCACCAAGTCTTTGAACTCTAAGAAATTTGAAATTCATAGAAGAAAGCGGACCCAACTCCCTTTCCCTCTCCCATTTCTACCCCTTTTTGCACATCATACCGGTTATAACTCTCATTGTCATGATTGGATCCAATATATATATTAAATTTTGCATGTGACATTTATATTTTGGTGTTGGCCAATATTTAGGCATCATAAGACCCTATATATATTTAGTGGATTTGCTTTGGTGTACACATTTATTTTGGGGTGTGTGATATAAATCTCCAGTCGGCCAATATATGTTGTAAGGCTGTATATATAATTTGTTTTGTGTTTATAATTATGACCGATTGGGTTTTGGCATTTTTTACTCTTATATATATATATATATATATATATAAACTGTTATTAGATTACCACCTCATTATCTTCCCCTCAAACACCCAGGCGGCAGGGTTCTAGAAACTGCAGCCACAGCATAGCCAACTTATATGTGCACTGAAAGAAAGTGGGCAGAGTCAATGACCCAACACACACTGTGCTTAATATTTGCCTTAGCGGGCGAGCTTTCGGCTCTAGCATCGGTAGTGACCTCAGTATACACTGTCACTCAACCAAGGACACACAAGAGGATAAAAGTGCACTGGGGAGCCAGAACCTGTGTGGATAGGAGAGCTAGTATGGAAAGGGGCAGGCAGGTATGTAAGAAAGAGAAGGAGATATAGGCCGGTCCACTAACAAGTAGGTTAAGTGATCGCCTATTATTATCATACCCTGTTGCTAGGCGATCTCATGATGGCATGCAGTCAATCAAGGCACCATGACTACAGGACCCAACTCTATCCAGGTGGAAACAGACCTCCTGGTACAAAGAGCGGGTAGAAAAGGTTGAGGGGAGAGCCATAACAATAATAATTAATAATACCAATGATCATAAAATATTAATACTAATACATAATTATAAAAATAATAAGAATAATAAGACTATGTAATAAAATTTCACTTTTTTTCTTGTTCCTTGGTTAAAAGTTGTTTGTAACTAAAGTAAATAAAAAAAAGTATTTTGATCCCAAAATTTTGGTTTTGTAGGTAGGGCACTGAATTTCTAAATTTGTCCATTTAGAAAATAATGTTGGGGTATTAATATTTTGGGAGGGGAGGGGGGATTTAAAATAGATAAAAGGCTGTAGGCTTTAATTTTTTTCAAAACATGGTAGAAAATTTTAAATCTTATTTTTTAAAAAACATTAGAATGTTGTAGAATAATATTTGTTTTTAAGGAAACCTCCTTACAAAACATTCTAGAATTTAGTATAATTTTATGAAGTTTCAAGATATTTTTTTTTTTTTATGGAGCCCATCTGGCAACTACCCACTTGGGCATAAGTCGCCGAAAAACACGACAGCCTAGAACTAGGCTACTTTAAAGTAAAAATATGAAAATTTAACAATGATATAAATTGGAAAAACTTAACAATCGAAGCAATCTCCGGCAGCGGGGGAGGTCCCCCTCACCCCGGTGCAGGAGAGTGCAACCTACAAACAAAACAATAACAAAAAAAGGAACCTTAAATAAAGGGGAGAAGCCCAGCCTCCCCCCAAAAGTCAACAAGTCCACCAGTCAATGTGCACGAATCTGTCCCGAGCACAAGGGACAGGCGGTAGCGACCCCGCCCATCCCGGTACTGGGACAGGTATCGTGCGCGAAGACCACCCAGACTGGGACATTCGACAAGAATGTGCCGAACAGTCTGGGGGACGACGCAGTCGTTGCAATAGGGCGCAGGCGAGCGCTCCATCAAATAGCGATGCATCACACGAGTGTGGCCGATTCGGAGACGACAGAAAGCAACCTGAAGTCGCTGCGGCATTGAGGGATAGGTCCATGGGAACAGTCGCGGCGCAATGGCACGTAACTTTAAGTTCCCTTCGACCGTCTCCCATCTTCTTTGCCAAGCAGTCCGAGAGCTGCCCGTATTCCTGCCATGTAGTCAGTGTGAGGAAGAGCGAAACGCTGGTCCGGTCGCAGAGTCCTCGCGGACTCTTTGGCGCGCTCATTGCCCGCAATTCGTACATGTCCAGGAACCCAGCAGATGATAATCTCGACATCTGCCCGGCTCGCCAAAACCGTGGCGGCACGGATTTCGCGAACTAGGGGATGCGGAGATTCCAATGCCCCGAGAGCACTCAGGGCGCTGTGTGAGTCGCTATAGATCACGATCCGGTCTCCGAACCGGGCACGTCGCGTAATCGCCCGTACCGAGTGGTGTATTGCCACCAGCTCGGCCGTGAAGACAGACGCAGCGCCTGGTAGAGCCCCGCTGACTTCAAACAGAGGGGATACGGCGTGGAAGCTGACCCCATCTTGGGACTTAGAGCAATCCGTATACACTGGCACGGTACCAGCGTGACACGATGTGTGCCGCAAAAAGGTCGAACGCAATACTCCCGGCGCAGTACAAGCTTTGGGAGCAGAGGCGTGGCGACAAGTAGCCAAATGTGGTACCCTCCAGGGTGGGGTCCTGGGCAAAACCAGGGGCGCCACCAGCCCGAGAGCTATATCTACCTCTCGAAGGGGTTTCCTGGCCCTATACCCAAAGGGCTTAGGGTATGACTGGCGTCTCTCGGCGGCATAGGCACCATCGAGATCAGCTGTGGATGCAGTGAGAGCTGTTGGCGACTGAGGGAGGCGCCGGGCTCGCGCGTACAGGCTAGTGATGCACTGCACGCGGCGCAGAGCGAGTGGCATCTCCCCAGCATCGACCAACAGGCTCCAATGGGGGAAGTGCGGAAGGAACCGGTCGCAAGGCGAAGGACGGTGTGGTGGATCGAATCCACCTTCCGCAATAAACACTCGGCTGCGGATGCATAAAACTCGCATCCGTAGTCGAGCTTCGAGCGAACAAAGGATCGATAAAAAAGTAAGGCAGTAGCCCTATCAGCGCCCCAAGCGCTGAACGTCACGGAACGGAGAATGTCAATGGCGCGGGTACAAGAGACCCTTACGCTGCGAATATGAGCCTCCCAGGTGAGGCGTCGGTCGAATACAAGACCAAGGAAACGGTGCGACTCAACCACATCCAGGCGCACCCCATTAAGAAACAAATCTGGGTCGGGGTGAAGCCGTGGATGGCGGCAGAAGTGCACCACCTTAGTCTTGGCCAAAGAAAACGGAAACCTGTGCGCTTCGGCATAGCGAGAGACGCGCTTCAATGCCTGTTGGAGTCGACGCTCCAGAGTTGGCATCTGGGCCGCGCCAAAAGAGATCGAAAGGTCGTCCACGTAGAGCGTAGCGAGAACATCTTTCGGCAGAACCGAGGTGATGCCGTTGATGCTCAGGGCAAAGAGTGTGACACTGAGGACACTTCCCTGCGGGACACCCTCTTCCTGCTCCTTTGGGCCGGAGAGGGCTCCCCCCACCCGTACGCGGAATCGACGATCTCGCAAAAATTCAGATATAAACATTGGGAGGCGTCCCCTCGCCCCCATCGTGTGGAGAGTCTCCATGATACCGTATCGCCATGCGGTATCATAGGCCTTCTCCAGATCAAAAAACACCGTGGCGTAGTGCTGTCTACGAAGGAAAGCCTCGCAGACGGCATTTTCCAGTTGGAGCAGAGCATCCGACGTGGAGTGGAACTTACGGAAGCCGCACTGTGCAGAAGACAGATGGCCTCCGCTGTCCAGGAAATAGGCTAATCTAACATTTACCAATTTCTCCATCAACTTGCAAACGCAAGAGGTTAGAGAGATTGGGCGGAAACCAGTCGGAGTAGAGTGATCTCTTCCTGGCTTGCGAAAGGCGAGCACAGTAGCGATTCGCCAGGAGTCTGGGAGAAGACCTTCCACCCAGATCCTGTTGAACAAATCTAACAGAAAGGCCATGCCTCGCTCACCCAGGTGTCGAAGCATGGAGTACGGGACATCGTCCGGACCATGGGCGGTGTCCGCGCACGAAGCGAGAGCGGAACGCAACTCACTCACAGTAAACTTGTCGTTGAAGGGTTCTCCGCCTCTGGAGGTAAAGTCCAGCCGGCGGCCTTCCGCGACATCACGACGTGCATTGAATGCTGGCGGAGCAGCATCACGGCAAGAGAATGCGGCAAAAGTGGTCGCTAAGGATTCCGCCACGGACGCGGGGTCCGAGATTGCGGTCCCATTCTCCTGCGAGAACTTGCCCCGAATCCTTTTGACTCGCTTCCACACCTCAGCTAAAGGGGTCTTCCCGTTAAGTGAAGACACGCATGCCCGCCAAGAAGAGCGGCGGGCGTGCTTCGAAATATACCGGAACCTAGCCCTAGCCCGACGAAATTCAGCGACAGTGAAATCGTTCGGGCGGCGCTTATAGCACATGTAGGCATAACGCTTCTGTTTGAGGGCCGTCTCACACTCGGCCGACCACCATGGGAGTGGTCGGAGTGCAAAACGGCCAGAAGACCTAGGAATAGTAGTCAGGCCCACGGCGATGAGGTTGCCGGAGAAGAACTCAACGGCCTCATCTACCGACCTAAACTCCTCGACTGAGATATAGAATTCAGTCATTTCCTGAAACGCAGGCCACCGCGCACGCGCCAAGCACCACCGAGGTGGTCTCTCAGGCGGCAGTGCCCTGAAAATAATA
Source organism: Ceratothoa steindachneri (assembly GCA_963969495.1). Taxonomy (NCBI): domain Eukaryota; kingdom Metazoa; phylum Arthropoda; class Malacostraca; order Isopoda; family Cymothoidae; genus Ceratothoa; species Ceratothoa steindachneri. The sequence continues at coordinate 73,818,867 of OZ018329.1, read as the reverse complement.
TTTGAATGGGAAAGTGATCACTACCATGGAGGTCATCGACCACCCCCCAATCAAAATCAGGCTGTGCATCCGAAGAGCACAAAGATAGGTCAAGGCAAGAAAATGAAGCGGTTCTCGGACAGTGATGCGTAAACTCATCCACGTTTAGGACACCCATCTCAAGCTCTTCGATCAGATCGACAAAGACTTGTCCCCTGGGATTTATGGAGTAATCTCCCCAGAGAGGATGCCTGCCGTTCAGATCTCCAAGCAAGAGATAGGGCCTCGGCAACCGTGCCACGACGCGGCGGAAGTCCCCCGCGTCGAAGTCAGCTGACTGTGGAATGTACGCTGAAATGATAGTATACCTCCTATCCAGGTGCAGCTGTACAGCCACTGCCTGAAGGGAGGTATCTAAAGAGAAAGGAAGAACAGAGACATCATGCCGGGTGTAAACCGCACATCCCCCAGCCCGGCCATCCCGGGGTGGTGGGGTCGCAAGACCCTTATACCCCGGGAGGGCAGGCAGCGAGCACGCGCCTAGCATGGTCTCCTGCAAAAAAATAGCTAACGGGGAACGGGACGAGACGAGCCTCCGCAGCTCCTCCCAGTTGGCCCGGAGTCCACGGCAATTCCATTGAAGGAATATGCCCTCCAGGCCTAGCTCGGAGGAGACGCGGGGGCCCTCCTCGAATTGAAGACCCTCACGGGAATGGCCGTACGCTTCCCGGGGGCTGAACCCCGGGCGCTGTTGGCCGGACAAAGCGCTATCGCCTTCGAGGACTTATTGGGGGAGGTTGGGCTCGCCATGCGAGTCTTTTCCTCCCTCCGCTTCGAAACCTTAGGCGGGCGTTGCGGCTTGGGAGGCGGGGGGCCCTATTTTCGAGGAACCACCGTCTCCGAGCCACTCGCTCCACCTCGGGGCGTGACCGAAGGGGCCGAAGCTCCTTTGTTGCTGTCCTCCTTTCGGGGAACAGCTTTAGGAACCCCGGAAGATGGCCTAGCGACCATCTTCAGGGGTGTTGCCTCCTGTGAGTCTAACGACTCGGTGGAGGCGCGTGGCCGTTTCGCCTTACGGGAGAAGGTCACGCTGGGGGAAGAGGGGGGAGCCCTGGTATTAGCCGGGGCTGGGTGTGAACCCTTTTTGCCGCCAGCTTTACCAGGGGAGCGCCCGGGTGTAGTAGAGCCCGCAGAAGGGCTCCGAATGGGCGCGGAAACAACCGTGCTCATTGGCCTGGATGGGCCATGAGCAGAGGGTGCTTTCCTAACTATTGAGGCATATGACGTCCCAGGCAGAGCCGGGCGCGCCAGGACCAAGTCCTTAGCTTCGCGGAATGAGAGTCGATCCTGGGCCTGAACGGCCAGGATTTCTTTCTCAAGGAGATATACACCACATTGCTTCGAAGAAGCAGGGTGCGGCTCTCCGCAATTGACACACTTGGTCACACACGATTTGGACTTATCGTGTGCGACCTTGGAGCAATTTACACAGACTTCGGGTGACCCCGATTTTGCACGTCTACATGATCGATTCGTATGGCCGAAGCGGTGACAGTAATAGGGGTGGGTCTCGAGGCCCCTCCCTGTTTTTTCATCACACGTTTGACCTTGACCGCCCCATGGTGGGCCAGCTCTAGGGTGATGTCCTCAATGGAGTAGTCAACGAGTTCCCTCGCATAAACTACTCCCTTCACAAAGTTCATGGTAGAGTGCGGCGTCACACTCACCGGGGTGCCATGAAGTGTCCGAAGAGCACTTATCTTGGCCGCCTCGGCGGGATTCGCCGCATTCGCCAAAAGGCTCCCGTCCGAGAAACGGGTTACCTTCGGCTCTCTAACAATTGCACTAGCTAATCCTCTCCTTTGATGGATCATGTTGCCCTTGGACAACATGGTGCCATCAGTGGAGCGAATAACGAGGAAGCGTTTGAAGCCAGCGGGCTCGAAAACGCCAGGTAACCTCTGAATCAGGGGCCCCGATGTCATCGAGGCTCCGCCCTGTGCATTCTTGGTGTTAGTCTTAGTCAGGGGCTCCGCACACGAGGGGGTAGAGGGGCCGGATGTGCCGATCTTGGCTTGGTCGCCTACCAAAGTGTTAGCAGACCCATCCGTCCCCGCAGCCCCCGCGGATGGAGAGGAGCCCCGAGTCTTCTTCGTCTTTTTCTTTTTAGGAGAGGAGGGCGGGGGATGAACCCGCTTCTCACCATAGGCGGCAGAAGCCCCCATGCCAGATGGGCCGTCCTCAGCCAGGTCCCTCTCCGAAATGGAGAAGGTCCTGGTACTCGTAGGGGCACCTGTCGGAGGAGATCCCTCCCCTCCTTTTACTGCCTCGGAGCCCTCGGCCGTTTGAGGGGGACCTTGCATAGGTGCGGATTCGGGTTCGGTGCTTGGCGCCAAGCCCGGATTCCCCCCCATGGAAGGCCCTATCGTCTGAGGCTGGGTCTCCTCAAGGACCATGTCTATCACAGGAGGGGCCTCCAGTTGGCCATCCCCTCCCAGGACATCGCAGGTCCCCTTGGCAGTGTCGCCAGTCTTGTGTGGGGAGGCACAGGCCTTGACCCCAGCAAGGTTTAAAATTCTTGCCAGCAGGTCTTTTGAGGGAAGCGACCGAAGGGGCCTGGCTTCCCTCTCCCCCCTAAGGGGGTTTGCCCTACCGAGCCGCTTGCACGAGGTGCGGTCGGCGATGGGCTGCCTGCTGGCTTTCTTGGCAGTCCCCTTAGAAAGCAAAGGAGGGACTGCCGCTGGAGATAGGGAGGTGCCCGAAAGCACCTCCAGAGAAGGGGGTGAGGGGGAGTCCCCTACACCCGTAGGCGTAGGAGAGGAGTAAGCCTCCTCTCCGGTTAAAGAATTATGGAGGGTCCCCTGCGCAAGCACAAGGGGGGGGGGGACCTCCATTTTCTCGGTGGAGCTGCACGAGGGCGGCTCCGTTGATTTTCTTGGGGAAGTTGGGGGTTGGGAATTTTTGGTCATACATGGGCATGGTGACCCTCTTTTTAATACGGGACGCAATAGCTCATCACCTCTCGCAGTTGCCCGCACTGCGAGGTGCTTACAAGCCCGGCAGAGCCAGGCGCCGCCATTTCAGACCACCCCTCCCGCCTGGTGGCCTGGCAGTCCTTCGGCATGGCGGCTCCACCTTGGACACGGCGTAAAATTGATAGAATGTGAAGAGGAGAAGAAAGGGAATGTGAGGAAGGTATGGGTGGGGATGAAGCAGGTTCTTAAAAAAACCCAATCCCGAACCGGAGCTCAGGGGTTAGGGAACAACGTCCCCTCTCCCCCCAGCCCCGATCCGGGGTGGTTGGCTTGAGAAGAAGGTCAGCATCTACCCTGTGAAATTAGAGGCTGACCAGAGAAAGTTGTGGGAGAGGTTGTATGAAAAGCGACGAGGTAGGGGAGAAATCGGGCTATCTGAAGGAAGGAAGAGAGGCTAAGCTGGGGCCGGACGGAGCGCTGGATCCCGTGAGCACGGCGGCCAGGATGGCAAATCGCCGCGCCCCTTACGGGGTGAAGTTTCAAGAATGTTCCAGAACACACCCATGCAAACTTAATTTGTGAAGCTTAGAAAGTATACTTTGCTATGTCAGAAGCTGAGTAGGACACAGCCCTGGGCACCTCATTTTTCTTGTGAACACTGCAAGAAAATTTTGGAAGATAAAAAATTGTTCGTTATAAAGAGTAATAAAGTATATATTTTTACTTTTACAGTATGGTATAGAGGGGAAAGAAAAGCCATGAACTTTGAAATTCCCATGATTTGCCGTGGACCCACTGACCTCTCAAGGAACTGCTACTACTGCATGGTGGAACCTTCAAGACAGTGAAGTGGCAAAAATGCACCTTGTATTTCCTTTTCCGATTTTCCATCCTCTATTGCAGTAGTACCACACAGTGCTGATCTCCCAGTTGTACCGCTCCGGAAAGAAATAAGCCACCCTCAGAAGATGGAAAGATCAGTGAAGATGTAGACTAGTTTCAGAGATATGGCTGTCGAGAGGAATAAAGAGCTTTCCAGGCTTAAGAGTGGGATTTGCTGGATAAAAATGTGCAAGTGACAAATAAGAGGAAAGGCCAAATATTTTCTTATCAGGCTGGGCTATGCTACTGCAATGATGTATTTGGTATGTTTGATGAAAATAGAATTACATGTAATCCAGATGATTGGATGCTCTTCATTGACAGCTCGTCAAGAAGCATTAAATACACTGCCTGGCCAAAATAAAGGTTGTTCAGTGTAATAATAATTTAATAAGCTATTGGACCTCCTCCCGATAGAATTACAGCTCTCATCCTATCTGACATTGATTCTACAGGCCTTTGCATCTTCTCTAGCTTTCATTTCGGCCACAATTCCAGCAGCCATTGACCCAAATCGTTCAATGATGATGGAAGAGGCGATGAGGCACGCAGATCCTTTTCAAGCTCCTCCCATAAATTCTCTATGGGATTTAAATCTGGGGACTGTGGTGTCCACTCAATATGCCGAAATGATCCCTTAATGCTGAGTGAACCAATCTTTGACGATGTTAGACCGGTGGATGCGCGCGTTATCGTCCTGAAAAATTCCAAGGCAAAGGGAATAAAGAAGTCCATTGAGGGGTGAACTTAATCGTCCAGGAACTGCAAATACTCGCGAGACTTCATCTTGTTTCTGTAGACGATTGCAGATCCATGTCTAGCCCAGGTAGAACAGCCCCAGACGATCACACTACCTCCAGATGCCTGCACGGAGGGGACGATGCATGATGGATCCAATGCTTCATGAGGTTCTCACCATACTCTAATGCACGCATCGCTCTGAAAGAGGGTAAACCTAGATTCATCCAACCAAATGACACTTTTCCAATCCTCTACACTCCAGCCTTTTTTTCCGATTTGTTGGTCACAAGTGGCTTCTTGATCGAGGGGCAGCTGCATACATACATGCATTTTTTTCAGTTCACGACGCATAGTTCTCGTTGAAATCGTTTTTGGACCTTCACAGAACATGCTGGTTAATTGCTGCGTCGAGCAACGCCGATTCTTCTTGACCAAACGATTCAAGGAGCTTCTGTCTCTTTCGTCAAGAATTTGATGCCTCCCGCATTTGCTACGAGATGAACCAGCTTCGCCCTTTTGTTTCCAGCCTGTATCTGTTCTCTGTATAGTCCTTATGCCTATACCTGTTGCTGTAGAGATATCACATGCTGATTTGCCACATTCATGGAAGGTAACGATGCGTCCTTTATCAAATGGTGTAATGTCTTTTCCACACGTCTTCATTCTTGAAGCTCCTATAAAAGTTAGGACAGTTATAACATCTATACCAGGTGGTTACTACGTGAGAGACACTACTGAATGTTGCCATATAGGTTTACTCTAAACTAAAGGATTCTGAAACAAATTAGTGACATAAAACATACAATGCATCAAAACTCAGTGAACGACCTTTATTTTGATCAGACAGTGTATATACTCCTCCACAATTGGAATAAGCATCCATCCCTTCCCCTGGCTCATTAAGTATATCTAAGGATGACTACAACAGTGTTCAGCTCCTATTAGAAGCTTTGAATTATAAGGAGTATTGCTGGGAAGTGATTGAAGACTTCAAAATGGTAACATTATTGATGGGTCTTCAGGGAGGGTTACCAAGTTTCACAATTTTCTCTGTCTTTGGGACAGTGAGGATACCACAAGAAGCAGTGGTCACAAAGGAGAGTTCTCTGTTACAGTGCAAATTGTTAAGCATGAGCAATTTATAGACCATCAAAAGGTGGCGTTACCTCCATTGTATTTAATTCTAGGTCTCATTAAGGAGTTTGTTATAGCTCTTGAGTCTGCAGCCTTAAAATTCCTTTCACAAACTATCTGAGGCAAAGATGAAAGCTGGTGTCTTTGTAGAACCACAGATCAGCAAAATCAGTGTTCTGAATTCCCTGAAAAACTTACTAAAAAAGAAAATGAAGCCTGAAAGAGTTTTGTTTCGGTGTGACAGGGCTTTTGGGGCAATCACAAAGCTGACAATTATGTGGAACTGGTTGAAAACTTAGTGAAAAGCTATGGACAAATGGGCTGAAAGATGTCCCTGAAGATGGGGGTCTACTATCCTCACAGCATTAACAATGGCATCCCTACTTCCATCTGGAACAGGAGATGCCTCACTAGCTACCCGATTCCTTCTTCCCTTTACCACTCTCCACTAGTCTTACTCCTAGCTAATGTAAACTCCTGCAACATAGCTATTCTTTCCAAATCCTGTGCTCTTCCCTCCTCTAACACCAGCACTTTCTCTCAGCCCACAAACAAAACAAGCAGACCCCACTCCTATCATTCCACATCCAGCACAAATATTACAAGACTCGAGAACATGTTCACCCTCGGCCATCCTCTTTTCTCTTAACTCAATGCACTCAGCCATAACCTAATTAATGTTTAAAAAATAAAAACGAAAACACTCACGAAAGTGAAAGAGGGGCACACTAAATCACACTTTAAAGAACACTAACTCACTATACAAGTAACTTAGGTACCACATCCAAACAACAGAAAAGTTTTATCTTCCCAACAAAAAATAAATACTAAACACAAATGTATTTTTCAAACAAATAACCAATACTACACAAGCAAATCAAACTTATTATGAATATCAAATCTGTCAAGAGCTTCTTCAAATAAAACCTTCTAGGAAAAGCCAGGTAGCAAGTACATTAAAATGTTAATATAAAAAAGCAACATTGCAATTAGGAAGCTTTCAAATTTGAAATACTAGTACAAGATTAAGACCACATGTGACACCAGAGGCTATTAAATTTCCAAGGCTGAAACTTGGGCTTATTGGACCCACCTGTTGCTTCAGCTCAGGAGAGAGGTCAGATTGTTTCATCAATTTTTTTACTTCACGTCGACTTTCCACCAATTTGCGAATTTCCGTTGGTAATATACCTGGCTTAGAATCTGCTTCAGGAATATCAGGCAAATTATCCTCGATCTAGAAAAGAATAATGGATTCGAAATAACAAGTTTGTTTATCACCATCGCCCTCTTCACATAAAATTAGGTTGATGCACATTAGTGCAACAGAAAAATAAAGGATGAAAAAGACACTAGGGACCTATCAAGCTCATGCCTGTCAGAGTATTCAAAAGTCCATTAAGCCACCATCATCTGTCATGCTAAAATCGTCATCCAGTGGATTGCATTCTCAGCCATCAACCAGTAGGCTTATAATATTGAGTTTATAATGCAAGAACCCCAAGCTTCCAAGTACTAATAAAAATGCATACAAGCCTGCAAAATCAGGTTATTTATACATGCTCTTCCCCCATATAGTAGTCTAGCTTTCCTTTGAATGTCGAACTAGAGCTATTTATAATATCCTCAAACAATGCATTCCAAGAACCTGTGACTCTTACTGAAATAATATCCCTTGAGTCCTGGCTGCATTTTATTTTTTAAATTTTCAAACAGGAGCCCCTTGTCCTATTCATCAGTCTCCAGCTTAAAAAACTTCCCTTTCTAATTTATCAATCCCCTGAAACATTTTAAAAGGCTGGATCATATCCCCCTAAGAATGAAAACATGTTAAGTACCCTCAATCTATCTATATAATCAAGGTGGGTATCATTTTTGTTGCTCTTCTCTGTATTGCCTCCAGAATGTTAATATCCTGCCAGTGATGTGTAGACCATGCCTGAATACTATATCCAAGGAAAGGTATAACATACAAGTTATATAGCTTACTTTTATAACTAACATTCCTATTGATTAAGCCTAATACCAATGCAGTCTTCACAGTATGGAGCAGGCGAGCGCTCCATCAAATGGCGGTGCGTTCAATTCGGAGACGACAGAAAGCAACCTGAAGCCATCGCGGCATTGAGAGGTACGAGGAGCGGTCAATAAGTTTTGCAATTCGGATATAAGGAAACGGGATGCGGAAAAGTGTTGTATTATTTTTCAATATAACTACCCTTGACTTCAATGCACTTGCGCCACTTATCCCTGAGGCTTCGAATTCCCGACAACCAGAAATCTACCGACTGCTGTTCAATCCACTCCTGGACGGCGAGCTGGACATCTTCATCATCCCCAAACAGGCATCCTTGAGCTGGCGGAATAAAAAGTAGTCGCTAGGGGCCAGATCTGGACTGTAGGGAAGATGGTTGAGCTCCTCGAATCCGCACTCACGCGGGGCAGCTTGTGCAACTCTGGCCTTGTGGACAGGGGCATTGTCGTGGAGGAGCAGGACACCGTGTCAACTTGCCGCGCCGCTTCTGACGGATGCACTTCTTCAACCCAGCCAGTTCCTCGGCGTAATATTGGCCTGTGATGGTCCTTCCACGAGGGGCATAGTCCACCATCAACACCCTCAGAATCCCAGAAGATGGTGGCCATGATCTTCCCGGCTGAGGGTTGTGTCCGGAACTCGATGGGGGTCGGAGAGCCCCTGTGCTTCCAGGCCATGCTTACGAGCTTGGTCTCGGGATCCCAGTGATGGACCCACGTTTTATTACCTGTCCCTATGCGTGACTCGAATCCCGCCGGGTCTTGGTTGTGCATGAGCAGCAGCTCCTCCGAACTTTGACGACGTTGAAGTCGATCATGGGGCGTGAGGTTTCTAGGGACCCAACGGGCAGAGACCTTGGTCATGGCCAAATTGTCGAGGATGATGTTGATAACACTTCCATGTGATATTCCAAGTTCTCGCTCGATTTCTTCGACCTTCACCCGTCAATTTTCGGGGATCATCCTCTCTACACGGGCCACATTGTCCTCGTTGGTCACGTCTGACGGGCATCATCTTCAATGGACTCACGACCATGGCGGAACTCCCTATTCCAGCGAGCAATGGTTGCATAGGAAAGGGCGGTGTCGGTGCACACTGCAATCATGCGTTCATGGATCTCTTTTGCATTCTTGCCTTCCTTGGTCAAAAATTTGATCACTGCACGGTGCTCAACCTTCTCCATTGTTAAAAAATTTGTGACTGACCATCTGTCATCAGCTACTGCCTCTTAAATAGACGAGGCAGGAGCGTGCGGCTGCAGGTCCTGACTTGTCATAACTTGTCCTAACACCCCCACAAACAGCCATCCACCTTCCTCTTTTGCCCTACCGATTCGCAAAACTTATTGACCGCCCCTCGTAGGTCTATGGGAACAGTCGCAGTGCAATGGCATGTAACTTTAAGTTCCCCTCGACCGTCTCCCATCTTCTTTGTCAGAGAGCCCGTATTCCTGCCATGTAGTCGGTGTAAGGGAGAGCGAAACGCTGGTCTGGTTGCTCAGTCCTCGCGGATTCTTGGGCGCGCTCATTCCCCGCAATTCCTACATGTCCAGAAACCCACCAGAAGATAATCTCGACATCTACCCGGCTCGCGCAAACCGCAGCGTCACGGATATCGCGAACCAGGGGATGCAGAGATTTCAATGCTCCGAGAGCACTCAGCGCACTTTGTGAGTCGTATAAATCACGATCCGGTCTCCGAACCAGGCACAACAAAGAACAAATACTAAACACAAATGTATTATGCAAACAAGTAAACAGTACTATACAAATAAATCAAATTATCACTTCAAACTTATGATGAATATCAAATCTGTCAGAGCTTCTTCAAATGCAACCTTCTATGAGAAAGACAGGTAGCTTAGTGAAAGCCATGTAAGGAAGTGCAAAAGCCTCCATATCACCTACAAAAGCTTTCCAGTCTCTATTTACTTCAACATGCACATTCTATCTCCCAACACAAAGAATACGAAGCTTACTAGCAAAGATTTGGTGGTCTATATAATAATGTTATGACAAGTTTATTCTTTCCCTCATTAAGATCTAGCCACTGATAGCGCCTGTTTTAATTGTAGTGTTTTCACAACACTGGAGATCATCCCTAATATAAATGATCACCCTTTTGTCTGTTCCTATCTATATGAAACATTATAATAATCAAGCTGACCCCACCCCCCTCCCGCCCCTCTAAAGTTCTCTTCTGATAAATTGAGACATAACTCCGTTATTGCAATAACATAAAAATTTCCTACATGCTGTTGGAAAAGCCCATATCATTTATCAGACAAAAAACGGAAGAAAATGATAAAGGAACCTGAAGAGAAAAGCTGGTTTTATCTCTTTTTGAGTGTGAAGAAATGAGATACGTAAAACTCGAGGGTGTATTACATCATAAAGTGTAAGACTGATGCAAATAATAAAATGAGATGGATATGTAAAATTTACTATGAAAAAGTAACAAAAGAAAGAATGCTCGTAAGGGCTACACATATTGTTCACAATGTGACAGAAAACCTTACTTCTACCTTGACTGCTTCACTAGTGACCAGGAAATGTGAATGAAAATGTAGGTAAATAATTCATCTATATTCATTTGTTAGTTGCCCAATTTCTATATTAGTTTTGTTGTAACCAATTTCCCTTTTGATTTGTGTATGGAAATTCTTCTCTTTTTTTTTGCATACAAAATTGTCACCATAAAAGTAAATTAAATTTTGTTCTATATTCAATAAATTCTTTATTGTTCATTTTCTTATTACTTATTGCATACCAAATGTATGTATATGTAAACCTTGTATTGAAATAAAGAAAATGGTTCCATCATCTAACTGGCTTCAGATGCTGGAACCTGGGGTAAGAGCTAAATGTTGGATAGTTCATTTTTTTCCTATCATTGCCACCAAACCTAAAGCAAAATGTTCAGTAGAGAACCCACGGTTTCTATAATGCAAGGAATTGCATATACTGTCACTCGTAAATGGGTGACAGAGTCAAAAGGTAGTTAACACTACCATCCACATATGGGCGATGTGGCACAATTGAATTTTTCACTGGAACCCATATATGGGTGCATATGGTGGCCATGGTAGTCAATGTGATAGTATTATTTGGTTTTATGGCTGAAGTATCAGTACTCCTCACCCTCAGTCAACCCTCCTCCTTTCTCCTTACCAACCATAGTAAAAGTCATCATTGGAACAGAATATATCCACAGTATGATCATTTATACATACAGGGCCTCAGATTTGAGTTGATATGGAACTTCTCAACCTGAACAGATTGGTCCCATAAAGAATGGGGCTGGCGTAGTGACCTCGAATGTACAGTGGAGAGGTTGAGAGGAAGTAGGGAGCCCAGTAGACTCCCTAATTAATACATTCACGTCAGAATTTCGGCCTTCGCGGAGCATCCCACCACTGGAGTGGGTCCAAATACAAGGCAGGAAGTGCACCCAACTGCCAGAACCTCTCTTAAATACCAAGAGAAAAAGTTGGGAGATGTAGGGTAGGTAATAAAGGAGGAGAAGAGGTGGGTCTACTAAGTAGAGTGGGTGATCCCCTATTACCTATCCTCTGGAGTACTGGGGCTGGGGTGCCAAGTGGAGGACCATCTCATAGGGTCCTTAAAACTTGATAGAAGAAAAATGAAGGAAAGGATTTTCAGAGATTTAAGAGAGGTGAAAATGAGAACCTATGAAATGGTACCAGTTTCTCTTGGCAGTGGTACAATTACCATATCTGCCAAAGCCTTCCTTCGGGTTTGGGGCAGGGGGCACAATAAATCCTACAAAAACCCAACAGTAGTTCCCTATGCTTCATCTGACACTCCAGGAGATAGTCAAGACGGGCCATAGATGGTTGAAAAGGGGTTGGGATACAGTGGTGTAAAGAAAAGGTAAAATGGAGAGGTTGTGGAGTAAAGCCAAGTAAGGTTCTCCAAACTTAGTTCAACTACCTGTATTACTGGGACCCAAAGGGGCGCAGCACCTCCACAAATCTAAAAATTTTAAGAAGCCTTTGAGGGACTGCCAACAAAATTGCAGCCTCCATGATGTCTGGTTTAATCCACTACATTTGTACCCACCCCATTGTGGGCAGAATCCAGGGGGATGTGAAATACATGGGGCACACTAAGCCTGGTATGGCAGAGGTTACAGGAGGGACATAACATGTCCATGGGTAGCCTGGTATTACCTAGCAGGAGTGCTAGAAAGATAATGATACCGGAGCATATGTCGATTGAATAAATTAATTAAGCTGTCATGGACCAGCCAACCATACTGGTGGTAGCAGTGGTGTACCAACCCTAAATCCTGGGAAAGGACTTGATGACATTTATGTTTAGTTCTAAAAAAACAAACAAACTAATTTTGAGGAAATAAGATAACATGAGAAGTGATATGTGACAGCACCCACACACAAAATAGGAGAAGATGTTGAGTTGGGGCCCATGCGCTCTCAATGCCTCAAATGATCTAGGACCAAGTGGAAGAATTGAGAATTGATTGCTCTGACCTGCTTAATGATGGCCTATCTAACCTCTACTCTTCCCCACCAAACTAAATGATCTAGTTCCTGTTCCCTCTATCCTAATTGCTCCTAATCCTTTTGTAGCAAGTTTACAATTAAGAACAGTACAACTAAATAAACAAGGCCAACAGCCTCACTCGCACTTACTCCCTCCTCGCTGCTTTCCTTTATTCTGGAGACAGTTGTGAAACAGATGTTGTACTCTTGAATGATGCTCGGATACAGAGAGTTGAAGTCCATAAGGAGGATGTACTTGTCATAAAAGCCTCTTTTCGGCTCCAAGACGAGACCACCTGTGTAGGAGACTTTCTTCTTTCCATTTTTACCTTTGCCCTGAGTCTCCTCTTCTTTATCATCATTCTTTAGAGGTGCCACCGGAAAAGCAAAAAAAAAATGCTTAATAAAACAAATTACAACCTCATTTGTAAGTAAACATTCACTTAAACAATAGAAACAAAAATCAAGAATGATGTCTTCTCCCAAAAGTTTATGAAATTGATTGTAAAGGAAGAAAGTTTGTATAAATGTTGCCATTAGGGAAATAAAAATGTTCCTTGTTTCACCACCCTTGCTGATTTAATTCCTCTCTCAAGGGATGCTTAAAGCCTAATACCCTTCCTCTTGTAAATCAAGAAAACTCTCTCTGAAGAATTCCTTCAGCAAATTAGAGCAGCTTACAAAGACAGTCTGTTAAGTCATAGGGACTTCTCTCTCACAATTAACAGTATCCGGAGGCTTTCTGAACTGCCATTCTATCTATGCAAAAGGCTTATTTCATTAGTGACTATCTTTTCTATGAAAGCAATTCTTTATGGTATGGCACTTCTTCCTCCATGCCCTTTGGCTTTGAAGCCTTCTGTCAAAATTCCAGTCATTCACCAACTATCTGGCCACCCATCACACAGCAAATTACTTGACACTACTAAATTTAAAAACCAGGCCTCTTCTACCTCCTTTACCTTAGCCTTCATTCTCACCTCAACATATTCCCTTTCTTCTCAGACTTCTGGAGATATCACTATCCTAATAAATAAAATAATGAATTTCCATACCTGAGAGCAAACAAAATAATTTGGCCCTTGCATGGAACTGACGGTACTAAGGGGTGCATTGAGTCAGAGGCATATGTGCAGACAGCTCCATCCAGGCATGTCTTTGCAACCATAACACCCTCCATCCAGGACTCTGCCAAATGGTTTCATATCTACACTCCCGGAAATGGAATGGATGACCCTTCCTTGGGTCAAAAAAGTTCCCTGCTTGCTGTTTTGATGGGAAAATACAGATCGATCAATCTTTCAGCCCTTCTCCTCTATGGATGACTGGTCCCTGGTGTACAAGGGTTTGCCAGCACTTGTCATTCTGATCTATATGAATATCATTATTGGAGCCCAGCAGGCAATAGTTTTTTTTTATTTATAACTGTAGCCACCCATTAGGGCCAGAGTTGTAGTGGTCCATCATTTCCAAGTGGAAATAACGCAACCATCCCACCTGGATGCAATTGTGGTGGGACCACCCAACTAAGAAGTATTCCAAACAAGGTTAAGATGAAAAAGAACTTCGAGTTCGTAGCAGTCGCATGGGCCGATATAAAACTCCCACAACTCCCACAGCATGCAGCAGGTGACCCGCCCTAACCCCCAGCCCAGAGGCTGATCGGTGAGGAACTTGCAAAATTAACCACTCACCAAGATAGGTGGAGGGGAGGCTTGTAACAGGTAAAAAAATTTTTTAAAGCCTAGGTAGTTTCAATTTAGTATGAATACTAGGTACACAGAGGTCGAGAGTGTATGCTGCACATCCAGTTGAAAATCTACAAGGAGTATCTCCTTGTGAGGGAGATTACTAGTGATGTACTGATCAATTGGCATCAGCAAATATTTTTCTGTGTGGGGGAATTCCACATGGAATTTCTTTTCCAGCACGGAAGTGATGTCCATGCATTAAAGAAAATTCTAGAATTTGGTTAGGCTTAAATTGGTAAGCCCCCCCCCCATCCACAAGTGGTAGCCTCGAACCGCATCCACCCCACTCCACCTTTTTGCGGGTTAGAATCGCCTGGGCGAGATGGCTAGAGTCCATTCAAGAGTAGCGCTGGCCAAACACCTCGTATTTCCCCCACCCCTGCGGGGGAAGCCTCGGATATATAGGGCTCATCTTCTAGGTGGGAGATACAGAGTTGAGGAGTCCCGCCAGGATCCAAGAAGCATCCCCCCCCCCCTAGTTCCAAGTCAGGTGCTTAACAACGAAGCAAAGTGACGGCTGAACTTTTCATGTCGTTGGAATTAGCCCAGCCAGTGCGGTATTTCCATTTGACGATCACCACCGAGCAATTTTTACGACTCCACTCATCAAATCCTGTAGAAGCCCTCCTTGTCTTTGGGTGGCCGAAATACTCTCCCCTGGACCAGATGTTACCCCCCCCCCTTGGAGAACCATTATCACGTCAGCTTCACGCTCAGAAGCTCCGAGTGCCCTAGCCCTCATGTTTATTGCTTGCAGAAGACATCCATGAAACCTTACCCTGACATCTCACCCAGAATCCTCTGTAAGCAACCCCTCCCCCGCTTCAGCAACCCATTTGAGTTAATCTTCCTCATTGGAATGGTCTCTTCCTGTAACGCATTAATTTCTAACTTCAGAGTCTGATGCATAACTCTGCAATTCCCCCCTCATTTACCAATATAATTTTGCCCATTGATTCTCTTATTTTATGTAAATAAAATTATATTTTTGTACCAGCCTCTTTAAATAACCTTGAGCTGTGCCATTGCCCAAATTTTACCTGACCTCGTTTTGCACTCTATTCTCGCTGCTAAGCGCGTTGAAACTTGTGGCATTCCGCCCCTTTGTCGGTTCACCTTTAAGTTATTAGTCCCTTCCCCATAGATATAATATGGTATTTATATGATATAATGTCACACCATGACATTCTGATTGGCATATTTTTTGTGATTTGCCGAGCCTTTATCATCACTTGCCTACATTTATTTTCATATTACTATAAAAGTTTCATTAACTTTCACTTACTATTTTTTCTATCAAAAAATATTAGAAGATGGTTGGTGAAAAGTGTTAGAAGAATTTTGGGCGATTAAAGTGAATGTTATTAGTGTGATTAGGATGAAAACTTGAGAAAACTAGATCAACTGAAATAAAGAGAGGTAGTGGACTTCTTAAGTTCGTGACTATTCCAGAAAATGTTGTCACTAAAATGAGTATAGGTAAAATGGTGGGTACGGTTTATCCCTTTCTGAAATTAGTATATAAATAAAAAGTTGTCACACATTTTTTCACTGAGCATTTTATAAAAATTTGTAATAGAAAAATGGTGGTCAGTGGCACTTGTATAGTAAATTGAACGAGTTATATGTTTTGCTTTGAGGTTATTATGGCAAAATTTATGACTTTTAATAATCATTTACATTCCTGAAGCAGTAGAATTTTTTTTTTCTATTACATATAGCACGCAAAAAACATAATAATCTATGAATATTTTCAGCTAATTTGCTTCACCAACCTAAATGAGCATCATTTGGTCAATGCATTATCCATGCTGATAGGCAGGCAAGGTTGGAAATCATATTGAAAAGTGAGGTGATTAGCTTTAGTCATGAAGATTTGACAGTCCTAAGAGCATTATAAGTGATTATAATAGTTGAGCTTTACTTAATGATTGGAAAATTTACCAAACTTCGGCATCAGTCTTTTTTTTTAAATAAATCAGCACCGACCAAAATGTCTAATCGGTACATCATTAGAGATTACCTACCTTTGATTTGCGATATTGCTTATCGGGGCAGATGAAATTCTTCTCAGTGAATGCATGCAAAAGAAGAAATTCATTGCGTTCAGACCGACCACCAAGTAATGTCCGAGACATTACATTTCCTGAAAAGGGGAAATGAAATTTGTGTAAAGGTGGCATTGCCGAGATTATTTGTTATTTAAAACTGGCAATCCTAATAAAACAGTCTATTCAGAACGTTTTTGAAAAATTTCATGTAGTAGGTAATGAGAGTGAAAATGCAATGGTACAGTCTAAATAATCAAGATTAATTGTACTACCTGACTACTACTGGAGGAGACCAGGTGTCTTTGGAGGGTTTGCTGAGATTTAGGCCACTTAATGGAGGAAATCAATAAGGAATAAAACCTTGAAACAAAACTTGGTTCAGAGCAAAATCTTAAGAATCATGTAGTATAAAATGTCAAATCTTATTAAAAATATATATAAACAACAACCATTACCACAAAATAAGGTTAGTATTCATCAACAGCATTCGCTGCACATCAGTCAAAAAATTTACAATATGGCACAAACATCAAATCATCTTCCGAGAAAGATAAATGGTTACATTGGCCAAATTAAGTCTCCATTCCTCCAGGATTCACTCTATAATATATATGATTTTCCCCCACCCCCCCACACACAATGCAGAACTAGCAATTTTATTTATATAAATGAATGATGAAATATACAGTATATACATATATTTGCTTGTAAGCACATGGTGAAGTGGCTGAAGACTATATGGTTGAAAGGACTGGCACAAAACACGAGTGGACACTTCGAAACTGACAAAGTTTCACTTTTCTTTCCTAATCATTGTTACCCAAAATGGATTGTTTGAGAAAGAGAAAAGGCTGAAGTCAGCGCACAGACTCTTTAGACACAAGTGGGTGTTTAAGACCTGTGAGTCTAGTAGACTTGGAAAAGGAGAGGACCTCTCCGTTAGAAGATTCTTGGAGGGGCACCTCCATCACAAAAGTGGAGTTGTGTGCGCAGGCAAACCCCAGATACTGAAAAGGGAAACCTCTTTACTGCAATCAAATGGTTGGAGGGGAAGACCCTACACCTGTCAGTAGTGTCTTTAAATACATCTGCTCCAACACCGAGGTCGGGAAAGGAGTGAGAAATAGGGACAATATCCGAAATGTTGTGACCACTGAAAAAAAAGGGGTTTGGTGGGGGTATAACCTGCATCTAGCCGTTTCCGCATATCCCATCCCTGGTTTTAGAACTTTCCAGGGGTCCACCTTGGGTGCTTACGACCTGAGCAGCAACGGACACAGCCCAGAAGTTACCCAATGGACTAGTCTCTTGTCAGAGGCTCCAGATCCCAACTAAGTAGCCGGAGAGGTAGGGTGCAGGGCAGATTTCCTTAATACAATTTACTAATCCTCAACAAGATAAACAAGATCTGTTGCAGCTGACCCAGAGACGGGACCCCCCTAAAAGGCAGTAAAGCCTGCGCCCCATAAGCAGTATGGCATTATGCACCTAAGAACAGCCCATTACATGCTGGAAAGTGGTTATGAGGCAAAACTAATCTTCCCAATGGTCAGGACATCTCAAGTTCTGGTCTCTAACACCCTTCGGTGGTTATTTAAAGAGGTACCAAAGCAACTTTATGAAAAGTCATGAGGTAGCTGGTCAGCCCCTTAAGCTCAGAGGGTTGAGGGGATAGCCAAGGAAAAATAATAAGGAATGCTGATAAAGAGGAAGCACAGCAACTTGACACAGGTCTGTAAAGAGTCAAAGTCAACTAGGTGACGGGGGCTTCCCTAATTTGTATTCAGAGAGGGAGGAAGTGCGGCTCCTCTAGGTACAAAATGTAACAGGCACCCCTATGCAGTCAGAGACGAGGAGAGTTGGTATAGAAAGGCAGAAATTAGATGCAAGGGGAAGGAGAGCCTAGGCTGGGTCTGGATGGGGTCCTCAGTCTCCACGAGTACATCCCATTAACCACCCTTTTCAAAAAAATTCATGGTAGAGTGCGATGTCACTTTCAACAGCAAACCATTCAGTGTCAGAAGAGCACAAATAAAGGCTGGTTCGGAAGGGTCAGCTCTCTACCAGTCAACTCGGCTAATGCTACCTTCTGATAGAACATGTAGCCTTTCACCAACATGCTGCCATTGGTTCAGCAAATGCATAAAAAGCATTTGAAGCCAAGTATGTTTAAAAATGCCAGTCTCTCAATGAGGGGCTTCAGCGTAATCAAAGCTCCACTCAGCACAGGTGCAAATTTGGTCTTTGTTTAGGCCTCCCACGCGAGGAGAGCTCCTGGTCTGGTTGTTTGCCGAAATGGTATCCCGCCCGTATCAAGAACCCCAGGGAGGGAAAGGAAGCCCCTTTTCTCTTTGATTTTTTCTTACCTTTTTTTTCTGGAGAGGGCGGGAATGTGCCACTTCCCTCCACACCAGGAAGGGACCCCAATGCCAGCCAGACCAGCCTCAGCTAGATCCTTCTCCGAAATGGAGATCTTAATGGACCTTAGGTCATTTATTGCCATCGCCGAATCAGACACACTAGTGGGATGCAGCCCCATTTGATCGAGTGTTTCCATGAACCTCTCTGCTAAGATAGCTTGATACAACAAGCAGTAAGAAACCTTATGGTAGAATCTCCTAGTCTGTTAGAGCTTCCTGAGTGATACCTATCCCAGTACCACAACATATGGGCTCACTACTGCCTGTCCTGAGTCCTTTGGTGAGGGACTCGTGCACACCTGACTGATGTGAAAGGTTTGGGTGGGCCTCCTAAATAGTATTTAAATTATTGACTGCATGCTCAGGCTCCTGAGGGAGACAGGACCCCTCCAGCAGCTGAGTGTGTCTTAGAAATATTTATTTGTTAGTTATTGTTGCCATTTGTCTTTTTTGTTTAATTTTTATTAATCTGGTCTAAAATAGGCTTTCCTCTAATTTCAGAAGTTGTGCCCTCACTGATGGCTGCCAGAAAAGGGCGTAATTTTTTATGATTCTTGTACTCACCTGCAATGTTAGTGATTTGAAGTGCCAATGGAAGAACATTAAGTTCGGTGGCAATTTTCAGGCAATAAAATGCATCCTGCATTGTTGCATTCACCAACTGCAAGATCCCATCAGACGACCTAAGAAATTTAGGAATTAAATACACTCCCTGTATTTGGAGCAAGACAAATACCCATACAGTCTTTCCAACGCAGGCCATCAAAGGCAACTAAACCTGGATAGGGGTCACTGGAGTGGGAAACCTCTCACCCAAAACACGTCAGTGTGAACTGAATGGGTGTATGAAATGTGATGGGGTATAGTTGATTAAAAAACAAAAAGAGGAGTAAGAGTTGTTGTTGTTCTTAGCTTCCCAGGATAGGATGACATCTATGCTTCCTTGGATCACTTGGGAGATTACGGGCATCTAAAAGGCCTTTGATCCTACATCCTCCACTGTAGCCCCCCCCCGACCCAATCAATGTTACCAGAATTAAGTGGAGCCACACTTTCTGTTAACTGTCCTGAAAGAACTATTTTTCTAATTTCCAACAGCCATCTGCCGAGTGGCCATCTTACATCTAATGCTAGGCTAAATTTTTTAAAAGTGCAAAAAAACGCCACCACCCAAAACAGCTAGAAGGACACACACTCCGCTGTTCAGGGAAGCGGGCCTCAGCCTGGTGCAGAATCATGCGACCAACACTAGGGCGAGTATAAAAAAAAAGCGAGGCGGCCAGGCTAACCTCAGAAGTCTGTGTGCACAAAACCATGGAGAGTACAAGTGGTAGCGACCCCGCTCATTCCGGTACTGGGACAGGTAACATAAGCGAAGATCACTCACACTATAGTCACCACAGCGAGAAATGGCCCATAGGGTACGGCATGCACCGTCACAGGGGTCCCCTACACTGTTGCCATATCTCCACAGATCAGCTGCCCGCCTTCTCTCTCTTTCTCTCTCACCTGTGATGGTGCTTTCCGCACCCATCGTCCATTTCTCGCTGCGGCGAGTATAGGAAAAACAACAAGAATGTGCCTAAAATGCCAAGGAGCATTGCAGTCATCACACTAAGGTGCAAGGGAGTGCTCCATGCCATGAGTGTGCCACATAAGAGAAGGCTGCTAGAAGAAAGAATAGACTTAGACTGAAGATGATACATAAGAGTATCAGGATGAAATGGTTGGAAGACAGAGAGAAAGGAGTGGTGAGGGACAAATGGAGGACATGCTATAGTACATAACATACTTTTGTTTTGAAAGGCCAATCAATGTGGACAAAATGATGGCTGTTTTGGGCTTGATCAGGCATAAAAGGGTGGAATGGGGTGGGTAAGTTCAGTGATGTTGATGCGCACCAACCCCAATTTGAGAGAAAAGAGTGATGATGGCAATGAAAATAAACCATAGAATTTGAAAATGGGGAGGGAGGGGGGATAGCAAGAATAAAGCACTTTAAGGTCAATTAAGGGGTTTGAAGGGTGAGGGTGCCATGATCCAAAGGCCTAAACTGATAATTCAATCCTCACCACATGGATTTTAAATAAAATGGCAAAGTTAGGGGAAGTGAAAATATATGCAACGTGACCAGACGGATTAGACGAATAGGAGCAACTCTTGTGAACCAATCACAAGCAAAGAAGGTCCCTGGGTGGGTGTAAATTTAAATAGCAAACACGATTATATAGTACAACTAAACCCAACTCAAACTCATCCCTAAAACCTATAAAATTACTTTTCAACAAACACCATTATTACATAATCAAGACTTTACCAAAAGGTTTTCTTAATCTCTTGATCCGAGAAGGTGACGTAATCATCCTTGACGCGAAGAACCTGTTTTACAAGGGCCTCCAAGTCATAACTCTTTGCCCGGATCAGTTCTTGGGCAGATAATTTGATATCACACACCATTCTTCCACACACAGCCTGCCTCTCTGCGAATCCTTTGTTCTGCAATTGCAATATATTATTCTTACTCAAGGAAGGAAAAGTATTAATGTTAGAAGAATCAGGGAGAGAAAACTAAAAAAATAAATAGAAATAAAAGAATTCCTATAAAAAAAATTGAATGCCGTAGTGGAAATGGAGCATTTCAAAACTTCAAAGAACAAAATAAACAAATATACGAACTAGAACTCCTTTGAAGAATAAAATTATTAATAAACGTTTTGTTTAAAGATTTACAAAGGGGTACAAGCTAAAAGATTGACACCAACATATTGCACAAAAGGCGATACAAATGCAAGCAATTTTGCAAGTTTCAATGCAGCAAGTTCCTTTGGAATAACAACTTTTCCAGAAAGTGAGATAAAAATCAAAAGAGATGGGTTTGGGAGGAAGTTCTGGCTAGCCTAATAGAAGTCTTTGGATTTCCATGGATGGGTTCTAGGTTCAATTTATTGAGAGCGCACACAAATTTTTTTGGCCCTCACAAGGATTCCCCCCCCCTTTTTTAAAGAGCTCATCTGGCGACTGCGTACTTGGGCATTAGTCGCCGTATTCAACATTGCCTAAAATTAGGCATCTTTAAAAGAGGATGCTAAAAAAACATCAATAAAAATAAAATGAAAGAAAAAATAAGCAGGAAGCAAGCTCTGACATCAGAGGGAGGTCTGCCCGCCCCGGCGCAGGAACATGCGACCTACTAAAATAAGAAAAAACAACAAAAAAAAACAACTATTTAAATAAAGGAGAAGGCCGGTCTCCTCCAAAAAGTAATACGAGTCAATAAGTCAATGCGCACTAAGCGGTAGCAACCCCGCTCATCCCGGTACCGGGACACTGGGACAGGTAACGTGCACGAAGATCACCCGGACTGGGACAGGTAACGTGCACGAAGATCACCCGGACTGGAACATTCAACAAGAATGCGCCGAACATTCTGGAGGACAACCTAGTCGTCGCAATAAGGCGGTGGCGAGGGCTCCATTAAATGGCGGTGCGTCCAGCGAGTGTGCCCAATTCGGAGAAAACAGAAAGCAACCTGAAGCCTTCACAGCATAGTGGGGTAGGTCCATGGGAACAGTCGCGGCGCAATGGCACGCAACTTTACGTTCCATTCGACCGTCTTCCATCTTCTTTGCCAAGCAGCCCAAAGAGATACTGGTATTCCTGCCATGTAGTCGGTGTGAGGAAGAGCGAAAAGCTGGTCCGGGCGCCAAAACAGTGGCGTCACCGATATCGCGAACCAGGGGATGCGGAGATTCCAATGCCCCGAGAGCACTCAGGGCGCTTTGTGAGTCGCTATAGATCACAATCCAGTCTCGTAATCTCCCTTACCAAGTGGTGTATTAACCAGCTCGGCAGTGAAGACAGAGGCAGCGCCTCACTGACTTCAAAAAGAGAGGATACGACGTGGAAGCCGACCCTTTCTCGGGACTTGGAACAATACGTATACACTGGCACGGTTCCAGCGTGACACGAGGTGTGCTCCATAAAGTCTAACGCAATATTCCCGGCGCTGTACAAGCTTTGGGAGCAGAGGCGTGACGACAAATAGCCAAATGTGGTACCCTCCAGGGTGGCCTCCTGGGGAGCACCAGGGTCGCCGCCGGCCCGAGAGATAAACCTAGCTCTCGAAGGAGTTTCCTAGCCATAAACCCAAAGGGCTTAGGGTATGACTGGGGTTTCTCGGCGGAATAGGCACCGTCGAGATGAGCTGCGGATGCAGTGAGAGCTGTTGGCGATTGATGGAGGCGCCGGGCTCGCGCGTACAGGCGATAATGCACTACTGTACACGACGTAAAGCGAGTGGCATCTCCCCAGCATCGACTAGTAGGCTCTCAATAGGGCAAGTGCGGAAGGCACCGATCGCCAGGCGAAGGCGGAGTGGTGGATCGAGTCCACCTTCCGCAATACACGCTCGGCTGCGAATGCATAAAACTCGCATCCGTATTCGAGCTTCGAACGCCACGAAACCGAGAATATCTAAGGCACGGGTACAAGTGCACCACCTTAGTCTTGGCCAAGGAAAACCAAAACCTGTGCGTTTCGGCATAGCGAGAGACACGGTTCAATGCCTGTTGGAGTCGACGCTCCAGAGTTGGCATCTGGGCCGCGCCAAAAGAGATCGAAAGGTCGTCCACTTAGAGCGTAGCGAGAACATCTTCAGGCAGCACCGAGGTGATGCCGTTGATGTTCAGAGCAAAGAATATGACACTGAGAAAACATCCCTGGTCAGCGTGCAAAACGGCCAGACGTTCTGGGAATAGTAGTCAGGCCCGCGGCGATTAGGTTGCTGAAGAAGAACTCAATGGCATAATCTACTGACCTAAACTCTTTGACTGAGATAGAGAATTCAGTCATTTCCTGAAATGCAGGCTACTGCGCCCTGCCAAGCACCACCGAGGTGGGCTCTCAGGCGGCAGCCACCCAGAATATGATATTTGAATGGAGGTAATCGACTACCCCCAATCAAAATCAGGCTGTGCATCATGAGAGCACAGAGATTTAGGACACCCATCTCAAGCTCTTCAATCAGATCAGCAAAGACTTGTCCCCTGGGATTTTTTTAGTAGTCTTCCCAGAGAGGATGTCTGCCGTTCAGATCTCCAATCAAGAGTAAGGGCCTCAGCAGCCATGCCACGACGTGGCAGAAGTCCTGCCCATCGAAGTCAGCTAATGGTGGAATGTAGGCAGAAATAACAGTATACCTCATATCCAGGTGAAGCTGCACAGCCACTGCTTGGAAGGAGGTATCTAAAGTGAAAAGAACAGAGACATCGTGCCAGGTGTAAACCGCGCATCCCCCATCTCGTGGTGGTGAGGTCGCAAAACCCTTATACCCCAGTAGGGTGGGCAGGGGGCACGCGCCTAACATGGTCTCCTGCAGAAAGATAGCTAATGGGGAACGGGACGAGACGAGCTTCCGCAGCTCCTCCCAGTTGGCCTGGAGTCCGCAACAATTCCATTGAAGGAATATGCCCTCCAGGCCTACCTGGGAGGAGAGGCGGAGGCCCTCTTCAAATGGAAGACCATCACGAGAATGACCGTACACTTCCCGGAGGCAGAACTCCAGGCGCTGTTGGTCGGACAATGCGCTGAAGGTGCTGTCGCCTACAAGGACTTATTTGGGGAGGTTGGGCTCGCCACGCAAGTCTTTTCCTCCCTCCGCCTCAAAACCTTAGGCAGGCGGGGGACCTCTTTTCGAGGATCCACCGTCTCTGAGCCACCCAGGCCACCACTAGGTGTGGGCGAAGGAGCCGAGCTCCTTTCTTGGTGTCCTCCTTTCGGGGGACAGCTTTAGAAGCCCCGGAAGATGGCCTGGCAACCAACTTTAGAGTTGTTGCCTCCTGTGAGTCTAATGACTCATGGAGGCGCGTGGCCGCTTCGCCTTACGGGAAGGTGGGGAGCCCTGGTTTTAGCTGGGCCTGGGTATGAACCCTTTGTGCAGCCAGCTTTACCAGAGGAGTGCCCGGGTTGAGTAGAACCCGCAAAAGGGCTCCAAAGGGGCGCAGAAACAATCGTGCTCGTTGGTCTGGATGGGCCAAGAACAGAGGATGTCTTTCTTAGCATTGAGGCATAAGACATCCCAGGCAGAGCCGGGCGTGCCAGGACCAAGTCCTTAGCATCGCGGAATGAGAGACGATCCTGGGCCTGAACGACCAGGATTTCTTTCTCAAGGGGATATGCACCACATTGCTTCGAAGAAGCGGGGTGCGGCTCTCCGCAATTGACACACTTCGCCAAACACAATTTGGACTTAATTGTGTTGGCCTTGGAGCAATTTACACAGACTTTGGGTGACCCCGCCTTTGCATGTCTACATGAGTGATTCATATGGCCGAAGCGGTGACAGTAATACCAACCGGCACACACCGACTCAGGGATCTTGTCACACTCGAACATGAATAGTATAGGGGTGGGTCTCAAGGCCCCTCCTTGTTTTCTCATCACACATTTGACCTTGACCGTCCCATGGTCGGCCAGCTCTAAGGTGATGTCCTCAATGGAGTAGTTCATGAGTTCCCTTACATAAACTACTCCTTTCATCAAGTTCACAGTGGATTGCGACTTCACACTCACAAGTGTGCCATCAAGTGTCCAAAGGGCACTAATCATGGCCACCACAGAGGGATTCGACGCATTCATCACAAGGCTCCCATCCGAGAAACGGGTCACCTTCAGCTCTCTACCAATCACACTAGCTAAAGCTCTCCTTTAATGGATTCATGTTGCCCTTAACCAACAGTGGAGTGAATAACAAGGAAGCATTTAATGTCAGTGAGCTCAAAAACGCTGGGTAATCTCTGAATGAGGTGCCATGATGTAATCGAGGCTCCACTCTGCACACTAACACTTTTGGTCTTAGTTAGGGGCTTTGCACCTGGGTGGGGGACAGAGGGGCTGGATGTGCCAATATTGGATTGGTTGCTTACCGAAGTGGCAGCAGAACCATCCGTCCCCCCGGATGGAGAGGAGCCTTGAGGCTTTTTATTTTTAGGAGAGGAGGGTGGGGAATGAACCCGCTTCTCCCCTCTGCCGGCAAGAGCCCCAAGGCCGGTTGGAGCGGCCTCAGCAAGGTCTTTATCCGAGATGGAGAAGGTTCTGGCAGTCATGGGGGCACCGGTCGGAGGAGATCCATCCCCTCCTTGTACTGCCTTGGAAACCCTAGCATTTGAGAAGGACCTTGCATAGCCTGAATTCGCTCCCATGGAAGGCCCTACCGTCTGGGGCTGGGTTGCCTCAAGGACCATTTCTATCTCAGGGGGGCCTCCAGTTGGCCATCTGCCCCCAGGACATCACAGGTCCCATTGGCAGCGCTGTCACAAGTCGAGTCTGGGGAGGCACAGGCCTTAACCCCGGCAAGGTTCAATATTCTCTCCAGTATGTCTTTTGAGGGAAGCGACCGATTGGGCCTGGCTTCACTCTCCCCCCTGAGGGTTTTTTTCCTACTGAGCCGCCTCAATGTTGAGCTGTTGGCTATGGGCTGCCTGCTGGCTTTCTTGGCAGTCCCCTTGGAAAGTAAAGGGAGGACTGCCGCTGGGAAGATGGAGGTGCCCAAAAGCACCTCCATTTTTTCTGTGGAGCTGCCTGAGGGTGGCTCCGATGATGGACAAGGGGAAATTGAGGAGATTTTTTTGCTATCATCATTGGACATGGTGACCCTATTTTTTTATGGGAAGCAATCGCTCATCACCTCTCATAGTAGCCCGCCCTGCAAGGGGTGCGTATGGGGCTGGCAGAACCAGTTGCTGCCATTCAAGGCAACCCCTTCTGCCTGGTGGCCTGGCAGTCCCTAGCATGGCGGCTCCACCTTGGACACAGGGTTGGCAATAAAAAACCCACCCCCAAAAAAACAATACAACCCACCTAAAAAAACCCACTGGGTATTGGGTTTTATTGGCTTTTAATGGATTTTTTACTTTTAGTTCAAAATTAATTGATAGCTAAATGTTCTTAAGAATTTTTATTTGTATTCTAGATTCATTTGTCATTAACTCTCCTTACTTTCTTCAGATGTTTTTAGTATTATTGATAGCTTCCCAAATAGCTAATCTTTTGTTATTTAAAATGCCATTTGCAAGTGGTCATAAAAAAGACATTTGCTGACAAGAGTATCATGCAATTTTGTTTTTATAAAAAAGATTAGTAAAAAAAATCGAAAGAATCAAGAAATATGGCGAAATGCAAAATTAAGCAACAAGAAGAAACAACTAATCCAAGTAAAAAAAGACTGCTGCAGTAGAATGCAGGATTGGCATTAAAAAACCCATCCAAAGAAAAATAATAAAGCTCACCTGAAAGAACCCACTGGGTATTGTTTTTTTTTAAAATTACATATTCTTATAATTGATAAAACAGAAATGTAAAAAATAGGTTTAATGATAACTAGAAAAATAATTTTCACAAGTTTATTAATTATATTCAAACTAATAAGTTTTCTTTTCATTAGTTTCAAGAAGTATTATCCCTTGCTGTTATACAGCATTAACTTATTAAATCTAATTTGTTCTAGAACCTGATTTAGCATAATTGAAATTCTCAATTCCTCCTCAAATGCCTATAAATTTTCACTAATTTCTGTGCTTTTTCAGCACTTAACCTGTTCCTAACATCATTCCAAACCAGATCAAAAGTTGAGAAAATGCGCTCTATAGAGCCTGAGCTTGCTGGACAAGAATGGAGGTCTGAAAAGAATTTGCAGAATCCTCCAGGAAGCTTCTGGCTTGTTCCTTGACCTTGCTTTACTGCCTTCAAGCCAATTAATATCCACCATTTCTGAGGTGTTACTGAACTGATTATGTTAGTACTAAACATGTGTGCTGGGAAAATGTTAGTATCTCTCAGTTTGAAATTCATGAGTCCAGCCATGTATTCAGGGTGTCTATTTTGCAGCCATTCTTCAGCCTCATTCTCATGATCTGCAGTAAGATGATTCTCTGACCCCGTAGAAAGAATATGAAACTTGAAATAATAGATGTCCTACAATTATTATGTACTAATTTGCATTTTTCAATAACCTTTTAAAATTTAATTACATGTATGACAGTATGAGTAATGTATATCAAAAGTATTTAATTTTTTACCCATGTATCGAGGATCTGTCATGTATGCTAAGAAGTGAAATGGTTCCATGGCAGCTTTGAAGTGTGCCTTAATCGTTGTGCTATGCATTTGTAGTTCTTTATTTTTCATTAGAAAGATGACAAGAGTCACTTTGTATCTTTGAAAAACATTAATATGTATTAATTTAGAGCTAGATAGTTCTTGATGCATATTAATATTAAGCAGTGTAAACTTGATAATGATGAATATCTTAAAAATTAGGCTGATGAGAGAGAATCTGTTTAACTAGGAGTAGCCATGTGTTTAACCCTTTCGCTGCGGACCCTTGTGGAACGCCAGTGTCGAGGGAGTCATTTTTCGGAAATGAATGAAAATAGCAAACTCGGGTTTTACGTACCATAAACAAGAATAGATGCAATAATTTTGTATGTTTATTTTCACTTTAAGTTACAGTATTTAAAGAACATTATAAAATTGCTAAATATTTAAATTGGGCGCATATTTTTTATTAAAAACATCATAAAAATCAACCTTACCTTTAGTACTTAAGTTGAGTGTGGTAAAGTTTGTTGCCAGGCTCAAGGCAAAGACCTGGTTTGTCTGTACAAGTTTCAAGTTTAGCAAACATATCTTGTCTTACGTATGCCATGCAGATAGCATGCACGGCGTCGTTTTGAAGAATTTTGTTGGTTTTTTGTTTGATGATAAGCAATGAAATATCTTCCTGTCAGCCTTGGTGCAACTATGTTCATTGCAATAGGTTAACGAGTAGCAGTAAGTTCTTTTACTATTTGCGAATGTAATTTTATTTTCTCCACTAAACACTTCATTACGCCTTATTTCACCAACATTGTTACCAAGATTTTTCCAGTTATAAAATGTATCAAGTTTACGCTTTCCCGCAGCAGGAGCTGATTGTGAACGATTGCTGCTTTCATCATTGGATAAATCAACATTTTGTTCACTAAAATCACTAAGTGCAGGTTTTTCAACATTCATTAAATCATCACCCTCATTATCACTAGATAATTCCATCTCTAAATCACCGTCACCTGTCTCTAAGTATTTCGTAATTTTCACCGGTAACACTCTCCTCCTTGATATTTTGAAGGACAGTAATTTTGACTGAATTAACGGTAATAATATATGTACCCGAGAAGGAAAAGTTGCCACACGTATGAGAAAAAATCCAAAGTATGCTCTAATGACAAAATAAAAGTGCTATGCCATGTCGGAAAATAACTAGAAACGATTCAATCTATGGCATGAATATCATGTCACGCGTCACTGGTGGGAGTTTTGTGTGACATGATATTCATGTCACACGCAGTGAAAGGGTCAACTTTACCTTATTTAGTGCTTTCTCAAACATTTGAAGTTGACACAAAAGATTTGATGCTGCTCTTGAGATAGCAACATTGTCAATGATTTTTCCAAGGTTAGCTGGAATTTCTTCACCATGTTCTTCTCTTATTTGTAAATAGAAAGCATAGTTTTCCTTGTATGTTTCCAAACACTTTACTTGACTATTCCAGCGTATGTCATTTGGTATTTGAGGTGCAGCACCTCTCTTAACCATCCCTGTCAAATTTAAAATACACAATGTATATTTCTTATTTGAAATCTTCAACTAATTACTAATAACTATAAGGATTTGTGCTGCTATTCATTTGTAAAGATAGATGATTTAAAAAATTTAGTTAACCTTAATTATATATAATTTTTTGCATTTAGTGTACTCACATGAAGTCGATGTGTGTTCCTGAAACATTTTGGGACTTCTACAACATGCTTCATAATAGATGAGGTGCTGCTCTCTTTCTCAAGAAAGTTAATATAGTGTGCACTGCACTCATACGTTAACAGTTCAGGAAATTCTGTGTTGAGCAACTCCTTCATTCTGATCATTTTGTTTTCATTATCTGTACAAACAGCAAAAACCTGAAATCACAAATAAATGAAATGTTACTATATTTGTTGGAAAATATTGTATCCTAACATTTAAATAATCAATGTGTATTTAGGATTTAGCTATCTAGTTGTCTTTAAGTTCATTAAATTTCAAAATATTGTAAAGTTGTTTTTATATAATATTTAAGAATGAAAAAATAAGAGTTGTCAATGATATTTATGATAACTTATCACATACCTTTTGACCAAAATCATTTTTCACTTCATCTATATTCTGATGTCTTCTTAGCAGAGCCAGCATCAATTATTGAAAGCAAATAACTCCTTGTACCTGTGCGAAGACTGTGTGCAATAATGGGATCATTAGACACACTGCTCAAACCATCCTGCATAATTGTGAGAGTCTTTGTTTGTGGGTAAGAGTCACCAACTGATAGTTCTTGTTTAATTTCCTCAATGGTTTCAGCATATACGTTATCCAGTAGCTCTCCACCAAGCTTCTTTCTATTTGGTGGTTCATAACCTGGTCTCATGAGTGAACAAAATTTTTGAAATTCAGAACTTTCCACAGCATTGAAAGGAATGTTTGCACTGAAAAAGAATCGTGCAAGTCCATTATCAATCTTTCCCTTTTGTTCTCACTACAAATGATCCCATTGTTTTCTGACGTTTAAGAGATTTGAAGGGTGTGGAAGAGGAAATACCAGATGAGCATGCAATAAAAGATGTTGAAGCAAAGTCTGAAGTGTGGCTAATATCAGTTATGTCACTGGTATTATTCAATGAACTGCAAGGCCTTATTTTTGATATATTAATAATATCTACATCATATTGTACTTCAGCAGTCTCTTCACTTGGATTAGTTGTTTCTTTCTGTTGTTGCTTAATTTTGCATTTTTCTATGTGCTTCTTGATTCTTTCAATTTTTTTACTAATCTTTTCTAGGCAAAATTTACATGATACTCCTTTATATCAATGACTTCCTGCCAGCAAGTGTCTCTTTTACAACCACTTACAAATGGCATTTTAATAATGAAAGATTAAAGTTATCAGTAATATTAAAAAAATCTGAAGAAAGTAAAGATAGTTAATGAAAAATGTAGAATACATATAGAAATATTCTTAAAAACATTTAGCTATTATTAAATTTCCAGCAAAGAGTAAAACACCCAATAAAACCCCCCAAAAAACCACTACCCACTGGGTTATTTTAAAAACCCAGGGTTTTTCCAACCCTGCTTGGACGCAGCGTAAAATGTATAGCATTTGAAAATAGAAAGGAAGAGGAGGTGAGGAAGATGTGGGTGGGGATAAAGCAGGGTATTTAAAAACCCACAATCCCAAAATGCAGCTCAGAGGTGAGGGATCATTGTCCCCTCCGTCCAGCCTGATCCGGGATAGTTGGCTGAGAAGAAGGTCAGCATCTACCCTGTGAAATTAGAGGCTGACCAGAGAAAGTTGTGGGAGAGGTTGTATGAAAAGCGAGGATACACAAGTGTCTGAAGGAAGAAGAGGCTAAGCTGGGGCTGGATGGGATGTTGAGTCCCATCAGCACGGCGGCCAGGATGGCAAATCGCTGCGCCATTACGGGAAGCACTCACAGGGAGCTGCCAAAACTCAGACGATGAGTCGAGTGAGGCATGTGTGTATCATTGTACACATAGCCAACTACAATAACACTGTCTCTTACTCCACCCATATTTTACCTGCCATAACCTGCCTCTGGTGCCCATGGACAATCCAGTTATTGGCCTTTCTCATCTTTATGTGAATTTTATTATACAGTGGGACCACCTCATCCATGATTGAAAAGAAGGGAGGGGGTGGAATTAGCTAACTGGATTTGGGAAAGAGGGGGCTGCTGCTCTTAGGCCACCCACATTAGGCTTAACAGTTCAGGGAAAGGGAAAAGGGTGTAGTTTCGACTGCCACATCTTGCTGGTCGGTTCTGTAGGAAGGAGCACCATCCATAGCATCAAACCTCAATAAAGCGGAGGATAAAAAGGAAACAATTTGGAAGGTGACAAAAGAAAAAATGTTGACAAAAAAGAGAAAGGTTACAGATAGCAATCTTGAAACACCAAATCTAGTTATAGTTAAATAATAGGAATGTGAAGGCATATTTAAAACATCTGGTAAGCTAACAGGAACCTCTCAGGACAAATATAAAGTAAAACAGTTGTAAGACTTCATGAGGTACACCCCCAAATCAACTTACACTGAGTTTGGGCATCTGGGTACGCTTGAGCCTGCCAATTCGGGACCAATGAGGGACCTTGTTAGCTTGAATTCGGAATAGGAGAATACTGAGGTCAAACCCAAAGATGTCATGGCCAATCAAGACATCAGGATCAATCCGGAAAAGCTTGGTGAGGAAGAACCCAATCAAGCTCCTTTCACTCTCATGTTTTTCGACTTTAGTGCCTTTGTATGTCTCAACCTTCTTCTTAAGATCCCATGGCCACACCACGTCGGTGGGCTTACTGACAGCTGAAGAGAAAACCAAAGAGAAACTGATCAAGAGAAAGCCCCTTTAGCTTTTACCATTGTATAAAATTTTAGGATCTCTCTTACCAGAAGAGATACACTGATCATTCATATCAGTCAAGTTAATTTGCCCCCAGTCTAAGATTCCTTCCCCAAGTCCAGCAACCTTGATGAAACCAACTGAATGCATGGGGGTCTCCCACACATCCAGTATTCTGTGTATCTGTATATTTTGTCTGGTGTGCAAATAATGAACATGTTCTGAATGCATCGGATTTTAAAGTAGTTAGATGAAGCAAACTATGTATGTGTGTGTAGGGAGGTCTTTTAGGGTACATGAAAATGCGATGGCCCAACTGGACAAGCAACACTCAGGCTTAATCTTAGGGAAAAGGGGGGGGGGAGGAGTGGCAGAGTTTCTTCAGGATTTTTTATTTTTTAGAGCTTATCTGGCAACTACCTACTTGGGCATTAGTCGCCGTATTAAAAACCTGCCTAGTACACAAAAAAAGGGGGGGGAAAAGGAAGCGAGCAGTAAGCAAGCTCCTGCGTTGGGGGGATGTTTCTTCAGGAACAGCAACAGGTGGATGAGAATGTCCAATGGGTGGCATTCTCCAGCAGCTAAGAACCTATTTGCACACCACTCAAAGGTGAATAATCCTTGATGCTTTGATATAAAAAATAGTTAACATTATTACAGGGAAGTGAGTATAAATAACTTTTTTAAAAATACAATAGAAACACCAGCACATTATTGCATCAGGAAAAAGTGAAATGCAAGAGTTCTTGAATAAAGCTCTAGTTTGGTTACTGAAGCACAAAAATTATCTAAGGTGACAAATGAACTACATCATTTCACCATGATGTCGGCCAGGGAGGGAATTCAGATCTAAAAGCTCAAGACTCTTCTCTCCAGTAGCATGTAAATTATTTTTTTTTTTTTACTTTAAAATACCCAACTATTACTTCCTTAATCTACACCTAGGAAGGCACATGAACATTTCTCCATGCAATAAATGTTTACCAAAAAGTAGGATAAACAAACTCAAGGAACAAAAATTAAATTGTATCTCAACAAAGTCACCTGAAGGAGTACCAGCTAGTCCAATGACATCAGTTAAATGTAGCTCATGTCTCCAAAGTAAACTTACATCTGGAGAAGGTTCACTTTCTCTAAAGGCTAGAGGGACTCTACAACCCAACATCCAGGAACACAACCCCACTCACTAGCAAAAGACTATAGCAACGTCTACCTCATTACAGGGACAGGGACAGCGCATGAAGCTCTCCAAGATATATATATATTTTTTTTAATGAGCCCATCTGGCAACTGACTACCAGGGAAAAAGTTGCTGTAACCACCTTACAGCCTTAAAAAAAACAGAAAAGCAAGATAAAGAAGGAAGTACACTCCAGGGATGAGGGGAAGTTTGCCTCCCCAGTGTAGGAACATGACCAACAGTCAAATAAAATGGAGGACAGCCTCTTCCTAAAAGTAAGATAGTCCAAAGTATGTGTGAATGAGCCCATCACAAGTAAAAGGGACAAGCAATAGCAACTCCGCTCATTCTAATACTGGGTCAGGTAACATACACAAAGATCACCCAGACTAGGACATTTAACAATGTGTTGAACAGTAAGGGGACAATACAATTGTTGCAATAAAGTGCTGACAAGCGACCCATCAAATAGCTGTGTCCTGCAAGTGTACCAAATTTGAAAAAGACAGAAAGTAGCCTGAAGCTGTCATGGCATTTAGGGTTAGGTCCATGGGAACAGTTGTGGCGCATGGCACGCAACTTTAAGTTCCCCTCGAGCATCTCCCATCTTCTTTGCCAAGCCACCTGGAGGGCAGCCCATATTCCTGCCATGTAGTCTTCGACCTCTTTGGCATGCTCATTCCCTGCACTTCCCACATGTCCATCCACCTGACTTGCAGCAACCATGGCATCATGGATACCATGATGCCAAGAGGTGTGGAGATTCTATTGCTCTAAGAGCACTTTGTGAGTCACTAAAGATCACACTTCAGTCTCTGAATCAGGCACAATGCTTATCCCCCATACCAAGCAGTATTGCAACCAGCTTGGCCGTGAAGACAGATGCATAGCACCGCTGACTTCAAACAGAGGGAATAGGGCGTGGAAACTGACACCCTCTTGAGACTTGGAGCCATTCGTATACACTGGCACAGTTTGAGTGTGATAGGAAGTGTGCTCCAAAAAAGCCGAACACAATACTCACGGTGTTGTAGAAGCTTTGGGAACAGAGGCATGGCAACAAATAATCAAAGGTGGTACCCTCCAGGGTGATGTCCTGGGCAGAACCAGGGGCGCCACTGGACCAAAAGCTATACTTAGCTCTCGGAGGAGTTTCCTAGCCCTAACCCCAAAGGGCTTACTTAGTTTATGACTGGCGTCTATCGGCGGGCTCGCGGGTACAGGTCAATAATGCACTGTGCATGGCACAGAGTGAGTGGCATCTCACCAGCATCGACAAGTAGGCTCTCAATGAGGAAGTGTGGAAGGCACCAGATGCCAGACAAAGACCGGTGTTGTGGATCAAGTCCACCTTACACAATACACGCTCATCTGCAGATGCATAAAACTCACACCCGTAGGCGAGCTTTGAACAAACAAAGGATCGATAAGGCAGTAGCCCTATCAGCGCTAAAAGGCCGAGTCTATTCTCATCTGCCGATGTGTCTGACCCTAGAATCCTCCCATTCGGATGGTGGGAAAACCCCATTTGACCCCTATAAATCCTCCAGCGCCAGAGTTGGAAGGCAGTATCCTCTGTTCACCCCCATCCGTACCTGCTACTCGCGACCCATTGGACTCTGCACAATTCTCGCAGAATCCCTCAAGCTCCCGGTATTCTCGTTAATTCAGGTGAGTCTACCTCTACCAGCTTCCCCAGTTCCTCAAACGCAGTGCACTCAATCTCGATTCATGTTACTTGAAAGCAAGATTTAAATTATCCCCCGTAATAGTCAATATCCAGAGACAATGGTTTGAACTTTGTGGCAAGGCAAGGATTACTCCCTCAAACCAAATCTTCAAGGTAAGAAGCAATGCGCAACTCCCCTGTTCAAGTGCTCAATCTGCGCCCCCCCCCCTAGTGTAAGCCTCATCATCCGCTTAGTTTATGCTCAAGGTCATTCGAGCAGCCCTCAGTCAATATTGTCCATTTGTTTGTACGGTGACCATCCTCTCAGGAATATGCACTCTGCTTATATTGTAAACTTCCCACACTAGTAAAGCAGAAAGGGTGAACCCCTATTCTACAACATCTATATTAAACTGGTGTAAGTTGTGTAGGGTTAACCTACGACATCTATATTAATCTAGGGGAAGTTGTGCGTGGTTAACCTACGACACACCGTCTCCGAGCCACACAGCCTACCACTGGGGAACAGCTTTAGAAACCCGGGAAAATGTCCTCATGATCATCTTCAGGGATGTTGCCTCCTGTGCTGGGGAACAGCTTTAGAAACCCGGGAAAATGTCATGATCATCTTCAGGGATGTTGCCTCCTGTGCTGTGAGTCTAATGACTCGGTGGAGGAGCTCGGCCATTTTGCCTTACGGGACATGGTCACGCTGGAGGGGGGGAGGGGAGCCCTGGTTTTAGCCAGGCTGGGTGTGAACCCTTTGAGCCACTAGCTTTACCGGGGAAGCGCCCAAGGTGGGTAGAGCCAGCAGAAGGGTTTCGAATGGGCACGGAAACGACTGTGCTTGTAGGCCTGGAGATACGCACCTCATTTCTTCGAAGGAGGGTGCAGCTCTGCACAATTGACACACAATTTGGATTTATCATGTGCGGCCTTGGAGAGACTTATACAGACTTCGGGTAACAATGAATTTGCGCATCTACAGGAGCGATTAGTATAGCTGAAGAGGTGACAGTAGTCGCACCTCTGTGGTAGTGGCACGAACACCTTGGTGTGGTAACGATACCAATCGGTACACAGGAAGAGTGCAGGGGTAGGTCAAGACCCCTCCCTGTTTTCTCATCACATGCTCGACCTTGACCAACCCATGGTCAGCCAGCTCTAAGGTGATGTCATCTATAGAATTGTCCACGAGTTCCTTTGCATAAACTACTCCTTTCATCAAGTTCATGGTAGATTGCGATGTCACACTCACAGGTGTGCCATCAAGTGTCCGAAGTGATCTAATCATTGCCGCCTCAGATGGATTTGACGCATTCACCAAAAGGCTTTCGTTGAGAAAGGGGTTACCTCCTTAAGCTCTCTACCAATCACGCTAGCTAAGGCTCTCCTCTGATGGATTATGTTGCCCTTAGCCAAAATGCTGACATCATTGGAGCAAATAACAAGGAAGCGTTTGAAGCCAGCGGGATAGAAAATGCCAGGTAGCCTCTGAATGAGGGGCCCCTACATAATTGAGGCTCACTCTGCCCAGTTCTGGTCTTCGTCTGGGACTCCCCATCCAGGAGAGCAGCAGCACCGGATGTGCCAATCTTGGCTTGGTCGCATACTGAAACCGCAGCAGACCCGTCCAGCCCAGTGGCTCCGGCAGTCCCAAGTCTTTTGCTTTCTTTTTATGAATGGAGGAGGGTGGGGAATTAACCTGCTTCTCCCCTGCAAGACCTCTCTGAAATGGAGGTCTTGGCTGTCACAGGGTCAACAGCCAGGGAACGAGATCCCTCCTTTCTTTGTGAGGCCTCGGGGACCTAAGCCGCCTGAGGAGGAACTTGCATAGGGGCAGACACTGGTTCTGTGCTTGGGATTGAGCCCGGGTTCGACCCTAAGGAAGATCCTACCGTCTTGGGCTGGGTCGCTTCAAGGACCATGTCAATCTAGGGGGAGGGGGCTCCATGTGGCCATCCCCCCTTAAGACATCACAGGGTCCCCATCATAAATAGTAACAGCTAAAAGACATCTCGCCACCACAGTAGGTACGAGGGGCGGTCAATAAGTTTTGCAATTCGGATATAAGGAAACGAGATATGAGGAAAAGTGTTCTAATATTTTTCAATATAACTACCCTCGACTTCAATGCACTTGCACCACTTGTCTCTTGAGGCTTCGAATTCCCGACAACCAGAAATCTCCCGACTGCTGTTCAATCCACTCCTGGACGGCAAGCTGGACATCTTCATCGTCCCCAAACTGGCGTCCACGCAGTGCAGCCTTGATCTGGCGGAATAAAAAGTAGTCGCTAAGGGCCAGATCTGGACTGTAGGGGGAATGGTTGAGCTTATCGAATCCGCACTCGCGCAGGGCAACGCGTGCAACTCTGGCCTTGTGGACAGGACACCACGTGTCAACTTGCCGCGCCGCTTCTGATGGATGCACTTCCTCAACCCAGCCAGTTCCTCGGCGTAATATTGGGCAGTGATGGTCCTTCCTCGAGGGGCATAGTCCACCATCAACACTCCCTCAGAATCCCAGAAGATGGTGGCCATAATCTTCCCAGCTGAGGGTTGTGTCCGGAACTTGATGGGGGTCGGAGAGCCCCTGTGCTTCCAGTCCCTGCTTTCGAGCTTGGTCTCTGGATCCCAGTGATGGACCCACATTTCATCACCTGTCACTATGCGTGACTCGAATCCCGCTGGGTCTTAGTTGTACAGGAGCAGCAGCTCCTCCGAACTTTGACGACGTTGAAGTCGATCATGGGGCGTGAGGTTTCGTGAGGTTTCTAAGGACCCAACGGGCAGAGACCTTGGCCATGGACAAATTGTCGTGGATGATGTTGATAACACTTCCATGTGATATTCCAAGTTCTCGCTCGATTTCTTCGACCTTCACCAGTCGATTTTCGGGGATCATTCTCTCTACACGGGCCACATTGTACTCCTTGGTCACATCTGACGGGGGTCATCTTCAAGGGACTCACGACCATGGCAGAACTCCCTATTCCAGTGAGCAATGGTTGAATAGGAAGGGGCGGTGTCGGTGTACACTGCAACCATGCGTTCATGGATCTCTTTTGCATTCTTGCCTTCCTTGGTCAAAAATTTGATCACTGCGCGTTACTCAACCTTCTCCATTGTTCAAAAATTTGTGACTGACGATATGTAATCAGCTATTGATTCTTAAATAGACGAGGCAGGAGCGTGCGGCTGCAGGTCCTAATTGTCATAACTTGTCTTGGCACCCCCACAAACAGTCATCCCCCTTCCTCTGTTTTGCCCTACCGATTCGCAAAACTTATTGACCGCCCCTCGTATATCCTTACCGCCTCACCACATTTAATTATATAATTAATTCATTTATCTTTATGGTGGATGTTATACTTACAATTATGTCAGCTGCGCGTCACAAAGGGCAATTAAATATGACCACTTCATGCACAAAATTGGAAGTTGGGAGGGGAACTTCTTTCAAATGAAATTATCCACATGCATAGGTGGGCGTTATCACGATAACCATATTGGGTTATCGGTTATCTGATATCCCCCCCCCCCTGCGCATTATCGATTCATCAGTATGGCCGATACTTTTGGTTCCAAACTAGCGATAATCGATAACTTCAGTTCAGTTTTTGGTTCCAGTTTAGCACAGGGGTGAGCCGTGCGTGCTTTGGAGGCAGAAATAGGTAGGTCCGAGCTGGTAGGAGGATCCTCAAAACCTATGAGGAGATGAAGGATAGCCTGACCAGGTAAGAAACTAAGAAACAGTATTCAAATATTCTTGCTATTGTATTATAAAATAACGCTCTATATAGTCAATAATCAATATTGTATTATAATTTTGGATTTATTTGTTATCACCTTATTGGGCGATAAATTTATCGCCAGTTATCGATTATCGATTTATTGGTTATCGTGATACAGTTTTTCATTATCGCACCAACCTATGCCCAGTGTTCAATAAGTAAGGAGTGGCTGAGAGGATTAGCCGGTTCTAAACTGAGTTAGGGTAGATGGATGAACCCCCTGAAATGCTTAGGGATGTAGAACCCAGTTGCCATGGCCAATAAAGTATCTGAATGTATGTCATGACTGAACACGGCTTTCAAAAACTCTAACAAACCTTAAATAATAAGTTTCTAAATTTAATTAAAATATTCCCATAATATAATTTCAATGAAAATGCATACATATGCATGTGAATGTTTATATATGTATCAATATTTACAAATCTTAGAAAGATGGGCACAAGATACCTTTTTACAAATATTAATTATTTAGCCTCTATAGCTAAGCCACCACCAGTTTGACAAAATGGCCTTCAGCCACTCAGCAAGCCAGGTGGCAGAAAAATGGCCGGATGAAATCTTTCTAACCAGTCCAGTAGCTGATTGTCCATCAGACTAACAACAAGCAAACATAAATTATTATCTATATTCAACTATTGAAGAAATTTATCAAGTCCCATGAAGAGGGACCTACTGAAAAAGGGGCCACTAATATTTTGAGGATAAAACTCACTATAATGGAATCATTTGTTCAATAAGGTTGTCAAACCGATGGAAGGTAAGCTTCTGAATGAATTCTAGTACTCTCCCATTTATCTTAAATTTAAATTATCTTGCATTTTTCAGAGGTTTGTTGAGTTTTTGATTTCCCAGCCCATTTTCCCATTGGGTCTCTGGTAGCATTAGGGACTCATCCACTCATTAGCCTAAAGCTTTAAATATAAAATTAATCCCCTAACTAAACTTTAAACATATACAAGGACAAAGAGATAATATTATATAAGGAGAATATGGGTAATTGCCTTATTCTATCTAAGCTAGGTCACCAGAAGGTGCTATAATGATGATATGGATGTTTGATGAATTGATTTTGGCTTAAAGAAGTGGACTCAATCCCTTACCACACCAATGGTTCTGGAAGAGCGGGGAGGGGGGAGGCTTATCCATATAAAACTGTTCATGGATTAGGCAGCTGATGAAGACAATTTCGGCCAGTAGCGTCTTGGAATTGATGGCTGTTCGGAAGGACAAACTTGCCACCACAAGAGGCGGGGGACTTGGCCCAGAAACCACCGGGGTCACATGAACTGGCTTGGCCGCAACAACCTTTGAAAAGAGAGGGGGGGTAAAAGAATATTCAAAACCACTAATTTGTAGGACAAGCAGTGATAAGCTCTGGATCAAACCATCTACTACACACCATTCTATGAGACATTGGTCCAGAAAGAACTACCACATCACTTCTGGATCAGTATGGCAAGGCTCCAGTGCAATCACCATCCCAAACTAAAAGCAGACAAAAACATCAGCTTGAATGACACATTGACACCCACTGCAACTGCTAAACATTCACTACATGCCTGACCTATACACTATGTATAAATACACTGAATACTGGATCTCTGAGAAAAGCCCACAAGCTCAACTTAGTTCATCAAAGCTGCCTGCCTAAAGAAAAAATCATCAGGGACAAATTAAAGAACCAACCTGCCTCAAAGCTATGATTAAAAATAAGTCTCTTGGAGTCCTTGGGGGAATTTTTTTATGCAATCAAGATCTCCTTGAAGAGGGAAATTAAGAATGCCACTACTTTTACAACTGGCAGTATTAAAAGACCTTATTAAATTGGAAGACCTACTCATGTGAATCATGACCAGTATTATATTAGCTATGTATAATATGTAACTTGCTGGACTTGCAAGATTGTATACAAGTTTTTTCCAATAATTAGCATTTAATATGTTTTCCTCCCTCTTTTTTTGCCCCTCTGACGAATGTCTATAAGGTTATGTCACTATACTTAATTTCAAACCTAATACTAGGCTAGATTAAAATAAAAATAAGTCAAAAGCACCCCCCCCCAAAAAAAAACAAGACAAAAAACAAGAAGAGGGAGGCATGTTGCAAGGACAAACAATAGTAACCCTGTTACATGCACGAAGATCACCCAGACTGGGACATTCACCAGAATATGTTGAACAGTCAGGGGGAAAATGCAGTCATCGAGCTAAGGTGCAAGGAAGCGCTCTATCAAATGGCGGTGCATCCTGAGTGTGTCCAATTAAGGATGATAAAAAGAAACCTTAAGCTGTCTCGGCATTGGAGGATAGACCTCAGCAAGATCATTCTCCAAAAAGGAGATCTTAGCTGTCAAATGGGCACCAGAGGGAGAAAGGTCTCTCCTCTCCTTGTGAGTCATTGAAGGCCTCAGCAAGATTAGGAGAAGCATATAGAGAGACGGATTCAGGTTCGATATTTGACACCGAGCCCAGGATCACCCCACAAAGATTTTGCCATCTGTAGCTGGGTCACCTCCTGGATCATGCCCAGCTCAGGAGAGCCTCCATGTGGCCATCCCCCAACAAGGCATTATATATCACATGCAAGGTACCTTCAGTCAATGTAGTTTCTATGGCCAGCCAGTGAACTGACCAGCATCAGTGAAGAGAAAGGGGGGCAAGCACACCAGTGCATGCAAGGTGAGAATGTATGCAAGCCAGGCCATGCTATCCCTTGCCCATCTAAAGGGGTTCATTCTATCAGCTCCCACTAGGAGCGGTAAATCTTCGACCACCTGCCTCCTCTCCTGGCAGCATCCTGTAACCCTATGATAAGGAGAAGTGTCGGCTTTGCTAGAAATTTGGAGGGGGCTCCTGAAAAAGTATAGGGAAGGCCACCTTTTTTGAGGTGGAGCCGCCTGAAGGTGGTTCTAAAGATGGCAAAATGGAAGCCCATTTGATGCATATAAGTGTTGAGAGGGCAGCCCCTTCGCAGGTTGAATGAGTGTATTGTTTTACCTCATCCTCCCCAAACACCTAGGTAGGATGAGGCCATGCATGGAGGCGGATTTCTATGCATCTCTGGTCAATCACTATTTCCTTCAATAGTAGCTACATGCGGTAACAGTTAATAAGAAGAAATAAATACATGAAAAGTAGATACTATAAACTCCCAATGCCTTGGGAGGTTAAGAGAAAAGTCCCTGTGCGATCATAAAATAAATTCTAGAATGTGATTATTTACAGTCAGCCCATGGGTTTGAGCTAAGGTGGGCCTTGACAACCTGGCCCACTATGCAGGCAAACTTGTCCTCAAGATTTGACCATAAAGTACAGTGCTGACATAGCCACATTATGTGTACTGGAAGGAGGTGAGCAGAGTCATTGGCACAAATGCTCCTGTGGCTAATACTTGACTTAGCCAGCAGCCTCACAGGAGGGATCTCAGTGTATACATGGCCACTCAACTAAGGCTCATAAGAGGATGAAAGTGCGCCTGGCAGCGGGTAGGTGATCACAAATTATCATCATACCCC
This sequence comes from Ceratothoa steindachneri, assembly GCA_963969495.1. Lineage (NCBI taxonomy): Eukaryota > Metazoa > Arthropoda > Malacostraca > Isopoda > Cymothoidae > Ceratothoa > Ceratothoa steindachneri. Next base: position 73,776,720 of record OZ018329.1, on the reverse strand, counting down.
AGCCCTAGCTGATCCCAGGATGGCAGGCAGTCCACTGAAGCCCTGTGTCTAGCAGACCGAATTCTGTCCAGGCGAGAACAGTTCCTCATGGTACAAAGTGCAGGTAGGCAAAATGTAGAGAGGATAGTCGTAATAATATATATATATATAGATAAAGTAGCAGTGATAGAGAGCGAGGGGGAAGCGCACCAACAACTTTCCCAGGCCCCATCACAGAGTTCAAGTCAACCCAGTGCCAGAGAGGGCTTCCCTAATTTGCACTCAGGCTGGAAGGATATGCAGCTCCTCCTGTTACTACGTGTAATAGGCTACACATGCAGGGTACTTCCTGTAGAGCCTAATACAAGTGGTTTAGTTAAAGAAAATTAAAATAACAAAAAATGGAAAAAAAGGAAAGGAATAAGGTAGATGGGAATATAGAGAAAAAAAAGGCAAACCAAAGAAATGAAAAAATCTTATATGCTCTGTTGGTAGCAGAGAGCATATTAGAAAAAATCATATCTTTAGGCCAAATTAATCTAAACCAATATCAGGGTTTTTTTTAAATTTTGGGAGCCAATCTGGCGACTACCCACTTGGGCATAAGTCACCGCAATCACGACAGCCTAGCACTAGGCTACTTTAAAATAAGAATATGAAAAAACAAAAGGGAAAATGGCAAAAATTAGGAAGCAAACTCCAGCGTCGGGGGGGGAGGTCCCCCTCCCCAGGCGCTGGAGCGTGCGAGCTACAAAGAAAACAAAACCTAGTTAAATAAAGGGAAGAAGGCCGGCCTCCCCCGAAAAGTCTATAAGTCCACCAGTCAATGTGCACGAACTCGTCCCGAGTACAAGGGACAGGCGGTAGCGACCCCGCCCATCCCGGTACCGGGACAGGTAACGTGTGCGGAGATAACCCAGACTGGGACAATCAACAAAAATGAGCCGAACAGTCTGGGGAACAACGCAGTCTTCATAGTATGGCACTGGCGAGCGCTCCATAAAATGGCCGTGCGTTCCGCGAGTGTGCCCAATTCGGAGAAGACAGGTAGCAACCTGAAGCCTTCGCGGCATTGGAGGGTAGGTCAATGGGAACAGTCGCAGGAAAATGGCACGCAACTTTAAGTTCTCTTCGACCGTCTCACATTTCTCTGCCAAGCAGCCCGTATTCCTGCTATGTGGTCAGTGTGAGGAAGAGCGAAACGCTGGTCCGGTTGCCGAGTCCTGCGGACTCTTTGGCGCCCTCATTCCCCGCAATTCCTACATGTCCACGAACCCAGCTGAAGATAATCTCGACATACGCCCGCCTTGACAAAACCGTGGCGTGCGGATATCGGGAACCAGGGGATGCGGGGATTCCAATGCCCTGAGAGCACTCAGGGGGCTTTGTGAGTCACTATAGATCACAATCCGGTCTCCGAACCGGGCACGTCGCGTAATCTCCCGTACCGAGTGGTGTATTGCCACCAGCTCGGTCGTGAAGACAGACGCAGCGCCTGGCAGAGCCCCGCTGACTTCAAAAAGAGGGGATACAGCGTGGAAGACGACCCCCTCTTGGGACTTAGAGCGATCCGTATACACTGGCACGGTTCCAGCGTGACACGAGGTGTGCTTCAAAAAGGTCGAACGCAATACCCCCGGCGCCGTACAAGCTTTGGGAGTAGAGGCGTAGCGAAAAATAGCCAAATGTGATACACTCCAGGGTGGCGTCCTGCGCAGAACCAGGGGCGCCACGGGCTCGAGAACTATACCTAGCTCTCGAAGGAGTTTCCTGGCCCTAAACCCAAAGGGCTTAGGGTATGACTGGCGTCTCTCGGCGACATAGGCACCGTCGAAATCAGCTGCGAATGCAGTGAGAGCTGTTGGCGACTGAGGGAGGCGCCGGGATCACGCGTAGAGCGAGTGGCTCTCCCCAGCATCGACCAACAGGCTCTCAATCGGGAAAGTGTAGAAGGCACCGGTCGCCAGGCGTAGGACGGTGTGGTGGATCGAGTCCACCTTCCGCAATACATGCTCAGCTGGAGATGCATAAAACTCAAATCCGTCGTAGAGCTTCAAACGAGCAGAGGACCGATAAAAAAGTAAGGCAGTAGCCTTATCAGCGCCCCAAGCGCTGAGCATCACGGAATGGAGAATGTCCATGGCACGGGTACAAGAGACCCTAAGGCTGCGAATATGAGCCTCCCAGGTGAGGCGTCGGTCAAATACAAGACCAAGGAAATGGTGCGATTCAACCACTTCCAGGCGCACCCCATCAAGAAACAAGTCCGGGTCAGAGTCGAGCCGTGAATGGCGGCAGAAGTGCAACACCTTAGTCATGGCCAAAGAAAACCGAAATCTGTGCACATCGGCATAGCGAGAGACGCGGTTCAATGCCTGTGGGAGTCGACGCTCCAGAGTTGGCATCTGGGCCGCGTAAAAAGATATCAAAAGGTTGACCACGTAGAGCATAGCGAGAACATCTTCCGGAGCACTGATGTGATGCCGTTGATGCTTAGAGCAACGAGTGTGATACTGAGGACACTTCCCTGAGCGACACCTTCTTCCTGTTCCATTTCGCCGGAGAGGGCTCCCCCCACCCATACGCGTAATCGACGATTCCGCAAAAAATTTAGATATAAAGATTGGGAGGCGTCCCCTCGCCTCCATGATACTGTATTACCATGCGGTATCAGAGGCCTTCTCTAGATCGAAAAACACCGTGGCGTAGTGCTGTGCATAAGACAGATGGCCTCTGCTGTCCAGAAAAAGACTAATCTAACATTTACCAATTTCTCCATCAACTTGCACATGCAAGAGGTTAGAGAGATTGCGCGGAAACCGGCCGGAGTAGAGTGATCTCTCCCCGGTTTGCGAAAGGCGAGCACAGTAGCGATTCGCCAGGAATCTGGGAGGAGACCCTCCACCCAGATCCTGTTGAACAAATCTAACAGAGAGGCCATGCCTCGCTCACCCAGGTGTCGAAGCATGTCGGACCATGGGCGGTGTCCGCGTATGAAGCAAGAGTGGAACGCAACTCACTCACAGTAAACCTGTCATTGAAGGGTTCTCTGCTTTTGGAGGTAAGTCCAGCCGACGGCCTTCCGCGACATCACGACGTGCATTGAATGCTGGTGGAGCAGCTTCCCAGCTAGAGAATGCGGAGAAAGCGGTCACGAAGGATTCCGCCACGGACGCGGGGGTCCGAGATTGCGGTCCCATTCTCCTGCAAGAACTTGTCCCGAATCCTTTTGACTCGCTTCCACATCTCAGCTAAAGGGGTCTTCCCGTTAAGTGAAGACGCGTATGCCCGCCAAGAAGAGCGACAGGCGTGCTTCGAAATATACCGGAACCTAGCCCTAGCTCGACGAAATTCACTGAATGAAATCGTTCGGCGGCGCTTATAGCTCATGTAGGCATAACGCTTCTGCTTGAGGGCCGTCTCACACTCAGCTGACCACCCCGGGAGTGGTCGGCGTGCAAAACGGGCAGATCTTTGAGGAATAGCAGCCAGGCCCGCGGCGATGAGGTTGCCAGAGAACTCAACGGCCTCATCTACCGACCTAAACTCCTTGACTGAGATAGAGAATTCAGTCATTTCCTGAAATGCAGACGACTGCGCCCGCGCCAAGCACCACTGGGACGGGCTCTCGGGCGGCAGCGGCACAGAAAATGATATTTGAATGGAAAAGTGATCACTACCTTGGAGGTAATCAACCATCCCCAATCAAAATCGGGCTGTGCATCCGGAGAGCACAAAGATAGATCCAGGCAGGAAAATGAAGCGGTTCTCGGGCAGTGATGCATAGTCATCCACATTTAGGACACCCATCTCAAGCTCGTCGATCAGGTCGGCAAGAACTTGACCCCGGGGGATTGATATAGTCTCCCCAGAAGGGGGTGTCTACCGTTTAGATCGTTGAGCGAGTAAGAGATAGGGCCTCGGCAACCGTGCCACGACGCGGCGGAAGTCCCCCCCGCGTCGAAGTCAAATAACGGTGGAATGTACGCGGAAATAACAGTATACCTCCTATCAAGGTGCAGCTGCACAGCTACTGCCTGAAAGGAGTTATCTAAAGCCAAGAGAAGAACGGAGACATCATGCTGGGTGTAACTCGCACATATTCCGGCCCGGCCGGCATGCTGTAGTGGTGGGGTCACAAAACCCTAATACCCCGGGAGAGTAGGAAGGGGGCATGCTCCCAGGATGGTCTCGGGCAAAAAGATAGCTAACGGGGAACGGGACGAGATGAGCCTCCGCAGCTCCTCCCAGTTGGCTCGGGGTCCATGGCAATTCCATTGAAGGAATATGTCTTCCAGGCCTAGCTCGGAGGAGACGCGGGGGCCCTCTTCGAAGAGAAGACCCTCACGGAAATAGCCGTACGCTTCCGGGAGGCAGAACCCCGGGCGCTGTCGCCTTCGAGGACTTATTAGGGCAGGTTGGGCTCGCCATGCGAGTCTTTCCTCCCTCCGCCTCGAAACCTTAGGCGGCTTCATAGGCGAAAGGAGGCCCCTCTTTTCGAGGATCCACCGTCTCCGAGCCACCCAGCCCATCACTAGGCGTGGGCGAAGGAGCCGAAGCTCCTTTGTTGATGTCCGCCTTTCGGGGGGCAGCTTTAGGAACCCCGGAAGATGGCCTGGAGACCAACTTCAGGGGTGTTGCCTCCTGTGGGTCTAATGAATCGGTGGAGGCGCGTGGCCATTTCGCCTTACGGGAAACGGTCACGCTGGGGGGATGGGGGGAGCACTGATTTAGCCGGGGCTGGGTGTGAACCCGTTGTACCGCCAGCTTTACCAGGGGAGCGCCTGGGTTGAGTAGAAGCTGCAGAAGGGTTCCGAATGGGCGCAGAAACAATCGTGCTCATTGGCCTGGATAGGCCAGGAACAGATGGGTGTCTTTCTAAGCATTGAGGCGTAAGACGTCCCAGGCAGAGCTGGGCGCACAAGGACCAAGTCCTTAGCCTCGCGAAATGAGAGACGATCATGGGCCTGAACAGCCAGGATTTCTTTCTCAAGGAGATATGCAGCACATTGCTTTGAAGAAGCGGAGTGCAATCCGCAATTGAACACTTCGCCAAACACAATTTGGACTTATTGTGTGTGGCCTTGGAGCAATTTACACAGACTTTGGGTGACCCCACCTTTGCACATCTACATGAGTGATTCGTATGGCCGAAGCAGTGACAGTAATAGCACCTCCGCGGCAGTAGCACAAATGCCTTCACGTGGTAGCGATACCAACTGGCACACAACGACTCAGGGAGCTCATCACAGTCGAACGTGATGAAGAGTGTAGGGGTGGGTCTCGAGGCCCCTCCCTGTTTTCTCATCACACATTCGACCTTGACAATACCATGGTCGGCCAGCTCTAAGATGATGTCCTCTATGGAGTAGTCAACGAGTTCCCTTGCATAAACTACTCCTTTCACACAGTTCATGGTAAAATGCGGTCACACTCACCAGGGTGCCTTCAAGTGTCTGAGGAGCACTTATCTTGGCCGCCTCAGAGGGATCCGCCAAATTAGCCAGATGGCTCCCATCCGAGAAAGGGGTCACCTTCCGCTCTCTACCAATCACACTAGCTAAAGCTCTCCTCGGATGGATCATGTTGCCATCACCCAACATGCTGCCATCAATGGAGCGAATAACGAGGAAGTGTTTGAAGCCAGCAGGCTAAAAAATGCTGGGTAATCTCTGAATGAGGGGCCCCGATGTAATTGAGGCTCCGCTCTGCGCTCTAGCACTTTTGGTCATAGTCAGGGGCTCTACACCAGGGCCAGATGTGCCGATCTTGGATTGGTCACTTACCGAAATGGCAGCACACCCCGCGGATGAAGAGGAGCTCCGAGTCTTTTCTTTTTTCTCTTTTTACGAGAGGATGGTGTGGAATGAACCCTCTTCTCCGGCAGGAGCACCCAGGCTGGATGAACCGAACTCAGCAAGGTCCTTCTCCAAGATGGAGAAGGTCCTGGCAGTCATAGGGCACCGGTTGGAGGAGGAGATCCCTCCCCTCCTTGTACTGCCTTGGAAACCCTAGCTATTTGAGGAGGAGCTTGCATAGGAGTGGACTCAAGTTCGGTGCTTGGCGCCAAGCCTGTATTCACTCCCATGGAATGCCCTACCGTCTGAAGCTGGGTTGCTTCAAGGACCATGTCTATCTCAGGTGGGGCCTACATTTGACCCCCCCCCCCCTCCAGGACCTCACAGGTTGTATGGTAGCAGTGTCATTAGTCTTGTCTTGGGAGGCACAGGCCTCAACCCCCACTAGGTTTAGTATTCTAGCCAACAGGTCTTTAGAAGGAAGTGGCCAATGGGCCTTTTCTTCCCTCTTCCCCCTAAGGGGGTTTGCCCTACCAAGCCACTTCAATGCCGAGCGGCCTGTTATGGGCTGCCTGCTGGCTTTCCTGGCAGTCCCCTGTGAAAGCAAAAGCAGGACTGCCAGATTTGAGCTGGAGTCACATGGTGACTCCAAGGAAGGGGGTGAGGGGGAGCCCCCTGTCCCCATAAGCACTGGAGAGGAGTAAGCCTCCTCTCTGGTTGAAGAGTTATGGAGGGTCCCTGGGAAACCCAATGACTAAAACGACAATCAGTGGATAAATGCTTGACTCTGTCAGAAAGGATAATAATGACAATAGGGATAATCTGTGGGATGGAGTATAAAAGGTGGAAATGCTTTCACCTTGTAGACTTGACTCTTGGTGTAGGCGAGTGGTGAAACCCAAGCTCAGATTCTTAAGGGTGAGATAATCTTGCGGCACAGGTCAAGTAACCTCAAGGGTGGGATAGGATTACCTCGGGCATGAGTGGAGTAATCTTGAATACTGGGTGAATTAATCTTACAAAGGGAGTGGAGATATTTTTGAACTCAGAGAGAGATGCTCTTGGATGCAGGAATAAGTAATCTCGAACGAGGAGCGAAGTAATCTTGAAAACGCCATGAGACGAGTCGTTCACACAATTCTCTCAAGGAAATGCTGTTTCATGAATTCACCTATTGATTATGGCCAAAATTCACGGCAATTAGTCTAGCCGATGAAACCTTCTAACTCTGAGGTTCGACTAGAGACAAGGGGATGTATCCTCACGTACAGTGGGCGGTACTCTCTCTCTTGAGTAACAGGAGACCTCAGAATAAATACTCTGTTGGCTTGCTCACTAGAAGGCCTTCAGGGTATGGCAGTCCCAAGGGAATCTTGTGGCACCATTCTTCGTCTATCAGACGAGATAAGGCCTCGGGAAGACGTTCATTCAGGCGGCAAACCCCGCCTCAAGGCGTGAGGGGTTAGCTGGAGACTCGTGTCTGCGGGGCATGGGATTCTCAGTGAAAGTGTCTCAGTGGGGGATTGGTCGCTGTGAGCAACCACAGCTGTGGACCGCCAATGGCTGCTCACACGTGAGAATTTCTTTAATGCCTCACCTTTTGAAATCCTGCTTAAGGCCACGTGGCATCTACCCGATGGAGGGAGAGTCAAGGTGGATCTTCAAGGTCATCTTCTCACACTCCTCCCTTCCGAAAGATGAACTTTTCTTGGAGCGAAGGGGAGAGAAAGGACATCCGCCAAACTTGGAAAGTGGTCATGCTTGGAGAGTACCAATGGATGGGGATGTGAAATTCCTAGCCTGCTTTGAACAGGTACACATAGTATCACTACCTGACTGAACAGAGTTGGGTAGTCACTACAAAAGGGGATATTAATTTAAGCCGTCACTGAAGCAAACCAATTAATGACTAAAGGATTAATCTTGATCCTGGGCGTTGATTCTTCATTCAGTACTAATGTATATGAAGAAAAAACCCAAATTGATACAAAGTCATCGAGTCAATAAAAGCAGATATTATATATACAAAGAAACACACAAGAAAAATCACATCACGATCAGACAGGCAGAGGGTAGTGGAACAAAGTACAAAAAGGACAATTGTATAATATACATACAAAAGGTAATAAAGCATACAAAAAATTACATACACATCAACAGTATACAAAGAATATGTACATATACTATCTAATTCGAGTTTTATAACGTGAGTTTGCAGACTCAACAACAAAATTCATTTACAAGGGGAAACAACTGAGTTCCTGGCAGAGTTCCCAGGAGCATAGGCATTAGGCGGCGGTGAGGGGATACAGAAAGAGTGAGTTGTGGGGTAACTCCATCCAAACAGGCGCAGTAAAGTAGGACTTGGATTGGGGTAAAAGTAAGCAGTTGGGGTGTGAATTTGAGCAGAGCCAGCATAGTTGTTGTAATTATGATAGGATGGGTTCATTTTGTTTTGTGGTGGGTAAAACATCCTGGCAGGGTTCCCAGGAGCATAAGCATTAGGCAGCGGTGAGGGGATACAGAAAGAGTGAGTTGCGGGGTAACTCCATCCAAACAGGCGCAGTAAAGTAGGACTTCTTTAATGAGATAAGAGACCTCCTTTTGTTCGTGACTCCTCACTTTTTCCGAAAGGGGTGGGAGAGTTGCACCCCCTTTTTGTTCTTGCACAAATGCCTCGCTGTGAAGTGCTAGGAATTCTGGGTCATAGGGGACCTCTAGGAGAACAGGAGAGGGGGCATTCTTCTGAGCCTGGGGCCGGGTAATGATGGGCTTAAACACAGGATTAGGGGTTATTTGGAGGCTCTGGTCAACCAGTATGGTGCAGCCCACCCAGTAAAATACTGGCATTCCAAATAGCATCGGATGCTGGGGAAACGGCTTGCTCATCCAAGGTAGTCATGGACCACAGCATATTTGTTATGGTCAGGGCCTACTGGGAGAAGTAATTCTTCGGACACTATGATACAGGTACAACCAGTGTCCCTTACAAGGGTAGACATGCTGCATTTATTTATGGATCTGTGGTCGAATTGTAATCCATCTGGGAAGCTCTTATTCAACACAAATTTCACCTGGTGTCCCGGGGAACTATTTGTCGAGTGTTGCAGGATCTTCCAGGTGAGAATGCGGGGAAGTTGTAACAGCACTGATCTGATGAACTTGGTGGTTAGGAGGGGATCGGAGGTGTAAATTTTGGGGGCAATTAGGTCTCACGTGGCCCTCCACTACACACAAAAAGCAAACAACGGGCATTCTGGGGTACACTGATGAAGGGGAAGTTGAAATGAGGGGAGCTTGATATTCCTCGGCTCATAGAAGGTATTTGATTTGGAGGGACCAGGGACCTTCATAAACTTGTAGCGTTCTTAGGGGGGAGCTGGGAGTTACTATTCTTGCTTCTAGGGAATGGAGGATGTGACTTCTTGGGGTCCTTTGGGTACATATAGGTTGTAACTGGCCACATACACATCCGCCTCTTCAATACATTCTTTGAAAGTAGTGCATCGCCGATCTTTAATGAATGTGCGGATTTCCAGGGACAGCGCTGCCATTAACTGGGCTCTAAGGACGAAATTGATGAGGGACTCATATTAATGGGTAATCTGGGCAGTCTAGCCAGAAATTAATGTTTCTTTGCAAGGTGAAACCAAACTGACAAAATGTCTGTCCGAGCTGAATTCTGGCGTGGTGGAATTTAGATCAATAAAATTTGGGGTTCATATTTACTGCCGCTAGAAGTTCTGATTTAAGGGTGGAATAATCTATTGTTGCTTCGGCGGGAAGGGAAATAAAAATATCTCAGAGTTGAGTATTTAGGAGGGGAAGCAATCTGGCCACACTGTCTGCTTGAATGTCCCAGTGATTGACCTCAAATTCTTTTTGGAAATGCATAAGTTATGCACCAAAATCTTCACCATTTTTGAAGACTGCCAACTTGATGGTGGGGGACTGTGGGGCTTCAGTTCTTGAATGTACGAAAAGGGTTTCTAGTTGATTGCGAATGAGTTTGCATTCATGTTGTCTAACTCATTCCCTTTCTTCCATCTCCAGCTGCTCTCGTCTCTTTTTTCCTGCCCTTTCATTTTGTTCCTCTTCTTGAATGTATGCAATTAAATCTTTGCAGAATAATCCTCAAGATTCTCCCTAACTCTTGAAGTGTTCAAATGACAACATTTTCTTAGTGTGAAAGCTCATTTAACCGCTGCACATGGAAAGAACCTATGGTTATGCTTGTGGGGCTCTTGTGAAAGCAAACTTTTAAAGGACACTTACCCAATAAAATTCCTATACTGAACTGCAAAATAAAATTAATCCCTATACGATCAAAGGGGACTCAAGGTTTTTAATCCGGCTCGGGGATTAATCTGATTTCGGGAGGCTCATCTCCGAAACAGACACAGAAAATGTAAAATTAAAACTTACAGTCTCCAAATAACCCGAATGTACTTGGCGATAAGAAAATCAGCACATGACCGGGGAGGGGGAACTTTAAAAGACAAGGTTATTTTAAAGGTTCTTTGGAAAAAACAACAACTACACCTGACACCAGATTTTTAATTATATATATATATATATATATATATATATATATATATATATATATATATATATATCATGAACTGTTGAGCTTCTTCCACTTCAAAGTTTCAATTGGAAGGTGAAAACCAAGCACAATATTGATAAAAGCATATTAATGTCTGGGTTTACACGTTTCAAGGTCCTAGCCTCATCATCAGCACTAAGAAACTAAGATAGTAAAGGGTTAAAATTTCTAGTTTTCATAAAATACTAAAATTGAATAGTGTAATTTAGGATAAGCTGCTTAATACAAGAATAAAAATTTCAATAATTCATGATACAATATAAAGATTGGATGCAGTTTGATTTATATTTAAATTAGGTTTAAGTTTTAGGATGTAAAGTATTCTAATATCTGTAGTTCATTGGGATTGGGGATATGACTAAGTATTTTAAAATTATCCATATTAATTTCAGACTTGCATACTTTGATGTGATCTTGTATGGGTGAGGGGGCTATTTGTTTAGAATCAGACCTGTGCGGGTCGACCTTCCCCGATGCAACAATGGATTGACCCTAATGGTGAACCAATATAAGATGAATCGCAAGATTCACAACTATATTGGCAATAAGCTAAAGAAGCTTGTGCCTAAACCTGTAAATATAGGCTTTCTATAGACTGAAGTTTCAAACTTTGTTCCTGAACGTTTAATATCTATATCCAAAAATGGAAATCTACTATTTTTCTCAATCTCCATTGTATAATTTAAATTTTTATGTCTAGAGTTCAAGTATTTAAGCAATTGTTCCACCTGTTGCCATGATTTCATTAATACAGACATCAGGTCGATGATACATTTGAACTGTCCCAGTTTGGGGTATGATTCGCATCCATGAAGATTAGCCACGGATGAAATAAGAGCTCTTGGCAACTAGAAATGTTGAATCCATGTGTACTAGCCCATCAAGCAGTTACATATATCCAGTGGCATCTCCCCCGCCTCAACAAGAAGGTTCTATGAGACATACAGAAGGCATAGGTCGACAACCAGAGAACAGTGTGGTGGCTAAAATTTATCATCACAATAAACCTTTGGAGTAAATATCGCACGCAGAGTTAAGGTTTGAGCAAACAAATGAGTAAGTTTGTACTAACAGTACCCCACGCTGCTGAAAGCTATGGATGCAAAGGCTGCGAATCTGCAGCCACAAGTGAGGCATTGCTTGAATACAGAAAATCTGCACAAGCCCACCAAGTCTAGACAAGCCTCATTTAGGAACAGGATGGAAGTGCACCACCTTAGTCTTGGTCATGCATTTCGGCATGATAAGAGATGTGGCTCAGAGCCTGTTTGAGTTGGCATTTCAATCTCATGGATCAACCCTTCCAATAATCTGTTTACCTCTCCAACTACATTACTAATTGAAAAAATTAAAAAGATTCTTACCTCCACTTTGCACCAGGATATTTGCGGGGATGGCTGAGGTAGCTTTATATCGAGCCAGCAGGGTCCTTTTATCTTACTCTCAAGAAGAAGTAACTCCAAACTTGATGTGTTGGCTCCAAATAAACAGCTGAAAGTTTCACCTTCCAAAATTGATGGCAAGGCAGGAGACTCAGCCTGTGGATTGATGACATTTTGCTTCTTAAGAAACAAACCAACAGGAGCATCTTTGCTAGAAATATTTGAAAGGATTATAAAGAAAGTGGTGAAGGAAGTAAAAGTGATATAGTAAAATCAGGGTTCCTTAAGATTTTCTTTTTTAGGGTAGGCAAGTTTAAGAATAAAGGAATAAAAACAGGAGAGAATTGGCCAAATAGTTGAGAACCTCAACACAAGTAATTGACACAATATTCACTCAATACAGGGAGAGGAATTAGGTAGAATTTTTTTATTAAGCACCCATCTGGTGACATGCCAGCAAGGGCATAACTCCAGGTAATCAATTTAGCCTTATTAATAGGCTACAAAAGGACAAACCCCTAAAATACACACTCAACATAAACAAAAATAGAAAAACAAGCAAAATAAAAACAGGAGCCAAACACCAAAGTCAAAATGGAGGACCAGACTCGTCCACAAAGCCCACAAGTGCGTGTGCATGAATCTGTCCAGAGCAAAAAAAGCCTCAACCAGGCTGGGACACTCAACAAGAATATGGCAAACAGTCTGGGGGAGGGGGGCAATGCAGTTGTCGCAATAAAGTGCAGAGGAATGCTCCATCAAATGGTGTACCCAATTCAAAGATGACAGAGAGCGATCTGAAGCCACCACAGTATTGGGGAGTACATTCGTGGTAACAGTCACCGCATGATGGCAAACAACATTCTGTATCCATTGACCGCTTCCCATCTTCTTTGCCAGGAAGCCCAGCGGGCTGACCTGATTCTGGCCATATAGTCAGTGAGAGAAAGAGCAAAACACTGGCTGGTCGCTCAGTCCTCGCAGATCTTTGGCAGCTTCATAGGTGCAGTCATTCTCTGCAATCCCTACATGATTAGGGACCCGGGAGAAGAAAACCTCAACATCCACTAGTGTATTTGAAGCAACACCCAGTGAATGAATGCCTGCTGCAAAGAATGAAAGAGTAAGGACATAGATGCGATTGCTAGTGTTTTAGAAGCAAAGCAATTAGTTTTAGTTGAGTATGAAAAAAGGAAATGTAAGCCAAATGATCGGAAACAGAGAAGAGTAGTTGGATGGAACAGTATGGTGAGAGTGAGACAGGTGACTTTTCTAGATTTTTGCATAACTGTAAAGGAATGGATGATAGAACATAAATCATTTGTAAGTTTCCTCCTAATGGGACCGAATCAATGTTAGTTAATAGAAATGGGATTAGTGTAGGATTTGAACAGGATTCTATGAATGTCATGAAAGAATGGGAAGGACTGCTAGATGAAGTTGAGAGACTTGTAGAGGATTTAAGTGGAATAGAGTATGAGAAGGATGGATGGTATGGATTAAATAACCAAGGCTCAGATTCAGATGGATGTGTGGATGAAGTACATGTGGAAAAGGACATGGATCAACATGATGAAAACATGACATTAGAAGAGATGGCAGACAATGAGACATTGATTGGCCCTGTTACTAGGAGGATGAGCAGAGTAAGAGTATAACTGGGTTCTAAAAAAAGATTTCTGAGTGTTATGAATGAATGAAGTATGTGTGTAAAGATAGGGATTAAGGTGAACTTAGGTGGGAGAGTTGTAGCAATTTGCATTTTAGGTAGGAGTTCACCTCCCCTCACCCATGTAGATGCTTAATCCCATTCTTTTTCAGGGTGCTTGGGATGATTGAATGGATGGGAAGATGATCTGGGTGAGGGACTCTATGGACTTCCATAATGCTCTACATTCATTCCCCTCCCCCCCAGGAGAAACTATCAGTAAAAGAATTTTAATGGATGCAATAGAAAGACAGTATTTTGGAGTGAATGAGTTACAATTTAGTAAGTAAATTAGTCTGAAGATGTTTGGCTAGTGTGATTAAAAGAAGAAACAAAGCTGGTAAAGTTGCCAGGTGAGGATTTTGTCTGCCTGTGTGTGTGTGTGTGATTGGGTAAAAATTGATTGGTATGGATTTTTTAGGGTAGTTTCATTGAAAGTGATTAAAGATTTTTTCTCTTTTCCAGCTCCTTACGGCCTGTGTGTGCTGACACACAGTTGAGATTGCAACATTAAGTCCTCCCAGTTTGGAGTGTTTTGCCAAGGATGGCAATTTCTTTAAGAGATGAGGGCCCCTCCATTGAAGCTCAGGGCTGGAACACAGCCGAGAAGATTGCATACATTATGTTTCAAACAGAGACAGTATGTACATTTAGAACAAGATTGTATATTGATTGTGAGCCTTTCACTCTGGGTTCCCATGTACCACATTTTTTTGTATATCAAATTTGGAATTGTGAATTAAAATCGTAATAGCCCCCCCCCCTCAAACAACCAGGCTGCCATCGTGTGATGTGGAATACAATATGACTGCAGGTATCTGGATTTTTTAAAAAATTTAGGAGACCATCTCGTGACTGCCTACTTGAGCATAAGTCGCCGTACTCACTATAACCTAAGACTAGGCTATATTTTAAAAAAACAAATAACAAGGATAAAAAGATCATACATTAAAAACAAAAAGCAAATGGGTAACAAGAAAGCTGTGCTCCCTCCAGCATCGGGAATAGGCCCACCTCCCCCGGCACAGGAGCATGCAACCCACAACAAAAAGGTAAATAAAGTGGGGGAGGCCAGCCTCCTCCAAAATGTCATATAGTCCACAAGTAAGTGTGCACTAACCAGTCTCAAAGACAAGGGAAAAGTGACAGCAGGGGTTTTTTTTAAGGAGCCTATCTGGCAAGTGCCTACCTGGGCATAAGTCGCCATACTCAGGGCAGCTGCAAAAAAAAACAACAATAGCAATAAAAAAAGGAAAAGGGCAATAAGTAGGAAGGTGCAACCTTTTAAAAAATAATAATAAAAAATAAAATGGAGGAGGCCAGCCTGCTCCCAAAAGTCAGTCCACGAGTCGGTGTGCAAGGTACAATGGACAAGCAGTAGCGACCCGCTCATCCCGGTAGCGGGACAGGTAGTATGCGACGAGATCACCCAGACTGGGACATTCAACAAAAATGTGCCAAACAGTCTGGGAGACAATGCAGTCATCGCAGTAAGGCGCAGGCGAGTGGTCCATCAAATGGAGGTGCGTCCAACTAAAAGATGATAGAAAACAACCTGAAGCCATCGCAGCATTGGGGGGTAGGTCCATGGGAATAGTCGCGGTGCAATGGCACGCAACTTTAGGTTCCCCTCGACCGTCTCCAATCTTCTTTGCCATGCAGCCCGGAGAGCTGCCCATATTGCTGCCATGTAGTCCGTGTGAGAAAGAGGGAAATGCTGGTATGGTCACCCAGTCCTCACAGACTCTTTGGCACCCTTATTCCTCACTATTCCTACATGTCCAGGAACCCAGCAGAAGATAATCTCAACATCCGCCTGGCTCACCAAAACTGTGACATCAAGGATATCGAGAACCAGGGGATGAAGAGATTCCAATGCTCTGAGGGCACTCAGGGCGCTTTGTGAGTCGCTATAAATCAGAATCCAGTTTCTGAACCGGGCACATCTTGTAATCTCCCCTACCAAATAATGTATTGCAACCAGCTCAGCAGAGCCACGCTGACTTCAAACAGAGGGGATACAGCATGGAAACCAACCGCCTCTTGGGACTTGGAACCATCCATATACCCTGGCATAGTTTCAGCGTGACACAAACTGTGCTCCCAAAAGGCCAAACGCAATACTCCAGGCACTGTAGAAGCTTTGGGAGCAAAGGGGTGGCAACAAATATTCAAAAGTGGTAACTTCCAGGGTGGCGTCCTGGGCAGAACCAGGAGCGCCTCAGCCTGAGAGCTATACCAAGCTCTCGAAGGTGTTTCCTAGCCCTAGGAAACACTGGCATCTCTTGGCGACACAAGCATAGTCAAGATCAGCTGTGGATGCAGTGAGAGCTCTTGGCGAATGAGGGAGACGGCAGGCTCGTGCGTACAGGTGAATAATGCTGGAAAGGGCTCCTCCTACCTGTACACTCGGCCCTCTATTAAACGGATTTCGGATTTGACGGACCACAAAATCGCAACAAACATTCTGTCCAATGTTGGGTAGATTTGGTGTCAAGTGTTGGATTGTTCACCCATTGAAAGGGAATGTGAATGTGA
Source organism: Ceratothoa steindachneri (assembly GCA_963969495.1). Classification (NCBI taxonomy): domain Eukaryota; kingdom Metazoa; phylum Arthropoda; class Malacostraca; order Isopoda; family Cymothoidae; genus Ceratothoa; species Ceratothoa steindachneri. The sequence goes on along the minus strand of OZ018329.1, from coordinate 73,760,709 downwards.
GCTGGGTCTAGGCCATCTTAGAGAGAGGTTAGTTTTATCCTACATTGTTTAATAAATAACTAATGAATGGTAACCCCACTGAGTATGAGAGGAACCAAGGGTTAAGACCAATGATGTAGTAGTCGATTGACAAATCATATGCTTCAAAGCTAGGTCCTTAGGAAAAAAGCTTGAATGCCTCTCAGAGCTGGTTCCTTACCAGACACTGGGAACCTATTTCCGAATGGAAATAGTAATGAAATAAGGTCAAAGTAATGAAATAAGTATATATAAATAACCTTTGGGGTTTTTTACGCGCAAATGTGTTAAAAATAAAAGTAGTTAGCAAACGGCGATTCCTTATTAATATTACAAGCCAAATGCATAAATTAAAAACTGTTAACACGAGCGCAGAAAAGTTTTGGTCATAAGGTCTAAGACTACTACCATTGTAGAAATACCTTGATTTTAGCCTCGTAATCATCTGGGAAAAACACCTGCCCTTCTTCATTTTCTAAATATTTTTCAAAACAACGAATTGTTGGGTATCATGATACCCTGCTAAGTGAAAAGTTGTGGCATCTTCCAGTGTCTACTTAAACGTAAAATAAATTGTCACAAAATAAAAACAAAACCTTAGTTGGTGAGGTAGTGCATAGCTTAAAAATATTAAAGGCGAGTTATAAAGATTGTATAATAAAAACAAATTACTCTAGCATAAGTTTTACTAAGCGCTGAAATAATATTGAAAGGGCAAAGTTAAAACAAAATAGTAAAATTAAAAAAGTAAGTGACAAACGCGTTTCTTGTAGCCAATCTGTTTGAGGGCCATCTCACACTCGGCTAACCACCAGGGGAGCGGTCGGCGTGCAAAACAGCCAGACGTTCTAGTCTAGGAATAGTAGTTAGACCCACGGCGATGAGTAGTCTCCCCAGAGGGGGTGTATACCGTTCAGATCTCCGAACAACTGTGCCACAATGCGTCTGAAGTCCCTGAGCGTGGAAGTCGGCTGAAGATTGAATGTACGCGGAAATAACAGTATACCTACTATCCAGGTGCAGCTGCACAGCTATTACCTGAAAGGAGATATGTAAAGTGAAGAGAAGAGCGGAGACATCATGCCGGGTGTAAATCGCGTATCCTCCCGCCTGGCACCTATCCCAAAGTGGTGGGGTCGCAAAACCCTTATACCCGGTGAAGGTGGGCAGGGTCACATGCCTAGCATGGTCTCCTGCAAAAAGATAGCTAACGGGGAATGGGGGACGAGCCTCCACAACTCTTACCAATTGGCCTGGAGTTCGTGGCAATTCCATTCAAGGAATATGCCCTCCAGGCCTAGCTGAGAGGAGATGTGAGGGCCCTCTTCGAAGACAAGACCCTCACGGGAATGGCCGTACGCTTCACGGAAGCAGAACTCAGGGCGCTATTGGCTGGATAATGCGCTGAAGACGCTATCGCCTACAAGGGCTTATTGGGGAAGGTTGGGCTTGCCATGCAAGTCTTTTCCTCTCTCCGCCTCAAAACCTTAGGCGAGCAGGGCAGCTTCGAGGCGGGGGTCCCTCTTTTGGAGGATCCACAGTCTCTGAGCCACCTAGCGGTAGGCTAGTTCTGTCCTCCTATCGGCGAGGAGCTTTAGAATCCTCGGAAGATGGCCTCATGACCATCTTCATGGATGTTGCCTCCTGTGAATCTAACGACTGTGGAGGGGTGCGGCTGTTTCGCCTTACGGGAAACAGTCAGGCTGGGGGAATGGAGGAGAGCCCTAGTTTTAACCTGGGCTGGGTGTGAACCCTTTGTGCCACCAGCTTTTCAAGGAGAGCACTCGGGATGGGTAGAACCCACAGAAGGGTTCAGAATGGGAACAGAGTGTGTCTTTCTTAACATTGAAGCATAAGACATCCCAGGCACCGCCGGGAGCGTCAGGACCAGGTCCTTAGCCTCACAAAATGAAAGACTGGCCCTGAATAGCCTTGATTTCCTTCTCAATGAGATACGCACCACATTGCTTCGAAGAAGTGGGGTGCGGCTCTCCACAATTGACACATTTGGCCACACACGATTTGGACTTATCATGTACGGCCTTAAAGCAACTTACACAAACTTAGGTTTAACCCTGACTTTGCAGGTCAACAGGAGCGATTAGTATGGCAGCAGCAGCGGCAGTAGTAGCACCTCCGCGGTAGTCGCACGAACACCTTCATGCGGTAATGATACCAACCGGCACACAACGACTCAGGCAGTGTGTCACAGTCAAATATGAGGAAGAGTGCAGGGGTAGGTCTCAGGGCCTCTTCCTGTTTTCTCATCACATGCTCGACCTTGACCGCCCCATGGTCGGCTAGCTCTAAAGTGGTCATCTATAGAATAGTCCATGAGTACCCTCGCATAAACTACTACTTTCATGAAGTTCATGGTAGAGTGCCATCTAGTGTCCGAAGGGCACTAATCATGGCCACCCCGGAGGGATTTAACGCATTCGCCAAAAGGCTCCCGTCCAAGAAACAGGTCACTTTCGGCTCTCTACCAATCACACTAGCTAGAGCTCTCTTCTGATGGATCATGTTGCCCTTAGCCAACATGCTGCCATCAGGGGAGCGTTTGAAGCTAGCGGGCTCGAAAATGCCAGGTAGCCTCTGAATGATTACCCAAACAGCAGCAGACCCACCCATCCCCGCGGCGGAGCGGAGCCCCGATTCTTTTTGGTCTTCTTTCAGTTTCTTTTCTTTTTAGGAAAGGAGGGCAGGGAATGAACCCGCTTTTCCCCTCTGCCAGATAGACGGGCCTCAGCAAGATCCTTCTCTGAAATGGAGGTCTTGGCTATTTAGGGGGCACCAGCCAGAGGAGGATATTCCTCTCCTTGTAAGGCCCCAGGCGCCTGAGTGTCTGAGCAGGACCCTACCCTACACAGAAGCAAACTCGGTTTCAGTGCTTATCACCAACCCCATGGAAAGTCCTATCATCTGGGACTAGGTCACCTTAGGGACCATGTCTATCTTAGAGGGGGGGGGGGGGGCATCCATGTTCACCCTACCCCCCCAGAGACATTACAGATCCCATTTGAGATTCTTTTTTACCTAATGCGGGCAAACCAGCATCCATCGAGGAAGAGAGGGAGGCACGTATAGTGGTAACCCCCTGTCTGCTCTTGACACATGAGTGTAGGATGTTAAGGGGCACAGGCCAACTTGCCTGGCCATCCTTTGCTCGCTTGAGGTGGTTGGCCCTATCGAGCCGCTCCCACCAGGAGCGGTCAATTATGGGTCCCCTGCCTACTTTCTTGGCAGTCCCATTAGAAAGTGAAAGGGGGACTACTGCTGGAAAGAGGGAGGCACCCGAGGGCACTTCCAGAGAAGGGGGTGAGGGGGAGTCCGCTACATCATCGGGCATGGTGACCCTATACTTGTCACGGCACACAAACACACATCACCCCATGCAGTATGGGGCTGGCAAAAACAGCTGCTGTCATTTGAGGGTACTTCTCCTTCCTGCCTAGTGACCTGGCAGCCCATCAACATGGCATAAAATTGATAGACAGGGAAAGGAGGAACAAGGATTATGTGAGAAAGGTGTGCGTGGGGATGAAGCAGGTTATTAAAAACCCACCACCCATGGCCGAAGCTCAAGGGTGAAGGGACATTGTCCCCTTCCCCCTCAGCCCCGATCCGGGATAGTTGGGTGAGAGGAAGCTGGTCAGGAGGTAGGGTGAAATTGAAGGCGGTCTGAAAGAAGAAGCTAAGCTAGGGCTGGATGGTGCACTGAGTCACATCAGCATGGCAGCCAAGAAGGCAAATCGCCGTGCCCCTTACAGGAGCAGATATCTAGAACCTGCCACCAAAATATGAGTTATCAAGTTTAAGGATAACCTTATTTTTGTAACTAACATTTCTCTTAATGAAGCCCAACACACTATTTGCTTTATTTTTTGCCACGATACACAGATTAGATACCTCAGCGATCTATTACTACTAAGTCCTTTTTATCCTATTCTCTCTTCCCATCTTTGCATTTTTTTTTGTTGCATAGGTCACTATAAAATTACCATAGCATGCAACAGCCTCCCTCAACTCTACCTGATCCCTCAGGGCGGTGTCGCAGGTATTATCCCACTTAATAGCGGTAATGTTGATGTAGAGTCTACAGCAAAGTGTGTAGGATAAAAGGCTTTTTCTCTTAATCTCTCAAAGCAGTTGGAGGGAGCAATTGACAACATCAAGGTTAAAAGTCATCTGCGACTCTATGCCAGAGCAAATAACTTAAGTCACTTCACCTTAAAGTTAACTTCAACTTATTTTACAGAAGCTGACAATTTGGTATTGCCAGCAAAAATTTGTATTTTGCTATTGACTGCTTCCTTAAGGTCATTGATATAGATTACAAATAATAATGGACCCAGAACTAATCCATGAGGTACCCCACTAACAACATCCCTCCACTCTGGCTTTACTCCATTTAACACTACCCTCTGCTTCCTACCTTTCAGCCATTCAGTTATCCAATTCGATATTCTCACACAAATCCCAATCCTTTTTAATTTATTAACCCATCTCCTATGTGGAACCTTGTCAAGTCTTTGCTAAAATCTAAGTAAATTACAACTATATTATCTCCTTTATCCAACAGATACACAGAGCACTGGGTCTCTTGGAGAAATCTATCCTTGGTAACAAAAAAAAAGCATTACCCAAGGTGAAAAAAGTAGTAATTAGTACACTGGAAGAAACAAACCCCTCATATTAGTCAAACTAATAATATATTCATCTTACTGAATATCGGATTTCCAGAAATTCAGCCTCACTTGGAACATGAGATTTCTCAAAGCAATAATTCTTTGTGACTTTCTTCATCTTGAAATGATTTATGTTGAATTTCTTCGCTATCACACCATTGAATTCGTTGTAAATATCAGTCATTGTAACTTCATTACCTTCTTCTTTTGTTTTTAAGTTTAATATCTGGATGAAAAAAGGAGAGAAAGGCAGAGTAAAAGTAAAGGTACAAATTTCCCCCCCAATCTGCTTTCATTTAGAAGTCCTTATGAAAGCTTGGAACTACAGTTTAAAATTGGAAATGAACCATATGTTGGTATAGCATATGGCAGCCATCATGAAATGAACCAAAATTGTTACTATCTGGAGATTAACCACACCTAATGACTTAACTTTGCTGTAATTGAAAGCAGGGTTTCTACTCAACTAGGCTGTAGTTCATAGAAAGCAGGGTAAACATGAAGATTATTAAACTTTTTCCAATTCTGCTCACTTTTCTCCTTTTCACTTCTAATATACCTCATCTTGGGCAGGAATAAAAATATCAGCCATATTGTATCAGCTGAGCATTATATGCGACTGCCCCCATATGTGAAATATAATGAGATGCTAGTTTAGGAGCCTCCACTCTAATAATAATCCTGATAAATGCATTTAATACCCTGGGAGCTTTTTATGACAAACTGACCATTGCTTGACTCAAGATATAAAAGAGCCCCAAATCTATCAATACATCACCAAAATAGAAAGCACTCACGAGAGCACATACCTCAACGAATGTAGGAAAATGCTCTCTTGTGTAATTCAAAAGAAAATGAATAAGTTATCCACACCCCAACCACTCCCAAAAAACTTTTCAAAATGATTAATAACTTTTTGAGATATCTTGTAGAAAAACAGAAAAGTGATACATAACCTCCACCAGTCTTTTGAAATGCAATCCACACATATACAAGCTGAAACTGCTACCAAGTTGACTTTAAATCGAATTACTATTAATTGCACCACCCAATCTTTTTGTATTGAGTTTATAATAAAAAGACAGAATAATGAAATTAACAGAGATTTTTATGATAATCACTGACAAGGATGTGAGCATTGGGGCCAGTCCTCATTTAGGGGAAGGCATAAAATACCAGAAATAGTGTATTTTGCCACCAACCGGCAAGCATGGGATCGTTTCATGAGTAAAGGGAGAGCTACCTATACCATATAAGTGAAGTGCAGATTAGAAGCCCTTTTTTAGTGGCTTCCACAGATGAATTGTGTATGTGAAGGGAGGGGAGTGAAAGAGAGAGCAATGTGTGATTGGCTCTGATGATGATGAATGTGGATACAACTGCATATATGCATTCCTCAGAATTGGCACCCTGGAGTGATTGGCAGTAACTTCCAATAACACCAAAATTTCTGTATCTGCCCATATTGGGAAATAAACCCAGTACCCAGGGATGAAAATCCACTATGAGATAGATCTTTAAACTAAAATTAGTTTGTAATTTAAAATAACTCAAATGAAACAATGACTCACCCTTTCTCTGGGTAATAGAAAAACTCGTCTGTCAATATTTTTCACAGTGACACAACAGCTGACATGAGTCTGTGCAGATTCAATGTATACTTTACCAAAAAGGTAAACCACACCAGGATGAGCAAAGTAGTCCTCAAAAGCATCAAGCCAGTAGAACCTCAATACCTGGAACGAGAAAGACAAATGTGAGAAATAAGAGAATAAACCGCTTGTACCTCATCACTCACTGAGATTTCTTAAATCAAACACAACTATGCTCAGGAAGGATGGCACAGTGTGCGCTCTTCCTCAGGAGTCTCCTAGAGGTTATAATAAAAGTGGTTCTCCGGTGAGCTGTGTTTTCAAGGTTGCAACAGGGGCTGTTGGGGTGGGTGGGGAAGAAGTCAAAGTTTAATCTCTTTTAATATTCATGTAGGGAAGGGTAGTGTCCTAATTGCAAGTGTGCTGTGAAACTGGCTCGGTGATCTAGGATCTATGGTTTCTTTGATTGGCGAGTGCAGGAGGAGGGGAAAGGGCACGTTTGAGCATAGCATTTTGTAACTGGTTTTGAAGCACTTGTGGGTAAAGTGTGTGTTTTATAAGGGTCTGATTGTTCAGTGGGATCGGGGGTAGGTTACCTACTAATTGGTGTAGAGGGTGTGCAAGGGGGATGGGTAGGAGTGTAGATGGTGTGTAAGGGGCTGATTGGAATAACAATTTACTTAAGAACACTGTGCCTATCATTTTTAGGTGGTCCTCGAAAAAGAGGATTTTTTTTTTGGGGGGGGAGGATTAAAGTGGATTTTGTGCACCCAGTTATGATGAAGAGGGACTAGTTTGTATTGTTTATATCTTGTGTGTATGTGTCTATTAGCTATGATTGGTGCCCAGGCTGGAAAGGGGGGGAGGGGGTAGTTCAGTGTCATGTACAGAATTGTCAGTTTCTGTGTTATCCAAAAGTTGTGTATGCGTATTCAGAGGGTCTTGAGTTAAAATATGGCTCTTTAAAGTAATTTTTTGTGTGGGTGAAGAGCAAGAGCCAGTAGTGTGGGGTTAAAGTTGAGTGGGAGAGATTAGCAGTGGAGCAAATGTGTGGGTGGTAGTTCTATTGAAGATTGTCAGGGGTAGAGAATGTGACTTGATTTGAGAGGTGAGATGAAGACTATGAGGGTTGATACTTTTATTAGTTCATCTAGCAGAAGCCTGTTTGGGCACAGCAGCCAAAACTTTTAAAATCTATCTAGAATAATAAACAAACCAAGGCAATGGCTTCGCCACTTCCCACTATGGGAAAGCTTGCGCTTTGCACCTAACATTAAAATTTGAAATCTTTACAAAAGCAGCCATGGTTAAATTTTTATAAATTTTCTGAACTTCGCCAATTATAATAATTTTTGAAAGGAACTCTAAATTAAATTCCCCCCCCCCCTTTCAAAATATCACATTGCTAAAATATAGGGTTATAGAAGAGATATAAAAATAAATTTTCTGAACTTCACCATTTGTAATTCTTTGGGTTTTAAAAAATTCACAAAATTTTGATACTTTTATTAATTTCTGAACTTCACCATTTTGTTTTTTTGATATTATAAAATAATTATTAGAAATAACTTTGATAAAAAACATAAGTCATAACCAAACTAAGATGAAATTATTATTCAAATACTAAAAGAAAAATCCCCTTCTTAAATTATAGAGTTAGTGAAGCGATGATGATGAAAAGGAACATATCTAAATAAAAAAACAATGGAAACAATAAATAGGCAAAAAATTTATTAAATCTCAAAGAATATTACAAGCAACAACCCAGAAAAGGATGGACGCCTTGCACCCCTCAGGGACCTGACTGTGCAGCAAACAATTTAAATACCATGGCAAAGGTCCGCCTCTTCCAAAAACTCAAGTTCACTAGGATCTAGGAGGGAGTCCTTCCTAAGGACTCGCAACAGACAGTAGTGAGCCTACCTATCATGGTACAGGATGGTGAGGATATCCAACTAGTGCATTCTACCCAAAGGTGGCATAGTCTGGGGAGACCATCTTCAAAGAAGGATGCTGCATCCTGTGAGAGTAAAGGATTCAGAGGCAAAAAAAACAAAACAACCTCTTCTAGTTAAAGGAAGTCCAATCACGCAACTGCCATCAAGTGCCCAAGTTGCTGAAGTTAAATGGTCTATTAATTACGCTAAATTATTAAAACTAACAAAAATGAACAAAACAACCCAGTTAAGACAAAAAAAAAGATAAAGCATGCTCAAGCTGTGGTTGACCCCCCCCCTCTCCAGTGCATAAGCATGCTTCCAATACTGAAGTTAAATACAATAGAGGCACACCACCTCCCCCCAAAACTGATGCTGCAATTAAGTTTGGCAAACCAATCCTGAGTAAAATAGACAAGCGACTCACTCATCCCGGTATTGGGACAGGTAACAAGCACAAAGATCTCCCAGACTGGGACATTCAATAAGAATGTACTCAACAGTTTGGAGGAACAACACAGTCATCACAATAAGGTGCAGGAAAGCCTTCTATCAAATGGTGGTGCATCCTGCGAGTGTACCCAAATCGAAGATGATGAAAGCAATCTGAAGCCATTGCAGGGTAGGTCCATGGGGAACAGTTCTGGCACAATTGCACGCAACTTTAAGTTCCCCTGGGCCATTTCCCATTTTCTTTGCCAGGCAGTGGGCTGTCCTGCCCATTGTTGCCATGTAGTCAGTGTGATAGCAAAACACAGTCTGGTAGCCCAGTCCTTGCAGACTCCTTGGTGCCCACATTGACATGCCCATCCCTCCAATTCCCACAGGTCCAGGAACTCAGCAGAAGATAATCTTGACATCTGCCCAGCTTGCGGCAACTGTGTCACCATGGATACCAAAAAAGGGGATGGGGAGATTCCAATGCACTAGGAGCACTCAGGGCAAATTGAGTTGCTAGAAATTACAATCGTCTCTGAGTTGGCATCTGGGCCACACAGAAAGAGATCTAATGGTCATCCATGTAGAGAAAGAACATCCACAGAGTTGGTACTGTTGATGCTCAGGGAGAAGAGAATGATATGGAGCAGATTTAACTGCGGGACACCTTCTTCCTGCCTTGTTGGGCCATAGATGGCTCCCCCCCCCCCACCTGTATGTAGAATCAAGGATCATGCAGAAATTCATGAGATCAAAAAATTGGAGGTATCGCCTAGCTTCATGATACAGTATCAAGGGCCTTCTCCTGATCGAAAAATACTGTGGCATAGTGCTGCCTACAAAGGAAGGCCTCACAGATTGCATTTTGCAGGTGGATCAAAGCAATTCACATGGAGTGAAATTTGCGAAAAGCCACAATGTGCAGAACACTGGTGGCCTCCACTGCACACACAGGGGGTAGGAGAAACTGAGGGGAGAGTGAGTGGGGGTAGATTGATCTCTGCCAGGTTTACTGAAAGCGAGATAGGAAGCCATTCACTACGAGTCTGGGAGGGTACCCTCTGTCCAAATCATGTTGAACAAATCTAGCAGAAATGAAAAGACTCACCCACCTAGGTGTCGAACATAGCATACAGAGCATAATCATTGAAGGGTTCTCCATCTATGTAGGTAAAGTCCAATCAGCAGCCCTCAATGACATCATAATGTGCATTGAATGCAGTCAGAGCAGCATCTGGCAAGAAATGTGGAGAAAGCAGTGGCAAAAGACCCCACCACAGACACAGGGTCAAAGAATGCAGCCCTGTTCTGCTGGAGAACAGTAGGGGGGTGCTGCAAGAACTTGCTTAAAATGCATGTAGATTCTAGGCATATCGCTTCTTTCTGAGGTCAGTCAAACAAACACTCTCAGCCAAACCAAGGAAGAGGATGGCATACAATAGTAGAAAGGCCCATGGCAATGAGGTTAGTGCAGAAAAACTCAACAGCATCATCCACAGATCTAAACTCCTCAGATTGGGACAGAAATAAATAAATAAATAAATTTTCATTTTTTTAAATGAGGATCACCGAGCCTGTTCCAAGAACCACCAGGCCAGTTTTTCAAATTGCAGTGGCCCAGAAAATGAGCTGAATGGGAAAGTGGTGAATACCATAAAGATCATCGACAACCTCCCACCCAAAATCAGGCTGTGCAGCTGGAAAGCACAGGGACAGATTGAGACAGCAAATGAACCAGTTCTCAAGCAGCGATGCACACTCAGCAATATTTAGGACACCTAACTCCAGCTCATCAAGGACATAACCCCTGGATTGATCAGGTAGTCTCTCCAGAGGGGGTGTCTAATATTTAAGTTTCTAGAGAGAAGGAAGATAATGCCTGCATCAAAGTGGGCTGACAGTGGAATGTATGCAGAAATAACAGTATACCTCCTATCTAGGTGTAACAGCACTGCCAGTGCCTGAAATGAGGTATTTATTGCAAATAGAAGAACAGAGACATCATGGCAGGTATAAATATTGCATCCTCCTGCCTGGCCCCACCATGTGGTGGATGGTGTTGCAAAACCCTTGTACCCTGGGAGGGTGGGCAGGGGACAGGCTCCCAGCATGGTCTCCTGCAAAAAGGTTAGTTAATGGGCAACTGGAGAAGATGAGCCTCTGCAGCCTCTCCCATTTTGCCTGGTCACAGCAATTGCAGTCAAGGAATAAGCCCTCCAGTCTAGCTCAGAGGGGATGCAGGGGACCGCTTCAAAGGAAAGACCCTCACAGGAATGGGCATAGTCTTCCCAGAAGCACTATGGGCGCTATTGGCCAAACAAGGTGCTGTTGCCTTCGAGGACTTATTGGGGGAGGTTGGTCACACTATGCGAGTCTTTTACTCCCTCGACCTCAAAACCTTTGTAGGATCCACCTTCTCCGAGCCACTTGGCTTGGGGGAAAACGGTCACAGTGTGGGAATGGAGGGGAGCCTTGGTTTTAGCCAAGGCTGGGTGTGAGTCCTTTGTGCCATCAGCTCAAGCAGGGAAGCACCCAGTGAGTATAACCAGTAGAAGGGTTCCAAGTGGGTGTGGAAACGACTGTGCCCATGGGCCTGGAGGGAACAGGAGCAGTCAGTGCCTTCTTTAAAAATGAAGCATAGGACATCCAAGGCTGAGCCAAGCTTACTAGGACCAAATCCCTAGGCTCGTGAAATGAGAGATGATCCATAGCCTGAATAGCCAGGATTTCCTTCTCCATGAAATATGCACCACATTGCTTCGAAGAAGCAGGGGGCAGCTCTTTGTAATTGATACATTTTGCCAGATACAAAAGACTTATCATTTGCACCCTTGGAGGAACTTACAGACTTCAAGTAACCTCAACTTTGCACATCTACAGGAGTGATTCATAAGGCCAAAGCAGTGGCAGTACTAAAAACTCTGTGGCAGTGGCATTAATGCCTCCACACAATAGATATCAGCCAGCATGCAATGATTTAGGGAGCCATCATGGTTGAACATGACAAAGAGTGTAGGGGTGGGTCTCAAGGCCCCTCCCTGTTTTCTTATCACATATTCAACCTTGACTGCTCCATGGTCATCCAGTTCTAAGGTGATGTTATCTATAGAGTAGTCCAAGAGCTACCCTCGTGTAGACCACTCCTTTCACAAAGTTCATGGTAGAGTGCAGCATCCAAAGTTCATGGTAGAGTGCAGCATCCAAAGTTCATGGTAGAGTGCAGCATCCCAGGGCACAAGTGTCCAAAGGGCACTAATCATGGCTGCTTTGAAGGCTCCAACCAAGACACAGGACACTTTTGGCTCTCTAGCAATTAAGCTAGCTAATGCTCTCTTTTGATGGACCACGTTGCCTTTTGCAAAAAAGCTGCGATCAGTGGCACGAATAACCAGAAAGAATTTGAAGCCAGTGGACTAAAAAATGCCAGGTAGTCTATCAATGAGGGGCCTCTACATAATCAAGGCTCCCCTCAGTGCACTTGCAACTTTGGTCTTGGTCTGGGACCCCTCACAGACAGACGTACTAATCTTGGCATGGTCACTTGCCAAAATGGCAGCAGACCCGAATGTTCCCAGATTCCCTGAGGAGTGAGAGAAACCTTTAGTCCACTTCTTGCTTCTTTTCTTTTGGGGAGAGGAGGAGGAGGAGATGGGGGGGTTGAACCTGCTTCTCTTCACCACCAGGAGACCCTAGGCTGGATCAACTCACCTCAGCAAGATCGTTCTCGGAGATGGAGAAGGTCTTAGCAGTCTGAGGGGCACCAGCTGGGGGAGGTGGTCACTCTTCTCCTTCTGAGTCCTCTGTGACCCGAACGTCTGGGAAAAAGCTTGCGCTAGAGTGGACTCAGGTTTAGTGTTTGGCACCAAACCCAGGTTCAACCCTATGGAAGATCCTGCTGTCTGGGGCTAGGTCACCTCTGGGACAATACCATCTCACGGGAGGTCTCCATGTGGCCATCCCCTTCAAGGCATCACAGATACTATTCGAGGTTCTCTCAGTCAGTCAAGTCTTGATTTCCTTCATTCTACCAAACACCTAGGGAGGATGACCTCCAAATGCCTTGGGAGGTTAAGAGAAAAGTCTCCATAGGATCAGAAATTCCAGAATATGATCATTTTTTACACAATAATCAGTCATGGTACAACATTGATGGGCTTTGCTATCCCGGCCCACCATTTAGAGAAATTGTCTTGGGAGCATTGACCATAAAAGATGGTGTTGGTGTAGCACCTTATATGTTTACTGGAGGAAGGTGATAGTCCAGCATACCCTGTACCTAATACTTGCCCTAGCCAGCAGGTTTTCAGCCCTTGCTGCTGAGAGACCTCTCAGTATACATTGCCACTTGACAAAAGCTCATAAGAGGATGAAAGTGCGCCAGGCAACCAGAACCCCTGTGGATAGGAGAGCAAGTGTTGAAGGGAGTAAGAGGTTATGTAATAAATAGAAGTAGAGATAGGCAGGTAGACTAACGAGTAAGGAAGGTGATCATCTATTATTTATTATCATACACTAGTGCTAGGTGATTCCAGGATAGCATGCATTCCACCAAAGCACCATAGCTACCAGACCGAACTCTGTACAGGTGTAAACACTCCTCCTGGTGCAAAGTCTGGGGAGAAAATGTTCAGTGGAGAAGCATAATAATAATAAATAATACTTATAATAACTAATATTAAATTATAATTAATATAACTTATACTAATAATAATTAATACTAATCATAATAAATAATCATAATACATAATAATATATCATAAATACTAATAACAAATTGAGCGGGGCAGGAGAAAGCGCATTAACAACTTCCCAAGCCCCTTTCATCAAGTTCAAGACAGCCCAGTGACAGGGCCTCCCTAATTTCCAGGCAGGCTGGGAGGACATGTAACTCCCCTGGATACCAAGTGTAACAAGCTACACAGGGTACCCCCACATGGTATAACTGTGAGAAAACAACTAAGAGGCACGCTTAGGTGCCCTGTGGGAGGCCCACCTACCTCAGTGACCCAGGCGTGCAATCAATAATTTTTTTTAAAAAGGGGAAAAAATAGTATGGAGGCCCACCCCCTCCAAGAACTATATGACATTGCAACCTTAAGCATAAGAGCAATCTGCTCTCCCTTAGATTGGGTTAGAGACTCACTAGTCACTATTATACTACTGCTAATATATATATATATATATATATATATAAACATTCAAGTTGAGACACATCGCACCTAGATATAAGAGTAAGGAACAGAGTTGGGTGGTCCGCTACTTATGGACTCTTTAAATGGTAGCGGAGTAGCGGACTAAAAAAATCAAAACCACTACCTATTTTATGTTTCTTTACAATAAAGCTGCTAATTTTGGATGAAATATACAGTAGTTTTCCTTTAAATTGATTAAAAACCTGTGAAAAGCTGTTTTAGTGGGCAGTGCTTTACAATCAAAAGTAGCAATAGTGGATAGTGGTTTCAAAAATTTGGTAGCAGCACCCACCTCTGACAAGGACTATTAAACCCTACCAACTTATAAGATTCAGAGCTGCTGCCTCAGGGAACCTCAATCCTAAAGAATACAATTTCACACAGGAGTAAAAGAACTCAAATTCATTACCATACAATGAAAGAAACAAATTTATTGACATGAAAGTGAATGAAATAGTTTAGCTTTTTTGTCGCAGGAAAAATGGTGATTGGAGGAAGATGACCACGAGAACTGGAGGTTAGCACTTATATATCTTATTTTTCAGAGATTATACTTTATTTAAAATAAATTTAGCAAAATATAGATAGGGATCAGTGAGGTTTAAAGTATTATATAGAAGAAGAAAAGAACATATGGTGGACAGTTGTTAGTGATAAAAAACATTATCGTTCAAGTTTCAAACAAGAGAGGACTTAAAAAAAAAGAAACAACAATAATTCAAACACAGTAGCTACTAGAATTAGCATAAAAAATAGATTAGTTATTGTGCAGTTTAGTGTAGTTAATGTCAGAGGATAAAGGTTGTAAGCCAGTGAATAATTACCAGAAGACTACAAAGGAAGTTACAAAAGGTGAGCATAGTTGAAGGCATTCTAAAGGTTATTCATTGAAATAAATCGCTTAAAGGTATCTCAAAAATAAAACTAGCAGCATTTATTACCTTCTCTCCTTCTGAATTGGTTGTTAGAGGAAGTTTGGATTTATCTACATAGACTTCTGTCACTGGTACTGTGTTTTCAGGAAGTGAGTTGGTACTTTCCCAAACATGAATGATAGATTTTGTCTCACAATAGCTGTTTAGGAAAAATATCTATGCTTTAAGATGGTATTTTCTTTAGCATAAATCAATGGTAAAGGGAAAGGAGTGATTTTTCTCTCAGGGAAGATTAATTTTAATTAAATAATGTATAACTTTCAAAGACATTCCCTTCCAATAGTTTAATTAAAAATAAATAGTTTAGGTTTACTACTGATAGACACTTTTTTTTGCAGTATATGGCTGCTAATATAAACAACTTAATTGAGAATCCATCTAGTGACTTAACACACTCAATGTGGCTCAACTTCACTGCAATAGGAAGTGGTGATTCACTCAACTAGGCCAAGGCTCTCTTCCAATAATAGAAAACGATGCAACTATTTACCGCATGAGATGTTAAACAACACAAAAGTCTGGATGCACAGAAAAACAAAAGCCAGGCAATTCATGCCTACCTCTTTAGCCGGTGGCATCTATTCTTTCACTAAGGTACTATTTTCATACCAATTAGACTGAACCTACACACAATCTGAGCAACATTTTACTAGTTAATTGTTAAAATTGTAAATTTTCATTGCTAAAAGTATTAGAAATAATGAGGAGATTCAAGCTACATAAGTCTGCTAGCAATACTATATCTGTTCTTTACTAAAGATTAAATTAAATTTCTCAAAATACTCATACCAAAATCTATTGCAGCTGCAGGGAAATTAGGTATATTTTTTTTAACAATATTTAGAAGCCTGTTAAATAACCAAAGAAAAACAAAGTTGCATTTCCATGAATGGAGCAGGTCATCAATTTTTAAAATTCTTAGTTTGTGCAAAAATATGGACCCTTTTAATAAAAGTATAATTTAGTTGATTACTTGCACATTTTTTTATCCAATAGCATTGATTCAAGCCTCAGCCCAGTTATGTAAAACTGTTTAGGCAAGGTTTTAGCCATTTGTCCTTATCTCAGTACTCCATCCATGACATTATACAGCAATGGTGATATCACACAGCCTTGCTTTACTCACTCACACATATGTCAAGCAAAGCGCACACGTGACCCATCTTTCAACCCAGATACATGCCTTACTTCCAACATAAATACTTTTCACACTATCCAATAGTTTACCTCATGCATTAATGGTTCCCTATCTACACAATTATGAGCTTTCACCAAACCCGGCATAAATCTTATAGGTTTTATCATTTTAAACCCACATTGTTCAGCCCATTTCAATCCCTGTTATACTTCATATATGTCATCAGAATTTTTTCATACAGCTTCCCCATGCCACTCAACAGACTTACACCCATGTATTTCTTATATGATGTGGATTAATGTCAATGTGTGAATCAAATGAGTGTATGGAATGCGGGAGGTATATGTGATGTGGGAAAGAAGTAATGGTAGTCAGTCTTTAAAACAGGTTGACTGCAGATGTTGCCTCTATGTGAAACAAACATTAATGGATATGAGGAATTTGTGTGGGATGAAATGAGTGATAGCTGTAGATTAGGGTGTAACAGAAAAGAAGCAGTGCTTTTTAGAGTGATGAATTGCATGGTGTAATGGTTGAGCATAAAGATGTGAGCAAAGTTAAGATTTGCAAGGATATAAATTCTTGGGTTGTAGTGTATGGACACT
This sequence comes from Ceratothoa steindachneri, assembly GCA_963969495.1. NCBI lineage: Eukaryota > Metazoa > Arthropoda > Malacostraca > Isopoda > Cymothoidae > Ceratothoa > Ceratothoa steindachneri. The sequence continues at coordinate 73,744,166 of OZ018329.1, read as the reverse complement.
ATAATAAAGTGAAGATGAGAAATGCAACTGAAAGCTGTTCAAGAACATTTTTTTAGTTTTCATCACAAATATATGACTAGTTTCAGAGCATCATATTCCAGCATTGAGCTGTACAAACACTGACAAGGTTGGCCCCAAAGACATTTCTTATATAGGAAAAATTGAGAAGACAATAATAATAATGTCCATTAGAACAAGAGATATAAAAAGATGGAGTGACTTGGCTTCTGCTAATGATCAGATGATTCCTAATCCATGTAAAAATCGATCTGATGACCTGGTTGAACCAGAAGTTCCTTTAAGAGATAAAAAATTCTAAGCAATAGTTAAAAGTGCCTCACATACCTGATGCTTGAACCAGTCATTCATAGGATAAATAAATTCTGCCTTTTCTCCATTGATGCTAATCAGTCAATTGGGAAAAGGCAGAATTTAATACCTCAAATGATTGGCTCAAGTTACAGGTAATTGAGGCAGTTTTAATTAATTCCCTCCCAAATTTTAATCTCTCCAAAGGGGAATTACGGCTTAACTAGGTCATCATATCAATTATGACCTCCCAGAGTCACCTACCTGATCATTTGGAGAGGCCAGTCCCTCTTTGTAAATATTCCCTACAAGTTTTTATCCCTCTCTCTCTCTCCTGGGAATTAGCATTGTTTTTTTCTATTTTGTATAGAAGAAATGTCTTAAGTCAAACTTCATGATGGTACAGAATGGATGAAAGTGATGCCCCAAAACTAGGCTTTGTGATAAAAAATTAAGGCTTAAAAAAAAACCCTTCCATTTGCATTGAATTATAAATGTGTACAGAGCAATAATACCACAAAGATAAGAAGAGGTTCTGAGAATGACATACAATGAGTGGTGGATGGAATTGGGAATGGATACATCGATAATTGTAGGAAATATGAATTGGCAAATAAATAAAAGAGAGAAGAATGGAGTCTTTTGTTACACCTGGAGAAATAAAAATGGAGTTTGGTAGTGCTCTGTGATGAAAAATGTGTAGCAAACATTCTTTAAGCATAAGGATGTGCATAAATACACATGGGTTGGGCAAATGAGAAGGTAAAAAAATTGATAGTGGATTTACCACTGGTCTGCACTCATTAAGAGTACTTTGATTTCTAAGTGGAGACTTAGTGATTAATATGGGATCCGAATCACTGGAATAGACAATTTATGGCAGCCCCTGAAAGGTTGACCTAAATCAAACATCTATTGGATGACTTACTACAATTGAAGTTAGAACGGGGATGGGCAATAATTTTAAGTAGCAGGCCACATTAAAGCTTAGGTAAAGCTTTGCACGCTGCACTTAAACAGATGCAAATTTTTAATACATATGTTAATTTCAATTACCTTAGTGCATTTCTTTGCATATACTAAATAGTCATAGATATAGTTACACACTAATAACTAAGAGTAATGTTTTTCATAATTTTGCCACCCCTTTTAAACTGTTCCCAGATTTATATCAGTGGGTACCTACAGGTTAATGTGGAATCCAAACGACAATTTATAATTCTACATCATGTGATAATTACCCAGGACCCAGGCATCTCCCATCCAACTACTAACCACAGTAAACATTAGTTTAACTTTTGCGAGAGTGTGTATGTTAATGGGGGCAATGAGAATAGGTATAAATGAAATATATTTGAAAATGACTGATTTAAGAATTTAGTAATTACATAAAAAATTAATGAGATGAGATTTTGGTAAAATGTTTAATAATTTATTATAAATATTTGTCCAAATCTGAAATGAAATGTGGGCTGCAGTTCTCCCAGCTCTGAGTTAGACCATAGCCCAGAGAAAGGGGGAGAACTTAAGGGTGTGATTGATCTGTGCCTAGTAAGAAATAATAAGCTGCATGATAAAATTCTACATGAGAGCTTTAAGAGGTATCCATGAGAGCTGTAAGATGTATAAGTATGTGCAATCTGATCACATGATTGGGTTGTGTAAGGTTAAATTGCTTGGTGCATGGAGAAGACATGAGAAAGGTGGAAAGGATGGAGAATCAAAAGTAAAAGGAGATTATGTAAGAATACAAGTTTTTTTAACAGTTCATCTTTCAACTGCCTGCAAGGGCATGAGTCAATGTAATCAAGTTAGCTCAAAAATAGGGTATATTAAAAAACAAACAAAAAAGGAAACAAAACGAGACAAACCAACCAAAACCAACAAAACAAACTGGCAAAAAACAAAAAAATAATCAAGAGAAAGCAAAGGAAGGAAGACATGCTCCAGCATTGGGAGGCTTGCCTAATTCTCGCACCAGAAAACACACCCAACACCAAGTCAAATGAGGTGGCCACCTACTCCAAGAAGTTAGTCAATCCAGGGTCAAGAGTGCACAAATCTATCCTGAGCACTAGAGACAAGGGTTAGAGACCCTGCTCATCCTACTAAAGGGACAGGTAATGTGCATGAAGATCCAGCAGACAAGGAGACTCACCAATAATTTATTAAAGTCTGGGCAACCATCCAGTAAGGTGTAGGGAAAGGCTCAATCAAATGCCCAATTTGAAGATGACAAAGTGACATTAAGATAGCGAGGAATTGGAGGGTAGATCCATGGGAGCAGTCAGGGCATGATGAATGTAAGATTAGGTTCCCATTGGCTGTCTCATGTTCTTTGCTAGGCAGACCATATGGCTGAGCTGATTCCTGCCAGGGAGTTAGTGAGAGGAAGAATATAATGCTGGGCTGGTTGCCCAGTCCTAGTGAACTCTTTGGCACCTTCACTTCCTGCAATCATTACATGTACAGGAACCAATCAGAAGCAATCTTAATATCCACCCGGCTCGCAATAACAGTGGAAGGCACAGCCTGACAGGCTGCACCACCTTAGTCCCTTTAAGGGGGTTCAGCCTATCGAGCAACTCCCACTTGGAGTGGTAAATTTTGGACCCCTGCTTCATTGTCATCTTGGCAGTCCCCTGTGAGAGGAAAAGTCAAGCCATTGCTGGTACTAATGTGGTGTTGTCCAAAGGGGACAACAAAGAAGAGGATGAGAGGAAAACCACCTCACCCATAGACATAGGAGGGTGGGAAACCCCATTTCTACCAGGAGGTTGGAGGGACCTCTGAGAAAACAGGGGTGGGCACCTCTTCAGTGAAGCTACCCAAAGGTAGCTCCAAAAGTGGTGAGGGGAGCCCATCGGCAAGGTTTTCCTTGCCCACCCCAACACCAAGGCTGAGCGAGGTTTTATAATGAAACTTAATCAAAAATATTTGTGACCACAGAAGAAAAAATAGGGGGGGGGGGGCATACACGTATCCAGCCACTCATGCCTATCCCATCTCAGGTTGTCAGATTTTTCAGGTCTCCACCCCTGGATATGGTCAAATGTGTCTCATTTTGTGCAGTGACACACACAAGTTGCAAAGTGGATGGTTGATCCCCAAAGGATGCAGCTCCCAAATGAGCAGCCATAGAGGCAGGGCAATAAGGTATAGTTCCTTACAGGATCTGAACATCAGTTATGGCAGACCCAGAGACAGGACCCTAGACTTTTAGTTGGCCTGGCAGGTGGGCAGTAAAGCCCATTCACCATGAGCAGACTTATGGACCTGAGAATGGCTGCATGGAGGTGGTCAGCCCATTACACACAGGGAATGGGTTATTGGGGCAAAATCCATCTTTGCATTAATCGCACCCCAACACCCATAACCCCTATGAGGTAGCTGGTCAGAAAATACACAGGGGAAAGTCAGAGTAAAGTTGGTGCTGTGATGAATGAGGAGGAAGCACACAACTTCCCTAGTGTTCAATTTGACCTAGGTAGTGAGTGGGGCCTAACCTATTTTCACTATTGTTGTGAGGATGTGAAAATCCTCCTTGACACGGGCTGTAACAATCTATACGAGGTAACCTGTGTACGGGCAATCACACGGGGTAGCCCCTGTACATCAGAGAATGCTTAAGAGTATAAGCAATGAAACAAGTGCAAGCATGGAGATAAAGCAAGTTATGGGTGAGAGGTAGGATAGAACTGAAACAGTAAACAAACCCCTAACTGGTGCGATGATGGGAAGCGTGTAGTGGAGAGTAAAGAGGCATTCAAGCAAATATTTAAAACTCCAGGTGAGAATGACAAGGCGATGCAGTTGAATGTATAAAAGATGAAGAGGAAAGTGAAACAAGTGAATAAACAGTAAGAAGCAAATGAAGTGTAGACAGAAGATGAATGATGATCCAATGGGAACAGGTAGCTACATAGACGAGTCAAAAAGTTCTCATACAAATGTCATAATTTCAAAATGCGCAATATTTTACAAGGTAATTAATATTTGAACATGTCTTTGATGCTTCAAATAATTTTATTAAGTTTTATCTCTATCATTCTAAATATCAGGATGAATTTTGAAATAAGAGAAACATTAAATTTCTAACTAAATGTGATTGGAAGCCTGTTATAATTATGGAAGCTTTACAACAGGTTTATGGAGACTCTTCACCATGTAAAGCAGAGGTTTACGATTGGATTAAATGCTTCAAGGACGGGAGAGAACAACTCAAAGATGATCCACAGGAAGCAAGATCCTCCACCTTAACAAAAATCAAGAAAACATCACGCTTGTGCAGAATCTAGTTGAAGAAGATCGCAGATTCACTATTGACGAAGTTGCCAATAAGGTGAGACTCACATGGTTGGACATTTGCAATTCTCAGTGAGGACATTTTTTTTAGCAAGCTTTCAGCACGCTGGGTTCCGAAAGTGCACAAAGACCAACTGAATCAAAGGGCTGACCTTTCTTTAGCAATTTTTACCAAAATTGAAGCAAATAAGGACAATTGTTTTAAGCATTTCATCACTGGAAAAGAAACTTGGATCTACCAGTTTGATCCAGAAAACAAAATTCAATCAAATGAGTGGCATCTGAAAGGACCAACTGGACCTGTTAAATTCAAGACAGAAAGGTCTGTTAACAAGGATGGCCACACTTTTTGAAGATTCAAATGGAATTATATTGATAGATTTTATAGGACAGAAAACTGTTAGCTCCAGCTATTATAAAGGTGTTTTAAATTAAAGAAGCTGAAGACTGCCCTGGCCACAAAACTTCAAGGAAAGCTGCACAGTCAGATTTTGTTTCACCATGAAAATGCCTCAGCAGATTCTGCGAAGGCAGTCAGGGCTACCCCAGGGCATTCTACAAAGGCTGTCAGGGCTATGCTACACGAACTTTGGTGGGAAACTCTTGCACATCCCCCTCATAGCCCTGATTTAGCACCCTCCAACCTTTTTCTTTTCCCAAAATTAAAACACCAGAAAGACACTTGATTCCAGTTGTTAGATGAATAAAAAAAACAGCAGGTTATTGCTTGGCATCAGAATCAACTTAGATTGCAAAAGTGTATAGACAATAATAGAACTTATGTAGAAAAATGATTAGGTTATGTTGAAAAATAAAAGTTTTAGGACATTTGTCTAGGAACTTTTTGACCCACCCTTGTATTATGGAAGAAAGTGAAAAGGGTGAGGAAACAGGGGAAGTATAGTGATGTGAACATGAAGGACAAGAACGCTAGGGTATCTGTTTGCAAAGGGAGGTTAAAACTTGATGGTGAGAATACTTTGAGTTGTATAATGTAAGTATGAAAGATGATGAAAATGAAAATATGATTGGTTTCATGAGTATAAATTGTGTTTTGTATTGTGATATGGTAAGATAAGCATGCAAGCGGCTGTTAGTGCTGTGAGAGGTCTGAAAGATGTGAAGGCACCTGGAGTAAATGATATAGTTGCTGATATGGTAAAAAGTGGCAATGATTGTGTTACAAAATGGGTTTGTTGTAAGGAATTTGAAAGTGGATGAGTGCAGTAATAGTGCCATTGTATAGGGCTAAAAGAGATAAAGGTGAATGTAAAGAGCTACAGAGATATGTCTGTCAAGTGTTGTAGGTAAAATATATGGAAAAATTCTGATTGGGTGTGAAAGAAGGATAAGTGAGGGATTGATAGGGAGTAAACAAAGGGGGCTTATAGCAGGTAGACTGTGTGTATCATGTAGTGTCCTTGAGACAGCTAGGTGAAAAGAATGGTTAAGATGTGTAAAGTAAATGTATGTTGGGTTCATGGAATTGGAGAAAGCTTATGATTGTGTAGAGAAGCTTTATGGCCTGCGCTAAGAATGTATGGAGTGAATGGTAAACTATTGGATGGTGTGAAGAGTATTTATGTTGGGAGGTGTGTATTAGGGTGAAAGATAGTTAAAATGTGGTTTGACATACAGTTTATGGGTGGTGTAAGATAAGGTTGTGATGATGTTGCAATGGGTGCTTTACTATCTCTATGGATGTATTACTGAGAGAAGTACATATGGAAATGAGGGAGAGGGGTGTGAGATTGCTGAGAAAAGGTGAGGTATAGGTTCTATGTTGGTACATGCTGATGACCTGATGATGGTGGCTGAGAGTGAGAGGGATTTGGAAATGTTAATCAAAAGTTTTGACAGCGTGAGAGGAAGAACTAAAAGTGAAGGAGTATGGTAAAGGTATTTGGGTTGGGTGTGATATCAGTCTGTGGTGTAACCCTTGAACAAGAGTGAAGCTTTAAGGATTTTTGAAACATTGTAAATGAGAATGATACAAATGAAGCAGATCTACAAGTTTTTAAATGCTAGGAAGATGTCTGGGGGTAATAAGAGCATTAGAGAATGGTAAAGAAAAAGTGTGGAATATGCAGGGGTTGTGTATGTGAGTATGCTGATGCTAAGGAGTGAGACTATGGTGTGGAAGCAAAGGAAAGCTTGTGAGTGAAAGCAAAGGGACAACTCAAAAGGGATACTTGGTGTGTCAAAGGTGGATAGTGAGTAAGAGAGGTCTAGGGTGTGAAGGGCATGAATGAGGTAACTAAAAGTGTTCTGAGATGGTATGGGCATAAGAATGGATGGAAATAAACTTGTAATGAGAATATATATGAAAGTGTCAGGGTGTGTAGATTATGTTGAATGAGTGTTTGAGAAAGGGTTGACTGAGGAGGGTGTGCATGGAGGGGGGGTTTGTGAGCGAGCATGCTAGGGGCCTTCTGCCCAGAGATGAACCATGACAGCATAAGATTCTAGGGCACATTGCTCCCAATAACTATGAAGGCATATAGGTGGTGGGAGGGGCGGGTAGATTTGAGTGATGAAGTGCGCCAACTCTACATGGAAGCTCCCACTTTAGCAAAAAAAAAAAAACAAACTTCGAAGTGAAAATGTGTGAAAGTTGCATAATTGAAGTCACTAAAATTTGAGGCTATTTAGGGTACTAGGGACTCAGAGAGCATACAACTCTCCTAAAACCTGCCTTCAAGTGGCAAAGAAGGTCTTTGTTGCTTGCCTGAAAGATTAATAAATAGACTAGAAAACAGCAAAAAATCATTGCCTTAAAAGAAAAAAAACGCACCTTTTCTCATCACTGGGCTTTACTTGCTCCTCCCCCCCTGAAGTCACTTTTGCCTCCTCGCAAACTTCATGTAGGAAATCAGAGTCTGCACCCCAATCCCCCTCACCATTTAAATTCTCCGACTCCATGGGTTCAATGGCGGTTGGTGAGGGCACTGAAGAAACCTCCTCTTCCTTCATTGAGCTTTCTTCAGTCCCAAGGTCTCTACTGATTGGTTTAAAGGGCTGATTGTTTGGTAGAAATTCCCTAGGTCTTTTCCTCAAAAGTAAGTCATCTTTTTGATACTTCACCTTGGGTGAGGGGTGAAATTGTAGGGGTGGCTTTCTTTCATGACTACGGATTGGCGTGGATCTCTCCAAGACTGGCTTTGTAGGTTGTTCGTTTAAACATTCTTCCAAAATGTTTCTTTGAGCTTCAGTCATTTCTTGAGGCTGAAAAAAAACAAACTTGTGAATAATTAAGATTAAATTCTAGGTAGACAAAATATACAGCAAACATAAATTAGTAGAATGATCCTTGTAGAAAAAGAGAAGCTCTCTCCTCCTTTTCCCCAAATACAATCAATAACTTGGGTACTTTCCCATCATTTTTATCTTTCATAGAGCCTATCTGGCATTGCCTCCAAAGGCATAAGTCACTGTAATTTATTTTAGCCTATTGTTAGGATAGATTAAACAGAAAAAAAATACACACCTAGACAAAAAAAACAAGAAAATGTAAAACAAAGAAGTAGGCACACTCTGGTATTGGAGGGTGGCCACCCCACAGCACTGGAACATGCGACCATCACCACATAGTCCAAATAAAATGGAGGAGACCAGCCTCATCCAGAAAGTGTCGGATTCCCTAAACCTATCCCGAGCACATGGGGCAGGTGGTATTAACCCAACTCATCCCACTATTGACACATGTAACCTTGGAGAAACAGAAACAGTCACAGTGTAATAGCACGCAACTTTAAGTTGCGATCAATCATCAGCCATCTTCTTTGCCAGGAAGCTGGGAGGGCTAACCTGATTCTTGCCATGTAGTCAGCGTGAGGAAGAACAAAACACTGGTCTGTCGATCACCCAGTCATTGCAGACTCTTTGCTGCCCTCATTCCCCCCACAATCAATACAAGTTGGAGACGATACTCCAGAGTTGACATCTGGGCCACACCAAAAGCTCTACATAGAGGAAAGCAGGAACATCTTCTGGAAGCACCAATGTGATATCCTTGATGCTTAGAGCAAAGACTGTGATAGTGAGGAGACTTCCCTCGAGATGACCATTTCCTACCATATTGGCCCAGAAAGGGATCCCTCCCATCCATACGGAAAATCAATGATCTTGTAGGAAATCAGAAATAAAAATTGTACGGCATCCCTTCGCACCCATGGTCTGGAGGGTGATCATAACACTGCATCACCATGCAGTATCATAGGCCTCTGGATCGAAGGTCTTGCAGATAGTATTTACCAATCAGAACGAAGCATCCAACATAGGGTAGACCTTTCAGAACCTGCACTGTGCAGAAGATTCGCATATACACACACACACACATATATAGGCAGCCGTGTGCACAAGCAGGAGGCTTCTGTTGTCCAGCTAATCTAACCTTTACTAATTTCTCCATTAACATGTGGACAGAGGTTAGAGAAATTGGGTGAAAACTAGTTGGGACAGAATAATCTCTGCCTGGTTTGCAAAAAGCAAGCACAATAGCCATTTACCAGGAGTCTGGAAAGATACCTTCTGTTGAGATCCTGAAAGATTCTGTCTCATTTTCCTGGAAAACTGGGTTCCTGTAAGAACTTCCCCACCTCTGCATGAGGGGTCTTCCTGTTAACTGAAACACGTATGCCCACCAAGAAGAGTGACTGGTGTGTTTAGAGATATACCAGAATCTAGCCTGGCCCAAGCTTGATGAAATTTGCTAACAATGAAATCATTCATGTGCTGTTTATAACACATGTAGGCATATAGCTTCTGTCTGAGGACTATCTAACACAGCCAACAAAGGAAGCGAATGGCCTAAGAAAAGAGGGCTAGACATTCTAAGAATAGTAGTTAGACCCCGGCAGTTTGCCAGAAAAGAACAACAACAGCCTCATCAACTGACCTAAACTTCTCAAATGGAACAGAGTAACCAATTATTTCTTGAAATGCAGACCACCATGCCCACTCCAACCACCCACCACTGAGGTGGATTCTCAGGAGACAGTGGCTCAGAAAATGATACTTGAATGAGAGAGTTGTCAATACTATAAAGGCAATTGACCACCTCACACCCAAATTCAGGCTGTGCATAGAGAGCACAGGGACAGATAAAGGAAAGAAATGAAGCAGTTCTCAGGCAGTGATGCATAAACCTCATCCATATTTAAGACACCTATCTTCAGCTCATCCATCAAGTCAGCAAGGACCTGACCCCTGGTGTAGCAAGATGCCCGTTTTTCTGATCACTCCACACTTTGACACCACTTTTGTCGCAGTATGCTTTGTGGTACATGATGTACTTCTTTGATGAAGTAGGCTTTGATCTAAGAGTGCTAATTCGGTAGTTTTGTTCTTAAGGAAGAGCTATTTCAACACGTAAGGATAAGAGGAAACACAGGATTTATACCAAAATAAACATATATTTTAAATGAAACACTTAACTATGAAAAACAAACCATTAACACATTTCTATCTTTGTCTCAATGCTAAACTCGACTATTCCTGTTTGCATCTAGGCCTATCGCATGGATGCGATGACAAAAATAAACAAATAGGCTACACGTAAACACACCAATTGCCGATTAGTATTTTTATCGCTACTCTATTTGATTAGCGTTAAACATTAAATTAACGTACGCTCGTCTACAAGCAAATATGACCGAGGTTCACAAACAATGGTTTCTACTCACCTTAAAAATGTGAGACGTACTAAACTTCTACTATCGCAATATGAATATAAATGTTCTTTCTAACTTATATGACAGGAGCTATTAGGGATTGCCGGATGTCGCTGGGGGGCTTATCTCTCACTTTGGCGTGTTGTCTTGACCGATCTTTGAATTTCATCGAGGTGGTACATCGAGAGAGAGAGGCAGCGATGTCTCTTCTTATTGCACACTTGCCTCTGGTCAAATTAAGAAGACGGCGAGAGTTATGGGCCTCTTTGCTCCAAGAGTCCTCTTGGGAATGACCTTGACGCCTCTTGGTGTCTGATTGTTCAATGTAATTAAAGTGCGGGAGCTCATTGGGGCTGGGTTCTTCTCCTCTCACTCTTATGGAGCTTGAGATGTGAGTCACTCGAGTGTGAGCGGGTTTATTTTTCTCCAGTCAGACTTCTTCTCAATCTGTAAAGGATTCTTCAGTATGGCACCGATATCAAGATTGACTGTGGATGTTAATTCGGCCTGGGAAGGGGGGATCGATTTTCACAATCTGATCCTATCGTTTCTCACGGAAATAGTCTTGTATGACTGAAGGATCAGTCTTCACGAACTGAACCTTCTTCTCTCTTATCAAATTTTAATCTTCTTGTCTGGCTGAAGGATCGATCTTCACGAACTGATCCTTCTTCTTCCGTATCGACTTCTAATCTTCTTGTCTGGCTGAAGAATCGATCTTCACGAACTGATCCTTCTACTTTCGCATCGACTTCTAATCTTTTCTCTTTCTTTTCGGGGCTTATTTATAGGCGGATCATCACCCCATCTAAAGGGAGAAGTCACCAGGCCACAGGGAGGGAAACGCGAATGGTGAGAGCAAGAAGTGCAGCGGTTGGCGCTGGGGTGCCCAAGTCGGCTCGCTAATTAGACACTCTCAACCACACTGCTACTTGGCGTGCCTTTTGACTAGCACCGCTTTTTTTTATATATAACCACGGTTTTATGGGTCTCATAGGTAATTGGATCATTAGAGCATCATTTAAGGGCCTTATGTGGTCACCTTAAAATAAATGTTAGCTCCACCTGCCCAAAGCAGCGGGGAGATCAAACAGGGTAGGCAGTTAGGGTTATTCGCCAGCTACCGTTCCACACTTCTCATGGGGGGGGGGGGGCTTTAATGTACCTATACTCCTCCGCGATGCTTAATGTAGCCATCTCTCTACACCTAGAATTGACTCTGTAGTCCACTACCGTTCATATCCCAGCTCGAGAAAGGGCCTTGACAACTATGCTATGATGTGGCAGAAGTAACCAGCACTGAAGTCAACTGACAGTGTAATGTATGCAGAAATATCAGTATAAATCCTCTCCAGGTGAAGTTACACAGCCTGAAAGGAGGTATTTTGAGCAAAGAGAAGAAACGGAGACATGCAGGTGTAAATCATGCATTCTCATTGCCCATCCCATGTTAGTGGTCATAAAACCCTGGGAGTGTGGGCAGAGGGCACCAGCCCAGCATAGTCTCTTGCAAACAAATAGCAACAGGAATGGGAGGAGACAAAATTCTACAGCTCCTCCCAGTTGGCCTGGAGTACATGATGAGTGTATTATGGGTAGGACTCTAGGCAACCTCCACCAATTTTCTCATCACACATTCAACCTTAACTACTCCTTGCTCAGCCAGCTCTTCAGCAATATCCTTGAACTAGGCCACAAGTTCCCTCATATAAAGCACCCCTTTCAAAAAATTCATGGTAGAGTGCACAGACGAGCAATCAAGTGTCAGAAGTGCACATACTATGTCTGCTTTGGCAGAGTAAGCCACATTCACCAGCAAAGTGACGTCGTATTTAGAGTCAAACCTGCTACTGAGGAGTTCCCAGGCACGGCTTCCGAAGGCAACGGTCATGCCTGACGAACCTTGTGGAATTCTTCCACTTTGTTTTCAGTGAGCACGATCGGGACAAGGCGGTGGATGTGGTCTACCTAGACTTTCAGAAAGCCTTTGATAAGGTACCACACCGCCGCCTTCTCCGGAAAGTGCGAGCGCTAGGCATAGACGGAAAGGTAGCCGGCTGGATCGAGAACTGGCTAAGTGGCAGACGGAAACGGGTGGTGGTGAATGGACAGTCTTCTGAGTGGGTGCCCGTTACTAGCGGTGTAGCGGGCCGAAAATAGATCTCTAATCCCAATCGATAATCGATCCAACCCGCTTCCTACACTGTCTGGACGTGAGAAATCGAGGGAGAATAAAACGGATTGTATATACAGTCCCTTTACTTACAAAAAAAATACAATGATAGCTACAGTTTATATTTACAAAAATTTTATATTTTACTAGGGAAGTGTGCACACTTCAAAATGAGGCTAAATTCCCAAATAAAAATAATGATACCAAACGAGAATCTTATAACGGGCGGATACAACAATTTACGTAAATTCTAGACAAAACAAAAAACACAACCACAACCGAACGAAAAGGGGACACACGCTATGTCTTGCTGGAGGTGGGTGGTAGTTGGTTAACTAGAAGGAGGCAGGATTGTCAACGAAGGCAGGTATGGCGGTTCAGGTGGATAGAGACACGAAAGCCCTCCTCTCAGGGCTGGGTGGAGCACTCTTCTACAGAACCCCTCTTGCTTCCAGTCCACACTTCTACTCTCTCTCTTTCCAGAATAACGCTTCGTTAAATTTTCTTAATACAAAGTAATATCTTATTAGAGTGATATCTTAAAATTAGCTATTATCTTTCCAGAATAACGCCTGGAAAGAAAGAAAAACATGGTAATCATTTTATACATGAATTAAACAAAAATAAAACAAACCCATTCCCATTCACACACATTCTTACAGAGGGAGGGAGAGGGTACTGAGAAAAGGGGTGGGAGAATGGCCCTTTTACACACACTCACATTCGCCCCACCACAGCGGGGTGCCTCAAGGTTCTGTCCTGGGACCACTACTATTCATCATCTACGTCAACGACATGGACGGTGACATGGTTGCCAAGATTTCCAAATTTGCCGACGATACCAAGCTTGGTATGAACGTTGAAAAGGATGGAAATACTGCCCGCCTGCAGGAAGATCTTGGGAAGATTGGGGAGTGGTCGGACACGTGGCAAATGCCTTTTAACATGGGGAAATGCAAAGTGATGCATATCGGCCACAGAAACCCCCAATCTCAGTATATCCTTAAGGGCACTGCTATGGAATCCACCGACACTGAGAAGGACTTGGGTGTAACAATCACTAGTGACCTCAAGTTCTCGAAACAGTGCATTGAGGCGGAGAAAAAGGCCCAAAGGATGCTAGGCTATATTAAGCGCCAGTTTGGTTATCGGAACCAGGAGATTGTACTGTGCCTGTACAACTCACTTGTCCGACCGCACCTAGAGTATGCCGTACAATTTTGGAGTCCTTCATTGCGAAAGGACATCGCGAGATTGGAACGCATACAAGCCAGGGCAACCAAGCTGATTCCCTCTATCCGACATAAAAGTTATGAGGATAGACTAAGGGAATTAGATCTGTTCTCGCTGGAAACCCGTAGACTGCGTGGTCAGCTCATCGAAGTTTTCAAAATACTTCGAGGGTTCGACAATGTTGACTACCGGGATATGTTCACACTGAATGAGAACAGAACGCGCAATCACGGCTTCAAACTTGAACTGAAGCGTTACAACCGCAATCTGTGTGGAAATTTTTTCACTTCCAGTGGAAGTTGTCAACAGTGAATCTGTTGACCAGTTCAAGTCAAGACTAGACAAAGTCTTGAAAAGTGGCCGTTTAGAGACGCAAAACAATTGAGCAGCCTTGTGCCCGCTCAATTGCTAGTCCAAAGGTACCCTCTTTGAATGGACCGTAAGGTCTCCTAGGGTACCTTCTTTCCTTGTTGTTACTCCAAAAAGTGGCAGACTTTCAATTCTCTACCTAGAACCCTAATGCTGATGGAGCATGTTTCCTTTGGACATGCTCTCATCAGTAGAGCAAAAATGAGAAATGGTCAAAACAAGCAGCCCCTCATTAAGGGCCCAACTTTAGTGTTTGTAATTGCATTGGGAACCTCAGGGCTGAAGGAGTGGACTTTGGCTTGGAGTTGTATTGCACCAAATTTGTCCACACCCTTGGAAGACCCTAGGGTAGGGGTATCTCTGGGACTATTTCCACCTCAGGAGAGACTTCCAAGTTCCCCCTACCCATCCAATCAGGGACTTTCTAGAGCTATGGCCTATAGTCAAAGTCATTGGGGCAGCCTCCATCAGAGAAAAATGGTGGGGAGGCACAACGCCGGCCCCCAACAAGGTCAAAAGTTTCTAGAATGGCAATGGGCATGGCTCAATGGGCCCCACCAACCCTTGCTCCTCTAAAGGCATTTGCCTTATTGATCCACTCCGGGTGAGAGAGCTCAATCTTGGACTGCCTGCTCATTCTTGACTTGACAGGCCCCTGTGAAAGGAAAAGAAGGGTTCCTGTTGTTGCTGAAGTGGAGATTTCCAAGGATTTCTGCATCACAGAGGTGGCACAGCCTATGGGTGGTCCCCAAAAGGGCAAGCCCCAATGCTGCACAAATATGGTTGGAAGGGAACCTCTCCGCCAGTCAGAGGTGCTGTTATGCTTTTCCTTACTTACCCAAACACCAAGGTTGGGCAAATATTTTACAATAGGGATGCAGTCCGATTTATTTTATAACTACCTAATACACATCTGGAATCTTGTGACCAATTAAAAAGAAAAAGGGGGTTGGTGGGCTAAATCCTACATCCAGCTATACCCAGACTTTTCAGAGGTCCAACCTGGGTGCATTAATGGTTAATGTTCGCACCTGTGCAACAATGCACACATACCAGAAGTTGCCCAGTAGAGTGGTCTCTGCCCAAAGGCAGCATACCTCAACTGAGCAGCCAGAGGAAGAGCAACAAAGTAGATTTCCTTAATAGATCGTACTAATCATCAACAGGATGACAAGATCAAGATCATTTAGTTAGCCTGGCAGACAATAAGGGAGTAGAGCCTGTCTCCCATAAGCAGTACAACCTTAGGCACCCGAGAATGGCTGCAGGAATGTGGTCAACCCATCTTCCCATTAATCAAACTCAAATACCCAAAGTTCTGGTCTCTTGTAATCTGCAGGTATAAAAGTGGTTTTTTTTTATAGAGATTCCAAAGTCTCTGTTCTGATATGGCATGAGGTAGCTGTATCAGCCTGACCAACAACTTCCCACAGAACCATTATGTTCAGGTCAATCAAAGATGAGGGTTCCCCTAATTTGGACTCAGGCTGGGAGAACATGCAGCTCTTCCAGGTACCAAGTGTAACAGGCTACACAGGCTCCCTATCCAAGTGCAGGAATAGACTACTGTGAGATGCACAAATAGAACGAGCATAAAGTGGTGTGAGATTGATGAGGAATGGGTTTCTATTTTGGTACTAGTTGAAAAAGAGTGAGCACTGAGTAGTGAGGGGTAGTGAAAGGATATGTGGGAGGAAAATACACTATTATATCAGAGGAAGTGGAGTAGCAGGGAGAAATGATAAAAGATTACACAGAACCAAGGGTCAAAAGTAAATGCATTAAGGCGTGGAAGGGGGTGGATAGAATTATAAATTAATGTACATGTGTCTGCACTTTGAAAGTTGTTGTGGATGAAATAATTGAAGGAAACATTAATTTAGACAACAAACCTCCACTTTTCTCTTCTTAATTGGGTTATTCGCAAACATCCTTTTGATACTCCCTACTGCAGAGTTGTCTTCTTGAGGCTTTTTGGAATTATTTAATAGCTTTCTATGGTTTCCTTTTTTCTTGTTTGATGTAAATAGTGAGTCATCCTCTTCATCAAATATTTCTCTCCCATCTTCCACATAGCCAGATCCATCTGGAAGTGCATAAATATCCAATACATTTAAGGTTACCATAGCCAAGAATGAAAAAAAGAATTCAACCCCAAATAGCCAGCTACTGAATTACTACATAAATCAACATTATAAACAAGCTAACCAACTGTGGCTTAATTGAGTACATTACAAAAGTAATGTACCTAAAATTTAATGTCAGTAAATGTAAAAAAAAGCTTGGGATTACTTTCAGTTGAACAATTCTTTTTAAAAAGGTTGGTCTATATGGTTTAGCTTTCCATTAAATACAATTATATTACTCTAGACTACATCAGAGAGTTGTATTGCCAAGTGAAAACAAAACAATGGCTAATTAAATTTCTTACCATCATCAACAATCCAATCATTTTCCATACGATCTTGCCTTCTCTTAATATATTCTTTTTCTTCAACTTCCTCATATACCTTATCAACACTTCCAACCTGAAAACATATTTATAAATTAAAAATTAAAAAGGTTTGGAATTGCATAGCTAAATAACAAGAAGTAGGAGGTACTACCAAAGGAAATAAAGTCGAACTTGGAGTGATGTTATCAGTGGAGTACCTCAGATCAGCTCTAGGCACATTATTATTTCTAGTTTATATAAGTGAGGGTAAGTTTAAAATACAGTGGAAATACAGGTAGCAGATGACATTTACCATTCCAAAATGCAGTTATTAAGGTGAGAAAGAATAATACAGAATTTAAGTATGAAATTTTACCTTTTTTTGCCTACTGGATTGTAATCATGGCCTGGCCACACATATAATGTTGTGTGACATCAAAGGAATGTTAGTTACAAATATAAGATTACCATCCTTAAACTATCCAACTCATATGTAATGCCACATTAGAAGTACTGCATACAATCATATTCTCCACATTTTCGACATGACATCAGCCTGCTAAAGTTAGTGCAAAGGAGGGCAAGATGCCTTACCTGAGGCACTTTGAATATGTACATAGAATGAAGTTACTAAATATATTGGCATTTAAAAGGTGTGAAGTGATATGAATGAACTTTAAAATGAATAGATAAAATGAATATTGACAAATTCTTTTAGTAAGATGGTAAAAATATGGCTCGGGGTCACCACTTTAATTTTTTTTTTTAATGTTTTTGATTTAAGAAAAAAATTTCACCAATAGTCATATACTTGTGGAATGAATCTGCAAGGGGTCCAGAGGCAGTTCAAATTTAAATGTTTTCAAATGCAGGCTAGCTGAGTATATGGGAAGCTAAGGGTACAAATTATACATACAAGGGATCTTAAAAGAGGTCAAGGAAAAGAATTAAAACAATAAGTATAATAATTATTTTTTCAACATAAGCTCCAATGAGGTCAAAACCCTTTTGCAAGAGATGATAACATCCATTTAAGCCATTTATATAAAACTGATTAGTGAGAATTAAATCAAGATAAAATAGCTCTTTTAACATCATCAATAGAAGAAATATGACTATCTTTTCATGTTTTATTTAAAAGTTTGGAATCCACAAAAAGTCAGATGACCTAGACCCATTCAATGTTTATTCTTTCCAAACTTTAAAAAATGCATGAAGGGCACTCATTTTTCTTCTGTTGATGATATTCAAAGAGCTTTTAACTTGGTTTAATTGTGTCTTCAGTTTTATAGATGATTAAAAGGGATGGTACCATAACTTGCAAAAGTGTTTTGACCTCAATGAAGCTTATGATAAAAAATAAAATTTATATTTTTTTTTGTTTAATTTTTCTATGAACTTTTTGAAGACCCCTCATATTGTAATATCAATACTCTTATTCATTATTGTAGTTGTAAAATTAAGCTTTAGACAGGACTTGATTGCTGACACCTTTGAGGTAGTTTTCTACAATAATCTTTTTAATGCAAGTGGGAGAGGATGTACTTTTCAAATCTTAAATTGCTAATCAAAATACCTTAATTTGTAGCATAAAAAGATAAAATAAAATTTCAAATATACTACCTGGGCTCATAATTTAAGGTTGACATGCTATACTATTGTAATCATAGAATAATGGTTTTTTTTTCATTTCCTTTACTCTTTCTGAGGTGAGAGAAAGCTTTATTTCTATTTCAATTAATGATAAACAAAATTTATTTTTTATTTCCTCTACTCTTTCTGAGGTGAGAGTGTTATTTCTATTTTAATTAATGATAAACAAAATTTATAAAAACTTGGGTATATTTATACTAGTATCAATCTTTGAAAATGGGATAAATCAGGGCTTTGGGTGCTAAGATGATTACTCACATCATACTTGTGTTTGGCTCCCTTTAGTTCCCGAAGTTTTTCAAAAGCTGCTTTTCTGCCATGCTTATCTTTCAAGGTTCGTTTGGCTCGTGTGGATGACAAACTTGTAGCAGTTTGTGTATCTGAATCAGACATAGCTACAAACTAATGGAATTACTTTAGAGCAAGCTTTGTGAAATAGTTGAGCTTTATCATAAATCTATATTTACAGAAAATATCTGGAATATAAAAAATAAAATATAATGTTGTAGTGGGCCACGAATCTATGCTCTAACCCCAATTGATCCAACCCGCTTCCTACACTAATTCGGACGTGAGAAATCGAGGGAGAAATGAAATGGATTGTATGTACAGTCCTGTATTCACAAATAAATTACAATAATATTTACAAGAGATAATTCAATTTTTATATAAGAATTCAATTAAAAAAATGTGTGCACACAACAAAACAAGGCCAAAATTTCCCAATCAAAGAAACAAGATACAAAAAACCTATGTCGTGCGAAGAGAAAAATTTGTACAATAACACTGATCGGTACTGGGTCAAACGATGTGCATGCAAAAAAAAATGAAAAGAAAAACTGAACGGTACAAGATACTCCAATCAATACTGTATGATGCTTTTAAAACAAAAGGGGGGTACGGGAGTATCACTCGCGAGTTAGGGCAAGGCTAGCCAAGGCTGTATTAGTTATCGGTTCAAGATGAGTGGTGGGGAAACCAGGTACGGTCGTAGTTTCCAATGAGAGGTTGTGTAAACCCTCCTATCAGGGTGGAGGTAGAAGCACTCTTGGCTTCTTTCCAACTTCCGCTAGAAGTTTGTTGTCCCACAGTTGCGTCTCCACTCAATGTTCAAACTCTGTAAATCTTCTGGACAAACAATGCTCAAAATTAAAAAATTGTACATAAATATTAGGCTTTCAACCTATTATTAACTTTAACTCTTTTCTCTGAAAAGAGAAAACAAACATCAATAAAAGATTGAGAAAAATAAAACAAACAAAATTTAAATGCCAGTTATTCACACACACACACTCACACAGTGGGAGGGAGAGGGTATTGGAAAAGGGGTGGGAGAATGGCCCTACAAACACTCTCACATTCACTCCACCACACTGTATCAAACCAATATAAGATCTATACTATGTAAATAAATTTTCATCAATAATGAATGACAATAATATAAACAAATTAGATTTAAAATTCTTGATCATAAATATTTAATTTTAATGTAAATGATTTTAGTATGGTACAATAAATAACTCATTTACAATTAAATATAACAAGGAGTAACAAAGAAAGAAAGTACCCTAGAAGACCTTACGGTCCATTCAAAGAGGGTAACATAACATAACATAATTTCATGGATGACAAAAGCCACAAGGGCCTATCAAAGGTCATCCGCATCTGTCAAATCCCACCCACATAATACATCCATAGGATTTTGTCAGATCATGCATCTACAATATATAATTTAATAATATATAGGAATGTCCAACCATGCATCTACAATATATAATTTAAAGCCTCCATAGGAGTCTGTCAAAAAAAAATCAAAGTCCCCCAAAATATACAATAAAAAGAAACTGCATCCACAGGAATGAGTCAAGAAACATATCCACATACCAAAAAGTAAGAAATTAACCCTCCATCCCCATATAATCATCTAATCTGCGCTTGAAAACATTCAAGTTTGGGCTGTCTACAGTCTCAGGTGGCAAACTATTCCAATAATCCACCACTGTTAGTGAAAAAATATTTTCTAACATCCAGTCTGCACCTCTGTTTTTTAATCTTTATTTGGTGACCTCTAGTTCTATTACTACCTTCTAACTCAAATAACTTGCTGAAATCCAATTTATCCATCCCAGAAAAGATTTTAAAAAGCTCGATCATATCTCCCCTCACACACCTTCTTTCAAATGAAAACATATTTAATACCCTCAGTCTATCTTCATATTCAAGGTGCTTCAGGGATGGTATTATTTTTGTTGCCCTCCTTTGTACTGACTTTAATAAGTTTATATCATGCCTAAAATGTGGTGACCATGCCATTATACAGTACTCTAAATGTGGCCTGACATAAGAGTTATATAGTTTGAGGATGACCTCCTTACTCTTGTAGCTAACATTTCTTTTAATGTAACCTAGCACCCTATTTGCTCTATTTTTTTGCCTCAATACACTGCTTTGAAAATTTCAGTGACCTATCTACAACTACTCCTAAGTCCTTCTCATCTTCAACTGAATTAAGCCAATACCCATCCATCTCATAGCTAAATTCCCTATTATCTCTCCCCATGTTAATAACTTTGCATTTATTAAGGTTAAAAGTCATCTGCCACTTCTGAGCCCAAGCTAACAACTTATTTAAGTCACCCTGCACTTTAAAGCTACCCTCAACCTCTTTGACTACAGCTGCCAATTTAGTGTCATCAGCAAAAATTGACACTTTGCTATTTACACCTTGCCCAAGATCATTTACATAGATTATAAATAATAAAGGGTCTAAAACTGATCCCTGAGGTACGCCACTAATAACATTCCTCCACTCTGACCTCACTCCATTCAGTACAACTCTCTGTTTCCTATTTTTCAGCCATTCAGTTATCCAATTTAAAACGTTCCCACATATCCCATGCAGCTTTAATTTATGAACTAGTCTTCTATGTGGAACCTTATCAAAAGCTTTGCTGAAATCTAAGTAGATCACATCAACTTTCTCACCCCCATCTAATTCTTTAGTTACATAATCCATAAAATCCAGTAAATTAGTTAAACACAATCTACCTTTTCTAAAACCATGCTGAGCATCATTAATTAACCTGCTACTCTCTAGATGATCAGAAATTTCCTTCTTAACCATCTTCTCAAGAATTTTACAGACTATAGAAGTTAAGCTTACCGGTCTAAAGTTATTTGGATCCTCTTTGCTTCCCTTTTTAGAAATTGGCACTACATTTGCCAATTTCCAATCATTTGGTATTTCTCCAGACTCTAGTGATCTAATAAATATCTTCTCAAGAGCTACTGCAATACTTTCTCCACCTTCTTTGAGTATCCTAGAATGAATGTTGTCAGGGCCAGATGCCTTACTAGTATTTAACTGCATTATAAGCCCTTTAATTTCTTCTCTGTCTATATTAATAGAATTTATCACTACTTCCCTTGACCTAGAATTATCATCAATTAATCTAACTGGTTTCTCTTCTGTGAATACTGAAGCAAAATGATCATTAAGGACCTCTACTATTTTCTCATCAGATTCTTTCAAAACCCCTTCATATTTAATAGGCCCTATTTTATCACTGTTAGATTTATTATTGATTCTATAATAGCTAAAGAATTTTTTAGGATCTTTATTATTATTTTTAGCTAAATTAATTTCGGCTGTCCTTTTGGTCTTCTTAATAATCTTATTTAGTTCATTTCTGGTTGACCTATAATAGTTTAAATTATCTAAACTACTCTCACTTTGTAATCTCTGGTATGCCCTTTTTTTCTCTGAAACTTTATTAGCTATTTCTTGATTCCACCATAATGGTTTCCTACATTTCTTCCTAATAGACTTCATCGGGATACACTGTTCCTGAACCATGTTTAATATAGTCTTAAAAATATCCCACATCTCATAAGTATTCTTTCCATGGAATTCTATATCCCACCTAATCTGATTTAGCATGCCGCGTAATTTATCGTAATCTCCCCTATAAAAATTTGGAATTTTTGTGGAGTTTGTCGTTGTTCTACCCTTAACTATTTGCAAATTAAACCGAACCATCTGATGATCACTGTTTCCCAATGATTCCCCGACACTCAATCCTTGAACTAAGTGATCATCATTTGAAAGAATTAGATCTAATATATTGGCCCCCCTTGTTGGCTTATTAACAAATTGGGTCAAGAAGTTATCCTCAAAACACTCCATAAACTTACAACTTGCTCTATCTCTTCCTATCATATTTTCCCAGTCTACAGAAGTTAAATTAAAGTCACCAAGAATAACTGTATCTTCTTTGCATCCTTTACTTATTTCCCTAATCATTAACTCATTGATGCAATCAGTCTGTCCCGGTGGTCTATAAAAAGCTCCCAGGTGTATTTTCCTATTTTTACCAACCTTAATATCTATCCATAATGATTCGCCTTCTCCTTGCTTTATAGAGTTATTTAGATTTGAAGAAATGCTATTTCTAATATAAATAATCAACCCACCACCATCTGATGATCACTGTTTCCCAATGATTCCCCGACACTCAATCCTTGAACTAAGTGATCATCATTTGAAAGAATTAGATCTAATATATTGAATGATATAACCTTCTAGTTCAAATTCACTGATATTATCATTAAATATATTTTCATTAACTCATGATTCAACTATACATATTATATCTATATCTTCGTGAATGATATAACTAAATAATTCATCCCTCTTATTTCTAAGACTACGAGCATTTGTGTAAAGACAACTCAGCCCACCTATCCCTGAAGCACCTGAGGGCCTATCTCCTCTTCTGCAATTTCCTTTCTCTCCTTCCCCGACCCTGTACTCTTGTATTTCCCTGACCACTATCACTACTCAAGTAATTTAACCCTAAAGCACTTCCATTAGCCTGCCTACCTTCTACAAATCTCTGTTTGCTTCCTATCCCTGCCTCACTTTGAGCCATAAAATTTCCCTGACCACTATCAAAACCTAGTTTCCCGCCTCTAAAGACCTAATAACACTATCTAATTCCCGCCACAAAACCTTTGGACTAGCAGTTGAGCAGGCATATCTCTGCTCAAATGCTTTACGTCCTTAAACGGCACTTTTCAAGACCCTGTCTAGTCTTGACTTGAACTGGTCAACAGATTCACTGTTGACAACTTCCACTGGAAGTGCGTTCCAACTACCGCAGATACTGTATGTGAAAAATTTTCCACACAGATCGCAGTTGTAACGCTTCATTTCAAGTTTAAAGCCATGATTTCTTGTTCTGCTCTCAACAAGTGTGAAAATATCCCTGTAGTCAACATTGCTGAACCCTCAAAGTATTTTGAAATCAAAATTGACATTATTTAGATAAAGGGTAATCAAAAATCACATAACACTGATATATAATAGATGTATTCTTAAGGCCCAAGGAAATAAAAACTAGTAACACAACCCGGAAAAATGCTAAGGAAATGATTATGTGTACCTTTGAAGCTTAAGAAAAAAAAAATGGAAGATATGGAAACAGACTTATAGGGTAAACTACTTTTTAACCATTATATGAAAATGAATAATGGGGTTGGATTTGCACCCGTGTCATACAGCATTCTTTGTTAAAATGATCACAACATTCATCACCAGAGCTACCATCCTCAACCCCAAAAAGGTTGATTAAAGAAGCCTTTTGGATAATGAAGTGTAGGTTTTTATCCAGTCAGAGGCAAGACAAGTGTTTTTCTAGTAGGAGGGGGCACAGGCTTTTTATTTATAATAATTGAAAATCACATGACACCATGATATATAATAGATGTATTTTTAAGGGTCATTTTCTTTCTTAAGCTTCAAAGGTACACGTAATCATTTCCTTAGCGTTTTCCCGGGTTGTGTTACCAGGTTTCATTTCCTTGGGCCTTAAAAATACATCTTAGATAAAAGATATAAATTGCCTAAGTAGCCAAGAGACAACTCTGTAAACCCATAATGCCAAATTCCATGCTATTAATAGTTTTTATAAGCTATGATGCAGTTTTAATATGCGAAAAATTATAAAAATTCATATTAATGAGTCAAAACCTACCTCCATCAGAAATGAAGGAGGCTAATGCTCATAAATGGGAAGCTTCATGGCTAGAAAGTATAATTTCCATAGAAAACTATTCTTTGCAGTAAGTAGGTAATGTCTAATAATTTATTTTGATTATTCTTGTAAATCTTACACAATCTAAGATCCAATCAGTTGGCTGCTGCCACCAAAGGCAGCAGCCAAAATTTCCAAAGTTAACCTAATCTTAGGCAGTATTCCAAATAAGAGGGGATGGGGGGAATAATAAATATCAAACACAACAAATGAAAATCATGCTCTGGAGTGAGAGGGAGGATCAACTCCCCATCACTCCCAAGAATGTCAAATAAAAAGGAGGCAAGTCTCCGCGAAGAAGACATACAGTCTGAAATTTGAGTATAAAACCAGTGACATCACTTGTCTCGGCACCAGGAAGGTAACATGCTCGAAGATCCCCCAGACTGAGACATTCAACAAATGTGCTTAACAGTCTGGACAACACAGTCATTACAATAAGGTGTAAGGAACACTATCAAATGGCAGTGCATCCTGCAGGTGTGCCCAGGGTTGGCAAATAAAAAAAAATAGCCCTAAAAAACCTGTGTTTTTTTTTTAATTACTCTTTTTTTTCAAGGAATGAATGCTACTTATTATTTTATTCAAAATTCATAATTATGTTTCTATTTTCAACAAATATATATATCAAATTAAGATTATTTCTCTGATACTGACTAATAATTAATCTCTCCTACTACAGGTTATGCTATCATGGGCACCCACAATTTTCGATCAGTGATCTGTTCCTACTATAATATAATTATTAAATTAAGTAATTATTAATAATATATAAAAATACAGATAGCTATTCTTTTTCTGGGTTATTCTAATGCTTGTAGAATTTGTTTTTTGAAAAAACCCAGAATAAAACCTGGGTTTTGGGGAGTTTTTTTCAAAATTACTTTATTTTTTCAAGAAATGTTACTTATCATTATTTTATTCAAAATTCATATTTATGTTTATAATTTCAACAAATATGTATCAAATTAAGATTATTTCTCTGATACTGACTCATAACTCATCTCTCCTTCTACAGGTTATGGCTATCATCATGGGTACCCACAATTCTCGATCAGTGATCTGTTACTGTGATATTATGGAGGGGGGGGCATATCATTATTATAATTTTTATTTTTTATACTCATTCATCTTGCTTTTCACTTGGTTTCCTCGGTGCAGGTTGTCTTCCTTGAATCCATTTTCTTCTTCTTGACTTCCGTATTCTTCTTGTCTGGGTTGGTCCTTAATCTTGGTTTTCTTTCTTGATGTATCTTCATTTTCTTCCATTTATCTTGAGTTGTTGATTTCTTTGTGCTTCTTGTTGAGTTAGTCCTTCAAGCATTTTCTTCCGTTTTCTTTCTTGAGTGGTGTTCATAAAAGTCTTTTGACTATTGAGTTTCAAACGCGGTACCTCTTGATTTAAATGCCAATATTCTAGCCACACGACTGGCCTTAGTCCATTTTTTGTTGGTAAGTTTATCGGCCATTTCTCTCATACATTTTCACACCCCTACACAGGTCCCTTTCTAGAAAGCGGAGCGAATTTGAGGATTGGGGAGAGACTAGTCTTGGATTTCTTAATCGAGAAGTAGTAGCTCTCCCTCCGAGTCTGCGGGATGAGTGGAGCTAATTTAGAGGGATTGAGGAGAGCGAACAAAGTCTTGTCTCTAATTAATGAGTAATGGCTTCTCCTTTCCCGGGTCTCCGAAGTTCGGCCATTGAGGGTCACCGGTTAATGGGGGGGGGCTTCTTCTATTATTATTTTATTTATTCTTGTTCATCTTGATTTTTCCGTATTCCTTCTTAAGTTGGTCCTTAATCTTCATTTTCTTCCATTTATCTTGGGGGCTGATTTCTTTATTGCTTCTTGATTCTTGTCGAGTTAGTCCTTCAAGCGTTTTCTTCTGTTTTCTTTCTTGAGAGATCTTCCTAAAAGTTTTTGGACTGTTGAGTTTCGAATGCGGTACCTCTTGAATTAAATACCAATACTCTAGCCACACGACTGGCCTTAGTCCGTCTTTGTTGGTAAGTTTTTATTATCGAGTTGGAAGGAATTTCTCTCATACATTTTCGCACCCCTACAATCTTTTCTTATTAAAATATAATTATTAAACTAAGTAATTATTAATATTATATAAAAATAAGAATAGCTATTCTTTTTCTGTTATTCTAATGCTTGTAGCATTTGGTTTTTTGAAAAAACCCAGAATAAAACCGGGGTTTTATTGTGCCTTTTCAAAAATTTGGGGGGGTTTTGCCAACCCTGAGTGTGCCCAATACAAAGATGACAGAAAGCAACCAGAAGCTGCTGAGGAATTAGGAGCTGTGTCCATGGAAGCAAACATGGCATGCAACTTTAAGGTTCCTGTCAGCCATCTCCCATCTTCTTTGCCAAACAGCCAGGAGGGGTGACCTATTCCTACCAAGTAGTCATAGTGAGAAAGAATAAAACACACGTCTTGTCACCTAGTCCTAACAGACTCTTTGGTACCCTGATCAGTGGGCATATTCCCTGCAATTCCTACATGTCCAGGAACCCAGCACAAGTTAATCGTGACATCTGCACAGCTCCAGCAACCATGGTATCACAGATACCTCAAACCAAGAAGGGGAGAGATTCCAATGCCCTAAGAGCACTAGGGTGCTTTGCGAATTAATATAGATCATAATTCTATCATCAAACTGTGCATACAGCAAGTGGCATCTCTCCAGCATCGACAAGCAAGCTCTTAATGGGGGATGTATGGAAGGAACAAGTGCCACATGGAGATTGGTGTGCTATATCAAGTCCACCTTCCACAATTCATGCTCTGCTGTGAATGCGTGAAACTTGCATCCATACAAGCTTTGATTGAACAAAGGCTAAATAGAATGAAAAATGTCCATCCATGGTGTAAGTAAGAGAGAACCTAAGGCTGCAAATATGGGCCTCACAGGTAAGGCGTACTACATTAGTCTTGGCCAAGGAAAACAGAAAGCTGGGCAATTCAGCATAGCAAGTGAAGCAGTTCAATGCCTGTTGGAGTCGACACTCAATAGTTGGCATGTAGGCCACACCAAAAGAGATTGTAAGGTCATCTACAAAGTGTGTAGCAAGAATATCTTCAGCAGCACTAAAGAGATACCATTGATGGACATGGCAGAGTGTATCAATGAGAAGATATCCCTGTGGGACACCCTCTTCCTGCCTTATTGAGCCAGAGAAGGCTGGCCCCACCTATACTCAGAATCAACGATCTTGTGGAATTCAGATATGACAATTGGGAGGTGCCGCCTCACATACATACTATAATAATAGTTTTGAAAATAAATACTGCAAAGCCCAAACAGAATAGCCCACAGCCAAATTCAAGGACGGGTAATTTGCATGAGTGTTCTCAATAAAAATATAGACATCTGGAAAGTATATAAAAATATAGCTATGAAATTAAGATCAATAGAATTGAAGTACACGAATTTAAAACCAACAAGGGGTGTAAAAGGATATAAAAAATAAACTATTGAGAACTTGACAAAGGATAAAAACATAGACTATAGATGGATCAACAATGAATACAAGAACAGGGAATATAAAATCATGAAACAATATATTAAATTTTGGCTAAAAGATTAGATTCTTCTGAAAATTTAAAAATTCTATTCACACTAAAAGAGACACGAGTCTCAGACAAGATGCCTCGCAGAAGCTGTTGGGGGCCATCTCCCAATATTTCTCAAAATGGGACACTTGGCAAAGATTTGGAGGATGGATAGCTGCACCCCGCACAGGATGCACAAAGGTGGGGGCTGCCCATTCATCAAGTGCCCATGAGCGAGGGAGCAATGGCCTATCCTAGGTCGGCACAAAATAACCTCCAGTCTATGTGGTCTCATGGTATGTGGCCATGGGAGGACTGAAGGTTTTATGGAATGGAGCTTGATGGGAGGAAGCTCATCCCACATCTTCTGCCATAAGCCGACTACATATTCGGTGATGAGGGGATAGACATCACAAAGTGGGACTGGGGCTGACGGGGGTGTCCCCAATGATGCCGCCTCTTTGGCCACAGCATCCGCTCTTTCATTACCTGGAATGCCCACATGACTGGGCACCCAGCAAAAAGAAATCTTATGAATAAGAGAAAGATAAAAAAGCCACCGCTGGATCTTGGAAACCAGCGGATGGCTAGAACCAAAAGCACTCAGTGCCTCCAGAGAACTGCATAGGAGCAATAACAAAGAGTGCAACAAGAATGGCAACAAGTTCTGCTGTGAAAACAGAAGATGCACTTGGTAGGCGAACCAATGCTGTCTGAGATGGGAAGACAGCAGCAGCTCCAACTCTGTCCAATGACTTGGACCCATTGGTGAACACAAAGGTACTAGGCCGATGGTGGGAGGAGTGTTGATCATACATGGTTCTCAAGGCTACAGGCAAGAACTGATCCTTGGCCTACCACTAAGCCCCTTGCATACCATTACAGGTGGCAAGAGCCATGGGGGCAACTTTGGCATCAAAAACGGAATAACAGAAAACTCCCTTAGACATCTTGTGTGCTCGGCTATGCACAGAGCAAAGGGGCGAGCCAGGGATGGAAATCTATCATATGAGGCCACTGTTCGTAAATTGAACGTGCACTCATATACTGGTGACCATGGTAATTGCTCGTCTAAAAAGATATTTGAGGTTAGACTTGAGCCTGTGAAAAGGAAGAGCCCCGTTCTCTGCATAGAGACTCCACACAGGGAAGGACTTGAAGGCTCCAGAAGCCAGGTGCACATCATGGTTACACATAGTATTTAATTTTTCAAGGATGGACAGCGAGGCAGAGGAGTACACCTGTGACCCATAGTCCAGCTTTGACTGGACCAATGCTGAATACAGCCATAGGATATGTCAATCACTTCCCCAAGAAGTGTGTGACAGTAAGTTCATTATGTCCATTCTCTTCAAACAAGACCTTTTCAAAGCGTCCAAATGAGGCCTCCAAGAAAACCTTGAATCAAAGATCATCCCTAGAAATCTGAAATGGAGCTCAAAGGTGACAGGGACACCATAGAATGACAATGGGGAGGGTCCCATGTCATCGATCTATGATTGTAAAAGTGGACAGCCTTGGTCTTTACTGCAGAAAAGTGGAAGCCCTTGGAAGAAGCATTATCAGCTACGGTATTTATAACCCACTGTAGCTTACAGATGACAAATAGAAGTCTAGGCGATGAACAGATAAGCGCTAAGTCATCCACATATAGAGTTGAGGAAATCTCAGCTGGGAGATTTGTGATAATGCTATTGATAGCCACAGAGAAGCAGGTGACACTGAGGACACTTCCCTGTGGCACACCCTCAACTTGCTCTATGGGCTCTGATAGGGCATTTCCAACTTTTACACGTAGTGTGCGTCACATGAGGAGTTGCTCGACAAACCTAGGGAGAAAGCCTTGCAGGCCCCAATCATAGAATTGCTTAAGGATACCATGCCTCCAAGTAGTATCATATGCTTTCTCAATATCGAAGAAAACAGCAACAGAATGCTGCCTCTTTGAAAAAGCATCTCTTATATAAGACTCCATTCTAACAAGCAGGTTGATGATATTGTGTTTTTTTTCTGAACCCTGATTGAGAGGGAGATATAAGATAGTTTGTCTCCAAAAACCAGATGAGTCTTGTATTTATCATCCTCTCAAACAGTTTATATGGACAACTAGTAAGGGCAATGGAGCAGTAATGGGTGGGTTCTGTCCCATCCTTTCCTGGTTTTCAGAAAGGTAAAACCACAGCCTCCCTCCACATAGAAGGGAAGCAGCCCCTAATCCAGATGAAGTTATAGATGTGCAGCAAATGTGAGAGGAGGGATGGATGCATATTCCTAATCATATCATAGGAAATGCCATCCGATCCGAGTGTAGTGGATCCAGTGCTTTAGTGCATTATGGAGAGTTATAAGGCTCATTATCCATGTTAGGCTCCATAAAGTTGATAGGATGCTGCTCCTGTTCGAGCCTAAAGCGCTGGAATTGGATGGAATAATTGTCTGGGCTTGAAATATTAGCAAATGATCAGGCCAAAACATCGGAAATATCGGACAAGTCTCCCAACAGTTCTCCCGCCTGAACAATGTGGGAGCTGTAAAGCCATTGGATTTCCCCAATAGCTTTTTGACCCTCTTCTATATTTTGTTTACAGGGGTCTGCCAACATGTTGATGCCTTGTAACCATCCAACAAAGTCTTTCAAGCTCATCAAAAGGTGCATCGCCATGCTGCCCTTGCTCGGTTATGAGCAAGTTTTTTTACCATTGTGGGGCACTGATGGTAATGTCGGCAAGTCTGTTTACATTCAGTGACAACTCTCAAGCATTCAGCAGACCACCAGGGCAATTGTGGTCCACGAGCAGGATGGAGGAATTAGCTGCATGAACTTAGGTCAGTTTGCTATTTTGTATTCCATCTTTTGCTAGGTGGTCGAGGAGGACTACCTGTACATGGTGTTATTTTAATGGGGAAGTGATCACTGCCTCATAAGTCAGGATCCACTGCCCAGTTAAAATCAGCTCTACAGCTTCGTGAACAGGGAGATAAATCCACACATGTAAAGCTGTTCATCAGGATGTGAAATGATGTGTGGCTGCCATAATTAAGAAAGCAGACATCATTAGTGCCAAGAAATCTCTCAATCATATTTCCTCTAGGGTTGTTATCATGGTCCCCCAAAGGGGGTATCAAGGATTAAAGTCACCAATCAATAAAAAGGAAGTTGAGAAATTAAATTAGCTAACTTTGTAGCTAAAACATCTGTATCTCTTTCCTCACCAGGAGGAAGATACAGCGAATAGACCGAATAATGGCGACTGGAAAACAGGCAGACATCAACCGCCTGCACATCTATGTTAAGAGAGAGCTGGTTGTGGGGAACCCTGTTGTTAACAAAAACAGCAGAACTATGAATTGGTTCTCCAGGGTTCTTATAATTTCCCACAAAACCCAAAATGTTGGGTACTCACAGAGTACCCAAGCAAGTCTCCTGTAAAGCAATACAATCGGATTGTAATCCTTAAGCAGGAGCTTGAAGTCTTCCCATTTAGGAAAGAGACCTTGGAGGTTCCAATGAATAATTAGAAACATTGTTACTGTTTAAGCATAACGGTAGATTTCTTCCTACCCTTAGGCTTGGAGTATGACAAAGGAGGCATCGGAAGCTTGAGTTTTGCCTTTGGTTTTTCTTTAAGAGGTGGCGCATCAGATTTTGACAAGTGGCTGTAAGAGAGAACTATCTTCACTGGAGAAGCAGAGATGGAAGCAACTCTAGGTGTCGATGGAGACAATGTTGACACAGCTGGTGGTATTGGTTGGGATGGTAGAGGCGATGGTGGTGGCGAGGACATCAGCAAAAGTTGTGAATTTGATGCTGATAGAGAAGGATGTGGAGTCCATTTTTGAAAATCCTCCTCAGATGAGGGAGTAACCTCCACAACAGCTGGCTCCTGGGAAGGAGCAAAGGTTGGTTCCTTCTCATTCAGGGATCGAAGGAATTCCAAAGCAGTATCAACCAGGGAGGATGGGGGAAGTGATAACTGGCTTTGGAGCTGAAGAAGAGCTTGGTCCTTTGGGGGCAGGGTGAATGTCCAGAGGTGGAATGGATACCACCTGAGGACCAACATGATCAACATCCACATGTTCTGGAGCGGTAGCAAGGTGCTTAACCACCCTTGGGGAACCACGAGAGGATGGAAGG
Source organism: Ceratothoa steindachneri (assembly GCA_963969495.1). Lineage (NCBI taxonomy): Eukaryota > Metazoa > Arthropoda > Malacostraca > Isopoda > Cymothoidae > Ceratothoa > Ceratothoa steindachneri. The sequence goes on along the minus strand of OZ018329.1, from coordinate 73,712,228 downwards.
TTCCTCTTCTTGTTGGTAACCTCAAAGCACTGTTAGGTGCTGACCAAGTGTGTTCATCACGAGGAGATCTACGTTTAGGACAGGGAGGACTTTTTACCTGGTCAGGCATAGGAGAACCAGTAGGAAGTCTCTGGCTTCTCCCTTTCTTTGGCCCGGTAGAACGCAGAGCATCAGAAAAGCTCACACCAGGTTGGACATACATCTCCTTTACTCTTCTTCTGGCTTCTTTAAAACTGACCCTGTTCTTGTTTCTAATGGCAATGACTTCTCTCTCATAGAGAAAGAAAGTGCATTGCTGTGATGTTGCAGGGTGTTCACCACAGTTTGGGCACAGTTGTTGAGAACAGGGGATCCTGTGATAATCTGATCCACAATTCACACAGAACCTTGCCTGTTTACAAAACTTGCTTACATGGCCAAAGCGTTGGCAATGGAAGCATCGTCATGGATTTTCAACGTAAGGCTTGACTGGGATGTTAAGATAGCCAGCCTTAACATACTTGGGCGGTTCCAATCTGTTGAAGGTCAGGATTATGATGGCGGTAGGTAGCCTAGCGCCATTCACAAACCTGAAAATGCGGTGGGCACTTACAATCTTCTGATTGGTAAGTTTTGATACCAGCCTGTCAACATCGTAATCTATTAACTCTCCCAATCAGATAACACCTTTACTGGTGTAGAGTGATCTCTCGCATTTGTGAAAAGTGAACACAATAACCATTCACCAGCAGTCTGGGAGGATACCATGGGCCAGATCGTGTTAAACAAATCTAACAAAAATGGCATGCCTCACTCATCTAGGTGTTGAAGCATCATCTATGCATGAAGCAATAGAAGAATGCAACTCACCCAATGTAAATGTGGGATTGAAGGGCTCTCCACCTCTTGAAGTAAGTCCAGTTGGCAGCCTTCAGCATCATCACAACATGCATTGAATGCTGGCAGAGCAGCATCCCAGCAAGAGAATGTGAGGAAAGCAGCCATACGATTGCAGTCCCATTCTCTTGAATAACAGAAAGGTCCTACCAGAACTTTCCTCAAATGGTTAGGACACTCTTCCATATCTCGGCAAGAGGGATTTCCCACTAAGTGAAGATACTTATTCCTGACAAGAGCCGTAGCCCTAGCTATGGCTCTTGTCAGGAGCCAGAAGGCAGCATGTTTGCCCTTAGCCAACATGCTGCCATCAGTGGAGCGAATAACTAAATAGCGTTTGAAGCCAGTGAGCTAAAAAATGCCAGGCAATCTCTGAATGAGGGGCCCCGACATAATTGAGGCTTCGCTCTGCGCACTTTTGGTCTTGGGGGGGGAATTCCCTACCCAGGTAAGCACTGGGACTGGACATGCAAATCTTGGCTTGGTTGTGTTCAAGGATGTTAGTGGCCTCGTCCATCCCTGCAGCCCCCGTGGAGGGAGAAGAGCCCCAAGTTTTTTTATTTGCCCTTTTCTTTTTAGGAGAGGAGGGCGGGGAATGAACCTGCTTCTCCCCTCCGCTGGCAGGAGCGCCCCCCAAGCCAAATGGACCGGCCTCAGCAAGGTCCTGGCAGGCACAGAGCAACCAGTCGAAGGAGATCCCTCCCCTCCTTCTACTGCCCTCGAAACCCTAACCATTTGAGGAGGACCTTGCATAGGGGCGGACTCGAGTTCGGTGCTTGGCACTGAGCCCGGATTCGCTCTCATGGAAGGCCCTACCATCTGAGGCTGGGGGGGCCTCCAGTTGGCCATCCCCCACCCCAAACATAACAGGTCCCATTGGCAGCGCTGTCACAAGTCAAGTCTGGGGAGGCACAGGCAGGTAAAAACAAGCTTAGGAAGGTAAAAACAAGCTTTAGGAAGGTAAAAACAAGCTAAGGAAGGTAAAAACAAGCTTTAGGAAGGTAAAAACAAGCTTGTCATAGGATTATTATACAGACCACCAAATCTTAGTAAGGAAGCTTCAAATCTTCTGTGGCAGGAGATTGAACGGGCATGTAGAAGTAAGCATGTGTGTATAATGGGCGATTTTAATTACAGAAATATAGACTGGGAAGCTCTTGTGGGTGATCAGGAGGCTGAGGAATTTTTGAATGTTGTCCAAGATAATTTTCTGAGGCAGATTATTAACGAACCCACTAGAGGTAATAATATACTGGATTTAGTTCTGACAAATAGGGAAGAAGTTATTAAGGATACTGAGATTGGAGGAAATTTGGGTAATAGTGACCATTGTGAAATTAGATTCAAGATGAAATGGAATGGTATTGATAGTAGCATGAACAATGTTAAAATTCCTGACTTTAGAAGAGCAAATTATAATGGGCTAAGGACTTACCTGGAGGCAGTTGTACAGAAACCAGGCAATGAAATCAATTCAGGAATAGATTCAATGATATCAGTTAGTGGAGACAATAATCACCAGGAGGAAGAGATTACAATTGAAGAGGAGTATGAAAGAATAATTGAGCAATTAATTACAGGTCAGATGATTAACATTCCTTATAAGGAGATTAGGACTAAAAATAATGACCCAAAATGGATGACAGATAAAATTAAGCATTATATTGGCATTAAAAAGGGCATTTATAGGAAAATAAAAAATGGAGAGGATCACTTAAGGCAGAGATATAATGAACTAGCAAGAGATGTTAAAAAGTTAGTTAGAGTAGCAAGGAGAAATTATGAAATTAAAGTGGCAAATAGGGCAAAGGAAGATCCTAAAAGTTTTTATCAATTATACAAAACTAAGGTTAGAGATAAAATAGGCCCACTTATAGATTCCAATGGAGAATTAGTGAGTGATAGGGACTCAATGGCTGGAATGCTAAATGACTTTTTTCTCTCAGTATTTACACAGGAGGATACTCTAAATATACCCGAGGTGTCAATGATATTTCGGGGTAATGATGAGGAGAAATTAAAGGATATCTTGATCACAAAGGAGATAGTGACAAAGGAAATTGATAAAATCAAAAGTAGTAAAGCACCCGGTCCTGATGAGGTCTTTCCTAGAATTTTGAAAGAATGTAAGGATGTGTTAAGTGAGCCCCTAGCATGCATCTTTAGAAAATCATTGGAGAGTGGCATTGTGCCAGTGGCATGGAAGAAAGCCAATGTGATACCTATATTTAAGAAAGGGGATAAAACAAATATGTCTAATTACAGACCAGTAAGTTTGACATCAGTGGTAGGGAAAATGATGGAATCTATTATAGCAAGGAATATTAGGGATCACTTGGATAAGCATAAGTTGATAAAAGAATCACAGCATGGCTTTAGTAAGGGTAAATCCTGCCTGACTAATTTGCTGTCTTTTTATAGTAAGGTGTATGAAGCAGCAGATAATGATGAAAACTATGATATTTTATACTTGGACTTTAGTAAGGCTTTTGATCGAGTGCCACACTTACGGCTTCTGAGCAAAGTTAAAGCACACAGGATCGATGGCAGTATATTTAGGTGGATTCAGTCATGGCTTGGTGACAGACAGCAAAGAGTTAGTATAGATGGAGTTAAATCTGAGTGGGGGTGTGTTAGCAGTGGAGTTCCACAAGGATCTGTTTTGGGTCCCTTGCTATTCTTAATTTATATTAATGATCTTGACATAGGTATAAGTAGTGACCTGAGTAAATTTGCTGATGATACTAAACTAGGTAGGGCCATTAGGGCTGATTCTGATGCTGTTGTAATGCAGGAGGAATTGACCATTCTGTCCAATTGGGCTGAGAAATGGCAAATGAAGTTTAACATAGACAAATGTAGTGTACTTAGTATAGGTAGAAATAATCCACTGAATAGTTATAAATTAAATGGGAGAAATTTAGGGAGGACCGATTGTGAGAGGGACTTGGGTATTTTGGTAAGTTCAGACCTTCGTCCTAGAAAGCAATGCCTAAATGCTAAGAATAAAGCTAATAGGATATTGGGATTCATTAGGAGTGTAAGCAATAAGAGTGCTGAAGTCATTCTAAAACTGTATCTGGCGCTAGTTAGGCCTCATCTAGACTATGCAGTACAATTTTGGTCACCATATTATAGGAAGGATATTGATTTGCTTGAGTCTGTGCAGAGAAGGATGGTGAAAGGCTCAGAAAACTAAATCTACATACATTGGAAAGGAGAAGAGTCAGAGGGGAATTGATTGAGGTCTTCAAATGGGTAAAAGGATATAATAAAGGGGATCTGGGTAAGGTTCTTATACTTAGTGAACATGACAGGACACGTAGCAATGGGTTTAAGCTTGATAAGTATAGGTTTAGGAAGGAGATTGGAAGGAATTGGTTTACAAATCGTGTGGTAGATGAATGGAATAGGCTCACTAGACATGTGATAGAAGCCTCCTCTCTGGGTAGTTTTAAGAATAGATTAGATAAATATATGAATGAAGCTGCTAGATGGGACTGACTTTTTTATGTACATATGTATATATTTTTCTAAGGAGTGGGGAGATTATTTTGCGGTTGCATGAATGGACATAATCCTCTGGATGCATTTTATGTATATTGTAGATTAGATCTGACGAACTCCTGTAAAGGGTGACAATGTTGATGACTTTTCTCTGGTAAGAAATCTTTTGTGTGTTGACTGGAACAGGAGCTGCCAAGTGTAGGCCATGAATGGTCTTTTGCAGTCTCCTTCTTTTCTTATGTTCTTATGACCCCGGCAAGGTTCAATATTCTTGCCAGCAGGTTTTTTGAGGGAAGCGACTGAAGGGGGCCTGGTTTTCCTCTCCCCCTAAGGGGGTTTGCCCTACTGAGCCACTTCAATGGGGAGCAGTCAGCTATGGGCTGCCTGCTGGCTTTCTTGGCAGTCAACAAAGGAAGAGTCCCCTACACCTGTAAGCCAAGGAGAGGAGTAAGCCTTCTCTACAGTTAGAGAAATTTGGAGGGTCCCCTGCGCAAGCACAGGGGGAGGGGGAACCTACATTGGTAACACTTCAGTTTTGGGGCGCATGGTAGGTAGCTCTGTTTATAGGCTACAACTTTGAGCTACAATATATGTCTTATGATGTCAGACAGTAGTGTCAGATGTGAACAATTACAGCTTTATATTTTGGGGGTATATGAGTATATACTGGGGGCTGCGCCCTCCCCCCAATTGATTGAAACTCAGGATCATCGTATGGTTGTCCCTCTGCAGTGATATCTCCCCCACGAGCAGTCCCTTTGAATTTACTGTTCCCCTTCCCCTCCAACAGCTTTTTACTAGCAGAAAAACCTAACCTAATGACAAACAATACTTACTTTTATAGGTTTCTTGATTAGTTTATGCGCCTCTAAATAATCAAAGTTTTTCGCAGTCATGCAAAATAAACCCCAATTTGAATAATGAAGAAGCACAACTAGAGCATGAAAAAGCCATAACGAAACAGAAAAAAAAGCTAAGCGGGTTCTATTTATAGCTAGGACATTGCCAGTAAGAAGCTATTATCGTTCACTGAGAAACAAAAAAATATGAAAACAAAAAAAAAATAAAAGACCAAGAAACCTTACCTAACTTAGAAAAAAACTATACACTAGCAGAGGCACAGATATTTAGCAAATAATACAGACTAAAAGTTACAAATCCCCAAAACAACAAAATATAACGCCGTGATTGGTCACATCTGACGTCATAAGATATATTGTAGCCCAAAATTGTAGCCTACTAACAGCGCCACCTACCGTGCACCCCAAATCTGAAGTATTACCCCTACATTTTTTCTGTGAGGCTGCCAAATGGCGGCTCCTTTGATTGTGAGAGGAAGGGAAAGGGGTTTTTTTTAAAATTTCCATCATTGGGCATGGTGACGCTAAATTTTTCATGGTATGCACATGCTCATCACCCCTCGCAGTAGCCCACCCTGCAAGGGGTGCGTACAGGGCTGGCAGAGCCAGGTGCCACCATTCAAGACCACCCCTCCCACCCAGCGGACTGGCAGTCCATCAGCATGGCGGCTCCACCTTGGACACAGCGTAAAATTGATGAGTGTGAAGAGAAAAGGAAAAGGGATGTGAGGAAGGTATGGGTGGGTTTGAAGCCGGTTGTTAAAAACCCACCATCCCAAACCAGAGCTCAAGGATTAGGGAACATTATCCTCCTTCCCCCCTTCAGCCCCGATCCGGGATAGTTGGCTGTGAAGAAGGTCAGCATCTACCCTGTGAAATTAGAGGCTGACCAGAGAAAGTTGTGGGAGGTTGTATGAAAAGCGATGAAGTAGGGGAGAAATACAGGCTGTCTGAAAGAAGAAGCTAAGCTGGAGTCGGATGGGGTGGTGAGTCCTGTCAACACAGCGGCCAGGATGGCAAATTACCACACCCCTTACGGGTTAAGCTTGTTCCAGAATTGAGGGATCTTGAATACGAGGAAAGATGTGAGCAAATGGGTCTCACAACACTTGAGAAGAGGAGACGAAGAGGCGATTTAATAGAAACCTATAAAATCCTAAATGGATTTGAGGATATTGACTATAACCTCTTCTTTGAGTACACTGACACCAATACACGTTCAAACACTTATAAACTAAAGAAAAGGTCATTGGAGAACCATAGCTAGAGCTAACTCCTTTAGTGTCATAGTTAATAGTTGGAATGCACTGCCAGTAGTAGTAAATGCAGCAACTATTAGCTTGTTCAAGTCAAGGTTGGACAATTGTGATTGATTATTATTGATGTTAGATATGAATAGCAAAATAAACTTTGATATATTTTTACATATTGATATGGAAACTATATTTAAGTATTAAAAGATATTCTAATGAATTTATTTTGATTTTGGGGTGAACAATTTAAATTATGTATTAAGTTTTGTGCATCTACTCATCGTTGAAAGAATCTGATGAGGAAATAGTAGAGGTCCTTAATGATCATTTTGCTTCAGTATTCACAGAAGAGAAACCAGTTAGATTAATTGATGATAATTCTAGGTCAAGGGAAGTAGTGATAAATTCTATTAATATAGACAGAGAAGAAATTAAAGGGCTTATAATTCAGTTAAATACTAGTAAGGCATCTGGCCCTGACAACATTCATTCTAGGATACTCAAAGAAGGTGTAGAAAGTATTGCAGTAGCTCTCGAGAAGATATTTATTAGATCACTAGAGTCTGGAGAAATACCAAATGATTGGAAATTGGCAAATGTAGTGCCAATTTTTAAAAAGGGAAGCAAAGAGGACCCAAATAACTTTAGACCAGTAAGCTTAACTTCTATAGTCTGTAAAATTCTTGAGAAGATGGTTAAGAAGGGAATTTCTGATCATCTAGAGAGTAGCAGGTTAATTAATGATGCTCAGCATGGTTTTAGAAAAGATAGATCGTGTTTAACTAATTTACTGGATTTTATGGATTATGTAACTAAAGAATTAGATAGGGGTGAGAAAGTTGATGTGATCTACTTAGATTTCAGCAAAGCTTTTGATAAGGTTCCACATAGAAGACTAGTTCATAAATTAAAGCTGCATGGGATATGTGGGAACGTTTTAAATTGGATAACTGAATGGCTGAAAAATAGGAAACAGAGAGTTGTACTGAATGGAGTGAGGTCAGAGTGGAGGAATGTTATTAGTGGCGTACCTCAGGGATCAGTTTTAGGCCCTTTATTATTTATAATCTATGTAAATGATCTTGGGCAAGGTGTAAATAGCAAAGTGTCAATTTTTGCTGATGACACTAAATTGGCAGCTGTAGTCAAAGAGGTTGAGGGTAGCTTTAAAGTGCAGGGTGACTTAGATAAGCTGTTAGCTTGGGCTCAGAAGTGGCAGATGACTTTTAACCTTAATAAATGCAAAGTTATTAACATGGGGAGAGATAATAGGGAATTTAGCTATGAGATGGATGGATATTGGCTTAATTCAGTTGAAGATGAGAAAGACTTAGGAGTGGTAGTAGATAGGTCACTGAAATTTTCAAAGCAGTGTATTGAGGCAAAAAAATAGAGCAAATAGGGTGCTAGGTTACATTAAAAGAAATGTTAGCTACAAGAGTAAGGAGGTCATCCTTAAACTATACAACTCTTATGTCAGGCCACATTTAGAGTACTGTATACAGGCATGGTCACCACATTTTAGACATGATATAAACTTATTAGAGTCAGTACAAAGGAGGGCAACAAAAATAATACCATCCCTGAAGCACCTTGAATATGAAGATAGACTGAGGGTATTAAATATGTTTTCATTTGAAAGAAGGTGTGTGAGGGGAGATATGATCGAGCTTTTTAAAATCTTTTCTGGGATGGATAAATTAGATTTCAGCAAGTTATTTGAGTTAGAAGGTAGTAATAGAACTAGAGGCCACCACTTAAAGATTAAAAAACAGAGGTGCAGACTGGATGTTAGAAAATATTTTTTCACTAACAGAGTGGTGGATTATTGGAATAGTTTGCCACCTGAGACTGTAGACAGCCCAAACTTGAATGTTTTCAAGCGCAGATTGGATGATTATATGGGGATGGAGGGTTAATTTCTTACTTTTTAGTATGTGGATATGTTTCTTGACTCATTCCTGTGGATGCAGTTTCTTTTTATTGTATATTTTGGGGGATTTTGATTTTTTTTTTGACAGACTCCTATGGAGGCTTTAAATTATATATTGTAGATGCATGGTTGGACATTCCTATGGATTGTTAAATTGTATATTGTAGCTGCATGATCTGACAAAATCCTATGGATGCATTATATGGGTGGGATTTGATGGATACGAATGACCTTTGATAGGCCCTTGTGGCTTTTGTCATCCGTTAAATTATGTTATGTTATGTTATGTTAGAAATGGGAGAAATACAAGAAGTCTCTTAAACTCCCATGTTATTGAAATATGTAAGACTCCTCTGTGTTCTTTGCATCCAATATTACCCGTCTCTCTGCTTTTAGAACTTATATTACAGTTTCATCCATTCTCCCTGAGAGAGTAAGATTTTTTCTCGAAATTTGGCGGCAACAAACGTTTTGGTTGCTACTATTAGAATTGTTCAACAAGGAAAGGGTTCAGCAAAAATTAGCATTATATTTATCATCAAATTAACACGTCACATTCAATATATAATTTACTACACGGATATGAGAAATTCACATTGTTAACCATTCTATTTTTCGGAGAAACCGAGCTAAACTTAATCTCAGTTAATTAACCTCCACTGTATATTAAAATAGCTAGATGAGAGGCAAAATAGTGCATACGAACCATAATAGTAATTATTGAATAACATATAATCAACTTGTAGAAAAATAGAAATGTAATTGTAATTTTTCACACATCTTCATTTGCTTTAAAAAACAATCTTACATTGTAAAATATTTATGTTTAAGTTTTCAGCAAAAAATAGAGGGGAAATAAATTATACGTTAATTAAATTCAACTTCTTTTGTCAATGAAATTTCAAATAGTAAAGTGAGACAATTAAGTTAACGGTACTTTCGAAATGGTGGGCTTCGCCCCCATACCCTCCCCCCCCACACCCCTCCACTTTAAAAAATAATCGTAATCGAAACCCTACAGTAAGATATGAATGCACACGGTGATTGTTAAATGTTGTTAATCCTATAGTTGGAATAAAAGCTTTGCGCAGAGAACAGTTTATAAATAAAAGACTAGTACTTGGTCAAATGCGGGAATTAGAAAGAAACGTGCACTTAAACACACTAAAGGAAAATTTGGACTGGGTTTTTCGTTCTTTCGAGTCCCTTAATCCCGAACTAGCACAACCATCGGACGCCATTAAACCATATAAACTATAAAAAAGAAAAGAAGCCGCGATCCGTTAGGGATATACGAAATATAACGAAGCGTATCATTAGTTAAGAAGCCAGAAGACTCATGCGTAGATCGCCTGTAGATCTAAAGCAATTTGGTATTGGTTGACTAGTCAGAATATTATTAGGCCAAAACTTAAAGGAAACAGGGAGAAATGACGCAGTGAGTTTATAATTTAGGAAAATAACAATATACTTAATACTTTCGAAACGTGACTAACTACGTTATTATTAAGTTCTGGAGGTTGAAAATGACATCGGTTAGAGGCATTTAAAAAATAAAAACGTTTATGTCTTTGAAAATTAAAAAATCGTAAATGTGTTAAAACGAATCTTTACCGACATCTCGCCTCTCGTGGTGGGTGGCAATGACTATTGAAGTAGTTGGATGACTAGTAGTGTAACTAGATGTGTGATGAAGATAAGTTTTGGTGGTCCCCGGAACTTGTTTAATGGTTACGAAGTCCAAATTCTGAGGCACACCTTCTCCCACATGTGGGGCATGGAATGCCGTCGTCTGGAGTGGGGGGGGGGATCCATTTTGCAGCTCATGCTGCCTTTGGCGCTGTTCCTCACGGGCATGTAGCCGGAGTGCCTCAAAGTCTTCTACGGCTCGGGAGCAGGTTTACCTCCAGGTCGTTGGCAAGTTGCTCCGAGCTGGATGAGTCCACTCCACACTTCTGGAAGGTTGTTTTGATGCGCTTCTTTTTCCCTACTACACTGAGGCGACCAGTAGCAAGTTCTCCATAGAGGAGAACGATAAACATGACCAACCCATCCAAGCTGGCGCTGGATGATGAGGGCTTCAATGATGATGCAACATGTGCGCTGGAGGATGGTGACATGAGGAACGCGGTCTGCCCGTGTGATCCCATGGTTTCGTTGGAGGCATCTGATGTGGAAAGCCTCAATGCTCTTGATGTGCACCCTGCATATGGTTCAGGCTTCGCAGCCCTACAGACAGCGGCCATGGTGGGGATGCTGATGTTTACATTGAGGAAACCCCGAGTTAATAGTCGCCCAAAGGCACTCGTAGCCTGTTGGATTCTGCTCTCTGCTTCGTCATCGATGCGGGGGGGATGAGGGCAAGATGCTGCCAAGGTAGACAAAGTTGTTGGTTTAGCTAATGTCATTCTCTCCAACCCTGAAAGCTGCGGGAGGTAGTTGTTCGTCTATATCTGAGTGCTGGTGGAGAAGCTCAGTCTCTCTGACATTGATGACGAATCCTGTGCCAACTCATATAAACTCGCCAAATGTGTGAATTCAACTATTGAGCTATTTATCCCGTCAAAATTCTCCATAAAGTCTACCAATGATTTCGTTGATATTCTTCATCAAAGTTCCACACCAGGAGGCATCCCAGCTTCCCTCGATGTCGAGAGTCTTTTCACAAGTGTGTTGATAGAAGAAACAATCGAAAATCCAAAATTGCTTCCCCCACGAATGGATTCACAAATGTTAAAGCAACTTTTAAAAATGTGTACAACTGAAGATCTATTCCGAAGCCCAGACGGCAAGCTTTACCAAATCAGATCAGATGATGTTTAATGGCTTCGCCTTTCGACCGCCCTATTTTGCGAATTTCTACATAGGAATCTTAGGGGAAACGCTCTAAACAAAAATAACGAGCACACTCCAAATTTACACCAAATTCTTTGATGACATATACATTCCATATAAGGATAACATCAATTACTACAACTCAAAATAACCTTAGAATCCCATTCTGTTCTCAAATTCACATATGAGTAGACGTAAAACAGCACAACGACGAAAAAATATATCACTACCGTCTATCGAAAAGGAACATTCTGCGGTCAATGCCTTAACGCCAAAAGTGATTCAAGGAGAAATATAAAAATTCGGTAATGAGCTCATACATAAGAGGAGCTATGAAGATCTGCTTAACGTGGAACGCACTTGATGAATTTCAAAGATCTATACTTGGATCTTGGAAACAATGGCTACTCCAATAGAGAATTTGAAAAATTAGAGAAGAAAATTCTCAACTCAAAGTTTGGGGTAGAGGAGGAAAAATAAAGAAAAAAATTATACTACTACAAGAACCAAATGAGAGATGCCTAAAAAAAAAGACGAACGAATACTAGAAGCATCATAAAAAATAACACTATCCATGAAAGAGACAATAAGTTATCCTTACAAATATTTTATAGAAACGAAAAAGTCAGCAACCTACAAATGAAACAAAACCTCCGTAAAAAAGAATCCATCCAAAAGGCTACAAATGTGGTATACAAATTTGAATACCACCGGGAGGACTGAAAGCATAATCCAAACAACCAAAATATAGGTATGACCACCACTACCCTTGACTGACGGTTAACAATGCACTTGAAAGAAGGAGAATCAAAACATACTACAATAAACAACAGAATTAACAAATTACAAGAAATATCCTTGTTAAAAACACTATCATCCTCAGAAAAAACTTGGATTTCCGCCGCCTGAAGATTCTGGAGGCTCTGTTGGTATCGAACCCAATAAACATTCGCTTGAAAATTTTAAATGGTTCACACATTGAACCTTATAAATAGGAAGATAAACTTCCCGCTTTTAGTATTTCTCTTTGGTAAATAGGAATTTAAACTCCCCAGTATGCAGTACTATATCATGGTTCGGCTATACGTGGTTACGTAAAAAATAGATCTTGTTCTTGAGTTGACTTCCTCGCCTTTTCCTCCTTTGCCGGCTGTGAACTTTTGTGTGAGCTTAATTTTCTTGTAGATTTCTTCCAAGTCTTTTTAAAAATTCGGAAAATTGATTTCAGCCGTGTTAATGTGCAAACGGTTCGAGCGTTAGTAATATTTTAAATTTATCCTAGCGCTGATTGGACAATTATTACAATGCCTTTGTGTAAAAGCTGATTGGTCAATTTGTCAACGCTAAGGCTGTTTTTGCAAAAATGAACGTAAGAATGGCTATTAAATGTGTATCAATTCTGATTGGTTAATTTTTGTAGTGTTATGAGTAGATAAAATAACTATTTATATAAGTGTTTTTTGTGTGTAAAAGATAGTCAGACAGTCAGAAAAGTTATTATTTTTCAAGAAGAAAATTTATATTTCCTGTTCGCCATTGCAAGGCTTATTGCAGCTATTTACGTAGGAATAAAGAATCCATATATATATATATATATATATATATATATATATATATATATATATATATATATATATATATATATATATATATATATATATGAAGGGGGGGGGGGCTCTTTATTATAACTTTATTTATTTATCAATATTATGCTTTCTTTTCTCTTTATCGAATCTATTTACTTCTTTTTGAACGAAATTCCTTTTTTCTTTAAGTCGCCCCTCCAAACATTTGTGCTAACTTTATCTTGAATTCTGTATACTTCTTGTCTGGGTTGGTTCTTAATCTTCGATTTGTTTCTTGATGTATGTATCTTCACTTTTCGTTGAATTATCTTGAGTTGATGATTTCTTAAGCATTCTTGATTCTTGATGAGTTGGTCCTTCAATCGTTTTCCTTGACTTCCGTTTTCTTCTTGCGATTTCTCCATAAAAAGTTTTGGACTGTTGAGTTTCGAACTAGGTATCATTGAATTTAAACGCCACCACTCTAGACATGCAAATTTAAATATGAATGGGAATATGATAATAGATTACCCTTTTTAGATGTCCTCATTAATAAAGATCACCATGAATTAAAACTTGACGTTTATAGGAAACCAACCCACTCGAATGCTTATATACATTATTTTTCGTTTCACGATAATACTGTTAAAAAATCGGTAATTTCTAACCTTTTCCTTAGAGCATATAAAATATGTCATCCTTCCTATTTCGATGAGAAAATTGTCATTATCAGGACGATTTTTTCTAATTTGTATTACCCCGATTGGTTCACATCGTCTGCCCATTTTACAGCTAGGAAAACATTCTATGGTAATAAGCCTTCCCACACTAATGACTTCAACAAATGTATAACATGGCCATTTAATAATAAATTAAATCGTTTAAAGGACATCTTTAGAAAAGCGGGTATTAATCTAGCCTTTAAATATAATAATTCCTTAAACCAATTGATGATTGCCAGGAAACCCAAAAAACATCATAACATAGGAGTATATGCAATACCATGCAACGATTGCCATAAAGTTTATATAGGGGAAACGGAGAGAAATCTAGACAAGAGTTTGTACGAACACAAAAGAGATATTAGAATGGGCAGCCAAAGCAGTGGAATATTTTGCCATGTTAGAGACTTGAATCATTCGATCGATTTCAATGGAAAGGATGTGAGATACACCGAAACTGTTCTGAATTAAATTGTCTTTGGAGAATGGGGTTTAATTCCTCATATATATATATATATATATATATATATATATATATATATATATATTCCTTCATCCCATAAGGAATCGGTTGATCATTTAACCCAGCCTACAAAACTACAAGAGAGAGAATACCTTACTCAAACCCCTATAGCTCTTCTCATAAAAGAGATGGGCCCGAACCTGAACACACAGCGAACTAGCTCGTATCGAATATTGCACCTTTTCTGCTAAAAGAAAAGAGAACCAAACTCTGACTCCGACCTATAAGAGGCATCAAAAATGAAGACGAAATTCATTATTTGCTGCTCGAACCTGAACACACAGCAAACTAGCTCGTATCGAATATTGCACCTTTTCTGCTAAAAGAAAAGATAACCAAACTCTGACTCCGACCTATAAGAGGCATCAAAGAATGAAGACGAAATTCATTATTTGCTGTTCAAGGAGGCAACGCGAATAGAACTTTCTATCAACGCCGCATGAACAATAACCAAGACTTTCGTCTGAAGATGCTTGAAGAAAGGAGGAAGCTCACAGCCAAAATTTGTAAAAAAAAATAATATCTTAAATAAAACCAAATGAAATCGATCTCCTTTCGTTTATTTTAATCCTTAGTCTCATATAAAAAAATGCATTCGACAGTTAGAATGCGCTAAAATAAAAATTGTAAAGTCGAAATACAACCTCTCCTTCAACAAAACATGTATAGAAGAGAAGCTACTCATAATACACCGATATATATATATATATATATATATATATATATATATATATATATATATATATATATATATATATATATATATATATATATATATATATATATATATATACATATATATATATATATATATATATATATATATATATATATATATATATATATATATATATATATATAGAGAGAGAGAGAGAGAGAGAGAGAGAGAGAGAAAAAAATATCCAAGACAAATTGGAGCGGTTAAGATAATGGCATAATTAGACAACTACTCTTCTTCAGGTCCAGCAGGTGATCCTATCCTCCTTGAACTGGAAGACAACACTTAAGGATGGCCCATCCGTCAGGGGAATCGCATGACACGTGATATGAAATGAATATTGTTAATATCCGAAGGAAAGGAAAAGTGGTATCACAACCCAGTAAAACGCTAAGGGATATATTACGTGACCCTTAAAAGCTTAGGAAAGAAAAGGGGAGATTTAGAAACGGAGAAAATGGGGAAAACTATTTTAACCGCTATATGAAGGTGAATAAAGAAGCTGGATTCGAACCTGTGTCATCAAGCGCTCATTGCTATCCCAACCACGACGCTCATTGACTGAGCCACCATCTTCAATCCCACAAAAGGTTGTTTCATGAAGCCTTTTGAATAACGAAATGTAAGTTCTTATTTATTTTGATCAGGTTTTTTATAATTCCAATCAATTTGGTGCAGCCATGTGAATTGCGTCATTCCAGCGTAAACATTCAAACTGACAATGGAGGTGAATAAAGGTACACGGTAAAGTACAGGTGGGCATAGTTATTCCTAACCTGCATCGCTCATTTAGGTAGACATTCGTTGTTGCGAATACGACATCACTATTATTGGGAGCCGATTTTCTCGAGCACTTTAATCTCTTGGTGGATTTTGCGCGCGGCATACTTATTGACAATCAGGCGAGGCTCGTTTCCAAAGTAAAACAGTCCGTGGAACTTGCAATATCGCTAATAATTAACGATTTCCCGTATCTTACGCCCAGTTGCAGATCAGTGTTAAAAATACACGAGTCCTTGAACAGCCCTACGGTTGTTGATGCCAGCTCTTCACGATCTAACTTCGTGGTTAACACAATCGAAACCACCAGTGCTCCACCAACTTTCGCGCGACCGAGGCCTCTTTCGAGGAAGAGATTACAAGTTGCCAGAGCAACATTTGAGGCTCTATAGAAGGAGGGAGTGCTGCGCCTGTCAAAGTCGCCTTGGGCCACACCCATTCACATGGTGCCAAATAAGACCCCAGGCGATTACAGAATGGTTGGAGATTTTCGCTTATTTAACGCGATTACGAAGTCAGACAGATATCCTTTACCAAGAATTCAGAGTATGGCAAATCATCTTCATAATAAAGCAATTTTCTTTAGGTTAGACGTGGTTCAAGCCTACCATCGGATTCCAATTGCTGTGGTAGCCTTATTATGCAATTAATATATATATATATATATATATATATATATATATATATATATATATATATATATATATATATATATATATATATATATTGTTTATTTAATTCTCACTCTGCTTAAGTTCGATTTACATTCAGATACAAGTTACTTTAAATGATAATTGATTTGAATTATTTTGAGTAATACATAAATCATTATATATACGTACATTATTTTGTTTATTTTTGTAGTACTGTGGATTAATAAGAATTTTGCAATGCTACAAATACTCGCCACCAAAGAAAGTTAGCCCCCTTATTATTAAATATGGTCTTGCTAGGCTTGATAACGCCGAGGTCTCCTCAAGGCGCGATCGGAGGAGCGTGTCGCAGGGCCAGTGATTTGACTGCAAGCACAGGGACATTGATCCGCTATGGCAGTGTCAGTGCGTTGAGCGAGGCACCGACACGATTGGAGGTTTACGAAGCAAAAGTGATCCGTTTCTTGGTTCCTTCCGAGATGGCGTCAATCAAGACGTGGGAGTCTCGAGTCCAGTTTTCTCCTGGAGAGATTTGCTCCTGACTGACCACCACTGTCGACGAGGGTTCCAGCAACACAAGACAAGGAGGCAGAAAAATGAAAGGGGAAGTTTGTGTATTAAGGGTGTTTGTAAGGGAGGTTTGGAGGTTATTTTGTGGACGTCTTGGACCATAAAGGGTTATAGTGGAAAATGAAGTGGGAAGAGGGTGTTCAAGGTGAACGTTTTCAATAAAGGGGGGGTTTCAGGCGCTCCATGGAAACATTATCCTGCTTGGTGTCAATCAGAAGGACGAAGAACTTAGGCTTTCTAGAGATGGCGAGAAAGCGTCCATCATAGACAGGTTGCAAGGAAGAGCGAGTTGAATCGCGATCGACAAAAACATCGGAACAATTTGTCATATCTTTGGCACGAAAGTTTTGAGATTGGCAGGCACTCTAGGGGCGGTAGGCTTAACCTCAGCCATCAGCCGTACAAAATCTTGTACATAAGAAGCAGGATCTATGTGAGAAGGTAGAGGTCGGTCAGAAGAAGAAAATAATTGACCAGGGAAACGAAGTTGAGTACTGTTGACAAGTTCCGCTGCAGAACAGGCCAAGTTCTCTTTCAAGGATGAACGAATACCCAGGAGAATCAAAGGTAGCTTGTCCACCTAAGTGATGTTGGGATCTGTGGAGCTTAAGCTTGCTTTGAGGATCCTGTGCAACCGTTGCACTTTGACGTTGTTTTGGGGGTGATAGCTAGGGGTACGAAGAAGAAAGAAGCCGAGCACTGACATGTCTGCATACCATATTGGTGGGATTCAAATTGGATGCCACGATCAGTCATGAGCGTTGAAGGAACACCAAAACGAGCAACCCATGCTTAGACGAAGGCTCGAGTGACAGTGGAAGCTCTGATGTCCGATATAGGAACTGCCTCTGGCCAACGAGTAAAACGATCGATCATGGTGATAAGATAATTGAAACAACGAGAGTAAGGCAGAGGACCTACTACAGCGACATGAACGGCGTCAACACGCGATAAAGGGAGAGGAAAAAGGACCAGAGGGGTTATTGTGTGACGATGGACTTTGGCGTGCTGGCATAGCAGGCACGAACGAGTCAATTTGGCCATGTCGGCATTCATACCTAGCCATAGGAAGCGGTGTGCGACGAGCTTGCGTGTTGCATTGATGCCAGGATGTGAAAGACGGTGAATAGGGTCGAAAATGTGCCAACGGTAAGCGAGACGAATGAGAGGACGAGGACAGTCAGGTAATGAATAGTCGACCAGGATACGCCTGGAAGGAGTGTCTGGTAATTCGAGAAAAAACCTCACGAAGGTGAGAAAGGTATTCTTCAAACGAGGAAGATGCTATTGACAGGTCGTCAATGTAGCAAAGACAAAGGGAAGACATCTCAGAACTCGGTCCATGAAACGCTGGAGGACCTGGTAGGAAGTTCGCAAACCATAGGGCATCTTGACCATTTCAAATGAATCAAACAGAGTGGTGATGTTAGTCTTTGAAATATCGTTTGGGTGAATAGGAATCTGGTTCGAAGCACGCACCAGATCTAAGCGAGAACAGAGTGTACAGCTAGAGATAGATTAAGTGAAATCGGCTAGGCACGGCAAAGAATAGCGATCGGGATTCCGCAACAGTGTCAACCAGGAATGAAAAACTAGAAAGTGGGTCGAAAATGCGAAAGGGAGGACATACGTGAGGAAGTGGGGAAAGGGCATGGGATGTAGACCCTTTTGCCCCATACCTTTCTAGTTTACCTTTCTAGTTTGAAGCTGAATTTGCGGGTTGAAAATTTGAAGGGTTTGGTTCAGATGATGATGAGTGATATGAGGAGAGTGAATAGTTGAGATTAGGGGAGAAGGGGGTACCGGTTTTAAATATGTGCATGGTTGTAAGCATTTTATAGCTTGTGCACCATGTCTGTTATGGTACCAGCACCATTGAGTTGGTTGAGTAAAAGTTACATTATGCTTTGGGAGACTACTAGGCGCAGTATAGGAAAATCATAATGTTGGTTACAAAGCTGTGTATAGCGTACAACGTTGTTGCCATACCTTTGATGGTACCAACAGATACCCTTGTGCTGTTTTCGAGTATACTGAGAATAGGCAGAAGAAGATTTTGAAAATTGTTGCGTCTCACGTTTCGTGCTGAGGTTTCCTCGTTGGTTTCTTTTACGGGAACCTAAAAGTGTCATATCTCTCTGCTCACCATACATGTCCCGTCGGTCGCTCTGTGTCCCTTGCTGCAGTTTCAACCGGCTGAGGTCACTCTCTTCCCTCGATAGCATGTTTACTAAATCCTTCGTTGGGGTGGGGGTGGGGGTGGGGGGCACGCTCCTGTCGTTCGCAAGCAGAACTTGACGTTACTCGAACCTGCAAAATGTTAGAATTATGTTGAAAGCCGTGATTTTATACC
The DNA here is from genome assembly GCA_963969495.1 of Ceratothoa steindachneri. Taxonomy (NCBI): domain Eukaryota; kingdom Metazoa; phylum Arthropoda; class Malacostraca; order Isopoda; family Cymothoidae; genus Ceratothoa; species Ceratothoa steindachneri. The sequence continues at coordinate 73,693,080 of OZ018329.1, read as the reverse complement.
CTACCCCAATTTACAAATGGATTTTTATATAGCTGGTCGTTTCCTTTTTCCAGCTGCTCAACATTGGTAGGTTATGACATTAGCAGTGGTGGGTTTAGGTTGTATGACGCCCTGGGCGGACCACCTCCCTGGCGCTTCTCTACCCCACAATACACACACACACACAGATTCGTTTATTTGTCATATGTAGGTCAACACGCAATCAACAAAGCAATAAAATGCTTTGGGCAAGAAGAGTCAATCAATTTACTTTTCACACTAAAAAACAGAGACCTCTCTCTGTCTTTTTTGAGAAGAACTAGTATGTAAACCTGCATGGTGGGAGCCTGCATCAGCTTGCTTACAATTTAGATATGGCCAAAGATGTCATGCCAGATAGACCACTGTGTAAATGCTCAAGCGGTATGGAGTCGCCTCCTCTGAGAGGCACTGTGCCTTAATCTTTATGACAGGGTCTTTTGTGTGGTCTCTGACTTCAATCCGTGCATCTCTCATTGCAGCTGCCCTGTATCTCAGGGGCTCAACACTCTTCACTTTGCTTTCCCATCTTGTTTCAGTCCACATCTTCAATGTGATGTTTATACGTATTTTTTCAAGATAGCCCTTTTTTTCTCCGTCTTGTTTCAGCCAACATCTTCAAAATGATGTTTGCACGTTTGTTTCAGGATGGCCCTTTTTTCTGTAATAATCTGTAAGTAATTTGTAGCATCAGTAGATCTTTTAGCAGCATCAGCAACAAACAAATTCAATGGATGAGCCCCACATGGAACAAAAAGAGCTCTGGGATTGATTTTTAGAAGCTGGGCCTGAACTCTCTTGTTTTTTCCACGCATGTTGGCCACATTATCATATACCTGTCCTCTGCCGTCTGCAAAAGGGACGTTTAGCTTCTAAAGTCTCCTCAGAATCAGGGGTGCCAAATGCGCTCCTGTCGAGTCGTGTAGGCCCAGAAAAAAAACATAAAATGTTCTTATATAAGGGGCTTGACCTACAGCAAGACCATTTGAATCACTACTGACAACTGTTCAGTGTTCCTGATATCTAGAGTAAAACCGAGAATGATGGAAACAAGGTCTGCAAACCAGAAAGTCGGGTGCTCTGACTTATTCTGATTTATGACCTTACGACCTTCAAAACTTTCATTAATACCCGGACTACCTTTGGGGACCTTGATAATTATATCATTCAAAGATAATGTAAAACAACATAAGGGTTTCAAAGTTCGCTAGAATAGGACGAATAGTTATGATGTTATTGCCAAAACAAAATAATTCCCGGGCTAACCTTGGTATACCTTGGAAATTTTATCATTCGAAAGAGAATGTAGAAGAATATAAGGTTTTCAAATTTCCATAGAATCAGCCTAATCGTTATGATGTTATTGTCAAAACAAAATAATTCCCAGGTTAACCTTGGGAGGACCTTGGCAATTATATCCTTCGAAAAAGAATGTAAAACAACATAAGATCTTCAAATTTCGTTAGAATTGGCAAAATAGTTATGATGTTATTGCTAAATAATTCCCCGGTAACCTTGGGAGGACTTTGGCAATTTTACCATTCCAAGAGAATGTAAAACAACATAAGGGTTTCATATTTCGTTAGAATCGGCCAAATAGTTATGATGTTATGGCCAAAAACAAAATAATTCCCGGGCTAACCTTGAGAGGAATTTGGTAATTATATCATTCGAAAGAAAATGTAAAACAACATAAGGGTTTCAAATTTCGTTAGAATCGGCCGAATAGTTACAATGTTATTACAAAAAAGCAAAACGGGGACGGACTGACCGACATAGTGAGATATAGAGTCACATGGGACTAAAAACTTTGCTTGCTTGATGACATTCACTATCTCTGATATTTGCTTGCCGGGCATTAAAGCTATGAGTTGATTTTGTGTTTAGTGAACAAGGCAACTGGAGATTCTTTTTCGACTCGGATAAAATGTTCTTTCATTTTGGAGTCAAACTGTGCCATTAGTTCAACTTCTTTGAGAAAATTTCCATTTAATAATTAGAACAACGTTCCTGCTAGAGACTCCATAATAGTAGTGAAACGTTTCAGCACCTCTCTCTATCTTAACATCTCAGCCTCCAGAAGTTCCATTTTCTACTTTTCACTTATTTGCCCTTTATTAATCCTCACTACCAATTCTTTCTAGGTTTTCATGAAATGAATATATTCTAGATTATTATCATATGAAGTGAGCAAAGAAATTGCATGTTTCCAGTCCATAATTTGTTAAATTAACCTCCCTCTTGGAAAATAATTTGCAGTAAAAACAGAAAAGGATGTTTTTTTTCTGTGATTATACCAACCAAATTCTTGGGATATTTTCACCATTAACTATCGTCTTCCTGAAATATTGGTGGTGGCAAATTCTGTCGTCACTTTCATTCGTTGGAAAAAATGTAGTTAGGTGGTTCCTCATTTGCTCCTCTGTAAACAAAATTCATTGAAATTCTGTCATTCAGAACTGAAGGCTAGCTCGAAGGGTCAGTGAGTAATGGCTCATTCTCCACAAGAGGATTTCTCAGATATTTCTACTGGAGAGAGAAAAAAAACCGGCCAAAAATATTATTCACATCTGTATAAAATCACACATTCACATAAATCATGAAACGACATTGCTGAATTAAATTTTTAATTATATTACTTTTCATACAGGCAACACACACACGTGAAGTATCCTGCTCTGGAGATGCAGGATCTTCGGAGGTGAACGCTCCTGAGCGTCAAAATGATCCCTGTGGTGGCTTGTGTCACTGAGAATGACGTAGATTGCTCCACAACCTGACGGTCCAAAATAATTTATGTGGTGGCTTGTGTGACTGAGGAGAACGTAGATGACTCCTTATCCTTGATAGCCACAGAAGATAATCTAAAATATTTCAGATGTGCCACTTAAATTGCATTGATAATACAATATATTAATTACACAATTAAAACTTTCAGAAGCGAAAACAAATTAACAGGTGAATTAAAACAAGTAATATTAGTTTATTTCAGCCCATCCATTTCATAATATGGTCTACATGGCTTCATGCAGTCATTCCACGACCCCTCAATTATCACTCAGGACTAAACCAATTCATCTTGGTTGGCACATTTGCTTGTTTTTATTATTTAACATTTTACAGTGAAATAAAACGATGTGAGATTTTTGGTCTGTGATATGTTCAATATTTTACAATATTATGAATGAAATGTGTGTTATTTGTAAGCAATTTGTGTTGTTATTGACGTTTAACCTTATAATTAACCTGGGTGCTAGGCCCAGTAGTGAACTCCCTCCCTCACCCTCTTTATTGGTTTGGTTTTATCCACTTCATGTGAGCTTTGTTGTCGCCTATTGTCACATATAACATGATGTTGTAGCGGGCCGAAAAATTTAGACTAACCCCAATCGATCCAACCCGCTTCCTATACTAATCCGGACGTGAGAAATCGAAGGAGAATGAAACGGATTGTATGTACAGTTCTTTACTAACGGAAAAAAGTACAATGATAATTACAGCTTATATTTACAACAATTTTATATTTACAAGGGAAGTGTGCACACTTCAAAATGAGGCCAAATTCCCCAATCCAAATACGATACCAAAAGAGAATTTTATAACAGGCAAATACAACAAATTTACTTATATATCTACACAAAACATAAAAAAAACACAACCACAACCGAACGAAAAGTGGCACGCGCTATCACTTGTGTGCTGGAGGTGGGTGGTAGTAGGCTAACTTAGAAGGAGGCAGGATTGTCAACGAAGGCGGGTATGGTGGTTCAGGTGGTTAGCGAGGTATGAAAGCCCTCCGTCTCAGGGCTGGGCGGAGCACTCGTCTAGAGAACCCTTCTTGCTGTCAGTCCACGCTTCCACTCTCTCTTAATGTATATTCAAACAATCCTCAGCATCAACAATTCTCCAAATATTTAACTCTAAAAACTACTCTTTCAAAGTATAATCTTTTGATAAAAGATTATTTTAAACAAAGTACAATCTGAGAAAGAGATTATTTTAAGCAAAGTACAATTTTGATAAAAGATTAATTTAAGCAAAGTACAATCTGAGAAAGAGATAACAATTTTAATACATGAAATCACATACATATATATACAAAGAGAAAATATAAAAAAAACTCATTCCCACTCACACACACATTCTTACAGAGGGAGGGAGAGGGTACTGAGAAAAGGGGTGGGAGAATGGCCCTTTTACATACACTCACATTCGCTCCACCACAATGTGACGCGCAAATAAGCACTTAACTGAAATAAATAGGATTTTTTTCTCATTCTTGTGGCGCCCCCTTGAGAATGCTGCCCTGGGCAATGACCGACGTGGACCATATCAAAAACCGCCCCTACATTAAGGTTAGAGGCCTAATATACTCCAGGACACCTGCATGAAAATATCGGTGAGGAGAGGATCAAACAACTCAGAATGAGCTCCCTTTGCACTGATAAGGTACTTTAAATGATTAAAAAAAACTGGGAGATAGGATTTGATGAGTCGTAGGTTGGAAGTATGAGGAATGCATGTGGGGTCTTAAAAGTTCCTTCATTGGTGGCAGAAGACGACTGAATTATTGGAGCAATTGCTTCGTCAATCACAGATTTTGATTTAGCCGATGTTAGTTGATTTACCATTGTGATCCATAATTACACTGTGTAACACGATTTTTGTCTTTGGGTGGCAACTATTATTTTCTATTTGCTTGTGTCTAGAATACAGGAAAAAATCTCTTATTTATTTCAAACTTTGCTTTTGTGTCCAGGATAATGATATTTATAGGAACTTTACCTATTCCCTCTGGAAGAAAGTGGCGAATTTGAACTTTCATTTGTATAAACTAGAAACAAATCGACATGATACAAAAATAGCATTTATTTATTCTAGTATTACATAAGTGAGACAATTAAAATATTAGAAATGAGTAGTTTTCCGTGATTTAAGCTTATAGTGTAAATTACTTTCGCGAATGAGTCTCCAAATATAGTCTCCCATCAGATTTTCATTATACGATCCTTAATAGCGGCGTTCAACGTCCAGCAGATCTTGGTGAAAGCGTTCGCCATGCTCCTCGGAGTACGGTCCCATGTTCTCCTAAAATTTATCAAGATGAGCGTCAAGAATATGGACTTTCAGGAACATCCTGCAACCTATCCTGCCGTAGTTTCTCACCAAGCTCCCAACAAGCTCTACATAGTTTCGTCTTTGTGATTACCTAGGAAGCCAAGAACCAGTGTGATAAAGCTGTTTCCCGCTGCTTTTCCTCCTAGTAAGCTTCTGGGGAAACTCATAACACTCATGATCTTTTTTATTTATGGACTGACGAAGACCCCGGCTTCCACCTTTGCCCCAGATAGCTTAAGAAAGAAATCTTGGAGTCTTGAAAGCTGCAGACTCCTTATCTAGAGTACCGATGAATTGTTTCATAAGGCCCATTTTTAAGTGCCGAGGAGAAAACTATTTTTCGGGAGTCCAACAAAGGCTCCCATTTGACATTGTTTCTCCCCACACTAAACTCGGTCCGTTGTGGCAAATCCCGCTGATGGTAGTGTGCCACGGTGTCCCTGCTGAACCAAAGGCAAAGGAAACAAGGAAACTTGGTAAAGCCGCCTTGGAGAGGCATCAAGAAGGCCAACTTTTTGAAGTCTCCGATAACCTCCCAACCGGACTCTTCATATTTCAATGCATCTAACAAGATCTTAACACTGCTGTATTCCTCTTTGAGCTGGACCGAGTGAGCAAGGGAAATAGATGGATACATGTTCCCGTTATGAAGCACCACTGCTTTGAGGCTCCTAGACGAGCTGTCAATGAAGAGGCGCCACTCGTTGGGGTTACAGGCGATTCTGATTGCCTCAAACAGACCGGTAACATTGTAATAAAAGCAAAGCTCATCTTAACGTGTAAAAAAGCTTAAAAAACACCGGTGACGCTTTCTCTGACTTTATATTTGCACACTGTCATCTAACAAATTCCACTGCTTGAGTCTCGAAGTTAGGCATTGAACTTTGTGAGACTAAGATCTCTGACAAGGTCGTTGAGATCTTTTTGGTTGGGGTAGTATGAATTTCTCTTCTCAGTTACACCTTTGTAATCAGGATCAATGACTTCATCCTATTCTGAACTGCTTTTTCTTTCTAAACACTGCTGCTTTCTTTTTGGAGGAGTGGGTAAGGGTAGTTTAGGAAGGGCGGATCCAGGATCAAAATTTAGGGGGCACTAACCGAAATTTCCTCCTCTGAAAAGTCTGAGGTATAACACTAAACTAAAGAAAAGATTTTTCAGATTGCTTTGTAATATAAATAAATAAATCTAAATCTAACTGTATAACAATAGAAATATAAAAATATCATTATAAATATAACAGTAGCAAATATGATATTCGCTATTTATTATTTCACACGAGCATCAACCTCCTGTTTCTTTGGGTAAATGGGTTGATTACTCTGTCTATTTTAACTTCCCTTTCGTTGTTAACATCGAGTAGTGCCAGGCCGTTCAGGTGTTATTGACCTATGGTATTCCTTAAATGTGTGTTCAGACGTTTCAGGGTTGAAAATGAGCGTTCAGCTTCCGCATTGAGAGCGTGATCAGAACTTGGAGGAACTTGGCCAGGTTAGGATGCATTCGATCCTTGGCATGAGTAAGGGCATCTCTAATCGAGTCAAACTTGACTGTTGAGGATAACCAGCGTTTCATTTCTGCCTTGACAAGGCTCAAAGCCTCAATGTCAGCCTCGTATACTTTTGCCCTCCTCCCCTAGGTATAATATTTTGGTAGGCCAGATGGAGAAAGAACGGCGGAGGCTTTGGGGAAAGAAGAGGACAAGAAGTGAAATGCATGAAAGCGAGAAATCAGTAAGATACGAGAAGTTGATTTAAGTTGACCTTCTTTCTGAGTACAAGGGGGGAGAGAAGGCAAGAATGTAATATGTCCATTATTTTTGGACCTACTGATTAATTCCTCAGAAAAACTTTTTATTCTATATTTAAACTACAATATTACTTTCTAATAATGGCCATTTACTTTATTAGGTAATAATTCGCTGATAACACTGTCGACAATTTAATTATTTGATAACTTATATTCCATTGTTTTTTTTATTATATATTTTTTTTTATTCTCGGGTCAGGACAACTAATTTATTTTGGCCTTAAATATTCACAAAGCCGTGCTAATGTTGAGGTGAGAGAATAATTTAATTATTTTGTATAAGCAATTATCTTAATTGATCTATATTTATCTCTCTATTAATTAAATGCGTATCCGAGAATGTAAGAGCGACGAATATATATTTATCTTGGAATATAATCTATTAATGGATGAAGGTGAATTTGTGTTTAATCCGCTGATAATTAGCGGCCTCTGGCATATTTTTTGTAAAGGAAACCCCGTAGAAATATATAAAAAATATTATATTTTAACAACTTGATGTAATTGTGGTATAATTGTGAAAAGTATAGATCCTCGTAATGTAAGAATTATTCAATAAAAAAAATAGATCTATGAAAACTCTGATGTGTGAATTGTTTATGTAAATAGGAATGTCGAAGATGTCAAAAGGAAGACGAATAAAATTATGAGAATGAGGAATCAAATTTTCTTATCCTAATCAAAAGAACATATGATTGCCGATGTACCCAACCAAAGAAGAAATTGAAGATCAGAATCCTAGGTCTAACCGAACCACCCTCTACTTGCTTTAAATTCTTGACTTTCGGCAAATGTAGTTAGTGTTTGTGCCAACAAATTACTGTGCAACTCCTTAGCCTTTGCACAAATTATTGCTTCACTAACATTATCTCCAGCCAGTTGTTTTTCATTTATCTATTTCCTAACGATCAGGAATTGTTACAGCGTTAAGAGCTCTGTAATCCCCAACTGCTCTCAATTCCCCCGGCGTGGATTTGGGCACAATGTGAAGTGGAGAGGCCCACGGGGAAGAGGAAGGCCTACAAATGCCTGAATCAATCATGAATTGGAATTCATCACGCATAGCAGAGAGTTTATCAGGTGCTAGACGGCGTGGCCGTGAGAATACAGGACCTACTGTTGTCTCGATCCGATGAACCACACTATGTTTAATGGGCCTGTCCTTCGAAGGTGGAAGGGTGAGGTCAGGAAACTCCTGAAGGAGGCGCTGAAATGGTGGTTCGGTGGATGGGAGACGAATAGAGAGGAGGGAACTCTGAGAAGGTGAGTACGAAACTGAGACAGTGAGGAGAGTTTTGCGGTCGACAAGCTTGCGTTGTCGAGAATCGACCAAGAGGTCGTGAAAGAAAGTCGAGGCCCAATATTGGACAATCTACTTCGGCCATGATGAAAGTCCATCGAAAAACCCGATGGAGACCGAGTGAGACTTGAAGGTTACGCCTTCCATAGGTCCTAATATTGGTCAAATTGGCTGCCTTCAGAACTAAATCTGAAGGGGCAGAAGCTTTGTCGGCCTTAGAAATTGGTATGACACTGCATTCAGCACCAGTGTCCACCAGGAATGAACATTCAGAAAGTGGGTCAAAAATACGAAACGGACGAGCTACTTGAGGAAATGAGGTGTAGGCAGGGGACGTAGACCCTTTTTTCCCATGCCTTTCTAGTTTAAAGTTTGTGATTGACAGACTGGAGTGAGAGGACTGCAAGAATTTGAAGTTTGAGGATTTGGAGAAAGTGGTTGAGTTGGGTGAAGTGAGAAAACTGGAGGGTTGAGATTTGAAGAAGGTACTGGGTCCAAATATGTGCACGGTTGTAAGCATTTTAGAGCTTGTGCACCATATTTGTTGTGGTACCAGCACCATTGAGTTGGATGAGAGGAAAAGGAAACGTTATGCTTCGGGCGACTACTTGGCGCAGTATGTGAAGAAGCATAACTGTGGCTACAATGTACAACGTTGTGCCTGTACCTTTGATGATACCAGCCTAGGCCCTGATGGTGTGGAAGATGGTGAGAATAGTTGGAAGAATGAGGTTGAAAATTTTGCTGTCTCTCAGCTCTTGCATCGGGATGCTCTCGATGGTTTCTCTTTCGTGAACTAGAGCGGGACCTGCGCCTCTGATCGCCAAACCCGTGTCTGTGGTCACTCTGTGATTCACGCTGCAGCTTTAACCGCTGGATGTCGGCTTCCATCCTCCGTATGGAAGCCTCAAGGTCTCTCGATAGGGAAGATGGAACCCTTGAACGCTCGGCCCGTTCGTCAGAGGAGCTCGACGTGCCTCGAACCTGCGAAATTGAAGCATTGTTAAATGGGCCGTGAGTTTGGCCGTTGCTCCAATTCACATAAGGACTTTTATACAATTTATCTGCGGCTGCAGCAACTTCATCAATGCTCGTGGGGTTCGAGCTTAGGATTATTGACCTGATTTCCTCGGGGACTCCTCTCAATAAATTTTCAGTGAGGAGAGGGGTAAAAAGTTCGATTTGAGCACCTTTTACCCTGATAAGGTCCTTCAGATGAGTTAAAAAGGAAGTAGGACTCTTATCTCCCATTTTCTGAGTATTCAGGAGCTCTCTCAGGTCATCTATTTGGGCCCTACCATATTTATTGAGGAAAGCCTCCTTCGGGCGGCCTAAAACACCAGCCTGTTCCCCGTTAATTAGCACTTCTCTGAACTGAATGAAGGTACTTATGGGTAACCGTTTGATTATTGTTGCTACTTTCTCCTTCTCGGTGATGTTCCGTGGTTTAAGGAGGAGGGATGAGATTTCCAACCATGCAATTGGATTTACAGGATCATACACGGGAAGAGAGAGGTACGCATGTGGTTGTCTATGCGCGGACTGTGGGTTCGATGCAGACGGTTGGTCATGATAAGGTTGGGCGCTGACTGATGTCCTTAGTTGGTGTGTTTGGTCCATCATAGTCACTGTTTTATGTATATTTGTGCTAGTTGAATGAAGGTGTTGACGTGAGAAGTAGCTGTGGCCGTGGATGTGTGCACGTGTGTGTGTGTGTGTGTGTGTGTGTGTAAAATAGTCACGAGCACAGGAATATGAAGAAATGAAAAATAATTGAGAAATAAAGGAAATTGTCCACTCGTTGAATATAGGGGATATTATTAAATTAAAATGACGTGAATTATGATAATTGGAAGAATGATGTTAAAGATAACACGCGATATAAAAAAAAATGAACACGTGAATCAAAATTGCTCAAGCTTTGGGACAAATTGACGCGTGGAGTCAAGAATTATTTTAACATTTAAACTTATTTATTGATTGACGGGAAATTATTAAACTTTGGGCACCACTTTATAGTATATGGTTATTCATGTGATTTATTTTCTGATAATAAATCAGCCTAAATAGCGTTTCGAAAACCATAACCATAAAATGTTTGATCGAAGTTGTCGGCGGATAGTTTTTAGGCCTAAGACGACAGCGAACTAAATTTTGAAATAATGAACTGGGTTTTAAGAAAAACAATTACACAAATATAAATATATTCATAGAATCAACGAATGTACAATGAGATAAGTAGATTAGGTATACAATGTAATATATTTTAACATATGATTTACAGTAACAAGATGCGAAGAGAATTGAAGTATGTGAAATAAATATGAAATAATATGGTGGAATAATATGGTGAAATAATAATATAGTGACTATGTTGGACTGTGAATTAGGGGCTGCAATATGAGAAGTAAATATAATTAGGACCTACTCTCGTATGGTCGTTTGCAAAGAATTGTGAGAGAAAGTGGAATTAACTAAGTATGATTTGTTTGGAGGTAAATGACTAATTATAGAAGGAATGATTACCGACCTTTATGCGAACAAAAAAGCGCGTCGACTGGGGGAGAATAGTGTGCAATTTGGTCGAGCTGAAAGCGTCTGTTTGTTTGTTTGTGTGTGAAATTTTAAGAGATGTTGTTTGGAACAGTATTACGTTAAATGAATTGACAAGTAAAATAAATGAATTAATTAATTATTAAGTTATACATAAAATGATTTAATTTACAAAAGTTAAGTAAATTAATTGAAAGATTAAATTGACAAAGTTAAAGGATTGCATAATATGAATTTTACATAATAATTGATGTATATATATATTTAAGTTTCCCAGGAGGTTTTTATTATAGGAATGTCCAGAAGCATTGCTATAGGTGCTTCGTGTTGTTGGGATTTGGTTGCATTTGGTGCATATCAGCGTCGGAGCAAGGCTTACTACGTTTTTATTGTTGTTGTATGGTGGTGTGGCCTGACCTGAGTTAAAAAAGGATTACTCTGTTCTGTGTACTGATTTCTCTAGTTAGTATATTAAAGGGGGACTCGTTTAGGATGTGGTTTGGTGCTAGCGTGTTCAATTATCCTTGGGTGAAGGTAGTCTGGATGTGGTTGATTAAGTTAGGGCTTAGTGAGGAGGGGGGAGGTTATTGTAGAAGTGTTGGAAGTAATTTGCTGGCGCTTGGGCTTCCCTGTGTTGTTTTATTTTACTTTGCCATATTTGAAGCATGGAATATCACATGCTTACTTATGATTGTTTCTTGCATATATATACAAGGTGTCCCATAAAAAAGTTAACCGTACTTTGAATTAGTATAACTCAAAACCTATTGGAGATTTTTGAGCCCTATAAAAAAAAAAAAAAATTTACCAACTATTTATCTGTCGATTCTGGAAATCTCATTAAATTCCCTTTTACGGTATTGATACACTAATGGGTTTAGTGGAGGCTATCAAAATTATGTTTGCGCAAGGAAGTAAAATAATGAAACTTCGAACTTTAAAATTAACAAATGTATTTAAATCCATTTTTAACAAAAACATCTCTTCATATGGGTAATACAAATTCATTTTTTAATTTTCTAAGTATCATTTCCTTCCACATGTCTTCCATTTCCTTCCAAGCACAGTTGCGCGTTTGATCGCATTTATTGAACAACCTTTTTGATTAACTTGTGATTTTCCTTAAGTCTATGACTTCACGTGTGATACTATCTCTTAACTGGTTGATGCTTTGTGGTAGAGTAGAATACGCTTTATTCTTTAGATATCCCCATAAAAAATAATCACACGGTGTTAAGTCAGGGAATCTTGAGGGCCATTCAATTGCATGATTTAGCGTGACAATGCGGTTGTCAAACGTTTCTCTTAGTTTTGTTCTTACAGCAAGCTGTCTATGAGCTGGTGCGCCGTCCTGAATCCACCAAAGTCTATTGAATTGATTGCCGTAAATCTGGCGGAGTTCTGGGAAGATCCTTTCGTTGATCGTGCTCAGGTAGGCAGCACCATTCAAGTTATTCTCGTAAAACAATGGGCCGACAAGACAGCCATTCCCGCATATTCCAATCCACAGATACACTTTCTGCTGACAAATACGTGTGTCAAAGTTGAATGCTGGGGGGGGGGGGGGTTCAGCGGCGCATATTGCCGAATGTTATGGTTATTTACCTTTCCATTCACGAAAAAGGCTGCCTCGTCACCAATCACAACGTTTTCCAAGAAACGAGCAAGTTTATGGGGAGGCCATTCGACAAATTCTCTACAAGGAAAATCAGTTTCAAGAAGCTGGTGTCTAGCATGCATCTTATAGGGATGCTATTTTAAGTTATCTTTAATAATGCGGTTAAATGATGACTTTGACAATTGTAATCCATTCTTTCTGACTGATACATGCGGATTTTGAAGAAGTGTCATCTGAAGATTTTCGATATTTTCTGTTGTTCTTATGGTTCTCATACGACCCGAATGACCTTTATTTAGATTTAAGGATGTTCCTTCATGTTGGTATTTGCGAACTTTTTTCCAAAGTGTGGGCTTGCTTGGTGGGTGCCGACCTAGAAAACGTTGTTCAAATGAATTTTGTACTTGTTTAATACTGCCAGTCTTAATAATGTTTGTGACTACAAATACGCGTTGATCTTTTGTTAACTGCATGATTAAAAAGGTTCTATGGAAGTAAACTTTTACACAGAAACGCTTTCATTTGCTTAGTAAGCAATAATGACGAGACCATACCACAGCGTGGCTGAAAAACCACTGTAAAATGGCCTAAGCTATGCTTGGAAAATCACACAAAGACCTAGGCAACCTAGGCTCCCTAGGTTATCTTGAAAGTGCACGGTGGCCTAGCCTTCCTAGGCTTCGTTTCATTATTTTACTTCCTTGCACAAACATATTTTTGATAGCCTCCACTAAACCCATTAGTGTATCAATATCATAAAAGGGAATTTAATGGAATTTGCAGAATCGACAGATAAATAGTTGGTAAATAAAACACCTTTGGCAAGACCAAAAATTCTCCAATAGTTTTTGAGTTATGCTAATTCAAATTACGGTTAACTTTTTCTGGGATATATATATATATATATATATATATATATATATATATATATATATATATATATATATATATATATATTAGTGCAATGGGCAATTTGTCGCCTTTGGATACTCAGAATTACGTGCAATCGTCTTGTCTGGTGTCGTTTCTCTCCTTATCATAGTAGACCCGTATGTGCATCGTCTGTGAATGAATCAATACCATAGCTGAACTTAATTCCCTCCCCCATCCAAATTAGAAAAAGGCAAGCGCTGCTGCTTGGTATTCACGCCGGGAGCTCCAAAGGAAATATCTTCGAATGTTACTGTGTTAATCTTAAGACGGCGAAGATGGTCCAGAAGCATCACTTTAATCGTGCTAATACAAAAAGAACCACCAATTTGTTTCATAAATTCAAGCCATCATTGATACTATCCCAGAAGGTCAGTCAATGAGGTCCATAGCCAAGGACATAGGAGTGTCGGACAAGCGGAAGAGATGTGCTGAGAAGCTTGTGAACAAAGTATAACATCCACTTAAGCCTGGCATATTTTAGTTCTTCTCATACGAGAAGAAGTTTTGCCATGACATGTGGTAAACTCGCAAAACAACCCTTAGATTGCTGCGTTCTCAAAGATATGCCAAGAGTCATGGAAACCAAATTACCGGGCGCATCATGGTGTTTGAAGAGGTCAGGAGCAAGGGCCACGTTATTCCCCCATTTATCTTATCGGAAGGGCCTCAGACTCAATAGAGAGGGCTACATAAAGTGTCTGAAGGAGTTATTGTTCCCCTTTATCCAGGAAGTGGCCTCTGGAAAGGCGTATATATGGTGGAAGGACTCTGCAAAATGCCACACAAGCGGGAGAACCCACTCCTATCTATCAGATGGTTTCTTTGACTACATCACTCTGAACATCTAGCTATCTGTCCTCCAAACTCTCCCTACTGCACCCGCCTTAGACTAATATGTGTGGAGCGTGGATGAGAGCGAGACCACCAAGTCAAATTCTATGCACACCAACCTATCCCGAGTACAAGGACAAGGGGTAGCGACCACGCTCGTCCTGCTAACGGGACAGGGAATGTGCGCCAATATCACCCAGACTAGGACATTCAACAGGAATGTGCCGAACAGTCTGTAGGACATCGCAATCGTCGCAATATAGTGCACGAGGACTCTACATTAAAGGGCGGTGCGTCCCGTGAGTGTGCCCAATTCAAAGACATGCGAAACCGACATGAAGCCGTCGCGGCCCTGGGTGGTAGTTCCATGGGAACAGTCGTAGGGCAATGGCTCGTAACCTTAAGTTCCCCTCTACCATCTTCCACCTCCTTTGCCAAACAGCTTGGATGGCTGCCTATATTCCTGCAATGTAGCCGGTATGAGGAAAAGCCAAACGCTGGTTTAGTCGCCTACTCCTCATGGACTCGTTAGCACCCTCACCGGCACTGTAATTCCCTGCAATTCCCACATATCCAGGAACTCAAAAAGAAGATAATCTGGATATCTACTCAGCTCGCGGCAACCGTGGCGTCACAGATACCGCGAACCAGCGAATGTGGATTCCAATGCCCCAATAGCACTCAGGTTGCTTGTGGAATCGCTAAAAATCACAATCAGTTATGCGAACTGGGCACGATGCTTTATCTCCCGTATCGAGCGGCTTATTGAAAACAGCTCGGCCGAGAAGACAGATGCAACGCCTGATCTAGTGCTGCTAACTTAAAAAAGACAGCATAGGAGGTGGAAACCAACCCCTTTCTGTGACTTGGAGCAATCTGTATACACTGGTACGGATCCAGCCTGACACTAAGTGTGCTCCAAAAAGGCCGAACTTACTCCTCCCAGTGCTTCAGAAGCTCTGGGAGTAGATGCGTAACGACAAATAGTCAAAGGTGATACCCTCCAGACTGGTGTCCTTGGCAGAACCAGAGGCGCCACCATCCCGAGAGCTATACCGAGCTTTCGAAGAAGTTTCTTATTACTAAAGTCAAAGGGTTTAGGGTATAACTGACATCGCTCGGAGGTACAGGCGCCGTCGAGATCAGCTGCGGATGCAGTGAGAGTTGTTGGTGACTGAGGTAGTCGCAGGGCTCGCGCGTACAGACGATCCCTGTTGAATGTCCTAGTCTGGGTGATATTTGCGCACGTTACCTGTCCCGTTATCAGGATTATCGGGGTCACTATCCCTTGTCACTGTGCACTGCGCAGAGCAAGTGGAATCACCCCAACATCGACAAGCAGTTTCTCAATGGGGAACTTGCGGAAGGCACCAGGCGCCAGGCGAAGACTATTGTGGTGGATCGAGTCCAACCTTCGGCAATACATGTTCGATTTCAGATGCATAAAATTCGCATATGTAATCAAGTTTCAACCCACCAAAAGATCGATATAAAGCAAGGTATTAGCGCTATCAGCACCTAGTATCAGTACCCTAGGTGCTGAACGTCTCGGAACGAGAATGTCCCTGGCGTTTGTCAAAAACAAGACCGAGGAAATGGCGCGAATCAATGACTTCCCGGCGAATCTCGTTTAGGAACAAGTATTGGTCAGGGTGGAGCCGTGGATGGCGGCAGGAGTGCACTACATTAGTATTGTACAATGAAATCCAAACCTGTGCTCTTCGGCATAAAGAGAGATGCGGTTCAATGCCTGTTGGAGTCTATGTTCTATAGTTGACATCTGCTCAGCACCAAAAGAGATTGAACGATCGTCCACGTAGAACGTAGCGAGAACTTCTTCCGGCAGCACTGAAGAGATACCGTTGATGCTTAAGGCAAATAGTGTGACACAGAGGACACTTCCCTGCGGAACACCCTCTTTCTGTTCCATTGGGACGGACAGGTATCTCCTCCCCCCGTACGGGGAATCGAGAAATTTCGAAAAAAAATCAGAATTAAAGATTGGGAGGCGTTCCCTCGCCCCCATCGTGAGGAGACTCTCCATGATACTGTATCGCTATGCGGTATCATAGGCCTTCTCCAGATCGAAAAACACCGTGGCGTCGTACTGTCTACGAAGGAAGGCATTGCAGACGGCATTTTCCAGTCGGAGCAGAGCATAGGTGGGCGCGTTAACGAAAAAATGTATCACGATAACCGATAAATCGATAACGATAACCTTATCGGCGATAACCGATAAATCGATAAATTCAAAATTATAATACAATATAGAACGGAAGAAGCACGGGAATATAGGAAAAAATCATCAAAGAACACGTAAAACAGGTAGCGCGTAGGAGCAACACTCCGTAACCTCTCGTCCGACAGCTGGTTCCCAGCTCAACCTACCTATTTCTGCCTCCAAGGCACGCGTGGCTCGCCCCTGTGCTAAACTGGAACCAAAAACTGAAATTATCAATCATCGCTAGATTGGAACCAAAAGTATCGGCGATACCGATGAATCCATAACGCGGAAAAAATATCGGATAACCGATAACCCGATATCGTTATCGCGATAACGCCCACCTATGGACCAGAACATCCGACGTGGAGTGAAACTTGCGGAAGCCGCACTGTGCAGAAACCAGGTCACCTTCAATATCCTGAAAAAGATTAAGCTAACATTTTCCAATTTCTCCATCAACTCTCACACGCAGCAGCTTAGAGAGATTGGGCGGAACTGGTAGGGGTAGAATGACATCTGCCTGGTTTGTGAAAAGTGAGTACAGTAGCTATTATCCAAAAGTCTGGGGGGAAACCCTCTGTCTAGATCCTGTTGAAGAATTCTAACAGAAAAACCATGCCTTGCTCACCTAGATATCAAAGCAAGGTATACGGGACATCGTCCAGACTAGGGGCGATGTCCGCGCACGAAGCGAGAGCGGAACGTAACTCACGCAATGTAAACCTTTCGTTGTAGTAATCTACGGCTATGGAGGTAAAATCCAGTTTGCGTCCTTCAGCGACATCACGACGTGCATTGAATGCTGGTGAAGTAGCATCTAGGCTAGAGAATGCGGAGCGAGCGTGTTCGAAGACGGACGCAGGGTCTGAAATTGCTTTTGCCATTCTCCTGGAGAACGCGAGATGGTCCTACAAGAATTTACCCCGAATCCTTTTGACTCGCTTCCACACCTCTACAAGAGGGGGTTCCCGTTAAGTGAAGACACTGCACGCCAAGAAGAGCGGCTTGCTTAGAAACATATTAGAACCTAGTCCAAGCTCGTAGAAATTCACTGACTTTGAAATCGTCCGTGCAGCGCTTATAGCGCATGTAGGTATAACGCTTCTGTTTGAGAACCGTCTCACACTTGGTTGACCACCACGGAAGTGGTCGGCGTGCAAAACGGCCTAACGTTCTAGGAATAGTAGTTGGGTCAACGATGATAAGGTTTCCGGAGAAGAACTCAATGGCTTTATCCACTGACCTAATCTCATCGACTGGAACAAAGAAATCAGCCATTTCTTAAAATGCGGACCATTGCGCCGTGCAAAGCATCAACGAGGGGCGGGGATGGGAGGTCTCTCTCAGGCGGCAGCGGTCGAGAAAATGATATTTGAATGAAAGAGTGATTACTACCATGGGGGTCATCGATCATCTCCCACTCAAAATCAGGCTGTGTATCCGTAGAACACAGGAATAGATAAAAACTGGAAAATCAAGACGTTTTCGGGCAGTGATGCAGAAACTCATCCACATTTAGGACACTTAGCTCGTCGATCAGGTCCACGAGGATATGACCCCTGAGATTGATCAGGTAATTTCCCTAGAGTAGGTGTCTACCGTTCAAATCCCTGCGCAGAAAGGGACTCAGCAATCGTGCCTAGATGCGGCGGAAGTCCTCCGCGTCGAAGTCGGCTGACGATGAAGGAATGCACACAGAAATAACAGTGTACCTTCTATCCAATTTCAGCTGCACTCCTACTGTCTGAAAGAAGGTATTTAAATCGCGCATCTCTCCCCCATCCCCATCCTCGTCGTGGTTGGGGCACAAAACTCTTCTACTCCGGGAGGATGGACAAGGGATACGCGCCCAGCATGGTGTTTTGGAAAAACAGCTAACGGTGAATGGGAGGAGATGAGCTTCCGCAGGTCTTCCCGGTTGGTCCGGAGTTCGCTGCAATTCCATTGAAGGAATATTTCTTTGAAATCTTGTTCGCAGGAGATGCGGGGGCCCCCTTCGAAATAAAAACCCTCACGGGAATGGCCGTACGTTTCCCATAGGCAGAAATCCGGACGCTGTTGACCGAAAAAGGCGCTGAAGGTGCTGTCGCCTTCCGGGATTTATTGGGGGAGGTTGGGCTCGCTATGCGAGGATTTCCCTCACTCCACCTCAAAACCTTCGGCATGCAGGGTGGTTTCGGAGGCGAGGGTCCTTCCTTTGAAGGATCCACCGTCTCCGAGCCACTTCAGTTCACCCATGGGTGAAGTCGTATGAGCCGAAGCTCTTTTGGTATCTCCTTCTTTCGGGCGACAGCTTTAGGAACCCAGGAAGAGTCTCACGATCACCTTAAAGGGTGTTGCCTCCTGTGAGTCTAACGACTTGCTGCACTTGCGTGGCCAATTCGCCTTACCAGAAATGGGCACGGTGGTGGAGGGAGGAGCCCTGGTTTCAGCCGAGGCTGGGGGCAAACCCTTTGTACCGCCAGCTCTAGAGGGGCCAGGAGTAAAGGGTGCTTTTTCATATAAATTTAGGTGTAAGACGTCCCAGGCAGCGCCGGGCGCGCCAGGATCGAGTCCTTAGCCTCGCGAAATGAGAGACGATTCGTAGCCTGAACAGCTCTCAATGAGGTGCCCCAACGTAATCGAGGCTTAGTTCAGCGCACTTGCGACTTTGGGCTTTGAGCACACCTCGAGGCCGATCATGCCAATTTTGGCCTGTTTGCTTTACGCAACGGTAACGGTAGCTAACCCTTATGTCCCCAGAGCCCAAGCAGAGGGAGAGGATCCTTTAGTCCTATTTGTCTTCCTGTTATTTTTTTTGGGGGGGAGAGGGGGTGAGGAATTAACCCGCTTCTCTTCATCGCCAAAAGGAAACCCAAGCCCGGACGGATCCCAATCGAGGACTCTGTGTTGTCGTATTTCGTCGCCCCCAGCAGTCTTAAAATGCAGGAATTCAGGACGTTAGGTGGCACGGAGCGATTGTACCTTCTCTCCCATGCCCTCCTATGGGGGTTGGCATTATCGAGCCTCTACCAAAGGGAGCGGTCAATTTTGGGCCGCTTTTCTTCTCTCTTAGCAGTCGTCTGTTATAGAAAAAGAGGGACTGCCGCTAGTAGGGAGATGGAGACACCCGAGGGCACCTCTAAAGAAGGGCGAGCCACCGCATCCGTAGGCCTAGGAGAGGAGTAAACCTCCTTTCCGGTAGAAGGGTGGAGGAGCCCTGAGAAAGCAGAGGGCCACCTCATTTTAAGAGGTGGAGCTTCCCGAGAACGCCTCCAAAGATAGCAAAAGGAAAGGCCGCAGGGTGATAGTAAATGGGGAGCCCCTCCACCGGTCGAAGGGGTTCCTCGATTTTCCTTGTCCTACGCGAGACCTAGGGAGGGCGAGGCCTCGCTTGGTGGAGGATCTACATTCGCTTTCCCTCTATTGCCTTCTTTTGTAACCACATTAGAACAAGAGAAAAATGCATTTGGAAAGTAGATACTAGGATTTCCCAAAGACTTGGGAGGTTAAGAAAAAATTTCCATAGGATCAGAAATTCTAGAATGTGATCATTTGCTCATACTCAGTCCACGGTTCGAGCGTTGATGTCCTTTCCCAACCCAGCCCACCATTCTGGCGAAATTGTCCTCGAACTTTAACCATAAAGGATGATGCCGGCGTAACTTGCCCTAATTCGGCCCCTGCATCAGGTAGTGACTTCACAGTATACACTGTCACTCGACTAAGGCTCATAAGAGAATGAAAGTGCACCAGGCAGCCAGAGCGTCTGTGGATAGAAGAGCAGGTTTGGAATGGAGTAGGCGAGTATGTAATAAAGAAAAGTAGAGATAGGCGGCTCCACTAAGGAGCAAGGTGGGTGAGATCACCCTGGCGCTAGGTGATCTCAGGATGGCATGCAGTCCACCAGGACACTATAGGTGCTGGAGCGAACTCTGTCCAGGTGAGAACGGTTCTTTGGTATAGAGTACGTGTCGAAAAAGTTGAGGGGATAGCCGTAATAATAACTTAAATAATACTACTAAACAACAGTAATAAATAATACTAATAATAATGCACAATAATAATACACAGTAATAATATTAAAATGATTTTAATACATATTGATAATAATAATATCCACTAATAATAATACTAATAATAAAAAAGTAAAGTATTGCTGAGAGGGGTGAGGGCAAAGCACACCAACAACTTTCCCAGGCCCCATCAGAGTTCAAGTCAACCCAGTGACATCAGGGCTTCCCTAATTTGCACTCAGGCCGGAAGGATATGCAGCCCCTCCGGGTGCCAGTGTAACAGGCAACACAGGGTATTTTTGTAAAGATACATCCAGCATTCTCAAGTGACATTGAATATTTTTCATGTTACTGTTTAATGTTACGGTGGTCTGAAATTATTTATGAAATTTATATTTTTTAAGTTTCAAAATATTTTTAAGGTTCTTGTCAATCTATGGTTTTGTATGTTAATGATTAGTCTTTTGTCTCTTATACGAAATGTTTCAAATAGCATTAAGTCGTCTTTTCTTTCTGATTTAAATACAATGTTTGAACTTTTTTGTGTTTCTGTTGTCGGGAGAATGTGATATGAGTGTTCCTTTATTGTGACGTTGTTCGCATCTAGTTTGAAGGCTATTGTCAAAAAAACAATGTAGGATGTTTCAATAGCTTTACATCCATTGTTAGGGCAACTGAATTGACATACCGAATGGTCTGTTTTAGAGATAACAGCAGGCAAGTATTTTGTTGTTAAAACTAGATATTTTATTCTCTCTATTTTGTAGTAGCTATTAATGTTATTTTTTAGCATTTTGACCAGAGCTGGGCGTTGCGGCAACGACTTGTGATTTTGCGACTTTGCCGCACTATGAATTTCAAAGTCGCAAAGTTGGAAGTCGCATACGTTTTGAAAAAGTCGAACTAAGCCAAATCGCACCGCCAATTTTCCGCGACTTTGAACAGGAACAAAGACAACTTTTTTGAAAGAAATACCCCCCTCTCCAGCTCTGCAGCTGTGGAGAGGCTATTCAGCACGGCTGGGGATGTCATCAGGGCCAAGAGGCCATCCCTGGATTTGGTCAACTTTGAGGAGCTTGTGTTCCTCAAAGTGAACATGGACCTCTTGGAGGAGATGGGCCAGAAGGTCTTCCGCGTAGCCGAGTGGTCTAAGGGGTGGTTCAATTGAGATCTAAGCGGCTGCTCGCTCCCTCAGTGTACGTGGTTCGAATCCCCCCCCCTGTACGGAATTTTTCGAAATAGGAAATAACTTTTTCCGAAGAAAGATTATACTGTTTTTCTGTTTCTTACGGTTTGCTGGATTCATTTCACCATTCTTTCGCGCTCATGAGAGATTTATACACTTTATATTAGCCACGTGTTTACCTCAATTTCTCCTTTGTCCTTTGAATTCCCAGTTAATTTCTCACTCTTTCATAGTCCCGATCGACCTTGCGAAGCGTGCATTAAAAGCTTGTTTATTCGGAAGAGTTTGGGTCTTCCGCGTAGCCGAGTGGTTTAAGAGGCGGTTTAATTGAAATCAAAGAGGTTGTTCGCTGCCTTAGTGTGCTTGGTTTGAATCCCACCCCTGTGCGGAATTTTTCGAATTAGGAAATAGCTTTCGGAACAAAAATAATCCTGTTTTTTTCTGTTTCTTGGGGTTTGCTGGATATATATATATATATATATATATATATATATATATATATATATATATATATATATATATATATATATATATATATATATATATATATATATATATATATATATATATATCAGAACAATTAA